>JAYESD010000012.1:128062052-129493566 GCA_036927565.1 Tuctoria greenei
ATTTCTTGGAATGTGTATTCTTCAGGAAGCATGTCGAAAAGGTCAGCCCCTTGGCATATGACATCTTGAATCCTTTTTGGGTTTAGGAAGTACTTGAATCTAATCCGATCCACATGGCTGTAAGCTTTCATCTTGAAGATGAAATCGTTTATGTAGCGGAAGCAGAAGCTGCAGTGCCACCCTGAATCAGCCAGAAGGTCATCTGTTTGCCGGAAATGTGCATATCTCGTCTTTCCAGCTCGGTATCTGTGTACAGATGCTCTCCAACTCTTGTCGTCAAGTAAGAATTGAAATGAGTAGAGATAGTTCCTGAGCTGGAGATGGAGTATCTCGGGAATATCATCACACCATCTCAACAGGTTGATCGTATGCCCACTTGGAATCTCATCAGCATCAGACATGATCAACAGGTCATCATCAGTGATGCCTGCAATCTTGATAAGCTGGTCAAGAGCAACCCTTTGATATGATTCCTCAACAAATGGGTTCTCCCCCTTCACAAACCTTCCCCCTATCATGCCATAGGTCAACTTAGAGTCAGCAAATTGAAACCTTTGGCGGTTTTCCTTGAAGTGAAGATCCTTCTTTATGCCGGTGAAGGTTGAGTTTGATTCAAGAAGCACAAACTCTGATACATATGGGTTAAGCTCATGCCAACGGATATCAAGAATGTCCAGCTCATTGCTGAAGAGAACAGCATCAAAGACACGGCGTGGTGTCTCCCGGACTTTCCATCCATGCAGCTTACAAAGGTTATTCATAGAGACATTTTCATGATAGTAGTGAGGTAGTATTGTGAAGGGCTTTGGGGGCTTTTCCCAGATGGGACGCAGGAAGTAAGTAACCTTCTGCCCATGGACATATATGGCAAATATCAGCAACGGCACAGCTATCAACAATATCAGGAGGACCCTCAGATCAAATCCCCGTAGTGCACACTTTAGCCTCGACATGCTCAGAACAGACTTTGAACCGTGCTGCAAATAGATTCAGAAAGCAAATAAATCAGATAGGCAGCAACATAAATAAGAACAAACGGGACAGAACCATTGAGTTAATAGACAATCTCCAACCATGTCATTCATAAGGTGTTTAAACACCAATGTACTGCATAAACTATGACCACTAAAAAAAGCCGCGTATAGGAATGGGACTAGGCTCAAAGCCTGATACTAGGGAAACACAAAAATTAGTACTACCCTATAGAAAGAGCACGCAGCATGAAGCCAACCGTTGAACATAGGGAACATCACACCAGCCCACAAATTTCTAGGATAAGAATAACAAGTTTCATTAATACCCCGTGAATGTGTAGCCGCAGCCGAAGCACGATCCCTTTTATTTATTACAGTAATACTGGATGTGCAGTAGATTAAAGAAGTAACAGCTAGACCGATGGGATATGCACATTTTTTCTTAAAAAAAATACTTAATGTCTCTATCAGAGTATCAGTGATGGGCTGGTGCGGATCCACCAACAGCAAAGCGAAACGACACTTTATTTAAGATTTCCTATCAAAAACACCCTGTAATATAGTTTGCTCGCTTTTGCGGCATGAAGCCTCAGCATCACAAGAACCCATCCGAATTTTCGGAAAAGCTTGAAACATTTACAGAGAAAGAAGGATTCCAGGATTAGGCCAGACAACCCAATTCAGCCAGCCCGCAAGATTCTACCACACAGAGAAGCATTCGGCATGTCAATTTCTTTAGCGTCATCACCTAATCCCATCACTCCAGCATCGCGGCAGATGAGAGATTCCGCGGAAGAAATTAAAAGGACACTACGGATGCTAGGCTCGGCGAATCCCATCAGAAACCAAGCAGGTTAGCAAAATAGCATTTCGGGTACGAGCAATCCGATCGATCAAGGGTGGTATCATGCGACTTGAGACCAACCAAAACGCGGTGAAACGGCAGGGAAGGGGAGAAGACAGGCAGCGCCCAGACCGGGGCTGTCCTCGCGGACTAACGCGGCGGGAGAGAAAGGGAGGGACGGATCTGGAGCGGGGCCTCACCTCGCCGTCGCAGACGCCCTCGCAGATGCCGTCGGTCTTCTTCCGGTTGCAGTAGCCGGACTCCATCGCGACGGTACGCGCGCGAACCGTCCGCTGCGGAGCGGGGTCAACACGGCACGCGTCTTCCACTCCTTTTTTTACCGCGACCGCGTCGCGCCGCTCCAATGGCGCGCGCACGACCTCGCCTCGCCGCCGGCCGCCGGCCGCCGGTGAGTGGCTGTCCGCTCTGTTTCGCGTCCGCGCCCTCGAGGGTGCGGCGCCGTAGGTCGCGCCTCCTTGCCCGCGTCGCGTGCGGGAGAGGAGGGGCTTGTCTGCGATTTCGGGAGACCGCGAGGGGGCGCGAGCGCAAAAGGGACTTTGAGTTTGTGGCGAGTGCGAGTCTGCGAGCCGAGGAGGATGCTGGGAACCACCTGCCTAATTATAGCCGTTTGCTTTGCGCGTGGCTGGAAGGGGAGAGGAGAGCTGGTCTTTGTTTGTCCTCGTGCTAGTGACAGCCACAATCTCCTTATCAAAACGCTCAGCCGCAAACACAAGACCGTGTCATGTCCTTTTAATCAGTAATCTATAAAAAAATTAATGAATCTTGCTGATTTTTTCCTTGGTTGAAAAATTCTGCCAAACCTTATTCTACAATGAAATAGTTGAAATTAACTGGTTTTTTCCTTTGCTTGGCTGTCTGTTGGGACAGTTATTACTGTTACTATTACTACTATTATTATCATCCTTATTAATATTATTATTATTATTATTATTATTTGGAGAGGAACGTATCGAGAGCCATGTTTGATCCTGGGAATCCCATTCCATTCCAGCTCAAACGGTAGCACGAGTCACTCTGTGCAGGTTGGAATTTGGATTGAGGGCATCTTCCGGAGGGACGCTTCCAACGTGCTGATGTGCTTAGGCTGTACTGTTTTCTTTTTATTTCGGTTTCATTTTTCTTCGTCGCTCCTTTTGATAAGAGACCGTGTGGCTACATGATGACGGATCATGTGAAGTATACCCTGGAGCCATTTTCTCGACGCGTGATGTCTTCACCCCGCAGATTTTCCTCTAAAGATTGAAATACCTCCTTGCGTTGCTGCACAAAAGTAAATAAATCGCATCAAAAGGTAATGTCACACCCGGTCCCAACAAGATAACCGGATGGCTTCCACATGTATGTCAGGATCGATTCTCATCATACATGTGTAGACGAAAGTGTAATATCATTTATTACAAGCCATGTTCGAGTACATAAATGTCTTACAATAATGACCCGTAGGTCTAAAATAAGCTTACAGAGCAAACAGCGGTAAAAGTAAACTAGGGTGGCTCCATGCACAGGCGTTGCCCGGGGGTTGCGCCAGCCTAGAACGTCTCCTCCGGATCAGCGAAGAAGTCTTCATTCTCCACCTCTTCTCCATTGTAGACTGAGGAAAGATAAGCAACAAGCAAGTTTGAGTACCAACGGTACTCAGCAAGTGGGAAAGAGATGACATGAGGGTATTTAGAAAGGAAGGCCAATTTTGGGTTAAGCACTATAGCATTACAACCTATCCTTAGCTTTCATTAGCACCTACTTCTAGGTGTATGAACCCAACCATAACCCATTGGTAAACCAAGTGCCAACCAACCAATCCAAACCAAACCACCATTCCCAGACATTGGCTAATTATGAATTGGACACCAAGCCGCTCTTGTCCGTGAGCACGGCTGTCATGACAGTTTCTAAATCTCTGCAGAGAATGTACCCTTTACCCACAAGCCGTGATTTCATCCCCTGTTGCCAGGTGGACTAAGGAAACCTCCCTGATGCCCGTGGTCGCGAACCACATTGCACACTTCCTTTGGTGTGAGGCCAGGAGATCACTACGAGGTCTTTACAAAGGATTCTCCCGACGCGTACTAGCCCTCTGAGGTTTCACCCCTGTACAAAAGTGTGAGTCGTTACACCACGACTCAACACCCCAGTTGCCCCCTCTTGAGCCATGCGGATCCCAAGGCAGTACACCCTGAACCAATTCCCCGCACTATCCAACCACTAATACTACGCCGGGAGAGGCCTAATTAATGGACCAAGCTGCCCCATACTCAGTCTTGTGGCGATACTATAAGGCTTAGTGGCTTCTCCATAAACCGGTCCTTAGAATCCGGCAAGGTTCATACCCCAAAACCCGGGTCTCGTGCGTACTGCACCATACCAAGCAAAACCAACCCGCCAGATTCCTACCCACTACAATTCATTTCACCATATCTCAACAAATAAATCACAATAGTTAATGATAGAGCATGTAATGTAGAGATATTTCCCTCCCAACTACTAAGCATGGCTAAGCGTAAAGAAATAATAACATCTACCCAAGCCAACCAGGGGACAAGGAATTATATGGAAGGGTACAGTAAATAGGATTCAATTTACTAATCATGCAGCTAACTAAAACTTAATAAAACAGGTGCAAAATGGTCAAGGAACTTGCCTTCTTCGGAGGATGGGTCGGTGAAGTGGTAGTCCTGAAGGTTGTAAGTCGGCTCGGGAACCGACTCTAAACACATCATCGCATGCGGAACGGAAAGTAGTAGCACACAATAAGCACAAGAGAAATAATGCACACCACAAATAAATAACACCAAAGAAAACCTACGCAATTACGTTGCTAACACAATGTCCTTAGTTGAAGTTTTAATTAGAGGTGTGGGTGGAAATTTGGTTTTTAGGGTTGAGGTGGGGTTGATTGACAATTTATGGTTTTTATCTTTATTTTAGAACATTGCAAGGATTTGCTACAATTTTCCTTAGCTAATTTGAATAATACAGTAATGAAGTGGTTCAAAACAGTATTAATTAAATTACTTTAATGTAAACCAATTAATAAATAAAGGCCAAGTGATTTCCCTAATTAATTTATGCAAAAGAGAGTGTAAATTCTATGATTTTATGTAAATAAACATGGATGCAGGGGTTTTTATGCAAAACAGACATGATCAGAGGCTTGAAAATATTTTATAACATCACCAGGGGTTTAATCATAATTTACAGAGACTAAAAATATATTTTATGGTGAAAACAGGGGCTAAAATGATTTATTTAATCAATTTAACAGTGCTGACACAATTTAATTAAAGTCCAGGGGCTATTCCCTAAAATCCAGGACCTAACTGCAATTACCGAAAATATGCGCAGGGGCCTACTCGCAAAACGGCCAACGGCCATATCCGCCTTCAATCTGGGCCGTCGGATTTAAAGGGGGCGGCCCGGATTTAAAATAAACGAAGGGGTACGCCCCTTCTAATCTCGGCCGTTGGCCCTGGTTGGGCGGCCGAGATGGGGCCACGTCGCCCCGAGGGCGACCGAGGCGGCGCGCGCGCGCCGGCCCGGCGGCGCACGGCGGCGGGGTCGCCGGAGGTTGGCCGGAATGGCCAAAACGGCGTCAAACTCGAGCGCTCTACACACCAAACGGTAGAGGGGGGCATGGTGCACTCACCTAGGGGGTTTTCGGGGCTTCAAATCGGGCGGAGGAGAGTCGGCGACGGCGAGAGGCGGCGGACTCCGGCGGTGCTCGTCGGAATCGGTGAAGCGGCGGCCAATTCCCCGAGCGACGATGTCCGGCGGGTTCCTAGCGCCACGGTGAGCACGGTGAGCAAGAGATCGAGGGAGGAAATTGGCCTGAGCGTCGGGAACGGCGGCGACAAACCTCGGCGCGGCGGCTAGGGTTTGGAGCTTCGGGGGAAAGGAAAATGGGGGCGCCGGCCGGGTTTTTATAGGGGAATCGGGGCGGTGAAGAGGGGAAAGGGATCCCCGGCGATGGAAGGCGACAGGGGGCATTGATGGGCGACGATTTGGTGTCGGGATTTTGAACCGGAGCGGTGATCACGGCGGTGGTCGCGCGCGGGCGCAGGGAGGAAGAAGGAAAGGGGGGAGGGGCGCTGACCGGTGGGCCCCAACGCGCAGAGAGAGAGGGGAAAGGGAGAGGGTGGCGCGGCTGGGCCTTGGGCCGGCGGGGAGAAAAGGGAAGGGGGAAGGAAATGGGCTGGGGCGGGGTTAAGGCCCAGGGTGGGTTTTTCTTTTCTTTTTCTTTTTGTTTTTCCTTTTTCCTTTTTCATTCTTTTGCAAATTTGAATTGTTTTTCAAATTCAAACGAATTCTAGCGCATTTTGAAATTGAATTTTCACTCAAATGCAACCATTCATGATGCATCCCTAGTTTTTTTTTTCTTTTGTTTTTAAATTTTTGAAAATTTGGGTGTTACAACTCTACCCCCCTTAAAAGGAATCTCGCCCCGAGATTCGGACGTCCTAAGAGAAGAGATCGGGAAACTCGGCCTTAAGGTCTTCTTCTCTCTCCCATGTTGCTTCTGCCTCCGAGTGATGTTTCCACTGCACTTTGCACATGCGAATCGTCTTGTTTCTCATGACACGTTCTGATGTTTCTAGAATCCTGACTGGCCGTTCCGCGTAGGACAGATCCTCTTGCAAATCCACAGCTTCCATGGGTAACTGTTCCTCTGGTATTCTTAAGCATTTCTTTAGTTGCGACACGTGAAACACATCATGCACGTCCGACAGTTGAGAAGGTAGCTCGAGACGATAGGCCACTTCTCCTCTTCTCTCCAATATCTTGAACGGACCAATATAACGGGGTGCTAGTTTTCCCTTTACTTTGAACCGTCTTAGACCTCTTACTGGTGATACTTTGAGATACACAAAGTCTCCGACCTCAAAGGTTAGGTCACGACGTCGAGCATCTGCGTAACTCTTCTGTCTTGACTGTGCCGTTTTCAAATTATTCCGGATCTCTTGTACTTGTCGTTCGGCTTCTCGGAGTATCTCTGGTCCAAACACTTGACCTTCCCCAGTCTGATTCCAAAATAAGGGTGTTCTGCATTTTCGCCCATAAAGTGCCTCGAACGGGGACATCTTGAGACTAGCTTGGTAGCTGTTGTTATAAGAGAATTCCGCATAAGGCAAGTTTTTGTCCCAACTCTTGCTATTCTTCAGGGCACATGCTCGCAACATATCCTCCAAGATTTGATTGGTGCGTTCTGTCTGACCATCCGTCTGCGGGTGGTACGCTGAGCTGAAATTCAGACGAGTATCCATTGACTCATGTAGCTTCTGCCAGAATCTCGAGGTGAACTGGGTACCTCGATCAGACACTATTTTCTTTGGAACACCGTGTAAACATACAATTCTTGCCATGTATAATTCTGCCAACCGCGAACCATTGTAACTTTCCTTGACTGGAATGAAGTGAGCGACCTTGGTCAACCGATCCACAACAACCCATATGGAGTCGTATCCTGACTGTGTCCTTGGCAATCCCACGATAAAGTCCATACTTATCTCTTCCCATTTCCACTCGGGTACCTTGAGTGGTTGAAGTAGTCCAGCAGGTCTCTGATGTTCCGCCTTAACCAACTGACACGTGTCACACAAAGCCACATATTCGGCCACATCACGCTTCATACCAAGCCACCAGTATCTATCCTTAAGGTCTTGGTACATCTTGGTACTCCCAGGATGGATAGAGTAGTACGAGTCGTGGGCTTCTCTCAATATCAACTCTCGGATCCCCTTAACATTCGGCACACATATTCTCTTTCCTAACCACAGGGTTCCATGTTCATCTTCCCTGAAATCTGGAGCTTTTCCAGCCTTCATCAGCTTCTTAAGTTTTTGGATCTTCTTATCCTCCTTTTGGCCTTCTCTAATGTCTTGTTCCAACGTGGAGTCCACTTCCATGACTACTGCATCTGCCTTAGCCACTATGCACAGGTTTAATCTTGCAAACTCTTCACATAGCTCCGGTTGATAAGCCTGGGTCGTCATGCTGTTACACTGGGTTTTCCTACTCAAAGCATCTGCGACCACATTCGCCTTTCCAGGGTGATAATTGATCCCGACATCGAAGTCATTAATGAGCTCTAACCACCTTCGTTGGCGAAGGTTAAGGTCTGGCTGAGTGAATATGTACTTCAAGCTTTTGTGGTCGGTATAGATCTCTGTCCTTTTGCCGATCAGGTAGTGTCTCCATATCTTCAATGCGTGAACCACAGCTGCTAATTCCAGATCATGGGTCGGATAGTTCTTCTCATGCTTCTTGAGTTGTCTCGAGGCGTAAGCCACCACATGTCCTGCTTGCATCAACACACATCCCAGTCCCTGTCCGGAAGCATCACAATAGACCGAGAACTCCTTTTGCATATCTGGCATGACCAGCACTGGGGCAGTGGTCAACCTTTTCTTCAATTCGACAAAGCTTGCTTCACATTCCGGTGTCCACTTGAATGCGGCTCCCTTCTCGAGTAGTTTGGTTAATGGCCGAGAGATCTTTGAAAATCCCTCAATAAATCGTCGATAATAACCAGCCATCCCCAGAAAGCTTCTGATGTGTCCCACATTTTCCGGTGTCCCCCACTTGAGAACATCTGCTACTTTACCCGGATCCACTGATATTCCTCCTTCTGATATGACATGCCCCAAGAATGATACCTGCTTCAACCAAAACTCACACTTACTGAATTTAGCATATAGTTGGTGTTCTCTAAGTTTCTTTAGTGCCAACCTCAGGTGTTCCTCATGTTCTTCTTCACTCTTGGAGAATATCAGGATATCGTCAATGAATACGACCACGAATTTATCCAGGTACTCCATAAACACTTTGTTCATAAGGTACATGAAGTAAGCTGGAGCATTAGTCAACCCGAAAGACATAACAGTATACTCATAAAGACCATATCGAGAGACGAATGCAGTCTTGGGAATGTCCGATGGTCGAATCTTCAACTGGTGATAACCCGAACGAAGGTCGATCTTAGAGAATACACATGCTCCTCTTAGCTGATCAAACAAATCTTCGATCCTTGGCAGCGGATACTTATTCTTGATGGTCACTGCATTTAACGCACGATAATCCACACACAACCTTTGAGTGCCATCCTTCTTAGGCACGAAAATGACAGGAGCACCCCAAGGCGATGAACTAGGGCGAATGTATCCTTTCTCCAATAACTCGTTGATGTGATCCTTTAGCTCGGCTAACTGGTTAGCGTCCATTCTATATGGCCTCTTATATATCGGGGCCGTTCCAGGCACTAGGTCAATGATAAATTCAATTTCCC
The DNA here is from genome assembly GCA_036927565.1 of Tuctoria greenei. Taxonomy (NCBI): domain Eukaryota; kingdom Viridiplantae; phylum Streptophyta; class Magnoliopsida; order Poales; family Poaceae; genus Tuctoria; species Tuctoria greenei. The sequence goes on from JAYESD010000012.1 coordinate 128,071,171, forward strand.
GGTCAGGGGGCATACCCGGTAACTCGTCGGGGAACACGTCTGGGAATTCACTGACAACACGGATCTCTTCGGTGACCTCAGTTTGATTTAGCCTGATCCTCTGTGTTGGTGTTTGGTCTGGAGAGAACTCTACTTTGGTGCCATCGGGATGGGTCAAGGAGACTGTCCGGGTGGCGCAGTGGATCACACCATGGTACTTGGCCAACCAATCCATTCCCAGAATAATATCTAGCCCTTGAGATTCCAGGACAATAAGGTTTGCTGGGAAAACTACCCCCCTTATGTCTAGCCTTACATTAGGGCATACTTGCCGGGTTATCATTTCTCCCCCAGGGGAGTGAACTATAAGTTGATGAGTCATTAAGTGCACTACCATGTCATGCCTTCTCATGAATTCCTTAGATATGAATGAATGCGTAGCACCAGAATCAAACAACACGGTAGCTAGATGAGAGTCTGCAGGGAACGTACCAACAACCACATCTGGTGCATTGTGCGCCTCCTCAAGTGCCACGTGGTTAACTCTCGCACGTGTGGGTTGTTGCAGCTGCTTCTTCGGGCAACGGTTGGCGAAATGTCCCATCTCACCACAGTTATAGCACTGCACGGCTGCGTTATTACCTTGAGCTTTATTACCTCCCTGAGAGTTCTGCTGCGGCTGACCATTAGGGCGGGGTGCTGGAGCTGTTGGGCGGGGTGGTTGCATGGACTGGCGTGGAGGCTGTGGTGGTTGGCGCATCTGCGGGTTGTATGGTGCAGGTGGTCTGTAGGAGGAGTTTGGGTACCTTTGTCCTGGGTAAAGGTTCACAGGACGAGCCATAGGTGCCGCAGACTGAGGAGCATAACGAGGTCGAACATTACTCCCAGAACCGTGTGCTTGAGCCATCTTCCTTTTTCTATCATCATCGTCCAGCTCCTTCTTGGTCCTTTCCACTTCAAAGGCCTTGTCCACCAACTTATGGAAACTACTGTAGTCACTGGAGACCATGGCGAACTTCAGCTCCTTGTCAAGCCCCTTCTTAAAACGAAACTGTTTCTTCGAGTCTGTGTCCACATCCTCGGGTGCATAGCGAGACAGTTGGGTGAATTTGTTCAGATACTCTCGCACACTCATGCGGCCTTGCTTTAGCATGAGAAATTCTTCACGTCTCGCCTGGATCTCTCCTTCGGGCACGAAATGACTGCGAAAGTAATTCCTGAACTCATCCCATGTGATATTATCCGGGTCCTGATGGGCTTCAATGAAGGCAGTCCACCAATCGGCTGCAGGTCCCTGAAGTTGGTGCGAGGCTAACAGCACCTTCTCTCGTCCTTCACATTGGACAATCCTCAGCTTGCCCTCAATAGTTCTCAGCCAATCGTCGGCCTCCATGGGCTCACTAGCAGTAGCAAAGGTGGGTGGATGGGTGTTGAGGAAGTCTCTCATGCGGGATCGGGGTCCTGGTGCTGGCTGTGGGTGGGGCTGATTTGGTGGGGGTGGAGGGGCTTGCTGGGCTTGCTGCATGTTGGCCACCACTTGGGTTAAGTTCTGCATCATTTGCATCTGCATGGCCATCATCTGCTGCATATGATTCATCGCAGGTGCTCCACGGGCACCTCTCCCATTCCATTGCGGTAGCTGGAATCCAGCTTCATCATCACCAAGGGGCATACCACGGCCACGACCACGGCCTCTTCCCCTGCCTGCCATCTGAGTACGAAGAGAGTAGAGTCTTAGATTCTACTATAACTAGTGGAAGACTACTATGCGATACCCTTACTATATGCAACAATCACAGCAAACATGCATATAAATGAAAATTCTTTATTATTAGATCACTAATTAAAGAAGTATCAAAAAGGTGCGGTTGTGGACAAGTCGCCGAGGCGTTCCACAACTCACACGACACACCAAGACAAAAATCATAAAGAGAAATAACACAACTCAAGGTCACACAAGTACGTCTACGTCGCTCTTATTTAACTAATGAGGGTGTGCCTATCCTTGAGTCGTGGCAGAGGTCGGGGACTACTCGTCGTCAAGCGGGAACTCCTCCGGGTCCTCGTCATCGTCGTCGTCGTCGTCGTCCGCGGGGCCCTCTGGGTCCTGAGGTGGTGAGGCAGCAGGCGGTGGTGGTGCGGCAGACGCCACACTGGAAGGCTCCTCGTCAGAGGACTCCTCAGAAGACGACTCACGCTGGCCGCCACGGCGGTCTGGAGAGTCCGGGGTCCACGTCGAGGTGTCGGACGCGTAGTCGTCAGGGTCCTCGTCGGTGATCCGACGATACCTCCTGATCACTGCCTCGTGGCGCAGGGCGAGGTCACGTCCATCCTGAATCTCCTGCTGTGCCCTCTGCAGTCGGGCACTGAGCTCAGCCATGTCGCCAACGGTCTGACGAGACTGAGGGAGGTCCAAGGGTCTCTCCACGTGCCTGGAGACAAAGCCTGCAGTGCCACTCGGACGCTGCGGAACAAAGGCGTGCACCGTGTCCTCCAGACGGAAACGGCGGGCGTGACTCCAAAAAGTGGCTGCTTCCCAGCTAGCGTCCTGCTCCGCGTATCGGCGGGAGCTCCTCCAGGCAGGACTGCTGTGGGTCTTCACCAGCTCATCACCATAGTAAATGTAGATCTTGCAGCTCCACTCCGTCCTGCCGGGGCGCTGCACTCCAGTGGTGTGGTAGGAGAGTGAGAGGCTGTGGTGACGATAGCCAGCCTCACGGAGTATGGTCCGAAGGCGGAGTCGCAGTCGTCCTGCAGCCTTGCCGTCAGAACGGATCACCACGGGGTGACGGGGGTCGACGGCTGGAGAGCGACCGGCCAGCCTACGCGGGGGCACAAGTCCACCGGTCGACTTACGGGGGGTCGTCTTGGTGCGGGCCATCTACAAATTTTGAAAACAGGAGAGTGTCAGTAACAAAACATATAAATAAAGGAGTAAATAAAACAAGTAGACAAGGTAGGAAGTACAAAGCAATTTTGTAAATTACTTTTTAGAATATAATAGGGTCCTAAGTCATTCCTTTCTAACTAGGCTTGCGTCCTACGGGCAACACGGCTCTGATACCACTTTGTCACACCCGGTCCCAACAAGATAACCGGATGGCTTCCACATGTATGCCAGGATCGATTCTCATCATACATGTGTAGACGAAAGTGTAATATCATTTATTACAAGCCATGTTCGAGTACATAAATGTCTTACAATAATGACCCGTAGGTCTAAAATAAGCTTACAGAGCAAACAGCGGTAAAAGTAAACTAGGGTGGCTCCATGCACAGGCGTTGCCCGGGGGTTGCGCCAGCCTAGAACGTCTCCTCCGGATCAGCGAAGAAGTCTTCATTCTCCACCTCTTCTCCATTGTAGACTGAGGAAAGATAAGCAACAAGCAAGTTTGAGTACCAACGGTACTCAGCAAGTGGGAAAGAGATGACATGAGGGTATTTAGAAAGGAAGGCCAATTTTGGGTTAAGCACTATAGCATTACAACCTATCCTTAGCTTTCATTAGCACCTACTTCTAGGTGTATGAACCCAACCATAACCCATTGGTAAACCAAGTGCCAACCAACCAATCCAAACCAAACCACCATTCCCAGACATTGGCTAATTATGAATTGGACACCAAGCCGCTCTTGTCCGTGAGCACGGCTGTCATGACAGTTTCTAAATCTCTGCAGAGAATGTACCCTTTACCCACAAGCCGTGATTTCATCCCCTGTTGCCAGGTGGACTAAGGAAACCTCCCTGATGCCCGTGGTCGCGAACCACATTGCACACTTCCTTTGGTGTGAGGCCAGGAGATCACTACGAGGTCTTTACAAAGGATTCTCCCGACGCGTACTAGCCCTCTGAGGTTTCACCCCTGTACAAAAGTGTGAGTCGTTACACCACGACTCAACACCCCAGTTGCCCCCTCTTGAGCCATGCGGATCCCAAGGCAGTACACCCTGAACCAATTCCCCGCACTATCCAACCACTAATACTACGCCGGGAGAGGCCTAATTAATGGACCAAGCTGCCCCATACTCAGTCTTGTGGCGATACTATAAGGCTTAGTGGCTTCTCCATAAACCGGTCCTTAGAATCCGGCAAGGTTCATACCCCAAAACCCGGGTCTCGTGCGTACTGCACCATACCAAGCAAAACCAACCCGCCAGATTCCTACCCACTACAATTCATTTCACCATATCTCAACAAATAAATCACAATAGTTAATGATAGAGCATGTAATGTAGAGATATTTCCCTCCCAACTACTAAGCATGGCTAAGCGTAAAGAAATAATAACATCTACCCAAGCCAACCAGGGGACAAGGAATTATATGGAAGGGTACAGTAAATAGGATTCAATTTACTAATCATGCAGCTAACTAAAACTTAATAAAACAGGTGCAAAATGGTCAAGGAACTTGCCTTCTTCGGAGGATGGGTCGGTGAAGTGGTAGTCCTGAAGGTTGTAAGTCGGCTCGGGAACCGACTCTAAACACATCATCGCATGCGGAACGGAAAGTAGTAGCACACAATAAGCACAAGAGAAATAATGCACACCACAAATAAATAACACCAAAGAAAACCTACGCAATTACGTTGCTAACACAATGTCCTTAGTTGAAGTTTTAATTAGAGGTGTGGGTGGAAATTTGGTTTTTAGGGTTGAGGTGGGGTTGATTGACAATTTATGGTTTTTATCTTTATTTTAGAACATTGCAAGGATTTGCTACAATTTTCCTTAGCTAATTTGAATAATACAGTAATGAAGTGGTTCAAAACAGTATTAATTAAATTACTTTAATGTAAACCAATTAATAAATAAAGGCCAAGTGATTTCCCTAATTAATTTATGCAAAAGAGAGTGTAAATTCTATGATTTTATGTAAATAAACATGGATGCAGGGGTTTTTATGCAAAACAGACATGATCAGAGGCTTGAAAATATTTTATAACATCACCAGGGGTTTAATCATAATTTACAGAGGCTAAAAATATATTTTATGGTGAAAACAGGGGCTAAAATGATTTATTTAATCAATTTAACAGTGCTGACACAATTTAATTAAAGTCCAGGGGCTATTCCCTAAAATCCAGGACCTAACTGCAATTACCGAAAATATGCGCAGGGGCCTACGCGCAAAACGGCCAACGGCCATATCCGCCTTCAATCTGGGCCGTCGGATTTAAAGGGGGCGGCCCGGATTTAAAATAAACGAAGGGGTACGCCCCTTCTAATCTCGGCCGTTGGCCCTGGTTGGGCGGCCGAGATGGGGCCACGTCGCCCCGAGGGCGACCGAGGCGGCGCGCGCGCGCCGGCCCGGCGGCGCACGGCGGCGGGGTCGCCGGAGGTTGGCCGGAATGGCCAAAACGGCGTCAAACTCGAGCGCTCTACACACCAAACGGTAGAGGGGGGCATGGTGCACTCACCTAGGGGGTTTTCGGGGCTTCAAATCGGGCGGAGGAGAGTCGGCGACGGCGAGAGGCGGCGGACTCCGGCGGTGCTCGTCGGAATCGGTGAAGCGGCGGCCAATTCCCCGAGCGACGATGTCCGGCGGGTTCCTAGCGCCACGGTGAGCACGGTGAGCAAGAGATCGAGGGAGGAAATTGGCCTGAGCGTCGGGAACGGCGGCGACAAACCTCGGCGCGGCGGCTAGGGTTTGGAGCTTCGGGGGAAAGGAAAATGGGGGCGCCGGCCGGGTTTTTATAGGGGAATCGGGGCGGTGAAGAGGGGAAAGGGATCCCCGGCGATGGAAGGCGACAGGGGGCATTGATGGGCGACGATTTGGTGTCGGGATTTTGAACCGGAGCGGTGATCACGGCGGTGGTCGCGCGCGGGCGCAGGGAGGAAGAAGGAAAGGGGGGAGGGGCGCTGACCGGTGGGCCCCAACGCGCAGAGAGAGAGGGGAAAGGGAGAGGGTGGCGCGGCTGGGCCTTGGGCCGGCGGGGAGAAAAGGGAAGGGGGAAGGAAATGGGCTGGGGCGGGGTTAAGGCCCAGGGTGGGTTTTTCTTTTCTTTTTCTTTTTGTTTTTCCTTTTTCCTTTTTCATTCTTTTGCAAATTTGAATTGTTTTTCAAATTCAAACGAATTCTAGCGCATTTTGAAATTGAATTTTCACTCAAATGCAACCATTCATGATGCATCCCTAGTTTTTTTTTCTTTTGTTTTTAAATTTTTGAAAATTTGGGTGTTACAGGTAAGTACAGATTGGAAAAAATTGGCAAACTCATTATAGTCATGAACCTTGCGCTAGAATCTACTCTAGTGTGAGATAACAACATTGGCAGCAAATCTACAGTCCAGCGTTGAAGAAAATATTGTACAGCAGTTTTTTTTCTGGTATTTTAAACCAGATATTTTCTTAGATATTTTATACCAGATATTTTCGGTATGGGACGGTATTAGCAAATTCGGATGGAGACGGGTGTAATTAGCTAACTCAAGAAAATCTGAATTGAACAAGTCTTCAAAAAAAGTCAGTCAATTGGATACTCGGCCTCCTCGCACTACTTCCAGGGTCGCATTGCGTTTCTGGCTTCCTGCTCCTGAGAAAAGGATAAGACCATCCGCACCAATATACTCTAAACCATACTCTATCCTCTAAACCATACTCTATATACTCTATACTTCCAGTATGTCATCTCACAAAAATTTTCCAGTATGCTTTACAGTATGCTTTAGAGTATGGTTTCCAGTACGTTGGTGCGGATGGTCTAAGGAACTCGTCAACCGCGGCTTTCTCGTATAAGCGAAAGGACAGCAGGGAAATGAATGGCTCAAACTTCGCTGCTTAATCGCGTGCGCTGTCTGCCATCGCCGTCGGCTCAATCAAACCAACCAGTGCTGGTCGTTGACGGGGTACATGGTTTGAAAGCAGTAAAAGTGACCGCAGCACGTTTCTGCTTGTGCCGCTGTACGTTTTGGGGGAAATGAGACGGGTGCGTTTGCTCTCATCCGTTCTGGCTGCTTGGTTTGGTGTTTCTGTGCCGGATCTGGGGATAACACGATACCAAGTGTTATCATATCGGGACGGCCATAGATTTTCTGTTGTCATTTCCTGTGGCTGTTTTTAACAGAAGGAGAGGGACACTGTTTTCACTGCCCGTGTAGCGTTAAGCAACAACTGGTACAGAAGCTTAGTAAAAAGCGAGTAGCGCACGGCCAAACCACATACTCTCCGCGTCTCGAAAAGTTTGTCTGAACTACAAAGCGACAAACTTTCCGCGAAGGAGAGTACTTCTTTTCAGTTTGGTTATCCGCCGCGACCGGCCAGAACCAGATCCACGTGCCAGACAAGAGACAACGGGTTGCTGCCGAGGAAGGAACTTGCCCGTTGGAAAGCCGCTCCACGGTCCATCAACCAAGGATCCAAATACGTCGTCCAAAACGCCGGGGTTAATAAACGCTAAGTAGTACTAAAACGTCTCTCAAGTTCGCAGTACTAGCTTCTGAGGCCCCGTGAAAAGTGAACACAGTAGAGCGTGCTTTCCGGTCAGCTAATAAACCGGCACGGACGGAGGAGACGACGCGACACATGGGGCCGTCGGTACCCGTCTCAATTTCCACGACGAGATTCATTTGGTTGATCTCAGTTGCTTCCAGCCGAAGCTGTTCTCCGTTCATGCGCTGCCCGCGTATCGTATCGGCGCCGCTGCCTCGTCGGTGGTAGTGGCAATTTCTCTGCAGGCTGACTTGTTGACTGCGAAGCGACTACTCCCTCGGTCGTGCCCGTGTCCTCAGCACCCAACGTAATACTGACAGCCGAGGTTAGCATCGGAAGGTGTCCCGATCTTTCCGTCAAGCCGACTTAACATAGAGCATATGAACAGCATATTTGCTCGAATATTCACTGCGATTTTCCGGTTCTCTTTGACACGTGAGAAGCTTTGGACAGTTCATTCCATACCTGTTAGAAAATTTGGCACCGTCACCAAATGGTCTGTGTTCTTTCATTCACTTCAGGAATTGATGTCCCCGGGGGGAATCACATTCTTCAGAAATTGACACCATGGATTATTCCTCCAGGCTCCGGAGACGGGCGCAGCGCCAACGCCGTGGTCTCCGTCATGTCATGTGCGCGTCGACCACTTGTTACCAACTGGTCACACGTTTACTACTAGCTTAGCTAATCCGTTTCTGACCAGGACAGGTCTGACCAGTCCACTCGTATCAATGAAAGGGATCGCCCGTCCATCATGACTTGACCTGGCGGCAAATGGCCAGGAAGTTCATAATGCCTGCACCTCCAGCGATGTACAGTATTCAGCAGATGGAAGCGCAATTTCCACGGAGATTCGTCATGCCGGCAATGGCAGTGGCGATGCTCCACTATTCTCAGTGCTCGATTTGTTTCCTCCAATAGACGGTGAGATGGTGGTCTACTTGGCCGTGATTTTAGCTTTGAACCGTGAACTTTCCATTCCAGTGTTCCCTCAGTGGTTCAGTATATATAGTACTCCTCTAAGCGACTCAGGTGGACATTGATGTCCACTTAACCTACTTCTTCTTGCTACTCACTGTGATGCCAAAAGGTCTGCAACATAGTCTAGCACTTCAAGGTTATATTATTAAGATGAGGAACAAGCCTGTTCCACTGTTGTTCCGCTGTTCCCGTTAATCAAGTTCCATCGTTGATGCAGAAAGGGGCACACAAAACGAATTCGAACCTATACATTAACCAAAAGGGCCGAACTTTTCCTACTTTAAATTTCTCATATTTACAGCATGCCGTTCACGACGATTGCAGCAACACGGCTGGAACATTGTTTAGGGTTGCAAAGTGTCTATGATTTTTCATAAACATAAAAATCCGATGAAATGAGCTGCTAAACTGGGCATACGGCTTCTGTCTTGAAAGAACGTCATGAAATTGATCCTGAGCAAGGTCGGTGGACTAGGTGACTCATGGAACTCGCCTTCAGTAACCACAGACGGATTATCTGTGCAAAGATTTGTTGAGCATTTTGTGTCGCTATGTTGTGGCCAGCTCCACTACGTTCCCACTCCCCAGCGCACGCACCCTGCACACTGCAGCTGCAGCCTCTAGTCCCGACGACCTGGGCTTTGCTCTGAGCCTCAGATGTTGGACCGCCGGTTGCAGCAGCCGATTCGGTCTGGAGTGCACATCAGAGAGCATCATAGCACAGCATGCTTACAGTTCAAACAGAAAAAATATGTTGAGCACATAATGCTAAAAACTTTAGAAACTAATAACAGCTTGTCAGTCATTTGCTAATGCGGACAACGTATTTGTGAAACGAATGGTATTTGGGGCTTGAACTTCCAGAAATAAGCACAAGATGAAACTTGCTGCCTCAAGAGAGAACATCACTGTCTAATGAGAAGTATTTTCAGGGAGCATCATTACACAAATTAGTGACTAAAGCAATAACATCAGGGTGAAAACAAGCTGACCATTACAAACAAGAAACTTCGGTAGCATCTGCAGATGGAATTAGGATGCAACGTTAGCTCAGCACAGGGATGCCAACATATACAGCATACATAAATGTACTACATCAAGCAGCAAATACATTTTTTACAACACTTATCGTGAAGACCTTTGAAGGACAGGCTGGCGCAGTGGTTAAGGCACCCCACTTGTGCCAAGAGGTCCTGGGTTCAAACGCAGCCTCTGGATTGCACATTGCAGGGTTAAGGCTTGCCTCGTATAATCCTTCCACAAACTCCATATTGTGTGGGGGGCTTCAAGCACTGGGCCTCTCCTTTTTTATATCTTAAGACCTTATGATGGAGCCTCCTGGTTACACATTTTTGCTGCTGCTGCTGCCGCCGCCGCTCTTCTGGTTGCAGACCTTGTAGAAACTGAAGCAGGACTTGGAGAAGTTGATTGGTAAAACCTCTTTGCTTTGGTAGCACTTCTGGAGCCTGAAGGACTAGCTACCTGTTTCTTCTTCCTGAATGTTACAGATAGTAAGCAATGAGCCACATAACTGATTTTTACTGCAAGGGAACAAATTCGTCAAGAAGATAAGGTTCAAATTACCGGTGCTCAGTGAGAATTGATGGATCATCACCTAGCCCAGCAGGAGTTTTGCATTGGTAAGGGACCTTATTCAATGTATTGCCACTTTCTCTTATACTTTGAACTGCTACTGGAGGCACTCCTGGAGCTTCTTGGTGGTGGTGGTGCCCATTGTCGACTCCGACCTCAATAGCTCTTCTGTGCTGTCTGCTATCCGACATTTGGTAGCCTCCATTTCCTTCAATCTGGTAGTCTTTTATGAAATTCAAGTCACTTACAGAGAACGAGATGAATTTGTCAAAAGTATATAAAAAATAAAGGTAACAATGAGTAAAAACTAGCGGTCAATATTGCATACAACAACAACAATCAAGCATTTGTCCCAAACAAGTTGTGGTCGGCTAGAAATGAAACCCAACAATAGCGGTCAATATTGCATGACGAGCAAAAAATTCCAACATTCACCGTGAAAGTGCTGCCACCATGTAGTTTATTTGCATGATTCTTTTTCCAATCAAATATGCACATTTGCACTCAATCTTTCTTTTGATGGCAAATTGCGTGACAAATGGAGCAAAATGGCAGACTTCATAAATGTGCGCCCTGTGCCCGAGAAATAAGCAAGCAAACAGAATAACAGATCACTGACACAGCTGAGAGTATGAGCCAGCATAGCACTACATCAATTATCTATGGCACCAGAAATGAAAAAGTGTGGCAATGGAAATAGGAAACTTTCCCAATCAGAAAATTTCCTTATCAAATATCTGGGGAAGAAGTTCAGTATTCATTTTCAAGGAGTATATACTTTGATCCCTAGATAAGTGACCAGTTAAATTCCAAGATTGCAACACGAAAAATTACCATTGCAACTCATGGCAATATGTGCAGAAATCCAAGTTCCAGTGCTTACTAATCTAGTTGAGAGAGCACGGATACACAGGGAAAACAGCCACAATAGTACTTCCATGTATTGCTAAGGCAGCAACATTTACCATAACAACCTAGAGGGAGTAATTTTAACAAATTTCGATCAGGATACCTAAGCTAGTTACACGAGCCAGGTCTTCGACCCGTGGGCACATCAGCCAGGATTGTCCCATCCTACAGGCACACAACCCTTGAGCAATTTCCGAACACAGCAACCCTACACAAGTAATCTAAGGCCCCGTTTGGATGAGTGAATCGGTTCCGATTCATTAGAGAATCAGTAGAATCTCATCCAAACGTTGAAATAGTAGAAACGGAACAGAAAATTGAATTGGAAGATTGAATCACCAGAAAGGGTGGCAGAGCAAAAAGTTGGGGGAAATTATCCAGGCTGCCATGCAAACCCAACGCCCATGAGTTTCCTCGGGAAGGTTCTCGAAACTCACACTACTCCCGTACAAGAGGATACAAACTTCCCCTAGAAGGTTTTATAAACAATAGATTGGAAGAGGAAAAAAGGAAAATGGAAGGAAAAAAAACAGAGGGGATGACTAGAGGGCAAATTTTTAATATTCAACGTGATTACATAAACACAAATGAAAACAAAGAAAAACAACAAAACAGAAAACAATCGGGGATAAATGGATCAATGCACTCTTTCTATTATTGCTACTGTTACTGAAACATGAATGTTAGCCAAACAATTCTATTGTGATTCTGTTCCATTGTGTGAAACCGATTCTGGTTGAAACAAAATTGTTTTTGATTTTGTGTGAATCTGGAACACTAACAAACGGGGTCTAAACAAGTACAACGACAACTAATAGAGCTGTGAAGTGCCTAACTGGTACCAGGGACATCCAGGCTCTGTAACGAGAGCAAAAGCTCCTTTGGGTCGCCCCATACGGGCAGCGCGGTGATGGCGTCCACGACGTCGTCCTCGTGCGCCCGGCAGAGCGCGTCGACCTCGTCGCATAACCCGGTCACCTTCTTGAGAATCGCCTCCTCCACCTCTGCCTGCACAGTCGCGCCGAAAATAGAAGAAAAGCGCAAACCGCAATCAAGAACGGGGAAAAGGAAATAAAGCAGCTGAGCAAAGTAGGCGGCCGGCGAGGTAACTTACCCGAGCGAGGAGGTCGTCGAGGACGGAAAGAGACGCTGACGTAGCGGCGTCGGCGGGGTCAGGAGACGAGGGCGGAACCTGGGGAGGAAGAGGAGGCCGGGGAGTGGGGAGCTGGGCGTCGAGCTTCCTCTCGAGAGCCTCCCAGCGCGCGAGCTCGCGAAGGCGCTTGTCGCGGAGGCGGAGGAGCGCGCCGCGGCGGCGTCGGCGGCGCGCGGCGTCGGGGTCGGGGCCCGCCGACTGGGCGGAGAGGGGCGCGGCGTCGGGGTAGAGCCCACGACGGCGCTTGTAGACGAAGCCGTCGTCGTTGCAGATCTCGTACTCATCGTCGTCGGCGGCGGCGGCCATCGCCGTGACGGTCGCGGGCGTGGGGAGGAGCGAGCCTCGCCGGTCGTGCAAATCTGGGGAGCAGGTGCGCCGTGCGCGGCGGGCGGCGGCTGGTGCGGGGATTTCGAATTTCGGGTTGGGTTGGGTGGGTTCCGGAGGGAGGGAGGGATTGCGCTTTCGCTTGCGCGGCACGACGAAAATGTGGCGGCCCAAAGGTCTGTTCCTGTTCCTGTTCCGCCACCGCTCTCCGCTTCGGATGCCCTTGAGTTTTTGTGCGGTCCCACAACAGTTCCATTAGAGACCGTTGGATGAAAATCCAACAGTAGATTTAGTGGGATGCTCGGGTACTGTTTGGTATTTACTGTGCCGTATATTACTGTAGCATTGCGCTGTGTTGAGTCGACTCACGATGGCCATTCGTTGTCGCATTGAACGGTTGAAAATTACGTGCGATCTCACTTCGCTTGGTAGTCATGGAGACGTTCAAATAATCAAATGCTACAAGCACCAATCCAAACACACGCGCACACATTTCATTCATGAACGTCTTGATTGTGAGCTCAAATCGAACGCCACAGCAGACCTTCATAGAATTAGGTAATATTCATTCAATCTCTGAACTAAAACAGCTGCAACCTAACATAGAATTAGTAGGCTGTTTGGATGCTTATCATTGTTTACCTTTTCAAAATTTCAAAATGTCAAACTTTGGTGCAAAATTTGACCACTCAAACTTTGATCAACGTTGGCAACAAAAATGAACTAACTCTAACACACAAGTTTCATTTACTTACCAAATTTTGACATCGATCCAAACGTACCCTTCTGTTACAGTCAACAACAATCAACATTTAGTAAGATATCCATTAGTTGCAATGCAAACAATACCTGCCTTAAGTTGGGGATAGTAACTCACATTGAGTGTTCATCGACCACATTTCATCCAAAACCACCAATCCGAGCCGAATTGAGTGTGTATCAACATGGTAACGATATCGTGATCACCAAAATCGGTCATGTAACAGTAAAATTTCACAACAAAACTTTGGTGATTTTCATACCATTGTAATCACTCGAATGAACATATTTAGAAGCAGACTAGCACAAAATCCTTAAAAAAACAGTGTAAAAGATACATAGATTGGATCGTCAGGCTCAGTTTTCGAGCCCCGGGACCTGCATGCGCCGACTGGCCTCCGACTTCTTGCCGCCGAGGATCTCGTCGGAGACGACCCGGAGCTGCTTGCGCTTCTTGGACTTGGCGATCTTCTGGATCGTCTTGGGGTTGGTGACCCGCTGCAGCTTGGTGCCCGTGCGCAGGACGTTCTCCTGCTTCCGCTTCTCCCGCTCCTCGCGCGCCTTCCGCTTCGCCACCTTGTTCGCCCTGATCTCCTCCTTGAGCTCCGCCTTGCGGGCCTGGTACGCGCGCTTGAGCGCCTTCTCCCGGACGCGCTGCTCCAGCGGGGTCGGCTTGAGCGACGCCACCACGGCCGAGGCGCGCCGGGTGCGGGGCTCCTTCCAGCGGCGGCCCGACACGCGCCCCGCGATGACGCCGTCGTAGGTGGGCTGCCCGAAGGAGGCCGGCCTCGAGGGGTCCGACAGGGAGGCGACGGCACGGAGCTTCGACGGCCGGGGCGCTGAGCCGTCGGCGTCGAGGTCCATGGAGTCCCCGGCCGCCGCCTCGGCCTCATCGCGGCGCTTGCGCTTGCCGCGCTCGCCGCCGAGGCCCTCGTCTAGGTAGCGGAAGTCGAGGTGAGACGCCATGAGGGGGAGCGGTCGGGAGCGGGGAGCACGAATTCGGGCGAGGTGGAGGCGAAGACGACGGAGGCGGCGGGTTTATTAGGGTTTTGCGGGAAGTGGTGGACGGGACGGCGGCTTGTAACATGGGCCGAACTGGGAGGGACACTATTAGGAGGCCCAGTTGACATGTGCTTTGCTTTTTTTCCTAACTATGAATTTAAGCAAACAGTAGGGACCTTAAAAGTAAAAAACGCAGGAATCTTCTGCCCACCCCCTCTTTCCTTCACTGCCAGATGGGACCCGTGTGTATCTCACCTGAATTTCATTATACACTGATCGTGATTTCACACGCAAACTTGAGCCTCTTCTAATCTTCCATTCCATATGCTCCACCCATGGCGTCCAGCCCCGCGTCACAGCTTCGTCTCCAATGCCATTTGGATATATGGCACCTGAACAATGCTTTTTTATATGTTCACATTTTACATGTACATGAAGGATCACTATAAAAGTTTGATATGTATGCATATGGTGTGATTCTGATGGAGATGGTTGCTGCAAGAAAAATTACTATACACGTCACTTGGGATGCAATCGGCATAATAGCACTTGACAGCTAGACAGTACGAAATCAGTGGGCCTTATCAGTAATAAAAATTTTGTTTCATGTCAACTCTTATTTGTAGTTTACATAACACATATCGAGTGGAAAACTGATACTGAATTTACTCGGCCATTAAAATCGAAACCAGAAGAAACCTGGAGATTGTACAAAATCAGCCGAACAGAATGGTAACCTAAACCTGGAATAACAAATATTCAGCAGGACTATTCATCTAGTCCAACAAAAGAATGTTCGGAAATCACATGGCTGGAAGTTATTCGAGATTGGCAATGACTGCATCTGTGACCTCTTGAGTGGTGCTGGTGCCGCCCAAATCTTTGGTTCTGTACTTGCCTTCTGCAATGACACGCTTCACTGCTGTCTCCAGCCGATCAGCAAACGATGGGAACTGCAAATGCCTCAACATCATGGCCGATGACAGAAGCAAAGCAACAGGGTTAGCCTTCTTCTGCACCACAACCTTGTCATTTCCAACATTTCCTGCAGATGCACCTTGCTCAAAAACTGCATGGTCCTGACCGGCATTACCTGATATGATGCAAGACAAAGATTTATGGGTTTTCTTGCTTCATATAAGCATCTGCCAATATATGAAACATGCACAAGATTGCTATTAAAAAAAAAGGGTCAACCATAGTACTTAAACAAACACACCTGAAGATGCATTTACACTAGCAAAAACCATCAAATCAAGGAAAAGGAGCAAACATAAAAACATAACTTTATGTAAAACCATGCTGCCTAATAATGCTCATTATTAAGAGTTTGAAATCTACCTCCAGGCATGACACCAGCGCCTCCAGCAATACCTGCAGCTACGTTAGACACCAGATTGCCATAGAGATTTGGGGTGACCTGTAAAAGAAAACATATAGAATTAGTTCAAATTTCAGGTACAGTAAGAAGAAAACCATTTGAAGACAAGGCATTGTGTACTCGCTTTAGTAACAAATTCCAGTGTGTCAATAAGGAAAAATATCGAACAGATAAAGAAAAAGGAACCTAATTATGACCTTTACAAGGCCTAACATTCTTTCATATAAGATTGCAGAAATCCAGTTAACAACTGATCTATATATCATTTTATGTACACATTAAGCTGCATACCAAGATTAGCAAGAAAGAACAATGTACTTTGCTTATGGATGTAAGAAAACCATGTCGAACAGCGGCTAGGTGGGAAATAGTGGCATAGTGATAACATGTAAACATACCATAACATCAAATTGTTCAGGCTTCGAAACAAGCTGCATACAACAGTTGTCCACAATGATTTCATTATACTGAATTCCAGGGTACTTCTTGGCAACCTCACGGCAAGATTCCAAGAACAAACCATCGGCAAGCTTCATGATGTTAGCTTTATGCACTGCGGTCACTTTCCTTCGATTGTTAAGGTAGGCATACTCAAAAGCATACTTTGCAATCCTTTCTGAGCAAAACTTTGTTATCACCTGGCATATTCATTCAGAAAGATTAATTATTTTGGAGAAAGGTTCTCTTCGACGGCAGAGCCAAGTATGGGTAGCAGAATTACACCCAAATTAAGACTGTAGGGAGAAAAACGCAGGGTAACATAAGAGATCATATGACTTGAAATATGATGATAATGCAGTACATTTCCCTAAACTAGGCAATTTTGTAAGAGGGAACATTGTTAACACTGCCCCAAATCCACAGTTTTCTATATAACCAAGCCATGCATTTTGATTATCAATCAGCCTAAGGAACCATCTTGCGGCCAAGTCAATGGTCGCTCTTGTCATAGTCTAAATATGAGTTACAATTACAAGTATCTGACCAATCAAACACATATTCTACATTATTTATGATGTGCAAGAGAAATGTTGCAGGGTAAATAAAAATCAAGTTTACCAGATCAAACATTTGCATTCACTTATCACATATTATTTTATTTTTGTAACCAATGGTACTATGGTAGATGTCCAACAAAAAAATAATAAGACAATGGTAATCAGTCAAAATGATGAATTCGTAGCATATAGGAAAAGTTTCACTTTAACTATAACCTGATTAGACTGACTTGTATACTTTAGAATGCAGGACCGCTTGTCCAAAAGTCATTAATTACTAGTCAGTAGTTATGCTCATCATATTGCTTGCTACTGTGGACAAACAAACCATTAATGATGATGATTGTGAATTTATGAGCAAACCGATTTGGCGGCATTGTTATGTTACTACCGAGAATGACAGGAATACATACACCTTTATGGTCCAGGCACAAGCTTTTTATGAATACAAGACCTCTCAAAATTAAGTCAATCTCATCCACTAATAATTGAAGCACATTACCATAAAATTTTATATGAAATACTTCATGACCCCAATATCTCAACTCATCCCAGGCATACGAGTTTGCAATAGAAAGAAAAAACAGAAACTGATCCAGTGCATATGGATTTTTTATATGCGTGACTCTATTCTAAAGTTTCTGGACTGAATGCCTCAGTAATTATTTTCCATTGATCAGCTTATTGAACCAGAACACATGGGCACATGGTTTCTTAATTAGTAAGTATAATAAGCATGTTGATTAACATACACACAGGGCAAAACAATAAGATCGCAAATTAAATTTTCACAGCACGGTCTGTCATCAATTTTGTTTTAGGAGAAAATTGGGCAAACCAATAAGGTCGCAAATTCAAATTTCCCCACAGGTTCTGTCATCAAGCTCTGTTTCAGCAGTACATCTAGAAAATGGGTCTCTACCAGCAGTTAGAGCACAGTAGTCACGTTAGACATTACATACTGCAGCAACAAGCTGATTACTTCTCCTAGAGTAGAGGTAGGAACATGCAACATTTGTCATACCTTGAGGCTCTCGACAACACCAGGCACGACCTCGTGCTCGAGGCCCGAGTACTCGCCTTCAGTGTTCTCCCTGATGACGACAATGTCCACGTTGTCGTGCCTGGTGGGCAGGCCGGGGAGGTTGAAGCAGTTGACGAGAGAGGCGTAGAGGTCGAGCTCCTTTCGGAGCTGCACGTTGAGTGAGGAGACACCTCCGCCGAGGGGCGTGGCGAGGCCGCCCTTGAGGCAGACCTTGTTGCGGCGGATGGAGTCCAGCACCTCGGCGGGCACCGCGGGCATGTCGCCGTGGACCTCGTAGGTCTCGAAGTAGACCGGCGCGTGCATCGCCTCCATCACCTGCCGCACGGCGCCGGTGACGAGGGGCCCGATGCCGTCGCCCGGAATGAGCGTGACGCCGCGCGGGGTGCCGTCACCCGGGCGGGGCATGTAGGTGACGGTGCGGCGGGAGGCGGCGCCGGCGAGGGGAGAGGGTGTGGTCGGGGAAGGGGCAGGGGACGGGGAGAGGAGGCGGCGCAGGAGAGGAGTGGATCGCCGCGCCATGGCCGGGGCTAGGGTTTCGGAGCGGATGCGATCGGGGAGGGGGCAGCAGGACCGCAGGAGGAGGGTCGTGGCCGCGAGGAGGAGGAAGTCGACTCGGAGGCGGCTTGGGGGAAGAAAGGGCCGCAACGTTTGACGCCCTTTCGCTTTTCCGATCGTGAGCCCTGATGCAATCATTAGTGCAAAGAGTTTTTGTGATTGTATGATTTTGATGGGCCAATTACTAAAACGGTGATCATATTCCAGCCGCCCTCTACAATGCGAACTAGAATAATGTCATCCTAATTTAAGCAAACATTATACAAACTGATATTTTTATACATAGTAAAGCTGCATAGATGCAAGGTGGGATTATTTCTCTGTTTCGGCCCCCTCATAAGCATGATCAACATTGTAGTGAATATCATGATGGCAACTAATTTATTAATTTAGACGTGCGTGTAGATATAAATAGATTACTCGCGCGTAAATATTACTCTAATGCAACATGAATCACTAAATAACACTAGTTGACAGCCATATGCTTTCACCTACAGAAAATGCAGACATGCGTAGTCACCATCAATGTCACAGTTAGATGCCTAACCACACTGGAAATCGTTTCAATGTCATTTTTCGGAGCTTATAAAGTGACCAAATCACTTCACTGTCAGAGTATTTCTCACGGTATATTCATTCGAGGGGAGTTGTCGCGCCCTGTGATAAAGTGGTTGCAACTGCAATGGCGTTTTCTTGTGCGCGACGGCTTCTGAAGGCTGGTTGCGCATCTGCGTGGCTCCATGGGGCACGGCCGCACGGGTAGATGGAGGGATGAGCAACTGCCCCAGCCGCGAAGCAGAAAAAAGGCGAGGCTGGCATTCACCGCGGCGACGAGGCGGGTCCTGGGCCTCAGCCCCCATTTCTTCTGGCCCAACCTCGACATAACCAAACGCCCCACCCATCGAGCGGCTCACGTTTACTCCCGCTGCGCGGCCTCGCCTAATCCGTGCCGTGGCCCTCCCCTTATCCCCGCACTCCGCTGCTCGTCAAGATAAGCAGAGCAGCGCAAACCCCTACCCTCTGTCGTCGCCTCTCCCTATCCACCCCCGCCGTCCGCCATGGCCTCCCTCGCCGCCTCGGCCTCCACCTCCCTCCTCTTCCCGCAGGCCACCGCCTCCTCGTCCAAGAGCTGCGTCCGGATCTCCACCTCCGTCGGCGTCGCGGCGCCGGCGCGCATCCGGAGCTGCGCGGCGGCGACGACGGCCGGGCAGAGGCGCGGGAGGCTGCTGGTGGTGCGCGCGGCGAGGGGCAAGTTCGAGCGCAACAAGCCGCACGTCAACATCGGAACCATCGGCCACGTCGACCACGGCAAGACCACCCTCACCGCCGCGCTCACCATGGTGCTCGCCTCCGTCGGCGGCAGCGCGCCCAAGAAGTACGACGAGATCGACGCCGCCCCCGAGGAGCGCGCGCGCGGCATCACCATCAACACCGCCACCGTCGAGTACGAGACCGAGACCCGCCACTACGCCCACGTCGACTGCCCGGGCCATGCCGACTACGTCAAGAACATGATTACCGGCGCCGCGCAGATGGACGGCGCCATCCTCGTCGTCTCCGGCGCCGACGGGCCCATGCCGCAGACCAAGGAGCACATCCTCCTCGCCAAGCAGGTCGGTGTCCCCCGGATTGTCGTCTTCCTCAACAAGAAGGACCAGGTCGACGACGAGGAGCTGCTCCAGCTCGTCGACCTCGAGGTCCGCGAGCTGCTCAGCAACTACGAGTACGACGGCGACGACGTGCCAATCGTCTCCGGCTCCGCCCTCAAGGCACTCGAGGCCCTCATGGCCAACCCCAACATTAAGCGCGGGGAGGACGAGTGGGTGGACGGCATCTTCTCCTTGGTTGATTCCGTGGATAGCTACATCCCCGTCCCACAGCGGCAGACCGACCTTCCGTTCTTGCTCGCTGTTGAGGATGTGTTCTCCATCACTGGTCGCGGTACAGTCGCCACTGGACGTATTGAGCGTGGCACTGTCAAGGTTGGTGACACGGTCGACATTGTTGGAATCAGGGACACCCGGAATTGCACGGTGACTGGTGTCGAGATGTTTCAGAAGACCATGGATGATGCCATGGCTGGTGACAATGTCGGGTTGCTGCTTCGTGGTATGCAGAAAGATGACATTGAGCGAGGTATGGTGTTGGCAAAGCCCGGTTCAATCACGCCGCACACTAAGTTTGAGGCTGTCGTGTATGTGCTGAAGAAGGAGGAGGGTGGCCGGCACTCGCCCTTCTTCCCTGGTTACCGCCCGCAGTTTTACATGCGGACAACAGACGTCACAGGGAACGTGACAATGATTATGAATGACAAGGATGAGGAGGCGAAGATGTGCATGCCCGGTGACCGTATCAAGATGGTTGTTGAGCTCATCCAGCCTGTTGCTTGTGAGCAGGGAATGAGGTTTGCTATTCGTGAAGGTGGAAAGACTGTTGGTGCCGGTGTTATCAACAATATCATTCAGTAAACTTGATGGAGTGTATCCACCATGACAATTTTCCTTGTTTACTCTATGCAAAATGCAGGCCTACCCCAACGTGCTTGGGACAAAGGCTTTGTTGTTGCTGTTGTTGTACTCTATGTGAAATCTCTGTAGTTATTATGTGTTGAGTTTTAGGTGTTGCTCATGTGAAGTTGTAGTATGGCATTTCTTTCTTCAAGTGAATTTGCATACTTTATGGCATTCGCGGCAAAGATACATTTGTTTGCAAGTGACTTGGCTAACATATGACATTCATCATGCTTTGTTAAATTGTTAGTTCATTGCTCTATTGTTGCTATGCTTAGCGGACACTACAAGGCAATTGTAGTTGTTACCCTACTGCATACATTTGTGCAGATGAGTTGGCTAAGAAATACTCGGTAGCTATTGTTTGAGTTTGGGGTTGCTCATGTGCAATTACATTATGGCATTTTCCCCCGTTCAAGTGCATTTACATTCTTTGTCACAACCTTGACAAAGACACATATGTTTGCAATTGATTGCCTAAGAGTTGTCATCTACTGCTACGTGTTCAATTGTTTGTTGATTGTGTTGCCCTGTTTTGATGTGGTTAAGATGAATAATATTTTTAGGATGATGCCACAAGCATATGATTGTAGCTTATTTGCTTCTTTAGATCATAAGCAGCACTGAATGTGATGCAATGCTGCTTGTTTAGCTTTCTAGGCAGACTGTCTTAATGCATTTATAAAGTTTTCTAATTTGCATCAGTTTTGCAAGTTGGTAAGTATACATTCATCCATCAGGCCCGTGCTTTTTCTTTCAGCTCTCAGGTGTCATGGTTTTCTGAAACATTTGTTACTGAGCTTCAATTCAATTGATATTGGAACTTCATGTTTCAGGTTTACCAATTTTGTTAGCTGTGCAAGACAACTATCTCGATCTATGTATGCTAACCACACTAATCCATTATTTTCATGCGTGTTAGCAGATATTCTGTTTGCTTTAATCTCTTGGTTGTTGTCCGTGGGGGTTCCACATACTAAATATTTTTGCTTCACTTGTCATAAAAGGCTAGAACGTTACCCATGGAGCTCCCTCTTGTTCTGTTCTGAGCTCAAGCCTTTTCCTCTTCACTGGCTCTAATGTCTGATATTACTGCTCCTCCACCCCTTCTAGCATGAACAATATTCCCCTTGCCCAATATTTATTACAAATTTTGTGGCTCCAAAGCTGGTTTAAGATTATGGAGATTATCACTTGTTCAGTAGACGTTATTTCTTTCAGAAACGGCCTTTGAGCAGAGGAGTCAAAGCAAGCTCTGGAATTGACATCCTTGTATGACCGGGAGATGACGGTGGAATCTGCAAAGTAAAATTTATGTTCAAGATACGCCAATATTATTTCTTGAAGCAACATTTTTGAAAGTAGTAGTGTTTTTCATCATAGGTTCGAGCTATTTTCATATCGTCAGCAGCTTTGAGAAAGCATCTATCTAGACATAGCTTGGTTGTGTTTGCCTGCTACAATTCTCCAGTCGTGCTGGTCTGAAGCAACCACAAACTGAAAACTAGACGCGGTGCGCGCATACGTAATTCTCGTTTGATCGTACAGACCATGTCAGATTATCGGCATGCGAGATGCCTGATGCTTCAGCCGGTACCGTCTTCCCATGGCTGCTGATGCCTGTTTCCTGTAAATTTTGTTGTATTTCTAACGGCCATCTGTCTTTCTGTTCCTCTGAAGGACTGAAGGCGGCGTGTGTTGCTGCGCGGTTACTTTACTTGTCATCGGGGTATTTCGAGTACAATACTCCGTTCGTCCCCATAAATTTGTCGTTTTATAGTTTAAAAATAAATTAGAAAACGACACGTTTATAAAGACGGGGGGAGTACTTGTTAACTCCTCGTTACTGTACAAGGTAACTGCACATGCATAACATGGAATGCAAAACAAACGTTCGAAGGAAAAAATACTACCCTGCGCGAACGTTGGCTGAACCTCAGAACTCCACAAACTAGCCAGAATCAAAATATGCAGCAGGCATGATTGAAAATTTAAAATCAGACCGGAGCGTGCACGTTGGGTGTCACGTGGATTGGTCCGAGCCAACCATTATGGAGGAATTAGGTGCCCAGGAAAGAAGCATTCGGCGAGAATGCCTGCCTTGCCTTTATTCCAAGAACCGAAAAAGGCAGAAATTCCATGGACAAGGGTTTTGGTGACCTCGGTGGGATGGAGTGGCAGCACCAGCACATAGCAATTACACGTATCTCATCGTCAGCCGTGGCAGTCGCTGTCACTCGAGGCTACGTAGTATACGTATAGCTTTCGTTACCATGACGGCCGTTTTTACGTTGCGGCCGCCATGTCTTCTTCGTGGCCGGGAGAGCCTGTCGCTGTCAGTCGGGTAACACATCTGCAAGTGATGAGATGATCACGTAAAACCGGCCGCGCATGCGCTCGTCCAAGACCGGCCTGCGGCTTTGCTAACGACGTAAAAAATGATGCGATCAACGTCCCGCGGCACCAGTTTCCCCGTCCTCCCCACGGCGCGCGTTTTTGAAGCAGTCGAGGCCACCACGGCGGACTCTGCAGTAACCGCCTCCCTCGCCGCGCTCGCATCCCACTAGCGATCCCTAGGTCCTCCGCCATGTCAAAGGCACGGGGCGGCCTCGGCGGTGCGGGCGCCTGGGCGCTGGACGCCGAGCGCGCCGGGGAGGAGCGTGCGGTCCCCTCGCCGACCCCTGCCGCAGGCTTCCCCAGCCTCCGCGAGGGCGCCGCGGGCGCGGGCAAGTCGAAGAAGAAGAACAAGGGAACGACGCTCTCGCTCTCCGAGATCGCCGGGTACGGTCCCGGGCGGCGGGCGGCGCCAGCGGAGCCCATGGGGCTCACCCCGCAGGAGATGACGATGCTGCCAACGGGCCCGAGGGAGCGGTCCGCGGACGAGCTCGACCAGTCGCGCCTCGGCGGCGGATTCCGCTCCTACGGCGGTGGCGGAGGCGGCTTCGACGATGACGGCCG
This sequence comes from Tuctoria greenei, assembly GCA_036927565.1. Classification (NCBI taxonomy): domain Eukaryota; kingdom Viridiplantae; phylum Streptophyta; class Magnoliopsida; order Poales; family Poaceae; genus Tuctoria; species Tuctoria greenei. The sequence continues at coordinate 128,094,746 of JAYESD010000012.1, forward strand.
CCGCGGGCCGCCGGGAAGGGACTCGCATCTCGACATGCCCTCCCGCGCCGACGAGGATCGCGACTGGTCCGTAAACAAGAAGTCGTTCTCGCCTTCGCTCGCCGACTCCGGGTCACGAAATCGTTACGGTGCCCTGGGGAGCGGCGCGCCCGCCTCCGTCGGCCGCGCTGACGACGACGGCGACTGGTCGCGCGGCAAGAAACCGCTGCCGTCGGCACCGTCACGCTACCACACAAGCCTAGGTCCCGGCGGTGGCTTCCGCGACTCGCCTGGCTACACCGACTCCGATCGCTGGTCGTCCCGTGCCACGCCTACAAATGGTGAGCGCGAGAGGCCTCGGATCGTGCTCGATCCACCCAAGCGTGACTCCTCGACCACTTATGCGGCACCTGCGGAGGCGGGACGTAGCCGGCCAAGCCCATTCGGGGCCGGGAGGCCTAGGGAGGACGTGCTGACCGAGAAAGGGCTGGACTGGAAGAAGATGGAGGCTGAGATTTATCAGAAGAAGACGAGCCGTCCTACCAGCTCACAGTCGAGCAGGCCAGGGAGTGCACACTCGTCACGACCGGGGAGCCCTGGGTCGCAATCGTCGGCTGTTGGTGGTGAGGGTGCGCCGAGGGCGTGGCCGTGGCCTAGGGTTAATCCTTTTGGAGACGCAAAGCCAAGTGAGGTGGTCCTGCAGGAGAAGGGCGAGGATTGGAGGAAGATTGACCTTGAGCTGGAGCATCGCCGTATTGATAGGTATGTCAAATGTGGATCTGCCTATTGATACAAAACTTTCCTTGCAAAGCATGAAACGTTTGATGATTAACTTATACAATCGGTATCTGGCACTTTGTCTTCATATCTTAATTACTTCAGATTGCTGGAGCCATTGTCTTATTATTATTATTATTATTATTATTATTATTATTATTATTATTATTATTATTATTATTATTATTATTATTATTATCTCATCATCATCATTAATCGTGCTAAGAAATTCCATTTCTTTTTAATGGGATCACCTCTTAGCTTCCATACTCTATAAATTTGTAGTGGAGTGTGCTCTTTTGTGTTGGCGAGAATTAAGTCAATTTGTGGCATTGTCAATCTCATTGGCGATTAAATTGAGCTACCTTAACCCATATTTAGCCAGTCGTACAAAACTCAGTGATTTGCAGGCATTTAGGTGGTCTGTTTAATTAATTTTGCATGATGATTTTCTGAAGGAAATGGAACTTGTGAGTTAACCATTTTAAAATATGCACGCGTGTGCTCCATGCACTCAAGTTTATTCCAATAGTTGCTAAGAGATATTCCATTTGATTGCACATTAATATTTCAGACCGCAGACAGCTGAAGAGACGGTGTTGAGGGAGGAGATCAACCTACTTAAGGTGGAACTAAATGAAAGTGAAGCCAAGATGAGTGGTGATGGTGCAAAAAGTTTGTCCGAGGAGATTACTCGGATGGAAAGGCAGCTGGAGCTTCTTACAATTGATTTCAACGACAAGATTCGATTTACGCAAAGACCTGGGTCCGGAGCAGGCAGGGTTAGAACATCAGTACCATCTCATTTTGCGAATGGATCTCAATTTACAGATGCAGAGTCCATGGAAAGGGCACGTTCCCGTAGTGGTGCAGAGCAATTTCCAAAACCAACAGAAGAACGATGGGGATTTCAGGCAAGCAGAGATAGAGTTTCCTTCGGTGGCAATAGAAGTTCAGACAGGTTTGCTCTTTCTTGTGCTTGATGTTGTAAACCTGGCCAGTATAGGATTTTCAAGTTTTCAACCAAAATTTCTACTCTGTGATTCTTATGCGCTAGCACATAGCCACACACACATTTTTTGTGATTAATTTGTACATTTACCTTGATGTGCACTCTTTTTTAGGCTAACCACACTACATGTGTAATATGTGCTGTTTAGTCACTCTTTTGTCCCGAATTATGTCTACATGTAGGATTTTTGAATGGCACATCTTTGAGGTCACTGCTTGTTTTATTCGTTGGTTTTACATTTTACTGTATAGGTCCTTGAGCTGAACTGTTCCTTCCATGTGCATCCATAACATTTTTTATAAATTAGTAGTATATTCATAATTTGTTATAATTTTAGTTGTTTGTGTGTATGAAGCGTAAACTTTTGTACCTACATTTCAGGCAATCGTCAGAGTCGAGATGGTGAGGCCCAAGCCCTTGTTTGGGCTTTTCTCCGTCTCAGTTAGATTTTAGCTTTCCATTGTAAGCAAGGGGCAAATAAGTTGTAATACTGTTATTGCTGCTTGACTCCCATTTTGCTTGGCTTGGGAGAGTGGATGGAACGGATCATGGACAATGGAGATTACTTTGCACCAAGCTGTTTATAACTAGGACTGTTCAACCACGGTTTCCCCAAACCGTAGAAAAACGCGCATGGCGACTGAAGAACTGTGGATTAGTGTTCACGAGCACTGCTTACTGTTCATAAGTAGTTCATTCTCCACCTTGCCGGTTTGGGAACAGTTTTCCTCAAACCGGCTTCAGCAACCCTATTTATTATGAGCACCCCAATGGTAGCGTTTATGTTCTTTTTACCCCCTCTTCCATGTCAAAACAAATTTCACCAAGTTTGATACACTTAACTATTGCTCTCACTTTCTGCATAATTATGCCCCAGTATTCCTGTTCAGTGATGTACCTGTGCTACTGTATATTATAGTATGTATACATGTATTTTTCATCTTTATACTTATGCATAATTCTTTTAATGAATTTCTTATCATGATTTTGTTTCTTGAAAGACTGAAGACAGTAGCCAATGGATCTATACCATGAAGGATTAATATACCTCAACTTTCCTGCGTATCCTTTTGTTAAGATGACAGGATCTCAACTTGTGCCTAGTTAATCTCTTCGCGTGTGAAACAGCCACACCATGAAGTGCGGGTTCCTTCCATGTTGGAAGGGAAACCCATGAAATGTGGAAGCATGTTGTGGGGCAACATTTCTTCCTCCACCGGCAGCATCGTTCCTGCTCCGTTGACAATTTGATATGCCCCCTCGAAGTTCAACAATGAAAACATCAGCAATATCTCTATCCTGCTCCGTTGACTTTGTTAGCAAACAACGAATCTGGACAGCTATACTAAATGATCAAGTGGCAAGCTAATGCCCCTCCTAACACCTGTAGAATTAAGCAATGTGATTTAGTCCTGGTGGCCTTTCATTACGCTTGGAGGGGTGTCAGGTTCTCACGCTTCTTCTCTTTGCATAGTTGACTTGAGATGAAACAGGTTGATCACAGCTTAATTAGCTGGAGTGCCCGTCATGCTTTGATGTAAAGTCGAGTTAACTATTCCCCAAAAATATTCAGAAAGCACTGTCGACAGGTCATCGGATCTTATCGTAAGAAAGAAGTCCTTGACAAACTTATGCTGCTTCAGAGGTGCAAGTGTGTAACATCAGGTGAGGTGGAAGCTTCTATGCTGTATCAGCACAAACTTTACTACTTCCTCCTTTCTTAAAAGATTGTCACCTTCTAGTACAAAAATGAACTAGAAGGTGACAATCTTTTAAGAAAGGAGGGAGTATTAGATAGTACTCCCTCCATATTGTAAAGAATGACGCTTCAGATAAGAAATTGAATAAGAAATGAACTGCAGAAAGGTGTCCGAACGTCAATTAAATCGATACAGAGAGAGTAGTATTTTTTTCTCTCTATCAAATTGACACCCTTAATTGACTATTTTGATCTCCACAATGAATTATATTTGAGTGAGAAATAAACAATCGGCTGAGTTTATCAGAGTCACCTATGTCCGTGACAAATTTATCGTAACAGAGTTATTTCAGCATATTTTCACGCACACCACAAAAAGGAAACACACTCCCCAAAGTACTGTACGTAGTTGCTGCACCCATATATGGATGCAACTATTACAAGCCATCACTGCAGAAATACTAGTTCTTCTAGAAGGCATAGCTCCGTACGGCCTTTGTTGCAAAGACAAAGGCCGTACGTACCAACTGAGAGACGACCGGAAAGGAGCCACCACACGACTGCACTGAACGCACGGACCATGCATGCGAAAGGACAGGCTCTACTTGTTCTTCTTGCGGTTCTCGATGACGAAGAAGAAGGCGAGCGAGACGACGGAGAACGCGGAGAAGACGCCGGCGGCGACCTTGATGGACGTGGTGATGCCCGTGATGCCGGCGATCTGGAAGTCGCCGGCGGCGGCGTTGGTCTGGCCGTAGGCCACGATCATGCCCGACCCGTCCAGCACGAAGGCGCGCACGAAGTAGAACCCCGAGGGGATGTCCCTGGTGACGCGGTACGAGAAGCTGCCGCTGCCGGCCCCGAACGCCTGCTCGGTGACCTTGAACTGGCAGGCCTTGTCCTTGCTCTGGTCGTCGTCGGCCTTGCGCCACCCGCGGTCCTTGCGGCTCTCAGGCGCGTAGCACAGCTCCACCTTGACGTTGGCGGCGCCGGCCGGCTGCGAACCGTTCAGCTTCCAGGTCACATCGACCGTGCCCACGCCGGCCGGCAGAACTGCATGCCCATGGCGAGAGATGAAGATCGTTAAGTACAGGCATGACGATTGCAATGCTCCGTAAAGGGGCATTTGGACACAGAATGACATCATCGTTCACACACAAAATTGCGAAAGACGGAACCATGGAAAATGATATGAAATTGTTACTCTTGACTAGCGATGCAAGCGGCACCGATCTGCCCGTAGCGCCGCTGGGACGACCCGCGCCACAATCCCGCTAAAAAACCGTTTCATATCCCGCTTGACGGAACGGGATCATGCAGCTGTTATGCGGCTGCCCGCGGCGCCGCAAACCCGCTGAGCGAGAGGTCGCCAAACGAAAAAGCAAGCCGGCTAGCCCGAGCTCCAGGCATGGCAACGCCTCGCCCTCCAGCGTCAACATCGCTTCCTCCCATGCCTCATTCGATGCCGTCGGTATTCCGAATCTAATGCGAGGGGAAAATAGGAACGTGAAGCTTGCACGGGAAGCGAACGTGGAAAGGGGAGGTGGAGCTGTCCTACCGCAGCAGCAGAGCAAAGCACGTCAACAACGCAATGTTGAGCAGGCATTTTGTTTGATGTGTAACAAACGCTATAGCCTATATTGTACTATATTACCTTATAAATTGAAAAAGGAATATAATTGTTTCTTATGACATGCAACTAATTTTATTGTGTAGATCCAACCAACACGAATCTAATAAAATTAGTTTCATAATTTTTAAAGTAATATATAATATATTATATTTTTTACAAATATTAAAATGAACTAGTACTGTATATAGTGAACTAAACTGCTTCTTGCGGCTTGCAGTCTGGCTGCTTGTGCGCACAGCGGCCGAGCAGCTGGCGTACGCGGGACGCGGCGGGCATACGCGGGAAGCCGCGTGATGTAGCGGCTTATGCGGGACGAGCGTGAGACGCCCGCCAGCGATTTGTGGCGCACGCGGGACGCGGGGCGGCCGGCCGCGTGCCGTCCCGCTTGCATCCCTACTCTTGACCTTTGTGTATCTACTATTAGATCAATTAAGAGAGGTGTCTCGATTCTGCCTCCAAAGCCCTTGTACTATTGGCCGCCCTAGATAATTCAATTATTTATTATTGGAACAAGCCTATTCTATTAGCATCTAATAAAATGTTCCTATCTTTCTGTTGGTTCTCTTCTGACGGTTTTGTAAGAGACAAAGGATAGCAAGTTAGCTGTCATTTTGGTTTGTTATTATCAAATTTTACGAAATGATGTTTCTAAAAAAAAAGATAAAAACTACACTCCTCCTAACTCCATCTCAAATTAATGGTCACTCTCCAGATTAAAAATGAACTAGACAGTGACAAGTAGTTTGGGATAGAAGAAGTAGATTATTATGCATGATTAACTGCAGAATTAGTTTTTGAAAGGCCAACTGCAGAATTAGTTAGCTGCTGATTTTCTATTGCTAGCCAGATCTACAAATCAGAAAAACTTGCTAAAGTAAACGGTGTACACCGTTGGATATGATGCGATGCGAGAGTCTAACGATAGATAGCGTGTAGATCGGGCAGGAGGATGATATCAGGGCAGAGCAGAAGCAGACAGGCAGGCCCGCACGCACCTTTGTCCGACGGGGTCGAGGTGACCACGAGCGCCTTGGGCAGCGAGGAGAGAAGCACGTGCGGCTTCTTGGCGGACACGGCGCTGGGCAGGCCGGCGCCGAGGAGGACCGTCACCAGCACCGCAAGCGCCACGGCACCTGCTTGTTGACCCCGGGCCATGGCTGCCGGAGAGCTAGGAGCTGCTTTTCTTGCTTGCTTGGCGCTGGCTGCGGAGATTATATGAGCTTTTGGTAGGTGGAGGGACGACGGTGTGTGGGATGAGGGAGGAGAACGGTACGGGCCGGCGATATATAGAGGAGGCGCGGTGTTCTGACTTGTGAGTACGTTGACCTCGCACGCGGCCCTGCGGGAGCGAGGAGGCGGCATCCACCAGCCAGACGGGTACGGCGATTAATTAAACTACTCCTTCCTTTCCATATTATTTGTTGTTTAAGGACAAGAATTCTAGTTCAAAATGAACTAAAATACTTGTCCTAAATGACAATTAATATGGGAAGGAGGGAGTATACAACTGCTGGTATAAGCTTGAACAAGCTTCCTGCCGCTAATTATGCTATCGAAAGTCAGAACTCTCGACGAGCGAGCGAGGGTCAGCAAGTGGTTGGTGCTGACCTTTTTGGGCGCCTGAGGGGCCTGGCTTGCTTTTCGAGGGGGGTCCCGGGCCGGGGCCGGCTGAGATGCGGCAAGCCGGCCATCCACAGCGAGCCAGCGACCGTGCCGGCGGCAGAATCACGAACGCCTCCGCGTCGCACGCGTCTTGGCTAGTTAGCGGGCCGGGGCGACTGGTCGAGCGCTCTTGCGAAACGTGCCCGGCCGGCCGGCCCAGCTTTGCAGCTTGCGCTGCGGTTGCTTCCATCACCTCTTACGCTGCGATCATCATGTGCCCCAGCTTGCTTCGTCGTCATGTCCCATTTCAGAAACAGCCGTCAAGAAAATCAGTCGTACGTCCACGACAATCTGCACCCCGTTTCGATTTGCCTGACACGTCCCTGCTATCGAGTCCGATCTGCATGCCCTGTCTGTAAAACGAACACGAACTTGAGCAGTTGATTCTCGGAACGGTAACGAAACGACGACAGCGGGTCGGCCGCGCGGGATCGACATGGTAAGACGAAACAAAGCCGTTTTCATCATGAACCAACAACGGAAACAAGAAAGGGTAGAAACATGCTGGGGTCATGTGGCTCTTAGCAATGTTCAAAGGCAGCACGCGTTACCTTTGTTTGACTTCTTCAGAAGGCGCGCGGCTTATCGATCGATTAGCAGGAGGACGTCATGACAGTGATAGGGAGGTTCATGTTCAACGATGCACAACTGGTCAGATCAGGGTCGTGCTAGTACTCCCTCCAGATTTTAATAATTGACGTTCCGACAGTAGCAGACAACTAAAAAACAACTAAGGAAACCTGTCTGAACGTCAAATAAAACGGACCAGAGGGAGTACTATTTAGTACATACAGCTAGCGTTGGGTAAATAAGAGGGAACTGAATTGTTTCGTAGGATTGATGTGCAACCTTGTTGGCTTCTTGTACTAGTCGCCTTTTCGGTGTTCTGTTCGCCCTCTGCTTGGCCCCTGTTCCATTTTTGGGGGAATGATAGGGCAAGAACAATTACATTTTCCAACACGTCTTCTTCTTTTTTTTTAGGAAAATGAAATGCAAATCTCGAGTTGTTCTGCGTTTTGAGAACGGAGCTTCTCGACGGTCAGTAGAGCAGATAAGCAGAGCACTCGCGCAAGCTGCACACAGCTTATCCTAGCCTGTTTTACCGCGATCGTCCTCTTGACTTGGAAGTTGAAGGTGATGTGGCCAGTACACAAGCTTCGGCAAAGGCACCGGGCGCGTTTGTTGGCGGTTTCCATCGCGTGAACATCCATTTTTATTTCAGAAGCACGCCGACTCGTCGCTGCCGGCGACGACGCCTCCCACTACGTACGTGAACGGGCACATTTTGCCCTTGGCCCTTGCATCAGCGCTTGCCACACCTCGGCGTCGTCCGTTCTCGTGCCGCGACGGGATCGCAGCCTACCTACCTAGCTAGTTAAGGTGTTCACGAGCAGGCAGAAGGAAAAAAAATCAATGCTATGATGCATTCGGTAAACGCAGAAATAAACCCCGCCAGCATTTCTTGCCAATAAATAACTGCATCTATTGTTTCGACACGATGAGTACATCGTTTTTATTCCAAAATCCGCATGCAGTGCAAGCACGAGCTAGCTCTCTAAGCAGCGAGCCATGCGCGCGCGAGATAACGACGCACGGCACGCCGCCTACAGCTTTCCGACTCCGGCGTCGGAAGACGCTTCTCCCTCGCCGTCCCACAACAACGGCGCAGGCGCGGACGCCGGCCCCTGCACCGTAGGCCCTGCCGCCGCCGCCGCCTCTGGCACTGGCGCTGATACTGGTCCGTCATCGTCGTCGTCGTCGTCGTCGGCCTCCTGTGGTGCCGGCGCCGGCGCTGATACTGATACGACGTCGTCGTCGTCGTCGTCGTCGTCGTCGGCCTCCTGTGGTGCCGGCGCCGGCGCTGATACTGATACGTCGTCGTCTTCGTCGTCGTCCGCCTCCTGTGGCGCCGGCGCTGATACTGATCCGTCGTAGTTGTCCGCAACCTGTGGCGCCGGCGTCTGCGCTGCTACTGATCCGTCGTCGCCGTGCGCCACCTGTGGCGCCGGCGCATGCGCTGCGAATGTTCCATCGCCGTCGTTCGCCTCCGGTGATACTATTTCGCCGTCGCCGTCGTCGTCGTCATCATCCGCCTCCGGTGCCGGCGCTGCTAGTGATCCGTCGTCGACGTGCGCCACCTGTGGCGCCGGCGCTGACGCCGGTCCCTGCAATCCTGGTTCGTCGCCGGGGACCGGCAGTACCACCACGATAGGCCCTACTGGCCCCGGCGCCGATACTGATCCGTCGTCGACGACGTCTGCCTCCTGTAGCGCCCGCGCTGACGCCGGTCCGATCCTAGCCCCTGCCGCGCCGACACATAATATTTACGTAGTCAGGCCATCACGTCAGTTGCATGCGTCTTTGCTAGGGATGACACAAACAAGTGCCAGGAGGAGTGCTACAGAACAAGAAACTTATGCTAGCTAGAGCTCTTCACCTGCGGCAGCGACGACGAGTGCCATGAGCAGGAGGAGGAAGCAGGCCGCCGTGGCGGCGGGGTTCTTCGAGCCTGACACCGCCATCGTCTCTTAACCAAGCTCTGCTTTGTTTAGGTGGTGCCTACCTTCAGGTGATCTGGTCGCACGATCAGGTTGCTGCTGCATTGTCCGCGCGGACGTGCGTTTATATAGGCGTGGAATTTATGGCGAGCGTATCCACTAAGGATGAGCGTATCCGAGAGATGCAGCTCCACAGTCAGGCAGGATGGGCTGCAGCTGCTCCTACCGCGGACTGCAGCAAGCAGGATGGGATGCAGCAGCTGCTAGCCTGCTACTGCGGACTGCAGCAGCCATAACCGGATACGGCGTCATCTACTCCTACTGTGGACTGCAACAACCAGAGAGTGTACTCCCTCCGTCTCCATGAACTTGTCGCTTTGTAGTTCAAAAATGAACTACAAAGCGACAAGTTCATAGGGACGGAGGGAGTACTATTTTTTCATCGTCAACCACAAGAATGGAAAATAAAAGGTGGGATTTGTTACATACAATTGATCGTTCACTATGGTTGGACAAGACATAACTCGGTGATTGGAATATTCAACTAAAAATGCACACGAAAAAAATCAAAAGTAAATTTACAAAAAGGAATTAGATGGTGGGTAAGTCCCAACATTTCTCTAAGAGGTTATGACTAATTTATTACAACCGAATAAAAATTAGACAAGACGACGATAATTAGACGGTTACACGCACGACTGTGAACCGGACTTTTTAAGCCAATATTACGGCACATTCATCCTTTTACATTTTCCGTAAGTGCACCCAAATCGGAACAATGCCATGGAAGATTAACAGCTAATTAGCTACCAATGACCTTGGACGCACTCGAGACGGGACCCCGCGGCGTATGATGCCGACGGCTGCCTCGTCGGGCTGAACTGTTCGCGCAGATGCACAACGTGCTGCTGTAGCAGGGGACCCGGGAGCTGCGCGTCGTACCCGGCCGCGACGATCGCCTACGCAGACAACTTCTACGTGTACGCGCAGATGGTCAGGGACGCCGGCAATGCGGGGTTCGACAAGGGAGCGTGATCATGGCGTGGTGCGGTGCCGGCGGCGAAGCGTACGTCACATGGATGGGATGTGCGGCGCGCCGGGCACGACAGTGTGCGCGAGGCCGAAGCAGTACCTCAGCTGGAACGGGTGCACCTGACACAGCAGTACCTCATGACCGACTTGCCCTGCCACAAGGGCTTCGCGTCACCTGCTCCAGCAGAGTTCCCGCGTGCTTGAACGCAGTCGCCCGGCACCAGTCTGTCTTGAATTGGTATTGGTTGTTTCTGCAGTGCTGGATGGAAAACAGATCAGGGATTTAGTTTTCGTAACATTTGTTTTTACTACCTCCGGATCGAATTAGATGTCGTTCCCGGCATAGCAAGAGCACTGAATATGCACTACCGATATATGTTAATTCGTACATCGCAGAGCATATAGGATCTGTTTAGTTCTATGTCTAAGTTGCCTAAGACTAACGTTAAGCATGCCACACTGTTTTAGACGGATGTTTGGTCGTTGACTAAAGTTAGACGCGTCACAACAAAAAATTACCTCAACTGAGGCGCTCGAATTGACCGCCTAAGCATGCCACACTTTCTTAAGTGCGCCTAAGCTTAGGCTACGGTAAGAAACCAAACAACCGCTAACATTAAGTAGCTTAGGCGTGCCACAAGTGTGACAAGTGACTAAAATTAGACTTAGGCAACTTAGACATACAACCAAACAGGCCCATAATTTCTCAATTGCGTTAACTTTCTTTCTCGCCTCCTTGACAATACCATAGTAAAGTACTCCTTCCGTCTTAAAAAGGTTGTCATTTTGTAATTCAAGAATAAACTACAAAACGACAACTTTTTAGGATGGAGGGAGTAGTACTAGTGGCACGCAATGCCTTCGTACGAGCCTTTGTTCAGTCACAAACTCGCGTTCATCATCCACTTGTGAACTAGGTGATTTCTTGCACAAAATATACTAAAGGAACAGGATGATCAAAATTCAGCTGAGCCACAACCAAATTCCGGGCAGTCTTCACATGTACTAAGCCAAGTGAGACGTGATTTTTTGTCTAGCTCCTGTTGGAGAACGACTCCTCTACAAATTGCTAGTGCTAGTTTACCTTGCAGAATGAGACTTCTGGACCAGGATTTTCAACGCTTTGGACCCGTCCCGTTGAATTTTGATATGTGAGGTCAGTTCAATAAATCGATTACCGAACATTCATTTCAACTTACATACAGGTAGACTGATATGTACAGATGCAAGGCTACATAAAGGGCAGTCAATTCAAGGAACATCATCTTCTACGCTCATTCCCTTCTGTCAAGAATGGATGCCTCAGCGCCTCTTCTGCAGTTAGACGGCTTGCTGGATCATACTTCAACAGCCCTTGCAATAGATCAGTGAAATCTCCAGCAGAATGATCAACATTTTGCATGACCAGGTTCTATTTGCAATGGTAGCAGTAAGTTTCGCATGTCATGTGGGTTCAGATACAATGTATGCTGGCTGATTATAAGGTACCTGGAGTCTGGGCAGTTTCATTACCGCCTTCATGCTCTCCCTTGAAGAGCAGCCCTCCGGCCAGTTTAAACGGCCTTTTCTGATGTATTTCTCGGCTTGTCGACTAAAAAGAGTGGCAAATGAGCAAACAGACCAACCCTCAACAATAAGATCAGCACATTAATATGGATCCAAGACATGTAACATACTCTGCCCTCTTAAGAATGTTGTACGGCATAGGACCCAACACTCGCTCCATCATTGCCAGTTGTTCCAAGTTTTCATGGGTTTGAAACAGTGCATCTCCCTGCAGAACCTTGCCAACTCAAACCTCCCGTAATTGGGGGACGTGGCAAATCAAAACAAGGCCAATTACATACCGTGCAAAGCTCAACCAGAATACAACCTACACTCCAGATATCACATGGGTAACTCCATCCAAGGCCTGAATAGAACAGTCATGGAACCGTAAATCTTTAAACATTAAAATCAGGCTCAACTGGGCAGGCTTTTACTAGTTAAGATAGATACCCAATATAACTTCTGGAGCTCGATAATGCCTGGTTGATACCACATAGCTCTGATCATGTTGATCATAAGTAGTGCTACCAAAATCAATCACCTTGATAGCACTAGACTTGGGCAACCGTTTGAAATAAGAACCCTCCTTCGGAGATCGAGATGAAACCTAGAAAATATAAAAGGATCAGTACCAAATATTTATATTAAATCATCAACGGTTTCATAGATATCAGAGCACAACAGAAGTTAAATCTCGACAGGTGTCATAAGCAAAAGAACAATGTATACTTTGTAATCGGGCACTTTTATGTACTCCGGAGACACAAGGAGAATGTTCTCAGGCTTTAAATCAGTGTGTATGAGGCGCAATTCATGCATAACTGCAACACATTACAGATAGGGTAAATAAATGAGCTTCCCAAAGTTGTCAGATACTCCTAATAGACCGTGAAACAAAGATTAAAGCATATGTTGATTTATGACAAACATGCGTTGCATCAAAAGACTAGGGGTAAAAGAAAGAACTGTGCACACACATGCTATACATTCCAACAGTTGCTTGGCAACCTCCCGAACTAGGGCAATTGGGAATGAGCGGTAATTGTTTTTCCTCAGACAATCATACAAGCTCGGTCCAAGCCTCTCAAAGACCTGCTCACCAGTAATCCAAATTCACCAATCTTTAAGCTCACATCACATGACCATCTTTTTGGGTCAGTTCATAATTGCCATAATCTAACAATGTACTTACAATACAGATATGGTTACGATAGTCAAACCAGTTCCGAATTTGAACACAACTGCAAAATAGACCAACTTATACACAATCTTATGAAAAGAAACATGCAAAGTGCTAACCAAATCGGAACTCACCTTGATCTACTTTTGTCATATTTACCAAGCTGCTCCAGCATGCCAATTTCAATCATTGCAGCATCCCTGTACTTTTTTATTCCCCTGATGATCTTGATAGCAACCATTTCTTTTCTTTCCCTATCCCAACACTCCAATACCTGACCAAAAGTACCTGATGTACATCCAGAGACGCATTCAGTTTTGAACATAGTCCACTGTCATAAAAAATCAGCATGCCTGATGTGTAATTTGTATCAACGGATCCAAAAGGAGTATCAATCACGACTGACCTTCTCCCATTTTTGCGTTAATCTTATCTGCAAACGCAAAAGAGTCCATAAGAACAAACGATGGAAAAACACCAGCCAATAAGAGGTGAGAATAATCTATTATAAATAAAGAAGAAACAACACAGGTTCAGATGATTACAGCGGGGTGTGAGGTTATCTCCCACAGCAAAAACATAATGACCATCCTTGTCATCTTCTCTCAGTGGAGGGGAATCGAGACGAGGGAGCTCTTGGTTCCCTTGAGAAGAAACAACACCCGAAGAGAGCCCCAGCGCCACAGCACTGATGGAATTTGCAGCTTCCTGACCACAAAATGCGATCTCAATCTGTAACAAAACCATCAATCAATATTCAAGCAAAATAGAGCACATCCAAAGACAAAATAGACATCACATGCTGCACATAAAACAGCTAGCATCCCATACAGGAAGAACTGAAAGACTTTGCAACCTTTTTACCATACAATACGCAAATACATTATGTAACTAATAATCATAACAGCTGCAGAACGACTTGTTGTCCCCATTTTATTTTCGTTTTGTAATTGCAACCAGACAGCATCCATTGATATACAATTTATAAAATACTCTAAGCCCCCCAAAGATATACCTAAGAATTTACAAGTACCCCTAAATTAACATCTACAGAAAAATTGATCTAGAGCATATTATGAACCTATAAGCTACTAATTATCTGATGTAAGGACGATAATAGTGGCTATTCTTGGTTCCAACAAAGGGCGTCGAAAGCACGCTAAGTCCTCCAATCTAACACCAAATCCTACAACAACAGCCCTAAAATCCGCGCAGTATATGATAGATCTACCCCCACAGGGAGCAAGTAACGCCGATTGCAACCACCGCTCAGTAGATCCGCATCGAGGAAAGGTAAAAGCCTCCTGGGCGGGGATTAGATCGGAGGTGTATACCTGATTGAACTCGGCGGGGCCGACGTCCCAGCCCATCCGCTGCCGCTTGCGCGGGGGGCGGTCGAGAGGGGCACGGGGCATCTCGGCGAGGCACTCCATCGCAGAAATCGATTGGGTCAACCGAACCCTGAAGCCGGCGGCGGAGGAGAGGAGGGGATTGGGGATTGTTCTGGCTTGGTGGGGATGCGGGTTAGCGAGCGAGTTCTATTATTAGGAAGAAGTAACCCTAGCGACCCCCGGTCTTTATGGCTACTGGCGAGACGGGTGGTGGCGGGCGGTTCGGGCACGACGCATGTTCCTACACGTTTACAGATTGTGTCGCTGACGTTGTTGGTCTCACCGGGCCCCAAACTTCAGGGGACTTGGATGACCCACATGTCATCGGCGTGCTTGACCCAGACTCACTGCTAAGGGTGTGGGCCGCTCGTGCTGCCTCCTTTTGCTAGTCTGGTATGCGCACCCGGTTTTTCTACCTAGCTCTGATGTTTCTCAATGACATGTGGACCCGCCTTATGAGTATGCGCGTCTTGGTGAGTCAATAGTCATGTCGGTTGTCGGCTACTATTGTTTGGCAGACCAACCCCCCGAAGGAGGAAAAAGAGAAAACCATGCGCTACACGGCACTCGTCCAATGGAAATTGAGGAGCGGTCGCTGGGTTGGAATGGGACACTGGGCCCAGCAATGATTTTCACCGACGAGACTGGGAATGACGTGTAGGCCCAACACTGCCGGGACCCATGTTTCAGGGTGTGTTAGACTGGTGGGCTAGTTGGGGATTTCGACCGTGGTTTGGGCAATGAACCTAGTGCGGTTGGCTGGCGGGCATATCCGGCATCAATCTGGCGTGGGGATCGTATCGGATGCAGGCGCTTCGCGGGCACCAAGCATCGAGTTGTGTCATATTCTGACAGGAGTTCGTTAATCTCACGCAGAAATAGAGGCATTTTTCTGCGTTCCAATCAGATAAAATAAAAGGGTAGGTCATCCGCAAGTACGCTGTAAAGCGTAGTAGAAATCACACTAGAAAGCATACTAAAACTATTTTGTAAGTACACATACTGAAAATATAGAGAACATAAAGTATGATTTAAAAGATAAAATATACTCCCTCATTTCTTAAAAGATTGTCACCTTCTAGTTCATTTTTAAATTAAGTGACAATCTTTTGAGAAAAGAGGGAGTACTTTAAAGATTGCTTATGCGGATAGATTGCTTGTGCGGATGGTTTAAGTTCGTGCTCGTCGTGCATGACAGCAAAAGATGGTACCCCTTTCATTTTTGCCACGAAGAGCGTTAAAAACAAAAATGATCTCACCAGAGTTTCTTTGATGCATGACCTGGTACACCCGCGACTAAAACAAAAACGATTCACTAGCGGAAGGCTTGGCTTGCGTCTCAACACATGAAACCTTACGCATGATCTCATGGAACACCTCGAAATGTCAAGACGGTAGCTTAGATGCCGCAATAGGTCTCCAAGTTACCCCGATCTGCCGTAACAACACTTTCCAACGATCAACGCGTCAATGAGATTGCAGTTCTTGGAGTAGAGGGCCAATCCTTTGAGCGCCAAAAAATAAAGCATCCAGCAGCACTAGCGCTCCAACCTGAAGTTCCAAGAGATAAAATTAGATGCCGTTCGTTTGCAAAACAATTAAGATTTTCTTCAAGCTGAAACTACCAAGCGGCCTGTGAAGAGCAACCGGTAGCCCAATCCCTCCGTCGCAGCCTGCGCTCGTTGCTGATCCGTCCAACTGAAGGGAAGAATGAATAGCAGAATGTTTACAGATTTGGTGTCATACTAATTTGGATCTACAGAAAGACCATTATACAATGCTGAAACAATTTTTTCCATGATTTCAGAATGACATGAGCACCCATTATCATGCATATGAGTCCTGTAACCGCCACTGAGGTTGCAAGCTTCTGGCAGGCTCGTAATATCTCACTCACATTCGTTACCAGTGTTCTTTTACACCAAAAAATGATTTTATTCTACAAGCAAATTGGTCAAAAGTACAACCGTCAAAATAGGTTAGGTAGTGGACTTACCCGAAAAATTCAGAAACCCCACCAATGCCAGCTAGCTTGAATGGCTGGGGACCTTCCCTCCCGAAATCCTGAAGAAACACAGATTTCATATCAGCTCAAAAACAGAAAGACAAGAATTTACGAAGGAATCATTAAGTGGTTCCTTTTGAAGGAAATACTACCTCCTCTTCAGCGGCTTCCAGGCCTCCTTGCACCCAGAATAAATTTTCAAAACCAGCATTGTAAAGTTGTTCACAAGCTGCAAGTGATCTGCACATTTTTGGATGGATGTAAAGAAATTTGTAAAAATCACGAACCAGTTCTACTTTAAATTTTAAAGTCGCATCCCACAGTAAACAACAGAAGATGAAGTGCATCTGTGCATGGTCAATAGAACAGTCACATGCCATCGTTGGAGAGCGGTCAGATACCTAAGGTTTACAGAATGCATCTTGTTAACACAAAGAGAACACTGCCAACATTACCTCAGCTTGATTTCAAGATTATGCAGATGCATGAGATCCAGAAAACAAAATTGACTTTCTTTTCACATGATCTAAAATTATTGAAACATCAAATAATGCTCAAGGAAAAGAAAAGCAAGCTGAGAAATAATAGAAATACTTTCGCAATTTTTCTCGTGCATAAAAAATCTAGCTCAGGAAAGAGCAAGAAATTACCTCAGTCCTTTCTGGCACACTAGTATGATATCTGTATCTTTAGAGAACTTCTCCTCAACCTGTTGTACAAAGTTCCTGAAATTTCAGCTACGACCAGTCAGGCCAAATGGTCCTGCTAGCATCAGAACAATGTAGTTCTAACTCCTGTTGATGTGAAGCATACTTATTAAATGACAATGTCGAGCTGCCACTCCACCAGCCACCTATGCAACAATCATCAGAGTTAAGTCAATCGAAGTATTCAATTAGTAATCTAAGAAGACAAATACAACCAAGGGGCAGAGCCATGATGATCTTCCACCTAGTGCCGTGCTAGTGAATAATTGGATACGTGGTGGCCAGTAAAAAATCTGATTCTGGTGGTTTAGGCTAACTTTTGCATACAACTAGCTTAGAAAATATGGGCTAAGCCCGTGCTGCAGCACCCCCAGCACGGGCTGAAGCTCCACCCTGGAATACAACTGAGTCAAAGAAAAACACTGGGAAATTCAAGGTATGTCCTGCACCAGGTTATTGAGTTCAAGTACATCTATCAACTAATACATTCTATGGTAAATCACGCTTCAAGTGATATGCTAAAAAGAAGAAGAAAAATCTGTCAGCTCAGATTGCAGTCTGGTGGTTCATACTGAAGACAACATATCCATCTTCTGTACAAGGATGAAATAAAGCTCCTGGACAATTCGATCAAGTCAAGACAAATTTGACTGAATATGGTAACTAGTTACATACCCATTACAAAGTTGGTGAATTTCTCGCTAACACCACCTAAGTCAGTCGATGCATCCACATCAAATACAGGAATCCAGGTAGAGCCTTTCACCCAGGCCTGCAACATACACGTTTTTGGAATAAACTCAGATGAGAAAAATATACTTTGATAACACTGTTCCTTTCAAATTATAGGCAGAAAGACAGGCCTTTTGGCGTTCATTCGAAGGCCTGACATCCAGAAGAGCCTTGTTTGTCAGCTTGAATGTATAGCCAGCTTCTCTGGGTGTAAGAGTTTTAATTTTCTGCTCCCTAATCTTCAGGCAAAGAATTCCCAATTCAGGCAAACAACGGCAGCTCAGTATTTATAAACTCATAAATTAGATAGATGAAAATAAAGAAAGCAAACATTCAAACTAAGAGCGTTGCATTTTCAAACTGAGTAACTTGAGAAGAATTTGCACCTTCTGATTCTCAATCCTAGTCAGCAAAGGGAGCTAAAGCAAACAAAAACAGAGAAGATATTATCCGTAAGGGAAGTGAAGGGACCTCACCAGGGCCTCCCACCGCCTCCTGGCAGCGGCCTGTTCCTTGGCCTGCCTCATCTCCTCATCCTCCCCCTCCTGCCCACCTCCAACCATTGCCCCCATCCTCACCACCCTGCTCCACCTCTGCACAAGCAGAGCCACTCCCAGTCAGACTCAAAGCTCAGAAGGGAACAAAAGCATAGCAAAGGGCGGCAGAAAAGTAAATAAGTAAAAACGCATACCTTTGAAGGGAGGAGGCGAGGACGGAGACGGCAGGGACGAGAGCAGGAATGCTCCAAGCCTGGGGCGGTGAAGATGCAGGCGACCCGGCTGGTGAAGCCGAGAGGTGGCGCTGCCATTTTTGTTGAAGCTCGTTTCAGGCAGGGCCCTCCGGCTAGTAGCTGTAGCGTTATCCCCCCGTACCGTTTGCAATTGGCTGGTCACTGGTGGGAGCTGGAACTCTAGGAGTACGCTGAAATCCTGAAAGGCCTGCATGTGAGCATGTCTAAACATTACCAGGGAACTGGAATTTTGGAATGAAGATGTAAAGCAAGAAAGACTACCTTAACATAACTATTCCACAAAATTCCATTCGATTTTGCACAACACTTTTGGATAAAATCAACTTCAAGTGGATCAAATGGTCACACAAATATAGAATGTCGATGTCCAGCACAAATTCATAAGACAGGTACTCTCAATACAGATGAAAGGTGGAAATTGCCCTTAATACATGATACAGAAGGCAAATATTGCTCTCAATACACAATACAAAAGACAAAATTGCACTGAATACAAGCATACAGCAAAATCTCAGAACCTCTACCTAGTTAATTGTGTTCTTGGCCGGATACATGACATAAAAAAATGGGCCATCAACAAATTCATGTCAAAAAGAAAGACATGGAGATCTATCTGTACTATTACATAACGTATAGGACATTTTTAATTGTGATAACAGTGAAGGCTTCGTCCTGGAAAAGTCCGATCGCCATTCTGAACGTATTCAACAATCAACTGTTGTAGCTAATCACAGGTGCCTGAAGTCTCTACGCCACAGTACCACGCTGCTCTGTTTTTTTTAGCTTCACATGAACAACTCTTTCGATAGTAACTGCTGGGCAAGGTATTGTCCTTCTGGTTCCTGGAGGTAAATTTTGTCATTCAAATAATTCTGTAGATTGCTGACAGCCTCAGTCTGCAATTTGGAACCTTGTTCTTTCAAAGTTGGTAAAAAACACCGTGATATTACATCCAGAATTTTCATGAATTGTGATCCATATTTCTTGTGAAGTGCAAAACCAGCCATCTGAAAGAGGATAACATTCTGATTAAGACCACCAAAAATTGTAGGGGAATCTTGAAGCAGACTATTACCTATTTACCTTTAGGAAAGCATGAAGGGCATATGCAGTGGATGTGGTAGCTGGGAGAGCATTGAGGAACATGGCAAGCCATTTCCATCCCTCAGCTAAGCCGTGAGGATGCTGAACACCTTTGATTTCTGTCTGTAAATGAAGTTAGGGAGTCAAATTTCTGCTCTTGAAACACAGCAGATACCAGACATAACCTTATTTTTTTTAAAAAAAATAACAATAGCAGCTAGATGACAGTAAAACACAGGTACAAAACAAAAGCTTGAGGTATAGGACTGTACACACCTGAATCATTGCAGCATACAGTTTGACATATGCAACGACATATGTTAAATAACTCTCAGTGCTCTCAAGTTGACCGTTTTCTTCCTGGTAACCTATCAACCTGTAATAATCTCTATTTCGTGTTTGTGCCTAAGAAAATACAGATACCGTGAGAAATACCAAAGCTTAACATAATATCCTGACGGTGTCTAAAACACAATCTGGACCATAATATCTGCTGCATTCAATTCTATTAAAAAAATCAGCATAATTTTGGGTATAAAAATATGCTAGTAACATTCAGGAAAACCAAACAAATAATTTTATGTTTTCTTGTCACAAAGTGTAAATAGATTGTGTGAGTTCAATACTGTGTAGACTTACATTCAAAGCATGGAGATGCTTTGGAACTGTATATATGCAAACTCTGTGGAACTCGGCTAAAATAAAATCCATAGCGTCAGGTACCTGAGCAGAAACATGACATATCATGTGGGCATGAAATGAAAGACATAAATATTACTCTTATAGTAGTCCTTGTTAGAATGCATCAAAAGATTTCATATTAGCAAAGATTGCAGTATATAAAAAATAAGAAATGTCTTCATAGTATTGGTGGCACTCTATTCATTAAATAGTCCTGCCAAAATACAACAAGTGTCCGGAGCCGTGGGAAACAAGAAAAGTTATGGGCCTATGCCATCCTATCACCATGATGGCTGCAAATTTAGTCAGGGAACAAGGCCGCCTTGTGGTCCCCACTTTGTTTCAGGGAGAGTTTTTTTCATTCATTGAACCTAATTCAGAACTGATGGGGCTCAAATCCACAGCTTCCGACTTGACAGAACGGTGCTCTAAGGATGCGTTTGGTTCGAGGGATATCCCAGGATAGGATGGGGCGATCCCTGTTATTCTACTGTTTGTTTGAGAGACATGTTGGGATGGGACGATCCCACTGAAAAATATTCTTCAAATATGGAGGACGAACTGATCCCGTAAAAAATGATCGGACGGGCTCGTCCCACCTTGGACCGTCGCCACGCGGCCCACGAGTGAGCCGTCTGCTCACCGCTCCACACTGTAACCCTAGTACTATCGCTAAAAAAAATCAAACGCTTCTCACTCCAGCTCGATAGGGCTACCGCTCCTTGCGGCACCGGCGCCGCCAAGGAGGCGACTCCCCTCTCAAGCTGACGGCGATCCCTTCTCAAGACGGCAGCGACCGCCTCGGATCGAAGCCTCCCACGCAGGTAATCCTCAGGATCTCATCCTTCGGCCGTTTCTTCCAAGTACGTCCCTTTTCTCCGGCTGTTCTTCACGAATCCACATTTGTTTTCTCGATCTGGCACCGTTTCTTCCAAGTCCATCCCTCCTGATGCTTCTTCCGCCTCAGATCTGCGGTTGATTCCGGCTCCTTCCTCTTTCCTCCGCCTCCTCCATAGAGTATTTCGGCTCCCCTTGTTTCCCCCGCTTTGGATTTGTCCCTCAATCATTCTTCTCCGATGTATGCAGCAAGAAGCTGACTCTGACTCTGCCCCTCTGTCTTCAGATCCAGGCGTTGGCAGCTTCTAGGCAGATTCCAGGTGTCGGCAGCATCCAGGTGAAGAGAACACCACTGCACCTAGAACAGGGTTACCTGCTATTTATTTTGCAAAGAAGTATAATGTCCTGATAAATGAATGCAAAAATTGTATAGAAAACTGAATGTACGCATGTCATTAGCAGAAGTAATGTTATTTATTATCAGTTGCATTTGTGACATTGCAACCCAGGCGTAACCATGTTATTACAGTTTTGCATTCAGTTCTATTTTTTTCAGTTTTGCATTCAGTTCAGTCTTTTCAGTTTTGCATTCACTTCTATTTTTTCAGTTTAATTCAGTTCAGTTTTTGTTCACCGAGCATTATTGCACTTCTGTTATTGAATAACCATGCGAGGGTAAATATGCTATATTGTGAATCATTTTACATTCTTGTATTGTATACTCAACTATTTCTTCATATGCTGTATTATGAATCATCTCTTCATATTCTGGTATTTTACATTCTGGTAAAAAGTGTTTTGCATCTCAAACCTGAATCGTCTTTACAGTCTGATCAAGCATGCATGCTGCTAAAAAGGCTTGTGCTTGACTCGTCGTTTGTTTCATGCATTTTGTTTACATTCTGTCTTGCTGCTCTTTTTAGGATCACAAATCTGATGCAGAATTTTTGAACAAACCTATTGAAAACTATGCTGAGATGGATATAATATTTGGGAATAACATGGCCACTGGAAGATATGCTAAAGATTCAAGTGCACCTCTTGGTAGTGATCATATTGAAGATGATGGTGATCTCAATATGATTTCAAACAATTCTGAGGAGAATGGAGCTTTATCATCAGCCAATAGGTCCAGCAAGAGAATAAAGTTTGCTGAAAATGAGGATACACAGGGGCTGATTCAAGCTTTCAAATATAGCAGTGAATTGATTTCACAGGCTATAATTAAATCTTCATCAGGAAATATGGACTTGCCACCAGATTTGATTGACCAGATAAATGGACTTCCAGGTTTTCATGATACACACAAGTCATTCTATTATGTGTACTTGGTTGAAAATCCGCATATTGGTAGAGCTTTCTACAGTGCGCCATTTGAATACAAGTTGAACTTCATTACTAAGTGGATTAGTGAGAGATTTCCAGGTTAAAAAATGTGGTCTTAGCTATTTTGTGTTATATTTGTGTAAGACCTTATGTGTAAGACTTATTATTGTGTAAGACTCAATTCTGAATTCTGTTCAGATTTGTGTAAGACCTAAGATCATATTCTGTTATGTGTTTGATATGAACTTGGTTAAGATTGTGTCATGTGATCTCTCTCTAGTTTTGGTGGATTTATTATGTTAATTCTGTTCAAAATTTACTATTTTGTCACCTAGTAAAAAAAGATGATTCTGGTGTAAAGTTTCTTGTGATGATCGCCTATTGAATTTAGTATTGTTGATGTTAATTGTATTTAGAATTTGCTATTTTTTCAGCTACTGTTTTGGATCCATGTTCTGTTTATATATGGTCCAAACATGTTATCTCAACATGTGTATCAGGCAACAGCAGTTAGTAAAAAAAACACCTTAGAGGTAAGCTCACCCAAATTCATTATAAGGTAACCATATCACATGTGTCCAACCTATCCCTTCATTCAAACAGATGATAGGATCATCCTATCCCTCATTATCCCTCAAAACAAACAGAAAACAGGGATAATTCCATCCCTCGAAACAAACAAAAAATAGGATCATCCTATCCCTGAAAACAGGGATGGATCCAATCCATCCCACTCTGTCTCCGAACCAAACGCACCCTAACAAGTTGAACAATGATCTCAGCATGGTGTATGGCATAACTATTCTTGAATAGAATCATAAGAAGATTCCATTCATCTGTCATACTATAAGAAATAGATGGATCATATCATATACTACAAGGCGATCTCTACAAGTCAACTAAGAAAAAAGAGAATACAACAACGACCAATGCACCAGCTCAGTTAGGATTGAAGATGAACTGTAGTTTATGATACTGTTGCCTTCTGTCACCAGGATCAAGTAACATGTCTATACTTGAACTTGAAATAGCATGTCTTTCGACATTCCTCTATCTATGCCATCTGATTCAAGGACAAATAACATACACTTCCTACTGATGATTGTTCCATCTTTCTGTTAAGAGATTGCAAAAAGACAACTTGTGATTATGGTACTTTGTGTTTCTTAGGTGAGATGGTGAATAATTTCCAAGTTTCCAACATCCTCAAACAAAGTTTTCTAAGAATTCTATTTCCTCACAATTCAAGCTGAGCTCGTGGATTGTGACATGAATAATAAACACTTGTTCCCTACTAGAAGCAACCAATAACCAAGATCACAACATGTGTTCCAGTTTCTCCTGAAATACGAAGGAGTTGTCAATGCAACCATATATTCAGATTTTTTTCTGTTGACCGAAATTTTTTACAATATTAGTTGGTAAATTAACAAAAAAACAAACTAGCAACAATAATTTCTAAGAACACAACAAAAAGTAATAATGAAAAAAATAGGATAATAGAAGAAAACCTGGTTTGTGACCAATAACATGAGATATCCACAAGCAAAAGCCAAATTTCCAAAGGTTTTGTCCTTTGTATTTCTACTCTTGACAATTGAAATAATCTGCAAAGCCACAAGAGTTCAGACGGATCAGTAAATAAATATCAAGATTCAATAACAATTTGGTTGTGAGGGGGCAACAAAAGTCAAGCCACAGGATTCTAAAGCTTGGTAGATAAGAAAGCCAAGAATTCCTAACGAATTGTCGAAGAGTTGGCAACTACATACGAAGCTATGCTCAATTGTTGAACACTTCGAACTAACTTAAAGTTAAGCTGCTAGTACTCCCTGCAATACACAATATAAAGATGTTCCATAGTTGGGACAAAGAATTAAATGTGAAATGAGAAGTTCCTCAAAACTGCCAAACTTATATTTGCGAAAGAGTAAGGAAGGATACAACTTATATTTTGGATGAATTTAACCTTCAGCAATACAGGGTTAAATACCAAATTCAAAAAAGGTACAGAACCATGGCTTAATACAATTTCTATTTCCTAGCTCTAGTCTCTGCGTTTTTTTTTCAACCTTATGGCAGCTTATTACTCCTCCCCTACTCTTTTCTGTACAGGTTTTAATTCCTACCTGCTCGTATTCTATTTTAATTTATTTTAATGAAATCTTGCAGTACGAGCCTCATCTGCCAAATTCAACGTACAGAAAAAATTATACTTTGGTCCAGAGGGAGTAGTTCAAGTGCTTCCACTTTATTCAGAATGTTCGCTTTCTTCAATGATGTCACAAGAAATACAGGTATAACCATGTGCCAAGTATACAGTTTCAATTTCAAATAATGGAGATAGAATCAAACATTTGTTGGCATTCCATATTAGAGAACCTTCTTGGCATTCCACAGACATATACTATATTCATTAAAATAAAAGGAAACAAGAAGCGGGGAGTCAGTACCTTGTTTGCAAATATACCACAAGCAATTGGACGGGGGCAATCCTGTCCATCTAAAGCTTTAATAAGCTCACTGGCCCTTGCTCTGCAAGAAATATCTTGTAATTAAAATTTCTTCTCGGGTGAAAAATACACGTAGACAATCAACAGTTATAAACAAAAGATGGCCAGTATCTTGTTTCCTTACCATGCATTTATCATACATAACAAACATCGAGAAACAAGAGGGTTTGTGAAAAAAATTCAAGCTAAGTTCTCTATTATTATGGTTCAAACTAATTAATAACTACTTCATTGCTATTAAGGTATGAGGGCAAAAGGTGCGCATAACACAGAAGCATCATGCCTAGCAGGTTAGAAGGAGCCAAATGTCTCACCCAAAAACACAACTAATTTCAATACTGATTATTTACAGAGATGTATTCTAAAATGAGCTGGGTATCATAGTTAGAAGTTCCAACAGGTGGTTAACTGGATTATTCTTAAATTCCATCAGTCATGAACTCAGATCAAAATGACACAATAGTTTAGCTTCCATGCAGTTAAATATCCATATTCAACTGAATCTATACGGTTACGCTTACCTGACACTATCAGTAGTCGGCATAAGTTTACTTATTGATTTCGCGATTTGTCGGTCATATTTGCTGAATTCCTGCATGATGTATGAGAATATAAGATATCAGCCAGAGTACAGGATGGTAACGTGCTCATCTTGTCAGACTGTTAAATAGCAACAAATATCGTATGAAAGCCTGAAAACAATCATATTCATCAGCACCAAATCAACAAGATTGCAACAGGTTACTCAGAATCATAATTGAAGATTTGAAGTTTCAGCAGAAAATAAGACCTTTCTGAGATTAATGCTTCCTGGCACCTGACCAAGTAATGCTCGCCTCCGTGATTCTGCTTCTAATGCAGAATTATCAGCAAAAACTTTGATACCTGGTGTGAACAAAAGGCAGTCAACATTCCGTGTAGACCAAGATACAACGGAAAGCCAGTTTAGTCAACAAATAGTAATACGTCATATGAGAATAGAATCACTTCTTGTAAATGCACAGAAGCAAACAGAACCAAGGATTTTTCATCTACTTCTTGGTGCATGCCCTTAGCACATAGCATGCATTAGACATAAGCACTATACAATCCTTAGCATGGTTCTTAGATTTTGAGAACCTGTATTTTTAGTAATTCGAGCTAGCATTTTGCAAATTCCTGATGCTAGAGCTCAAGAACAATACAACATAACTCCATATTAAGCAAGTAAAAGAGAACAGCTTGGTAGTTCAGGGGCCGATAAGTTTTACAGGATGCAAGATATGTTGAAGTGACCATTCACCTGATGCATTTTACAACAAAAAACTAGTGACACCAATGCTATTAGATGAGTCATAATATACTAAGTTAAAAGACAGGCGACTAGCCCTTATTCTTCCTAATATTGTGTAAGTCCTTAATCAAAATCCTGACCGATTGCTGCACCATCTGACATACACAAGCTTATCAACTACACAAAAAACCTGATTTATGAAAAAAAATCAATCATTACAGTAGAAACAACGACAGATTAAATTAACATCAGTACGAGAAGTTCATAATAGCTACATGCATGTGTACAGAACTACTGTGGCACTAATAACAACCTGGCAATTCTGATTTTACTTCATTCCTGTTCACCTTTGTTGGTCCAGTAACACAATCCTGAGAACTTTGACTAGATTGTGTAGCTACTGCTTCCCTTAATTTAGCATCTTCCTTTTCTGCAGCTTCCTTTCGAGCTGCCTCAAATGCTAATTTTCGTGCTTCAGCTGCTAATTTTGCAGCTTCCTTCTGCCTAGCCTGCACCACAGTAGACTGATCTTTGTTATCAACTGCAAAGGAATTTATGTGGCTACCAGTAATGCAAAGCAAAAGAGGTTGTAAGAAAAAGAGACAGGATAACTGCAGGAAAAAAAACAGATGTCAGAGTCAGACTATATGGAATTGAAATTGCTAGAACCCAAAACTTTGATCCATGCCAAACTCACATCAACAATACAAAAATGGACTAGGAATGGCAACGGGTCGGGTAGAGCAAATACCCGACCCGACATAAAAATTGTTCGGGTAAATTTTTAAACCCGAACCCGCACCCGCCGGTAAAATTTATTACCCAACCCGAACCCGTCGGATTTCGGTCGGGTTTCGGGTACCCGACGGGTACCCGCAAACACTGATTAAGTATGAAAGGGAGATGGTACCCGGTCTACTTTTATCCTCGCCACTAGCTAGCAGCTGTTTTTTGGATCGGCAAGGTGGGACTAAACCCCCTCAGTCCCGTGGAGGTGCCCACTCTCTCATTCCCGTGGGCGTGCCTAAATGGGCCTTTTAGTGACGGCCCGCAATGGCCAGTTGGTCCGAAGAGGTCAACCAAAATCATCAGGCATCTGGGTTACGCCCGTCGTTCCTTTTTCACCTCCCGCCGCCACAGTCAAATTTTGAAGGCGCATCGGCCCTGCCGGCGTTCTCTCACCCCATGTCCGCGCTTGCGGCGAGGCATCTCCGCCGCCCCCGACGATGCCCTCTTTGTCACCCAGGTGAGGCGCCCTTCGTCGCCCGGCGATGTCCCCTCCCCCGCCCCGATGAGGCCCTCCGTCGCAGACCATCGGGGACGGGAGCCCGAAGACGGTGCTCCCTCGACGAGCGCGTCGCGCGGGTCCTCCTCATCGTCGCTCCCCGCGCCCATCGGGAACGGGAGCCCGAGGCCGGCGCTCTCTCGACAAACGCACGCTGCTCCCAATCGAGATGGCGGCAGAATCTGGGGTATGGGACGATTCGGGAATGCCCAACTGGTGATTTGTTCTAATGAGCTGAGTGGACCATTTTTTAGACGGGCCCGAAACGAATATCTGAATTAGTTGGTTGTTTCAGGTACCCGACGAATATCTGAATTAGTTGGTTGTTCCGGGTACCCGCGGGTAGGAAAGAAAACCCGCACCTGTACCCGCAAAACATCGGGTCGGGTACGGGTTGTACCCGTGGGTAAAAAATCATACATGTACCCGCACCCGTCGGGTGCAATACCCGTCGGGTACCCGAACCCGCAGGTACAATTGCCATCCCTAAAATGGACTAACCCTCCAATATTCCAAGCTCCCAAATACCGCTTCAAGTGTTTCGAAAAAGATAAAGTGATCAATGGATTGGAGCAAACATACCTCTGATTCTTGTTTGGTTTTTTCCTGCCTTAATTTTTCTTCCTTGATAGTTTGCTCTTTCCTCTTAGCTTCTTCAAGAGCTGCATCATCTCTTATTCGACGTTCCACAATCTGAGATTTCTGTTCATGATCCCTTTGGACAATAGACAAGTGCTTATCGAGTACTTCTGCACTACAGGAAAGCAATAATGTATCATGAAACTTGTGCAAAAAAGTTAGTTGGAGAGTGCAAATATTACAAAAATGTGGTCATACTGCATAGTTTATAAGTATTTTTTAGGTAAGTCCAGACAGTAGAGTACTGAATATATAAATTTAGGAATGTTATCATGATCCTGTATCAAACCAGTGGAGATAACATAAAGGAGATGTGCATGCAAGTACAGTTTTTCTTCAGAACCTTGACAGTAAGTTCCACTGGCCTACATAACCGCATAGTTTTAAATATGGGAATAAAATAATATATAAAAATTTGCAACCTATACAGCTTCTTTAGAATGAAACCTATGTTTGCTTATAGTAATTAGTAAACAAAGGCAAAATAACGTTACAGAGCAGTTGTTACTAAAACAATGCAGCCTCTATGACGTTAATTCATCACTACTACCAAAAAATGGTACCACCAAAAAAAGAAACCTGCTGCTAAGAAGCTTATCATGGTTACAATTAGTACTAGAATGTTTCATATCTTAAATGCTGTTCACCAAATATCCAGTACAAAATTACAAATCATACATTTTTCTCTGATATGTGCAAAATTATGGATTGCAATGTCGACTTAAACTCAAAGGACACAAAAGGGGCATACATTCTTCTCTGGAAGTGTACATCAAGCCTTCTATCTATCTCTTTTCTTGATTCTGTGTATTTCTGAAGTCGAGCAAATGCGGAAATTGTCCTCTGGATTTCATTTTGGTGGCATACCTCCAATGCTGCAAGCTTATTTCTAACTTCTTCCTGAAGAACAAAATTGATACATAATGAAACAATTTAAGATGATACAAAACGAGTCAAAAGTCAAAACATCAAGGTCAAAGCAGCAGTGCAAGGTAATGCTGCAATTGATGGGACGTTTTATTCATCAAAATTACATCACTAATATTCTTCTGAGAGCTAACTGAAAACAATATCTGCAGAGAACCTAATGACCTGCCCTTTTCTACTTTCTGTACAACCGATGTAGGCATAAACCTCCCCATACTCCATAAGCCTACAAGGCATTTCACAACAACTACAAGGCCCCTTAGTCCCAAACAAGTTGGGGTGAGCTAGAGATGAAACCCATAAGAACTAGCAACAGGAAACAAACGAGAGGAGGATAAGTTGCTAAAAATGTAAAATATATAGCGTAATGATGAAATAAAAATCAGACTTCCATGTTATCTTTCTAATTAGTTACCAATCTCCAGCTCAACAAAATAGCCCTGCAAAACTGAGTTCTTCCCTTTCATGCAATACCATGATGCGACATATGTTAAAAATATTGAAGTGTGCAACTACCAACTATCCATCCATACAAGCATGGCATCTGCACTACAGAAAGGTAAAAAAGGAAGGACATGCTGCATTTAGGGTTTCTTAAAGTATGATATTAACCACGTATAAAAAGATCATATTCAAATAACCACATCAACTGTCAGGGTGAAAAATGACACTGGCATGCAGAAAGTTTGGCAGGAAAACAGAAGTTGATTGCGAAGTATCACCAAACGAACCCCAAAAAGCAGCAAGGGCGGGACAATTGCAATGGTCAATTACTGGAACATTAAAATAAAATAGTATAGAAAACCCACTACACACTTGAACTTTGAGATGGTGCTCGCGTTCCAGCTCAAGCAGAATGCTCTTCTCTAGGTTTCTTTTCTCCATCAGGTGGCATGGTGCAACCTGACCACCTAGTCCATCCTCTGATTCTTCAGAATCACTGCTGAGAAACAAAAGGGTGTAAAATAAGAAGCTAAAGCCCGTTAGGCAAATTTCTGTGCTTCATGAAGTAAAAAAAAATGTAAATAAACCATAGTTAATAGCTCAACGGTATTGTTTGTGCTTCTTTGGTAATCCATTTATCCTACGACGTACTGAATCATGTTGTCTACTTCTAAAGTTGTAGAATGCCAAAGCATCATCATTAGCTGTAGCAACCAATCCAGTGAAACTAAGAAACAAGTAATGAAAGAGAAAATCAAACAACACCAACTACAAAAAGAATGCAACTACAGGCACCCAATTGCCAAGGGTGACGCTGTATTATATTTAGGCGGTGCACTGGCACCAGGCTGAAAAAACAAGTACCAGGTAGCTTATTTTGAACACATGAAGCAGTAAAATTATTCAAACTCAAACATGTGCATCCCCTTCATCACTGTATAGTGGTGCGGTGCACATCATGATTTTGTTCCTTCGCCCCTGCCAACTAATTGCAGATCAAAAATCTCACCTCGACTCCAGATCATTGTATGACAATCTCGCACCATTGACCATGATACCCTGGGCTGCCTCATCGCTGCTCTCGTCTTCATCTTCTGTGCCCTCATCATCATCAATCCTCATAATGAATGCCTTCTCCCTCACGCTACCATCGGCAGCCCTAAATTAATGAAATTGTAAGGACAGTGAGAACCTTATGAGGGGGCAAGACATGAAACCTTATTGTAAGACCCCGCAAGCGAGCGAGAGCGGAGAAGAGAGATACCAATCTGGGGGCTGCTTCAGGGGCGTGGGTGGTGCAGCATGGCGTGT
Organism: Tuctoria greenei; assembly: GCA_036927565.1. Taxonomy (NCBI): domain Eukaryota; kingdom Viridiplantae; phylum Streptophyta; class Magnoliopsida; order Poales; family Poaceae; genus Tuctoria; species Tuctoria greenei. Next base: position 128,125,671 of record JAYESD010000012.1, read on the forward strand.
GGCGTCGAGGGCGTCGAGATCCGCAAGGACGTCACCGAGCGTCCAGTTCGGGCGAGGGTCGAGGTTCCTGGGGCACCGCAGCTCCACGCGCTCGAATCCCCTGGAAGGCGGAGAAACAGAGAGGCAGAGGCAGGTCAGTCGCCGAAAACACCGACCTCAAGAGAGGCAGCAGCCTGCGGAAGCGGCGGGGAGGGATTACATTGGCGGTCGTTCCAGTCGCGATCACGGCCGCCGGCGATTGGGAGCTCCCTCTGCGCCGCGTTCCCGCGCCCCGGCTTTTAGGGTTGGTTCCTGCGTAAGACGTACGCCAAGCCCGGAGCCACGTGGCAGGGGTCCAACATCTGCACCCACGCCGCGTCGCCTCCTGGCTCGCGTGGCGTGCACGGGGAAGAAGGTGCAAGGCGGCGGGTTCGGGAGGAAGAAGGCGAAGGTACGGCAAATTGATACGAGGTGGAGAGCTGCGGCCCCGGGAGCCGGATAGGAAAGTGGGCGGTGGAGGCGGCGGCGCTCGGGACTGATAGGAGGAGGAGGATAGAGCGACCGGGGATTGCCGGAGGCTCGCCGATTCCGCGGCGCGGCTTCGAGGCGAAGGCAACTCAGCCGGCGTGCGGCGCGGGGACCGGGGAGGAAGCGGCAGCGTGGTTTTTTTTTTCTCTTCTACTTTCGCTTGCCGGCCCAATTTGCAATGCTGGAGTGCTGGCCTTCGACTGATATGGTCCTGTGGGCTATTCAACTGCTGGGTCGTATGGGCCTATGGCTTGTGCTGCTGCTGGAGTCGTCAGCAGTTCATCTCAAAAAAAAAAAATGTTACGTATTGAGCAGTTTACCCTCTTCCAAGTTCCAGCAGGTCACCGACTTTTGCTGTTACGTAAGCGGCGAGGTCTTCGTGATTCTGCTGTACTACTGTATATTTTTGTCCCCTCCAACTTGCCACCAACATTTTTCGGCTTCGTTGCTCCACGGATGTGAAGTAGAAGCGCGGCACTGGTCTCCTTACCGCTGATCCCACTCGAGTACGTACCAAACAGAGCGTTCAGCCTCCACCGCGTACGTGCGCGCGCGAACCAACGCCATGAGGCTGGCAGCTCTGAGCCTTCTGCTGCTCCTCCTCCTCGCCGGCTACTGCGATCGTGCGGCGGCCATCACGCTGTCGACGTCGTCACGGTGGATCGTCGACGAGGGCGGGCACCGGGTGAAGCTGGCCTGCGTGAACTGGCCGTCGCACCTGGAACCCGTGGTGACCGAGGGGCTCGGGCGGCAACCCGTGGGCGCCATCTCCGCGAGGCTCGCCTCTCTGGGCTTCAACTGCGTCCGGCTCACGTACCCGATCGCGCTGGCGACCAACGCGTCCCTGTCGTCGCTCACCGTGCGGCAGTCCCTCCTGGCTCACGGCCTCGCCGAGACGGTGGGCGGCGTCCAGGTGAACAACCCCGGGCTCCTCGACCTCACGCTGATGGAGTCGTTCAAGGCCGTGGTCCGCAGCCTCGGGGAGAACGACGTCATGGTCGTCCTGGACAACCACGTGAGCAGCCCCGGGTGGTGCTGCGGCAACGACGACGGCAACGGATTCTTCGGCGACCGGGACTTCGACCCCGACGTCTGGGTCGACGGGCTGGGCAGCATGGCCACGGTCTTCGCCGACGTGCCCAATGTCGTCGGCATGAGCCTGCGAAACGAGCTCCGTGGCCCGAGGCAGAACCCCCAAGATTGGTACACGTAAGTCAGTGTGTATATATAATGTCGCCGTCTCGCCGTTTGTGAGGATCTCGACATTATTATTGGGAGCTTCACGGCTGGGTGCGCCGGCAGGTACATGCAGAGGGGCGCGGAGGCGGTGCACGCGGCGAACCCGAGGGCGCTCGTGATCATGGGCGGCCTGGGCTACGACTACGACCTGTCCTTCCTGGGCACGAGGCAGGTGAGCGTGAGCTTCGCGCCGGAGAACAAGCTGGTGTTCGAGGTGCACTGGTACAGCTACTCGGACGCGCGCGCGTGGGAGGCGGAGAACGCCAACGAGGTCTGCGGCCGCGCCGCGCGGGAGTTCTCCCGGCGCGGCGGGTTCCTGCTCGACCGGGGATTCCCTCTCTTCCTCAGCGAGTTCGGCGCCGACTTCCGCGGCGGCGACCTCAAGGACAACCGGTTCTACCCGTGCGCCGCGTCCGTGGCCGCGGAGCTCGACCTCGACTGGGCGCTCTGGGCGCTGCAGGGGAGCTACGCGCTGCGGCAGGGCGTCGCCGGGATGGACGAGGTGTACGGCGTCCTCGACTGGTCCTGGACCAGGCCCCGCAACGAGACCGTGCTGCCCAGGATCCAGGCGCTGCAGCGCCCGCTCCGAGGGCCGGGCTACGCCGAGGCGCTGCCGTACACCGTGCTGTTCCACCCGATGACGGGGCTCTGCGCGTCGCGAGGCACGTCGCCCGCGAAGACGACGACGCTGGAGCTCGGCCCGTGCAACGAGACGGACGCATGGGCGTACGCGCCGCCGGTGTCGAAGCTGCTGCTGAGGGACGACGCGGGCCAGCTCCCGTGTTGCCTGCGGGCGGACGGGCGCGGGCTGCCCGCGCGGCTCAGCGCAGCCGCCTGCGGCGACGCCCTGTCGACGTGGCGCCTCGTGTCGGACTCGGGAATGCACGTCGCCGTCGACGCGGCAGAAGCAGAGCCGGGGCGGCTGGACGGCGGCGGGATGCTGTGCCTGGACGTGGGCGAGGACGGCAGGACCATCGTGACCAACCCGTGCGCGTGCCTGCGCGGGGACGGGACCTGCGACCCGGAGCGCCAGTGGTTCAAGCTGGTCACCACCACGAGGAGCGTTGCGCGCAAGCCGATCACGCTCGTCGCTTAGATCAAACCGTACGGACCGGCGTCGGTCGTTCAGGTCCGGTCGCTGGACTAACCGTTGCCGAACGCCGGATCGTGTCTTTCACGGCCAGTGGTGCACTACTGTTTCGAGCGATCGACGAAGGGCTTCTGAAATTCCAAAGACAACTACGGAGTAGTACTTATTTTTGCTTGGTAAAATGTAGTAGTACTAGACAAAAAACACAACGGATCTGCAGTTAGGCTGCAATCAAAGGAAGCGTGGGGTTGTTCCCTTTTCCTTCTGTTTCTCAAAAATGGAGGCAGGGGTGGCTGACTTGCCGAGTCGTCACCCAATCAAGCCAAATACTCCCTCCGGTTTCACATTAGTTGTCGTTTCCGACAACCAAAACAACTAAAAAAACACTAGCCGAAGTTGTCCCGACGACAAATAATTCGTACCGGAGGAAGTAATATATAGTAGTATATTTTTATAGAAAAAAAAAAGATGAAAGTACCCACACATTGTAGGGTCTGAAGAAGGGAATTTCTAGACAACCTTTTCTTTGGTTATTTTTGCAAACAGTGAAATAGTAAGCGGAAGCTAGCTAGGTTTCCTTAAGGATACACATAATCATTGTTATGGACCTGTTACATGATGGATATTTTGATGCTGTACATAATAAACTTTGAGATGGCTGAAATCGAGGTAGTGCAATGAAATGGTGGATATGTTACAACTTCTGCAAACTAGAAGTGGCATTTTCGTCTCAGTTCCATCCACTATGCAGGAAGTGGCTCTTCCAAAACTGTCCAATCACAATATATCATCAGCACACGATAGAAAAAAAAATTGTGCCTAGTAAATAAAATGAACTTTTCTTCCTGAACAAAGGCATTGAGTGTAATGATGTAGAACATGAGATCAATACCTTTCGTTTTTTCTGGAGCTTCTGGTCTCTGGGGTGCCTTAGACGGCACATCGGGAAGCTCAATAACCTCATCCATGTCATCCACAGGAGCTTCTGTGTCGGTTGGTGCTTTCACCTTCTCTTCAGGTCGTACTTCAGAAACTGGAGCGTCTGGCAAGGACTCAACAGCAAGCTGCAAAGAAAAATGACACAAGAAACGAATAATTTAAGGATATTTTGAAAAAGGGCAATCTGTTTTTGTTTCAGATCATAAATCTGAAGCCTTATAATGTGATTGCTCCAAATAGAGCATGGACAAGATCAGACAAAATCATTCAGGCTTTTCAAGAAGTGCTCTCTGCAACAGATAATAGGAGTCAGAAAAGGAAGGTAGGATGGGGGAGACACTACTCAAGCTCAAGCCCTCCAATAACATGGTGTATTCATAGAAAGTGCAAGTGCTTCCACAGGGCTTATGGGGTCATCTTTCTTTTGCCTCAGCCCATTTCCGTGGTTTGAACGGGGACTTTTTATAATCTTTATTTTTTTTATATGTGGGAGAGTAGGGAGGTTTATGGATCATGAGCTACAGTGCGCAATCTGGCCTGAAATACGCTTTTGGGCTCTCTTGCATGTTGTAGAATTTCTTGTTGTTTTTCCAACAAATGAGAACTCTAAAAGTTTCTTGAGACAAACCTGAGCCTCCAAATTTTCAAATTCAGCCATAACAGCTTCTTCGTCCTCAGCTGATAGTTGCTCGCCCAGAACGGCATTTATTTCCTGCAATCAACAGCAAGGGATAAGCAGGACCATTAAATTATAGTTGTGGTAACATAACAAAAGGCAAGCGCTTTAAGCCCCAAAAAAAAGAAAGGGGGCAATAGAAGTACTTGTACATAAGCCACAATTTCACAAGGGTGATATGTAGTAGATACAATCAGCATTCACTTTATAAATTTGTGAGTCTTATATATGTTATGCTGAAATTTTCTTTTTAATGAAAAATCTAAAAATGGGCATGCAACCAAAGTTGCATCTAAGACTGAATAGAAACAGCTCGATACTTCTACAGTGAAATGAGATATGGGTACTTATAAATGTTACTTCATATATTGCAAATCACAGTGCCTATACATTTAATACTTCCACAAATGAATCAAAGCGAGACATCAAGGAACCATTTTATGTATTAACTAGGATACTACAAATGAAGGTGCTTATAGGAGAAAATGACTCCTCACACCCAAAAAGATTAATGGAGGATGGATGTCACGTTCATAATATTCAGCAGAAATGAATGTACAGGCACTCAGGCTGAGATAACTGAACTTACATCTTGATAAGCCTTGGCTTCGGCTGTGTCATCCATCAGCTTTTGGACATCATCAATGTTTATTTCATTCTGTATAGATTTAAGGGCAGCATTTCCAGCCTTCAGGCTATCAAATACAGCCTTTTGTTTGCTTGCTAGTTCAATGTCTGCCAGCTACATTAAGACACAAAAACCGTGAGATTATACATCAAATTAAGAAATTCAATACTCCCTCCGGTCCCAATTAAATGTCGTTAGGACACATTTCTACAGGTCATTTTAGTTCAGTTTCCTTGTCTGAAGCGACAATTAAAAGGGACCGGAGGGAGTATTTAGTATCAATTCCATTTGTTTCAAGAAGATATGTTGAACTTCAAGCCTATAAAAATGTATCTAATTCATACTGAGCCAGAAGTTTTTCAAACGAACTACAAACCTGTTGTTCAACATTCATTTGCCATGTGTCAACTTGTTTTAGCAGCTCTTCTTGAGATTTCTTCTTCTTAAGAGCAATCAAAGCTCTATCCCGCTTCTTCTGTTGAACCAATTGTCGTGCAGCTTCTTTTTCAGCCTCAATGACCTTCTCAAGCTGGATGAGGAAAGAGATTCAATATGGAGATTATGATTGTCCAGCCAAAATAAGAATATTTGGCTGCAACGCTGTAGTTTATATTATCCAAGAAAACACTGTAGTTTACATTATTCCAAGTTCAAAAGATGAACTATGACAATATTTCATTGCATAAAGTCTAGCACACAAAAAAAAAATTCAGTTTCATAGAACTAAAAAACATTTGCATATAACCAACAACCTAACTTCTAACACCAACTTCACAAAAGTACAACTACAACTATTTGTGCCCTCAGTTCCACAAAGAATAAATTTCTCAGAATATTAATGGAGCAGCAATCCGGACCCACATGTAAGCCAAAAATAGATTATGTTATGTTACAGTTCTGGGAAGATGTAGTTTGTTAATCTGAGGGAACAAACAGGTTTGTGAAATATACCCTAAATTCAACTGTGTGCTGGCAAGCGTCACCAACATGGCGAACACTTGGGAAACGGGATAGAGGCAGCACACTCAACTTGCAGCAGAAGCAAATATGTTTTCAGCGATGGACTCCGAAACTATCTATTATTATTATTGTTATTGTTATAATTAGCTTACTGTTTGCAATCTCTGCAGATATTGGTCTGGAGTCCCCGGCAACTTAGAATCAAACAATCCTCAAATTATTCACTCCCAATTAGAGAGACATAAATCTGAACCCATATCGAAGCTATGTCAGATTCCAGCAAAGGAACAACAAGTCAACAACTGAACCATAAGATCAGGAGAATCCCCTAATATACTAGTAAGATGGCATGACACATGAGTCCCTTCGATTGAGCTCTCAAAGCGACTCTACCCGACTCTCGGTCCCATCCCCAGCTGCATCCGCAGCCGCGCGACACCGACACGAGCACCAAATCTGAGGGGATCCCTCTCGGCCTCGCTGTGGGGTGGGGGAACAGCAGAAGCCACCGGAATTCAAGCATATAACGCGCAGAGTACGTGCGAGGGGGATGGCCGGGATTGCCCATGCGCCAAGGGAGGGGGAGGGGAACGGGAAGTGAGACCTGCTGCTGGAACTGGGCGAGCTTGCGGCGCTGCGTCTTGAGGGTGAGGATGGCCCTGTCCACGTCCGTGATCTTGGGCTTCTTCACGAAGATGTTCCCCATCCCGGCCCGGCGCCTCTTCCGCTGGCAGTGCGGTGGCGTGTCGTGGCCCGGCGGCCGCGGGGAGCGGGGGAGGGAAAGTTAGACGGGGTCACGGCACCGCAGTTGAGCGAGCCGGCGCGGAGGTGTGGGTCCGGGTCTGCTTCGCTCGCGATTTTTTTTTTTAATATACGATTTTTAATCCAAATTTATATTAATAACCCCCGATTCAAATTATTTTCAAATCTGACCGGCCTTCGTATGGGGCCCATACGACATGCAAATGTCGTATGAGGCCCATACGACATGCAAATGTCGTATGGGCCTCATACGACATGGGTGCCACTAGGCCGTCCAGCGGGGCCGAAACCGGCCACGGTGGCACGTCGTATGAGGCCCATACGACATGCACAGTACCGTCGTATGGGCCTCATACGACATTCGTGCATGCCCTAACCCTAGCCCGTGTTGAACCATCTTGTAATGGATTTTAGTCAAAATTTTTAAAATATTTGTAGACCGATTTGCTAAAAACTTTTAAAGTAGAAAATAGAGAATACATTGTGAAGTTTTGAAATCAATGAAGTTTATCTATGTTTAGTATGTAGAAACTAGAGTAATTGTATGTGTTATTAGGCAATACGATCACGTTTCTGCAAATTTGTAAAATGTATCCAGTTTTATTTTTTGTTTACAAATATTTGTAGTTAGAATCGACATAAATGTTCATATAGGTTATTGTAATGTAAGTTTTGTGGAGTATAAAAAAAAAGTTATGAATATAATATATGAGAGTACTAGTTACGAACTATGTTTCATTATTCCATCAAATGTATCGTTTAAATGTTCCTATGCCTTCAATTTCAATAAGATACTCGTTTGCTTTAGTTTTTTAAGTAACGCGTAGTATGTAATACTTCCTTTCCATGCGAAACACCATAGAATAGAAACATAATGAAATAATATAATAGAACATAAGTTTTGTACATCATAAGTCACACATATACGTCGTACATAACACTAACGTCTACCACGCTTGTCGGCCCTACGCGCAGCATTCACATGAGCCCGGTCATATGAAATGTCTAGCGGCGGTCTCCTCTGCCGTTGCGGACGGCCAGCCTGCTCCGGTGTCTGAAACTGCTGAGTCTGCTGAGTCGGAATGGGAGCACCGGCCAACTGAGACCCATGAAGTGTATCGTATTGCGCTATATCAACGAGGAAGTCCTCGACCTGGAAAGGTGTCATCGGAGGAGTGTCGTGCTGCGCCTGTGAGTCGGACATCGTAGTCTCAAAGTCCGCTCTGTACGTACCTGCAATTATAGAATAATTATCAGTACAAACTCAAATTACGAAAATATAAATGAATGAGAAAAATTTTTCTACATCGTACCTGCGTCCGTCTGTGGGATATGCGGAGCTCCCCAAGCAGGTACCTGTGTCGAGGGATCCGTAAAGTGCTGACCCCAATCAGGCACCTGTGTCGACGTGCCTGCGTAGTCCGAACTCCAAGCAGGCACCTGTGTCGACGTGCCTGCGAAGTCGGGACCAGGGATCTGTGTAGACGTCCCTGCAAAGGTTGTAACGTGTGGGATCGTCGACGTAGGTACCTGCGTAGATGTGCCTGCGAAAACAATGTCGTCAGTACAGTATTACTAATGTTTAAAAAAATGAATTTGATACGCATTTCGTACCTGCTGTGCTGTGACGCCTCATGTGCTGTGCTGAAGGCAACGTAGTGTCTTGTACACAGGGCTGTGTACAACAAGCCAACCGTAAGCTCTCCACCGCGTTGCTGTAGATGTTATGGAGCACGTGTACCATTTCCGACGAAGTCATCGATATCCCCTGTCTCAAACGCTGAAGTCCTGCTGCGGACTGCTCAGCAATGAGACGGACCCGATGCATCTTCACATTCATGAGAAGTAATCAGAGAAACAATTTAATTAAGTAATGTCTATACGTTAAAGTACGCAAAGTAACTACAATATGAAAGCTCTTACCGCCATTGATGTAGCTTCATCTCTATGCCGCGGATACGTATCTACCACCCTAGGTACGTGCGGCTGTCGCTCCGCAGGAGTGTGTCCGAGAACTGCTCGGGTGCGAGGAAGAAACCACCGTAAGTACTCCTCGTACACCTCGTGTGAGAACGGTCTAGTCTCCTGCACGACGTCGACTAGTGCCTGGGACCACTGCAACAGCCACGGATGCATGCGCTCTGCCCACACTCCGGGCGTAGACGTACCCTTACGGCCGTACCTGTATGAGAGATATGTACATTAAATTTGTACAACTAAATGAGTAAATAGAGATGGGATGAAGCACTTACGTATGTACTGCAGAAGGCACAACAGAATGTGGAATGACCGGGAAAGCCTGCTGTAAGCCAAACTGACGCAACACGCGGTGTGGTGCGTACTCCTCGACGAAGATGTCGTACACCAGAGCTTTCCTAGTGAGCCAGTAATCCGAGTCTCTGTAGCACAGCAATGCAAGCCCCCTCGGTGCTCGCTGGTCGTGCTCGTCCATACCGTACGGTGTCCATCGGACGTCCTCGTCGGCCTGTAACCGATCAAACTCTTTGCTGAATCCGGCGTACACCTTGTGCATTTGCTTGTTACCCCACTCACGCTGCAAATCATATATTTTGTCAGTATAACATAAGCGTACAAATTGAATTAGCGTACAAATTGTCAGTGTAACTTAAAATATGTACGTACCGCTCGGTGTACCCAAAAAGTACCCATAGTAGGGCCGTCATCCGGACGCTCACCGTACTCATCACCATCATACGGCTCTGGGACGACTTCAGGTCGTCCAATCATGAAGCGCTCGTAGACCCACAGCTGTAGGAGCAACGGACAACCCGTGAGGACAGCGTTGCTTGCTACCTTAGTGCACGCGTCACAGAGTCCTCTATACGTGGCAGCGAGCACTGCTGACCCCCAACTGTACTGAGGCATGTCCTGCGGTGTGGACTCAGCTACAACTCTAGCAAACGGAATAAGATGTCTATCCACCGAGTCACCATGGCTGTTGGTGAACAGAATCGACCCAAACAACCACAACAAGTAAGCCTCCAAGTATCTAGTGACCGTGTTATCATCTGCGTCTGGATGCATAGTACTCAACTGCAAGTAAAATAAATGGAATTTGTTAGTTTACTGCATGGAATGAAACATTTGAATTGAAAATAAGAAAGAATACCTCGTAGCAAGACAACCATCTCTTTGACGGACCGTGGTGCTGGCCGTCCTCAAGAGCAGGTACGGGATCAACATTAGCGACCCGTTGCACGTTCTGAAAACGTGCGACCATCTGCGCACGCCAGGTGGGTGTGTCCTCAGGTGCAGAAACAGCCGCACCTGCGAGAGGAAGACCCAACAGGAAAGACACGTCCTCCAACGTGACGGTCATCTCCCCACACGGTAAGTGAAACGTGTGGGTCTCCGGTCTCCAGCGATCAGTCAACACACTCAAGAGGGCTTTGTCGAAGCTAAAACGGTACTTCCGATCCTCCGGATCGAACGGTCTCCTCTCAACTAGCCGACATATGGGCAGCAGGCCTGCTGCACTCAACCTGATTACAAAACAAATCGGATGAGAACATGTTTTCATGTACAATGGATCATGAAGTATGAAAGAAAGAAGTACCTGGGAATCCATCGATCGTCTATCTTCTAGAATTTCATAGGAACCTGGGGACGAAGGACGGGCAACTCCTGACCTACAGAGACTCGGTAACCGCGGTGGGTCAAGTCAACTCGAGACGAAAGTAGCTCGGGACACTCTCGCTGTGGGCCGGCCATACCTACATTGTCAAGTACGGAAAAATTTTTAACATGAAGTGCATTTTGAGCTAAAGTTAAATGACATCAACAACATATTAACATATATAACATAAAGTTCATATGCATCTAACTGGAGTTCACATAACATCATAACATAATCCAAATACATAACACCGATACACTTAGTTCACTTAACATAGATAGAGTAAGTGCTACAAATACATAAAATACTTGACATCACATCACATCGCCATCTCCATCCCTAAACGTAGTTGTCTTCCTAGCACGAGGACGCCGTCCACTCTGCGGATCCCCAGATGGTCCAGCTTCAACCACATTTGGCTCTGTGTTGGTAATGCATTTTTTGTACGTATGGCCAATTTGGTTGCATTTGCTGCATCTTCCTTGGAATCTTGCAAGTTCTGACTCGTCCATATCGTTTCTGATACGACGAGTTTGACGTCGACCTCTTTTCTGCTTCAACCGCGAGATGTCAGGTGCTCGCATAGCATCAAGGCCTAAATCCATGGTAAATGAGCTCAGATTACCAAATCCATATACCTCTGCATTCCATGTACTGACAACAACACTTTTCTGAAAGTAGTATGAAACGTAATTGGTCACTGTCAAGTTAGTAAATGAGCAAGCTGCAATCACATGGGAACATGGTCTATGGAAGAGTTGTGGCTTCATGCATGTGCACGTGCAATCATGCTGATGAAGTATGCACTGTTGAACAACTCTAGCACGGTTAGCACCACGACGGTCCTTATCCCTACAAAGGATTTCAAACCTGTGCTCTGCGGTACCCATAGGTCTGACGCGATGAAATCGGGCCTTTTCAATCTTCTTCTCCATGTACTTGCACAGGTATGGTGAATAAGCCAAATTCACATTATTCAGTGCTGAAATAGCAGTCGCATAACGTTGACGAAAATATTTGCATGTCCCATATAAAATGCCCTCAACAATAGCAACCAAAGGTAACCCTCTTAAACCGCGAATGACCCAGTTGTATATCTGCATTTCGTATCACTGCATTAGCATGATGAAATACATAACTAACACAACTAAAACACTTAGGAATGATGGATATTACCTCGGCTAAATTAGTTGTCATGATACCATACCGAGCACCATTGGTGTCGTATAACAAGGACCACTTCTCTTTCGCTTCGCGCCGAATCCAATGAGAGAAGTTTCTGCGTGAAATGTCACGAGGATTGCTAGTGCTTGAAGATGCTTCTGCACTGCCGGAAGTCAATTCGTCGAGACGTTTCCAAAGAGCAATAAACTTACTCTCCTGATTTTGACTACACAACATCTTGAACAAATTCATAAGTTGCTTGTTCTTGAAGTGGCTAAAAAAGTTGGCACCTAAATGCCTCATGCAATATCTTGATTGAATGTCTATCCAATAAGGTTGATGTCCCCGATCCGATGATCCAAATTTCAAATCAGATATTGCTTTAAGCAATCCAGCATGACGATCGTGTATGAGACAGACATCAGGACGTTCTTGAACTACAGCCATCTTGACCTGACTAAGGAACCAATACCAGCTTTCAGTGTTCTCACTTTCCACAAATGCGAAGGCCACAGGCAACACCTGTTGGTTCCCATCAACTGCAATAGCAGTAAGAATTTGACCTTTGTACTTTCCAGTTAAAAATGTACCATCTATGCAGAGTATTGGTCGATAATGTCTGAAAGCAGCAATACATTGGCCTAATGCAAAGAATGCACGGTGCAGATACAACTTCCCAGACACACTTCTATGCGGCATGTCCATAATGTCGTAAAAGGTACCAACATTTTTTCCTGAATGGTCTGCGACAACTTTGGAAGGTTATCATAAGACGCTTCAAAAGTACCAAATCTTTGTTCAATCACTTTCTGTTTGGCCCTCCATGCTTTAGAGTAACTGATGGTGTACTTGAACTCTTCCTCAATAGTGGCTATTATTGATTTTGGTTCAAACTGTATGTTGTCCACTATACGGGCATACATATGATTTGCAATGAAATCTGAGGTCAAAGCACTGTTGCACTTCTCCAATTCCTGCAACTGACATGTGTGATCAACCATTTTTGAAACTTTCCAAAGCTTCGTCCACTTCTCCTCGAAACCATGAACTCGAAAAGGACAAGTTGGGAACACACATTTCACATCATATAATTTTGGACTAGACTTGTAAACTGTAAATGATCTCTGCACAGACAAAGACCAATATTTTACTGCATCTTTTAAACCATCTTTGTCTTTAAAAATATCTCCTTGTGTTAACTGGTTCTCATGATATCCAGATAACTCAGAATATTTTTCTGCAGCTGCTAAATTACTCGGGATTGCATTGTTCCAGTCTGCAGGAATGATAATATCATTCTCATCATCAGAAGAGTCATCTTCAATAACATTTTCATATTCCATGTCCTCAATTCTAATTTGTTCAACTAAATCTTCTATGTGCTCTCCTTCATCAGCGACACCAAGTGGGTCTTCTTGCATCTGGTTCACTCCGCCTTCGACCTCTACCTCAGTATCTTCCATATCGTCTGCTTCAGCTGAATCTTCAACTTCTTTCGTTTCTGCTTGCGCAAGAAACACCAGCGGCCAACCCCGCTCCACAACTGTATCTACCCATTTCCTCCAATTCTGTGTCCCCTTAATAGGAACGAAATCCCAATAACATCCATCTCTTGCTCGATTAATCAACCCTTTCAGTTTCACTTGATATACTTGTTCATCAAGGTTTAACGTTTTAATCAGCTATTTCTCCAGGCTACCAAATGATCTCTCATTTGGTCTTGCTATCCCCCTCACCAACGACGTCCAAGCCGACATATCAACCCCAGTTGACCCATAAACAAGCGTGCCTTCTCCGTAGAAAATACGAAACATTAATTTGTCCGACATTCCTACTGTATTCAGTATAAACAAACGTATTATAATCTACTCTAACTCTATAAAACGTATATATTTGCCACACATTTGTAACTACAGGAGCAATTTTACGCTCCTCTGTAATGTATGACAATATTTTATAACTACTAATAAAACATAATATAATATATAGTACACATTTATAAACTGAAAAATCATATCAAAAAACGAGTACATTTTAATTAAACGAATAATACATTAAGAAAACATGCTGCATTAATGTACTCTACCGTAATCATGACATTCGCATGAATATTAACAAAATTCATATTAAACTATATGCATGAACCATATAAATTCATATAATATTGACAACAATCGCGTGCACAACGAGTAATAATATACAATTATATTATATTCACAACATTACACTATATGCATGAACAACGTGTATAAAAATTAAATACAATAGACTATGTCGCGTGTGTTCTCAACAATATACATTCATACAAACAAATATCATAATATAATACGCATTCATATTATATTGACAACAAAACAACATAAATGTACGGTGGCGAAATCAATACCGAAGTCGCGAGGATCGGAAGCGTCGGAAGCGGTGGAGCGGTGGAGGTCGGAAGCGTGCGGGAGCGGTGGAGGTCGCGGGCGGCGCGGCTGGGAGGAAATGAGGCAGTGAGATGGGTGGGAGTGAGGCAGGGGCGGGGGGGGGGGGGGGGGGGGCGGGGCTTATAAGGGGCAGACCGTCGTATGAGCCTCATACGACGGTTCGACCGTTGGAGCAAGTCGTATGAGGCTCATACGACGGTCGCTGCCGCCTCGTTTTCCGCGGCGACCGTTGCCCGCGTGGCTGCCACGTCGGACCGTCGTATGAGCCTCATACGACATTCGTTACGTCGTATGAGACTCATACGACGGTGGGTCATATTTGGAAATTTTTTAAATCCGGGGTTATTAATATAAATTTGGATTAAAAATCGTATATTAAAAAAAAAATTCCTTCGCTCGCTGGGAACCGTTTGCTTGTTTTGACAGAGGGGAAGTCCTTCCTCTTGGGCTGCTGAACGAACTGAAACGAAACAGTTCAGGCCCGATCCTCTCAACATTGCGAGCTTGTGCTTGTCCTCGTTTGCAGCTGCATGTCCTGTTTCTTTTTTACAAGACAATTTTTCTCTGAAAAAAAATGTAAGACCATAAATTCTGATTCTGAAGTGAAATTTCATTTACCTCTCCAGTAACCTCAAGGCCAACACGCAGGAAGAGAGTGAGCAAGACTTGGAGGCTACTGGTGAAGAAAGTGAACAGAGCAAGGGTGATGTCTACTCCAACCGCGAGACGCCACTCGCCAGGGATTGTAAGACGTCACGTGTAAAATACAACAGCCGTAGAACTGCAAGACTCAGGTAGAGCCGTAAAGCATAGCATCATAAAAGTATCCAAAAAGGGAGAAATAGAGAAGGTCAAGACCAACTCGGTCCAGTACTACATTGTACACGTAGGCAGAGTTCCTTCTTGTAAAGGTTCAATTCTCCAGATGATTATCGTGTTGATCGTGGTGCTTTTTATATAGGCCAAGTTACAATGTGTAGAGAGGTTACAGATCCTGGTCTACCGCCAGGGATAAGAGCCACGACGAAGTCGTGGTCACACATCTAGATGCTAAGGAACCACTACACACGTTCACCACAAACACACGCGCTAATACCCCCCCCCCCCTCAGACGGAACGTTTCTGACGTTCAGGCTGTCGGAAGGACTCAAACAAGCTGAAGGGCAATCCTTTGGTAAATATATCTGCAAATTGGTGCGCCAAAGGAACGTGGAGAACTTTGATCTCGCCGAGTCCAACTTTATCCCGCACAAAATGTAGATCGATTTCTATGTGCTTTGTTCGTTGATGTTGAATCGGATTTGTAGAGAGATAAATTGCACTCACGTTGTCACAGAAGACAACAGAGGACTTAGAGGGGACACGATGCAATTCAGACAATAGTTAACGAAGCCAAGTGAGCTCTGAAACTGCATTGGCCACCCCGCGATACTCTGCTTCTGTACTTGATCGGAAAACAGTTGTCTGACGCTTTGAAGACCAAGAAATGAGATTGTCGCCATAGTATATGCATAAGCCAGACGTTGAACGTCTAGTGTCAGAGGCACTGTAAAATATGGTCTGCACATTACCAAATCTTCATCAACAGACCTAGTTGCCTACTCGGACGCCGATTGGGCGGGGCGTCGTCGTGTGGGGGAGGAGAGCCGTTGACATGGTGACGCAGGTTGAAGCGTCCGAGAATCACCAGAAACAGCCATTTCCAGTGACGATACGTCGTGGAGAACATATCTAGGCGAACCGAGACTAGGCTCGTAATGTTCACTGATTGCGCCGCTGAAGCGAGAGAAGCAGTGGTGGTGTGGGTGAGGGATCCAGAGGGAGCTGAACTTGTCGTAGATGAAGACATGGTGCCAGAAGAAGGAAATGGTGTCTGCCATGGCTGGTGGTGGGAGTGGTGGGAAGAAGAACGAAAATCACCTTGCTCTGATTACCATGTAAAGGTTCAGCTCTCCAGATGATTATCGTGTTGATCGTGGTGTCTTATATAGGCTAAGTTACAATGTGTAGAGAGGTTATAGATCCTGGTCTATCGCCAGGGATAAGAGTCACGACGAAGTCGTGGTCACACATCTAGATGCTAAAGAACTGCTACACACGTTCACTACAAACACACGCCCTAATACTTCTAAACTTTGTTTTCTGGGTGACTTGAAATGATACTATTAGGATGGAGCCAAAGCTCAATTCATATTCATCCATGCACTACAGGAAAAGCGATCATTTGCGACGGCCGACTTTATTTGCGACGGCCAGCCGTCGCAAATAACTTAAATTGCGACGGCCCGCCTCTGGCCGTCGCAAATAAGGTGGCCGTCGCAAATCATAACTTATTTGCGACGGCCTTCGGGCCGGCCGTCGCAAATAAGGGCTTATTTGCGACGGCAAACCCTAGGACCGTCGCAAATAACGCAGCCGTCGCAAATAAACCCTTATTTGCGACGGCCAGTTAAAAGGCCGTCGCAAATAGGATTTAATTGCGACGGCCGTAAGTCCGAGCCGTCGCAATTAACAAGGCCGTCGCAAATTAAGTCTTATATCGGGAAGCTCCACCCCGACCCTTCATTTTCCTCAACACGCCGCCGCCGCGCCCCCGCCACCGCCGCCGCGCCCCCGCCGCCGCGCCGCGCCCCCGCCGCCGCGCCGCGCTCCCCGCCGCCGCGCCCCCGGCTCCGCCGCCGGCCCGCCGCCCTCGGCCCCGCCTCCGCGCCCCCGCCACCGCCGCCGCGCCCCCGGCCCGCCGGCCCCCGCCGCCGCGCCCCCCGGCCCGCCGGCCCCCGCCGCCGCGCCCCCCGGCCCGCCGGCCCCCGCCGCCGCGCCCCCCGGCCCGCCGGCCCCCCCCCCGCCGCGCCCCCGGCCCCCCCCGACCCGGCTCCACCGCCGCCCCGCCATCGCCGCCGCGCCCCCGCCTCTGCGCCCGCCGCCCTCGGCCCCCACCGGCGTCGCCTCCGCCTCCGGCCCGCCGCGCCACCGGCGTCGCCGCTGCCGGCCCGGACCGCTGCTCCCCGACCGGACCGCCGCGCCCCGATCTTGAGGTCAGTGCTACTCCCCCCTGTTTTAGGGTTTTTTTTTCAGATGTAGCTAGCAATTTTGTTAAGAGGTAGTAGCAATTAACTATAGTAGCTTAGAATAGCTTGTATAGTTGTTAATATGGATTGTAGCAATTAGCAATTTGAGTGATGCAAATAAGATTGTAAACTAATTAAAAAGGGCCGAATATGGTGCACAAATGGTGTGCTGGTCGTAGAGGGGATACACCAATTTGTGAAAGTGACATGGATTCGAATCTTCGAATGAGTAGAAATTGTTGCTCGATCTTGATGTTAATTATGCTTAGTTGTTAATGATGTTGGTTATGCAAATTTGTTGATAATGTTATTGATTATGTAGATGTTAAGCATGCTTATGTTTTGCTTTATTATTCTTAATGTTTATGTTCATTGCTGCTTATCGTTATTGAATTAAGTTATTAAATGTTCAAATTTTGATTAATTGTTATGTTTCTTTTAGCATGTTCAATATTCTTTATATATATAAATATATAAATATAAATATAAATATATATATATATAAGCGGGTTAAAACGATAATGTATCAGAAGAAATATCAAAAGAGAGAGGAGATATTCTACGCCATATCGCCTGCGGCGAGCATGACAGCGGAGGAGAGGCCGGCAGCGGAGGACGGCCCTGACTATGAAACTTTCAACTCTGACCCACTTTTCTCCTCACTCTCGTTCTCTTTCCTCATTCGTAAATGACCTGAAAATGAACATGAGCAACGTAACCTATAGCAATTGATTACCCGTTTCGGATCGGCACGTCTCACATGCCATTGGCATGTGAGACGTGCAGGTTCGGAATTGTCCCTTTTTGGACAGCCTCGGAGTGACCGAGGGGGCGTGGCTTGTGACGAGACGCGGGTCCGGATTTGGACGAGATTTCGGTGGCGTAACCCTGTTGTTCTCTGCTGCACCATTTTCGGGCGTGCAGTGGAGAACAGCGGGGTTATGCTGCCGAAATTTCGTTCGAATCCGGATCACGCGTCTCGTCATGAGCACGCTCCGCTCGGTCACTCTTGGGTGGGTTTAGGATCTATCTGCCTAGGTTGTAGGGCCGTGACATAACACAACAATACATTAACGACAATTTCTTTCGCATTAAACTGCAGAGTCAAAAATGGGTGAAGACCGCAGTTGGATGTATACTGGCTGGAAGAGCAGAAATGGTGGTCACTCCGATGAGTGGTTTATCAAGTTAGATCAATTTTTGGATCGAGCATTTTCGTTGTCAACGGAAGATATGGTGCGGTGCCCATGTACAAAATGCCGAAACACTAAGTTTTTGAGAAGATTGGAGCTTTCGTTTCACTTATGTCGAAACGGTTTCACTCCACAATATGAAGTGTGGACCTTCCACGGCGAGACTAATTCTCGAGTCATAGCCGAAGTGGATGAGGATGATGATATAACAGAGGTTGATAGGATGGATGAGATGTTAGAAGCTCTTGAAGTGGAGGATCCTCTTACAAATGAGGCAGAGAAGTTCTTCGAGGAGCTGAAGAAATCACAAGAGCCGTTGCATGAACATACGGATGTGACCGTACTTGCTTTCTTGACCAGATTTATGGCAATTAAGTCCAAGTACTTTTTTTCCATCAACTGCTACAATGATCTCATGAAATTGATCTGCGATATCCTTCCACGACCTCACAAAGCGCCACCAGATATGTATCAGTCAAAGATCAAGATATCTGGTCTCGGTATGAAGTATGAGAAAATTGATGTGTGCCCAGACAACTGCATGCTATTCTGGAAAGAGCACGCCAATGAGAAGATGTGCTTGAAATGTGGTAAATCGAGGTATGTCGAAGTTGTTAATGACGATGGCGATAGTGTGATGACAGATGTCGCACATAAGCAGCTTCGTTACTTGCCTGTGACACCTCGGTTGAAGCGGATGTTTCTTTCAAAAAGAACCGCAAGACACATGAGATGGCACAAAGAAGGTAAACGTGAGAACAAAGAATTCTTGACGCATCCGTCCGACGGTGATGCATGGAAGGCGCTAGACCGTTTCGATCCAGACTTTTCTCGTGTATTATCTACCTTATCCATGCACGAAGCTCAGTGCTTGGTGGGTGGTATATAAGGTGAATCCTCGTGAGCGGCTATATACTCCTGGGGATGATGGTTACCATGATAGCGAAGACGTTGAAGAAGTGTACCAAGAAGAAGAGTTGCCAGACACTTTTATCGTCGAGCTTGGTGCAGGACTCGATCAATTAGTTGGAGATGTTGAAGACGTTGAAGATGTAGAGGCAGATGATACACGAAAACGAAAATTAGAACAGGCCACGATGGAAGATCGTTGGGCTGGTTTAAGGAGTAGGGCACAGACACATGACAATGATGTTGATGAATTTTGAAAGTGACTACAAGTAATGTTTTCTTGAAGATAGTAACATGAATTTTATATATTTTATTTGCATATTTACTAATTATCTAATTACAATAGGATGGCGTCAAAGAAGGGTAAGAAGGTGCCACCGACGAGGGGGTTCTACCCCTCTAGACCCGAGGACGCTTTCGTTGGTGCCTCGTCGACTGGCAGCAGACGCTCTCAGCTGCTGGGGCACGTTCAGACCAGCTCTAGAGCTTCGTCACAGGTAAATGTCACTCGTTTTTGACAAATTCTTTAAATTCAAATTCACATTAAACTTACTTATGAATCATTTGAATGTTGTAGTCCTCACCGGCTGACTCAGAGGCTGCGGCGCCTTCGGTGAGCCAGCCTTCGGCGAGGCAGCCCTCGGCCAGCCAGCACTCGGCGAGGCAGCCCTCGGCGAGTCAGCCCTCGGCCAGCCAGCTCCCGGCTGGCGATGACTTTGTTCCTGAGGCCTTTGACTCGGCTGGTGAGGAGCCGTCTGGGTCACCTGACGTGGCGCCCCAGCAGACGCGGAGGACGAGGAGGACTCACTTTGTCAGTCCTCCCGCGGTCCCTTCACAGAGGATCGTGATTCGTCCAGTCGGAGACAGGTAATAAAAATTATAGTTTTCAATTTTAGTTTCTTTTGATTACTTAAGTAATGAATGAATGAATAAATATCTTACAGGAGTTGGGACGACTTGTCTTTCACCGGTGAGAAACACCAGAGACCGGTGAACGGTGTCCTCGGGTCCATAGTGCGTTTGCACTATCCCGGGGTCATCGACGGAGTGCCTGCTCTTTCGTGGGAGGACTACGCACGTGTCCATCACCAGGAGCACGGCAACCTTCAGGAGGCCGTATGGGCCGATTTTATGGTAAGTATGTAAAAAAGTTTCTAAGTTACAACTATTAAACTCTTTTAGTGCACATCTCTTCAATATATTCTTTATCGCAGGCAAGATATATTTTAGAGGACCCGGACGACCATCGCATGTTTGAGGATGCGAGGCGAGTGTTTCACTTCAACGCTGCCAAGGCGCTTCGACAAGCTTTGTCGAACGCCCGTGTTCAAATTATTAATGAGCACTTGAAGGCGAACCAGCAGCACGTGTTACACTTCCGGCAGGAGAGCGAGAGGCACCTGACGGAGGAGGAGTACGCGCAGGTACGTGGAGTGTAGTAAGTATTTTTTTCTGATAATGTCCTCGATGGTACTTTTAACGACTTTCAACTATGTGCAGGGCCACGTGAGCTGGTTGCAGGGTCGGAACGATGCATTTCGGGCCCTTTGTCGCTACTGGGCTAGCGACGAGTTTAAAGCTAAGTCCGGGAAGGCTCGAGACTGCAGAGGGGTGGAGGGGAAGAGCAGACACGGGCAAGATAACCACTTGCGTTTAGCTAAACGCATGGTAAGTGTGTGTAACTTATGTTTATATATTAATAATATATTGTTCGTACTAACATGTATTGACAGGAGCGCGAGACGGGGGTGCCGCCCACCCCTGCTGAGGTTTGGAAGAGAGGTCACAGGGACCCTTCTCAGCCGACGGGGTGCAGTCAGGCTGCAGCCGAGCGGTTGGTAAGTTTAGAAACCATTCATATTACATATAACTATATAGATTGTTGAACTTACACGATTTTATTGTTTTGCAGACTAAGTACGGAGAGGAGGCTAGGAAGATACACGGCCAGGATTTCGATTGGGAACGTCAACCGATCGATCCTCAAGCCGCGTATGCAACCGGTGGTGGAAAAGCACACGGAAGGTGAGTTTGCAAGTCATTTTATCGTTTTCAATTCAAAGTATTCAAGATATTTTAATTTCATATTACTGACTCTCTTTTTTTATAGGCTCGCCATATTCGACGGAGTTGTCGACTCGAGGGCGGGTAGACCTGCGAGAGGCAGCTCCACGCAGGCTTCGGGTACGGGAGGTCGCCGCTCGCAGAGGGACATTGAGATGCAGTCCCTCCGAGAAACTGTAGAAGAAAATGAAAGGCGACATGAGGAGGAAAGGAGGGCGATGGAGGCCACGATCCAAACCCAGGCAGCAGCGTTGGCGCAGATGCGGGAAGCAATGGAGGTAACAATCTAAAAATTAAAATTCTTATTAATTCAGCTTAAATGACTTACTAATAGGTAGCATTTAATGTTTGCAATGACAGGCCATCGCTCGGGCGCAGGGTCTGGGAATCCAGCTACCGGTACTACCACCGGTCCTCCCAGGCGATCCTTCTTCAGCGGGTCAGGTAAGTCTCTATGTAATCCTTCTTCTCCAGCGTAATAAGATTGAGATAGATGAAAGAGAGAGATAGTTAGATAGAAGAAAATGATTGAGATAGAAGAAAGAAAGAGATAGAAGAAAGGGAGACAGAAGAAAGAGTGAAAGATAGATAGAGTAGGATGGGAATGAAGAGAGAGTAAGATGTAGATGGAGATAGAGAGAGGGGAAGATAGAGGGAGGGAGATGTAGATGGAGATAGAGGGAGGAAGATAGAGGGAAAAGGATAGCAATAGAGAGATAGAGTGAGCAAGAAAGATAGAGTGAGAGACAAATAGAGAAATGAAAAGAGAGAGGAAGAGAGGGTGATCTAGATGAAGATAGAGGGAGAGGGAGGGAGAGAGATGTTGATGCATATATTCTAACTCTAAGTTTTATTAATTGCAGGGATCCGCGACGGCTGCACAAACGCCGTCGCCTTCGCTACCGCCGCCTGGATTGAGGCGCGACGACGACGACTTCGACTTCGGAGGTGGCTTCGGAGGTTAGATGGGCGAGTGAGCCCTTTTATTTACTTTGTTGATGACGATGTGAGATGTATCGGAATTTGAGTTTGTGATTGTGATGATCTTTGTGTATATATTGTGTATGCTGTGTATGCTGTGTATATTGTGTTGTGAATCTGGCCATCGAGCCGGTTAGAGTTTTCTGTTTTTAAAAAAAAATAAAAAACCTTATTTGCGACGGCTTTTTATACAGTACCGTCGCAAATAAGGTACCTAGCCGTCGCAATTAAGCCACTGCTATTTGCGATGGCCAGGCCGTCGCAAGTAAGCTTTAATTGCGACGGCCAGGCCGTCGCAAATAAAGTCGTGGGCCCGGAAGAGGACACGTGGACCCTGCCCTCTAAACTTATTTGCGACGGCCTAGCCGTCGCAAATAGCAGATATTAATTGCGACGGCCCGGCCGTCGCAAATAAGCTTTAATTGCGACGGCACGGCCGTCGCAAATAAGGCCGCGGGTCCCACCAGCCCGCAGCAACAACTTGCGACGGCCTCCCCTAGCCGTCGCAAATAAGTTTATTTGCGACGGTGGCCGTCGCAAATAAGCTTATTTGCGACGACATATTTGCGACGGCCGGAGGCCGTCGCAAATAAAGAAAGCCGTCGCAAATAGCTTATTTGCGACGGCATCTGGCTTATTTGCGACGGCTTCGGCCGTCGCAAATCATCGGGATTCCTGTAGTGATGCTGTTCATACGTTGCTTGCACTTTGAAAGTTGCGTTTCTCGAGCCATTGAAGCCAACGCAAGCAAGCCACCTCGTTTGACTCCGGAAAATTGTGTACGAGTACCAAGAGCCTGGTTAGCACAGCCCTCGTGCTATGGCCTTGGAACAGTAGCATCAGAGGCTCCATCTGATTAATACTCCCTCCGTCTCAAAAAGGTTGTCGCTTTGTAGTTCAAAAATGAACTACAAAGCGACAACCCTTTTGAGACGGAGGGAGTAACTCGGTGACAATTATGTTCTGTGCAGATTGAAGAATAAGCTCAGGTACGGTAGGACGCGGTCACAGATCAGAGCCACCTGTCAGTGACTCTCGGATGCTCTTCTACGGGAGTAGGACCATATGCAGAACTCGGACGTGTGTTCAGCTAAAAGAACCTTCACGTTTGGAGGAACTCCTCCGAACCTATGTTATAATCTTGCAGTCGTTAGCTTAATCCGTACTGCTAGATCACACGTAGAATTGCTGATCAAGACTTGCCTTTTGAGTTAATCCGTGGTCAAAGCCCTAATCACTGGCTTGCTTGACTCAGTCTACTACCGCGGAGACCTAGACGAACCATGTGGTTTTTCCTACGATCAATGCCCTTTTTTTCGGGTTTCGCACTGCAACAACCGTGTAAAACATGTACATGTGAAATGGGATAGAGCTACACTGTCATGACCACCTAAAATTCGTGCATCAGCATAGCGGTGGTGTGTTTGACTGTGCTCTTCCAGTGCAAAGAAGCGCTTATCTGAAATTATAGTTTGGTTACAAAATACTATCCACACTATTGTTCCAGGGTAAAAGTACAGTTTTTTTCCTGATCAGTAATACTAGCAGTGATCAATCTTTATTTCAGAGTTAAACAACTCTGAACTTTCACTATTGCACCTTGTCGCTACACTTCAGATCAG
The DNA here is from genome assembly GCA_036927565.1 of Tuctoria greenei. NCBI lineage: Eukaryota > Viridiplantae > Streptophyta > Magnoliopsida > Poales > Poaceae > Tuctoria > Tuctoria greenei. The sequence goes on from JAYESD010000012.1 coordinate 128,149,536, forward strand.
TTCAGACTTTAGAGAAACATAACACACCAATTTAACTGACTCCATTTCCGAGTTGCCATCAAATTTAAGCTTCACAAATTCAAACCATCACCTTGATTCTCCTTACAATATTCAACAGAAAGGAAACTTTTTTGTTTTACTTCTATGCAGTAAACTTCCTACCGCTACTAGTTCCTACTCTGTCAGGGGTTGCAAAATTCGTGGCGAAGGACAGCTGCACGCCTGCACACTGCGGCCTTCGCGCTCACAACTTGACCAGCTTCAGCAAGCACGGCTGCCGTCGACGCAAACTTGCTAGGGATCCAGCCGGTTGTTCCTCGGCGTGTGCCGCCGCACGCAGGCGTAGTCCCTCGTCATGAACCACCTCACCCTCTTCCTCTCCTCGGTCCACTGCTCGGCGTGCTGCCGCCCGTTCCTCTTCCTGTCCTGCCGCCTGCTCTCCGCTGCCGCCGCCGCTTCGCCTTCTCCTTCGTTCCAATCCAAGGAGGAAGTTAAAGAGAAGTTGAAGCCACTCAGTAACAGCAACGGCTAATCACAGTTAAACGAAACTGGTAAAAATCAGCATCTGGCAGTGGATACTTACCGACAAGCACCTGCTGATGGAGCAGGGACCTGAAGCTCAAGAGGAGGATCAGAGCGAGCAAGCTCACCAGTCCAACGACGAACCTCATCCCGTGTCGTCTCTCCTGCGCAGCTCTCAATCGCAAGGGCAGGTGTGCGTGCGCGCGCGCGTGCATGTGTGGATATATAATGCGGAGACGCTCGTGTCAGGGCATTACAAGAAGTTGATAGGTCAAATGACAGGGAAGCAATATTTGTGTTTCTTTTTTTGGATCGAGTACTGAGCACAATACCTCTGTCCTTTCGCCTTTCTTGGTCTTGCCTTAAACTAGTCTTCCGAGAACTAGATGTCCGACTAGGAATCTCTTGTTTCCGGAGCTCATCGGTTAGCTGAATCTAGGTCTACCACGCGCGGTGTGCGTACTTTGCGGCCCCTCTGGCCCTCTCCTTCTGGTGCCAAGACCAAGCGTAGGCGCGCACCATGCACCTGGCCTGCTATACATCTGGTCAAGCTGATTCGCATCTGACAGGTTGATACACTGCGTTACAGGCTTCTTTCCTTTTCTTTTGGTTTAAGAGAGCTTCCTTTTCAGTTAATTTAAGCGCTTATCTAGAGCCTGCATAAAATAGAATATACTTCTTAAAACTTTTATAAATTTGTAGTTCATTTTGAACTACAAAGCAACAAATTTGTATGGCGGTTGCAGTGCAAGAACCGACCCGCGTCTTCCGTGTTCTTTCTGGAATGCGACCATGAGCCAGGCCCGCGCGGGCAACACGCAAACGGAGGAACGCAGGCTGGAGAGCGGCATGAACTGGCCCGAGTCAAACTAATTGTAGGACACGGCCCGTGCACATGTCACACCAGCGAGTGTGCCGTACAAGCAGCAGTGACGGAAGCCGCCCGGCCGGCGGGGGCAACGGTGCGCGACGTGGTGGCGGTGGGCGGCGCCCGCGTGCCGCTGCGCTGGCGGGGCGGCAGCCATGGACGGCCGTGCCACCCCTCGTGGCTGCGGTGTGCAGCAACGAACCTCCCGCGCGCAAAACACCGTGCCGTTCAAGCGGATAAACCCAAGCGCAAACAAGCCAGCACATGCTAACCAATCAACTGCTGCCGACGAGCGAGGTCCAACGCCAACGTGGTCGGAGAGCGTGAATCCAAAACCACGCGATCCATCTGCCGAACAGCCTAGATCGTCGCGGGGCGCGCCGGGGAGATCGGTATCCTAGCGCAACGCCATGTGGTACGGTGGACGGCGAACATCTTGGGCTCGGATGGATCGGGAATAACGGCGAAATTCTCGCGGGCGGCGCCGACTCCGTTTTATATCGGGATCGGCATCACCGGCCTCGATCTAGTTATCGGTTGTTAGAGAGCATGCCGACTCAGAAATTCAGACCACGGTTTCATCAGTACGAGTAACAGGACTGTCGATGCATTCGCATCGACTCCTCAATAAGCTTCCCCTGTGAAAAGTCGTTCATGCAGCGGCGCTACATTCGTTCTTCATGGAGCTGGAAGCTGGTCAAGTCTTGAACACCAACGCTAGAAACATGCTAAGCTCCACCTTCGTGCCACCTTAACCACCCTCGAAGAATCGTCGAATTTGGAACTCGCACATAAGTAGCGCCTACTCAAAACATGCGAGCTGTTATAACTCTCGCCATCATCATAATCATAAGCTTTCCGTGTGTTGCAAACATCGGCATCCAATTGCACGCTACAAAACGAATAAAACGCTCGCTTTGACTAGCGTCATTATTGTTAATATTAGATCTTCTATTATTGAGGAGGTCCGATGCCTATATAAATAGATGTATAGGGATGACAAATATGCAAATAAGTCCTTAATACATTATCTAATATAATATTACTATCATATCCCTCACACCCCCCTCAAACTCAAGGTGCATTAAGAACATTGAGTTTGAAGAGATAAAAACATACTGAAGCCACAAAGATGATCATTGGTATCACTAAGCAGAACATCGAAGTAGATGAAACAGCAAAAGTGGAGCCGACAGAACTGACAGGCGCAACGGAAGAAAAACGAAATCAGTCAAACTCCTAAAGATGTTGTGGACCACGACGACGGAATCTAGTACGAACCAAAGATCTTCTATGAGCAACTCCCAAAGTCGTAGACCACGTATATGTAGACACATACGAGGAATCCAATCACGGTAATTAACACAACTGAAAAGCATCACACACCGCACAACTGAAATTCCAGCCGAAGAAAAAAAACCATTATTACGAAGATGACCAAAAACAGCAAGAGCGCAAAATAAGAGCGGCAGACGACGGGGGAGCCCAAATAAAAGCGGCACAAGCAGCATATTTTTTTTATGTGCATGCGGAACTCCCAAATCAATGATAGATCAAGACGTCACGAGCAGCCAAAAAGAAGGCGATCAAAAGACGTCAATCTAATCCTAGATCTGAAGAGGAGTTGCTACCTTTTTTAGAAGAGGAACCGTAACCCTAGACAACGACAGTCTCAATGGACGGGCCGCCGCCACGGAACACGGGCTGATCATGAGCGGGCAACACCCCACGTTGAGATCGAACCACCTCCAGCACCATGTTATAAATATTGGATCTTCTATTATTAAGGAGGTCGTGTGCCTTTATAAATAGATGTACAGAGCTGACAAATATGCAAATAAGTCTCTAATACATCATCTAATATAGTATTACTATTATATCCCTCACAATTATGTCATTCGGTAATCAAATGTGGACGCTTATCATATGGCCTACAGCTAACCGACCGACCACCCCAATTATCGTCCGTCCTTCTCTTCGTCCCGCGATCCTATCATCATCAAAGACTCATCATTATTTTGGGCGCCACCGCCTCCATGTGCAGCGCTCCATCGTCATTGCCATAGACGCAACTCTATTGGAAAATTGTCAGCAAGATTGGCAGCTAGCTACAGCAGTACTGCTGCTATATATAGCCTATAAATTAACAACATGCTTGTTCTTTTTATTGAAAACAAAATTAAAGTTTCTGAGCCCCACGCTTTTGGACTTTGCAGAGATTGCATGCCACATCGTTGGACTCGACTTTAAACACACGCACGCTCCTAAAGCCAGCCTGTGTGCTAACCCTTGCAGTTGCAGCTGGCTTCCTCCTATATATACACACACACACAACACGCATTGGTAGCGCAAAATTTCGTTATAGCAACGAGAGGCCATTCGAGTGAAGCAAACAGCCATTAGCACTTTAGCACCTAGTTCACCATTGCAACCATGATCAAGCTGAGGTACTCCAAGAGGTTCTTCAAGAGGGGCTCCTCATCGTCGAAGCCGCAGGCGAGTGCTTGCGGCGGCGTCGGTACGGGTGGAGCCGTGGAGATTAAGTGGGAGATGAGGCCGGGAGGGATGCTGGTGCAGAAGAGGGAGGGGAGGGGCGGCGAGGAGGTGATCGTGGTGAGGGTGGGCACCGGCTTCTCCTGGCATCATGTGTCCATCGGAGCCACCTCCACTTTTGGTGAGCACCCTGCTCTCTAATCTGAAGACTCTTTTTCTCTCCCTCTACTTTAGGTCGATTTGTTGTTCATGCTCCAAAGTTCAGGGCTAAAGACTGTACACTGATTGCCAATCTTTTACAGTGATGTACTATCAGTTGATATCTTGTGTGATCCTCGTTAATTTAGTTTGCCGATGAAAAATCCTTGGATATGGAAGAAAAATACGTATAATGAGTTCAGTTGTTTGGTAGCAGTCGGACGCAGTTAAAGAGTCCTTCACCAGTGCACTATATGTGAACTTTCGGTTGCAGCGACTCCTGTATTTCAGTCCACTGCAAAACCGCCTCTCTCGGTAGTTCTGCCCCAAAAATTTCCCGTATTTTCTCTCTAAAATCGGATTAAAAACACTGGTCTCGGGTCCAGATTCTTCTCAGTTTGCACAATTAATGTAAACACCGAATATTTTTTTTACTACTCCCTCCGTTCTGAAATAATTGTCGTTTTAGACAACCAAATGAACTAAAAATGAACTAATGAAGGTTGTCCTAACGACAATTAAAATGAAACGGATGGAGTACTTGTAGGACCGACGAGTACCACTGTACCAGGTCCCCTTCAGAAATACGCTACTTCTACTCCAGTAGTCTCGCCGTATCTACACGATACAACCAATGCTGATGCAAAAGAGACCAAAAACAGTCACACACCTTAGCAAATTAGCATGGGCATACACTCATAATTTATTCACGGCTGCCATTGGCACTGCCAGCTAGCTCATGCTCATTCATAGATGCATTGCCAGTTAGTGTCGGCGAGCCTGAAACGCGTCCAAATTCGCACACATGTTGTCCAATTTCTCCAACTTTTGCTTCTTTATAAGTCTTCATAGGCCATACTTTGTTTGTGTGTGCTTAAAGAAATTGTTTCTGAATTCGCAGGGGAGCTGAAGGTGATTCTGTCCATGGTGACAGGGCTGGAGCCCAGGGAGCAGAGGCTGCTGTTCAGGGGCAAGGAGAGGGAGGACACCGACCACCTCCACATGGTTGGGGTGCGGGACAAGGACAAGGTCCTGCTCCTTGAGGACACTGCTCTCAAGGACGTGAAGCTCCGGGCCCTCGCGGCCCAGGTCGTGTCCAACCCGTGCCAACCTTTTATCCAAGTGTAATGTGGCCCGACCCGGATTACGAGCTAACTATTTTTAATTGTTAGATTATAAGTTACGTTATTTTAGTTTCAAATGTTTAATTTCTGGAAGGTTTTTATATCCGGAATCTGAGGGGGGTTGATATGTAATCCCCCACTTAGCTCACTGTCAGCACCTCTCCATGGAAAGGAAAAAGGGTCCCTGAGCATGTGGTGAGAGTCTTTTAATCTTGTAGTGACTTGCAAGTGTCAGCCATGGTGGTTGTGAACTTGTGATGTTAGGCCTGGTGTTGGGCCCTTTTTTATGGTCCCTATTACTTTGGTCATCTCTCATTCCTACAAGTGGTTGTGGATGGGAATGAGAAGATTGTATGTATCTTGTGTTAATTCCTGATCCCATCAAAGAAGCTAATGTGTGTGTTCCTGTCCATGGTGAAAGTTCCTTATTTTTTCTTGTTCATATTTAAGGATGTGATATTCTGATATCTGCATGGCGAACGAATCGATGTGATGCTTCAGGTTGAAAAAAAAGGAGCTTAAGATGGTAAATGTACTACCGTACAATTGTTTTAGGTTCTGTGACATGATGTGGTAGTTCGTAAATCTGAGATTTCAGATCAGGGATTTTGGACTTCAGAGAGCTAAGAGTACAAATTGGTCACGGATTGGTTTCCCATTTACAGACAGCAGCAGCTAGCCGACATGTGCCTGTCTGCTCGCTGTTACCTAGCTCTGTTTACTATGCTTGATTTGTCAGCATGGAAACGAAAGTACAAAGGTTGTCTGGACATGAACTTGGCGACCAACAACGTGATTAAAAAAAAACTCATAATCATAGTCTTGTTAATGGGGTGTGAATCAGTTGCCTTGGTTGTCCCCTATTGTTTTAGCATAAAAACCTTCATATTCTTGTATTTGCGTGCGTCTATACACAACTTTTTTTCTTAATATGATGTCGTGCTTCAGAAAAAAATCTCTCCCTGTGCCGACGCAACAACTAAATTATAGTCGATTCAAATTGAATTCAAACCGAAGATTTCATTCCAAACTTGTGCTTCTGAACCGACCCTAAATCTAGAAAAAATCGAATCCAGTACAGGCACCACTGTTCAATGTTTTGTCATTTTTTTGACCGTCGACATCATGTCCGCTTCCCGCTGCCATGTGCTTAGTTTACCTCTGATGAACGCATCTGGCAGACCATCCTTGTCCTACGTTCCTTTCAAACTCCGCTTCCTCCTCGTGCCTGCGGCTCCTGCTGCTGCAACTGCAACTGCATACCCCCCGCCCCCGGCTCTGCCGCCTCCGCAGCGCCGGCACCAACCTCCACTCCACCAGCAGAAAAGCTGCGAAGCAACTCCTCTAAATCCCCGATTAAATAACAGCGACCTCCGCGCTGCTTTCCTCCAGTGCTCTCCCTCCCGGCATTAGATCCTTCTCGCACAGCAGGACGGTTGCCAAGCCAGTCTCGCTTTTCTTGGTCGTCGTAACCTTTTCATTTTATTTTAATTTACTGCCCATAATCACCGCAACCCCAGTTCTTGCCAAGCACCGACCAACAGCAAAGCCCCACCTTTCTTGGCGGTTCCTGGGTTCGTCGTGAATGTCAGTCCCAGATTTCCTCTCTCTGCTCTGGGTTTGACCGACGAGGGACTGGTGAGTTCTTGAAATCTTTCTCTGACGCAGTTTGTGCCTCTACTAGGAGAGAAATGCAGTATTCACACTATTCTCGTCCAGGTTCTCACAGCCTGGGGTGGAATGCTCTGATTGGATTGAACGAAGGGAGTGTGATTGTGAAAAGAGTCTTTGGCCAAGGTTGCCAATGGAGACTGGGTTTTGGACATCTGTTTGGAGCTTCTTCAAGTTCCTGCCGTTCTTCTTTGGGCTTCTCCTCCTGGGGATCATTAAAGGTGAACTGCACAACTGCTGTGTTAATCCATTTTACTTGGTTGCTTCTCTGTTTCATGAATCCAATCAGCCTATTTACAATCTGCTGGTATGTGAAGAATAGTTGTCGATTGAATAGCTATCTGTCCATTTTTCTTGATTGCTCCATGCAATTGTTGCAGGATTCAAATTTCAATAATGATGGAGGTTGCTTAGATTAGGCTTGCATAAATGCTCGCATCACCAATGAAGTTGATGTATAGCATTCTTTAACAAAATCGGGACCAGCACTGTACATGTAATTTGGTTAGATTAATGATAAAAAAATTGAGAAAAATCTATTGTTTTTATTCTTTTGGCAGCAAACATATTTGCTTCTATAGTTTTTAAAGAATATGGACTTTATGGACGCTACTCAATCTCTCTGGTTCATTTTCTGCATTTACGGGTTCATTTGTGTCATTTCAGTTAGACTTCATATTTGTGTTGTGAAAAGAAATGTTTACATATGTTCTCGGTAGTTCATGATATGAATGAACCTGTAAATGCAGAAAATGAATTCTGTTGAGAGTTGAGTGTCTGATAGTTATAAAGTTCCATGAAGTGGTCTTCGTGCACATTCATTCCTTTGCTACAACAGTTTAGAGTGATTGACTGCTTTGCGTATCTCATTCATGCCCATTTTGTTGGCTATTAGATTTGTGCTGATCTTGCCTATACAGGTGTCCTGTTTGGCCCATGGGCATGGCTTGTGATGACAATTGGAACATCTGTACTCATTTTGGGGTTGTGGCCTATGCATGTGATTTGGACATATTACTGCATAATCAGGTAGTGTTTGCAATTTTGTGCAATTCAGTTCTAAAAGAAAATATTATGGAATTTTGTGCATTTAGATACATTATTGGTCTTTCTATGAAAGCAGAACCAAGGTGGTGGGACCAATTGTAAAGCTGCTGCTTCTTATCCCAATAGCTGTGCTTTTAGTTCTATGGTTAATAGTTGGCATCGTTGGAAGCATCCTCGCTGGTTTAGGTTATGGCTTTCTAGCACCAGTGATGGCCACATTTGATGCAGTCGGGGAAGGGAAAGAAAAGGCGCTCATTCACTGTTTCCTGGTACAGCTTACTTATTCGGTTTTTACCATGTTTTTTACTCAAATATCTGCTTTTGTCATACTTGAACATGGTTAGCTAACTTGGAACGCAGGATGGAACATGGAGCACTATCACAGGAAGCTGTACTGTAGTCAGGGACATGAAAGACATGCTGTTACACTCGTATTTTTCAATTATGGATGAGATTCGTCTTCACGCACCTCCAGATGGAAAACCATATGAGATAAGGTCTGCATTCTGTTATTTTTTCAGCTTTTCCTGTTCTTCTCTGTAAGATTGCAACTTTGTCACATTAACTTTTTATTCTTGTGCTTACACGAAACTATTTTAAGTTCCCCAACAGTACAGGTACAGCGCACATGCTGCCGAATTGTATTGAATGAGTCATCGTAACTGCATAATAATGTAACTTATTTAGTATGCTAGATAAGTTATTTTGTAGTAATTTGGTCATATTTTTTCTTGTAGGCCATAAAACTGTTGAGTATTGAGGATAGCAATGTAGTACAGAGTAAAATTCTCACCAGAAAAGAATATACCAATGCACAATAATTTCAGCCTTGAGTCAAGTTAAAGAAAAGACCTGTGGAATTCTATTTGAAAAAAAAAAATCTTATGCCATAAATTTTGATGTACTTGCTACAGATTTCTGTACCCTAATAATGATTTTTAGTGGAGAAGTTCTGTATAACAATAGCAAATTAATTAATTTTACATTTTCCAGGTTGCTTCAGATTCCTGGTTCAATATTCGCTGCTATTTGTGGACTTGTAGTGGATTCATTAATGTTCACACTAATTGCTCTGTACAAGTTCCCTGTGATGCTTTTCAAAGGATGGAAACGGTTAATAGAAGATCTTGTTGGCAGAGAAGGACCTTTTCTTGAGACAGCTTGTGTGCCTTTTGCTGGTCTTGCTATCCTTCTCTGGCCATTTGCAGTTCTGGGAGCTTTTCTTGCTTCCATTATTTGCAGCATTCCTTTTGGTGCATATGCTGCTGTCGTGGTTTATCAGGTACCAATAAACCTGTTTGGACTGGGAACAAAAGTTTTCATTTCTAGCATACAACTTTTATTATGACCATATGTTATCCGATCAGATTATTGGCTGTAGAGGGCTAGAGGCATGAAGCTTACTTTTGCAGTCTTGTTCATGTGCCAGGAATCCTCGCTTTTTCTGGGACTATCTTATGTAATATCATCAGTATCCATCTTTGATGAATATACAAATGATGTACTTGATATGGCTCCAGGATCTTGTTTTCCCAGGTATAACTCGTGTATTAGTAATTTGTTGTCCTTGAACTTTCTGAATAATGCAAATTATTTTAAAAAACATTTTCCATGTCTAGGTTTAAATATCGGAAGGATGAAGCTTCCTCACACGGTGGTTCGCTCTTGAGGCCCACTTCATTCAAGGAGAAGCTTGATGTTAAGAAAGCTCCGCAACGTGTTACATCATTTAAAAGTAGTTTTGATGAGTTCAATCCATTTAAGGTGATTCTCCTGGCAAAACTGATAAAATATGCATTCCCAACAAATAAGAAGTCTCAGTACTGCCATTTGTTCCGTATAGATGACCTTAAATTATGTATTATAATGATGGCGATACTTCTACAAAATTTAGATAGTATGCTTCGATATTTTACCATATCTTTAAAATTAAATAATTATGATAATTTTATTCTGGCAATCTGTGCAGTATAACTGATTTAGATTGTTGTAATGTTGTTTAGTTGCTAGATCACCTATTCGCTGAGTGTAAGCACCATGGCAAGGATCTGGTAGCTGAAGGAGTGATAACCCCTAAAGATATAGAAGCAACAAGGGCAGGCAAGGGCAGCAGTGGGGTACTTAATATCGGTTTACCAGCATATGTTATATTTAAGGCACTCCTCCGGTCTGCAAAAGCCAATTCTGACGGTCTAATTTTAAGTGAGTGAAAAAAAAGGTTTTTGTTACCGCTGAAAGAGGTTTGTCACTTTGCTTGACTTGACTATGAAATATGCAGGTGGTGGCTGTGTTATAACATCCGACAACAGGCCTAAAAGTAAAATTTTTGATTGGTTTTTTGACCCTCTGATGGTCATCAAAGAGCAAATTAAAGCTGAGAATTTTACCGAAGAAGAGGAAGCACACCTTGGAAAGCGTGTTCTCTTGATCAGTGATCCGAAGCGCCTCAAGGAGAATCTTCCTCACCCGCCATCACTGAATGAGCAAAAACAAGCAGAAATAGATGCATTTGCTCGAAGGTACTTGTATCCACCACTCTTTTCAATTGCTAAAGAAAAATTACCCCTATCTGATTTCTTTTGATCCTTCGCAAGATTGCAAGGAATCACAAAGTCAATATCAAGGTACCCTACAGCCAAGCGCCGTTTTGACGCACTTGTGAAGGCACTTTCTGAAGAGCTCGCGAGGACAATTGGTGGCAGTCAGTCTGCAGATGGACCTCAAGTTCGAAAGATGAGGAGCGGTATCATCCGAATGCTTAGCCAGAGATCACTAGGGAAAACAGCCACCATACGGGGTGATGATCAAGAGGCCCAGCTGACAAGTGGTGCTTAAACTGTGGTACTTTGGAAAAAGGCATTGTTCGCCAGAATGTTGTATACCAACAATTAACAAAACTAGAAGCAATGCATCGATACTTCCTGTTTCTCTCAGGTAACACGGCAGAGAACAGAGATGGCTGCTTTCAGTATTGCAATTACAGTTATAAATCTGTAGGGACGCAGATTTCTTATGAATTGATTCAGTTTTGGTTAAGACTAGTCGTGGCATTGCCAGGGAAGAAACAGGAAGCCATCTGAACCAAACTAAACATAAACAAAATAATTCGAACTGTATTACAAGTGCTACATAATTTGTTCGAGTCCATTCCTTTCATCTGAAACGAAACATTACATATTTGTGCTTTCATAACCGTGGAGAGGAACAACTTTCTCAGCTTAGCACATGAAGTAGACGACATATAGCTGAATTAGATGCCTACAAGGCTGCAAATACTTCGCCAGTAGAAGACCTGCAGATCTCAACATTCATTCGACGAGTATCAGGGATGTCTTTGAAACATTACTGTGCTTTCTTCTTAGCATCCTTAGCCTGCCCCTTCTTGCGGATCTTGATGCACATGTTCAGGCGTACGCTGTCTACAAGAGACTCCGGAAGCATATAGATCAAAAACCAAATAATAGAGTGTGGCCAGTAAGGAGTGCATCGAGGCTCATATCCAATGTGGCGAACAGCAGCACGAGCATAGGTGTCAGCAGATGGGACCATGAAGGAAGATTTCCTGATGGATGCCATCTTTGTTGCCACGTATAGGGGAACCTAAATAGAATGTAGAAATCAAGTGAAAAGAGTGAAAAAAATAGACAAACATATTTTTCTATCAGCATAGATGAAGCACGTGTTGGATATAAACAGATTTTCTGCTTGGGACAAAAGGCTTTGTCGTTGTTATTGTATAGATGAAGCACTTGGAAAGAGACAAGTTGGATATAAACAGAACATGTAAAATCATAAATAGTAAGGCGGTCTGAAAATTTCTGGACCATTTTAGTTTGTTTGCACTATCACACTGCAACATAGAATTCCTCTCTGTTATAGCACACACAGGAAGCTTAGAGAATAAATAGATTACTTCGTAAGAAGTTTTCTCTTTAGTTACTCAGACAGAAGAAACTATACAACACAATAAAGCCTTTGTTCCAAGCACGTTGGGTAGGCAGACAGAAGAAACTATGGTTTCAGAAAACATCTAGTGAGTCTAAGATGATCACAGCCAGGGCTAATAATCTGCATAAAGGGTACATTTGTTGCTAAGAATAGTTGTTACCTGGCACTGCACGTCAATACCCTTGCTCTTGTACTCAACATATAAGCATCTTGAGAATTGGTCAACATACCTGAAAAGTAAAAACAAACTAAGTTTAGCGTGCACTTAGTAAGTCAGAGAGTGTGCACATTGATCTACTTAGACCAGCTCCAACAAGAAACATATTTTTTTCTATCCAATTTTTCGTACATAGAAAATAATTAGTTGCATACTTGCATAGCTATTTCAAAATATAAAAGTTTATTCTTCTTTTAGCTAACCCACTCTTGTTCGTTACATATATTACCCCTTTTTTTCCCACAAACAAAGAGACTGGTCAGTGGTCACACATAAGATCTGATCATCTGAGCATACCGAATAATCCAAGAATGGTACAGTTTCAGTCTCCAAGTATTTCTATCCTACTCTGCCTGAATAAAAAAAAACTGCAATGACTATGACATGCCAACGAAGAAACTCACACCGAAAGTGTCTGTTTTGATTCCCTTATCTTGTTCTGCAAGAACGATTGGAGATCCTAACAAACACCTTAAAAAGGCAAGTACAGGCAGGTACAAAAGGTGTGACCTCTGTTCTAAGGTTCATAGAGTCTAATTTTCAATCGGCTGAAAACAGGGGTCCTTCCACTCTAACAAAATCTAGATCTAACAGCTACAATTTACAATTTTTTTCTACACTCAATAAATCAACACAAAATATTCTAGTCAACAAATCAACAAAATAATTCTATAGTCGATGCATAATCCTTAAACAGAAAATGAACTAACAACAAGCCTACGAATCTTAAAATACATCGGCCATCTATCCTAAAATCAAGTCAACGTAAGCGAAAACATGAATGACTGCTGGAGTAAGCATCGAAGGAGAGGAAGGAAGCAAAGCAGGAACTGACGCTTTGGTGGCTGCGTAGACAGAGTAGAGGGGATCCGACGGCACGACAGAGGCGGCGCCGGAGCCGATGTTGACGATGGCGCCGCGCTTCCTCTCGACCATGCCGGGCAGCACGGCGTGGGTGACCCGCGTGACGCCCTCGACGTTGACCCGGATGAGGCCGCGCATGAGGTCCTCGTCCACCTCGTGGAAGTAGCGCGCGTACGGGTACGAGACCCCGGCGTTGTTGACGAGCACGCCGACGTCGAGGCCCCGGACGGCCTCCTTGAGCGCCTCGACGCCCGCGGCGAGCCCCTCGGCGGCGAAGTCGAGCACGAAGGTGCGCACCTCGGGGGCCTTGGTGGGGTGCTTGGCCCTGATCTCGGCCGCCACCGCGGCGAGCTTGTCCGGGTTGCGCCCGACGAGGACGAGCCCGAGCCCGGCGGCGGCGAGGCGGAAGGCGACGGCGCGGCCGATGCCGTCGGTGGCGCCGGTGACGACGGCCCAGGCGCCGTAGCGGCGGCGCAGGTTCTTGCCCGGGCGGAGGAACGCGGCGTAGACCCAGAGCGCGAGGCGGACGGCGGCGCGGAGCGCGACGAGGAGGCCCGCCGCCGCGAGCGCCAGCGCCCACGCTGGTTGCGCCTTGAGGAACTCGACGTGGGCGCACGTGCCCGCCATGATGGCCGGATTCGGGCGAGGAGCTGGGAGGGAGGAACGGGAACTGAGCACACACAGGAGCTCGATCGAGATGTGCCGAATGCTCGTCGATGCGATGCGGTTCCGAGCTGGGGACTTAATAGGTCTGTCGCGTCCACGTGGACGTGGTGGGTGGAACCGGTGCACCAGCTGCGGCCCCGAAACTAACTCGGTACACTGATCTTTACATGACGTTGACCGTAGGTAGATGCGATCATGCTCTTTGAGCACGCCAAAGTGAGCCGTTTCCGTGTTCATCAAGTAGACGCAGTGACGACTGACGAGATCCGAATCCGACGCGGTCGAGCGCAGTTGTTCACGGCGCGCGTGGTGAACCGGGACCTGGAGGGAGCATGTCCACGGGTTGGGTCGGGGGCGCTGGGGTTTGATGAGCTGAAATTAAGAAGGTGGTCGCAGGTGGCAGCCGGCGGAAATCCCAACGCCTCCCCCTCTTAATTCTCCGGCACGGGCACGGGCCGAGCAGCGCCGTGCGCCGAGCAGAGCCGTGGCGCATTAACGCTGCCGGACTTGAATCGGGGCAGGTGGGGCGCGCGGCCGATCCATGACTCCGGGCGTTGGGCTGAACACCTGCGCGGATGGAGACGACGCTGATCAGAAAGAGACTGATAAGAGCTTAAACTATCAGGGAGGCCATATCAACGTCACTTCCGTAATCGGTAATCGAACGGGTGGATGGTTCGTTCCGGCACCGCCGCCACGGACAGCGCTATAGTTTGCCAAATGGACCGCGCGGGATGGACCTGCCACGGGTACGATATGGTCCGGCACGATCTGGTTCGATTCATCTTTCATGCCGTGACGTCGTGTTCAGCACCCACGGAGGTTACTTTTTCGTGCCGGACTAGCACGGCAGCACGACGGGTACGGCGGTCCGAGCGGACGGTGGGTGGGCGGAGGTGGGAGCGCGGGCGGCGGCCGACGGCGTTGAAGCTGTGGCCGGCAGGCGCGCGGCCGACGGACGCGAGGCCGGGGGCGCGGGCACGAGGACGGCGGGCGCCCCAACACCTCAGTGCATGCGATTGCGGACTGGGGGAGAGAGGGACGGCTAGGGTTTGAGAAGGCAGGAAGGCTAGAGTTTGAGAAGGAAGTTGTATTTATATGTTCATCTAATATCAGATCCAACGGTTAGAAAAGAAACTGGCAAACTTGTGAAATTATCATGCCACGATGGGTCGGCTTAAAAATCGTGTCGGGCTTGAGCTGGCCCAAAGTGCTGAGAAGACGGCCCAAGCACGGCCCGACTATCGTGTCCGGACCGGCCCGGCACTATTCACTTCGGGTCGGGCTCGTGTTCAGGCCGTGTTTTTTCATTCGAGGCCTCGGGCTGCCGATAGGCCCAGCCCATTTGAAGAACTATAGACAACGTCGTCTCGGGCGCACTGTTCAGGAGCCGCCCTTACCGGACTGGCATTCACTTCAACTACGGGCGGCGACATCCTGATGTACGACCTGGAGATGCGTCTCGTGCAGCTCTCCCTGCTGACGCCTCTGCGGTGCGTTCGGGATGTTACCCGCAGAAACGAATGTTTCAGTTTCAGGCTCGTCGAGATGCAGATGCCGGACAGCGAGGCCAACCAGTTTCCATGGACGGCCTGCACGTTCAAGATGACGACTTTTTTTATTAAAGCGAGAAATAGGAACGGGATGAATGCTGCACTGCCCACTCACTCGGCCGATCTCTCGCACTCCGACTCGTGTTTGCCTTGTTTATCTCCGGAGATCTGGGACCGCACAGAGAACAGGCTCACCTTCAGACCCGGCGGTGCACCTTGTACCACGACGACGTTTTCTACGTCACGTCTAAACTGAACGATGAGGGTCCAAGTGGTTGGGTTCTTGCTGTCAACACCAGTAGCAAAAGGCCGGAGAAAGTCGTGCCCTTTTTCGAAGAACTCCAGTTACCTCGACAAACCTCAACATGACCAAATCGTTGGAGATAGAATCTCAGAATCAGCACACTTGGTGTATGTCTTAGCTCGGTCGATATTTTCTATAAAGATTCTGCATATTTGAGCTAATCGATTCTTGCTCTGCTGATACAAGTTACTGCGTAAAAAATGCTAAACTTCTAGGCATAAATAAAAAATTTACTGATGCAGAAATGGGGTCAAAATATTAACATCGCATTGTTTCATGAACAATTTTGAAGCCCTCCATTTCTGGCATGACCGTCAAACCATTACCTGGATCGACAAACAATATTCTTCCATCACTACATAGTACTTCCTCCATCCCAAATTACTTGTCACTTTGGGATGGAGTACATGTCACAATCGCTCAGGGTCAAGTTACAAGATCTGACACAAAAGTGCAAATGAAGTCCTTCATTCCTGCCTGACTTCCACATTTCTAGGATGTCAGTCGTCAAAAGATCACCGACCACTATCCTGTTGTATTACACAGCAAAATGGCAAAAGTCCACAAACTCGTCCAATTACAAAGTCTCACACAATTTGGTGTACTTCTGCGGAGTTGTTTGTGACGTAAGCATATGCTTCATGATGCCTAATGAACACTGAATTTGCAAAAACAAGAGTATTAATAGATAGAAAAGCATCAATCACAAAAAGAAAGATTATACAAGGACCATGTAAAGTTTTACCCAAGATAACACACCGTATACCCGTTTCTATCATTTCTTTGTGATCTGAACAGAGTACACTAGCTCCTCATTGCCCAGCTCTTTAAAAAGCTCACAAAGATCCCCTATCTGAATGTTATTTGCTGCAGCAAAAGGTATCCAGCCAACAGTGAATCCCACAAATATCGAGTTCTCATGGTAGAAAACCGGCCACAATCTCTTCATCGGATCCTTCAGCATTATGATGTACCGACCTTGCTTTCTTTGTCTAACAGGATTCGAAAGCGACTTAGGTAGCTCCTAGAGGAAGATTAAAAAACAAGTCTTAATGGTAGTTCATATTTCAACAAATTGAGGTTTTAAACTGCGAATGGGTGAATGGGATCACCCATAGTCCAATCAGAATGATCTAGTTGCAGACCCCTGGCTAGGAGGGTGCCCGCCAGGGTTAGATCCCTGCGCACCGCACAGAAGCTCGCCCACCAGGTGAGTGTGGGTGAAAAACACCCAAATCAAAAAGAAAATAACATATGAGGAAGAAGATGCCCAGGAGAATGTTTGGAGAAATAGTAAGATCTATTGTTGTAAGATATTGATCTTGTTACAGCTTAATAGTTATGTCATACTGATCAACAATGTCACAATTTCTACAGGCAATCAGAAAGCTAAATTGTTCAGTTTCTGTACTATGCCAAGTTCATACAATCGTACTGTTACGGTGATCTCAGTAGATGGACATGCTTTACAACAACCTGAACTTCAGGTAAAGAGATATTCTACAGTTTGATCGGTGCGAGTGATGGTTGTAATGTGCCTAGTGAACATAATTTCCCACCTGCACCATTCAAACACCACATCCCAATCCTAGGCCATCAACTGCTCATTGTTCAAAACCAACAAGCCAACAAGTCTAGGGAAAGACTCAGGATTCAGAACCACAAGATGCAAGATGCAAGAAGATTTATGATTAACAAAAATGGGATGTTTTGTGAAACTAAATTCGTGTGATTGACAACTAATTTCTCTACTCAAGACATTTTTTTTCGACAAGTCTGCTCAGAACATATGAAGCCTAGTTACTGCTGACATGATCACCAAGACAAAATTTTGACATATTAATTCAAAAAGCAGTAGACTCCAATAAACTATTATAGTAGCATAATAGGAGTGTCTACTGAAACTAAAGGAAATCTGAAGAAGCAATTATAACAGTGGTAAAAACTAAAAAGTGGGGTGGACCTCTTTGCAAAAGCATTCATAATTCTTCCTTTTGCATGAATACTTCCAATTGTGTAAGTAAAGCCAAGAACAATAGCAAAAGAAGATTATTTACAAATTCAACAGAACTTACAAGCCACTTCCGAGTGGTAGTAGGAATGCAGAATTGTAAGTTGGCCTTCAGTACAGAACGATCACCTAACTTCAGAATTTCAGACTTCGCAGGGGTTGAAAAATCAACAGAAGTTGTATCTTCCTGTTTGAAAAAAGAATGTTCTGCAAGGAAGAATATAGATTTCCAATTAGAAACACGTACCTTATTGGTAACCTTATCTCTAATTGCAATATTGTATATTATCAAATCAAGATATAATGAGTTCACCTGATTGACATGCAGCAGCATTGTTTGCACACACAGGGACGCTAGTAGTTTGGGTACCTACAATATTACCCATTGGCTCTAAGTGCCCCTTCTTTGTTTCAAGTTTAGCAATAGTGCCTACCAAAAGACATTCAATATATGCTACACTTAAACTTTATCTCCACAATAAACAGTCGAAGAGAACTTTGAAAAGAAAAACGCTTGCAGTATTTTAGAAAGTTACACTACTACCATTTTCATCAATATCGATGTTGACCTTTGTCCTGCTATCTCCACGTTTGTATTTCCTGTAAGGACTCGATTGATTCTTGAAGGGCACGGTAGTCTGCAATTCCACAAAGGCACAAGAGCCTTCAGATCAAACATGGTTAGTCCTATTGCACCATAATTACATGCAGTTACAAGGTCTACACAAACAGGGCTAATGTCCCTAGGTATATTGACAATGCTCCCCACAGGTTACAATTACAATTGTTCCTTTTTTGTCTGAAGTTGAACAACAGCGCCTACCAAATAGGCACTCAATGTATGCTACAAGTAGAACTTGTAACCGAGGAGCTTTTTTTGAGAAAGAGAAGAAACAATACAGAAAAAAATGTAAGAAAATAATAATCCCAGCAAAAGAAATAGCTAGCCTCACCTTTCCCATCGATACTACGATTGCTCTCTGTTGCATCATGTTCGCACATGGATACCCTATCAGGATGTGCGGGATCTTTGATGGGTATGTTTAATATTTGTTGGCTACAAGCATGAGTGTCCTTGGACAACACGGACTTGTCACCAGGGTTTAGGCCAACTGCACCATACTCATCAACAGATTTGCTGTCAGTTTCTCGTGTGCTTTCTAGTTTATTTAGTCCGGCGCCATCAAGAACAGCCTGATATCTCACAATGCTATTCTTCCACTTTTCCAAGCACTGAAAACATCCAGGAGCTTCATGGTGTGTGTCTGAATCTGCAGTTTTCTTTTCGCTGCACTTTGTTGATGTACACTTGGTTACGCACTCCACATCAGGCAAACTTCCCTTCTCATCTTCTACTACAGCTGATGGTCCATTCTCAATCCCACTCCGAACTGAGGATGCAGCCTTCTTTCCGCAGCACTTTGGTGATGTACACATGGTTCTACACTCTACATCAGTCAATCTTCCCTCCTCGTCACCTACTACAGCTGGCTGCCCATTCCCAATACTACTCTTAACCCTTTTAGGGTCTTCCTTCGTATCAGCAGACACAAGGTGTGTGTCTGAATCTGCAGTTGATTTTATTATATTCACTCTATCATCTTCATGTGTTGATGATTCTGAATCCGTAATTAGAATAACCCTTTTTTGTTTGCTGCGTAGTGTAGACATACCCTTTGTTCTGCCCTGCGGAATGACCTCATTTCCATTCCTATTATCTAGTGGCACTGATCCAGACCCAACCATACGGTCAACTCTTTTAGGGTCTTCTGCTGCATGAACAGTGACATGATTTGTTCCAGGCTCTTCATCTCTATGATATTCATCACAAAAATAGTAATCATATTCACTATCATCTGATTTTACATCAATTGGGATCAAGCCATCATGTGACCGATTAGAATGCATCTCTTTCTTCCTAACAACTTCTCTTTTCCTTCCAACATTGAAATGCAGTCTTTCACGACAATCTTTACCAAAAATCCACACAGAAAATGTTGACTTGGCGGTGTACTTAAACACCAGCAATTCACCCCATTCAATTAGATGGTCCAAAACAAAAATATTCCATCCCTGATGAAACGCAAGGGAACCATCCACAACCGATAGCCTAATCTTTGAAAAATTGCCCTCGGAGTCTTCAAGATATACATGATGATTAGTGAACTTCTCCAATTTAGGAGCAACTTTTGGTGGTATGGACTGCAAATACATATAAATAGACATGTCAATTTAGTATAAGCGCCATTATGAAAAATGTGACATTATGAATGAGAATAACAAAGCTTAAAGTTAGGTCTCGTGAGCAAGGCTAAGCAATCATAGCCATAAATGAAAACCAGTGATAAACACAAACATACCAGAGATTCCTTGAAATTATTGCACATGATCTTGAAGAATGAGAAGGGTGTGAACCCCTTCTTTCCCTCACCATTACCACAGTTCTTTTCCTTCGCCTTACCACTGTGAATCTTATTATTATTATTGGACTGCATTCTCTTCGATTTCTTGAATAGTGAGCTTGATTCTCCTCTCTTCCTCTTTTCATAGTTAGAGTCATTTGGTGCCTTCATTTTCTTCTCTTTAGACATATTGGATGAAACATTCCTTTTCTTATGCTTGACATGGTGTTGCATCTTTATCTCATTCCTTTTGTTATCATCTCTTTGAAACTTA
Source organism: Tuctoria greenei (assembly GCA_036927565.1). NCBI lineage: Eukaryota > Viridiplantae > Streptophyta > Magnoliopsida > Poales > Poaceae > Tuctoria > Tuctoria greenei. The sequence goes on from JAYESD010000012.1 coordinate 128,169,698, forward strand.
TTCTCACTGTTGGTTGAGTTCAGCCTTTTCCTTCCCTTACTCTCCTCAAAGAATGCTGCAGAAGACTCCAGATTCCTAATTTTGCTGTACGAATTCTGCAAAAGCTCCTCCTCTGCCTCCTCTTCCTCCTCCTCCTCCTCCTCCTCCTCCTCCTCCTCCTCCTCCTCTTCCACATCACTTTGAAACCATTTCATCCCACTGTTACTGTTGGTATCCCTTTTCTTTATGTTTTCCTTCTCAGAGGATGTTGCAGCCACCTCCTCATCATTTACTTTAGAGTCACAATTCCACACATAATTATCCTCCCAATCATCACAATAATTGTGGATTTTCTTCCCACGGTCACCAGTGCTCGACCTTTTCCTTCTCTCTTCCCTCTCATGTGACACAGTGGACACCTTCCTTCTTTTTGACTTGCTTTGATCATTCAAAATTTTCACCTCCTCGTCCTCAGTCTGCATATTCTTCTTGATAAAAGATACTTTAAGCTCTTCCTTCCTCTTCACCTTCTCAAAAAATGTAGGGGATGCCTTGCCGGTCTTCATCTGACTGTACATCTTCTCCCCCTCCTTATTGTCATCAGTCCGCACCTCGTTCTCACTGTTGTTGTTGTTGTTGTTCAGCCTTTTCTTTTCCTCCTCCTCCTCATCAAGGAACACGGGGGACGTCTTCTTCCCCTTCTCCTTTTCATCAGCACTCTGAATCTTCCTCTTTGAGCAGTCGTAGCTTCTCAGCCGCTTCCGGCACGCCAGCTTGAGACTGGCTCCGGAATAGCTCATCCTCCCAACCCAATCAAGATTTCAATCCTTTTTTTCCTGTCCAGACAATAACCAAAAAAAAATTAATCACTGGGACAGCGGAGGAAAACATAAAAGAATAAGCCAGCAGCAACGTACTACAAGCTATCAGGAACACAACCCCTTCGGAAAATCTTCCAAATGTCCGACTCAGTAATCAGAAACCTCCTCGCTTTTTCGATGATACCTCGTGAATATTATCCCCAAACAGCCCGTAAGCAAACATTTCTCCAGGCAACCACGGAAACTAAAACCCCAACGCGCAAACTATACACAGTAAAAATCTCTAAGAAATCGCTCAGGGACGACAGAAACCCAAGTCCCAAGATAATTCTGAGACATCACAATTCAGCCTAGAGACACGACACTCCAAATACCACCTCAAACCAACCTAAGCCTTACATTTAATCAAATTTCAAAAATAAAAGGAAACTCAAGAAAAGGGAAGAGTGAACCTACCTGCGGAGGAAACCTGGAGATGGAGAACGGTCAGCGCATCAGAAGCCGGTCCGACGCGCGGCGAGATGGGTCTCGCGGGCTTGGTCTCCTTGCGGAAACGCCATCAAAGTGCGCGATCAGCGGGGTTTGAGGCTACCGAATGGGAACTCGGATCGTCCGCACGACTGCACCAATGGTGTGCGTGGGCGCCTCCGATCACCGAAGTTGAGTGGACTAGCGCTAGCTGGTTTCCAAGGCGTTGAGGAGGTGGGGCCGACCCTGAGCTGAATGTCACATCAACCGTCAGGAGCAGCCGCGGCGATCCATCTCCGCAACAAGGGCCCAAAAGCCTAGCCCAAGCGTGCTCGGGCCGAACAGAAAAGCCTACCGCGTCACGGTTTTTTTTATTAATAAACGATATTTTAATGTAATAAAAATAACTAAAACAGAAAACCGTACTGCGTCACAGAAATGCGAAGACAGTCATATTTTTTGAAGACGAACTCAAAAGACCTGATTCTGTGTTACACCAGCTCAAATAGATATTAATTTTTGAAATTTACTCTAGTTTAAAATAGTTTGTCAAAACATATATTAGTTCATGAGATTTGCTTCTTGTTTTACATTTTCCCAGTTGCAACATAAATTTTATCACTAGTCTATTTCTGTGTTTCTGGAAAGGTGAATGAACATTGGCATTTAAAACCGGCCAGTTAACTAATAATAAACCTCTAAACAAAAAATAAATTTTCGATAGTAAACGATGTAAAATGACCCAAATGCACTCATAGCCTCGTGTTTCGAACTGCGCTCGCATGGCGAGTGGGAGCAGTAGTTCCGCGCTCCCTCGGGACGCAGGGCCGATCCTGGGGCCCTATCTATGAATGTTTAGTTTATAAACTTTAAGAATTATCAATGTGATATTTCTTTTAGAATTCAAGTTCAATAAGGTAAAAATAGGAAAACAAGTTAAACAAGCTTGAACATGAGGTCGAAACTCACTTTTAATCAGACCGCCCTCTTAAAATCCGTCCAACGCCAACAAAAAACTCCACACACATGTCTATTCACACAGTCTAGCTATCCCTGCCAGGAAGCTTATTTTTTGTTCTCTAATGGGACTAAAATCTCCATAGTGTCTAACTCCAAAGGGAAGTCGGGTCGCCATCAAATCTCACGACACTACGATAATGTGCAGTCTGAAAGGTTACTTAGCTCTACTGCTCATCGCAATACGATACGAAAAAAACATAGGAAGTGGCGTCGATGATATTGGCACTTTCGAGCAGCGCAACTAACAGAAGTCGCAAGCCAGTGATGATGATCCAATACCAGACGATAATCAAAGTATCAAACGCCCCAAATCCCCTTGCCCTTATGCTTATAGTGCCCTACGCCACTGAATGGTAGATAGATTAATTGATTTTGTCGGTGGTTTTGATCCGACAGATCTCCCGACACTACTAAACTGTTAGAGGAGTTTGAGGTTCGGTGTGGGCGCGCGGAGATTCAAGAAGGTGAAGTGTTAAGTGACGCAAGAGACACGAAGATTTACGTGGTTCGGGCCGCCTGAGCGTAATACCCTACTCCACGGGGTGTGTTGGTGTATTGGATGTATTAGCTCAACGTAAGTTGAGAGTGTAGGGTGAGCGCGTCTCCAGCCAGTGTCCTATGTATCGTCGGCTTGTCCTTTTATAGTACAAGGGCAGACCGTTACAAGTTAGCCTGGCCCGACATGTGGCCCCGGCGGTTACTGATATTAATACATATTCAACACGTTTAATTGCCCTTAATGACCGAGTTATGGGCTTTGAAAGCACTATTACTGATAATTAAGGTCGTCCGATTGTGTGTCATTAATATAGTATTAATGACACTTAATCGGGTCTTGAAGTCTGATTCCCCTTTGAAGATCTGGAGCTGTTGTTGAGTCTTCCGGAGGTTAGAGGCTGAAGATCCGACGGTTGGACACGTGACAGCTCCAGAGCATACTGTGGGAAACAGATAGGTCCGAAGCTACCTGACACGTGTCAGTTCCGGAGCTTACCTCGTTCTAGGGTTAGGTCCGGGGGTGTCATTTCGGTACATAGCCCAGAGCTTCCCCCTTGTGGGCGGTAGCTCCGGTTTGATAGTACACGTGGCGACCTTCAAATCAAGTAGAGAAGCGGGTCCGGTTATGTCTGACATGTGGGCCTCTGAAGTTCTTCAAATCAAGTAGATGACATTCCCTTGAGATCTCTGTAATCTCAAGGGTGTACGGTTCCCAGGCTACCGACAGTGGCCCCCTGGGCCCACCTCTGGGGAAGATCCCTTGGGTGAGGTCATTCCGCCGGAGGTGGGTCCATCCTTCGACTTTTGAACTTCAAAGGTCTTTGGATGTGCCGTTGGCGATAGTTTGGAGTTAAATCCTCGCCGTGTGGCATATCCAGTGTGCGGCAAATGAGATCTTTGGCATGCAGATCTCACGCAATTGAAGGTCGCTGGTTCCCGATACGAAAATCGTATCGGTTCCGCGCGCCTTGTCAGACAGCCGCCTTCGGGCTTTCCGCCTCATGATGACAACCGTTCGCATGGGTAAGAACCTCGACTTGATCGTTGGGGTGGTCCCGGGCCCTCGTGTCATCGGCTGGGTGGAATTTTTGAGAAGTATCTTTGAGTTCCTTGCGGTTTCCATCCAAGCGTTGCGAGGGCTTACTTAAGAAGGAAAGCGCGCACCGTCTGGGGTTCTTTACGCCTCTCATCTGATATTGCGCTCAAACTCCCAACTTGTGCTTGCTTTTCCTCTCTTGCCTTGCTGTGCCGCAATGGAGTTGGGTCTCCACGAGAGTCGTTTGAAGACCGAAGGTGACCTGAAGAAGGTCCGGGCCCTCATGGGATGGTCCCCGGACTTCTTCAACCGTCTGGTCCACGCCGGAGGAGAGCTCCCGTTCGAGAAGGAGCACGCCGGCAAAATGGTTTACTTCTCTTCGTACGCCATGGTGGGGTTGATCCCACCTTTTTCCTCCTTTTTCTTGATGATGTTAGACTTTTATGGTCTGCAGCTATACCACCTTGGCCCCCACTCCATTCTTCTTGTGTCTATCTTCGTCCACTTCTGTGAAATGTGGGTGGGCATACCCCCTGCATTGAACTTTTAGGGACCTTCTTCACCGTCCATACCATCGGTAGAAGTAATGAGTACCTTGACTTCTACTACTTCGTGAAGCGCAAGAAGTGCCCATTCAAGTACCTCCGGTCGTTTCCCTCTAGAAAGTGGGATGACTGGAAGAAGGACTGGATAGTCATCCGGGTGGAGGAGCACGAGAAGCTGGAGCTGCCCGAAGGCCTCCCCAACATCGACACTACAGTCTGGAGTGAAGCTTCGGTGCTGTCGGATGCCTTCAACCCTGCTCTAACCGGGATCCGCCAGTGCGTTGAGGGAGGATTAACTCCTCAGGCGGTATTTTGCAACTTCCTGGTCAACAGGTGGGCACCGCTGAAGAGGAGAGAAAAACTCGCTTGGGCCCTCAACAGCGTGATGGACGATGATCGGGTCGAGACCGGACTGAAGTCCAACATGGCGGGGGCAACCTTGGAGTTACATCTCAAGAAGTTCCAGCACGGCATTGACGTCGCGGGAGATGACTTGACCCCGCCATCAGCCTTCCTCCCTCTGAACGTGGAAGTAGAGTTCACCAGGGAGCTCCAACGGACGATGCCGGTGCTTGACGACCTTGGTGTCGTCGAGAGAAGATCGACCTCCAGGGTGGTGATCCCTGGGGCTTCCGGAGGTGGCTCCGACCCTGCCCCGAAGCCAAGGATCGAAGTCATCGGCAAGGGCAAGGAGCCGGCAGACGAACCCTTGAGCCGAAAGAGGAAGTTGCAGCATGCCGACAGAAGGTCCGTCAGGCCTGCAACCTCTGCATCAGCTCCTTCTCCCCGGAGGGGGAGGTCTTCTACAACTGCGGCGACTGTACCTGCACCAGCGTCTTCCCGGGGCGCTAGCTCCGGGCATGCGACTCCATCACCAGGGCCAGTTGAGGCCTCTAGGTCCGGAGGTCCTTCCCGGTCGAGGAGGGCCTCGACTAAGGAAGTGCCCGTGACTGCAACGAGTTTCGGGGGGACTTCCAGAGCTTCCACGACGGCGGCGGCTATGGTCAGCCCAGAACGCCCGGGAAAGAGGTTCCGCGCAAGCTGGTGCGGAAGCCTCCCGAGGTAATTTTTAATCTTTACCTCAGACAGTTGTTTAATTGTAGTAACTGTTTTTTAAGTTTCTTCATCCTTCATCTGCAGCGTTCCCAAGAAGAGGAGTGAGGCTCCACCCTCAGCCACAGCAGCTGAAGCTGTGAGGGCGGAAGCCTCTGCCCCTGTCCCGGTGCCGCCCCAAGTGGTGGTTGAAGCTGCGGCAGCTCCGGCGCCAGCTGTCGTGGTCATGGACCTCGACTCATCCCCCGAGACTCTCGTGGTAGCGCCGGACCACGGGAGAGAAGATGTGCCAGCGACACTTGCCCCGGAGGTTGAAGCTCCGGGTCTTGATGCTGAGATGATGGAAGCTCCGGTCGTTGAGCTGGAGGAAGCAGTAATTCCGGCCCTAGAGCCGGAAATCGCTGAAGTCCCGACGGTTGAGCTAGAGGTAATTGAAGTCCCGGCGTGCACGCCGGATGTTGAGGAAGTCTCGGCGGTTGTGCCGGCTACCTCTGAAGCACCGGCCGCAGAGCCGGTCATTGCTGGAGCTCCGGCCGCAGGGCCGATTGATGTTGAATACCTTTTGACTCCCAAGCCGGTTGCCGTTGAAGCTCCGGCCGCAGGGTTGGCTGTTGTTGAAGATCTTCTGGCGCCTGAGCTGGTCGTTGTGAAGGCGTTAGCGCTCGAGCCCCCAGTAGAGGAGGTGCCCAGGCCGGAGCCAGAAGCAGCCCCTGCTCCGGGAGTGATGACGCCGGAGGTACCCGCGGCTGAGACGGAGTGCCCTGATGAAGTCGCTGGCCCCCTGTCTCAGGGGGCGAACGAAGATGTGGCGGCTGGTCCTTCGGAACCACTTCCGAAGGTCGGAACTTCATCAGCGGAACCCTCCTTGATGGCGACTGAGGCCATCCCGGAGGACGGCCCTAGTGCCGTGGAGGCTCAGGGGACCACTCTTGTGGAGTGGAACCCAATTTTTGTAACTGAAAACCCGCTGGAACCAGCGGAGGAGACCCCAGCAGGTCTGGATCCTATCCCGTTGTCATTGTCTATTGACAACGCCTGCTCCAGTCTGCGTCAAGTTCAGCTAGCATTCTTCCACAACAGTAAGGCTATTGAAGAGGAGCGCCAAACCATTAGGAGGTGGCGTAATCGGCTCTACTTCGAGACCAAGCTGGCGCAGTCGAGGCTGGCAGATGACAAAGAATGGATCAAACAGTAGAAGGTCCGCCTGGAGTACTAGGGCAAGTTATTAGATGATAGGGAGAGCTTGACTCGCGCCCTCGACGCTCAATCCCGGGCCATTTATGAGCAGACCAAAGCAGCTAATAGTGCGGTTGATGAACGCCAAGAAAGGCTTGAGGACATTAACACTACTCTCATCAAGCGCCGGGAGGCACTTGAGGAGAGGGAGAAAATGCTCGAAGATGAAGAGCAGAAACTCCTAGAGCTGCGAGATGACGTCTTGAGGAGGGAGGAGGAGCTCACCGAAAAGGTGGCTCTGGCTGACAAGGGCCTCGAGGAGCGCGCCAAGAAATTAGAAGAGCGCTGCGCTGAGGGGGAGGAGAAGGCCTGGGTGCGAGGGCAGGAACTCTACGAGCAAGAGTGTGCCATCGCTGCCAGGGAGAAGAAAGTAATGGGCAGGGAGAAGGACCTGGTTGACCGCCGGAACAAGATCTACCTCCGAGAGGAGGAGCTCGGAAAACTCGAGAAGCGGGTTGCTGAAAAGATTCAGCAAAATGCCAAAGAAGTTGAGCGCCTCGCTCGCGAGAATTCTGAACTGATGGCGGCCAAAAGATCCTTGGAAGAACTGAAGGGCTTGAGGGCTGCAGACTCCCTACAGGTTTGTAAGTTCCTGGGCAAGGCCAATGACGCGCTGACACCGATGGGCTTCAGTCTCGTGCGTCCGGATGATCCAGAGCCGGAGCCGGACCTGGCGTTGCAAGCACTGAGCTCGGCGGGTAGCAAACTCTCCAAGTCGGGCGACGTCATCGCGGACCAGTTGGAGGTTGAGGGGCAATCCATGGCGAAGAACGTCGCAGAGTATGTGCTGACGTGCTACACCAGCCGGAATCCCCAATTCCCTCTGGACCCGGTGCTTGAACGTCCCGTCGAAGTAGAAGGTGAAGCCGCCCGAGCCAACGTGTCAGAGGTTGCTCAGAAGGTCACTCAGTTCTTCCATAGGGTCTAGGACCATCTCCGTAGCTCCCACTTGTATTCTCTCTTTTTCTTCCTCAATTTTGTAATCCCTTGTCTACAGATGAATGAAATCCCCAAATTTTTGTGAATTTTACTTTTTGTCTTCAACACTTTTGTCTTCACTTGGCCCCCTGGTAGATGTACACAATTTGATTGTGAACATGTACCAAGAGAATATTGTGTTTTGTTGAAGACTCATTTGCTTCGAACTTGTAGAGTGTAGGTCCGAAGTCTTCGATAGTGAAGGCCCCCTGAGGTTGTCGGAGCTTAGAAGCTTCGGCATTGTCTATCGTCGGAGCTTAGTAGCTCCGGCAATAGTCCCTATCAACGCGTAGAGCATCAATAGTTAGCCCTCCGGGGTGTCGGAGCTAGTAGCTCCAACAGTGAGCTTTGCCAACACGTAGTTTGTCGGCAGCAGACTCCGTTTGTGAGGTCTTCTCACCATCTCTTATTTAGCGCCGACGGCTGGCCCCCCTAGCTTTACCGGAGCTTGGTTGCTCCGGTGATGCTCGTTTTCAATGTTTAACATCGATTACAAGCCACCTAGGGGGAGCCGGAGCTTAGTTAGCTCTGGTTTTTCTCCATTAACGTGGGTTTTTTTTATTTTTCCTGCACACTGAATCCAAGAAAAATAGTAAAATTCGTTCCTTGCCTATAACTTCGTCGCGGCTTACGATCCCCAAGAGAGTTTTAGGTCAAACGCGATTCTGAATACAACCGAATGCGTTGTCTTTTCTTCCAAATCCAATTGTACTTGGACCCGCCTTACTTCGGCCTGTCGGGGTGTAGGTAGAGTGGCGTACTTAGGGTGCTTGACCAGGCTAAGTCGATAGCACACTCCGGCCCTAGGTTGGCTTGGTGGCATTCAGACGAGTGGGCCATGAACAATATTTGAATCCAGAAGAATCGACAATACAGCTCAAATCGTATATGAACCAGTCAAACTAAAATTTCTTAAGAATTGCACGTCTTTGTTATAGACAAGAAAGAGAAAAATAAAAAATGTTGAGCCTGTACAAAATAAATGCACGTGGAGTCTGTTTCACATGGAGATGTCTTTCATTATAGGTCCGGGGTACAGGGGAAACAAGTACACTCTTAGGGTACGGAACCAGGCTAAGCGTGTTTAATTTCTCGTTTGACTAGGGTAGCTAGCCACACTTTTAGTCCTTAGACCGTGACAAGTGTTGCATGAACTTTGTGGACCTTCCGGGAAAGGTCCGGGTATTCTCCCGGAGGAACTACCCGACTCTGTACAATGACTCTATAACATACACCTCAAGTTACTACAGACTCACCTCCTTGATATTAAGTGTAGAACTTACGGAGGTGCTCAATGTTCCAAGAATTTGAGAGAGGTGTCCCATCCTCGGTAGCCAAGCGAACGCTTCCGGGACGGGATACTTTAATCACTCGAAAGTGTCCCTCCCAGCTGGGGGAGAGTTTGTTTAACCCTTCTCTGGATTGTATTCTCCGTAGCACCAGATCGCCTTCCTCGAGCAGTCGGTTGTGTACATGCCGCTGATGATAGCGCCGAAGGGCTTGGCGGTATCGGGCATTCCGAACAGCTGCTTGGCACCTTCCCTCCTCAAGGAGGTCTAGGTCTTCACGCCGGAGCTGGTCCTGCGTGGCTTCGTCGAAGGTCCAGACCCGGAGTGACCCCAAGGTGATCTCCGGAGGAAGGATCGCTTCAGCTCCGTACACCAGGAAGAAGGGTGTCTCTCCAGTTGACCGGTTTGGAGTTGTCTTGTTGGCCCATAGAGTGGGCGGAAGCTTTTCAATCCAGTTGGCTTCATGTTTTTTCAAGCGCTCATAGGTGCGCATTTTGAGTCCTTTAAGGATTTCAGCATTTTCTCTCTCGACTTGGCCATTGCTTGTCGGGTGAGCTACAGAGGCATAGCAAACTTGAATGCCGAGGTCTTCGCAATATCCTTGAAATGCAGAGCTTGTGAATTGGGTCCCATTATCAGTGATGATTTTGTTTGGGACTCCAAATCTGCATACAATGGACTGCAAAAAGTTGATAGCAGACTGCTTGTTGATTGTCACAACTGGAGTTGCTTCTGGTCACTTGGTGAACATGTCAATGGCAACATAGAGGAACTTGTAACCTCCAACGGCTCTTGGGAAGGTCCCAAGATGTTCATCCCCCACACAGCGAAGGGCCATGTAGGAGGTATCATTTGTAGGGGCTGAGACGGTGTGTGAATTTGCTTTGCATGAAATTGACATGCTTCGCATTTCTTCACCAGCTCAGTTGCATCGTGGAGTGCTGTAGGCCAGTAGAAGCCATGCCGAAAGGCTTTACCAACCAGCGCGCGGGAAGACACGTGGTTCCCACACTCGCCTCCATGGATCTCTGCGAGGATCTCGCAGCCTTCTTCTCTTGTGATGCACCACATTAGGATGCCGTTGGCACCACGTCGGTAGAGATCCCCTTCTACCAACGTGTATCTTTTAGCCAATCTGACTACCCGGTTAGCGGATACATCATCGTCAGGAAGGATATTGTCTTTCAAGTAGTTCCGGATCTCCGAGATCCATGCATCGAAACTAACTTGAGCATTTGAGTCTTGCGTGCTGGGTTGCTCGGAGCTTCCGGCAGCACCTACGACCCTTGATGACTGCCATGGTAATAGGGCCATCGGGACCGTCAACTTCGGGATGCTGACCTCGCCCCCTTCGCTCAGTTCGGCAGGCTGAGCTGTGGGTTTTGACAACCTCCGGACAAAAGTTCCGTCAGGAGCCGGAGCTCCGGTTGACGCTTTCGTCGAGAGTTCATCGGCTTCAGCGTTGTGGGCACGCTGGACATGGTGGAGATCTAGGACTTCGAAGTCCTTTTGAAGCCTCTAGACTTCAAGGAGGTAAGCAGCTAGCTGGAGATTGTTGCAGGAGCATTCACCCTTCACTTGCTTAATGATGAGCTGTGAATCTCCCTTGACCAGCAGTTGCTTGACACTGTATGACAGTGCCACCCTTAGTCCGTAAATGAGTGCTTCGTATTCCGCCATGTTGTTGGTCGCATTAAAGTCAAGGTGTACCATGTATTTTACCTTCTCTCCGGTTGGTGCGAGGAGAAGGATTCCAGCTCCGGCCCCCTGCTTTTGCATGGAGCCGTCGAAGTAGAGGGTCCAGTGAGGCTCGGTGAAGACCGGAGCCTTGTGTTTCGGCTTCTGCTCACTGGGGCCCCCAGGGTTTGATGGAGAGGGAGTCCATTCCGCCATGAAGTCTGCCAATACTTGACTCTTGATTGCTTGCCTTGAAATGAATTCGAGATCGAATTCGGCCAATTCCGATGCCCACTTTGCAATATTCCCAGTTGAATTGGGATTATGCAAGGTTGCTCGAAGTGGGTAAGAAGTCACCACTGAGATTTTGTGAGCTTGGAAGTAATGGCGAAGCTTTCTGGAGGCAATAAAAACTGCATAGAGCAGCTTATGCACCTCTAGGTATCGAGTCTTGGCATCATGAAGTACTTCACTGATGAAGTACACTGGGCGATGGATGGTCCGGACCCTCCCGGAGGGGCCCGGAGCTTCCTCTTCATTGACCCGGATCCTCCCTGAGGGATCCAGACCTTCTTTGGGGACCTCCGGGTCCTGGCTGGAGGGACCCGGAGCTTCTTCAGAAGCGACCTGGACCCTCCCGGAGGGGTCTGGGTGTTCTGAAGTAACTTCTTGTGGATTCAAGTCTGGGAGCTGGGACCCAGACTTGCTTTTAGGAACCTCCGGACCCTCTTGAAGGGGTCTGGACTCCTGAGTATGGGATGGTTCTGGTCTCTTCGCAACCAGGACCATACTGACGACTTCGTCACTGGCTGAAATGTAAAGCAGCAAAGGCTCACCAGGGTTCGGAGCTACCAGAGTTGGTAGGATGGTGAGGAGATGTTTTAGCTCCTGGAATGCCTTTTCTGCTTCTTTAGACCATTGGAATGGTCCGGACTTCCTCAATAACTTGAAGAAGGGGAGTGCCCGTTCCGCCAGTCTTGAAATGAACCAGCTGAGGGCTGCTACACATCCAGTTAGCTTTTGGACATCTTTGATGCGGGCTGGTGGCCGCATGTCTTCAGTGGCTTTGATCTTCGCTGGATTAGCTCCTATGCCCCGGTGACTTACCAGGAAAACAAGAAGTTTTCCGGAGCTAACCCCGAAGACACACTTGTCTAGGTTTAGCTTTGTGTGGGTGACCCGCAGCTTGTCGAAGACAGCCTGCAAGGTGTCAAGGAGTGACTCCTTGTTCTTGACCTTGACCACGATGTCATCGACGTACACTTCCATTATGTCTCTAATGAGTTTTTCAAAGGTTTTTTACATAGCTTGTATAAAGGTTGAAGCTGCATTCTTGAGACCAAATGGCATGGCTGTATAACAGTACAATACATCTACTGTGATGAAAGAGGTATGCTCTTCATCTTTCCTAGACATTCTGATTTGATGATACCCAGAATATGCATCTACGAAACATAGTAATTCACACCCGGAGGTGGAATCCACTATCTGATCTATTCTAGGTAATGGGAATGGATCTTCTGGACATGCCTTATTTAGTGTTGTGTAGTCGATACACATCTGAAGCTTCCCGCCGGCCTTGGGAACAACGACTGGGTTTGCCAGCCATTTTGGATGGAAGACTTCTCGGATGAATCCAGCTTCGAGCAACTTCTTCACTTCTTGTCGAATGAAGTTCTGTCGCTCTACGGATTGCTTCAGAGGCTTCTGATGCACGGGCCGTGCGTCGGGGTAAATCTTCAGATTGTGCTCAATCACTTCCGTGGGGATCCCAGACATTTGTGACGGTTGCCAGACAAACACGTCGACATTAGCCCGGGAGGAAAGTGATGAGCGCGAGTTCCTATTTGTCGTTCAATCCCCCTGATATACGGGTGGTCTGAGTGGCATCGGAACCGATTTGGACGACTTTTACAGGAATGTCGGTGTCACCGCTTGGCTACACACGAGGTGCAGAAGTCGAGCCTCGCTGACGAATGCTCGGGGGTTTTGGAGCTTGCTCCTGTCTGGAGTCCTCCTCTTGCGCCGTAGTAAGCGCATGGAGTTCTTCCAGAGCAGTTACTCCGGCAGTACGATCTTCGCGGATCCGGAGAACGCCTACTGGTGTTGGCATCTTTAACACCAGGTAACCATAATGAGCAGCTGCCATGAATTTGTACAAGGCAGGCCTACCCAAGATGGCATTGAAGGGTAAGTTGATCTGAGCAACGTCAAAGACCAACTTCTCGATGCGATACTTCTCCCGGGTCCCGAAGGTAACGGGGAGGGTAATAGCTCCGAGTGGGGTAATGGCTCCCTGACATACTCCGGAGAAAGGTCGGGAGGGGTGGAGATCCGAAGGTCGGAGCTGAAGCTTGGTAAAAGCTTCGAAGCTTATGAGGTTGAGCCCCGAACCTCCGTCTACCATGACATGGTGGAGCTGGATGTTATTGATGGTAGGAGATACCATCAAAGGTAGCTGACCTGCTCCAACCATGCTTCGAGGGCAGTTCGAAGCATCAAAAGTGATGGTTGTGTCCATCCACTTTCGATGAGGCTCCGCCCTGGCTGTAGGAGCTACAGCAGCCATGTCCCGATGGATAGTCTTGATGACGCGGCGGGAGGTGATGTCCCATGATCTACCAAAAATGGTGTTCATGGTCTTCCGACGCTCGTTGTCAGAGACGTCAGAATCGTCGTCGACGGAGGTGTAAACGACCTTCAGGACCTTTTTGGGATCCTGAAAACCTAACTCCTCTTCAGCCCGAGCTTCGTCAACTTTTTGTTTTCCTTCCCTCTGTCGGAAAAGGAGCTTCTTCCCGACGCTTGTTGTAGCGCTCGACAAGGTTTTGGACCTCCCAGCAGTCTTCCAAACCGTGGTTGTCCGTTTTGTGAATTGGACACCGCACCTTGGGTTTGCCACCGTCTTCAGAAGACGGTCGAGGTCGCTTCTCGCGGCATGGCCCCCGGCCACCCGGAGCTGCAGCAGCTGCAGCATTGGATGCACCGACTGACGACTTCTTTTTGCCGTTGGTCTTTTTCTTCTTCTTGCCACTCCCGAAGGTAGCGGCTTCTCCTTTGGAGGATTTCTTGTGATCCTCCGGAGTTGGTTTGGAGTGCATTTCACGACCCTCCACAGCTCTGACACATTTTTCAGCCAAGATGAAGAGTTCCGTGACACTGGTAATCTCCTTGATCGCCAGTTTCTCCAGCATCTTCTTATCCCGCACTCACTGTCTAAATGCCACGATGACAGATGGCTAGAGATAGAAGGGGTAATGTTTCGTACCTGAGAGAATCTCTAGATGAATGAATGCAGGGATTCTCCTCCTTTTTGCACAACTGCAAAAAGGTCCAGTTCAGTGCCTGGTCTGGTGTAAGAACTCCCGAAGTTGGCGGTGAACTGCCAGCATAACTCCTCCCAACTGCTGATGGAGTTGAGTGGAAGGCTCATAAACCAGGACCTGGCGGTCCCAGTTAAAGTCACTGGGAAATAATTGGCCATTACAGCCTCATTTTCTCCAGCTGCCAAGATAGCAGTGGAGTAAATCTGAAGAAATTCGACAGGATTAACAGTCCCGTCGAACTTCTCCGGCAGGTGAGGCCGGAACTTCTGCGGCCACCTGACCATACGCAGATGCATGGACAGGGCTGAACAGCCTCCTCTTACTCCTTCAGGAGCAGGAATGTCTTGAGCTTCCCGTCTTTCACGAGCACGCTCAATATGGACGCGACCGTCTTGTTGGCGACATCGGCGATCAAGCTCCGCCCGGAGGTCATGAGTTGAAAGCCTTGATACCGTGTGAGTGTGTCGTGCCCCGGAGGGCAACGACATCACCTGCTGTGACGCAACACGTCTCGTGTTGTTAGAAACGTGCGGACCAAGTCTGCCAGATAAGGTTCGTCGCTGCAACGGGGCCCGTCCTGAAGGAGGAGGACCCTGGTTGCTGATGCGGTCGGCTGCTGCTACAACCAAGTGTTCCACATCGGCCCTCCACTGCTCCATTGCATCTCGGGATGCGTCTGGAGGTGGTGGGCGCTGAAGAAGAGCATGTGCTGCATGAAAGCGCGTGTTCCGGGTTGTCAAGATTCGCCGACGCAGTGATCTACACCGGTGCACCATCGCGTTGTCCAGCTTGATTTGCTGGTGGAGGCGGCAGTGGTGGAAGTGTGACTCCTGCTGGAACCGTGGTTCCTGCTGGTGGCTGCATATTGGAGGGATTACCCCCAACAGCCTGAACAGCGGGATGACCATTGGATGATCCAGCGGCTGAGTTCACCATTCTTGAAATCTCATGCGCTCCTTCATGGCGCGCCAACTGTTGGTGGTTTTGATCCGGCAGATCTTCCGACAATACTAAAGTGTTAGAGGAGTTTGAGGTTCGGTGTGTGCGCGCGGAGATTCAAGAAGGTGAAGTGTTAAGTGACGCAAGAGACACGAAGATTTACGTGGTTCGGGCCGCCTGAGCGTAATACCCTACTCCATGGGGTGTGTTGGTGTATTAGATGTATTAGCTCAACGTAAGTTGAGAGTGTAGGGTGAGCGCGTCTCCAGCCAGTGTCCTATGTATCGTCGGCCTGTCCTTTTATAGTACAAGGGCAGACCTTTACAAGTTAGCCTGGCCCAACATGTGGCCCCGGCGGTTACTGATATTGATACATATTTAACACGTTTAATTGCACTTAATGACCGAGTTATGGGCTTTGACAGTACCGTTACAGGTAATTAAGGTCGTCCAATCGTGTCTCATTAATATAGTATTAATGACACTTAATCGGGTCTTGAAGTCCTTGATTCGCCTTTGAAGATCCGGAGCTGTTGTGGAGTCTTCCGGAGGTTAGAGGCTGAAGATCCGACGGTTGGACACGTGGCAGCTCCGGAGCATACTGTGGGAAACAGATAGGTCCGGAGCTACCTGACACGTGCCAGTTCCGGAGCTTCCCTCGTTCTGGGGTTAGGTCCGGGGGTGCCATTTCGGTACATAGCCCGGAGCTTCCCCCTTGTGGGCGGTAGCTCCGGTTTGATAGTACACGTGGCGACCCTGGGAATAACCATGTTGGAGAAGCGGGTCCGGTTATGTCTGACATGTGGGCCTCCGAAGGTCTTCAAATCAAGTAGATCACATTTTCTTGAGATCTTTGTAATCTCAAAGGGTGTACGGTTCTCAGGGTACCGATAGATTTAATCTGTTTTATTCACAATTTCAACAACATTGTGTTGACTAGAAAGTAAATATCAAATAATAAAATAGGGGAAAAAATGTAAGGATGAATTCATAAAATCATAAAAGGGTCATAGTTGGATCAATTTATACATTGTAAAAAAATTATTGAATGAGATTAACTTTAGTAGCGTTCATCGTCAATAATTTCTCATAAAAAATAATAGAAGAAACTTTTAAATTAATATTACAAATAATTATATATAAATTTTTTATTTTAATATATTATTTATTTTGTGGACAACAAAAAATAATTAAGTTTTAATTTTTATATAGAGGCCCCCACTCTAGGTTGGCCCCGGGCTCTAAAACCTCAGGACCGACGCTGTCGGGACGGCGGCGAAAACGAGCCTCGAAGCCTTGGCCCTGGGCAAGGTTGAGGGGGCCGTGGACGCTATTGCCGAAGCAGCGAGGCCGGCGTCCGGCGAAGTGGTTCGCGCCATCCACTCCGTCGCTGCCCTTCTCTTCCCCGTCGACTCCGCCGCCGTCACCGGTGAGACCCCCAATCCAAACTCCAGCCGTCCTCATACCCCATCTCTCAATCGTACAACTTGGAGGTCTGAAGCGATTCATTGGCGCGCGCTCTACTCCCTGCAGGTACCGTCGAGGAACCCTTCAGGACCAAGGTGAGGGCTGGCTGCTTGTTTGAGTCCTTTGTTTCATTCACTTGAACATAATCTTTAGGCTTGTTTGATGCACTCGTTGCGTTAATTTGAACAGAAGTTTGCTGTATTTTTGTGTTAAATGTGCTATGACACAAAGTGTGATTGCTGAAAGGGAACCGTGGAGAGTTGAGACCCTTATTTTGCTTGTAATCAGATTGCGTGCTAAAATGGAACCTAGAAGTATTAGAACTATAGAAATGCTAAATTTCAGGTGCCTGATTTTCAAAAAAATTCAGGCGATGGAGGTCGTTAGATCACTTTAAGATTCGTACAAAGCTTTATTCCCTCCCAACCCTAACCTCTCCTCCCACTTCTCCCGATTTCTCCCGATCAGATCGCGACTCCAGAGGCAGCCGCGCGATGGGGCGCCGCACCGGCCGCGTGACTCCCGACGGCGACTCTCGGCGTCGGTGGCTCCCTGTGTGAGCTCTACGGCGGCGGCATGCTCGAGTGTTGCGGCGGTGGCCTTGCGAGCTCGACGGCGGTGGCGTGCTCGAGCTCCGCCATGACGACGACGGACTCGACGGCGAAGGCAGCCGTGCAGGCCGTGCTCTACGCGGCGCCGGCCGCCGTCGTCGAGGAAGGTGACTTTTGTTTTTTTTAAGAAGTTGTTAATTTGTAATTGTTGATTTGTAGTTGTTAATCCATAATTGTAGAGTTATGTTATTTGTAAAATAATTAAACATTTTTTGAAATTGATTAACCTATAGATTTAAGGGTTAATAGCTAATTGCAAGATTAATGATTATTGACTATAACTAGCTCTTAATTATACGGTGCTTGATTTTGTTCAGATTTCAGACACTGAAATGTAGATATAGACATGCCCTTAGAACTAGTGCATAAGTTTTCTGGAACGAATTGTCCCCTGCCCCAAACTTGGCTTGGATTATGGAACCCTGACCCCAAACTATCGCATAAGTTTTTTGGAACGCTGTTATCTTCCCTGCGTCGGTTTGATTCGTTATCAACGACTCGATCAGGATCTTGGCTTGGATTATGGACTGGTAGCCTCCAACGGGTGATGCAGCTTCCCTGGCACCGGCAACTCTGCCTGTAGTCCGAGTGGCACATCAAATCTGAAAAAAAATTCTCTGCAGCACTGATGTGGACAGGAGGCTGTGCAGCACTTTGTAGATGTATGACACGTGTCAGACTCACCAATCTAAAAGCACAGGAGGCGTCGGCTCGGCTCTCCTCTCCTACTAGTACGCACCAACTGTCCAAACTCGCCACCATACCCGCCTCCGCCGACGAGTGTTCGCTCGTAGAGCTCACCAACGCGGCGCGCCGATGCCCTCCACCCCACCTCAGATGTTGGCTTCCCGCCTCCTTCGTGTTTGGGTTCTCTCGCCTGGTCCACTGCAACGCTTCTCCCTCCTCTTCATTCCTGGCCGATGGCAGCGGCGGCGCAATCTCCACCATCAAATACACGCAGCTGGCCTTCGTTGCTCTGGTGGAACTGCAGCTCTGTACTATACCATGAATCAATCACACGATAAGCAGGATTACTAACCCACTAGAGCCAGCCTTTCTCCAGCATGTTTGCGCTTTGGCTATCAATTTGGACGAACTTAGATTGCTCTCCGAGTTTAGCAGCAAAGGATTCACCTTTATCCCTGACAGCAAATTAATATGGTTCTCTATAAGTGACGAAGCTGATTGCAATCGGAGCAGAAGACGACTAGCTTACCGGTTCCTGCCATCCACGAAGATGTCGAGGTCAGGGCAAGCTTGGAGACCGTGGCGGGTGTGGAGCTGCGCCCACACGACCGGTGCCGCCGAGCACGAGTACTAGGGCACTTAAGAAATTCCTCTTGGCTGGGGCGGCGGCGGACGAGGTGGGCGCAGCGGCCGGAGCCGAACAGAACAGAACCGAGGTCTCATGTGCTTTAGATTGATGAGTCTGACACGTGTCATACATCTACAAGGTGCTGCACAGCTTTAGGTTTACAGAGAATTTTTTTCCCATCAAATCCCCTACCTTTCCTAATTCCGAGCAACGAACGGTGGCGCCGGTTGCGCAAGTCGGATTCCAGCACCGAGTCGGATTCCAATCGAGCGCCGCGATCATATGTGCATAAATAGGAGCAGGGGCGCGAGCTCCAGAAGCCCATACCTTTGTTGTCCCAGTTCTTGCACCACCATCAGACTCCTTCGGTGATCCGCCGCCCTCGATTCCTCTGCCTCGGTGATGTCGGAGATCATGGATCCTTTTGCCTACGAGCTCCTTTCTCGCCCACTGCCGCACGGCTTCGATCAGCCCCCCTGCGGCGGCGCCATGAACTCGGAGATCACCACCGAACAGATGGACTATCTCCGCGCCGTCGGTGTTCTGCCTCCTCGTCCATCCGCCGCCGTCCCTCACAGCCCCGCCGCGACCTTCCGCCTCCGGTTTGCCGTGGACTACGCCTCGGACCTCCCGACGACGTGCGAGCTTCCTGCTGCCGCGCCACACCTGGCACCCCTCGCACCGGCCTCCAACAACATTGCCGCTGCCGCGGGCATCAAGAACTCCACCACTGACTACGACGCGGATATCGACGCCAGCCTCCGGGCCACGGAGAAGGACGCCATGGAGCGGCCCTCGCCGGACTACCTGGACACGACGCAAGGCGGGCGGATCGACCCGGTGGCGCGCGCCTCCCTCGTCCAGTGGATGTGCGAGTTCTCCCGGCGTTACTACCTCGACGAAGCCTCCACCCTCCACCGCGCCGTCTCCTACGTCGACCGGTACCTCTCGGCGCGCGCGCTCCCGGAGGACGGCGGCGGCGGCGGCGGCGGCCACAAGTACCGGCTCCGCGTCCTCGGCGCCGTGGCCCTCTACGCCGCGGCCAAGCTCGAGAACCCTGGCGCCGCGCGGGACCTGAACGCCGTGGACATCGCCTGCTGGTGCGGCTACGACACGAGCTACCGGGAGGTGCTCGACACGGAGCGCGCCATGGTCGCGGCGCTCGGGTACAGGCTCGGCGGCCCCACGGCGAACACGTTCGTGGACCACTTCACGCGGCACATCCCGGGAAGAGAAGAGGGAGAAGAAGACCTGGTGGAGCTGCAGCGCGTGGCGCATCAGATTGCCGACATGTCGCTGTTCGAGTACCGATGCCTGAAGCTCCTGCCGTCGGCCGTGGCAGCTGCGGCGATCTTCCTGGCTGGGCTGGCCCTGAAGCCGTCGCACGACAGCGAGCGGGTGCGGCGCTGGGGCAGGGAGCTCGAGAGGCTGACGGGATACAAGCCCGCGGATGTGCGCGACGGCGTGGAGTGCATGTACCGGTTGATGCATGCTCCAGGCTTCGTTATCGGTCCCGTGTTCTTCGCAGATCCTAGCTAGACACATCCGGATTTGCCCGGATCATCAGCTTTGTACGTCGAAATTCAGTTACGCCGTGCTTAATGTGCTGTTTTTAATTCATATAAGTATCTGATGTCATTCGCGTGATGCGCGCGGAGTGGGCATGCGTTGGACCAACATGCCGGGACTCGATTTTGTTGATTAGAGAGTTGATCGGGATGGAGGTTTGTTTCACAGGGAGAGCTTTCGCGTCTGTAATGTGGTGTTAAATCAATTTAATCAAACGTCTAAACAGGCGCAGTCCTGTGTGGTGCTGTCAGTTTAACTGATGCCATCTCTCGGTCGCGACTAACAATGTCACATCAGGAAATTTATCGAATTACTGTGGAGTATCAGTTTGTAGTGTGGTGTTCTCTTTTCTTTTTTACGAAACGCTGTCGCTGTTTTTGTTTTTCTTTCTTGATTGAACCGCTGTTTTTTTTTGTTCTAATTGGATAGAAAATAAATGAAAGGCCCAGGCTTTAGATTTCGCTAGGTTCATAAATCTGGCCCATGGACCGTAGCCACCTTACCTGGACTGTAACTGGGCCACGTTTCATACGGGCGAGAACAGCCATCGAAGCGAACCAGGCGAACGGAACGGCGCCCCTCAGGCTCCAACAGAGCAACCGGCAGCAGCGACGAAGGAAAGCACTTCTCTCTCTCTCTCTCCTATCTATGTCCCGTCGCCGGCTTCGTCGAGTGTGCAGCTCACTGATATCATGGACGTGTTTGGAACCGGTGTGGGGATCATCTCACCAGACATGGCGCCACTGTTCGAGTCGCTGACCGCCGCGGGGGAGCTGGAGCCTGACTAGGTTTGTAAAAAATCGCTTTTGCAGACGAGATTTCCAGAAAGGGGTTCCAGTTGAAAGCCATGCCATCTCATAATGTTGTAAAACCACTAACTTCTCAACTTTCATGGAATGGAATAAATGTACAATCATTTTACCGAAGTTTCTGAGATTTAGTGGGAAGGAAAGTCGTCAGTCGCAAGGAGGTTACACAGTGTCTCTTTGAAAAAATAGAATAAAAATAAAGCTGGGGAAATTACAGAGCACCTCTGGTCTGGGACATGGCAAATGACAGCTGCTGCGTTGCTTGTCTGATGGGCACCGATGTACTCGACAACAGGAATTATCCGTCCGTCTCTGCAAGATGTCAATGGTAAAGTCACATGATTAGATCGAATTTTCGATGGCTAAATGGAGGAAGCGTTACAAAATTGGTGCTGAATTGCTTAAACAGTCTATTATACTCTACTTACTGAGGCCCTGCTTTGACTTCCCTTTCTTTCGTCTCTTTGATCTGAATTTCTTTTCTCGCCCTTCCGTTTCCTCTGCCTCTTTACTAACAGCAGTCCCTGTTATCTGTGCAAAGGATTCCTTGGCTCCAGCTGTCACGTCGCCGAAGAAGTCCTTCACCTTGTCAACCACAGTTTTAAGCTCTTCTTTCTTTGGAAGCTGCGATCAGTAGCCTTGCGGTTAGTGGAGCCTACTGAAACTGTGAACATTTGCTATCAAAGATGCAGTTTTCATCATCGAGTTATTTCCGCCTAGAAAAACTTTCGCAGGCACTACTAGCATCTTGAACTACTGTCTAGTACTCCCTCCTTTCTCAAAAGATTGTCACCTTCTAGTACGTTTTTATATTAGAAGGTGACAATCTTTTGAGAAAGGAGGGAGTACTTTTTGGAACGGGAGAAGTACTATGAAACTTGTAATTTGAAACTTATTGTGGTGGGCCACAGTTTGGCTACAAAACACAATTTAACTGCAGGAAAAAAATAAGAAACTTACTTCGATCACATTACTTGTCGTCAGTGCAGATCTTATGTTGCCTTTTTCCTGCCCATGCAAATTTAAAATCAGTTACAATTATCCATTTCGAGGACTAAGACTTATCAAGTAACATGTGCTTCAGTTAAGGTTTGATAATAGTACCACAATTTTGTAGCCGTATCGAAACTCGTTTTCGTTCTTCAACACACGGGTCTGTGCTTTTGCTATGTCTATAATCTCATCCTCATCCTTTCATACAAAAAAACATGGTGAGACAACAAAGCATGTCAATGTTAATTGTTAACGGAGACTGGAGAATAAGCAGCAGTCTTATTATCACTAGGAGTTTTGTTAATTGATGACTTCCAGTAAACTAGAGTTCTGCTGTAAGGAGATAATTACACGAAATGGCAGCTGAAGAGTAAAGAGCATGTAATCAAAGCAAACAGCTGAGGACTTTTTATTCATACTTTGTAAATGACAGCAGCAAGGTTCCTGGCGAGTGTATCCTTGTAGATGTACTTGCCGAGGAAGTTGTCCTTTGCCGCGAGCATGATCTTCGCCGTCGCGCCCCCGGTGATGACGTTGAGCGGGTACCAGAAGTAAACCTGGAGAAAGCAGGAGCACGATTTCTCGACCGTTAGGCTGGGATGATAAGATTTACAGAACGGACATTATGCGGCGATACGGATTGACAGGTGGCGCGGACATTGGCGGTACGGATGAAGATGACGAAGCGCGGGTTGCCGTCGTCCTCGATCTTGGGCAGCTGCGGCGCGCGCCGCTGCTGGAGCTGCCGCTCCGACCAGCTCCTGCCGCCCCGGGCCTCCACCACCAGCGCGCGCCTCGCAGCGGGATGCCTCCTCCTCTGCGGCGCCGCCCTGACGAGGAGGTCAACGGACGGAAGCTGCCCGACGCGCACGCGCCCCGGCCCCTGAGCCGACGGCGGCCTCAGCGACACCCCGCCCACCACCTCCATGGATGCCTCTGCTTGGCGCTGCGTGTCCCTCGAGGGACTGATGAGAGGAGATAAGTGCGCGCCTCATCTATCATCTTGTGGTGGCGTGGCGAGCTGACGTGGTTACTGACGCTTGGGGTCTACGAGATGGCTGTGGGACCCTGATGTCAGTACAACGTTCAGTGCCCAAGTGATCGCAGCGTACGTGAACGTGACCAGGTTCCGAACAGAGACGATCAGCCTGGATCTCTGTATAAACAGTGAAGGTTGAACAATCTTATTAAATCATCGCGTCCAGATCCCTTTCCCTGTCAGATCAAGTAAAGACTCGGCCGGATCCTTTCCCACGTGAGAACCCCGTTCACACCACGTGCGGTTGATTAGTGCCCAAGACGAGAGATTAGGGAGGGGGCACTGGGGCAGGGGAATACAGAAAAGGTGAAGCAATTCTTACCAGAATAACACGATAATCAGACGTCAGGACGGCATGCCTGGCGTGGGCTGCACCGCCTGACGACCGACGTCAGAGAAAAGAACCAATACTTTTCGTGTGAATGATTTGGTAATTCGAAAAAAGAAAACCCTCTCACGTGCCCTCTGCCTTACGTCGGCTGTTGCCTGCACCTCGCGAGTCCTGTTATATGGAAAATCAAGGTGAAAAGTGCAGGGAAAGTGAAAAAGGTTTACTTACTGCTATGTGTCTAGGTTCTACAGGCAAAATCGGGCGTTGGTTTCCATTTCTCGCGTGAAAAAAGAAATAACTACAGCACATCATAAATACTCCCTCCTTTCTTAAAAAAAATATCACCTTTAGTTTACAATATAAACTAAAAGTGACAATCTTTTAAAAAAAAAGAGAGAGAGTATGTATTCATGTATACAAAACTATTTCTGAAATACGTTTATGAATGATTGACGAGTGCATTCTCAAGTATATCACGGACATGTGTCAGCTAACAAATCATATTCATATATCCTTTTGTTTAGCTCAGTGTGGTTAGGAGGATGATAGTAACTTATGAACTACTGTCCATTCCCACAAAGTCTCATCAATCAGTATCACAACTATCACTGGTATATACCAAATACAGCGAGTTGGGAGGGGTCGACCATTCTTTTTTATTTTTGCAAATAATCATGTAAAAACATTCTACTACGTAGCTATTCATGCATGATACAGAGCTGTAAACTTGGTAGTGTGTGAATAACTGCATTTAAGCAGAAGCAGCCGTCTCCAACCTAACCCGTGCCGTCCGAGTGTGCGACGTGCCGACTGCCGATGTCCCCGTTGCCAATAGGCGCCGGTCCGGCCAAACAAACTCATCCACAGCATCGCACCCAGAAACCCAGATGCGTACAGCTTTGCCGCAATTTAAAACGCCTCCTGTTCCAGCACCAGCAGCCCGTCGTCTGCCTGTTTTTGTTGAGGCAGTCAGCATTCCGGCCTGCGCCAGCCTTCCTGGACCCTCCACCAAACCAAGCGGCCGAGAACTTAACAACACGCGCAGAGAATCAACAGGCCACGCACCCCCCCAACCCAAGAGCATCGTGACCATGTCCGCGTCCGCCTCTCCGGCCACGCACCACCGGTTCTCGTGGTGAGTCATCGGCGACAAGACCGTGCATCATGGAGCTGTTGTTCAGGTTGCTGCTCGCCGTCGGGCTCCCCGTCGCGGCGCTGGTCGCGGTGGTTTTCCTTGTGTACCTACGGCGTTGTTCGCCGCGCAACGCGCCGCCGTACTCCGCTCCCGCGGCTGATGGTGATGGGGAGCCGACGGCGAGCCCCGGGCTGGCGAAGCTCAACATGAGGTACAGCGCCGCCAGCGGCCGCGCTGGGCTCCGGTTCCAGCAGTTGCACCACCACCAACACCACCACGTGCACGTGATGAGGCACCGTGGCCCAGGCGGCGGCGGCGTCGGCGCGCAGCAGGGCCCGTTCCAGTGGGCGGACCACCCGCGCCTGGTGACCGAGGCGGCGGAGAACGGGTGGGCGCAGTTCGTGTTCGCGGTCGCGCCGCCGCCGCGGGCGAGGTCGGCGTCGTCGTCTCCTTTATGGGGGACGTGCCCGGCCTGCGACGCCGGGACGAGCCGCGACATGGCGGAGGCGGCGTGGGATGTGCCCGCGGGATCGTCGGAGCGGATGCAGGCGGTGCGGCTCAACCCGGCGGCGCCCGCGGCTGCGTCCGGCAGGAAGTGGCTCCCGGGGAGCATCGCGAGCCCGCTCCGCGGCGACGCGGACGCGGGGAATCCCAGCGCGCTGTGCATCGCCAGGATGAGCTTGCCGCTGCCCGGGCCGCCGCTCGCCGGCGCGCCGTTCCCGCAGGACGCCTACTTCGAGATCACCATCATCTACCTGAACACGAAACGGCCGGAGTGGTCGGCGTCGAGGGCGGCGGGCCGGCGTGGAAAGGACGGCACCAGCGAGAGCGACCGCGTCAAGCTCATCAGTTTCGCACCGCAGGTCACGGACCCGGTCCAAGAAAACAGAGCCGCCAAAGACGATCAGCAGGACAAGCAGAGGCACTTGGTCATGTCCATGGGCCTCGCCGCCGCGTCTGCCGATCCGCCACGGCCGTCGCTGGCTGGAACGTACGCGTCGTCCATCGGCTTCCACTCCAACGGCGCGGTCTACCTCGACGGTATGCAATCGATAAGCACTCCGCTTCAAAAATTAATTCTTGAGGGCAAGACATGATCTGAAGAGTTTTGAGGGGTTGTTTGTTTCAGGGATGAAGCTGGTGTACGAATCGGACAAGTCATCGTGGGCGAGCGTGGACAAGGTGGTCGGCTGCGGCTTCGAGCCGGCGAAGCGGAAGGTGTTCTTCACGGTGGACGGGCAGCTGGTCCACGCCGTGAGCTGCAACGCGGAGGCGTTCTCGAGCCCGCTGTACCCGGTGCTGGCCTCCAGCTTCGACGTGATGGCGCTGGTCAACCTCGGGCAGGGCAAGTTCCGGTACGCGCCGGCGAACGCGCGGCGCACGGCCAACCCGTGCTTCGTGCGCGCCGCGTCGGGAGGCGACGGACGCGGCAGCGGCTCTCTGGGGTTCGACTTCGACGACAGCGGCGACCTCTTCTCCATGGGTCGCGTGGACTCCGGGTGGACGGAAGCCTCGCGGGTGAGCAAGAGCAGGAAGGAGGCGGTGCCGGCCGGCGACCTGGAGGCCGAGTCCGACCTCTTCGAGATCTCGTTGCGAGACTGAGACTTCTCCCGGAGGCCGACGACAGGTGGCCCGTTCGTCAAACAGGAATTAGTTGTAGTAATGGCAATTGGGAAATGGTCATGCTGATTCTGACACATGCTTAGGAGTTAGGGCACTGCAGGTTTAATTTGCTCGTTGGTGTTGTTACTCACCTAATGGAATCCTAGATGCCGTTATCTAGATGTGAAAAAAGTGTATCTAGATGTGAAAAGGTGTTGCAAGTAGGTTAAAAGGATCGAAAGCTTGTCTTATGCAGTGAGCTTTTGATTCCTTATATTCTTCTATTCGCTTCGGTACCTTTTATCTTTCCTGCTTTCACTGTGAGTATGTAAAGATGGTAGACTGAGATAGATTCTGGGACTAGAATCTCGAATAAAGAAGAAAAAGAAGTGCAATAAATACCACAATTTTAAAAGACGGATCTTTCGGTGATTCACATCTTGATTGTGCACGAGAGGAAGATGCAATTATATGTGATCAAAATCCTTTTGATTTTACTCCACAGCAGTGTCCTTCCAAAACAATCTCTTGCTATGGCAGAGAACCAACTATGCGAGGAAAAGAATATGGAATCCTGATAGGTGGCGTCTCAAGCAAGCAGTGGCCTGAATCGGTGATACGGAGGACAATATGGGAGCTCGCATCGCATCAAACCACACGGCGTGCGCAATGGAAAGCATCTTCCTTCCGAACCGTCCTCCATGTTGCCATTTGGCTACTCAAAACTCCACCTAAAAAAGCCTACGAGATACAATGCCCCTGGCTTGCCAACTGCCACACTGCGGAACAACGTTATCCTGCAAAGGAGTCGCGAGTACAGAGCAGGAGAAGTGACAAAACAGTTGCCGTCAGCTCATTTAGAAAAAGGCAAGAAACGCACAAGCTCGTGCCGTCCCTCACGTCACTGCAGCCTGAATGATAATCTTATCATTGGAGTAGAACTGCACCGCACCGCACTGCACTGCACGCAGGTGTCTGCACATCCTCAGGGAATTATTTTAGTGTTGCAGATTGATTTGGAGTCGCACGCATTGATGTTCTTTTTGTATGCTACGGCACCTAACCTCACTGCAGACTAGACTTTTTCATGCTATTCTGTTGCAACTGCAAGCGGTCGGCATCGGAAACCCCTGTGGCTTCAAGGTGTTGCCTTCCGTCCGTCCATTCAGCCGCCTGTAGAAGTAGAATATGGCTGTCCGATGTGTCACCCGGTTTTGGATGACACTGCATCTAGAAGGTTTAAAGGCTCGGAACAGATCTGCCTCTCTTCTTTATCGGCATCATCTGGTACAACCATTCGGCACTTGTTATCAGTATTTTCGGCTGCTTAAATTAATGAAGTCAGATGATCACGTCCTGCCTGCCTGGCTGGAGAATCCTTCTTGGGATGAGCGCTCTGGCCATCAGAATTCCGAAAGCCTTCCTGACGAATCTTGCAGTACTTTCTGCACTCAAATGCCCACCCACAGCCACGGGGCGCGGCATGCGATCCAACCAATTTCAAAAGGCTCAATCAGGGCCGGCCGTAACATATCATAGGTCATAGGGGCAATAGAGAAACAGAGACCCTCCATTAAAACCTAGCACGAAAATTTTAGTTTAATTGTAAAACTATTTTTTTGATCCATTACTCAATAAATTGTTTCAACAATCGTGTTTCGAACCGTTGGGCGTGCTCTTAACAAGAACTATGCATGCTTGCCCAGAGACCATGTGTACCCGCTGTTTTCTATTCACGATGTGGAATTTTGCTGCTACGATGATTAATTCGTTGTCCTTTTGATTTGTCCTATCAAATTGCCACTGGCTGAGGCTCAAGTCTCCTCTTATAAATACAGTAGCGTAGCGTATAGTCAAGTTCATAACATCTAAAAAATACAACCGGTTCTAGTAGTACTATATTATTGTTCAGGCCAGGGAAAACACTGCATTTTTGTTTATTAAATTAACATTTACACGCCCATGAAGCCCATAAATACACAAATAAAATATGTTCCGACAGCTCGCATCACGTGTCAGAGCCT
Source organism: Tuctoria greenei (assembly GCA_036927565.1). Taxonomy (NCBI): domain Eukaryota; kingdom Viridiplantae; phylum Streptophyta; class Magnoliopsida; order Poales; family Poaceae; genus Tuctoria; species Tuctoria greenei. The sequence continues at coordinate 128,197,458 of JAYESD010000012.1, forward strand.
GTTGACAGCAGTTATCAGGTTCTCGAGGAACACAACAAGCTCCAAATTACTGGTGACGACATAGCTGTAGTAGGCAGAGGGAACAACACACTTCGAGCACCAGCAGCAGTGAGTGCATCAACTACGTCTGCTCAGCACTGCCTAGGAGCTGCCTTCCACTCTCTTTCTGGACATTATCCTGCCCAGCAAGCTTGGACCACGCTTCTTCTTCTTATTCTTCCCAGGATCAGCAGAGAGGTCCTCTTGCCGTGGCTCGGCGAACGCCGGATGGATGGCCATCTGTGCCGAGTCTTTGTCTACAGCGCTAGCATTCTGCTCTTGTGCTTGGCTCCTTTCCGGTATAGCGCAGAGCGCATCCTGTTCTTCCTTGAACTGCACTTCTTGTTCTGGGGTAGCATGAGATCGTCGGGAACCCTTCGCGTCGGCGGACTCGGCGAGGATGCTTGCAAGCGACTGGGGCTTGTAAGTTGCAGGGGCCGCCAGAGCCTGCAACTGCTTGTTGAGAATTGTGATCGTCTCCTGGCACTCTGCGAGCTTATCAGCTGCTGCCTGTATATCTGAGTTCTGCAGGAAAGGCAGAGTTTGTAGTTCAGTGCATCTCAGAGTGAAAAAACTGTAACTAAAACACTGCTATTTTCAGCAGAAAAAAATGTACTGCAAGGACACGAAAAACAAACTTACTGCTGCTAACTGCTCTTCCTCTCGTGCTGCCCAATCTTCCACACTAGCCTCGGCAGCAGGGCTGCAGTAAAATAGCATATGCATTAAAATTTGTCGATAACGTTTATTTTTCTAAAAAAAATGTGCAGGTCTTCTTTACCTTTCTATCTCACAGTACGTTGATTTTCTGCATGGAAGGATAATATCGTCCGGACCTAGCACAGATTCTGTGGTTTCTTTAACAAGCTTCTCTTGGTGACTGGCCATAATCTGGCCTTCAGCTGGCCGAATTGCTTCGTCCTGTGATCCTTGCTGAATATCTAGAGCTTCTGCTGGTTTTGCACCATGACTGTTATTGTTATATTGACCCTCTTTGTTCATTGTACTTGGCGACGTAACTTCATTAGAATTCTCTGTATTACTATTGATAGTGTAGGATCGATCTTGCTTTGAGAAGTATTGGCTCAATGTGTACTTCAGGATCAGGCAAACCTCGTCAATGAACCTTTCAAGGTTCACCTTGCCGTGTAGAAAATCATGACAGACCTGAACCAGGTGCTCAAGGCGGCTACTACAAAGTTCAGACTTGTCAGCTAACAGTGGTCTGGATCTTGCAACATTGTCTTCCGCAGATGCGCTAATCACTGAAGCCAATTCCTCAACCAGATCTTTCACCATCTTCTCTACTTCAGACCGTTCATACAATATATTTGAATCTTCTGTTTTGGTAGGAATGGTTTTCTGATCCAATGCAAGCCTTATTTCTTCAAGAATGGTGTCAACATTTTCTCCACTTGATTCATGCTTATGTAATACCAGTTTCCAAATATCATGAACCTTTTCAGGATGACCATTGGGGGTATTACCGTTTACGACTTGATCATTGCCCTTCTGTTCTGGCGTTACCGATCCCATATCCGCATTATTCAGCGGGTTTTTCTTTGGATCACTTGAAGCCATCTCCATTTTCTCTAGTTCAGCGAAATTATCAAGCAGGCTCATGTCGGACGCCATGATGGACTCGCTATTCTGGTTTCCAGACCTGAACTGCTCCAGTTCAGAAATCAGAGCAGAAGCCCAAGACTCGGACTGACAGTTAGCGTCACTCAGCTGTCTGTTCTCTTCTGTCAGCTCCTTGAGCTGCCTCTGAACCGCCGTGAGCTTGCAAGCCTCGTCGGCGTACTTCATCTGCACGAACTGCAGCTCGCTTTCTCGCTTGGCGAGCGCCTGCTTCAGCGCTCTGTTCTCGTCCTCGACGGCACGGAGCTTGAACGCGTAGTTGTTCTCGGCCTCCGACACCGAGCGCCGCGGCGTGAACGACGCCACCGAACGCGGCGAGGAGGGCGTCGCGGGCCGCGGCCGCCTCGGGCTGGCCCGGGGCGTCAGAGGATGCTGCTGATCGACCTCGTCTCGCATCTTGGCGATCGCCGCCGGCCCGGGAAGCCGCTTGCGGACCATGGCGCGTAGCCGCTGGCACTCGGCCTCCAGCTGCGCGATATGGTGCAGGTGCTCCGCCTGCTGCCGGCGCGCGGCGTCCGCGGCCTTGAGGTCGTACTCCCGCTCCTGGCGCCGGACCTCCAGCTCCTTCTGCAGCATGCGCACCTCGTACTGGAGCGAGCCGGCCTGCTTCTGCACCGACTCGAGGCGCGCCGCGGAGTCGGTGAGCTCGCCGCGCGCGGCTGCCTCGGACGCCTTCAGCTCTCCGATCAGCGCGTCCTTGGCGTCGACGTCCTTGCCAAGGCCGCTATTGTCGGCGACCAGCTTCGCGACCTTCTTGCTCGTGTCGTCCAGCTTGCGCTGGAGCTCACGCACTTTCTTCTTCTCGGAGGAGATCTCGTTGGCTGCTTGGACGATGATGTGTTCCCGCTCTTCTCTGGCCATGACCAGCTGCTCCATGCAAGCTCTCAGTGCTCCTTCCATTTCAGTCATTGTTCCCTTGATGCTTACTATAACTCTTTAGCTCTCTCCTTCAAAATTTTCACAGGTTACTTTTTCCTGGAAGCAGCAGACCTAGTTCAACCTGGCCAATGAGGGAGTTCAGTTCAGAATGTAGTATAAAGGTAAGCAAAAACAAAGAATTCACGTTAACTACTTTTGACCAAGCCAATACGGTCTGGTTGCTTATGTGCGAACCCAACAACTGCGCTAGTTTGGTACTCATATATTTATGGACGGAGGGAGTAATCATGTTTTATTACCAAACAGGACTGAAGATAACTGTCTTTAATCTGAACAATTTTTTCTTCGTTCCATCAACCATGCTTCAACCACTATATATCAGTTGGTGTGTCTCATTCAGAAGAAGACTTCTAATACATTTTTGTCAAATTAATTGTTATTCTCACCTCCAAATACACCTCCTATACCGCATATTTTTCACCTCTCATTCTTAGGTCCCGTGTTTAGAGTCAGAATGGCAAGTAAATTGAAACAGGGGGATGGTATATTTACTAATTGAACTTCCTAATTAGCACACACCGACAGTATTATGCCGGGTGCAAAACTGAAGGAGTAGAGTATCCCAGAAATTCAAAACTGAAAGAGAACAAGTACCCGGCGCGGTGAAAAGTGATGAGCATTTCCCGTACCTGCTTGAACCGGCCGCACACAGTTCTTCAGCCTCTTCAGTGAATTAGAGAGGGGCGAGGGCGGACGGCGGAGCAGGAAGAAATGGCAGAAGCAGCAGGCGAGTGTGGAACGCCGCAACTTTTTAGTCGCTCACGGTGTTCTATCCCCGGGGGCCACTTGGTGGTAGCTGATCGGTGCCTGTGCCCTGCAGGGGTTAGAGCCGTGGAGGAGGGAAAGCTTGAAGGGTACAGTGCAGCACGAATGGCGCTTTAGCGAGACGGGAAGGGAGAGGAGTCGGCGAAGAAGCGAAAGCCTGTGGTGGTTCAAACATGTTGTCAGATTAGAAAGACCTCAAAGCTGAAGCAGACGAGCTGTTGAGTTCTTCCGTACGACCTCGCAGCCCCACTGCTACGAGGTAGTAGTACCGTATCTTCTTCCTCTCCTGACATGGCTGTCGTACGCCTCTGGACTTGGTGGGCAGTCTATGCGACGAATGAAAATTGCAAGCACCAGGATTGGTGGACACAGGGCAGGACGTCAGGAACGACGAAAGACAGGTCGATCGTTAAACAGGCGCCGTCGTCAGCCTTTTCAGGTTTCAGGCCAGCCAAATCATTGATGGTTTGTTTGGCAGTGAATCCACTTCAATCTAAGTGGATTGGAGTATATTGAGGAGAAAAATAGTTTATTTTTCCATTCAATCCACTTAAATCCATTTAGATTGAGTGCACCCAAACAAAGACTGAATCTGAACCGTCCATGGCAGCCACCAGTCAGATGCGCTGTCAGAAAAAAGTAGGGGGGGGGGGGGGGTTCGTAAGTCGTCGTCCTAGCACAGGAGCAACGTGCGTCGCGGTAATGAGCATTCTCTTCACAGTTAATTAGATTGATCAGCATACGCGAACTTTACTCATCAAGAGAAATAAAAGTTCATTATTGGAGTACCCAAAGCACCCATATCTCTGACTTGAACAATCCTTACAATGTATCATGACAGCACAAAACGGACAGTAAGATTCATCGATAAAATATTTATTGGATACTTCGATTTCGTCATTTCGACAGTAATGTGCGTACAAAACTATTTAAACAGCGGTTTAAACAGCTTTGACGGATGTGATGTAGCATCTGCATATGCGCACTTCGGCAGTAGCGGAGGTGTGGTGAGGTCGGTTTTTTTTGGCAGTGGGTGTGGTGAGCGAGCATTTTCTCGCCCGTCGGTCACAGGGCATTCCGACGACGGATGAGCGGTCGACCGGTGGTCGAGTGCAACGCCCCACTACCCAACAGGGAAAGACTTGGAAAATTCATGGTTCGTGATGCTGAATTTTCCTGAGATTTTGCATCACAAAAAAATTCCTGAGATCGTGCGGTGACCTTGGTCATCAGAGAGGACTGCTGACTTCTGGCGACATTGTACATCTCCTCGACATATTTTGTTGGGCGCTAGGGAAAAAAATGGTTTCCTTGCCTTTTGTGTTAAAATCGAGTTTGGTGTTCAGAAAAAAAAAACAAATTTTGGAAAGAATTTATCACGTAGTCGAAATGCGGCCCAAATCAGGGCCATTCCAGGCTTGTATTGTACACAGGGTGCGCCTCAGTTTCACTGTCCCCGGACAAAGCTGCGGCCACACCCACACGCGTTCCTCCGTCCCCGATCCAGTGCCGGCGGCCAGTCCCTCACTCCACCGCGCACTCCCCGACGCTCTGCCCTTTCTCTCCTGGCAGCCACACTACTCGACGAGCCTCGACGCCCTTCGCCGACGACGAGCACTCACCAGGGATGCCCGCCCCTTCTCGTCCCTTCCCGCTGCGCGAAACTGAGCGCCCCCAAACGGCCAAACCCTAGTGTAAGCTATACGTATTCGAATCTGACCAGTATATACATGTATCGTACTACCTACTATCTTAGATTTTTTTATGCAAAAATTATCGGGTGTACATCCATGTCCAATACTGAGTCCACCATACTCACATAGGTTGTGTATTTCTATGTGTGTACTTGAGTGCGTCGGTTTTAAAATTCCGTTTCGCATCTAACTATTTCTTGACCTGTAAAATCAACCAACACGAAATGGAGTATCCTATTTATTTTTTCAGATGTACAGATGCCACTTATTTGTTTTTGCATGTACGAATCAGTTATGTGACTATCGAACTAATCTCAACTACAGTTTGTTCTGAAGGTAGAAAATTGTGATTCGATAATTAGGAAATTGGATTAGACTATACATGTCCAGAAAGTATGGCATCAGGCAGCAAAGCGGAGAGAAAAGCAGCATTAGACGCTGGAGCATGGATGTTCAATGTGGTGACATCTGTTGGGATCATCATGGTCAACAAGGCCTTGATGGCTACACATGGTTTTAGTTTTGGTAAGGTGTCGCTGTAATCCTCCTTCTTAAGTGAATACTGAATGATGCCTTATATCATTTCTATCTTGAATTAAACTATCATTATGCAGCAAATCAATCACATATCTTGTACTAATGTTGTGTACTTGCTTTTGCAGCTACAACATTGACGGGACTGCATTTTGCGACCACAACCTTGATGACAGCAATAATGAAATGGCTGGGATACATTCAGCCATCTTATTTACCAATACCAGAACTACTAAAATTCGTCGTCTTCGCAAACCTATCAATTGTAGGGATGAATGTCAGTTTGATGTGGAACTCTGTTGGATTCTATCAGGTGAAGACAATTTTTTTTTTGTTATTTCATCTTCAACATTGGGATGGAATGTTTATGGGTGAACCGCGTGTCTTTCTTTTTCAGATTGCGAAGTTGTGCATCATTCCAATGCTGTGCCTTCTGGAAATCCTGTTTGACAAAGTCCGTTACTCGAGAGACACAAAGCTCAGTATAGTGCTTGTCCTAATAGGTGTTGCAGTCTGTACTGTGACTGATGTTAGTGTGAACTCCCAAGGATTGTTAGCTGCAATAGTAGCTGTTTGGAGCACTGCACTACAGCAGCATGTGAGTATTTTGTGGATATTGCAACTTGTGCTTCTGTTGAGCATTGTATGCTTCCTAATGGGAGCTTCCGAGTTGACTCTGTTTTGATAGCATGTTATCAAATGTAGAACTTCTAAATTCTAGCTTTCAACAACACTAGATGTGTAGAGTGTTTAAGCTACAGAAATTTCATAACTCTCACGTGATTCTAGCAAAAAGAAAGATATTTCATTGAGCTTCAATCAGCAAAGAATTTGTTACTATCCTTCACTGCTGCATCGGCTACTCAAATGCAAAAGAGAATATCGTAATAACTAAACTCATTTTTTTGTGCTTTGCAAATATTCAATCAATTAGTGTTGTATGTGTGTTCCCTTTTCACCTTTTTGTTAGAACCTATGGTGTTATAATTTGGTTTGTTCATTTCTTTTTTTTATGGTGCAGTATGTTCATCATCTTCAGCGGAAGTACTCGCTTGGCTCATTCAACCTTCTAGGTCATACTGCTCCCGGTCAAGCAGCATCATTGTTAATATTGGGGCCTTTTGTGGACTTCTGGCTAACGAACAAAAGAGTTGACTCTTTTAACTATACATCAATAGTCACGGTATGAGATGCTTATTCTGATTCAGCTTGCTGCTTAAATCTTTTGCAGAAATGTTCATATGGGGATTGCTTGATTATATAAGACAACTTTGAGCTTTGTATTGATTGTATATTCATGGGGATCAATATTGGACATACTGTAGGAAACATCATAATTCCTCATCTGGATGCTCCTTAGCAACAACAAATCCTCAGTCACACAAAGTTTTCTTTTTGGGCATAGGTGTTTATCACTTGACCAGCCTATGCAATACTATTTCACATTGTCATTTGACAAATTCGTTTTCTTTCAGTTCTTCATTGTGTTGTCGTGCATAATTGCTGTTGGGACCAACCTAAGCCAATTCATATGTATTGGAAGATTCACAGCTGTCTCATTCCAAGTTCTAGGCCACATGAAGACGGTTCTCGTCCTGACCTTGGGATTCCTTTTCTTTGGGAAAGAGGGCCTCAATTTCCATGTCGCCTTCGGCATGGTTCTGGCTGTGATCGGCATGATTTGGTACGGGAATGCGTCGTCAAAACCTGGAGGTAAAGAGCATTCTGCTTACTCGCCGCTGAGTGAGAAAACTCAAAAGCATGGGATACTGTCGTCGCAGTCTGAGCTTGATCAGAAGGTCTGAAATGAAAAGACACTGGTTATATAGCGCTGATCTGATATATTTATTTTCTACACGTTTTGGATATGCTTCTATAGAATTGTAGGTCATAGCAGAGAGTTCCCGGGCTAAACGCCCATGCTTTACTTTCGCGGCAAGCGCCTACAGAAACTTCATTTGTAATATTCAGTTAGCGATTATGCCCGAGTTACATTGCACAGTAATCAACCGTTTTCTTTATTTCTCGTGTATAACGCAAATAGTGAGCCTATGGTCACTCTGACGTTCATGTTACAATGTCTGGAGCGCGCCTCAATGAGTTGCACACATGAAATCATTCGACGGTTTCACAAGAAACTGGAATGACCGTGCAAGTGCTGAAACAAACTGAATATTATTAGGGCTCCTAGATAGCAATAGCAAAATAGGTATGCGATCGTAAGCAAGCAGAAAATTGAGGTGCATTCATCCATTTAAATTGCTCCAAAGTTTGTGCCCATAAAAGGGGGATGGAAGAAAATATACTTCTTACCATTCGAACTTCCAATTCAGAGAAGAAACATGCTTGCAAGTACAGTACTACTGTACTAGTAATAATGCAGTGAAAGTACAATAAACCAGTAAATTGTTATCTCGTATTACAGTGCATACTCCCCTAAAGTTACTGCGTTCACAGGTCCAATATCCTATTTATCAGACATCTTAAGATCCGCAAGTTCAAAAAAAAAAGACATCTTAAGATCCTCTTTTATACCTCAAAATGCATTCTGCACCGATCAACTACCTGAACAGGTTAAGATCTGAATGGATGAACGCAGTATGAGATATGAATGGAATATTAGCATACACGCCTGCAAGCGCACACCTCATGCACTCAAGAACTGTGAAGATCTGAATGAAGGCCATTGTCATCCAGAAGTACGCCATTGGTTTACCCTGAAAAACGATGCTTGGATTCCAGTTGCACGCTGTCGCCAGAGCTTGAGAGCCCGTATCAAGCAGGATAGCCAATATGATGTGAAACCGCAAGAAGTGCGGTGACCACTTCCGCCTCACAACAAAGAAATATATGGTCATGAAGATGACCAGAAAAAGCCATCCTGGTAGTAGAGCCATCGTATCAATGAAGGCGTAAAGCAGATTAAACCTTTGCAGGTATGGATGAAGCTGGTAGATGGCATCTGCGTTTGACCACATGTTGTGCAGAGGCAGAAGATAAGGTACACATGCTAGGGTTCTCCACCACCATTTAGGTTTAGATTCTAGCTCTGGGTAGCTGAATGATGATAAAGAAGCTTGACAAGCGACTTGTTTTCTTGGGCGCAAACTGTGTGTTGACAGCAATGGCTTGATTCCCTTGATAGGATCATGTTTCACAAAGGATGAAGATATAACATGAGAGTGAAAATCTGGGCCAGCTGAAAGCAAGAAATTTCATGTTAGAAATTGGGTAGAGGGTCAATGTAAAGATGAACATCAACATTGGTGAAATGCAGACGAGTGATGATGTATCGTTGAGAGACGAGTAACTCACCGTAACTTGAAAGTTGTTCACTATGACAATAATATTTGCAAACTTAGAAAGGTAGGATTTCATGACACTTAAAAGAAAGTAACACAATTTTTTGATTTGTAAGTTTGTATAAATTACAGATATGAGAGCACCTACAGACCAGATGCCATCCATGTATTACAATTGCCTTCAGCATAATATCAACTTTTACTCTTCTGGACTAAAATATATAATCAGTGTTGCTTCTAAAAGGATAGCAATGACATCATGAACAAAAATGGTCCCACTAGCATACTGTCATTGAACCATAGCAAAATGTTTCAGCCACTAACATACTTCACATATCAAAATTCTAAACTCCTCTTGTCTTTAATTAAAAGAAACACCAATCCAGGTTATCAAACAACCTGGCTCTTCAGAGTTAATAGAAAAGCAAGCACCCAATCATGATAGGCTCAGGAACTAAACCAAGGCGCAACCTATATTTCGACATTTACTCAAAAGAGTAAAATTACCCCATAAAGAAGAAAATAAAATACCTCTCAAAGCTATGGATTTCTTCCCAGGGCGAAATGCAGCAGCAGGACCTCGCAGACTCAGAAACGCCGGCCTAGCAAGGTGTGACAGCCTTGCAGGGGAACCATGGCGGCTCAAGGCAGGAGCACCTAACGGCCGCGCGTTCGCCGTCGTCACTCCATGGCAAGGAAACATCTCGCCTGCGCCGCGGGAACCTAACAGAATGGTGACGGAGCGTTAGGGTTCAGTTAAACCCCAGGGAAAAAATTGGGGAAAATAGTGGCCTGAAGTCCAATGTCACCTAGCACGGACAAGGTGCCAGCACAGGATGAATTGGACCCCCCGAGTCCGAAGGAATCCCCGCGCGCCGACGATCCAAAGGATATGGCGGCGAGAGGAGGAAGAAGAAGAAACGGGTTGGTGCTGCGGCGGCAAAGAAGGCGGAGCCCGGATTGGGGTTGGCGAGGGCCGGCGAAGGGTCGCGTACGCTGAAACTGGGCTGTTTTTTGGTTGTGAGGAGCGTTGGATTGGCGGGCCGGCCCACTTGCAAGATTGGTGAGATTCTCCGTTCGCTGCCGAGAGAGGCCCATTTACGCCATAGAACCCACGTATTTTTCGAGGTGTTAATTACAGCTCGTGCGGTGTGTGTGAGATAACATAGTACACAGCTTACCTACAATTTGACAACACTAGATCAGCGGCAAAAGGTAAGGTAGAACATATAATTAGTCGCAGTCGTCTCTCCTTCACGGACGAGCTCGGTGGCATCGACCTGCAAGGATCAGAACTCGGCTGTTCTAAAATCGCAAGCTACTGGAGGCCGGGTGAAATAAAAGGATCGAGAGCAAATATCGACATATACAAGACACTACGGATAATATCTTAATACGAAACATGATCTTGGAAAAATAAACTACTAGTTACTCTTTCCATCACATATTATTTGTTGTTTTAGACAAAGATTATAGTTCATTTTGAACTAAAATTCTTATCCTAAACAAAAAATTCTTATTCTAAACGACGAATAATATGGTACACGGGGAGTATTAAGTGTGGGATTATTAGCTAGAGGTACCACACGGCGACAATCATAACAATCACTACTACAAAAAACATTTTTACAGACGCTTTTATATTTTATTTACAGACGGTTCATTAAAAGTGCCGCTTGTGATGTCAGATGAGTTAATAACCGCCTGTGATAATAGAATATCACAGGTGGTCCGTAACAAACAACCGCCTGTGAAAATGTATTGATTTTCACAGGCGGTCCGTAACAAAAACCGCCTGTGATAATAGTCATTATCACAGGCGGTCCGTAACAAACAACCGTCTGTGAAAATATAATGATTTTCACAGGCGGTCTGTAACATAAAAACCACCTGTGATAATGATAGCTCCTCATTGCACTACAGGAATCCCGACGATTTGCGACGGCCAGGGCCGTCGCAAATAAGCCGAATGCCGTCGCAAATAAGCTATTTGCGACGGTTTTCCTTATTTGCGACGGCTTCTAGCCGTCGCAAATATGGCGTCGCAAATAGCTTATTTGCGACAGCCTGGCCGTCGCAAATAGCTTATTTGCGACGGCTAGGAGAGGCCGTCGCAAGTTATTGCTGCGGGCTGGTGGGCCCCGCAAAATTATTTGCGACGGCCAGGCTGTCGCAATTAAGGCCTCTATTTGCGACGGCCTGCCTCTATTTGCGACGGCCAGGCCGTCGCAAATAAGTTCAGAGGACAGGGCCCACGTGTCCTCCTTCGGGACCCGCGACGCTATTTGCGACGGCCAGGCCGTCGCAATTAATGCTTATTTGTCACGCCCTCTCGGTCACTCCGAGGCTGTCCAAAAAGGGACAATTCCGAACCTGCACGTCTCACATGCCAATGGCATGTGAGACGTGCCGATCCGAAACGGGTAATCAATTGCTATAGGTTACGTTGCTCATGTTCATTTATAAATCATTTACGAATGAGGAAAGAGAACGAGAGTGAGGAGAAAAGTGGGTCAGAGTTGAAAGTTTCATAGTCAGGGCCGTCCACGATAATTGTGTTCGGCATGGGGTCGTGGCCTTCATGGTCGTGGGACTTCTTGCAGTTGCAGTCGTGGCGAGCCGAGCGGCTCCTGGGACCTGCAGACCAACTACGCCAACTGGGTCGCCTCCAAGAGGTTCCTCCCCGGTGATCAGATCGGTGGGTACCTGCACGGCCACCAGCCCTCGCTCCCGGAGCCTCTCCTCCGCTGCCGTCCACGCCTTCCGGAGGATCCTCTGCCGCTACCAAGACCACCGCCATCGGCTTCGGTCTCGCCGCTGTCATGGTCGCCGCAGGCGATATGGCGTAGAATATCTCCTCTCTCTTTTGATATTTCTTCTGATACATTATCGTTTTAACCCGCTTGTGTGTGTGTATATATATATATATATATATATACATATACATATTTATATTTATATATTTATATATATAAAGAATATTAAACATGCTAAAAGAAATATAACAATTAATCAAAATTTGAACATTTAATAACTTAATTCAATAACGATAAGCAGCAATGAACATAAAAATTAAGAATACTAAAGCAAAACATAAGCATGCTTAACATCTACATAATCAATAACATTATCAACAAATTTGTATAACCAACATCATTAACAACTAAGCATAATTAACATCAAGATCGAGCAACAATTTCTACTCATTCGATCAACAATCATTCGAAGATTGAACAATCCATATGAAGGCAATTATTTGCGACGGCCAGTTAAATTGCAACGGCTCGGGGGCGCGGCTAGCGGCGGGGCCGGCGGGCCGGGGGCGCAGGGGCGGCGGGGGGCTGGGGGCGGTGGGCGCGCTGGGGGCGGCGGGGTCGGGGCGCGGCGGGCCGATGGCGAGGGTGCGGCGGGGCCGGGGGCGCAGGGGCGGCGGGGGGCCAGGGGCGGTGGGCGCGCTGGGGGCGGCGATGTCGGGGCGCGGCGGCGGTGGGGAATTTTAAATGAAGAGTCGGGGCCGGAGGGTCCCGATATTAGACTTAGTTTGCGACGGCCTATTACATGTCATCGTTCCCATACATACACACACTCAAGTTCTTTCGCCGTATGCATAAAACTGCACTAGCAAATGCCCTTTTTATTACATCTTCTATAATTAAGTGATTCAATCCTTAAATAAACTATACAAGCTATTCTAAGCTACTATAGCTAATTGCTACTACCTCTTAACAAAATTGCTAGCTACATCTGAAAAAAAAACCCTAAAACAGGGGGGAGTAGCACTGACCTCAAGGTCGGGAGCGCGGCGGTCCGGTCGGGGGCGCAGCGGTCCGGGCCGGCGGCGGCGACGCCGGTGGCGCGGCGGGCCGGAGGCGGAGGCAGGCGGGCTGGAGGCGGAGGCAGGCGACGCCGGTGGGGGCCGAGGGCGGCGGGCGCAGAGGCGGGCGCGGAGGCGGGGCCGAGGGCGGCGGGCCGGCGGCGGAGCCGGGGGCGCGGCGGCGGGGGTGCGGCAGGGTGGCGGGGGCGCGACGGCGGTGGCGGGGGCGCGGCGGCGGGGTGTTATGAGGAAAATGAAGAGTCGGGGTGGAGCGTCCCGATATAAGACCTAATTTGCGACGGCCGGATTAATTGCGACGGCCTCGACTTACGGCCGTCGCAATTAAATCCTATTTGCGACGGCCGTTTGACCGGCCGTCGCAAATAAGGGTTTATTTGCGACGGCCAGTCCGAAAGCCGTCGCAAATAACCTCTTATTCGCGACGGCCATCTTATTTGCGACGGCCAGAGGCGGGCCGTCGCAATTTAAGCTATTTGCGACGGCTGGCCGTCGCAAATAAAATCAGCCGTCGCAAATGATCGCTTTTCCTGTAGTGTTGGTCCGCTGCTTCATCCCACGGATCACTCTTGGACTTCGTATCTCTGCTGTTGAAAGTGCATCTAGGTTCCCCGTGGGTTTTGGATGATTGATGACGACAATTAAGTCGCTAATGAGCTCATGTGATCTTAGCACAGGTATGGACTCGATTGGAGACGCAAACCCTCAAAAAGGAAAAGGAAGGAAACGGAGTCGACTCGAAGCGTAGAAACTAGGGTTTCTAGCGTGTTGAGTTAGACTAGCCGTAGAAATAGGAGGGTGTGTGCATAAAGTGCAAAGAGATCAAAGTAGAAGCTCAAGAGTGGTGGTTGAGGTAAAAATCCTATTTGGAGTTGAAGTTAGAGTAGTCTGGCAGGAGTGGCCGGACTAGTCCGCCTTAGGGTCGGACTAGTCCGCTCCTGGCTAGACTAGTCCGTTTTCACACGGACCAGAAGGTCCTGTGTGACTTCGGACTAGTCCGTAGTGGACCGGACTAGTCCGGGATACCCCTTGAAGTGGAGTTTCGGGACTAAGTCCTAGAGAGCGGATTTGTCCATTTTGGGGCGGACCAAAAGGTCCTGTGTGAGATCGGACTAGTCCGTCCTTGGGCCAGACTAGTCCGTGGTGACGAGTGCAGAGAGGTTTTGTGACTAAGTCTGGGAAGGCCAGACTAGTCCGCCCTTGGGGCCGGACTAGTCCGTGGTCTCCAGACTAGTCCGTTTTCACACAGAACAAAAGGTTCTGTGTGAGACCGGACTAGTCCGGTAAGGGCCGGACTAGTCCGTTGTGGAAGTTACCGTTTGAATTTGAAATTCGGCGGGTAGCGTGACGATTGCCGCGCAGTGCGACAGTGTCAGAGGGGTCAGTGGTCCCCTAGGCCGGACTAGTCCGGGCCTGAGGTCGGACTAGTCCGCCCTTTTGCTGAGGTCAGCAGTTTGGGCTCGGGACTCCTATAAAAAGGGGACCCCCGGCCTCATTTAAAATACTCTCGAACCCTAGCGCCGCCACAGCCAACTTGGAGCACTCTTAAGCCTCTTTCTTGCCAACTTTCTCTCTAAAACTAATTCTTGTGTGGATTAGGGTTTAGTGAGGTGGAGAAGAGGAAGAACATCGCGCTTGTGCTCCCGGTTTGATCTTTTGCACTCATTGAGTCTTTGTGAGCTGTGTGTTGAGTGTGTTTTGTGTTGTTGATCATCTTTGTGGTGTGGGAGCCTCAGATTGTGAGAAGCCCCAACGAATCTTGTATTCGCACTTTGAGATAGTGGAGAACTAAGTTAGGCCTGTGAGGTAAACTTGGTGAGGGAAGGGTTGGTGAACCCGATCCTTTGTGGACTCCTCAACGGGGACGTAGATTCTTGTGTGGAATCGAACCTCGGGATAAAATCCTTGTGTCTCCGTGTTCTTCGCATTTTGTTTATTGCATACTTAGCTCTAGGGTTGCTAGTCTTGTCTTGTGCCTCACATTTCTTAATCTTGTTAAAACTTGACTCACTCTTGTGTTGATAGTTTCTAAACTTGTCTCAGACATATCCTCACTTGTAGCCTCGAGAAAATACCCTTAAAACTTGCTAGAAACACTTTTTAGGGTTCTTCACGCAGGCTGACCGGACTAGTCCGCCCCCAGACCGGACTAGTCCGCCCCCTGTGATTTAATCTCGTTTTATTCAGTCATTTGCAGGTCGATTAGCCTATTCACCCCCCTCTAGGCAACTTTCAATTGGTATCAGAGCAGGACTCTCCACAAAGAGTCTAACAACTCGGAGAGATGGTCGGAGTGGTGAATGACGACGCCTCAAGCAGCAACTACGAGGCAACCCGTGAGGAGACGCTGGCCTATCAAGATAAGCCAACGGACGATGAGGAGACTCGCCAACTCAAGGCGAAGCTCCGGGAGAAGCTGAACATCTCCAAGATCGATCCGTCGAACCAATCAAGTGGTAGTGGCGGAGTCAACTACAACCGACAAGAGTTCAACTATGAACGCCTTGCCGCCAACAACCACTACCTCTCCATCCCATTGGGGAAACCTCCCCAATTCGATGGAACTGATTACGGGATGTGGAAACATAATATGAAGATCCACCTCGTGTCACTAAACCCGGCGTTGTGGCAAATTGTCATAACCGGGGTGGAGATTCCGAAGGATGAGGACAACATCACTCAAGAACAAGCCATCCTCATCCACCGCAACGCTCAAGCTGCGGGTGTGATTATCTCATCTCTCTCAAGAGATGAGTTCAACCGCGTCGATGGCCATGAGGTGGCCAAAGACATATGGAACACCCTCAAGACGGCACATGAATGGAATCGGGTGGTCAAGGAGGCCAAGATCGAGCTCATCGAAGGAGAGCTTGGGAGATTCGCCATCTTGGATAGTGAATCCCCCCAAGACATGTACAACCGGTTGAAGGTACTTATCAACAAGAGCCGATCATATGGCTGCACCAAGTAGACCGACCACGAGGTTGTGAAGAGGATGATCCGGGCATTCATGCCTAGGAACGTCGCTCTTTGCTCCATGATTCGAGAAAGCTTGGGGTTCAATCAAATGACTCCGGAGGAGGTCCTTGGTAGGATCATCAACCACGAGATCATGGAGAAGGAGGCGCTCTTCTACAACGACCTTCAGAAGTTCACCGCCTCCAAGATGAAGAACGTTGCACTCAAGGCAACACCCTCTTCAAAGGAGCAAGAGGAAAGTGATGAGGAGAGCCTCGACACCGATGAGGAAGAGGCCTTCTTCATCAACAAATTCAAGAGAATGATGAGGAGGAAGAAAGGTGGATACAACCATGAGGGCAAAGGGAAGGAAAGAGCAAGGCCCAAATCAAAAAGGTCTTGCTACAATTGTGGCGAGTATGGGCACTCCATCGCTGATTGCCCACATGAAGAAGCGAAGAAGAAGAAGGAGGGCAAGCCTCAAGATAAGAAATTCTTCAAGAAGAAGAGGCCCTCCGGACAAGCTCACTTGGGGAAGGAGTGGGACTCTAACGATGAGTCCTCCTCCGAAGAAGAAGAGGAGAAGATGGCTACCATAGCCATCGGAAGGAGCTCTAAGGGAAGCAAGCTCTTCCCCAACCTCAACGACGACTACAAACCTACTTGCCTTATGGCAAGGGAGGGAAGGAGAAAGGTAACATCTCATCCCTCCTCCACAACTTCCTCGCAAGATGAATTTGATAGTGCTAGTGAGAATGAACACATGTTTAAGGACATAAGCAAAAACACCTTGCGAAGGATGAAATTGCTTATGGATGAGATCCTTGAGAAGGAGGATCTCATCAATAGACAAGAGGACATGCTCATCCTTGAGAAGGAGAGATGTCGAGAGCTTGATGAACTCCTTGAGCTCGAAAGAGAGAAGAGCAAGGCATTGGAACACGAACTTGCTCTAAGTAAGAAAACGTGTTCAAGTCTTGAGGAGAAAACAATTGAGCTCAAGGATGAACTTGGGAACCTGTCAAAAGTTAACAAAATCCTTGAGACTCAAGTTGAGTCTCTCAAGAACAATGTAGCCTCTTCCTCTAAGAGCTCAACCTTCTCAAAGGCCTCATCCAATGCAACTCCGCCTTGCAAGTGCTCTAACTTAATCCTTAAGCTTAAGGATGAACTCAACTCAGCACAAGGCAAGCAAGCACCTAAGGGTGCCATCTTTGACAAGGAGAAGGTGGCGTATGCACGAAGTGCATACACCAACACAAGATCTCTCCAAGTCAAGGATGGTCTTGGCTATACTAGAGGTGGAAGGTATAACGCCAAAACCTCCAAGTATGGCAAAGACATGATTGTCTTTGTTAAGGGGAGTTCATCCCCAACTAAAATTGAAAAGAACTCACCCTCTAGCAACAAATTGCCTAAATCTGAATCACACCCTCTATTCCATGATTTTGATGCATCTTATGTGCTAAAGAGGAACAAACACGGCAAAGTGTTTGCTAGATATGTTGGGCCACTCCGCAAGAGCCCCAAGCCTTGCGTGTGGGTGACCAAATGCCTAACTACTAACGTGAAAGGACCCAACTCTGCTTGAGTACCTAAAAGGAAGGCATAAACTTGTTTTGTAGGCTTACTCCTCCGGTGGATCGAAATGGGTGTTGGATAGCGGATGTACCAACCACATGACCGGAGAGAGGAGCATGTTCATAGAGTATGAGGAGAACGAGGACCCAAGTGAAGGAATCTTCTTTGGGGATAATAGCCAAGGGAAAATCCTTGGCTCCGGTAAAATTGCTATCTCCTCTTCGCATACTTTATCTAATGTTTTGCATGTTGATTCCCTAGACTATAATCTCCTATCCATATCACAGCTGTGTGATAAAGGATATAAGTGTGTTTTTTCTAGTGAGGGTGTGAATGTTCTGAGAGAGGGTAATGACTCAATAGCCTTTAAGGGAGTGCTCAAGGGAAAGCTCTATCTTGTGGATTTTACCACGGATAAAGCTCAACTTGACACATGCTTAATGGTGAAAGCCAACATGGGATGGCTTTGGCATAGAAGGCTAGCCCATGTTGGAATGAGGAACCTTCAAAAGATCCTTAAAGGAGAGCACGTTCGTGGCCTAAAGGATGTGGTATTTGAAAAGGATAGGCCATGTAGTGCATGCCAAGCAGGAAAGCAAGTAGGATCTCAACACCCCTCTAAGAATATCATGACGACAACTAGACCTTTGGAGTTACTCCATATGGATCTTTTGGCCCCATTGCTTACATTAGCATCGGTGGCAACAAGTATGGTCTAGTCATCGTTGATGACTTCTCTAGATATACTTGGGTGTTCTTCTTGCATGATAAGAGTGAAACCCTCGGTGTCCTCAAGAAATTCCTAAGGAGAGCTCAAAATGAGTTCACCTTAAGGATAAAAGCTATAAGGAGTGACAATGGCACCAAATTCAAGAACATGCAAGTAGAAGAGTTCCTAGATGAGGAGGGCATCAAGCATGAGTTTTCCGCTCCCTATTCTCCTCAACAAAATGGAATTGCCAAAAGAAAGAATAGGACGCTTATTGAGATGTCAAGGACGATGCTAGATGAGTACAAAACATCGGACCGGTTTTGGGCGGAAGCGGTTAACACCGCTTGCCACGCCGTAAACCGATTGTACCTTCATCGCCTCCTCAAGAAGACTCCTTACGAGCTTCTCGTTGGTAAGAAACCCAGTGTTTCTTACTTTCGTGTTTTTTGTAGCAAGTGTTATATCCTCAACAAGAAGCCTAGGACTTCGAAGTTTGCTTCAAAGTCCGATGAGGGTTTCTTGCTTGGATATGACTCAACCACTCATGCGTACCATGTGTTCAACAAATCCTCCGGAATTGTTGAAGTAGCACGTGACGTGGTGTTTGACGAAACCAATGGCTCTCAAGTGGAGCAAGTTGATCAACATGCCCTTGATCAAGAGGAACCTCCACTAGAAGCTCTAAGGAGAATGGCACTTGGAGATGTTTGCCCACAAGAACCATCTCAAAGCCCAAGTGACCATCATCATTATGAAGTAGGTCAAACCCCCATTGGACAAGTTGGAGATCCACTAGATACTCCCCAAAATGATAATGGGAATGAAGATCAAGGGGGAGGCTTGGATCAAGGGGAAGACCAAAGTGAAGAAGATAAAGCAAGTGATTCAAGAGCTCAACCTCCGCATCCTCGTGTTCATCAAAGTGTTCAACGGGATCACCCCGTTGACAACATTCTAGGAGATATCACAAGAGGAGTAACAACACGTTCACGTGTTGCAAACTTTTGTGAGCATTTCTCCTTTGTCTCATCCTTGGAACCCCATAAGGTTGAAGATGCCTTAAGAGATCCGAATTGGGTAGTTGCCATGCAAGAGGAGCTCAATAACTTTGAAAGGAACAAGGTTTGGGAGCTTGTCAAGCGCCCACAAGCTAATGTTGTTAGAACCAAGTGGGTGTTCCGCAACAAACAAGATGAGCATGGCGTGGTAACTAGGAACAAGGCACGACTTGTGGCAAAAGGGTACTCACAAGTTGAAGGATTGGATTTTGATGAGACATTTGCTCCCGTAGCTAGGCTTGAGTCAATTCGGATATTACTAGCCTTTGCTACTCATCATGACTTCAAGCTCTACCAAATGGATGTTAAGAGTGCATTTCTTAATGGCCCAATCAAGGAAGAAGTTTATGTAGAGCAACCTCTAGGGTTTGAAGACCAAGACTATCCTAACCATGTTTACAAATTGCGAAAGGCTCTTTATGGCCTCAAGCAAGCTCCTAGAGCTTGGTATGAGTGTCTAAGAGACTTTCTACTTGAAAATGGTTTTAGGATAGGCAAAGCGGATTATACCCTTTTCACAAAGCACTTCAACGAAGATCTTTTTGTGTGCCAAATATATGTGGATGACATCATATTTGGTTCCACAAATAAGGTGTTTTGTGATGAGTTCTCCAAGATAATGACGAAGAGGTTTGAAATGTCCATGATGGGTGAGTTGAAGTTCTTTCTAGGATTTCAAGTAAAACAACTCAAAGAAGGGACGTTCATAAGTCAAACTAAGTATACACAAGATATTCTAAGGAAGTTTGACATGAATAAGGCAAAACCCTTCAAAACCCCTATGGGGACAAATGGACACCTAGACCTAAATGAGGATGGTCCAAGTGTGGATCAAAAGTTATATAGGTCTATGATTGGTTCACTTCTCTATCTTTGTGCATCTAGGCCCGATATCATGCTAAGTGTGTGTATGTGTGCTCGCTTTCAAGCGGCACCTAAGGCTTGTCATTTGACCGCCGTTAAAAGGATCTTGAGATATCTAGTACACACACCTTCCCTAGGACTTTGGTACCCCAAAGGATCTAAGTTTAACCTCATTGGATATTCCGATGCGGACTATGCGGGGTGCAAAGTTGATAGGAAGAGCACATAAGGTACATGCTAATTCTTGGGTCGATCTCTAGTGTCTTGGTCCTCCAAGAAGCAAAACTCTATTGCTCTCTCCACCGCCGAAGCGGAATATGTTGCAGCCGGAAGTTGTTGTGCACAACTTCTTTGGATGCGACAAACCCTTAGGGATTATGGGATTAACTTGCGCAACATTCCACTCTTGTGTGACAACGAGAGTGCCATCAAGATAGCCCATAATCCGGTGGAGCACTCTAGGACCAAACACATAGACATTCGACACTATTTCTTGCGAGATCACTCAATGAAGGGAGATATTGTAATTTCTCATGTGAGGACGGAACATCAACTCGCGGATATCTTCACCAAGCCTCTTGATGAGAAGCGTTTCTGTGAGCTAAGAAGTGAGCTCAACATTTTGGATTCTAGGAATGTGGCTTAAACCACATTTCTCACTTTTTGAGCTATATTTCGAAAAACTCTTCTCTATCTTAATTTCTCTTCAAAAAAAAAACTGTTTGAGAGAACTTTTTCTTGGAAATGGATCATTTTTTATCATACTTTCTTCATTAATCATGTTTGCATTGCTTGTTGTCCAAAAGGACCAATGATTGGAGGGCAAAGCTCTAAAATACAGTTTTTCAGCCCAGTCGGACCGGACTAGTCCGCCCCATTGGACGGACAAGTCCGGGTCCAGACTAGTCCGCGGCTAGTCCGCATACCGGACTAGTCCGCTCTGAGGCCGGACTAGTCCGGAGGCAGACTAGTCTGCGTCTGGTCCGCGCACCGGACTAGTCAGTCGTGGCACCGGACTAGTCCGGCCCTTGGGGGCTTAAACCCCCAGGGTCGGCCCAGACCCCTCCTCTTCCTCTCACTCGCGCCTCTCCCTCTCCCACGCTCAAGCAACCGCCTCTTTTGGCGATTTTTCGCTCCAACCACCAAATCTCGATTCCAATCCGTGCATTGGAGCCCTTGGGGGTGAGGGATCGTTTCCCCGCGCTTCACCTTCGCAATCCATCGTCGATTTCGTCGATTCTCGCGGATTTAAGAAGGTATTCTAGCTTCTTCAAAAACTTTCCCCATTTTTGATTCTTGAGGTTTTTGATAGGAACACCTTCATAGATATTGCTCCATATACCCTTGTGATCACAGCCTAGGAGTATTGCGCGCTGATCTGAAGATTTTTCGATGATTCGATTAGGGTTAGGGTTTATCCTGCGCAACCCGGACTAGTCCGACGCCTGGCGGACAAGTCTGGTTTGCACAGAGCAAACCCTAGTCCTAGTTTTCTCTCGAGACTTCTTCCGCAATGCTTCCATCTCCTTGAACTCACCTTCAACTCATACCTTTCCGTCTATGTATTTTCCGCAGCATGTCGAACTCGGAGCGCTCCCCTTCTCGTCTCAACCCCGCGGGCGATGAAGAACGCCCCGAGACCTATCGGGGCCGCACCGAGGAGAGAGGTGCGGAAGTACCCCGGGAGGGCCGCACCAAGGCTCAAATCATCGAAGCGAGGACGAAGGCTGCCCTCATTAAGGTGCAGAAAGAAAAAGAAGAAAGGCGGCTGAAGGCACTCGAAGCCTCCAAAGTAGCTGCCACTATCTACAATGAGGAAGAAGCCTTGGCACGAGCAACTGCCGAATCTCTCAATGAGCTAAGAAAGAAGAAGAGACAAGACAGGGAGGCTCACAACTCCAGGGCCGCTGAGGCCAATGCTCCCAAAAGGAAGAGACTCATCACTGCTGGCGAGAAGGCAAAGGGCAAGGAGCAAGCCCAAAGGGAAGAAGAGCCAAGGGTCGAGCGTGACCCTAAGAAAGGAAAGGCTCCGGCTCCAGTCGAGCCGAAGAAGAAGAAGCCCTCCGTCAAGGTGCCAGCCAAGAAGGCACTCGGAGGAGTTTTGATTCGTGAAAAAGGGAAGACTCAGGCTGTTGGCCCTCTTGTGATGCACAGTCCAGCACGTAATTGTAGGGATCGAATGCCCAAGAGGGGGGGGGGTGAATTGGGCTACTTCAAATTTTAAGTCAATTTAAAGCTTAAGTGAAATCTAATTCTCTAAGCAAGCCAACAGTGCAATTAAGAGAATTAAGTGCGGAATTGAGAATTGCGTAATCGTAAGGGAGTAGGGAGGAGGAATGCAAACGCTCGAAGACACGGGGACACGTCGATTTTTCCCGTGGTTCGGTGAGATCACTAGGATCCACCTACGTCCACGTTGTGGCACCCACCTAAGGGTATCGCCACTCCCAAGTCACCGAGACGAGGGAATCCACTAACTTCCTCCGTTCGCCATCCTTGGCAAGGTGGAGCTCAAGCCTTGTACAACTTCGATCCTCCGGGCTTCCACAATGGTCTCGGCAAGCTCCGGAGCGATCTCTTCACTCTCCTCTTGATACAAGGTGAGTGCAATCACCAAGAATGCACTTTCTCACGGCTCTCCCTATTCTAGAGTCTCCACTCACCCACAGAGGACGCACACAAGCTTAACTCTAAGAGGAACTAGCCTATATCTTGAGGTGTGAAAGGGTTACACGAGTGTGAAAATGAGTATTCTAAGTCTTGGACACTTGGGGAATGTGTAGTGGTGCTCTTGTTGTCCAGCCTCATCGAAATGACTGGTGGGAGGGGGTTAAATACTCAGCCCAACCGAATTAGCCGTTGGAAAAGTGGGCTGATTACTTTTTCTGTGTACATCGGATGATCCGATGACCCCCTTTTTATGAGCATCGGTCTAATTTGATTAGCTGACGTCATTCTGTCAGAAATGACCGTTATTAGACCGATGCTTCACCTCCTTCATCATCAGAGGATCCGATGAATAGATCTTCAGTCTGGTTGAGCTGATAATTTGCTTCTGTTGTAATCGACCGATGTGCATCTGCCTTCAACATCGGATGATCCGGTGTTCAGTCCTTCAGAACACTTCAGAAAATTTGCTTACTGTTGTATTCATCCGATGTTCACTTGATACACATCGGATGATCCGGTGTGTACTTCATTCTGAGGTCTTCTTCTTCTGTTGAGTCCAAATCGACCGATGCAGTCATTCTTCAGATCACCGGATGATCCGGTGTGTACAATTTGTTTCCTTCGAGTTGAGTTGGACTGATCTTTTGGAGTTTGGACTTGTGACCTCTTGAACACTTGTTTGTATGGCTCTTCTGATGGATATGAAGCTTCTTGTGTTGCCAATTTTGATAAGGTTGCGTCGTTGTACGAGTTCCTCATTTGTTTCCGATTAACCCCTTAGGTTAGTTCGTTGAGGGGTCTCCTTTTGCATCCAATGAGCAGTAGATGACATTTATGAGTGATTGATCGACGTTTGATTCATTGTACATGAAACCTCGCATCCACAAACTCATTAGTGGTAATTAACGGTTGTCATTAATCACCGAAACCGTACCTCGTGGGGGCCTAGATGCTTTCAATCTCCCCCTTTTTGGTGATTGATGATAACACAACGAGTAGAGCATAAAAGTAATGGAATTTGAAACGCAAACGCAATGCTCATAAAGAAATGTAATCGGAACAACATGCAACACAAGGAGCTCGAAGGCTCAAACAGTGATCAAATATAAATCATAAGAGTGAAGTAGCATACTGAATTACAAATAGTAGCAAATGATAACAATCAAGTCTCAAATAGAAGCAAATAACAAGACTGAAAGCAAATAGATAACTAGCACTCCCCCTAAGCAAATAGATAACTAGCACTCCCCCTAAGCCCAAGACACTCCCCCTAACTCTAACTCTTCTCCCCCTTTGGCATCAAGACACCAAAAAGGGAAGAGGAGTACCTAGGACTCCGGAGCTCTCGGGGCGACGGTGAAGCGGACGACGTCGGCGGTGTCGGAGCTGCTCGAGGTAGACGTCGCCGGAGCTGGTGCTGGAGCGGGAGGAGCCGGAGGTGCTGACGTGGCTGGAGCTGGAGCTGCTGGAGGGTCAGCTGGAGCTGGAACTGCTGGTGGAGAAAGCACGGCCGGGAGAGGCGAGAACTGGAACGGCACCGTCGAAGCCAGCAGTGGAGACATGCTGTAGCTCGGGATCGGCGACGCCGGTGCTGGAACTGAAGCTGGAGCCAGAGGAGGTGCTGCTGGAGGCTGACTGAGACCGGTGTGCTGTGGCGGAAGGGCTATCCCGGTCTGCTGGTAGAGGTTGGTGATCAACCCCAGGATACCCATCATCGCCTGCTGGGTCTGCTGCTGCTGGTCCAGTGTCCTCCGGTGCATCTGGTCCACCAGACTCGTGAACCGGTCCGTGTCCTCGCGCCTCTGGCGGGCCATCTCTAGCTGCATCTCTGTCTGCTGCCTCTGAAGCTCTGCGAGCCGCGCAGCCTGCTCTGCCCTGGCCTGCTCAGCAGCGAGCCTGTCCTGGCGCTGCTGCTCGATCATCTGCTGAAGAAGCGACGTCAGCTCAGACGGCTGCGTCACCTGCGCCTCGGACACAGGAGGTGGTGTCGGTGGCGGAGCAGCTGATCCTCCGGCCTCGGCGTCGTGCTGCCTCGGTGAAGGTGGAGGAGGAGGGAAGTACTCCTCGACACTGTCGTCTGTGTCGCTCTCGGACCAGACGTGCTGTAAGTCTCCACCTTGAGCTTCTGCCTCAGCCAGACGCTCATCTTCCTTCTCGAGGTCAGACCAATCCTCCTCAGTCAAGCGCGCCCTGACCTGGCGCTCAACTGGACGGCCAAGGCGGCGGTCTCCAGGAGCGGACGCACGGTAGTGGCCGAAGCGGGTCACGCTCTCGTCAGCAAGCCGGGCCTGTGCTGAATGTCCCCCTGGCACCACCATAGAGCAAATGAAGCTAATCCAGTGCCCGTAGACCATCTGCCTCATCATCCCAATCCCATCTGTAATGACGTCCTCCATCTCGCAGAGGAGTATGTCCACGATATCAAAATCCATCCCGTTCATTATGTAGAACAGGAGGGTCTGCTGGAGACTCGTGAACCCCTCCAAGTATCCTGACCTCGGCAGGAGCGTGCGGCGCAAGGCGAGGTGCACAATGCGCGCAGCTGGGGTCAGGAGTGCTGGGACTCTTGGCTGATCTGGAGAGAATGTGGGGCCAAACAAGGAGCGGATCTCGTCCAGCTGAGGTGCTACCCCTCCAGTAAGTGGCCTCCTCGGTGGATCTGCCTGCCCATAGACCTTCTCGTGAATGCTAGTGTCGTGCAGGTCCAAGCCAAGGATGTGCCCCAAAGTCTGCCTCGTGAGATGGTAGTGCTGACCATTGAACATGAAGGCAATTGATCTTCTGCCCTCTGAGATGTACAGGGTCGCGTAGAAGACACGGACCCATTCTTCCACATACGCACTTCTCTCATAGTCCAATAGCTCCACCAGGCCTCTGTATCGCTCAAAGAAGGGGCGGACATCAGTTTCCGCGGCCACTGCGAGCTGCCTCCAGTCCAGGTGGTTGTGCTGAAAGAGCTTGTGTCCCCGGCGCTTGTAGGTCTCATAGAGAGACGCCTGGGTGACAGTCCAGAAGCGACTGTCAACAAGCAGCTCTCGGGGCTGTGGGAACCACTCCTCAAGAAGAACACTCCATCTGAGCTTACGGAGTTGCTTCGCCTTCATCTTCCGGTAGTCCACAAGGCGAACTCCTTCACGGACCAGGACGGCCGTGTCCACCTCATGGATGTCCCTCTCAGCCTCCCTGTCCTCACGACGGTCGGCAGCCGTCGGTCTCGGACGAGGAGCAGCCTCGGCGTGACCTCCTCGAGTCCGGGCTGAGCGCCGGCGGACGAGAGGCGCAACTGGCTCCTCTTCGGCGTCGGAGTCGTCGACCACGGGAGGCGGCCTTGGACGGGCCTCGCAAATCCTCAACGAACCCCCATGGCCGCGCTCACGCTCTTCGGCGGCGCGAGCGGCCATCAAGGCCTCCTTCTCATCCTTCGAAAGTTTCCGCTTTTTCGCGGCGGGCTCCGCGATCGCTTTTCCCTTTCCTTTGCGATCACGACCCATCTAGGCGACGGAGAGGAAGGGTTAGCAACGTTGAAAACGAACGATGACGAGATAATCAACGAGAGACGTCGCACGTCACGGAGCTCACCTTAGCGACGATGAAGCTCGGGAAAACCTAGCGACGGGGGCCGGAGAAGACGTGGAGATGCTTCGACGGAGGGAGAGGTGCGGTGGCGATGGTGCGTGGGCGCGGGTGGAGCACGGCGGCGGCTGCTGCGGAAGTGGTGCGGTGAGCGGTGCTGCGGGTGGAGCACGGCGGCGGCGGCGCGAGGGAAGGGCGGCGGCGCGCGGGAGAGGTGGCCGGCGGCGGTGGCGCGAGCAGGGGACGGCGGCGGCGGCCGGCGGCGGCGCTGCAGGCGAGGGAGAGGCGGCGGCGCGTGGAGAGGCGGTGGTCGGCGGCGGCGGGAGCACGGGGTGTCGGGGAGAGAAAGGGTCGGGCCGGCGCGCGGGTTTAAATAGTGGGGCCCAAACCCTAGCCGTTTTTCAAACACCGGATGGACCAATGATATATGCAGTGAACATCGGTCAATTGCAACAGTAAGGATATTCAAGAATTGCTGTTGACATCGGATGCACCGACGATTAGGGTTTTGAACATCGGTCGATCAACACAGTAAGGGTGTTCAACCGAGTGAAATTGACACCGGATGATCCGACGTTAGAGGGAGGTAGACATCGGTTGAATGGATCACAGCTCCAGAAGAGTGAACATCGGATGGACCGATGTTTTCCAGGATGAACGCGTCGGATCATTTGAGGTTCTGACAGAGTTGGGTTTTGAGGATTGAACACCTATTTGACCGATGAGAGATTGACAGGGGCATCGGATAATCCGATGACAACAGAACGAAAACATCCCATATATGTCCTTTGACCAAACAAACAATCGAGGAGAAACACATGTCTTAGGACTTTTTGGGCAACCCCTTACCCCTCAAAAAGCTAATATGCCAATAGCTTGGCTAGACCTTAACACAAATGGAACACCAAGAAAAATGGAGGAAAATATCCAAATAAAATGTAAGGTCCATGCTTTGTGAGGTAGAGTATGAAGACTTCTATCTCTTTGAAGCATGATCCTCTAGGCATTAACGTACCTAACATTTTGTTCTTTCCACCTTATATGAGTTGAGATATTGCATTTCAAACAAGTCTCCTTCTCATGTGGTGGGTTCCCCTTTGTGACAATCTACCGTTATGCAATGCCAAACAAATTATATTGCAAGGTATTGAATGAGTGCAACTTTATATGGCAGGGATCATGCAAGGCATAAAATAAATCTATCTTGCCAAGTTTGAACCTTCCAAAGGCTTCCTCAGGGAAAACTACTTCTAGCTTGCCCCTATCCTTTGGGAGTTAGACAAGACCTATATGATATGCATCCTTACATGAACATGGCAACTTACATGACGTTAGATGCATCTAGCACATTTAATTTCTAAGCCTAAAAAAGGTTTCTCATCAAGTGCGGGAATGGGGTTTTTAGCTATCTTAACCACACTTTCATTGTCACAAAGGTGAGGCACATAATCATACAAGCAATCATTTAACATGACATGGGGCCTAGATGCGGAAAGATATAGCGATAGACTATTTATGGAAAGGTAATTTGATTTGACAATAGGGTTACCGTCCATATCCGCGTTGGGCTCCCATTCTCAACTTTCTTCAAGAGGTTCTTAGTGTACTTCTCTTGATGGATGAAGGTCCCCTCTTGAAGTTGCTTGATTTGAAATCCTAGGAAGAAGTTGAGCTCTCCAATCATTGACATCTCGAATTCCCTAGACATCATTTTGCCAAACTCATGGCTAAGAGCTTTGTTAGTTGAGCCAAAAATAATATCATCGACATAAATTTGACAAAGAAATAAGTCTCCGTCGATGTCCTTGGTGAAGAGTGTAGTGTCCACCCTCCCAATCTTGAAACCTTGCATGACGAGGAAGTCCCTTAAGCGCTCGTACCATGCCCTTGGAGCTTGCTTGAGTCCATAGAGTGCTTTGTTTAGCCTATAGACATGGTTAGGGTTTCTTGGGTCCTCAAACCCGGGAGGTTGCTCAACAAACACAAGTTCATTAATATAGCCATTGAGAAATGCACTCTTAACATCCATTTGATAAAGCATGATATTATGATGAGAAGCAAAAGCAAGGAGTATGCGGATAGCTTCTAACCGTGCTACCGGGGCGAATGTCTCCCCAAAATCCAAACCTTCAACTTGAGCAAATCCCTTCGCCACAAGCCTAGCTTTGTTGCGGACCACCACGCCATTCTCATCTTGCTTGTTGCGGTAGACCCACTTCGTTCCAATCACATTCTTGTCCTTGGGTCGCTCCTCCAACACCCAAACTTCATTGCGGGTGAAGTTGTTGAGTTCCTCTTGCATAGCCATCACCCAATTGGAGTCTTGGAGAGCTTCCTCAATGCTTTTGGGTTCTACACACGACACAAAAGAGTAGTGCTCACAAAAAGATGCAACATGACGTGAACGAGTACTTACTCCCCGTGAAGGACTTCCAATGATTTGATCCATTGGATGTGCCTTG
Organism: Tuctoria greenei; assembly: GCA_036927565.1. Taxonomy (NCBI): domain Eukaryota; kingdom Viridiplantae; phylum Streptophyta; class Magnoliopsida; order Poales; family Poaceae; genus Tuctoria; species Tuctoria greenei. The sequence goes on from JAYESD010000012.1 coordinate 128,226,082, forward strand.
GAGATGCGCCCATGTCTCATCAACGGTTGTGAGTCACTTGGTGGTGGTGAAGCATCTTGCTCGTCTTGTGGTTGGACTTCATCTTGGACTTCATCTTCTTCTTGGTGTTGTGTGGCTTGTTGGTCTTGCATAGGCAATGGATCATCTTTGTCTTCTTCTTCATCCACTTGAGGCGCCATGGAGGTGTTGATGTTCGGACTTGAAGCTCCCCCTTGATCATGGCTCTCCTCAACTTCGGGCTTGATGTCTCCTATGGTCATGTTCTTCATAGCTTCTCGTAGAGGCTCATCATCTATATCATCATGACCAAAACTCTCCTCTTGGGAGCCATTAGTCTCATCAAACTCAACGTCACAACTTTCTTCAACTAACCCGGAGGTTTGGTTGAATACTCGATATGCCTTTGAGTTTGACGCATAACCAAGGAAAATACCAACATCGCACCTTCTTTCAAACTTACCAAGTCTTTTCTTGCGGTAGATGTAGCACTTGCATCCGAAGACCCGGAAGTAGGAGATGTTGGGCTTTCTCCCAATGAGGAGCTCGTAGGGAGTCTTTTGGAGAAGTCGATGAAGGTAGACTCTATTTGCGGCATGGCATGCCGTGTTGATCGCTTCCGCCCAAAACTTCTCCGACGTCCCATAATCATCAAGCATGGCTCTCGCGAGGGTGATTAGTGTCTTGTTCTTTCTCTCAACAACACCGTTTTGTTGAGGGGTGTATGTAGCCGAAAATTCGTGCTTGACTCCTTCACGGTCACACCACTCCCCAATATTGTAGTTCTTGAACTCGGTGCCGTTGTCACTCCGGACCTTGATGATGGGAAGTTGGAATTCCCGTTGAGCTCGTTTTGCAAAGGTCTTGAAGACTTCCGGGGTTTCACCCTTGTCACCTAAAAACAAAGTCCAAGCATAGCGAGAGTAATCATCAACAATAACGAGACAATAGAGATTACCGCCAAGGCTTTGGTAGGTGGACGGTCCGAAGAGGTCCATGTGAAGTAGTTCGAGCGGCTTGGAGGTAGACACCATTGTCTTCATCGGATGGTGCGAAGCCACTTGCTTCCCGGCTTGACATGCGCTACATAGCTTGTTCTTTTCAAACGTCACGTCCTTTACGCCGGTCACCATCCCTAGCTTGAAGGACTTCTTGAGCTTGCTCATTCCTATGTGAGCAATCCTCCGATGCCATAGCCACCCCAAACTTGTCTTGGTGAAAAGACAAGTGGTTAGGCTTGCGCTCTTGTTGGAGAAGTCCACCAAATATAGATGACCATGCCTAAAGCCCTTGAATATTAGCTCTTTGCTAGCTACACTAGACACCACAACACCATCTTTGTCAAATGTGCACGTTAGTCCAAGATCACAAAGTTGAGCAATAGAGAGCAAATTAAAGCTAAGAGACTTAACGTAAAGCACATTCGAAATGGACAAGTCATTAGAAATTGCAATTTTACCTAAACCAATTACCTTCCCCTTTGAGTTATCACCAAAGGTGACTTGTTCATGATTGTCGGGGTCTTCTATGGAGGTGAACATACCATCATTGCCGGTCATGTGTTGAGTGCACCCACTATCGAGTACCCAATGTTTTCCTCCGGCTTTGTAGTTCACCTACACACATGAAGTTAGTTTTTGAGTTTAGGAACCCAAGCCAACTTAGGTCCTTGTATGTGTGATACAAGTGATTTTGGGACCCAAAGTTGCTTGGGGAGCTTCCCCTTCATGCCCTTGATGTTTTTGCCAATGAACTTCGCCTTCACCTTTCCACCTACTTTGCTCAATAGATAGTGACAATCATTGAAAGTAGATGAATAGTTAGGAGGTAATTTTGGAGAAGGACGAGTGGGAAGAGGGCACTCCCTAGTGTGATGTCCGGTGACCTCACAATGTTGGCAATAGGATCCCACTTCCTTGATGAAGCTTGTCCTAAGCTCCGGTGAGGGCACCTTCCATTTGTTGGGCGTAGGGAAGGTCCCAAGTCCCCTCTTGTTGAAGCCTTTAGCTTGTTGGAAGAGGATCTCCTTGTGCTTGTCCTCTCCCTTGGAAAGTCTAGCCACACTAGTGCGGAGACTTTCGATCTCGTCCATTAGCTCCTTCTCCCTATTAGCTTTCAATGGCAAAGACTCATGCAAATTGTTAGTGGCATGTGAACTAGCGGGTGTTTTGCCATCAAGAGTTTCTTTCTTCAAGTTATTCAATTTTAGTTCCATTGCTTCATAGGAAAGACTAAGTGTCTCATGCTCTTGAACTAACTCGTTATGCTTAGCCAATAGTGCCGAGTTAGCTAAGTCAAGCTCATGGAACTCAAGCTTGATTTGAGCCTTCTCCTCCTCGATTTGCTTGACATGTGACTTGAGCGTTTCATGCTCATTAAGTATGGTGACATACTTGTCTTGTAAATCGAGGTTGGCACCCTCTAGCTTAGCGCGAGTTAGCTCAAGTGCCTTAACCTTAGCCTTTTCCCTTTTGATAATGGCATGATATTCATTAATCATAGATGCTAGTTCATCGGGAGAAAGTTCATCATCACTTGAGTCATCACATACCTTTGTGTTACCTTTCGCCATGAGGCACATAGGCGGTGGAGGAAGGGGTGAGTCATCCTTGTTGACGATAGCGAGGCTTGCCAAGTTTTCTTCCTCATCTTCACTATCATCACTTGTTTCTTCATCGGTGACCCACTCATTTGCTTCGCACATGAAAACCTTTTGAGGTCCTCTTCTCTTCTTTGGAAAGAGCTTGGTCTTCTTGCCTTTGTCAAGTTTCTTCTTTCCAAAGGTGCGCTTGGGCTTTGCATCTTCATCATCATCACTCTCTTCTAGCTTGCGATGCTTGCCCTTGTCCTTCCTCTTGTCCGGTCTTGGACAATCATATGATATGTGGCCTTGATCGCCACAATTGTAGCACGTCTTGTTTTCATCTCTCCTTGGCAAGAAGGCTTTCTTCTTGGGATCAAACGAGTATCCCTTCTTGGCAATCTTTGAGTTGAGACGTGAAAACTTCCTCATCATCAATGCAAGCTCATCATCATCATCTTCACTTGTAGCTTGTTCTTCCTCACTTGAGCTAGGCTCAACCACTTTCTTCTTCTTGGTATGTGTCTTCTTGGTTGAGGCCTTGAGAGCAATGGTCTTTGATGATGATGACTCCTCCATCATTCCAAGCACACTCATCTCATGAGCATGTATCTCTCCAATGAGCTCCGAAACCTCAATGTTGTCAAGTGACTCCTTTTGGAGCATTGAGTTGATGATGTTGTACTTGGGCTTGGGAAGTAGCATGAGGATCTTGCGGTTGATGAGTCCCTTGCCAAGAGAAGCAATGTCAAGAGCATTAATTTCCTCAATGAGTACATTTAAGCGAGAAAACATTTGATTAACATTCTCATGAGGAAGCATTTTAAAATCATCATACTTGGATTTAAGCAAGTGATATTTGAGCTCTTTGACACGAGAGGAACCCTCATGGATCTCAATCAAGCAAGCCCAAATTTCACAAGCTTTCTCCTTACTAGCAATTCTAGCAAATACATCTTGACTAATGCACTCATAAATAGCATTCCTAGCCTTAGCATCCCATTTTAGTTGATCACCAATATATTCATGGTTGCCAAACCCCGCATGGGTCGCTTCCCACACTTCGGGAGAAATTGCCTCAAGGTAAGCGCGCATGCGTGCTTTCCAATAAGCAAAATTCTTGCCCTCGAAGGTAGGAACCGAACCCCCATTCTTGGCCATTTTTGCTCTCTAGCGGTGAAGCTAGAATGATCCAATGAGCAACCTTGCTCTGATACCAATTGTAGGGATCGAATGCCCAAGAGGGGGGGGGGTGAATTGGGCTACTTCAAATTTTAAGTCAATTTAAAGCTTAAGTGAAATCTAATTCTCTAAGCAAGCCAACAGTGCAATTAAGAGAATTAAGTGCGGAATTGAGAATTGCGTAATCGTAAGGGAGTAGGGAGGAGGAATGCAAACGCTCGAAGACACGGGGACACGTCGATTTTTCCCGTGGTTCGGTGAGATCACTAGGATCCTCCTACGTCCACGTTGTGGCACCCACCTAAGGGTATCGCCACTCCCAAGTCACCGAGACGAGGGAATCCACTAACTTCCTCCGTTCGCCATCCTTGGCAAGGTGGAGCTCAAGCCTTGTACAACTTCGATCCTCCGGGCTTCCACAATGGTCTCGGCAAGCTCCGGAGCGATCTCTTCACTCTCCTCTTGATACAAGGTGAGTGCAATCACCAAGAATGCACTTTCTCACGGCTCTCCCTATTCTAGAGTCTCCACTCACCCAGAGAGGACGCACACAAGCTTAACTCTAAGAGGAACTAGCCTATATCTTGAGGTGTGAAAGGGTTACACGAGTGTGAAAATGAGTATTCTAAGTCTTGGACACTTGGGGAATGTGTAGTGGTGCTCTTGTTGTCCAGCCTCATCGAAATGACTGGTGGGAGGGGGTTAAATACTCAGCCCAACCGAATTAGCCGTTGGAAAAGTGGGCTGATTACTTTTTCTGTGTACATCGGATGATCCGATGACCCCCTTTTTATGAGCATCGGTCTAATTTGATTAGCTGACGTCATTCTGTCAGAAATGACCGTTATTAGACCGATGCTTCACCTCCTTCATCATCAGAGGATCCGATGAATAGATCTTCAGTCTGGTTGAGCTGATAATTTGCTTCTGTTGTAATCGACCGATGTGCATCTGCCTTCAACATCGGATGATCCGGTGTTCAGTCCTTCAGAACACTTCAGAAAATTTTCTTACTGTTGTATTCATCCGATGTTCACTTGATACACATCGGATGATCCGGTGTGTACTTCATTCTGAGGTCTTCTTCTTCTGTTGAGTCCAAATCGACCGATGCAGTCATTCTTCAGATCACCGGATGATCCGGTGTGTACAATTTGTTTCCTTCGAGTTGAGTTGGACTGATCTTTTGGAGTTTGGACTTGTGACCTCTTGAACACTTGTTTGTATGGCTCTTCTGATGGATATGAAGCTTCTTGTGTTGCCAATTTTGATAAGGTTGCGTCGTTGTACGAGTTCCTCATTTGTTTCCGATTAACCCCTTAGGTTAGTTCGTTGAGGGGTCTCCTTTTGCATCCAATGAGCAGTAGATGACATTTATGAGTGATTGATCGACGTTTGATTCATTGTACATGAAACCTCGCATCCACAAACTCATTAGTGGTAATTAACGGTTGTCATTAATCACCGAAACCGTACCTCGTGGGGGCCTAGATGCTTTCAGTAATCTAAACCGTCAGCCCAACCTCTCAGCTAACACATTCAAAGAAAAAGGAGCTGAGAAGGCCAGGAGGCTCAGAGACGAAAATGTCTATAGGTATGAGAGGTCCACCGCCGACCCTCGGTTCTGGTGTGACTTCCATTGCGATTACTATCGCACAGTCTACCAGGCCATGAAGAAGCCAGTGATCCAGGCTCAATGGGTGGACTGGACCTATATGGCCAAGAAGAAGCACGAGGCGTTTGACGCAGTGATCGAGGCAGCTGAGCGCCACAGAATCAAGAACATTCTCGGGTTCAAGTATGACTGGAATGAGGAGGTCATAGTTCAGTTCTATACCACGGTTCACTTCCACTCTCGTGGTGACCGTGCAATCACTTGGATGACCAACGGTGAGCAGTACTATGCCACTTTTGAGGTTTTTGCTCAGGCTCTTGGTCTGGAGAGTCACCTGGACCATGAGATAATTATCTCCAATCTCAAGGCCATGGACAGGGATGACATGAGCTATATGTACCCTCCTCACGTCAAGTGTGAAGCTGGACTAGCCAGGAACATCCTCCCGTTCTACAGCATTCTCAACATAATTCTTAGGAGGACAGTGGCTCCGAAGGAAGGGGATGCAGGGATCATCCAGGGTCACCTCAGGCACCTGTTGGCTCTCATCGATGGACATGAGATGTTCAACCTTGTAGATTACATCTTTGATGATATCTACAACATCTCACACACGCCCAACCGTGCCTCTGGTTATGCCCCGTACATTATGTGTCTGATCGAGAAGGTGTCCGGGCTTGTGTTTGTGAAGGACACCACTCACCAGCCTCTCCGACCCCAGATGCCTCCTACTGTCCAGATCCCTCCGCGCCGGAAGAACGCGGATCCTCCCTCTCAGCCGGAGGAACCTCGTGGTGGAGCCTCTTGCCGTGCCACTCACTCACCCGGTGGCTCCTCTAGCAGCGGAGTCCTCAAGTTTCTTCGGTCCATCTTCACTTTGTGCTGCAAAGCCGAGGTGCGAGCTCAGCGGACTGAGCGCTACGTGAGGAAGCTCTGCGACAAGATGGAGATTCCGATGAGCCCTGAGGCCTCCGACGACGAGCTCACTCCATACCCCCTTCTCACCCCCGAGGAGTTGACACTCTTGGGTGAGACGGAGGGTACCTCCTCACCGGGCTCCGACGACGACGACGATCATGAGGAAGACGTCGAGGACCCGGAGGCTACGGAGAGCGACTCCCGCGACGGCGATAGTGACGAGGACGAGGACTAGCTTTTGGGTCCCTGCCCCCCTCTTCTTTTCCTTTTTGGTGCCTTGATGCCAAAGGGGGAGAGTTAGGGGGAGTCAGTCAGTCCTTTGTATGTGTTTGGAGGAAGTAGCAGTCTTTTGTGTTTTGTGTGGTGTGTTCTTGTCATTTGGACCTCTTTTGTAACTTATTCATGCTACTTGGATGTTTACATTTGTGCAAGACTTGCTAATGTTGTTAAATATCAATATAATGTTCCTATTGCCAATCTTTTGATTATATTGATGCTTTTTATGTCTTGTCACAATTGTTGAGCACATTACGTAGGCACCCCACCATAACGTGTGACGGTATGAAAGATCTCCTCCACCTCTTTTACATGCTGCATACATTGAGGGGGAGTCATTCATACGCACACAAGTTATGAAAACCAAAATTTATACTCTTATTTGTGAAGGACTTGATGTATTGTCATCAATCACCAAAAAGGGGGAGATTGAAAGTGCATCTAGGTTCCCCGTGGGTTTTGGATGATTGATGACGACAATTAAGTCGCTAATGAGCTCATGTGATCTTAGCACAGGTATGGACTCGATTGGAGACGCAAACCTTCAAAAAGGAAAAGGAAGGAAACGGAGTCGACTCGAAGCGTAGAAACTAGGGTTTCTAGCGTGTTGAGTTAGACTAGCCGTAGAAATAGGAGGGTGTGTGTGTAAAGTGCAAAGAGATCAAAGTAGAAGCTCAAGAGTGGTGGTTGAGGTAAAAATCCTATTTGGAGTTGAAGTTAGAGTAGTCTGGCAGGAGTGGCCGGACTAGTCCGCCTTAGGGCCGGACTAGTCCGCTCCTGGCTAGACTAGTCCGTTTTCACACGGACCAGAAGGTCCTGTGTGACTTCGGACTAGTCCGTAGTGGACCGGACTAGTCCGGGATACCCCTTGAAGTGGAGTTTCGGGACTAAGTCCTAGAGAGCGGACTTGTCCGTTTTGGGGCGGACCAAAAGGTCCTGTGTGAGATCGAACTAGTCCGTCCTTGGGCCGGACTAGTCCGTGGTGCCGAGTGCAGAGAGGTTTTGTGACTAAGTCTGGGAAGGCCGGACTAGTCCGTGGTCTCCAGACTAGTCCGTTTTCACACGGAACAAAAGGTTCTGTGTGAGATCGGACTAGTCCGGTAAGGGCCGGACTAGTCCGTTGTGGAAGTTACCGTTTGAATTTGAACTTTGGCGGGTAGCGTAACGATTGCCGCGCAGTGCGACAGTGTCAGAGGGGTCAGTGGTCCCCTAGGCCGGACTAGTCCGGGCCTGAGGCCGGACTAGTCCGCCCTTTTGCTGAGGTCAGCGGTTTGGGCTCGGGACTCCTATAAAAAGGGGACCCCCGGCCTCATTTCAAATACTCTCGAACCCTAGTGCCGCCACAGCCTACTTGGAGCACTCTTAAGCCTCTTTCTTGCCAACTTTCTCTCTAAAACTAATTCTTGTGTGGATTAGGGTTTAGTGAGGTGGAGAAGAGGAAGAACATCGCGCTTGTGCTCCCGGTTTGATCTCTTGCACTCATTGAGTCTTTGTGAGCTGTGTGTTGAGTGTGTTTTGTGTTGTTGATCATCTTTGTGGTGTGGGAGCCTCAGATTGTGAGAAGCCCCAACGAATCTTGTATTCACACTTTGAGATAGTGGAGAACCAAGTTAGGCCCGTGAGGTAAACTTGGTGAGGGAAGGGTTGGTGAACCCGGTCCTTTGTGGACTCCTCAACGGGGATGTAGATTCTTGTGTGGAATCGAACCTCGGGATAAAATCCTTGTGTCTCCGTGTTCTTCGCATTTTGTTTATTGCATACTTAGCTCTAGGGTTGCTAGTCTTGTCTTGTGCCTCACATTGCTTAATCTTGTTAAAACTTGACTCACTCTTGTGTTGATAGTTTCTAAACTTGTCTCAGACATATCCTCACTTGTAGCCTCGAGAAAATCCCCTTAAAACTTGCTAGAAACACTTTTTAGGGTTCTTCACGCAGGCTGACCGGACTAGTCCGCCCCCAGACCGGACTAGTCCGCCTCCTGTGATTTAATCTCGTTTTATTCAGTCATTTGCAGGTCGATTAGCCTATTCACCCCCCCCCCTCTAGGCAACTTTCAGCTGTCCACTGCTTATCGATCCAACGACTCAGTTTATAAGCCACACGATAGATGTGTCTATAACAGCAGCAGCCACGGTTCAGTCCGTGATCCTCTGTCAGCCTCCCAAGGTACGGCTTCCGGTGGCATCTCCCAAGGCGCGGCTGCCGGCGGCCTCTCTCAAGGCGCGACTTCGGTTGCTCCAGACATCGGCGGCTCCGGCGCGGCCTCCCGACGAGTGAGAGCCCTGCCGACACGAGCACGGGCGCGGATCTGGCACAGTCTACCTCGAGCTCCCGGCGGCGCGGCTGCCGTCGGCCTTTCTCAAAGCGCGACTTTGGTTGCTCCGGACCTCGACGGCTCTAGCGCGGCCTCCCGACGAGCGCGAGCCCTGCCGACGCGAGCACGGACGCGGATCTGGCACAATCTACCTCGGGCTCCCGGCGGCGCGGCTCCGACGCGCCTCCCGGCGAGCGCGCGCCCTGCCGGCGTGAGCGCGGGCACAGATCCGGCGCGGTCTACCTCGGGCTCTCGACGACGCGGCTCCTCCGGCTCCAAGCGGCACGACCTCGTCGGGCTTCGGGCGGCACGGCTCCTACGGCTCTCGGTGGTGCGACCTCCTTCGACACTTGGCGGCGCTCTTCCGGCTCCCGGCAACGCGGCGGCCTCCAGGCGGTGCGGCCTCTTCTGACTCCCGGCGGCACATGTGAATTTTTTTGTTTCACTAGCCATTTTCACAGGCGGTTTTTTATTACCGACCGCATGTGAAAATGCATTTTCACATGCGGTTTTTTATTAAAAACCGCCTGTGAAACTACAGTTTCACAGGCGGATTATGCCACCGCTTGTGTTAATGGATCATTTTCACAGACTCTTCGTTATATGCAGTTTTTAATACCGTATGCGATAATATATTTAAAACCGTCTGCGATGAAGCATTTTGTAGTAGTGAATGTGCCATGTTGAACCCATATACAGGACAATTACATATCTCTAGCTCCCATCTTGTTATACACATTCCGTGCAACTCAGCAACTGTCGCTACTATACACATCTAAGCTATACTAATCAAATTTAATTACAAAGCACGTACGCACATCACAACATGATACTACAGCTACAATAACAGACCGACGTTTGAGCGATAATATAATACATGGCAATCGGTTACTTCCTCCCGTTCTTTTTATTTGTCATCGGCTAGTTCATTTTTGAACTAACCGACGATAAATAAAAAGATCCAAAGACAGTATAAGGTACACATACTTATACAGCAGTAGATCGTAAGATACATTGTCTAGGCCGTAAGGCCTACGGATCGACCAATGCACAAGCCACGACATCATGTAAAAGACTTCCTTGTCGACCGTGGGCGGCGCATAGGTCCGGCAGTGGAGGCTACGATGCCTCCCCTCACGGCGGCATGATGCATGCCGGGATGGGGTGCAGCTACGGCAAGCTCAGTGGAAGGGTGTTCAGCTCCTCACGCCGGCAATATGCGGCGACAGTGAGTCAAGTCCAGATACGTCGCTAATAGGTTGGTCCGCTTGATTTTTTTTTTCCCATGCAGGCATTGACTTGGGCTCCATTTCTTATTTCTAATAGTGCTTCAGTAGCAGTCCATCTTCTCTGTTCTGGCACCATTTCGCAGCAACGCTGAGTTGATCTTGTAGTAATTAAAAATACTAGTCTTCTCATTTTATGTGTGTGAGCAGATCATCGAGCTAGGTACACGAGATTCAATATGATGGAAAACGCGAATCGGCCTAAATTGCAGGCGCCTGAGCGGCTGCCAGATTTGAGGCGACTGTGGTCAGCCGCACGGCTGTGCTCCTGCGTGCGCGCAGCGGAGTGATTAAATTTTTTATTTTTATTGTTAATCCGTAATTTGTAAAGATTATATTAATTGTAAAAATATTCAAATAAATAATTTTGTGATTGAGTAAACTATAGAATTAATATTTAATAATTAATTAAAAAATTAGTGATTAATGATGTCGATTAGCTACGAATTATTTGGTGCCTGAATTTTCCTCAAATTTCAGGCACCTAAAATCTCCTCAAATTTCATACACCTAAAATTTAGATAGACCCCATGGAAAAACATATCATGAAAGTTATTCTCATAACAGCACGCTGATCATTGTGTCCTCTGAAGATTAACCGGAGCTTCTGAAACTACCCAAAACTAACGGCAATTCAGGATAACTTACAACGCCTAACTTTACTTACCCTGACCTGCCGTTACCAGCTTCCAGAAGGCAGCACCTTACGTGCATGCATGAGTTAGTTCTGCAGAACCAGACTTGAACCTGAGATGAAACACGACACAAAACGACGAAAATGACGACTCTAATTAACCTAAACTTGACATTCTAGCTAGCTAATCCACTATCATTAGCCACTAGCTTATGCCCTCTTCGATCGATCTAGTCGACGTAGATCACCCCATGCCGTTGAAGGGAGAGCTCCAGTTGTTGGTGTACCCGTTCGCCCTCGCGATGCTCACCGTCGATGCCGCCGAGCCCTGCGAGAACTGGTACCCGCCCCTCGCCGCGGCGTACGGGTCGCCGGCGGCGCTCGACGCCATAGCATCGTACCCAATGAGCTTACCCTCCTCGTCGCCGTAGGTACACGTGCTTCCCTGGTTGTCCGTGCTGCTGTGGCCCTGGTCGGCCACGACCGTGCTCGACGGCATCAGGAAAGAGTTGCCACCACCAAGGCACTGGTACCCGGTGGCGCCGCCGCCGTTGTAGACCGTCGAGCTCGACGACGCCTGGAAGAAGTTGTGGGCGGCGCTGCCGAGGTGCAGCTGCTGGAGGTCCTGCAGGCTGTGTGCGGCGGCGTCCTGCTCCGGCTTGCACCACCCGCGGGAGGGCTGTCCGTACGAGTAGTGCACGGAGAGCGGCGACGGCTGCTGGAACGCGATGGTCGGCCAGCCATGGTGATGGTACGAGGCGTAGCCGGCCAGGCCGGAATCGGCCAGCTGGGAGATCACACCGGCGTCCATGTCGGCGCGCCATATGGTGGCGCCAGCGGCCTCTGGGTGATCGACGGCGTCCTTGAGGCGCCTAGCGGCGCCGCCGACCGGCAGGGTACTGCTCTCGAGGATGCTCTTCACGTCGTAGCGGCTCATGTCGAAGTTGGTAACGGCGTTGAGCCCGCGGAACTTGATCGCGGCGATGTCGTAGGCCTCCGCGGCCTCCTCCTCGGTGCCTACGTACGAGGGAATGTGCAACGTTAAGACGCATGATTAGGGTTGCCTCCCGATGCATGTGGCCTAGCTATATGTTGCATATTGCATGCATGCATGCAGAGTGGAACCCCGGGTGATTCAAAGCACCGAGGTTTTCAACTCGAGCCTTTGACTCCATGCCCCGATTTCCTCAGACAACTTTGAGACAAAAACTTGGAAAGGTACATTTGAGACATAGTTAATGCGGTGAGCACTATTTTATGCCTCCATAGGGCAACATATAGAATATCTAATCTTCAGTTCTACGAGACGAAGATTTCAAGAAATTGGAGTAAACAAGTACAGGTCGATGACTTGGATCTTGGGGATATAACACTGAAGAGTAATTAATTAATTTCTTTTAAGGACAACAAATTCGTTTCCATGAAACGGTCATATATGAGTTCCTTGCTGAGTTCTGAAGAAGAAAAAATAACTTACTGAATGTGCCCAAGTAGAGATCCTTGTTTCCTGCAACTCTCCCTATCCTTGCTTGCCATCTTCCGTGCTGGTGGTGTCTGCGCGATGCAATACTGATTTCAATATAAGGTCTAAATATTATTGCACAGAATTGCTAGCAAAATTAATTTTAGTTTTTAACATATCAGTCATCCAATGTAATGAAAATATGTGGATAGTGTGGTCAAATTTGTTAAGCGAATTCCATCCTAGATTGCAGATAAATTTGTTCGTGCATAATATGAAAATGCTATTAAAATTACCTGGTTACTCCTCGGTACTTTGATGCTCCACGAGAAAACCCACTGCTATTTCTGCACATTTTTTAAACAAAATCGGTGTTAACCAAAATGAAACTTCCACGCGTATGTGATGCATTAACATATGAGATGAACATCAAATATTACCTCCTCAGGTATGCAATATACTCCTGTCTAGTCATATGTTTCATTTCATCTAGCTCCTTTTCATAGTTGCTTATCTGCAATATTTTTTGCATAATAATAGGTGTATTAAAAAAGATTACTGCACACAAATTAATAGGCATAACAAATTAAAATACACTTGACAAGAAATTTATAAAACTCATACTGGGAAATTGGTTGTTGTAGTAGTGCCCCAATACTTGAGAGCTGCTAAATCATAAGACCTTGCTGCCTTGTCCTCCTTGTCATAACCACCTGCATTCATGGACCCAATCACCCAAATGACATTGTAATTACACAAATCAGAACGTCGATCATCGTTACAATGGAAATGTGAATGTAAGAGCTAATATAGGTCAATATATACGTACCAAGATAAACTGCACATTTTCGATTTGTCATCCCGTAGGCAATGCGTGAATGAAGCAATTGTGTTGATAGAATAGAAGACACGGTGCTTAATTAGTAAACTAAGATATATATATTGTGTTGTGCCATATGGAGCTGAGGAGAAGTAAATATGCATCCAGATTTCATTACCTTGCCTACCCTTGCGGCTCTGACCCTCTCTTCTACAACTATTATCCCATAGATGAGCCTCATAACGCCCTGTCCATCTATGCCTGAGTGCAAAACAAATTCAAAGAACATGGATACCCAAGCACGGGAAAAATATGCTAATAAGACACACATAGTATATTGGAGATATTTTTTATCATGACGATATACAAATCACTATATAGCTAGAGTACTGTTAATTAAAAACTAAGCAGAAATATATTTGCATGCACTTGTATATAGCTTTGGAACATTCAGTTGCTAGCCAGTTGATAACAGTATATGTTGATATGGCATCCACTGTTTTTAATGAATCATATACTTCTAAATTATTATTTACTTTACTTTCCATGTATATCATATGACCTACTAGAGCGAAAGCAAAATAGCATAACCACTGCCTCAAAAGATTGCACTAATGAAATTTTCTAGCTACTTTGTTTTCGAAAAAAAGATCTAGCTACTATATATAGATCTGCTGATAGTTCATGTTTTCGATGGATTGATCCCGCTCAACAAGGCTATCATCATTACCATTTTCTATTTAACTCTAGACTAGTACTAGACCGATTTGAAATGGACCAATAAGAACACATATCAACATGTATCGAAGACAAAAACCAATGCAATGACGAATGAACCAACCTTGTTACACCTCGATATATAGAGGTCCTCTGCCCAAACGTGTCTATGGATTTCCTCGGCACGGCTTCTACCGCGCCACCACCACCAGGCGAATCCATGGCGCCGCTCGCCCGCTTGTTCTCCGAAGACGTGCTATCCGAGGCCGCTCCACTGGCGCTGCCTCCGGCCACGACCATCGGCAGGTGCGAGCCTGTGCTCATCGAGAGCGCCAAGCTCTGTGAGCTCCCGGTAGCCACCGCGCCATTCCTTCCCATCGAATCAGAGCATCCAAAGCTGTTCGCGCTTGCGTCGGTGCTCATCTCCTCAGGCAGCGGCTGATGCGGGGCCGGTTGCTGCGGCTGGGGCACCTGATTGTTCCGGAGCCAGGTCTTGATCATGGAGAGCTCCATGGTGTTGCTCCTACTATTGCTGCTGTTGGTATTGCTGGCCATCGGGACTCCGGAGAACAAGTAGCCGCCGGATTGATCCTGCTCAGAGACGAATGAGTTACCGCCGAGGAAGTCCTCCAGCTTGGGCTCGCTCTCTTCCACGGCCCTATTTCCGCTACCGCCGCCGGCGCTCGACCCGACGAGCATCGAGAGCTCCGAAGCACCGCCGTTGTAGTCCATTCCCCTCATGTTCCAATCTGCACCCACATCAAATATCGAGATCTTATGAAGAAAATCATGGAATAGTGTGCACCATATACACGGAATAGAACTACATAGATCATAAGGCAGTAGTAAACGGGTTGCATCCTCTTCACCTTGGGTTTCTTGCGGGCCCCTGTTGAAGGCCTCCATGATGCCGTACGAAGCGTGATCAAGATGCCCGTCGGAGGCTGGCTGCGTCGGTAGACCATAGTAGTCGCTACCACCGGAGATGTCGATGGCGGGGGCAGACGAGGTATCCTGATTAGGCTGCGCGTTTTCCTGGCCGGAGAGAGAGAATCCCAGCCAGTTGTTACCAGAAGCCATCTAGGGAAGCTGATAGAACAGCGAGAGGGAGGGTTCGTTTCTGATCAGAGCTGCGAGTGCATTGGCGAGGAGAGGAGGATGTCAAGGAGAAGCTGATAGGGGGAGGTATAACTTTCTTCCAAGGGCAGCACTACATTTTGGGTCAATGTGAAGAGGGCAGGGAAGAGGCCAGAAAAAATATCCTGGCCACCTGAGAGGAGGTGAAAGTGTTGTAGAAGGTCTGTATATATAAGTATAGCGTAGTAGTTCTATTTTTATTTCCAAGGAAAAAATCTAGAAAATACACATATTAGAGCTTTTTGCCAAGAGAAACTAAAATGGTTAGTAACTAACCACAAGCATGCAAAAAGTATAACGAGGTTTAGGGCACGTGAAAACAGATATAATCCTTCGCTTTAGGCTTTAGCCAAATCATGAGAACGCTCTAGAATATTGTCTTCGTAGAGCTGGGGATCCTTTTAAAAGAAAATGTTACAAGTATGTACTCCCTCCGTCCCCATGAACTTGTCGCTTTGTAGTTCATTTTTGAACTACAAAGCGACAAGTTCATGGGGACGGAGGGAGTATTACTCTCTCCAATCACAAGCAAAAAACATGTTTTGGATGTTGACGCGTACATTTTGGCCAATTTTTTTATTCATAATTAATTGATGAAATCCAGCGTGCATATATGATATCATGGAAGTGTATTATAGCATTTTAATTTCTGCGTATGAATTTCCTGCATTTTCAGCCTATTTAATATTTTTAAAACTACTCCCTCCATTCTCAAAAACTTGTCGCTTTGTAGTTCAAAAATGAACTACAAAACGACAAGTTTTCGGGGATGGAGGGAGTACGTTTTAAAGTTTCGCCGGATCAGAACTTTGTCCAAGAGGCGCACGGGAAATCTTTTTTTTTTGTGCTCGGTCTCAACATATGTTTCACACTGGAAAAAAGTCAAGGAGAAACAATCAGCCAGCTACCAGTTAATGTTGCCGGCAGAAAACTGAAAGGTTAACCGGTGTGGCTCTTGAGCTGGCCATGGAACCGAGCTTTTCACATTTGAGAACTAACCCTAGAATTCGCACCAAGGCACCAGAGGCCCATATTCCATCCATTTCGCACCTAGCGTCAGTGTAAAAGCGACTTGTGCTAGTAGCCTGCAGAACGAAGCCGACTCCGAACATACCAAACGGGGGCCGGCCGGGCCAGTGGAAGCTGATCCGGAACGCGTTTAAAAACGAGACGAACATTTCCTTGGATCTCAATCAACCGGAAGAGAAGAAGAATCCGATAAGGCCAGCGTGCACGCGCCAGCTAGCCGGTGCCATGCATGCGCTCGATCGCGGCCAGGTTCTGTGCGGACGGTTCGTCTCGTCCAACGGCGCGGCGGCGAGTCCAGCGAAAGAGAGATTCCCGTGCGCGGAAAACAAAAGGCGCGCGCGCTCGCGCTCGCCGCGGTCAAACCCCACCGCGCGCCGCGCACGCACACCTGTGGAAGGGCCGAGGCGAAGCCAGCGGTGCTAGCTGATCTCTCGCGCGCGCTCTGACATGTCGCGCCGCGCCACGCCACGCCACGCATGCCCGTCCCGTCCGCCGGCCCGCGCGTGCGCATCCCCCGTCCGAGTTCCAACCCCGGCCACTACACTAATAGGGCACAAGGCTACGCGCGCAGCGGCGGCAGCCTAGGCCTCCTCGCTCTACTTACAATATTCGGCGTCCTGCTTTCGAGGCGAATCGCTGGATTGGACTGGTATGACCCGCTTGGACTGACTGACTGACTGTCCCCGAGCGAGCTCTGGAAAATGCATGGCACGTCAATTTCCGGTTTTTAGCAGCAGCTCTGTACCCCTGCCTGCCTTGAGCCAATATATGCCAGGTATACAGGTTTTTGTGCTGAATTGATCTTCTCATGTTTTTGTGCCAGGTATGCAGGTTTCCGATCGTAGCAGTAGATGACCGGCTGAAAAGGACATGGCCATTTTTTACTTCTGGCTGCACGTATCGCAGAAGGGGGTATATGCGTGATTTGCTTCTAATGATCAATGTAGAGATGCGTCAATAAACCTACTTGCCGCATTCTGAAAATGCATGCGAGACGAGCATTCTAAAAAAAAAATGCATGCGAGACTGAAAGTGTCAGTATAGAGTGAAGTTCACTCTGATTGAATTCATATTCCAATGCGTACTCCTGTTATTTTTTCTTGATCATTCCTTGGTACTAGAATCAAATGATCCAAACCCACTGTCTTCCCCGCATCAGTCGGGGGGCATCCCCTCCCCTGATCTCTCTCTCCGTATCGAGAAGCGCCCATCCAACCCCAAAGAGCGAGAAAGGTTAACCCTAAAGAAAGCTCGCGGTGACCCCGAATAAAATAGAGGAGCTGGGGTTGCAAGATGTGCCCTCTACAAGGACACACACCCTTGTCTTCCGGGCACACTAGCGGGGGAGGAGCCTGAACAGTGCTGCACGCACTTAAGGAGTGCCCCAAACGTCTTCGCGAACATGCCTGAGTGAGACCCCAGGACCGTCCGGCCTCCATCACGGGCCATGCATGCATGTGCTATTGGCCAAGCTTCTCTGGTCGGTAACAAGCAGCTAGCAGGGTCGAATGGATCAGGCATGGCGTCGGAGCTTCCTAGTAGATACAAGTACATATCCAGCCACAAGGCTTTGAGTTCAAGTTAGGGTGAAACGGACGTTACCACCTGTGTTTCGCCATCATGAGCATCCAAGTGTGGCTATAGCTGAGCAGGTTTCACGGCCGCCCAGAGATGATTAATATTATACGATCTGTATATATTGCTACTGGCGTTATAATAGGATCGCAGCTATATGCTACTGGCGTTAATTATATTAGGATCCGTATATACGTACTCATTTGTTCATCACCTAAGGAAATATGTACTCATTGGTACATGCACTTGCCCTATCTTTTTTCAGAACAAGTGGTCGTTTTTCAGTATGTAGAGGAAGGGGGGACTACATCCTTTTCAGAGAACTATAAGGCATTCCTGGCTCCAGAAAAGAAACATCTGATCTCTAATCTGTCATCGACACTGCTCAATCGTCAAGATGTGATTGGATTTGCTACAGTTGGTGCCAGAACATGCATTGCAATTTTGCGGTTCGATGATCCACTTGTTAAACATACGAATCAAGATCAGGATCACCTTTCTTTTCTCGAATAACCACGAGGGGTGCCTACATCTACACGCAACACCTGCGCCAAACATGCTTCCACATATCTTCCGAGTGAGATCGCACACACAAATAGACTGTATTATTTCCTAGTATTCCACATGGACGAAACGCGAACAACTTATTGTGTCAGGGCCTAGCTAGGCTACCGACTTGACCTGCACACGCCCTGCGCTGCCCCCGTCCGAAAATGTCGGTCGTTCGTGAGTTCACCCCAAGCCCTCTGCTGCTGCCTCAGTGAGAGTGTGAGACCGGTGTAGCGACCGCATCCACACACAGTCACACGCAGCGCCGTTGGTGTTTTCCACGGTGCACGTGAGGCGCCGTGTAGCTTCCCCATGCAGCAGCTGCCACCACACTACTAGTGTATGTTCAATTCACAGGAGTAGTATACTAGTAGTACATGGGATCCTCCTAGCTCGGCGTCCATGGCCACGAGCGGCGTATTGGTCCTGCGATAGAATATTGGCGTCCGGACCGGTCCTGGCGCTCGGTTCCCGGGCTCGCTTTGACCGTCAAAGGCAGGCCGGCCGGCCGGGCAGCTAGCCGAGTAGTAAAAACTTGAAAAGGAGCGGTGAAAAGCGGAACACATGCCCCCCTGTGGCCTGCTTCTGCTGCCCCGTTGAACGGGAGGCTGCAGACAGACGACGAACACGTTTTAACTCCCCCTCGGTTACGATGTGCGCGGAGTACGTACGAACGGGTTAAAAAATGTGGCCATGCAGGGATCCGTGATCCTAATACGCCCGGCTCGGCTTCCTTCTCTGTCCAGGAAGGCGAGACAAAAAGGTACTCCAAGCTGCTGCCAGCGCTAGCTCTGTACTGTGCGCTTGCAGTTGCAGTTACAGCAGCTGCATGCTCGCTATCCACCAGTATATTCAGCAAGTTGCCGGTGGCGCGCGATAAGCTCGCCGTCGTCGTCGCCTCCGTGTACTCCAGCGCGCGTTTACCGTCGGTGTCTGTCCGGCCACGCGTGTGGCGTGTGCACGCACTCGCGTTTCTTCGCCGCACACGTAGCACGTTGGGTTCGTTCGCGTCAGTGGCTTTGGGGGTTAGTTTAAAGTGCTCAGGCGAATAATTAACACGTACGGGTGGTGTAAGATCGATCGGGGGTTGAAAATTCGGCCGTCAGAGAGGTCAAATGAAACTGGCTCCGGCGGTGGGCTAGCTCCGATTAACTTTACCGCGTGTCAGTTGAGTTGAGACCGGCTTTCGCCGTGGCGGCGCGTGCATGGGCAGCAGGTGGCAGCCGCCCTGTGCGGCCGGCCAGGTGAGGTGAATGTGAATCTGCTGCGGGACGGGAGGCGTGGCGTCGCGTGGTGACACGGCCGGGTGATGTGGTTTCGCCGGACGACGTTACTGATAGTGGGCTGGGGGCGCGGACGACGTGGGCCGGGGGCTCTAGCCCATCGACACGGGCTGATAGGGTGTGGAGTCCGCCTGCCTGGGGCTCACGTTCACGTATCTCATTCGCTGGTTGGGTCGGGTTCAACGTGATGGGCCTCGGCGCCGACCTTCTTCTTTGATTCGATTCTACCATTTCAACCCAATTAGCCCCAAAATTCTTCATCAGCCAGGCTTTTATCGTCCCCGCAGGAACAAGGAGACGGTTCGCCGCCGGTACTTCACATCACACTTGACGCTCACGGGCACGGCACCCAAATTCCAACCCGACTTCCCCACTACGCAGGAACCCGAGCCAAACCAGAGCTGTGAGCCACAGCAAGGCCCGTCCATCCTTTAGCCCCCGCCCACCCACCCATGGCGTCCCCGTGGTGCCTCTCGGCCCCGTCCGCCGCCCCGCCGGTGGCGGCGGCGGCGCCCGGCGTCTCGGCCTCCGGGGCGGTCGCTCTCGCGCGGGTCGCCGTCCCTGCGAGGAGGCGGCGCAGGCGGGACTCGCTCGTGGTCTGTATGGCCCCCGACGAGGAGAAGATTACGCGGCGCTCGCCCCTCGATTTCCCCATCGTATTTCCTCTACTCTGCTGCCCCTTCCCCACCTCTTCATTTATTTACTGTTACTAGAGACCTGCTACTGTCGGGTTAATTCTGGTCACTTTAGCCAAGCCGAGTTCGGTTTTGGAAAATTCATGGATGGGGATTAGATGAAATCGGTAGAAATGTTGCTTGTGGTCATTCTGTTCTTACTGTTGGTTAGGATAATTTGTTACGCACTTCAGCTCGTGGCTGGGGATACTGCGACTTAGGAGAGCTTATATGAGCGTAGTGCCATCCTGATGATCCTTGGTCCTGTTTTAAGGGATTTTGGTCAGGTTGTAGTTCTCCCTGAAGAAGGCAAATTAATGTTTCTTCCTAAAACTGATCGTTTTGGATACTAGGGGTAATTTTGCAAATGGGTTTACATGTACGCAGCGATAGTTGTAAGTTAACCTTTTACTTTAAATAGATCTCCACATATTATTGTCACTAGCAGCTTATCCTGTACTTTAAGGTTCAGAACTTTGAATACTCAAACCAGCCCTAAATACTTGCAAGCAAAAATAAGCCTTTACGCCGTTCTTATGAGCCTATGCACTTCTCTGCTGTTGTTTTGGTTCCATAACATAATTTCACAATTCGAACAGTTTGGTTCCTCCTAGGAAGGGGTCAGGGCTGGGTTGGCAGACGAGACTGAAATAAAATATCACCTAGACAGTGAGCTACTTCCATCCTTTACGATTAAGTGGTGAAATATCTTTTACTGTATGAGCACCAATGAGCTGTTCATGGTCAATTTACTCTCTTTTCAATTTAAGGCCATATTTTGTTCATGGCTTCATGAAGTTATGTTTTGTATGTTGCTGTGATCTATGTGCATGTATTAATTTTGGTGACGCTGAGCACAGTGGTGATGTTACAACCATTATCATGCTTGAAAAATGAAACTTTCCTTGATTTTTTTTGTTATGACCAAATGAGTGCACGATTTACCTGGTCTTATAAAATAGTGGCAAACATGGCTGCAATGACCTAGAGTTATTGTTGCTGTCTGCCTTTTTTCCCTTGTTTATCATGAGCATCAAAGTTAATATCCGTTGTTGTATGGATATGACTAGGAATGGGAAAGACCGAAGCCTGGCAGGAGACCTGATATCTTCCCGAAGTTTAGTCCTATGAAGACACCATTGCCCCATCCGTTACCAGCTGATGATCCTCTGGATGACGATGAAGAGGAAGAGGAAGAACCTCAACCTCAGGAGGAGCCACAAGAGGATGACCCAGACAAAGAAGAACCTGAGGAAGATGACCCGGACAAGCCAACTGAGTAATGTTGGATGATGTGGGTTGTCAGTTGTGGTAGGTAGACATTGGGCAAAATGTGCCATATGATTGGAGCACGAGATATTTCAGCTTCAGCCGGCTTATATAGGCTCTAGACGCACAAGATTGTATCAGCACCTTTTAGCTTTTCTAGAGCTCTGAAAGATGAGGAAGATGACCCGGACAAGCCAACTGAGTAATGTTGGATGATGTGGGTTCGATATTACGAATTATAATGTGATGTTGGCAATGATATGTAATCTCACTTTATAACAGAGTACATTTATTCTTTTGTTCTTTCCAAAGCATTGCGACAAGATATTGCTAGTTGGGCTGTGCGATGATTATTTTGTTGCTCAACTCGAGTCTAGTTGACTCTGTTCTGACAAGTGAGTCTGCTTAGCACTGTTCCGTTTACCGTACTAAGTGCTCGCCGCTCGTATTCATAGTGTAATTGAAGTTATGTATTTACATGAACATTCAAGTTTAAAAGAGAAACGACAATACTGTAACACTTTAAATCTCGGCGCTCTATTTCCTTGACCAGGTAGTAGCTGGTCACCCTTGTTCTATTCATGAGAACTGAGGTTTAATGGATACAAGAGAACCTACAAAATTTCTCTCCCATATGCAGAGGAGCAAACAGCATGAACAATGCTACTTCGTCGGTTAAACCACAGCATGGACAATATCTACTTCGACTGTTATCACATGTGACATCTGTATCTACTTTCCTCTGATCTTGCAGTAGGCGTAAAAGCCAGAGCCCAGAAAGCCTAGCCCTTGCCCGATTACATTAAGCTGCCATGCCAAACTTGGGTTCAGTGTTGAGGAGATATCAAAGAACTGATGGTGCCAAAGAAATAAATATAAACTAACCAGATCAAAAGGAAGCCCACCGAATAGAACCCAACCAACTCCAACAGTGAAGAAGTCCTGCATAAACAGCAGATACGAAAACCATTAGAAAATATTTCGCATGCTTAGCAGGGTGGAATAGCTGCATGGAAGGCATACCTTCAAATTACCACACATCGACTGTGTTAGTGCAGAATTCAGGATTGTATTCCAGAATATTGTGTAGTTCAGCAGAAATGCTAAGATGCATGAGAATAGCAGCACAGCCTAAAAGAGAAATTGCATTATTAATGACTTTCATAGCTTAATACTCCCTCCATCATGTTTGAACTACAAAGCGACAAACTTTCTAAGACGGAAGGAGTATTATATTTAGAGGCAGCCTATGGTATTACCCATTTACTTCACTACACATTCTCTATTATACTCCTCCGTCTCCATGAACTTGTCGCTTTGTAGTTTATTTTTGAACTACAAAGCGACAAGTTCATGGGGGCGGAGGGAGTATTATAGGTTTCTATTTGTCTAGTGGTACGAGTGTCAAGTTGGCACAGAGAAAATATACTAGCATGCAAAGCTGACATCAGAACAATCTACAGAACCTGTAATATAAAAATGATGTATAATTGAACAAATAATAGAATTTGATCTATCGAACTGGACACACTATCAGGTCGATGCAATAAAGAATGAAATATGACCCCTGTTATGGTGCTATAAATATATTTTACTAAAACTAAAACACGAGGGATGTCCGGATGATACAAGAAGCTTAGAGGGCATTATAATCAGAATTTAACAGCAGAAACAAAGCTAGTGACTGTTGGCTACATCCAAAATAGTGCTCAGATGTTGCACGAGCATGTGCAATCCAAGCTAATTTCTTGGTCTGAGTAGCCCAGATCTTAAAGGTAGTGAAAACAAATTGACCAACTTCCCGCAAGCTTGCATACCACCCACAGCATGAGTGAAGTCAACTAAATTTATAATCACACTTTCTAATTTGTGGCATATCCTCAATGCTAACTTTAAATGCCTCATAAAACTGATGACAAAAAGAGGATTAGTAATGCAAAAATAGCTCAAGTACCTGAAACCCAGGAGAATAAAGGTATGGAAATTCAATGGCCCTCCTTAGGTCACCCTGAATATATGTCAAGAACAGTACTGAAGGTCCACAGACAAGTCCTGGAATCAGGAGAGGCATGATATAAGTTGCACGGAATATGAAGATTGGCATGAAGTTAGGTGTCATCAAAGTTTATACCATTGCACCACATCAGGCCAAAGCTATTGAGGCCACTAGATTTTCCTGGAATAAGAAATGATGAGAAATATTATGATAAAAAATAATATAAGGTGAAGAATGACATTAGAAGTGGCAAAATGGAACTGCTTTACCTATACGGTTTATAGTAGCAAGATAAACAGCTGTTGTAATGTTCGCCACAAAGACAATGGCGTATGCACGAGCATCAAATGACAAGTCTCGCGCTCCAGCAACAAATGCTCCAACCACGATCAAAGCCACACTGATAAAGCCTCAGTTAACAACCAGAAAATGGAACATGCAAATTCAAAGCACTATCACATACTGAAACGATAGCAGATCAACTCGATATATCAAGATCGAGAGTGCAGTTAAAGCAGCACAGCATAGATATTCTACAGGGAACACATGGATGCCTATTAGTCTACTACTATTCGCTGGCACAAATATAAATCAAAGGCTTCTATGAACACAGACAATATATTAAAATACAAATCTCTGACACTGCCAAGGACAAAAGTGCATTAAACAAAACAAAGCTTATTAACTACCACATATTATCAAGCATGGTGCGCATCAACACTGGTTTGATGAACAAAAAATCTAGAAATTTACCTGCCAATTACAGGTGGGCTATGCTTCTGCTTTGCCAGGAAATACTCCATTGTCATTGTAAATACCACTGTTGTGCGACGTAGGGTTGTATACATAGGAACATTGACTCCACGGACAGACTCCATTGATGCAAGCTTTACACAAGCATAGCAAAGAACACCCATATTTCAATGCAAATAGAAATGAATGTGTCAATTATACTTTTCTTATTATATGTCAGAAGATCAGCATACCATATAGAGTAAGTAAGCCAAAGAAAGAGGTGTCGTGCGCAATAGTGTCCTGAATGACACAAAGAACAGCGAATCTGAAAGCACTGATGGTTCACTATTTGTGAACGAGATGATCTTTAGCCGTCTCAGAACATAAAGAAGGCACGTCGAGCACACCATCTGCCAATGTTCATCAAGTATTAGCAAAGAATGCAGAAAAACAAACAACTGAGTACAGATTTACATCTACTGATACCAGAGGGGGAAAATGCTTAGTTGGCAGCCCTCCAGAGGCAAAGGAAGGTTCAACAAAGCTGTCTCACTAACAGCTATCACAGCAACATTTAGGAGCCACTATTTCCAAAGCAAGATTAAAATTTAAAAGCAATATTTGTACCCCAGTTAAGAATTTGATGAATCTCAACATAAAACCTAAGATCAAGTATGTTGATTTCGGAAATCTACTGTTGGTTTCATACTTCAGATGATGTGTTCTCATCTCATGATATGTCCTGTTCTGACCCACAGGTCAGCACTGGACCTGAATTCAACCAACTCCTAACCAGCCGAGATCCAAAATTTGGCTCTCATATGGACCCCATGGAATCTTGACCTGCTTAAAACATACCCTTTTATTTTAACATTAAATGTTCCTTGATGGGATTGATTCTTCTGTAATCAATGGAAAAACTGGGAAACAAGACAGTCACACACAGACATCTACAACATTACACATCTTGAAAGGTAATGTTCTCACTTATTCAAAGTAATACATATGAAACTTTTATGTGGCCTGATGAGTTAATTAGCAATTTCCTGTGAAATATCCATTAGGAATAGCACCAGAAGCCTGCAAATAAAAAACATTTACAGAAAATTCCAATACCTGAAGGAGTGTGATGACATTTGCACAAGGAAAATTGTATGAAGACAGAGCTGCTTTGTTAAACATCACTAGCAAGACTGCAAATTAAAAAGTCACCAGGATTAATAAAACAATATCAGGATTCTAATACAAAAATGACACGGCATGACATCTCTATGAAAATTGGTTTATCATAGTCCTGGTGCTAAAATAACATGTACCATTTCACATTATGATTACCATGAAGGGGCAAAGATGAATATAACATGAAAAGTGCATGGACCATTTGGAGCAACCAGTTCACAGTACAATTATCATCAAGGGACAAAACTAATTATAACACAAACCTATAAGACGTCATCCATATGGAGCACAATTATCATGAATTCTACAGAACAAGTCAAAAAATGGAAGAGAAACCAAGCAATTGCTTTGCTACATATTGTGTAACTGGGAATATTCAACTTGGTTTAGATTATCCTGAGCAGCATAGTACTTGGCTATTTCCCCACTTGGTTTAGATTATACTGAGCAAAATTATTTTCCCAGTGCAGATATGAATCCGAAAGAGAATGGACTCTCCAACATAGCAAGGACAGCTAAGATAACTGCATCCCTACTCAGACACCAACCACACTATTTTTTGTCCTAAAGTGCAAATGGTTTGCAGATATTCCTTTTGTTTTTTTCTCAGAGCAGCCTTATTCCTTTAATCTATCCTGCCATGTAACCACTAACAAATGGACAGATTTAAAGTCAAAAGATAAGTTAGTTAGCTGATGACAACGATGTATCTTTTCTGTTAAATAGTATTATGTACCACTATCCAAACAGGGTGTTTAAGCGTTGTGATCTCCATGCCCCAGAGAGATCAGGGGACCATTGCTGTATCATACAGATTCCACCTACATATGTTCTCCGACTTCATTGAATGCAAGAAACTACATGAATAACAATACACCACGGGTGGATAACTCAACACAATAATTATGTAAGCCATCTCAAAGTAAGCTAAAAATAGTCTGTATTTGGCAGATCGCGATGACAATATCTACCTCTTTCGCACAGAAATGGGTTTGGCTGTTATCTTTCTCGATCCTGACAGTTGTTACAGCTCTCAAGAGGATAGCCCTCAGCACAAATGGTTTTATTAATCCGTATGAAACAACCAGCTTCTACTTAGGTAACTGATAACTCCAAAGTCGCATGCAGTATACACGTATCGTATCGACAGAACAACCAAAAATGGTTTCTACTGCTAATGCTAGGTAGTGCTACCAAACACAAGTCAACCAGCAGGTACTGACCCCAACACTACGCAACTGAATTCCACAACAGGACTAACGCCTAGCGGAAGCAACATGTACGAGCAACAAACCACAAGACGAGAAACTGCCACGACGCCACCCAGTCAAACGAATTACCGGACATGCTACGAAGGACAACTCCACCTGCCCCGCCTCCGACGAGGGACCAAACTACCCGGGAAGGAAGGAGCGGATCGAGCGCGGCACGTACCGGAGCACGCCATGTAGGAGAGCGCGGCGGCGGCGCCGAGCCGGGTCATGGCGGACCCCTTGAACAGCGCGGCGTCGCCGGCCGCTCCGCCTCCGCCGCCTTTGACCTTCTCGCCGTCCGCCGAGACCGGAAGCAGGAGGCCCTCACCGTCGCCCTTCGCCATCTCGCCGCCCGAGATCTCTCAGCTGCTCCCGATCCGCCTCGGCCCGTCCCGCCGGCACGCGACCGCGCCGAGGAAGGACGAGCTGGAGCAAGAGCAGGGGAATATTTCTCCTGTCCCAACACCCCACTTGGCCCCGCGGCGCACGCGACGGTCGGCAAACGGGAACAAGACCGGTCGCCTGCGCCTGCTCCGCTCTGGTGGTGGTGGTGCCTCGCTCTCGTCTCTCGCTCGGCGGGTCGTCCGTCTCCGTGGTGCCACCGGGTGCGGAAGCTTCCGCCAGGCTTGGCCAGCGCGGCTCGGCGGCTGCCGCCTTTTATCGGTTGGGAACTGGAACGGGCGCGCTTTTGGTTTTGGCAAGTCGTGTTGGTCGCATCACGTCGAGATCATCGAACGGAAGGGGCCGGTGGCTAAGACCATCCGCACCAGCGTACTCTAAAGCATACTCTATACACTATTCTCCTTCAGCTTTTACAGTACGTACTCTAAATTACACTGTGAAACAGTATATCCAGTATGCTTTACAGTATGCCACTGCAGATGGTCTAAATGGCTGGACGGATGAGCACCGGATACGGGTATCTCCTTTATTATACTCTAAATTATTATTTAGTAGACTTCCGATCTGAAATAAATGATGTTTAAAATAAATATTTTAAATAAATTAGATGTACTAAATATTACTTATTTCATAACAGAAAAAAATATTGAACATCTATTTTTCGTAATCATTGTACTCTATATTTGACTCTAAACTATCAAAATTAGCCATGGGCCTAATTATCAACCAATGCGGGACCGTTTTAAGATATGTACAATAATGACTTAAATTTAGAGTAGCATTTACTCAGTCATAGCAAAATTAGATATGGGCCTAATTATCAATCAAGGCGAGACCCTTTTAAACTATGTAGAGTAATAACTTAAATCTAGAGTATCATTTTGTATAACTTTTTACTCCCTCCTTCCCTAATTCATCAATATTTAGCACATACTTTTTAGTTCATTTTGAACTAAAAATCATGTATTAAATGTTAATTAATTAGGGAAGGAAGCATTAACATTTAAAGCATCTCGCTAGTCGCTTACCGTCAATAGATAGAATACGGTCTCGTGTGTGTGCGAAGACACCGCAGAGCACATCGCAAGCGGGGAGGTGCCGCGATTAAACAATCAAATCCTCGTGAGGAGATGAGATCCAGCTATCCAGTGGCCGGATACGATGGTGGCATGGGTCGTCCATCTGATGGGATAGATGGGCGATTCCGGTGTCAAGACGATCTATCCGTTGCAGTTTCGGTGGATTGGGAATATTTGTTTTTTTGCGAATGGGTATAGATCTGTTTTAGCAGCTACTGGAGGTGGAGGATAATCCGTATGATCCCGGTGCATGCACCTTTGTCTGAGTAATTTGTTTTAATTTGCTTCCATTGAAGGAACACACAACTTGCCAAGTTGCCGAATCTGTTTTTTACGAAGTTTGTCCAGTCCACGTATCTAGGCGGCTTAAACATTTGAGGAATACTTGATAATTGCATCGAATTTATATTGCAGTTAAATGGGCATCTATTCAGTAATATCGTCACAGATTTGGTTCTGTTAAAAAAAATATAAAATTCTTCACCTACCACTCGTTTGTAGAACGGTATGGTACGAGTGTGGGTCTTCAAAGTCCAAACACACCAAGCAAACTACTTTCAAAGTGAGTTAAGCTCTTCGATATATGGGGCTTGTTTGGATTGCAACTAATACATACCTTACCAACTTTTGGCAACGCCAAACTCTGATGAAAGATTTGATCATCCAAACTTTAGTCAACGTTGGAAACAAAAATGAACTAGATCAACACATAAGATCTATCGACATACCAAAGTTTGCTTTCAATTCAAACGTACACTCTTTTTACGGTCAAGTACCAAATTTTGATAAGATAACCACTAACCAAACGGACTCTGGTCATACAAATGATCAAATGTATAATTTTTCTAAAACAATGCTTACCTCTAGATGCGTATAAGTCAAACATATAAAGAGAAGTGTAGGTAGTAATTAAAAAGCTACTCTAGTACTCTCCTTATTTGACTCTGGTTAGTTCATATTTTAGCGCTAAAAACTACTGTAGTAGCCTGGACTATACAAGGAAACAATTTATTCTCATTGCCTGTCTCTTGTTATGACTTGCTAAAGCAACAAATCATCCTTGCATCTGTCATAAAAGTATGCCTGTTACATTAATTGTGAAAGAAATTTTACTTACTAAATCTATTTCAAACTAGTAATCCTTAGATGATCAGGTTAACGATCTAGTACAGTAGTACTAGAGAGAACCATGTGAAGCTCAAACTCAGGTGCAGCACGAATTTTTTTTAATAAAAGATTTTTTATTCGTTTAATAAAAATAACCGAGTGATTTAAAAATTTACAAAAGTATACACATGTTGCGAAACAGTGTCATTCTGCAAGTTTTGAAATCATCTGTTTTTCATTAAATGAATAAAAATCAGTGCAGCACGCCAGTTTTTGGGCTCTCCATTTGACATAGGAACAAGCAGCAAATTTCAAAATCTGGGCCATGAAGGCCTACTGTGTTGTTGGTTCAGCCTGGAAAACGATGTCCACATGCGCGGTCCAATAAATTGATGGGAACCAGACGCTTCACCCGAGCTAACAGCGCCGTAACCGCTGCTGCAGCCTGCCCGCTGAGCGCTGCAGTAAGAGATGCCGCATGGCACTGTCCCTGAGCCACCCCGCGACACGTCGTCCGGCTTGACGCCGGAAAGGCCAACACGCGCTCACGCCACCACCGCCAGGCGTCTGCCGAGCCGGCGACCTCGCGAAGCGCGCGCGCAGGCAGGCTGCAGGCATCCGCACCGCGCGCCCGCTGTGCCCTTGTCCCTCTGCTCGGCTCGCGGCCGGTAGGTTCGTATGGGCTCCCGGCGCCTGCCGGCCGATGTGACAACACGGCGCCTGGGGATCTGGAAGAGGGTTCGTCACCAGTGCCGCATGCATGGAATTTGTGAGATGACACGCACGTTGCCTCGGCTTTCAATCAATGCCGAACGCACGTCCTCCATCGGGGATGCCGCTGTGACGGGGACTCTTGATGTTTCCTGCGCCGCGAAGGCAGAGCAGGAAACAGAGACCGTATCAAGGCGAGGGTCGATGTAACTGCTCAAGCATTACCGATGTTTCGGGATCTCCGTTCAACGGAAACCACATGATTCGATCAAGAATGGAAAAACAGAACCTCCGTTCAGCTACTGAACATGTTCCCGGCAGAACTACAAGCTCTTCAGTACACTGGAAAATTACTCAGCCTACAAGACTACACTCAACACTCTAATCTCTCCTCACCAGTCCTTAGCAACTAGCTTTAACTAATGTACCGCATACTTGTCTCGGTCCATCCACTGTTCGGTTGCAGTAGTGAAGGAACGAACTCATCACCACATTTCCTGGGAAAACAAGAGGGACGGAAACTTCAGAAGTGAATCTTTAAAGAGAACTCGCTGATGACTAGGTTAACATGCCGGTACAGGTCAGTGTCACTCACCTGACGATCAGTTCTTGCTTTCAGATTCACGGGACTCCACCAGCACGTAGACTGGCTTTCCATCGAGCTTGTATAAATCCTGCATGGGAGTTGTTATTTCAGTTCACCAGCTGCTTGCAGCGGTTGCCTTGTTGGCTCCAGCGACGACAATCAGAAACTATCGTGGCCAATAACGACACGACTTATTGCAAATAGCGCAGGCATTATTTTCAAGTTGTACCTACTATTTTTCTCAGAACAGACATTATAGTGAGTGCTCACTGCTGCAATCTCATTGCAAAGATTTGGTCCTGAAACCTACAGGATTCCTGTCCTGACCCAGGTACAGAATGCAGTTGGCCATAGGAACCATCACCCGTTCTGTATCATGGGAGATGGTGTGCCCCAGCTAAAAAAATGCCTTTAGCCTGATTTTCTATTTGGACTACCACAAAGAACATGCATAGCCAACATTCACGTAGCTTTGTTTACTCTGTAAATGACTGGACGACAAGCTGTTCGAGATACGAGTATCTCGAATGTTGCAACAGAGCAGACAGAGCATGTTGATTGTACTTTTATAACAGTTTAAAGTAATGCAAGTTGCTGTTGGTCGCTTTGTAAATCAAAACCACCGGCCGCACAAACAGCTAACATCAGGTGTACGCTGCAGACATTACCTGAACTAATATGCACATAATAATGCAACACAGCATTTGCCACATACTGAGATGTCTCATGGTTGAGTGGTAAGGAATGTACAGAAACATGTTATTTTTCCTGTCAATCAACAGTTCAGTTAGCTGTGAATCCAACAATACCTTAAATTTGGGGAGTCCGATGAGACATGCGCACTCAACCACATTGCCTCCAGCACGCTCTGGAAAAGCAAAATTGTCTGAGTAAGAGCAGCAAAAGTCATATGCTTGTTCTTGGCACTAGATAGAAGCCATACAGAAAAATATAGCATACAGCTGTAAGAAATTCCTCTATAAGGACATGTTAGGTAAAAAAACAGAAAATGCACATTTTAGTATTAGTTGGAGACAAAGAAAATTATAGCAGACAACATATTGTTACAAGTTGTTAGTACTTGATTCTATTTGATAGGACGATAGTATTCGAAACATGCATCTGGAAAAAAATCCTGTCTCTAGTATCTTTCTTATGACATGTCTTCAAACTAGATTCCCTCAAAAGGAAAACTTCAGCTAGGACTACAATATTTAGAGCATACAACAACAACAACCAAACATTTGTCCCAAGCAAGTTGGGGTCGGCTATAAATGAAACCCAACAATTATTTAGAGTATGTCCCTCTAAATACAAAAGGCAAGGATACGAGTATACAGGAAAAATCACTGCCAACTACTTATCACTAACTGTCATACAGAGTACATTGAAGACTAATGCTTTTACTACCACATTTGCCAACAGAATTTAGCATGCTCAGCAGTAGTCATTCCTCAGTTCACAATGAAGCTGCATACTACTTTCCAATTTTTGGGTTACACTTTGCAAAACAAATGCTAGAAAGTATTGACGTAACAAATGCTAGAGGATTAGCACGATTCCTTTGCTGTACTCAGGATCCAACATTGAGGTGATGGTAAGCCTTACTACACATCCCAATAAGACACCACCAAAAGTTTAACTACTAATACTGGTCCAGGAATGCTATTAATATTTCCACCTCACATTTACTCTGCAATTACTTGAAGATCTAGAATTTTGTTTAGTAGACACTTACCAAGGAGCCTTATTGCAGCAGAAAGTGTTCCACCAGTAGCAACCAAGTCATCAACAATCAGTACACGCTCACCAGGCTCGATTGCTCCCACATGCATCTCCAAGCAATCAGTCCCGTACTCCAGAACGTACTTCTCAGAAATTTTCTCACCTTCGCGCATCAGTAAATGTGAATGTTAGCACATGTCGATCACCATATACATAATTTGCAGTGAGTTATTCAGAAGGATGATATGGGTTACTGGGTTTGTGGTATTGCAAAGCATCTCTCGGGGTAATAAAACATGGTATTAAAAAATACAACTAAAGATACTGCCTAAAAGCCTCGTGCATTTATTTAGATTTCATCGTGGGCTGCATGCACAAAAGGAGCAGGCTATTGGAGGTACTTTGGTGTGATCATGTCAGAGATTATGGGCAAAATCTGTACTTTTAACCAGATTTGATCAGCATGCTTACTTAACTAGGGTGCCACCAAAAACTAGACATTCTAAAAATAAATGCTACATAGCATGTGAAGTAATCGAAAACAGAGCTCTATCAAGGAACTTTACCGGGTAGCTTCTTAGGTTTGCGCAACGGGATGAACTTCGCGCCAAGGGCCAATGCGATTGCCGGGCCAAATATGAAGCCTCTCGCCTCAATCCCTGGTCAAATGTAATGAGGCACAAGTCAGAACTAATGCAACAACTATCTCTTTAACAACAACAACAACAACCAGGTCGTTGTCCCAAACACTCAATGAAGGACCTGATCACTGTAACAGACTGACAAGGACCACTGGTAATAACGGCACATTGGCAGATTAAACCGTAGGGGCAGCTTTAAATACCACGGTACAGTTGAGTGTTGAGAGTAAAGAGAAAAGTCAGAAAGAAACAAAATGAACAAAAGCCCGCAGAAGCTCGCAGGAAGAGGATCCAGCAAGCTAACAAACCACAATCCCAGATTCAGGAGTAGTACTTTGCAGTGAAAACGACAGCGGATGGGGGCACATGCGTGACATCAGAGAGCCACAGCACGGTACCGGCAGCAGAGGAATCAATGACGACGGGCGTCCCCGCCCGCTGTGACAGCTAGGGTGCCGCCCAGCCACCGTCCGATCCCGTGCGTCCGCGTCTGACCGAGCTGGAGCCCCACCGCGGCATGGCGGTCCCCAGGCCGATGCTCGGCATTGCCGGGAGATGTTGTGAGATCTGCCCCGTCGCAGGGCTTCCTTCTACGCGCGCCTCCCCAACACGCTATTGAATGCGGCAGATTCCGGCCGAACGGCCAGAGCGAAAAGTCCAGAAACCGCGGCGCGTTCGTGGGCCGAACGCCGACGGATGGAGGAACTACCGCTACGGAGCCAAACAGGCAGAGCATGACGGAGCCTCATCAGGGCCACGCTCCACGACCACAGCGCATGCACAGTCGTGGAGGGTCCACCGGCCAGCCACAGGACGGTGGGACCTCCCGTGGCGACAGAGCGCTAGTACGTTTTAACTATTTGATTCCTGGCTTTAATTAGAACGTTTGCACCTGACAGATGGATACCCCGCGGCGAGAGGCAAATCGAGCCGCAGACATATTAACAGTATCGTGGGAGGATTATTGTTGGATGTGGTTCGCGATTATGATATGAGCCTCTCGAGGAAAGCAAGCAGAGAGTTGTGTGCGCAACGCGAAAAAATAAAAAAAGGTGCACTTCTTGGAGACGGGCGCGGGCGACGACAAAAGCGCGGGGGTGCAAAAGGAGCAGGGGAGATCTCCCGCAGAGATATCGCGGGAATCTCAGAACTCTGTCACACGCGGCCCGGCTCCTCACGGCGGCACGCGCGCGCGACAGCGACCTCCTCTGTCCTCTGCCCCGTCGTCCCTGGCCCTGGGACTGGTAGTTAGTAGCTGGACCAGGCACCCCGTGCGGCCAGCCGGCCGGCCGGCTGTGGAGTTAGGGAGGGGGGAGGTGTTGCTGAGATTAATTACCGGCGACGGCGTCGATGGCCATGCCGCGGTAGCGCTCCAGGAAGATGTCCACGGCGTCCTTGAACACCGCCGGCCGGAGGAGCAGCGTGGTGATGTCGTTGAACATGATGCCTGCACGCACCAGCAGAAGAAACACAGGCACGGACGAACATCGATCAGCGCGCGCCTAATACTGCCGGTGGAGTTGGCTCGAAGAGAGGAATCGAACACGGGGGCGGACCTGGCTTGGGGAAGTGGGGCACGACGCGGATGGCGTCGGAGATGCCCTGCAGCCGGGGGTCGGGACGTCCCACGGCGTCCGCCACCGCCGCCGCGGCAAGGCCCTGCTTCTCGTTGGCCTGCTGCTTGCCGTTGTTGCTGGCAGCGGCCTCCATCGTACTCACGCGGTTGCAGCTGGCCTCCTCACCCATTAGTTCCTCTCCTCCTCTCTTCCGCTCTCGCTCTCAGGTCTCAGCTCGCTCGGTCTCGCTCCCGCTCTCCGAGCCTTTATTGTTGCTTGGTGGACTGGTGTGGCCGCGTATATATAGCCGAGCCCGCGGAGGAAAGGAAACGGAAGCGAGCACCTCGGGGCGTTTATTATCCTTGGACGACAACGGCACCGGGGCTCGCCCGCGGCCTACCTCCTCCTCTGTTCATAGAGGAAGGGGCAGCTACCACGCCAGGCTACTAGTACCCCACCACACTCCGGACTACTAGTAGGCTGCTGCAGCCTGCATAGGTGTAGGGCTCTACCACTAACTACAGTAACGTGCATCTTTCTCTCTCTTCGCCGCTCCTATACGTGACAGTGTGTGTAGTACTGCCCCTCTTTTGATGAAAAAAAAGTTTCTCTCTCTATATGGCCCTGGCTTTTGGTCCTATTGATGAGCAGCGCCTATCCGTTTTGTGCGAGGAAACGGAAAGAAAACGGGGCGCGACGGGACAGGAGAGAGAGAGGCTCTCTCCGCACCGCACTGGCGCAGGATTTGGCGTGTGGGCACTGGCTGGGCTGGGCAGCATCGGCACGGCCACGCATCTTTTCCCTCCGTCTCCCGGATCTCGCTTGCGCGTACAAGCGTGTAGTACTGCCAAACCACGGGCACACGTATCGTCGGAACTCGCAACGCTCATACCCAGAGAGAAAAAGAGAGAGATCGGGTGGGATCCGAGGCCGCTGCCCGGCCTCGGCCTCCGCAGCGCGCGCGGCATGCATCGGCGGTGGCCACAGCGTCGGACACGGCTTCCCTCCTCCTCCACTGCGTCACCCGTTTTCCCGCACCCCCGCCGGGTTTTCGGCGCGCCGTGCCGGTTGATTGGCTGGCGCTGGCGGTGCCTGCGACTGCGTTTGCCTCACGTCGTCGCTCCCTCCGGTCCGGTTAGCAGCGCCAGCGCGCCGTACAAGGTACTCCTCCTCGTTGTGTATCAATGCCGACAGGGAATCTTTTTCAAACTCCGACGCTACTGTTGCCGCGGTGCCAGAGCCGGTAGTACGACGCGTAGCAGCAGTTGCACAGTGTCAATGCATGGAGGAGGAGCGAGTGGGGTTGGGGTTACGTATACGTGGAGATATCGCGCCAGGACGCCGAGACGATAGATCTCGCGTCAGTGACTCATCAGGAGCTGCATGATCGGCCGGCCGGCGGCAGTACGTCCGCGTCTCCAGCAGTGGTACTACGCGCAGCGCTACTAGTACTACTCCCTCTTTCCCATATTATTTGTCCTTTAGGACAGAAATTTTAGTTTAAAATGAACTAAAATCCTTATCCTAAACGACAAATAATACGGGAAGGAGAGAGTACATGATTTATGCCAGGTGTGACCGCTTTGAAAGGACCTACGTGTCTTGTTGTTAGTACTAAGTACCGGCGGATTAGTTGGTGCTGCCAGCATTTGTGCTACGGCTACGGCACCGCCAGCGTTATTGCACGAGTACGGGAAACATATCTCAGATCGATAGATCCGGGATATGCGAGGTTAATTGTGCTAAGGCTGCTGTTGGAGCTTGGAGGGAGGGAGGAGAGCGTGATCACCGTGCGTGGCCGTGAACGAACGCCATGTCTGCACTGCACGCGTTTGCCGTATGGCTCCTTTTTTTTTTCCGAAGAACGTACGTCGCGCAATCACCCGTGCAAAATCTTGCCGCGGATGTACGTGCAAGCTCGTGCGCTTTTCCATCACACAGAGGCCGGGTTCCTGCCGCCGACGTCGTTCAAGGATCGGAACCATAACCTCGTCGCCGAAACTGTGCTGATTTGTTTCTGGAAGAGCGGAGCGGACAACAAAATTTGTGTGGCAGAGAGAATCTTCATATGGCGTGCACGTCGGTGGTATCGTGCAGTACAGGAACAACGGACAACATGCACGCGCAGTGCGTGAGCGAGCGAGCGACTTGGCCGTATCTCCCTCTGACGACGTTATTACGAGTGAGAGAAGACGTCGTCGGTGCTCAAACAACTTCGAGGCTGCGTCGCATAAGTTAGGCCGAGCGACTGTGAGCATGCATCCAGAAGGAAGAAGGGAGAGGCATGAGTGTGCCTTTATTAGACCCGAACCGGGCAGAGGATCTCATCCGCTTATTCCTAACCCAATCGTGAAAAACGGATAACACGCCATCTCTTGAAGCGCATGCATGGTGCGCGAGGCCGGCCGAGGCCCTCTCTAGAACGTCAAGCTCACACACCAGAGACGACGCCTTTCAACCGCCGCACTCGAGTGCGCCGGATCCCGGACGCCCCGCACGGCCGCACCCACTGGTTCTTCGTCGTCCCCGCGTGATGATCACGCCATGATACGCCGCCGAGACGCTTTCCTCCGCCGGCCGCTGCGGCTCTAGGTGCCAAAAGAAGCAAACGGGCTAGTAGTACCCAGCATGAGCTACCTAGTAGTAGTACAGTACTAGCCCCAGATATGGGAAAGAGAAGGACGCCGTCCAGTCCATATCCGCCGCATATCCGTGGATCGCGCCTGGTCCAGCCGAGGCGGCGGCGACGCCTTTCGACGACGGGCGCGGTGGCCTAGCCGAAAAGAGGAAAAGGCGTCACGCGACAACCTGACTCTGCTGCGTGGTGGTGCAAGTTTTCAACGGCGCATGCGAGGATCATCACCGCCTCGCCTCGCCGCGCCGGTATCCGCGATCCGCGTGGAATGGAAATGGGCCAGCAACGGAAACGATATGACGACGGATCAGGGGAAAAGTTTCATTCATCAGACTTTCAGTGGCGCTTTTTCGTTGGGAGAGTATCTTCTGCGATCCTGGATCCTGCTCAAGAGGAGGGGCTCGTTAGTTGCTCCATCGTAGTGCCGGTGGGCACGGGTCGATCGCAGTGTCGTCTGCGTGCGTCAACTGTACTATCACATCTGATGATCCGATCATTTCCAGCTTTTTTTCGGCATCATGGATGCGGCTTTTGACTCGGTATTTTCTGCTGTCACTCTCAGAAGCCACGATTGACTCCTAGCTCTCCTAAACGAGTAGCAAATCATGTGTCCAGGATCCTGCTGCTTCTTCTTAGAGGTGGAGCCGGTTTTTTTCTTCCTTTTACTCATTATACCGTCTTTTTTTTTAAAAAAAAAACAGAATGTGCCGGTCAGTAATGGAGCAGAAAAAGCTCTGGAATTGGGAAGTGCTCATGAATCTACAAAGTGTAGCGGCGCAGCCTTTCAACACAAAAGGTCTACTAGCTTTTTAGTTCAACCTTTTTTTTTTCATTTCAGGTATTGCTGAATAACTAGTTGATCTTTCTTTTTACCTTCCGCAATCTTTCTTCCCAAATCGTTGAACTGGGTATGCAATTGTTTGCTAAGCGTGCGGACAAGCTTTTTCACCATCAACGGCTGCCGTATTGTCAAAAGAAGCGATCTCGTCGGCGTCAACCTTCTCACAAGCAGTCTTTACTCTTCCCCGTAATTTTTACAGCGCCAGAATTTCCCCACCGTTCGCTATCGCGCTGTAACTATTTGGTTCCCGATGCGATGCGCTTGACGCCAAGATTACCTTTAATTTGCCACGTACGGCGGCTGGGCGGCACTCGGAAATCTTACTAAATCCGTGAGGACGCTGCTGTCAGAGGCAACACGGAAACATTCCACGGTCACCTTGTCGTGAAGTCGTTTCCGGTGATTCTGGTATGCAAAACGGTATCGGTAAGATTTGTTTAGAGCAGAGATCACTACCTGCTGCCTCGCGCGCACTACGTACCTCTCGCCCGTCAAAAGCCAGCATCATTGGTTGGTTCTATAGATCAGCGCGAGATAAATCAAGTTGTCGCTCTCGCCCTCGCGTTTTCAGACGTCAGCAGTAGTGGGCAAGTAGCATCGGTGCCGATCCTAAAGCGTGCGGTGGTTTCAACTTATCTGATGCTACGTCAGCGGTGAATCGGAGATGGGTTCAATCTTGTTCTGAGGAGATCAGATTCTACGGAGCTTAGGTTTTTAATTGGAAACTTTTAAAAGCTGGCGAGATGAAGTCACGCCGAACTGCTCGACCGTTTTTTTCCTTCCGTGTGTTTCGTTGGATAACATCGGATTGTAAGTTATTTCTTTAGTAGTACTCCCTCTATTCCAAAAAGAAACGTCATCCTTTTTGGGATGGAGGGAGTACTTCACTGACTGGCACGGCAGACGGCATCCTGAAAACCATCCGGTTCAACGTTTTCAGAAAAGAGTTGCAACTTGTATTAAGCTCACCTTTTGACTCGCTTTTTAAGGGAGGGGAAATCTGGCTGTGCTAATCAAGTCCATGTTGCTATTAAAATCCCCCAGACGTGACTCGCTGATCCAGCAGTTCCATTGGTAGTGCCCGTACTTATCGTGCGAGATAACGATCTCCAACAGTGCGTTAGAAATCCACTTCGCGCACACACCCAAATCCGATGGCTGGCCGAACCCTGCAATAGGATCCGAGCTTTTTCGTGACGCCATGTTTCGTCATCCGTGGCCTAATCTCTCGAACAAGCCCTTTTTTTTCCTCCGCCCTCCAATCCTGAACCGTAATCAAACCACGCCGGTGACGTGATTTCAGTTTCAGCGTCTCGAAATTAAAATCTCTCCTTTTCTCCTCGTGAATGAGATGAGCCTGAACTTAACTTTTTGGCTGCTCCTAGGTTTTCTTCCGCGAGCGAGAGCAGCGGCTTGTGTGAGGTGGCGACATACAATTAATACCGGGGTGGTTCTGGATTCTGATGGGCCGGTAGATGATGTGTGTTGGTGCAGATCTCCCTGAAAATCTTGCCCCCGACTTGGTCCTGATTTCAGAAGCTAGCTGCCGGCAGATTCAGAGGGATCGGTTTGCCAGGACAGACCAGGAGACGCATTACTGCTGCACGGCGCACCTGCCGATGGTTGATGGGCTCGGGACGGCGGCGGTGCAAGGACTGATGAGATACGTGTCACCTTTGGGATCAGATAAGGCAGGAAGTGAGATTAGATTCAGCCTAATGAGACCGGTACGCGCATCCCATTTCAATCTTACCAAGGACTGTTGGATGTTGCCCGAACGAGTACTGATCGGCCAGCAATTGTCCAACGCTTAGCGCAAAGATGGGCCACCATTCGAGTGTTACTGAGGACTGATTTTAATCAACCCTGCAGAAATCCTTCATAGTGATGTAAGGGTGCGCAGGACTGGAACGTTAGCAGGGAGCAGGCAAAGAAAAATTGGCAGGTCAGGATGGAAAAGTTCCAGAGATATTTCTTCGCCATACAATTTTGAGTTACGAGAATGACATCTGAAACAAACGAATGCCTAATTTGAGCAAGGTTTGTTTTGCATAAAATGGAACAGAGCCGATATTTAAGTGTCATTGACTAGTTGCTATAACTAATTAACAGAAGTAAAACAAATGTGCCACTACAACAACAGGCGTCAAACTTTCAACTGCGTGTATGCTACAGGTATCTCCTTGCAAGAGCCCTGACCTTGGTATCAAAATGGGAGGATGTGATGCGAGAACCAGGCAAGTAGAGTGGATTAAGGAATATCTGCAGAGTATAGTATTCACAAAAGAGAACTTAATTATTGCACAAGAAGAAAACAAAACATGATGGGTCGCATGATAAACTTATCAAATGAAACAGCAGCAAAATGCTTTTATACCAACACCCACATATTCATCAGAAATTCGCTTTTGGAAGCCCCTTAATACAGAAGAGATGAAATACGCCATGGAACCGAAACGCCCAATTACTTACCTTAATGTAAAGGTCATGAACCTCCTGAAAGAAACTTTTTATCCCATCCTCGCTCCGGGAATCATGAAGCAACATAAATCTAGTATGTGTCACACTGTTAAGAAAACACATTTACTAGGACAAACAAGAAAGGAATCACATGATTACAACCCTAACCATGATTTTTCACTTATCATGTAGATAGTACACATAACAACTGCTTATATTTTCTAAACCTCTAGCTCCATTTTGAAAACAATGAATGATAAGATTTGTATGAACAGAGTATATCAGTCTTGGAAGGATATAACCAGCAGTCACATAAACAGACACAACAAGGTCGTTGAATCTGTCAACTGACTTCAGAAACCTGAAAAAGTGAAGAAAGTAATGGATGAAATATCTGAAGCCAAATAATGTATAAAACTTAAATGTAATCAACTGGTTTTCTATTCTAAATACTTAGCTGCAATCTACAGGGAAGTGGCAAACAACAACTGCTCACATTGCATTTGTGGTCCATGCAAGGTCCTGAACAACATCCAATGCAGCATGCAAAATGAACTGATGCTGATAAGCTAATTCTTCTTTCTGCAGGAGGAAATAAACTGTAGGGTCACGATGACCAGCAAACATAAGTCATAATCGTAACTATAGTTGAAATAAAGCAACGTTTGTGCAAATGACAACAACATCATAAGAATAATTAAACATAAGCGAATCAAATGAAGTCATGATACAAGATGTAATGTTGTAACACATACTCTAGTAGCTTTTTAATTTGCTTTGGCAAAAACAATGATTTAATAAAATTCCAAGGTATGATGGTCTATGAACTGATCTGGTTGGAGATGCAGAATAGCGGTCACAGAAAGGAATCTAAAGTCCTAAATAGACACAAAACCAACTCCTAATCAGGACATGATGTAAAAACCATACTTTCGGAACAGATCCAACTTCAGCCTCGTAGATTGGGATGTCATTCTTACTAACGATCACGAAGCAGGTCGTACTCGCCATTCCAAGCCGTGAGATAGCAGTTTAATGATCTGAAAGTAGTTTAAAATACTTGTGAACGCCAAGATCATTACCATACAAAGAAACAAAAATATTTGTATTTGAAAGTCACATAAGCAGAGGCATAATGGACAGGACAGGACCTACCTCAGCATTGATAGCATTTTATATTCACATGTTAAGAATCAAATATGATGCTAGACTACAGCTTTGAAATGTATCATTAACACAAGAGAAACTGTTGTCACTTGTCAGCTATCTCACATGTACAGGGGAACACACACTGGCCCAGGTAGTCACTCTTACTCAGGTGTTTCTCTAGTTTCTAGTTTTCTACTAATCTTGTTGGGAAATTGTTAAAAGGTACTCCCTCCGTCCCAAAAAGGTTGTCGCTTTGTAGTTCATTTTTGAACTACAAAGCGACAACCTTTTTGGGACGGAGGGAGTACAAAGACAGTCATCAATACTGTCTTCAGCGTCAGAACATCAAGATTCTCATGGCGGACAAGTGGTAACATAGTTTGTGCCATGAAAAGGTACAGGGGGCCAACAAGTTCCCTTGGGATTGTGGAAATAATCTGAGGTCCTCAACGCCATTTTTAGATACACTTACTTCAAAATTTGATACAGTTTCACAAGATGGTGGAGCATGAATGATACTATATGTAGTTAGAACCCTTGAAAGGTGACTTCACTGCACGGGAACCCTCAGGCTACTCATAAGAAATTGCCAAAATTTTGTATCAATTCAGGGTAGACTATTTGCTTGACCTCCTATCTAAAAGGACTGTACAACTAGATAGCAAACTTAGGGCCTGTTTGGTTCACACCTAAGTTGCTTAAGCCTAACATTAGGCATGCCACACTATTTTAGAAATAGACGGGTGTTTGGTCGTTGACTAGAGTTAGGCGCGCCACAAAAGTTAGGCAACTTTTGCATCCATTGCCTAACAAAAAATTGCCTCAACTGAGGCGCTCGAATCGACCGTCTAAGCATGCCACACTTTCTTAGGTGCGCCTAAGCTTAGGCTATGGTAACAAACCAAACAACAGCTAACATCAGATAGCTTAGGCGTGCCACATGTGTGGCAAGTGACTAAAGTTAACCTTAGACAACTTAGGCATATAATCAAACAGGCCTAGGGATGGCAACGGGTCGAGTTCGGGTCGGGTAATGAAAAACCCGACCCGCCAGAATTTGTCCGCGGGTAAATTTTTCTACCCGAACCCGAACCCGCAGGTAAAAAATTGTACCCGAACCCGAACCCGCCGGGTTTCGGGCGGGTTTCGGGTACCCCTCGGGTATGTCATTAAAATCAGTAAAAAAATAAAAAAATAACATTATATGATTGATACAAGTACCAAATCAGGTTCAATACATTATATTAGTACATATCAGGTCAATGCTAACAAATAACAATACTACACCACATATCAGTACCACTCTACCAGAACCTATCAGTACCAGAACACAACACAAATTACTTAGATACCACAAGTACAGAATTACAGATACAAGTTATCAACAACCAGGTCCAATACAAATATACAATACTACAGTTTCAGACACAAGTGACAAGTCAGAATATAGACATACAATTTTCAAGTCACAAACAGAAATACAGAATGCATCCCAAAGACCCAGACTTCATCCCAGCAAAAGACTTCATCGGTTCATCCGAGCAAGAAGAAATGTTGTGCTCCTTTTACAGACTTTATTATTCTTCTCCAAACCTTGAAGACTTCCTCCGACAAAAACTTATCAAACATATCAAAGACAAGATCATCCCCTTCGTTTTGAGTGACATTTCTAGTTGGGCATGTACCATCTGATGTTGCCATGTCCTCCATACTGCCTTGGTATTCCAACACCAAATCATATAACAAATTTTTAACCCTAGACAATTCATTATTTGTGGCTGGGCTATCCTCACCATAGATGGTGCTGTAGAAAGCTTTCATGAACTTCGTTTTATACCGAGGATCTAGAACAGTAGCTACTTCCATTAAACCATGCACATCTGCCCAATACTTAGTAAACTTTTGTTTCATCAATAAATACATTTCTTCTATCTTAGGGATAGAACTGTTTCTCCATTTCTCAATAGCCAAATAAATATCGCAGATTTTAGGAAAACATAGATTTGCCGTCACATAATTATTGTCGGATAGTAACTCAGTTGCATCAAAAAATATCTTCAATCTACCACAAAGCTCTCTTGCAAATTCCCAATCATCTTTGGTTGGCTTAAAAGAAGAACATAGTTTTTTCCTTATTTGCAAGACGATCAAAAACTGCTTGATACTCTAGAGCAATGCTAATCATGAGGTAAGTTGAGTTCCATCTAGTTTTACAATCTAATGTTATCCTTTTACCATTTAATATTCATTGAGCTGCGGTGCATTCAAAACGTTCATGTCTTTTAGGTGTGGCAGACCAAGACAGATACAGGAAGCAAGTTAACATATATGAAATATGAACTCAACAATTTATATTTAACAAATACACAAATCTCAGCAAGACAACATCATTATAGCATGATAGCATGCAAACTATGAAAGAATATTACTGCAAAATTGAAAGAACATCACATGCAACAATTCTAGCATGGCATCATTGAAGTGAATAACTGAATAAACATCACTGCATCAGTGGGTATTGAAAGTTTGGGTACTGAAAGGATGCAATACCAGATCTGTCGGAGTAAAGGCGTTGGCCAATTGGGGTGCGCCGGTGACAGTCGAGACGTCGGCGTGGAGAGGCGGTGAAGGGCCGGCGTGGAGAGGCGATGAAGGGCGCGGACTCGGACGCTGTTGGGGACGAACGACGACGGCCTCAACGCCTCATGCGCGGCGCAGGCTTGGCGTCAGGCTAGCCGCTGCCGGCTAGGACTTCTGGGGAGGGCGGAAGGCAGGGAGCCGGAGCGGCGGCGCACAGGCTCCAGGCCTCCAGCCTGTGGGGAGCGGCGGCGCAAGGGCTGGAGAGGCAGCGCAAGGGCTGGAGAGGCGGCGCAAGGGATGGAGAGGTGGCGGCGGCCCGGCGGCGCACAGGCACGCTCTAGATCTGGAGGAGCGAGCACTGGCGGCGTGCGACTGGGCTCCTGGGCGCTGGCGGCGGGCACTGGGAGGTTTGGGATCGGGAGTGTGAATGCCTTGCCCGGTTGGCTTAGGGTTACGTTTTATATGGCTAATG
This sequence comes from Tuctoria greenei, assembly GCA_036927565.1. Lineage (NCBI taxonomy): Eukaryota > Viridiplantae > Streptophyta > Magnoliopsida > Poales > Poaceae > Tuctoria > Tuctoria greenei. The sequence continues at coordinate 128,270,507 of JAYESD010000012.1, forward strand.
TATATGGGCTTTTGGCAGGCTGAATAATTATATGGACTTTTAGTAGGCTGAACACAATTTCGGGTACCCGCGGGTGGGAAATAAAACCCGAACTCGTACCCGCGACATGTCGGGTCGGGTACGGGTTAGACCCGCGGGTAAAATTTTGTACCCGCACCCGCACCCATCGGGTGCCAAACCCGACGGGTACCTGCACCCGCGGGTAGGATTGCCATCCCTAAACAGGCCCTAGTGTTATCCTCCTCTACAGTCAAAATAGCTCCAAATGCCCACTATGTCATCAAGAAACCAAGAGGGGAGGGGCATATTTTTGCGAAATGCCGATAGATACCCATGGATTTCCTGGAGCTGCTCAATCCCAGCTCCACAAATCCATGGTTCGAAGCTTCGAATAGATCAAGAGTCATTTGTTGACTCATTTTGTTTTTGTCTTGAACTAGAAATAAAAAATTAATACACTTTATTTTATCTTATAAACTTCAAATGTAGCAAGGGTCTCAGAGCTGGATATGTGCTAGGTAGCTATCAATATCACAAACCAACTACCATTGTTACACCAAGCAACATGGACGAAATTGAAGCCCCAGAGCAAACAGAATGTAAATTCAAATCACTAATCGTTACATTTCTTTGCAAGCTTTCAGTGCAGGATACCAGGCACAGATGGAGCTAATCCTAGTTTTGACCAGATCTGATACAGAGACTGACCCTAATCTCCTCATACATCTAAGGTGGCACAACAACCATGATCGGACTACTTCGGACACAGAAACCGAACAATGATCGGCTATTCTTAAGGGCGGGCTTGACTGGGCAGAGGCGGACCGACCAATACGGCAAAGCAGGGCAGCCGCCCTACCTAACGCCAACGGAGAGATCCCCTCTCCTCGAAGATCTCCGGCCTCCCGGTCCCCAGACACAGCTGCCCGTCATCCCATCCCTATCCCGATGGGGATGAAATATCTCCCCGTCCCCGCCAACGGGCGAAACTTTTTTTGCCCCAGCGCAGCGATCGACCCATCTCCGCTAAAACCAGCCTGAATGTCAACTACAGAAAGAGGGAGAAGGAATCGGAGATTAGCGAGGAGGACTCAACTCTCACCTTCCGTCCAAGCTGGACGAGGAGGGCCAGTACAACCGAAGGTGGCAGGCTTGTGCGCCGTTCTGGCCGCCGTGCTTGCTCCGTCGCTGCGGTGCTGCCTGGGATGGGATCGGAGTAGTTTGCGTGGCGGGCAGGCGGCGGGGTGGAGAGGAAGCGGAGCCTTCTTAAAATTCAAATCACTAATCGGTTCCACATGTCAGTGACTACGCTCTACGTCAGAGGATCTTTATTCGGAACCGATTGATGCTACTTCAGTCAATCTGGCATGAGCAAGCGATATGTAGGAAAAGGAGTACACTCATAAAGGTCGTCTAAGACTATCCGTACAGGTATACTCTAAAAACTTACTCTAAACGATATGTAGGAAAAGGCTCCACATGTCAGTGACCACGCTCTACGTCAGAGGATCTTTATTCGGAACCGATTGGTGCTACTCCAGTCAATCTGGCATGAGCAAGCGATATGTAGGAAAAGGAGTACACTCATAAAGGTCGTCTAAGACTATCCGTATAGATATACTCTAAAAACTTACTCCAAACGATATGTAGGAAAAGGAGTACACTCATAAAGGTCGTCTAAGACTATCCGTATAGGTATACTCTAAAAACTTACTCTAAAACGTGGGTCCCATAGATTTACAGTAACTTCCTCTAAACTTCTAGCATCCTCTAATTTTACACCACAAATTTCATAAGTTTTACCTTCAATTTTCCAACATACTCTAAATTTCCAGCATCCGAAGTGGGTCTCATCTAGAAATTTAGAGTCCCGTAAGGGCTCCCAGTAGCCAGTGCGGACGGTCTAATTCTGGTATTTGGTCACATTAATTATTTTGACATGATTATATACATGTGTCACATAAAACAATTTAGCGTCGTCAAAAGAGACCGGATCCCCCCTCGCAAAAAGGGAGACCAGATTCCAAAAAATAAAAATCTAGATAAGTATTAATAAATTATTAATTCTGAAAATACAATAAAAAAATCCATGCTGGGTATTCTTGATTTGCATGCCCTAATTTTGAGCTCTAATTTCAGTTTGATCTCTAATTTCAGATCGGTAACATTTTTTTTTTCAAAACGAGGATTTCAATATGGGTCTCAGAAGATGGTTCGTTCGTTCGGTAACAGATCTTTGTGATGTTTTATTGGGCCCCGTTATAATATTTGATCAACTTAATAACTAGTATCGCTGAGATTGAGCCATATGCTTCGTTTGCAACTCTTCATGAACCTTGATCTGTGGTATTTCTGGATTCTGTCTCCACTGCAAGACATATCGATTACCGTTTATGTAAAAATCTATGGAAGTTCGGATCCAAGTTAGTTGATAATTAGTGAGTGCCTGCTGTTTCTTTTCCATACATAACATTCGTTTGTACTATAGCCCTTTTTGAGCTGAAAACGATGGCCTGTCAATAGTTAATTTCACACAAGAAGCAGGCCAGTATAGAGGACATGAAGCGGCCCAGGTCACACAAGAAGCAGCCCAGTATAGAGGATCTGAAGCAGCCCAGTATAGAGGACCTGAAGCGGCCCAGGTCACGCAAGAAGCAGCCCAGTACAGAGTACCTGAAGCAGCCCAGGTCACACAAGAAGCAGCCCGGATCACCAGTACGAGCGCGAAGTACTGTCAGCAGCAAAAGAAAAAGAAAAGCGCAGATGGTCCTCGAAGAAAAAAGAAACTTAAAACAAGCATAGCCAGGCCTGATAATGAGTCACTGATTCATCTCTAACGCGTGTCCGAAGTCCACAAACTAATCAACATTCTAGACGTTCACGTGTCCCCGAGTCATCAGCGCACCCGCGAGACGTGTCAACACGAAGACGCTGAAGTGTCACGGGGTGGATTAGGATGTGCGCTCAATCGTTTGATTCCGAGCAGGATCGAGCGCCGACGGCCCACGTAGCGGGCACCCGTCGCCCTCACACCGTCCGTCCTTGGTGGTCCAACCAGCACGCGTTCCACCCTCTGATTTTTCAGCGGAATTTACAATTTACCCCGCCTCCACGTGCTCACGAACCTCTCTCTCGGCAATCTCATCTAGTGGGGCGCGCACTGGCACTGCAACAGCGAAAGCAGCCATGAGAACGGTTGTTGGTGCGAGTACTGACAATCGCCGCAAGTGCAGCAACGACCACCGCTGAAACTGAAAGCGTGATCCTGTCTCGGAAATGTTTCGACGCCTTTGGCTAAAGTGGCGGCAAACCACGTCGGAAAGCCAGCACCACCCACTACTCCACTCTGCCGTTTTGGCGTCGTCCTCGGCACGGAACGGGGGATCGGTGCCCGGTGCGTCGCCGGAAACGGGAGAGGGTCAGTGGGTCACGCCGCGCCTTCCACCCGGGGAAAGAGCTAGCAGGAGCAACGAGCAACCTCGTGTCCCTGTCGTTTGGTGCTATGGGCAGGTCGAAGCTTCTGAGTTCTGACCACAGATGACAATGTTAAGCCGCCTCCGGCGTTCCGGAGTTTTGGACGGACGGACGGCAGACCTGGAACATGCTGACGTAGCTTGATTGAATAATATACTACTCCCTCCTTTCCTTCCCATATTAATTGACGTTTTAGTTAGTATTTATAGTGCAATTTGAACTAAAATCTGTGTCCAAAACGTCAATTAATATGGAAAAGAGGGAGTACTTTTATATTCTACTTTTGACATCGATCAGCACAAATTTGTTCTAACTCAAGTCAAGTAGTAGTAGTAGTATATGGAAAAGGAGTTCCATTCTGGCCAGGATGTAGTCTTCGAAACGCAATAGTGACTTCTACTGCGAAATAATATCAGATGAACTTGCGAAAGAAATGCTGGAAGAAGAGTCTTAAGTAGCTTTGATTCATGTCCAGTTGCCAAAGTTTAGCAGGAGAGGAGAAAACGATGGTACAAATGACAAAAAGGATCACCCGTGGGCCCAAATAAGTGGCCCGATTAAATACTGAAAAGGGGCCACACCCATCGCATACGGCCGCATAATCAGCAGCGGGTTTGCGTGCCGCTCACTTGCGTTGCGTGCTCCTTTCGCCATATCCGTTCCGTATCACGGGCCCACCTCCCCGCCCCATTCCGCCACCCACCAGCCACCCAACCGCCCGCGCCACGGACACGTACACCGACGTCCCGGGCCCACGCCTCAGCACGCTGACGACTGACCCCGCGCCGCGCAGGATTCACGCCGTGTCAGTTTCCTCCACTTGCATTTCCTCCTTTCCTTTCTTCCTTCTTGCACCTTCTTCGCCACTCCCTCCGCTGGCCCGCTCCCTCGCGAGAGAACTCGTCAGATATTGATGAGCGCTGCCGCGCAGTGATCGTTCCTGTCCTCCCTCTCTCGTAGTACGTACGTACCGGCAGCAGTGGTGGTCGGGCTGGGCTGGGCTGCTGTACGCCGGGCGATAAACCCTACCCGCGGATTCCACCGGTGGCGGCGGAGCGGCGCGCTGGTCTCCGCGGCGGGTGAGGGTGAGAATTCCGCGTCTGGCTCGGTTTTCTTCTGCTCGACTCTCTGCGGGCTGGGCTGCGGCGTCAGCTCGCTTGCTTTTGTTTTCCCCTAATTTTGTCAGCTTTTTGCGCTTTTTGTTTTGTCGGGATTCGTTGTTTACTCACGAGTGAGACTGATCGGTGAGGTTTAGGGATCATGCTTTGATCGGCTCTCTGTGCAGTGGGATTTTCGCTGGAGCTCGATCGCTGTGGTGGTTCGTTCACGTTTTGCGTAAATTTCAGGTCGTGCTAGCTGACCGGGTTCTGTTTGTTTGGGTACATGATCCTGCTCTGTAGTTCGATCCGTGTGGAATATGGTTTCTGATAGCATTGTACCGAAGAAATCGTATGGTTATTTGGTGTTAGTTCAGCTCTGTCTCGATTTTATTTTGGTGCAATTGAGATAAGTGGGATAAACGATTAACAATTTTTTATCTGCTGTCAGTTAACAGTATCTGAGAGCACTCGTCCTCTCATAGAATAGAACATCAGAAACTGTGATATATTCATGTTGCATCAGATGGTATTTCAGCCACTGTCTATTCCTCTGAAAAGATGTTCATGTTGCAGAATGGAGTGGGAGGTGACCAAAGCTTCCATCGGCTCTAACTACACATACAGATGAATCATGGGATAACCGCAGTGCAGCTACCAGCAGTTTAGAACGGAAATTGTTCGTACCAAGGGAATTGACTGGTTTTGTTCAATACTAGCACCTATATCATGGGTGGTGTCTGCTCCAGGAAGAGGAGCCAGTTGGTGGATGAGGGCGACTGTGCCCAGACACTCACAAGGTTGTCGAAGACTAGCAGCTTGAAATGGCTGCTCCTTGCATTGCCCCGCAGCAGCTCTGATGTATCCCGAAAGGGGCAGGCAAAGGGGCCTGGACGTTGCCCGTCACTCATGGAGCTTTGTGTGGCTAGAGTCTGCAAGGTAGTGGTGTGCCTCTTATGTATTTGATTTTCATGTGAAATGCTTTTTTAACACCCAGTAATACTTGCAGGATATAGACAAGTATTCTAGTTTTGCGATGCTGCCAAGGGATTTAAGCCAGCAGATTTTCATTGAACTTGTGGGGTCAAACTGCCTTACAGAGGATTTGCTTGAATGTTTTCGTGATTGTGCTCTGCAGGTAACACTCCTGTTCTAATATGTATAGCTATCTGATCATGAGGATTGTTAATTTGTCAGATAACTGTTCTGTCATACTTCTCGTTCTCAGGACATTTGCTTGGGGGAGTATCCTGGAGTGAAGGATGCTTGGATGGAAGTAGTGGCATCTCAAAGGCAATCATTGTTGTCCGTTGATATTTCTTGCTCTGAAGTAACTGATAGTGGAATAGCTCTTCTTAGAGATTGCTCAAACGTTCAAAGCTTGGCATGTAATTACTGTGATCAAATCTCTGAAGATGGTCTAGAAATACTTTCAGGTCAGTCACGTGCTCCCCACTGATGTTTCTTATATACTTAAATAGCTGTAGGACGTTGTAGATAGACATAAGAACGAGCTTAAAACTGTTGTTGATGCTGCAAGCATATAGTGCTGTATACTAGTTTTGTTCTGGAAAGGCTTTATTGAACTCCCTTGCGTTGAGAAGTTTAACCCTCCCTCTAACATGTTTATTGGTTGTCTTTCAAATACAGTTTCATTTTCTTTAAGTTGTGTCCTAACCTATCAACGAGTCATTTTGATAAATTTCTTTTCTGATCTTATATCTTTGTCATACTAAATCATTATGTTTCTATATCTGCAGGGCTTTCAAACCTGACTTCACTAAGTTTCAAGAGAAGTAATGCTGTTACAGCTAAAGGAATGATATTACTTGCAAATCTAATCAATTTGGTAAAACTTGATCTTGAAGGTTGCCTGAGGATTCATGGTGGCCTTATTCACTTAAAAGGTACCTTTTTCTTGAGGTCTGGTCCTCCCTGAACATCATTTATATGCTTCTAAATTAGAATCCTCTGGGACCCTCTTTTCTTTCGCAATGCCATGACATTCTCTGGTGTCCCCCTGCCGATCATTTTTCGAATTTTAACTATTTTCGGAGTTCTAAGTTTAGTGTATCAATTTAATGGTCTTCTGAATTCTTACTATTTTTCGACTCGTTAGTATAGGTTGCCCGGCCCGACGCCCAACAAAAATGACCCGGCACGAAAAAACGGGCCTAGGCTGGCCCTAAGCCCGACATGGGCCTTACTCTGGCTTGGCCTCTGGCCTGACATGACCCGTTTAAGGTCGGCCCGGCTGGCCGGTTGTATGGTCCGATTAGCCCGCGGGGGCCTGTCCTGGCACCGCCCGCGTAATATATTTTCACTATTTTTTAATGTATTTTTAAATAAACGGGCTTCAGGCTGACCTGGCCGGCACAGCCTGTTTAGGGCCCGGCACGGGACACATAAAGTGAACCCGGGCCGTGCTCGGGCCAAGGTGCAGGCCCGTCGGGCCAACCCGGTTCATTTCTGGGCCGTGTTGGGCCGAGGCTTTTAAGGCCCAAGCCTGGCTGTGGTCGGGCTGGCCCGGCACGGCCCGTTGGTCAGCTATAGTCGTTAGTTACATCAGTTATTGTTTTTCTTCAGACCTGACAAAGCTGGAATCGCTAAATATGAGATACTGCAATAACGTTGTGGATTCAGATATCAAGTATATATCAGGTAATAACATTTGTATTGGTTTCTGCATTTTCATCTAATATAGCATATGATGTCTTCAATACTTAAGGTGTTTGTCTTAAAATTTGTGATGTCCCTTCCATTTGTCCCGTGCTTGCAAATCTGACAAACACATTTCTTTCTCTAGATCTCACAAATTTGAAAGATCTCCAACTCTCATGTTGTAGAATCACAGATTTGGGTGTATCTTATCTTCGAGGTAAACATGATCACCACTCTTCCCATTTCTAGTTAAAAGGCTGATCTTTTTTCCTTCCGAGTATATCCGCTGTGTGTATATGTCCTTTGTTTAGCATTTTGGTATCTGCTTGCTGACGGCCTGTGTCTAAATGTTTCTCTATTATCTCAATATAACTCAACAGTTTCAATATTTGTCATTTCTTAGTCCTGTCAAAACTCACACAGTTGAACCTAGAGGGATGTCCAGTGACTGCTGCTTGTTTGGAAGCTATTTCAGGTATTGCACCTTTTCGTGATAGTGTCTCATGCCACCGATTATGCTTGATCCAACACATGCTTTGGTTTCTGTTTGTGATGAAATAACTCATGAATTAAGAATACTCACAATGACATGTTATAATCGTTATGAATCCATAGTTTTGACCTTTTTCAAAGGTTCATGTCTCTTCCATTGTTTGCTTGGTTCATCTGCTCTCAATGTTCTGCCTCACCTCAGTTGGATTTATGGAATATCAGATTATATACCCACATGTACCAGTAGAACTCTTGATTTATGTCAGATTGGTATAAATATTTTGTATGAAAGGGTGTTTAGGTATATGAGGCATTGTTGTTGGTGGTGGTGTCCAGGTATATGAGACATTTCTACTAGAGGTTTCGCTGTTGAATTCTCATATCAACGTGTACGAGGCATTTCTAGTGGTGGTAGCTACTAGAGCTAGGCTTTGCTTTAAATAATGTTTCATTTTCTCATTTCGTTGTACGTCGAATCTCCTACTAATGCAGAGATAAATATCACCTTTAAGAGTTGGTACTCGGTTACAGAAGTGGCCTTATCACCTGACTATTCTTCTTTAGTGTTGAACACTGATCAATATGGGTCCTTGATACTTGTGTCCATGTGTATTCAGGATCCTCTCGAGTTCCAGTTCTTTTGATTGCCATTGTTGATGTTAAATGCATTCACTAAGTAGTAGCTGGTTTGGTCTGAAAAAAATTATAACCTCGTGGATTATTGACTTTTGCAGGTTTGACTTCACTGATAATGTTGAATCTGAATCGGTGTGGCATATATGATGAAGGTTGTGAAAACTTTAAAGGTAACAAAAAATTGGCCTGCTTATTGTTTCTGGACCCTAGACTACATAATTGCATCTAAGCTGGAAGGATGTTTATAAGCTTAAATGGTTACCTGCATTTTTTTATTTGAGAAAAAAATGTGATTGCTTGTTAGCTGTTGAGCATGTATTGTCTCTATTTTAAACCGTTATCATGCATATTTATGCCTTGCCTAGCTAAAATTTAATCCATTGCATACTGTTGTTTTTCAGGTCTCAAAAACTTGAAGGTTTTGGACTTGGGGTTTAACAATATAACAGATGCTTGTCTGGTGCATCTGAAAGGTCAGGCTGTTGTGAACATTGTTCAGCACTTTTTATTTTTACGATTTTGATGTATACATGATAGTCAATAGATAACGCATGTATAACCTTGTCAGATTATCTGATCATGTTGATTTGTTTCAATGGCCTGAGTTGGTGTGTGACATATAAAAGAATGTTTCAAAAAATGATATATAGAAGTACAGAACAAGATTCCCATTTGCACTGGTACTTTTGTATTGATCATACTCATTGCTCTCCACTCCCACTTCTGCTGTGTTTCCTTTTAGAGATACTAGAAACCACAAAATTGTTTGTCGCTCCAATGTTGTAGAGTTGAGTTGTAGTACTCCTTTGTTTCTTCCAGAATCAAACAATTTGGAGTCCTTAAACTTGGATTCATGCAAGATTGGGGACGAAGGTCTTTCACATCTTAAAGGTGAGTTACTTTTCTCGTCTTCAGGCTACTACAACACTAAGTAGCGCGCAGTGAACTGGTTTTCTAAAAAGATTGGAAGATCCGGCCAAAGAAGGTGATAGCCCTGTTCATTCGTTCCCATGGTTCGATCCTTCCCAGTAAAACGCGGCGTGTTCGAATGATGATCGCTTTTACGCGAGAAGGGGGGACCACCCTCTAAGCCTAAGTATTCCTCAATGACCGATAGCGTACAAGTACCGTGAGGGAAAGGTGAAAAGAACCCCAATCGGGGAGTGCTACATTACATGGATGGCGGGAGAAAAAAAAAATGTCTGAAGCGGGTCGCATTTTTGCTCATCTTCATGTGTTGTCAATCCATTGACTCTCTCAAAATCTCTCCATTTTTGGCATCAATTATGTGATCTTTTATTGAAAGCAATTGGTATTGTACCTTTTTTAATTTATGTTACCTTGTACAATTGAGTCTGCTCTTTCGACTATTGACTTCACTGGATTGTAATCGTGGGTATACTTTACTTCCCTATTTTTGTGACAGTATGTGCCTTTTATATGCAGGCCTTGTGCTATTACAAAGTTTGGTGCTTTCTGATACTGAAGTTGGAACCAATGGACTCCAGCATCTGTCTGGTTTGTCTTGACTTCTGACTACATATTTGTTTTTATCTTTTTAGTATTTTGATGCTACTGGATTCTCAGACTTAGAAACCTTGATAAGGAATGCATATGATATTCTGATTGACCAAGATTTGGATTCCCTGTTTTGACAACTGACACTGTTGTACTGATTTGTGTGTTTTCACCAAAAAGAATAAAAGAGGTGTTGCAAAAATTCTCTGGGGATCGAAAAGACATGGTTTATTAGTATTCGAGTCCCAAATTCATTTTGCACGTCTTGTATGTTTTTTTTTCTTGACATGTATATCAGTTATCATAATTAAGGTTATTTCTGTAGTTCTTGAATCTTTTGCTGATGAAGTTCAGGAATGGAGTTTCTATGTTTACCTATATTGTCTCCTCATGTAATTTGAAGATGGTTTGTAGGTTCCACATCTCTGAAGATGTTTTGTAGGCTCCAGATATGGCCCTTTATAGCATGGGCAATTTAAACATAATGATTAGGAAGCTCTTCATTATTCCACTTCTGCAGGTCTTCGCAACCTGCAGAGCATTAATCTCTCGTTTACCTTGGTCACGGATGATAGTATGAAGAAGATTGCCACGTTGAGTTTGCTGAAGTCAGTTAATCTAGATAATCGACAGATTACTGATATAGGCTTGGCAACACTTACAAGTATGTATCATACAGTGATTATTCATGCATGGTTCTTTTGTTCCGTTTGTACTGCTGTGATAGGTGCCACTGGTATCTTGGCAAAAAGTCTGGCACATTCTAAATATTACATCAGCATGTTCTTTTGGTATCAATAGTTTATCCATTGTTTGTTGCCCCAGCTAGAATTTTAATGTGACCATCTGAGTTTGACTTGATCAGTTTCATTAATTACTATGTCAATTCTCCAATCTCCATAGATGCTCGAGTTGTTGCAAATTTGACATTTCATTTTTAACTGAACTTTTAATCCATGTGGGGCTAATGCAGGTCTTAGCGGGTTGACTCATCTCGACCTTTTTGGAGCTCGCATAACTGACCATGGAACAAACTGCTTAAGATGTAAGAGCATACTTAAAAACTATCTGAATTGTACACTTGGTTGCTTAACTAAATCTTTTGCATGTGATTTGTTTTGAGAGTACTATCTTTGGCATTCTTTACTCAGCTACTCTAGAATCTTCCAAATAGTCCATTTTTATTTTGTTGTTGTTAGGAGTTGTTTTATGTGGATGTACACACTGATCACCCTGGTAGAAGTTTACATGTCAAATCGGGTGCTTATTTCAAAAAGGCACCTAGTTCCTCCTAGGGTAGTCAACTTTGCAAGAAATAAAAACAGAGTGGGTACATGGACAAGTATCTAGCACTGCAAGCCTTATTTGTTGAGTCTGGTTCGTGAAACTGTATGGCATATATCAAACTAACTCTCAAATTAGATAGTTTATGGCAGTTCATGCATTTGGGCTTGTGATATTGTCTAGCAAACTTGGCATTTTTGTTTCAACACTTGTCCGTTGTACCTTGGTTGTAGGTGTCAAATGTGCAGAACTATGTAAGTAGTACTACTGTGTATCACTTTTGTTATGTGGTGTTATTTTGGCATCCCGTTTCCAACTGAAAGATTATTTTGTACAAAGGCTATTGGAAATTTCTGTAGCTAAAGGGAGCCATTTATGCTATTGCAGATTTTAAGAACCTTCAGTCTCTTGAAATCTGTGGTGGGTTGATTACGGATGCTGGAGCGAAAAATATCAAAGATCTGAAAGCTTTGACGTTCCTGAATCTTTCACAAAACGTTAACCTGACAGACAAAACCTTGGAGCTGATTTCAGGTACTACTATGGTGTGTCAAAATAAGCACGTTATTTTCCCTGTGGATCTTTAAAAGATCTCATGGCTATCCATCTTGCACAGGTTTGACTGCTTTGGTCTCGTTGAACGTCTCCAACTCGCGGGTATCCAATGCAGGTCTCAAACACCTGAAGGACCTGCAGAACCTGCGATCGTTGTCTCTTGATTCCAGCAGGGTGACAGCAAACGAGATGAGGAAGCTCCAGGCAACGACGCTGCCTAATCTGATCAGCATGCGGCCCGAGTAGCTTGGCCGCACTTGAGGATCTCTGTAGATAATTATCAGGATGGAGCATGCCGTTCTGTATAGAACTTGGAAGAGCCTGAAATGAAGGCTTTTAGTACATACAGTATACTATTTGTTTGTGTTGTGTGTGGGTGTGAGTGTGGGTGGGTGGGTGGTATTGTGCTCTCCGCTTGTGAGCCCTTCGTTTCGTTGTACCTGGAGAAGTGAACAGGTAGTTGCTTTGCTCCATGTGTCCTCCAAGGCGCGAACGGAAGAAGCAAAATTGTAAATAGCTCGTTTCCTCGCCGTGTCATTTGGAGTTGAATGCGTTCGAAAAAGAATTAGAGCTGAATGACGTTTTACTGGTTCTTGATCTCGCAATTCATTTACTTCTGTTTCGTACTGCGGTACAATTGCCCGGTTGAGCTCGTTACCCAGTAAAAGGTAGTGTTCTAATACGGGCTAGGCTAACCAATATAAGAAAAATGAACATAATAGCATAATTAGTCATCGGGTATCCTCTGCTTCCCCAAGTTTATCATGTCAAAAAAAATGATAATGCTTACATAACCAACCAAGGGCCTTTTGCGAACACAAGAATTACGTTGAACCAACCTAATGCGCAGGTCACCTGGGCATCGTAACTTTTGCCAGCTCGACTGAAGATCAACCAAACTAAAACCGACTCGCTCTATCAGCGCGCTGCTCGTGGACATCCTACTTGTGCACGACGCGCATCAACCGGTGAAGCTCCAAGCCTCTCGTCTCATCTCTCATGGGAGCGGCGATGGATTCTCCATTGCCGGTCTCGCCAGCCGGTGCCGAGGTGTGCGCCGCGGCGGCCGCCGTTGCAACGGATTTCGCGAAAATCGCACATGAGACGAGCGGATTTCACGAGCTATGATACTGCGAGGAACACGATGGAAGTCATTTTTGTGGCTTCCCGGGCCTGGGCTGGCTTTCTGGTGGGCTCGATCGTCGACTCCCGGCCCGTTATGCTTATTAATTGGCTTGCAGCTGAAATCAGGAAAAAAAATATGGAAGGTGATGCAAACCCATCACCCGTGTCAGTACATCAGGTGCCGCTTTAAGATTTGTTCGGAGACAGGTGGCGGCAATTGGGTTCGCATCAGGTTATATAGAATTTTTTCCCTAAAATCGCGGGAGACAGCGTGCTGCACGGGATTTTCTTCCACGGACGGCGCGGAGTTTGTTAGTTAAGTCGACGAGCCGAGATACGGCTGCCTGCCGCACGTATGAACCGAGACGGCGGCCCCCCGCCACGTCCGTGCGCGCCCATGGCGAACGCCGGCGGCCGCGTGGCGGCGATCGCCGTGCCGCTCGTCGTCTTCGCGCTCCTCGCCGCCGCCGTCGTGCTGCCTCCGGCCATCTCGAGCGTCGGTGCATCATCAAACGCCAGCCGGGAACGCCGCCGGGAGCACTTCCTGCGGCACGTCCCGCACGAGCCCCATAAGGCGTCCCAGCTGCCGGCCAGCACTCGGCCGGTCAAGACCACGGTACGCCATTATTCATCTTTCACCGCTGTTCTGCTGTTCGCATCTGCACCATGCATCGAGCACACACGTTGTTTGATTGCGCGTGTACTACTATATACGTACAGGTGAGTGTGGGCACGATCGAGGAAGGGCTGGACCGGTCTCGGGCGGCCATCCGCCGCGCGGCGTGCGCGGATGAGGCGCCGGCGGCGACCCGGCGGAGCTTCAAGGACGACGCCGGTGGTGGGTTCGTGCCGCGAGGCGCCATCTACCGTAACGCCCGGGCCTTTCACAGGAGCTACGTGGAGATGGAGAGGAAGTTGAAGATCTGGACGTACCGGGAGGGCGAGCCGCCGCTGGCGCACCTGGCCCCGAGCGCGGACATCTACTCCATCGAGGGGCAGTTCTTGGAGGAGATGGAGGACCCACGGAACCGGTTCGCCGCGCGCGACCCCGGCGAGGCCCACGCCTTCCTGCTCCCCGTCAGCGTCTGCAACCTCGTCAAGTACGTCTACAGCTTCAACCGCACGGCCAAGCTGGGGCCGCTGCGCCGGCACGTCGCCGACTACATCAACGTCGTCGCCGAGAAGTACCCGTACTGGAACAGGTCCCGTGGCGCCGACCACATCATCGTGTCATGCCACGACTGGGTAATTTAAGATTGCATGCCTAGTGTCTAGCTATGCATATATATGCAGTCCTTACATTCCATCGAGTTGAATTTGTTCCTTTCTGACCGGACCGATTACATGCCGCGGCATTGCATGATCGATGGGCAGGCACCGCTCGTATCCAAAGCGAACCGGGAGCTCTACAGCAACGCGATCCGCGTGCTGTGCAACGCCAACACCTCGGAGGGATTCAACCCGCGCAAGGACGCCACGCTGCCGGAGGTGAACCTCGCCGACGGCATCCTCCGCCGCCCGACGTTCGGCCTCCCGCCCGAGAACCGAACCACGCTGGCCTTCTTCGCCGGCGGCATGCACGGCAGCATCCGCAAGGCCCTGCTGGGCTACTGGCTGGGCAAGAAGGACCCGGACATGGACGTGCACGAGTACCTCCCGGCGGGGCAGGACTACCACGCGCTCATGGCCAGGGCGCGGTTCTGCCTCTGCCCCAGCGGGTTCGAGGTGGCGAGCCCGCGCGTGGTCGAGGCCGTGTTCACCGGCTGCGTGCCCGTGATCATCTCGGAGGGGTACCCGCCGCCGTTCAGCGACGTGCTCGACTGGAGCAAGATGTCGGTGAGCGTGCCGCCCGCGAGGATACCGGAGCTGAAGGCCATCCTGAGCGGGGTGTCCGAGCGGAGGTACCGCGTGCTGCGCGCCAGGGTGCTGCAGGCGCAGCGGCACTTCGTGATGCACCGGCCGGCGCAGCGGTTCGACATGATCCACATGGTGCTGCACTCCATATGGCTCAGGAGGCTCAATGTCCGCCTCCCGTACTGATGATCGTTTTGAGTTATTAGGTCGTCCGCGTTCTGTACATGACGTCATATATAGCAGTAGACTTCAGTTTAAATCGAGGGGCTGCAGCTAGAAAAGTGTATTGATTGATTAGCAATCTGATTTTTGAAGATCATTGCGATGCCCTCTTTGCGAGTTGGACATGGCTCACCAAGCTAAGCGCAGAGGGTCTCGCTGCGGCAATGATCTTCTAGTGTTTACGCGCTCAGAGAAACGCGTCTACTATATGAGTGCAGCAATAGATAGAAGTTTAGGTCAGACGGTGATTCTTCACTGGCACAGTAGCACTGTTAGATGACACTAAGATCAGTTCTCTAATCAATTTTGAAGAACGCTATGCACGAATTGATTTGATTTCCCCTTATCTTAGGCTAGATGATAAGTTCATTCAGATTACTACTCCAAGGTTGAATTGTAACGGAAGTGTTGGTGACAGATACTCCCTCCGTCCCGAAAAGCTTGTCGCTTTGTAGTTTAAAAATGAACTACAAAGCGACAAGTTTTTCGAGACGGAGGGAGTAATTGTCAAGAAGCTTTTTTTTTAAGAGTCGCCAAGAAGCATTTGATCAACGGGTCTATGCCATGGGAACAAACAGATCCGAAACAAACGGTTGCCATACAAAGCTAGTTAGTGACATGCAATAAGTCGCCCAAATCAGAGATCCATTTCACGCATATGCACAGAAAATCCACCCAGCAGAATCATATATCGGGTGTTGTACACAAATCCATTTCTCCAGCTCCTGCATGGGACCAAAATCATGTTAAACGATATATTTTCAGATAGCCATCAACTTCCATGAGTGAACCAGGTAAAACTGAATGAACTAAAGCAATAAACTATGTAGGAGGCGAATCTGGCGTACTTGCATCTAAAAAGAGCAACCAAGGGCGTGGAACTCGTGAGCATCAAAAGTGACTAAAAAAGCATCCGTTGAAGAGAACACTTCGTACAGTTCAGCCAGCAGGAGACCATCCCTACAAAACCTGAAGTTGCTGGCTGGCGAATGTCACTTTCTCGTCTTTGCAGTGACCTTAGGAACTCCTCTGAGCTGAGGCTGCCATCACAGTTGGCATCAAAAACATGGAAAATCACGTCCACCACTTTGTCAGTCAAGTCCACTCCACAAACCTACCAAGCGCCATAAGGAAATCAATCAGAAAACAGAGCCAAAAGATATTTGGATTGTTGGGGGATCCAAGCTATCAACAAAATTTTAAGGTAGCACAGAGCACAGCGTCCGACAAAATACACACCCAGTGATTCTCCGAAAAAATACCATACAAGGGTATACTTTTACCAGCATAGCTAATTAAAATTGTAGATGGCATCAGAAGGACATGAGAGCAGGTGCAGAATATTTTACATGAGATGCTGCACGCTTTAGATCCTGCTTCGTCAACAAACCATTTACTTTTCCATAACTGAAGATAGCCATTGCAAACGGTTCCAGCCTTCGTCGCAGATCAGCAAATGCCTTGAACTCCTGAAATTACATACAATGACTGAAAGGACACATGGTAAACAAAATATAACGACCAGGATATCAGGATAGCAAACAGTCAAACCTCAAAGGTGATGTGCAGATCCTTTAGATCAGGATTGTCATCCAAATTATCAACTCTGTCTAGCAGCTTGTTTATGTGATTCATGTCAGCAGAGGCAACCATGGATAATGCAAAATCCTTCACAGGTATTGTCTTGGATGATTTGACATCATAGTGGCTGAACTCCAAGCGAACAATCTATAAATGCAATGAATTTAAAAGTTGTATCAATAATTCATCACAAGGCATATAAAATAAGAACTCCATGTATACATTAATTTAAGCTTGTGAAATGCAGAAAAATTTTCATGCATTCGCTAGTTTTCCTGAGAATCACAATTCACAAATGCTTCTTAAAAGCTAGAATACAATGGCCTTACTGTTAGTTGTAGCAATAAAAAAAGAGGTTGATGTACGCAAAAGGAAATGTTTGGCTTTGACCTTGATGAAAGTTGTAGTTCTCCAGGACAACATACAACAAACAATGAAGCATGGAAATTCATCACAAGTTGTATGGGTTAATAATTAGGAATATGGTGTCATGTTTTGTACTTCCATGGTATTTGCAGCCTTTCCTTTGTAAAAAATGAGTTTATCCGACTCATCTACAGATTGCTTCTGTTAACAAGTTTAAAAAACAACAAATGTAACAAAGCCTTTCAGCCCGAAGAAAGTTGGGATAGGCTAATATATTTACAATAAAAATAACCTTCGACGCATAATGCTTTAACAAGCAAATTAGTATGTATATAGCCAATTCACGTTCATCAACATCAATACTTTCAAGAAACAATAATTCAGCCTCAAAACTGATTGTATAGCATGAATTGATGAATGTGAATCAACACTAAAAAAATGGATGTTTAGTCTCTGCAGAATATGCAGCATCAGATGCGTGCAAAAAATGGAGCCCCTTGATGCACAACTCTGAGTCTATGACTAAGTAGCTTCTCGTCAGATCTTTTAAGTTATGCAACACAAAGATAATCTGGAACCATAATCATTCTAATGAAAGAAAGGATGAAAAGAAATAAATCACCTCATCATGCAATTGCTTCAGGAAGTTAGAGAATTTCTCAAAGTGTAGATGTTCATTCCCATCCTTGCCAAAGAAGTACTCGACCAGTCCGCCATTTTCCACAGACTGGCCAATCTTACGTCCAAAGCGTAACCCATCCCTGTGGGAAGCTCCTTGCCTATTATAGGAGCGCATCAATGTCATTACTTTCCTAAATTCCTCTTTGTCAATTTCCCTGTGCAGAGATAGAAGCGACTGAGAATAATAAATAAATAAAAGAAAAGGAGCTGACCAAATTATGTTTGTACCCTTACTAAGAACTGAGATGATTGGACATGCTCATAAAGCAGGTATTTTCTGGATGGCAAATTTTACTGCACGTGAATTGCCATACGTAAACAACAATGAATGAAGCACAAAAATTACAACAAATTAAATGCATCTTTCTGTAAAGCCTGTATCAAAAGGTACAAAAATATAACTTCAATCGCTTTTGCAACAGTCAAAACTAAAAAAAAAAGGTGTATCCAGTACTGAAGGCTCCCACACATTATGAGGCCTGGGAAAGGGTTGTTTCTAGACAGTTTTACCACTTCTTTTGCAAAGAGACTGGTTCGAACCTAAGACCTCAAGACACAAGTTGTCAAAACTAAATAGGAAGAAAACCTAATGACAACTAACGGTGTCAGACTCTTATTATAACCTATTTGATTTTCTCCTAAGTGGACTTTAAAGCATTCCACAGTAACAATTATTAATTGATACATTTGCTATGTAAAGGCTTGCATTCGGCTTGCCTAACAATCCCCTGACAGCAAATGTCATATATTTCCTTGCAAGACTGTTAGATCAACAACATATTCAGTGGAGAAAAAGGGAAATATAACAGAACCATGAGATCATAACTAATTAGTTAACCTGGATTTTTATTTTGGACTCGCCCTGCACAGCAACATGCCAAATATGTTTTGTATG
This sequence comes from Tuctoria greenei, assembly GCA_036927565.1. Classification (NCBI taxonomy): domain Eukaryota; kingdom Viridiplantae; phylum Streptophyta; class Magnoliopsida; order Poales; family Poaceae; genus Tuctoria; species Tuctoria greenei. The sequence continues at coordinate 128,288,948 of JAYESD010000012.1, forward strand.
TGTTACCCTTTTCTAGTATGACAGGAGCCTTTTGAGGTTTCTTGAAATCAAATCTTACTTTGAATCCCTGACAAACTTTGGAGGCATTTGTTTGCCAATGGGGCACATTGGAAGCTCTATATTGTAAATTAATGAGGTTATTTTCCCTCATATGTCATCAGCTATGAAAGACCACACATACAACCATCCATATCTGATAGAAGCGCTTCCAAATAAGATAAAAGAAACTAAATATGTAAGCAAGCGTGCATGTAACAGAAAAATTATTAACATCTCACTACTGCACAAACAGAAACCAAGGCCAGAAGCTGGAGGACAATATACCCATTGTGGTCAAGATCAAACATCTTGAAAGCGGCACTGAAGCTTGATTCAGGGATGCTGAGCAATGTCACAAAAAAGATATACCTGTATAAGAAAACATTAGCAACTTAAACACATAGATAAAATTTGATACACTGGTAGGAACTGCGAAAGCAATACAGAACAAACATGGAACTCTAATACCATAGTGCCATCTACTTAGCTCAATAAAAATATCTAAGAATTTGCCACACAAAACAAAAAATGATTATATATATCCATATGGTAGCCATGTAATATTGTTACATTAAATGGCAAAAATTAGATACAATTCAAAGATCATTCTATTTGCTACAGGATATTAGATACGAGACAAACAGAATGCATTTCTTTAGGCGGAAGTAACAACTCACACCCACTTACTCAGCAAAGGAGATGAGCCCATCACCATTTGTATCGAATAGCATGAAAAATTCTGAAGGAGCACAATGTAGCTCGCCGGGGTGCCGCTCCCCTCTGAGCCTCCCTTCCCTGACAATTTTCGACTCTGACGGCGGGAAGACAGGAACAACAGCCCTCATCAAGTCGGTAGGTAACATGTAAACATCACCGTCCGGATTGTGAACAGACGCAAAGTACTCAAAGATCTAGCAGCACGAACACGTTATTTGTAAGCCCACAGTTTATCACAACATATGGAGCGGAGTGGTTACAAACTTACAATGGGTTGTGGAATAGCATGGTTACCTTTTCCGGTGGGCTGCGCGTCCTGATCCTCTTCTCGTAGTTGAAGAAAACCCTCCTTCGATATGAATCTGCAAACGAGTACGAGGGTTGTGAAATAATTACAGTGTTGTTTGTTCCCATAGGCACGATCAAATTGAACATAATTGATCAATTGCTACAAAAGTTCGCGCTCTGTGCAAAATGAAGTGTTAAAATTGTTTCTCGGCCAGAAATACGCATACACGGGCGAATCACATTGCGAATGCTACTACGCGAGACCGCAACAATAGGAATGACAGCACGGATGAAATTAAACCAATTAAACCAAGGGCGCTCACCTCCAAACAGGAACCTGCGCTTCTCCTCCCGCTCCCCCGGTGCTCCGACACCGGAAAAAACGGCGGAGAAGCCCCCGCCGCCACCGCCGGCGTCCGCTACCAGACCGGAGTCCGCCAGTGCCTGCGGTTTCGAGGGTAGCATCCAGAGCCCCATCCCCGACCCCGCGGCCAGCGCGGCCACAGAGGCGAGAGCCCTCGCTCCGCGGCGGGACGCCTCGGCCTCGGCGGCAGCGGCGGAGGCGAAGGCGAAGGCGCGGGAACACACGAGCCGCCCCACGGCGGACCGAAGGCGGGACCCGCGGGCCAGCGCGACGGCCATGGCGGTAGGGCTAACGGCTTCGGTTCGTCGCGGCAGGAAGGGAAGAAAGAATAAAGGAAGCGGCGACGCGGTAGCGAGGTGGCCGGAAGGCGAGGGAAGGGAGCAGGCGCGATTAGCTGCCCGGCTTTGTTGGGTTTTCCCTTTCTCTTTTCTTTCGTGGCCACAAGGAGCTTTCCCGGTACCGGTTTTTTAGTCCTGCAACCATGCATGCAAAGAGCTCGATATATAATTCCAGGAAAATGTTCATTTATTTGCTTTTTTGAGAGAGCGAGAGCGAGAGCGAGAGCGAGAGGGAGGACATGCTAGATTTACGAAGACTTCTTATTGGGTTCAGCCCATAAAAAAACTAATAAAGCTCAACGTGTAACAAACAATAAGATATAGAGCCGAGAAGAAAGCTCATCAAATCTACAGTGTAAAGAGCAGCGTATTCAACTTTGAGCACCCCTTCAATCTACTTTTGCTGCCGCTGCCATCAGCATCAAGTTGTTGTCTCTTTCATCCCTAAAAGTGAGGCGATGAAAAAGATATTCTCTGATACCTTAGGAAAGCGACAACGAATTTTGAAAACAAGTTTAGAGACATTTTGATAACATTTTTGCATTCCTTCCGCACTGAGATTTTAACTCAGTATATTGTACGAAACTCAAGTTTTGGATGTCCAATTCAGTACGAATTTCTAAATGAGTGCTGTCAAAAAATTTGATGGTTATAATTCTGTACATTATGTTCCGTTCAACTTTTCATTTCACATCGTGAGTATAATATTGTTGTGAGTCCATCTTCATTGCCTCCCAGGATAATGAATGGATGTTTGAATGTGGCTTGTGCCTTTGCGATCCGTGGGTCAATCCTCCAGGTTCAGGTTGTGCTCTTCATGAAGGCGAAAAACTGTATATTCCAGAAGTTCTATAAATATCTTACACTCATGTCATCGTTTTGTAGCCTTCTCGTGTGATTCAGGTCTTGTGATTTAGTATCACTTTTTTTTTCTTTAGTGGCACAATGGCATCACAGCATGTTCTCTTGTTGCTAAAAGCAAAACCACTCGTGCATCAATTGGAACTATAAGGTCCGATTTTGGTGTTTAGTTTGGTTTGCTGGTTGTTAAAGACAGAAGAAACCAAACCAAACGGATAAAAATCAAAATTAGCTTATGTAGAAATACATTCTATTTTTACATCGAAGAACAACACTGCAAAAATTGAGCACTGTGAAACCTCCATGGAAGGAATATATTGCTTATCACAGTGCAACTGGTGTGCATCTAGAAGGACCTAAGATAAAATATAAACCTACAAAAAATCTTCAGACTCTAATACAGAACTCAATGGACTATGAATTAGACATATGATTGTTCTTTAATTTGAAAGCACCAAACAGGATTGTTAGAACAAGTTATTAGAATATGACTTTGTAATAATTTAGACGTGGGCATAGAAGAACCCAACCAGTGTCGTGTGGCAGCTCTGACCTTGTGAAAGTGCATCTAGACTAAATCCTCATAGATTTTGATGATTAATGACAACACTTAAAGGACCAATGAGCATTGTGAGTGAAAGTACAAATGATTGAAAGTGAAATGGATTTGGAAACACTCGAAGAGAAAAAAAAAAAGGAGAAAAGGCGGCGAAAACTCGAAGAATAGAATTTAGGACTTAAAATTTCATTATGTCGAGTTTAGCCTTGTAGTAAATTGTGTTCAACAAGTCAAAAGTCTGAGAATCACCCAAGAGCTTATAGTCCATTTAGGTTTAGTTGGAGAGACAAGTTGAGGCAATTTTAAGGATAAGGTCACACTTGTCTGGGCTGGAAGACCGAGCTAGTCCGGCCACATCAGACTAATCCGATGTTAGGCGGACCAAGAGTTAATTTTAGGACTTAGTGCCAGAAAGGCTCAGACAAACTCACCACGGGCAGTCCGTCCTGAGGGGTCGGACTAGTCCGTCCTAGCAGACTAGTCCGTTTATGATTGAAGCAAAAAGTTTTGTGTTAGATTGGATTAATTCGTTATGAGTCAGACTAGTCGGTTTGGAGTTTGTAGGTGGTTGTAGGGATTAAGTCCTGGTAGACCGAACTTGTCCGTTCTGGAGGGTCAGACTAGTCCGGTTAGCCAGACTTGTATGTTCTCACTGTTTATGGTCCTTAAGTGCCATATTTAGACCATCAATTCACCTCATAATGTGCACAAAAGAGAAACACAACATAGTGGTAAGATTAAATACTAATCAATTCCACAAGTGTTGGTGTTTATTTTTATGCAGGTAGATTATACCCAAAAAATACCAAGACACGCAGGGAGTAATCCATTAAAATGGATTTCGACGAATCAGGTGATGCCACATATCATCACATAGATCAAATAGCCCACAAACAGAAGCATTCGAGATCATCCAATGATGTAGCACCCATATCAGGGGATGGGACCCACCTGGCATAGACCTGGAGAAAGCACAGCGGTCGACTAGGGAGTGACGCTAAACCCGGTCAAATGTCACGTATTGGCTCCTCCCGGCTTGAAAAAGTTAGTGGTGACTTATTCGCGCGTATTTAGTGGCAAGAATCGACCCTTCTCCACCTATAAATAGCACCTCACACCTCACTTCACACACACAACAAAAGTTGAGAATAGAATATCACTCCTAAGGTTTAGAGTAGTCATAGAGTATGCCAAGTAGAAGAGGAGTGTGGTGAAGAGTTTAGGAGAAAGGAGACTTGGACTTGTCAAGTCCCTCTTCTACACTTCTATCCCTACAAAGGTGTTATTTAAAACAAGTAAGCCCTTTGTGAATTTATTTCAAGTTTGATTTTTAATTCAAGATAGTTTGCACAAGTAGTTACTTGTGGATTAATTGCTTTAATTTATTAGAGACTTTAGTTGTAGCTTTGTGTTTGAAACAATTAGAGTTGTGATTTAGAATGTAAGTGTGGTGCTTAGGTTACCAATTACCAGTGAATATCTCATAAACCTACGGATTGAAGAGGTGCCTACCTAATAACTTTGTGCTCTTGGGTGGGTTAGTTCGTAAGATTAGCACATACGTTCATTCGATTCGATACCCTTGAGAATACTCTTTAAGGGGAAGTGTTATGCGACAGTTTCTATACACTTGTGAATTTTTATCTGTGATATAAGAAACATCAACACTCACCTAAAAAAATTGTTGATGTGTGAGATCGGACTAGTCCGTTCCTAGACAGACTAGTTTGTAGTCTTGTGATCATTTGAATTCAAATGGTGGTGGGACCTTTGTGGTTGGTCAAGAATGACATATGAGGTACTCTCTGGTTGGACTACTCTACACTTTTTCTAGTGGCAACGGCTAAGTGTCAGAACCTATATAAAAATGGATACCCGACTTTCCTTTGCCTACTCTCGAATCCTAGCGCCGCTATAGCCTTCCAAGAGCCCACCAAACCTCTTCATATATTTGAGCTCTAAGAGCAAACCTTGAGGGTTTGTTTGATTTGGGAGAGAAGAGGGAAGAGATTGATCGTGCTTTGAGTTCTTGATTGATTCTCTCGATTTTGAGTCGTTTTGAGTTGTGATTCGACCTCTTTTCGAGTTGTAAGATTGTGGGAGCCTCAGATTGTGAGTTGCTCTAAGAATCGTTGTATTCACCCGTGATTTAGTAGAAGAACGAGTCGACTTCGTGGTGGCTTGGTGAGGGTAGAGCTGAAAGAGATTCGGTCCTTCGTAGACTCCTCAACGGAGATGTAGGCTTCTCCGTGAAGCTGAACCTCAGGATAAATTTGACTGTCTCTTGATTTGTTTTACCTTCATTGGATCACTTTTAGGGTTCTTGGTGTTCTTCACTTGAATCTTGCAATCCACCTAGCTAAACTCGTTTTCGCTACTTGCAGTTGCTATACTAGGTTGTTATGTTATTTATGTTCATTTCGCATTAAGTGAATCTCAAATAAACATAAAAAAATCTCTTCTTTCGTGCATTCACCTTACCTGACCGGACTAGCCGCCTTCACTGTACTGATTAAGTTTAGTTAAGAAATTTCAAGATTTTAGCCTATTCACCTCCTCTTTAGGCAACATCACCTTGTTCCTGATAGAATAATAATGAGTGTTAGCCTATTATGACTCAATTACATCTAGAATATGACTCATGACTTTCCTATAAATATATACCAACCTACATGACTCAGTTACATCTAGAACCTAACTCACAGCTTCCCTATAAATATATACCAGCCTATTATGAATCAATTACACTTAGGATCTGACTTATAACTTCTCGATAAATATATGTCATCTTCTACGATGTGTCTCCCACGATTTTTGTTAGAGGTTTTTAAGCCATGGCTGACGGTGATCCTCCTATTACTTCTCCATCAACAGGTAATTGCATAAGCAACGGTGACGAAGGCAAAGCCAAAGAGTAGGAACAACATGACCGTGGTGCGAGGGCTGGATGTGGCACGATACATGGGTCGGTGGTACGAGATCGCATCAATCCCCAACTTCTTCCAGACACATGATGGACGAAACACGCGTGCTACCTACGCGCTGCAGCAGAACGGTACCACGGTGCATGTGCTGAATGAGACATGGAGAAAGGGGAAGCATGACTACATTGAGGGTACCGCGCACAAGGCCGACCCGGCCAGCAACGAGGCCAAGCTCAAGGTCAAGTTCTACTTCCCGTCCCCCTTCCCTATCATCGCCATTGTCGATGACTACTGGGTGCTCTACGTCGATGAAGTTTACCAATGTAAGGATCGAAACGCCCAAGAGGGGGGGTGAATTGGGCTTTTTTTAAAATTTTAAGGCAATTAAAAACGAACTACTTAAGCCCAATTCTCAATGCGGTTTTAACTATGCAATCAACGTAGATATAACTTGTGAAGTAAAGATTGCATAATGTAAAGAGAGGGAGAGAAATGCAAACGCTAGGGGACACGAAGGTTTATCCCGTGGTTCGGCAAGATTGCAAGGATCTTCCTACGTCCACGTTGTGGCACCCACCGAAGGGTTTTGCCACTTCCAATGTCACCGAGACAATGGAGTCTTCACTAATCTTCTCCGTTCGCCATCTCCGGCAAGGTAGAGCTCAAGCCTTGTACAACCTTCGATGTTTTGAGCTTCCACACACACCTTGGCAAGCTCCGGAACGATCTTCTTCAACTTCTCACTAGCCTAGAGAGTTCAATCACAAAGAAAGAACGCACACAAGCTTCTCTCTAGCCTATTAAAAATGATCTAAAAGTGTGGAAATGTATGCTCTATAGTCTTGAATGCTCTTGGATGTGTATTTGGCTTCAGGTTATCAAGACTTGTCAAAATGACTGGGTTAGAGGGGTTTTATAGCCAGCTTAACTGAAATAGCCGTTGGAAAAGTAGGCTGACAGAACTTTACTGTGAACACCGGATGATCCGATGTCTCCTCTCTAGTTATCATCGGTGTAATTACTTTGGCTGACGTCATTGTGTCAGATATTACCGTTATTAGACCGATGTTGCCCCCTGTCTTCTCATCGGATGATCCGGTGGCTCTTCCTCCAGAATTTGCTTGATCTTGATGCTTACTGGAGTGATCAACCGATGTGTGTAAGTCTGCACATCGGATGATCCGGTGCTTCACTTGTTCCAATTGTACTACAAACTGTACTGATGCACCGATGTTGTTGAGCCCTTCACATCGAATGATCCGGTGAGTTCATTTGTCTGAGGTCTTTTGACAGAATGAACCTTAAAAGAATATGCAATGAATACAGGGTGTCACACTTGAAGCTTTAAGCATCAATTAATAACACAAGTGTGAATACAAAGAGATCATAATCATAGATAAACATCAAATGAGTTCAAATGATTAACAACTCATGGAAATAGGTTCATTACACACCAAAAGTAGCAAAAGAAAGAAACACAAATACAATAAAGATAAGTAAAGATAAGCTGGACTCGACTCCCCCTAACACTAGGACTCCCCCTGACTCCTCTAACTCTTCTCCCCCTTTGGCATCAAGGCACCAAAAAGGGATCCGAGCACCTACGGACCCTGAGAGTTGGGCGCGATGACGAACTGGTCACTGCCGCTGTCGTCGGAGCTGCTGGCCGGAGTAGCGGAGGAGGGTGTTGCCGGAGCCGAAGGTGCCACCGTCGGTGCCTGCTGAGGAGGAGGTGCTGGAGCAGGGGCACTGGTGACGGAGGCTGGCGTCTGAAGAAACAGTGTTGTGGCCGGCAGTGGGGAGTGAAGAGGAGCACCAGGAGCCAACAGCGGGGACATGCTGAACGAAGGGATCAGAGTGGAGGGAACTGGAGCCATTGGTGCAGCAGCTGGAGCCAAGACGGGAGGCGGAGGAGCTACTCCAGGTAGCTGCGATGGGAGGGCGATCCCGGTCTGGGTGTAGAGGTTGGTGATTAACCTCAAGATCCCCATCATCGCCTGCTGCGTCTGCTGCTGCTGGTCCAGAGTGCGCTGGTGCATCTGGTCGATGAGCCCCGTCAACCGGTCAGTGTCTTCACGCATCTCACGGGCAATTTGACGTTGCATCTCCTGCTGCTGCTGGAGCTCAAGAAGACGTGTGGCCTGCTCCGCGCGGGCCTGCTCGGCGGCCAGCCTGTTTAGCCTCTGCTGCTCGACCATCTGCTGGAGGAGCGAAGTCAGCTCAGACGGCTGTGTGACCTGCGCCTCAGTGAAGGGAGGTGGAGTGGGTGGTGGCGCTGTAGAACCTCCAGCCTCCGCGTCGTGCTGTCGGGGAGAGGGGGGAGGAGGGAAATACTCCTCGACACTGTCGTCAGTGTCGCTCTCTGACCAAATGTGTTGCAGGTCCTCCCCCTGAGCCTCAGCCTCTGCAAGTCTATCGTCCTCCCGCTCTAGGTCGGACCAATCTTCCTCTGACAGACGGGCCCTGACCTGGCGCTCAACTTGACGACCAAGGCGGCGGTCTCCAGGAGCCGGGGCACGGTAGTGACCAAAGCGAGTCACACTCTCATCAGCAAGTCTGACCTGTGCTGCATCCCCCTCAGGCACCATCATAGTGCATAGGTAACTGATCCAGTGCCCGTAGACCATCTGCCTCATCATGCCTACCCCATCTGTGATCACGTCTTCCATCTCGCACAGGAGAATGTCCACAATGTCGAAATCCATCCCGTTCATTATGTAGAACAGGAGGGTCTGCTGTAAACTAGTGAACCCCTCCAAGTACCCCGACCTCGGCAGGAGCGTGCGGCGCAAGGCGAGGTGCACAATGCGTGCAGCTGGGGTCAGAAGTGCTGGAACTCTCAGCTGGTCCGGAGAGAACATGGGGCCGAAGAGGGACCGTATCTCCTCAAGCTGTGGTGCCACCCCTCCAGTAAGTGGCCTCCTTGGTAGATCTTCCTGCCCGTATACCCTCTCGTGCACGCATGTGTCGTGCAGGTCCAAACCAAGAAGCTGCCCCAACGTCTGCCTCGTGAGGTGGTAGTGCTGACCCAAAAACATGAAGTCGATCGACCTCCCGCCCTCAGAGATGTACAGGGTCGCGTAGAAGACACGGACCCAATCTTCCACATATGCACTCCTCTCGTAAGCTAGCAGCTGCACCAATCCTCGGTATCTCTCAAAGTACGGACGGACCTCCGTCTCCGCTGCCAATGCAAGCTGCCCCCAGTCCAGGTAGTTATGCTGAAATAGCTTGTGCCCCCGACGTCTGTAGGTCTCGTAGAGAGACGCCTGGGTGACAGTCCAGAAGCGACTGTCCACAAGAGCCTCTCGGGGCTGTGGGTACCACTCCTCAAGCAGCACGTTCCATCGAAGCTTGTGTAGCTGCTTAGCCTTCATCTTCCGGTAGTCCATGAGACGGACTCCCTCACCGACACGGACTGTCGTGTCCATCTCGTAGATGGCCCTCTCGGCCTCCCTGTCCTCACGACGGTCGGCAGCCGTCGGTCTCGGACGAGGAGCAGCCTTGGTGTGACCCCCACGCGTGTGGGCTGAGCGCCGGCGGACGAGAGGCTCAACCGGCTCCTCTTCGGCCTCGGAGTCGTCGATCACGGGAGGCTGCCTGGAACGAGCCTCGCGGATCCTCAGGAACCCCCCTCTGCCACGCTCACGCTCCTCGGCGGCGCGAGCAGCCATCAGGGCCTTCTTCTCCTCCTTCGACAGTTTTTGCTTCTTCGCAGCGGGCTCCGCGATAGCCTTGCCCTTTCCTTTGCAATCGCGACCCATCTTGATGCAATGGAGAGCTAGGGTTAGCGACGATGAAAAAGAACGACGAAAAACAACGAAGGACATCGCACGGCACGGAGCAAACCTTAGCGACGAGCGATCACGAGCACTAGGGGCGCGAATCGACGAAAGAGATGACGCACAGCCGGGCAAACCCTAGCGGCAGAGAGCACGCGGGGGTCGGGTGCGAAGTGAGAGACGGTGGTCAGGTGATGATGCTAGGAGGCGGTGGAAACGGCGGCGGCGAGGAGAGGCGGCTGCGAGGTCGATGGCGGTGGAGATGGCGGAGGTGGGTGCGTGGATGGAGGCGGCGCGTGGAGCAACGGTGCGGCGAGCGGCGGCGCGAGGGCGGCGGCGCTGTGGGCGGCGGCGACCGGAGACGGCGACGGCGGCCTGAGGGCGACGGCGGCGGCGTCCGGCGGCGGAGGAGATGGAGGCGCGGTCGGCAGTGGCGACGGGATCGGGAGAAGGAAGACGAAAGGCGGCACACGAGTTTAAATAGTGGGTCCCAAACCCTAGCCGTTTTTTAAACACCGGATGGACCGATGCTTATCGATGTGTACATCGGTCGAATAGTACAGTATGGTTATTCAAAGAGTCACTGAAGACATCGGATGGACCGACGTTTAGGGTTTTGATCATCGGATGAATGGCACAGTAAGGGTATTCAAGAGAGGGAAGTTGACACCGGATGGTCCGACGTTAGATGAAAAAGCATCGGTGGAATTCATCAAGGTTTCAGATTTGTGAACATCGGATGGATCGATGTTTTTCTGATTGAACTCATCGGTCAATTTTGGATATTGACTTAACTGACACTTGGATTTTGAACACCTACTGATCCGATGGGGGAAGGACCTAGGCATCGGATAATCCGATGAAAACTAAACACCAACATCCCATATATGTCCTTTGACCAAACAATCAAACAATGGGAAACACATGTCTTAGGACCTTTTGAGCAACCCCTTACCCCTCAAAAAGCTAATATGCCAATAGCTTGGCTAGACCTTAAAGCAAATGGAACACCGAGAAAAATGGAGGAAAAAAATATCCAAATAAAATGTAAGGCCCATGCTTTGTGAGGTAGAGTATGAAGACTTCTATCTCTTTGAAGCATGTTCCTCTATGCATTAACGTACCTAACATTTTGTTCTTTCCACCTTATATGAGTTGAGATATTGCATTTCAAACAAGTCTCCTTCTCATGAGGTGGGTTCCCCTTTGTGACAATCTACCGTATGCAATGCCAAACAAATTACAGTGCAGGAGATTAAATGAGTGCAATTTTATATGGCAGGGATCATGCAAGGCATAAAATAAATCTATCTTGCCAAGTTTAAACCTTCCAAAGGCTTCCTCAGGGAAAACTATTTCTAGCTCGCCCCTATCCTTTGGGAGTTAGACAAGACCTATATGATATGCATCCTTACATGAACATGGCAATTTACATGACGTTAGATGCATCTAGCACATTTAATTCATTTCTAAGTCTAGAAAAGGTTTTCTCATCAAGTGGTTTAGTGAAGATATCCGTCAATTGTTCTTCGGATCTAACACCTTGCAAAGAGATGTCTCCTTTAGTCTCATGATCCCGCAAGAAGTGATGGCGAATATCAATGTGCTTGGTGCGGGAGTGTTGAACGGGGTTTCTAGCTATCTTAATCGCACTTTCATTGTCACAAAGGAGAGGCACACAACCAAATTTAATTCCAAAGTCCAAAAGAGTTTGCTTCATATATAGAATTTGGGCACAACATGCACCGGCCGCTATATACCCCGCCTCCGCGGTGGAAAAAGCCACGGAATTTTTCTTTTTTTCTAGACCAAGACACTAGGGAACGCCCAAGCAAGTGGCACCCACCGGAGGTACTCTTGCGATCCACGCGGCATCCGGCAAAGTCCGAGTCCGAGTATCCCAAGAGTTGGAAGGTTGTACCTTTAGGGTACCACAAGCCTATACTAGGGGTATGCTTAAGATACCTAAGTATCCTAAAGACCGCCTTCTTATGCGATTCTTTAGGAGCCGCTTGAAAGCGAGCACATAAGCATACACTAAACATTATGTCGGGCCTAGATGCGGTAAGATAAAGCAATGAACCAATCATAGAGCGGTAGTGAGATTGGTCAATAGGTTTACCGTCCTTATCCGCGTCGAGATGGCAATTTGTTGCCATTGGAGTGCTTCTTGAGCTACAATCTCCCATCTCAAATTTCTTCAAGAGGTCCTTGGTGTATTTCTCTTGGTAGACGAAGGTTCCCTCTTGAAGTTGCTTGATTTGGAATCCAAGGAAGAAGTTGAGCTTTCCAATCATTGACATCTCGAATTCCCTAGACATCATTTTGCCAAACTCATGGCTAAGAGGTTCGCTAGTTGAACCAAAGATAATATCATCAACATAAATTTGACAAATGAACAAATCTCCGTTGATGTCTTTGGTGAAGAGTGTGGTGTCCACCCTCCCGATCTTAAATCCTTGCATGATGAGGAAGTCCCGTAGTCGTTCATACCACGCCCTAGGTGCTTGCTTGATCCCGTAGAGCGCCTTGTGCAACCTATACACATGGTTATGATTCCTCGGATCTTCAAACCCGGAAGGTTGTTCAACATAAACAAGCTCATTAATGTAGCCATTAAGAAAGACACTTTTCACATCCATTTGATAAAGAGTAATATTATGATGTGAAGCAAAAGCAAGGAGAATACGAATTGCCTCTAACCGGGCGACCGGAGCAAATTTCTCCCCAAAGTCTAGTCCTTCAACTTGTGAGAACCTTTTGGCCACAAGTCTTGCCTTGTTGCGGACCACAAAGCCATTCTCGTCTTGTTTGTTGCGGTACACCCACTTCGTTCCGATGACGTTCTTGTCCTTGGGTCGCTCCTCCAACACCCAAACTTCATTGCGGATGAAGTTGTTGAGTTCTTCTTGCATAGCCATCACCCAATTTGGGTCTTGGAGTGCTTCCTCAATGTGAGTGGGTTCTACACACGAAACAAACGAGTAGTGCTCACAAAATGAGGCAACGTGGCGGGAACGAGTACTTACGCCCCTTGAAGGACTTCCAATGATTTGGTCCATTGGATGCGCCTTGGAGATGCGTCCATGCCTCATAAGTGGTTGTGAAGCACTTGGCGGTGGTGAAGCGTGTTGCTCCTCTTGTGGTTGGACTTGATCAGGGACTTCTTCTTCATCTTGATGTTGTATTGTTTGTGAGTCTTGAGTTGGCAATGGATCATCTTTCTCCTCTTCGTCTACTTGAGGCGTCATGGAGGTGTTGTTGTTGGAACTTGAAGCTCCCCCTTGATCATGGCCCTCTTCAACTTCCGGCTTGATGTCTCCAATGGTCATGTTCTTCATGGCTTCTCGTAGAGGCTCATCATGTATTTTATCATGACCAAAACTCTCCTCTTGGGTGCCATTAGTCTCATCAAACTCAACATCACAACTTTATTCTACTAGACCGGAGGTTTGGTTGAATACTCGATATGCTTTTGAGTTTGATGCATAATCAAGTAAAATGCAACATCACATCTTCTTTCAAACTTACCGAGCCTTTTCTTGCGGTAGATATAGCATTTGCACCCAAAGACTCTAAAGTAGGAGATGTTGGGCTTTCTCCCAATGAGAAGCTCATATGGGGTCTTTTGGAGTAGTCGGTGAAGATAGACCCTGTTTGCGGCATGGCACGCTGTGTTGATTGCTTCGGTCCAAAACTTCTCCGACGTGTCGTAGTCATCAAGCATTGCTCTTGCAAGAGTGATGAGCGTTTTGTTCTTCCTCTCAACGACACCGTTTTGTTGAGGAGTGTATGTGGCGGAGAATTCATGCTTCACACCTTCACGGTCACACCACTCCCCAATATTGTAGTTCTTGAATTCGGTGCCGTTGTCACTCCAGACCTTGATAATGGGAAGTTGGAATTCCCTTTGAGCACGGTTGGCGAAGGTCTTGAACACTTCTGGAGTTTCACTCTTGTCACCTAAAAATAGAGTACAAGCATAGCGAGAGTAGTCATCAACTATAACAAGACAATAGAGGTTACCTGCAAGGCTTTGGTATGTGGATGGTCCGAAGAGGTCCATGTGGAGTAGTTCAAGTGGCTTGGAGGTTGACACCATTGTCTTCATTGGGTGGTGTGAAGCAACTTGCTTCACGGCTTGACAAGCACTACAAAGCTTGTTCTTCTCAAATGTCACATCCTTCACGCCGGTCACCATCCCAAGCTTGAATGACTTCTTGAGTTTGCTCATTCCAATGTGTGCTATGCGTTGGTGCCATAGCCAACCCAAGCTTGTCTTAGTGAAAAGACAAGTGGTTAGGCTAGCATTCTTGTTGGAGAAGTCTACTAAGTAGAGATGTCCATGCCGAAACCCTTTGAAGATTAGCTCTTTGCTTGTCTCACTACTCACAACAACATCATTTTTGCTAAATGTGCATGTTAGTCCAAGATCACAAAATTGTGCAATGGAAAGTAGATTAAAGCTAAGCGACTTAACATACAACACACTAGAAATGGATAAATCATTAGAGATAGCAATTTTACCTAATCCTATTACCTTACCCTTAGAATTGTCACCAAAAGTGACTTGTTCATGATTACCGGGGTTTTCTATGGTGGTGAACATACCATTATTGCCGGTCATGTGTTGAGTGCACCCGCTATCGAGTATCCAATGCTTTCCTCCGGCTTTGTAGTTCACCTACACACATCAAGTTAATTTTTGACTTTAGGCACCCAAGCCAACTTAGGTCCTTGTATGTGAGATACAAGTGTCTTTGGGACCCAAAGTTGCTTGGGGAGCTTCCCCTTCATGCTCTTCATGTCTTTGCCAATGAACCTAGCTTTCACCTTGCCATTCACTTTGCTAAGAAGATAATAGCGATCATCGAAAATAGATTTGTAGTTAGTAGGCAATTTAGGTGAAGGTCGGTTAGGAAGAGAACACTCTCTTGTGTGGTGACCGGTGACCTCACAATGTTGGCAATAAGAACCAACTTCCTTGATGAAGCTTGTTCTAAGCTCCGGTGAGGGCACCTTTCCTTTGTTGGGCACCGGGAAGGATCCAAGTCCTCTTTTGTTGAAGGCTTTTGCTTGTTGGAAGATGATTTCCTTGTGCTTGACTTCACCTTTTGAAAGTTTAGCCACACTAGTGCGGAGACTCTCGATTTCTTCCAACAAGTCCTTCTCCCTAGCATTAGCTTTCAAAGACAAAGACTTGTCCAAGACATTAGAGACATGCGAAGTAATGGATATCTTATCATTAAGAGTTTGTTTCTTTGCATCTTTTAACTCTTGATCAAGCATGTCATGAGCAATGTTAAGTGTTTAGTATTCTTGAGTTAGCTTGTTGTGCTCCCCCAAGAGAGTTTGGTGTGCTATGTTGAGCTCATCATTGTCTACCTTGATTTTAGCATTTTCTTCCTCAATTTGCTTGACATGAGATTTGAGCGTGTCATGCTCTTTAAGTATGCTTTCATACTTGTCAAGCAAATCAAGGTTAGCACTCTCAAGTTTAGCACGAATTTCTTCAAGAGTTTTAACCTTACTCTTCTCTCTCTTAATGATAGCATGATATTCATTAATCAAAGAAGTTAAATCATCGGGGGAAAGCTCATCATCACTAGAGTCGTCACATATCTTGGTGTTACCTTTAGCCATGAGGCACATGGGTGGTGGAGGAAGAGGTGAGTCATCATGGTTGGCAATGGCAAGGTCGGCCAAGCTTTCTTCTTCTTCTTCACTCTCTTCATCACTTGTTTTTTCGTCGGTGACCCATTCATTTGCCTCACACATAAACACCTTTTGTGGACAACTTCTCCTCTTTGGGAAGAGTCTTGCCTTCTTACCCTTGTCTTGCTTCTTCTTCCCAAAGGCTCTTGGTTTGGGCTTGGCTTCTTCTTTATCATCATCACTTTCTTCAAGCTTGTGTTGCTTGCCTTTGTAGTTCTCTCTCCTTTTGTCCGGTTTTGGACAATCATAGGAGATGTGGCCTTGATCTCTGCAATTGTAGCATATCTTGCGATCGTCTCTTCTTGGTAGAAATGCCTTCTTCTTGGGATCAAAGGTGTATCCCTTTTTGGTGATCTTGGAGTTCAAGCGTGAGAACTTTCTCATCATCAAGGCAAGCTCATCATCGTCATCTTCACTTGACGCTTGCTCTTCTTCACTTGAGCTAGGCTCAACCACTTTCTTCTTCTTGAAGCTTGTCTTCTTGGTGGAGGCCTTTAGAGCAATTGTTTTTGATGATGATTGCTCCATCATCCCAAGTACACTCATCTCATGAGCATGTATTTCTCCAATGAGCTCCGAAACTTCAATGTTGTCAAGTGATTCCTTTTGGAGCATGGAGTTGATGATGTTGTACTTCGGCTTGGGAAGGAGCATGAGGATCTTGCGGTTAATAAGTCCCTTGCCAAGATACGCAATGTCAAGAGTATTAATTTCCTCAATAAGAACATTTAAGCGTGAAAACATTTCATTAATATTTTCATGAGGAAGCATCTTAAATTCATCATATTTAGTTTTGAGCATGTGATATTTAAGTTCCTTTACACGAGATGAGCCCTCATGGATTTCTATCAAGCAAGCCCAAATTTCAAAAGCTTTCTCCTTATTAGCAATCATATAGAAGACATCTTGACTTATGCATTCATAAATAGCATTCCTAGCCTTAGCATCCCACTTAACTTGATCACTCACATAGTTAAGTTCTCCAAATCCCGCATGAGTCGCTTCCCAAACTTCGGGGGCAATAGCCTCAAGGTAAGCGCGCATGCGTGCTTTCCAATAGGCAAAATTCTTGCCCTCGAAGATAGGAACCGAACCCCCAACCTTGGCCATTTTTGCTCTCTAGCGGTGAAGCTAGAATGATCCTATGAGCAACCTTGCTCTGATACCAATTGTAAGCATCGAAACGCCCAAGAGGTGGGGGTGAATTGGGCTTTTTTTTTAATTTTAAGGCAATTAAAAACGAACTACTTAAGCCCAATTCCCAATGCGGTTTTAACTATGCAATCAACGTAGATATAACTTGTGAAGTAAAGATTGCATAATGTAAAGAGAGGGAGAGAAATGCAAACGCTAGGGGACACGAAGGTTTATCCCGTGGTTCGGCAAGATCGCAAGGATCTTCCTACGTCCACGTTGTGGCACCCACCGAAGGGTTTTGCCACTTCCAATGTCACCGAGACAATAGAGTCTTCACTAATCTTCTCCGTTCGCCATCTTCGGCAAGGTGGAGCTCAAGCCTTGTACAACCTTCGATGTTCTGGGCTTCCACACACACCTTGGCAAGCTCCGGAACGATCTTCTTCAACTTCTCACTAGCCTAGAGAGTTCAATCACAAAGAAAGAACGCACACAAGCTTCTCTCTAGCCTATTACAAATGATCTAAAAGTGTGGAAATGTATGCTCTATAGTCTTGAATGCTCTTGGATGTGTAGTTGGCTTCAGGTTATCAAGACTTGTCGAAATGACTGGGTTAGAGGGGTTTTATAGCCAGCTTAACTGAAATAGCCGTTGGAAAAGTAGGCTGACAGAACTTTACTGTGAACACCGGATGATCCGATGTCTCCCCTCTAGTTATCATCGGTGTAATTACTTTGGCTGACGTCATTGTGTCAGATATTACCGTTATTAGACCGATGTTGCCCCCTGTCTTCTCATCGGATGATCCGGTGGCTCTTCCTACAGAATTTGCTTGATCTTGATGCTTACTGGAGTGATCAACCAATGTGTGTAAGTCTGCACATCGGATGACCCGGTGCTTCACTTGTTCCAATTGTACTGCAAACTGTACTGATGCACCGATGTTGTTGAGCCCTTCACATCGGATGATCCGGTGAGTTCATTTGTCTGAGGTCTTTTTTTTTCAGTTGAATCAACTCGACCGATGTGTTCATGTTGGAAGTCATCGGTTGATCCGGTGAGTTGATTTTGTTTGCTACGAGTTGTCTTGAGTGAATCTTTTGTGTCTTGCTCGAAAGACCTCTTAGACATTTGTTCCACAAGGCTCTCTGATGATTCTTAAGCATTGTATGTTGTCAATTTTTGATTGAGTGACTTAGACATAGAGCCTTCACATCTTGTCTTTATCTCATGAATTTGATCTCGAAAGTTGCGTATCTATGGGTCTCCAATGACATGATCATTTCATCTTATTGAGTGTTTATGGGGACCTTGCATTCACAAATTCATTAGTAAAGTTCAATGGTTGTCATTAATCACCAAAACCATACTACATGAGGGGGGCCTAGATGCTTTCAACCAGCACATGCACGTCGGTGAGCCACTACGCGTGAACCTCTGGGTAATCTAGCTATTCAAGTCTCATCAAATTTCAAAATTTTCAATTACCCGCCGCCGTTAATCGTCGGACATGATTGGCCATTCGATGTTGGGCGTGTTGGATCCTATCCCAGAAGACGAGCATCGACGAGGACATGTACAACCAGCTGTTGGAAAAAAAAGCCAAGGAGGAAGGCTACAATGTGAGCAAGGTGCACAAGACACCGCAAGACAACCCGTCGTCGAAGAGCGATGTCGCTGTAAGGATCGAATGCCCAAGAGGGGGGTGAATTGGGCTTCTTTTCAAAAATCTAATCAATAAAACTTAATTCCTAAAAGCCCAATTCCCTACGCTAACGATTTATGCATTGAAGTAAATAGCAACTTCGCGGTATATAAAATGCATAAATGTAAGGGAGAGGAAGAGGATGCAAACTCCCAAGGAGACACGAGGATTTATCCCATGGTTCGACAATATCGTCAAGATATTCCTACATCCACGTTGTGACATCCACCAAAGGGTATAGCCACACCCAAGTCACCGAGACGAGGGATCTCCACTATTCTTCTCCGTTTGCCAACCTCGACAAGGTGGAGCTCAAGCCTTGTACACTTTGGTCCTTCGGGCTTCCACAATCCTCTTGGCAAGCTCTGGAAATTTCTCTCAATTACACACACAAAGGGACACTCCTTTGAGACTCTCACTACCCTAAAGATTCCACTCACCAAGAATGGAGACACACAAGCTCTCTCTCTAGCTAGTACTAGCCTATCTCTTGGTGTGTAAGTGATCTAAATAATGTAGAAGTAATGTCTCTTGGTCTTGAACGCTTGTGGATGTGTAGAGAATGTCTGGTGATCAAGAGTTGTCGATTTGATAGGTTTAGGGGGTATTTATAGCCAGCCTCCACGAAATAGCCGTTGGAAAAGTAGGCTGACAGAACTTTTCTGCGAACACCGGATGATCCGATGTCTCCCCTTTAGTTATCATCGGTCAAGTTCACTTTAGTTGATGTCATTGTGTTAGATATGACCGTTGTTAGACCGATGTTGCACTTGTCTTCTCATCGTATGATCCGGTGAATCTTCCTCTAGAGTTGACTCAAACTTGATGCTTACTGGAGTGATTGACCGATGTGTATATTTCTGTACATCGGATGATCCGGTGCTACTCTTGGTCCAAGGATATTACAAACTGTACCGATGGACCGATGTAGCTTAGCCCTTAACAGCGGATGTTCCGGTGAGTACTTTGTTCTGAGGTCATCTTCTTCTGCTGAACCAACTCGACCGATGTGTTGTTCTCAGGAATCATCAGTTGATCCGGTGAGTTGATTTTGCTTGCTTCAAGTTGTTTCTAAGTGATTCTTTTGTGTCTTGCTCGATTGACCTCTTGGACTCTTGTTAGAAATGCACTTCTGATGATTTTCAAGCATTGAATGTTGTCAATTATAGTTGAATGACTTTGACATACGAGCTTTCACTTCTTATCTTCATAACATTGATTGATCTCATAAATTGTTTGTATATGGATCTCCAATGATTAGTAGTTGATATTGATGTTCATATAAATTTCATTTGATTGAGTGACATGGGAGACCTTGCATCCACAAATTCATTAGTAAAATCCAATGGTTGTCATTAATCACCGAAACCATACCTCATGGGGGCCTAGATGCTTTCAGTCGCACCCACTAACAACAAGGTATTTTGTTGATCAAGTCGCACTTCGACAAATGATTGGTCACCCAACATACATACACATGGTGGTAGCATTAGTTAGCATCTCAATTGATATTCTCTACCGTGCACGATGAATAAGTGGGAGCCCGTGTTATTAAGAAAAAATGGTTTTACCATTCGTAATATTTGTCTATTCTTATAGTGTACATTGCTCCTGTTCCATCAATAAGTGTAACGATATAAAATGTTTAAACTCATCTGATATTTAATCAATGAGATGGTTTTGACTTGTTAGTATATATTGTCATATTTATCAAATTATTGATGTTAGGATGATAATTTTAGTTTTAAAAATAAAGTTGTTGTCTTAACAATGATAATTTGCAAATAGAGGGTGTATTGTATTGTTTGGTTGAAGAGGTTGTTCGAGCCAATTGTTTGTTGGACTTGTCAGAAGCAAATCAAAAGATGACAAAAGTTGTGAAGGGGGCTTGAGTTCCCAGGCAAAAGCAACTTGGAAGGCTTTTCATTTTGATAAGGTGTTTGGACACATGGGAGGTTCATTGATATAGAATGCAAAGTAAAAATGTGCATAAACTTGGATGATACAATGAATAAAAGTTCATGTATCTATAAATATAAATAAAATGTTCATGCACACAGTTAATATGGATGGACGAACTCATGAATCTAGAAATACAAAATGAAAATTTATAAGCCTAAATAGTACAACTGGAAAATGTGTATGCATCTATGTTTGTGAAGGAACTATTAATGTATATAATTAATATAGATTGACAAGTTTATGAAACTAGAAAATAAAAGTTCATGAACCTGAATAGCACGACTCAATAAATGTACATGCATCTATATTTGTAAAGGAAGTATTAATATGTATAGTTAATGCAAAATGGATCAGTTCAAGAATTTAAAAATGCAAAATAAAATTTCATGAATAACACAACTGGACAAAAGTTCATGCATCTATAACTTTAAAGAAAATGTTAATGTACATAACTAAAATAAATGTATGGGTTCATGAATCTAAAAATATAAAATAAAAGTTCATGAATCTGAATAATAACAATAGGACAAATTTTCATGCATATATAATT
Source organism: Tuctoria greenei (assembly GCA_036927565.1). Classification (NCBI taxonomy): domain Eukaryota; kingdom Viridiplantae; phylum Streptophyta; class Magnoliopsida; order Poales; family Poaceae; genus Tuctoria; species Tuctoria greenei. Next base: position 128,309,890 of record JAYESD010000012.1, read on the forward strand.
GTAAATACATGTTCATGTACACAATCAATACATATGCACATTCACAAAAAATATAGATGTACGAATTTATGCATCTAGAAATATAAAATAAAAGTTCATGAAATTGAATGACACTGCTGGACAAAAGTTCATGAATCCATAAAAATTTTCATGTACACAATTAATATAGATGTATTTATTTAAAAAAATAATACAAATGTACGAGTTCATGAATTTAGAAACGTAAAATGCAAGTCCATGAATATGAATCACATGGGCTTGACAAAGGTTCATTTATTTATAATTGTAAATAAAATGTTTATGTACACAATTAATATAGATGTACATTAAAAAATAGAGGTACGAGTTCATGAATCTAGAAATATAAAACAAAAGTTCATGAACTTGAATGACATAGCTGGATAAAACTTCATGAATCCACAAAAAAATCATGTATATAAGTAATATAGATGCAAATCCAAAAAATAATACAAATGTAGGAGTTTATGAATATAGAAATGTAAAATATCAGTTCATGATCTTGAATGACATAGTTGGACGAATGTTCATTCATTTATAGCTTTAAAGGAAATGTTCATGTACATAATTAATGTAGATGTATCACAAAAGATAATAATACATATGTATGCGTTCATGAATCTAGAGATATAAAATAAAAGTTCAAGAACCCGAATGATATAATTGGATAGAAGTTCATGCATCTATAGTTGTAAATAAAAAGTTTGTGTACATAATTAATACAGAGATATATTCATAAAAATACAGACATACAAGTTCATGAATCTAGATATATAAAATAAAAGTTCATGAACTTGAATGACCCAACTGGACAAAAGTCCGTTCATATATAGCTATTAAGAAAAAGTTAATGTACACAATTAATGCAGATGTTACATTCAAAAAAATATTAATACAAATGTACGAGTTCATGAATCTAGAAATATAAAATAAAGGTTCATGAATCTGAATGATATTGATAGATAAAATATTATATCTCTATAGCTATAAAGAAAAAGTTCAGGTACACAATTAATACAAATGAACAAATTTTATAAATGAAAAATAAAAATTCATGAATCTGTATAGCATAGCTGGACAAGATATGCACAAGATATGCACTTTAATGCATTTTACATAAAAATTCATGAATCTGTATAGCATAGCTGGACAAGATATGCACAAGATATGCACGTTTAATGCATTTTACTATCTTACCAACTAGCTCTGACTCGGATCCAGTTGTCTCGTCGGCCGCCCGACTCCCATATCTAGTTGACGAGGCTTTGATTTGTAAGCACATTTTGGCTCACAGAGCGTTGCCACAACACACAAACACAAATATGAAAATTCGGAGTCACGAAACTTTGCTATACGGTGCAAGAATCACCGGATAGCAGAACTTTGTTAGCACCGAAAAATGATTCTTTGAAACGCCTTTAGCGCACGTACGATGCAAGGTGCTTGGTAGAAATGTTTATAAGAAAAGAAATGACTAAATAATTTAGATTTTTACGTGCTTAAATAGTTTTAACCACATTTTTGAACATGTTAAGCACCGTATGCATACTTTAGCATTGTTTTGTTCATATAAGCAGTAGTGCCAAAAATAAGTCTGTCTTTTTTAAGCAGTCCTATAATCATATTGCTGAAAAATAAAATATTGCTAAAATAATCCTGTTTTTTTTTGTGGGACATTGCTTGCAAAGTTGCATGGACGAAGAAGCTCCATTGTGAACACAAACCGACACCCAACAAACGTGTGTCTCACCCAAATGCTATTGTGAAGGCACTGATGTGGTTTCATATAAAAGGCTAAAATTAGGATACAAGCACTTCGGGCTGCAATTTTGGATCACCCAAGCTTGCATGATTTATTTGTCCCAATTTGAAACGAGATCTTAAGCTACTTAAATCTTTAGGAGTGGATGATAAATCATTTAAGATTTTTCATGAAATTGAAAACCACTTATTTAGTTTTGGGAAAATAGCACACCTAGACAAAAATAGGTGATTAAACATGAGTTTATCATGAGATATCGCTTTTTTCTGTTGCGATGTTTTAATTTAAAAATCTATAACATGATCAAAATCGACGTAGAACAGGTGATGATGTTAAAAAATACAACCCGGTTTGAACAAAATAAACATTTAAAAAATGACACGTAAACGACACGACACGTCGCCTCACGTGTTATCTTTCCTTTTCCAATAGAGCTTATGCAGCCGTCCGATACTACCGATCTAAAATATCGTTCGAGCTTCTAATTATATATATACCGCACACCGGGCGGTCTTCTCCCACCTCTCGACGTTTCGACCCAACCGTTATTCTTCTTCTATCTCTCGTCTTCTTCGACTCCGGCGACATGTCCACTTCTCCCCTCCGATTTATCGATCACTATCGCCTCTACAACTTTATATTTGAAGCACCACATCACCGCCGCGCTGCGCCGCCGCCATCCCCGACTTATCAAGGTAAACAAAATCCCTTTATAATTGCAAAATTGTGCCATAAGGTTTTCTTTGCCTCAGTACCGACCGTTGGCAATAGCCACCTGGGCCGAACTTCCATTTAGGCCACGGCGAGCGCCGTGGCACCCATCGCCCCGCCTGTCCCCCAACCACTCAATCGACGGCCGAGATCGAGCGGATTGAGGTGGCGCCAGCAGTCCGCAGGGCCGGACGCGAGGCCGCCGAGTGAACAGGATTCCATAGTCAACGGACGCGTCCGATGAAGATGCGTATGCAATTTTGGCAGTCCGCGCCGAAGTGCGCAGTCCAAACCACCGGCGGCCAGACCACCGCCCCCTCTATAAATTGGTCGCCGATTCCCACCTCACGGTGCACGCACCACCAGCAGCAGCCAGCCCAGAGCCAGAAAGCGAGCACCGAAACCTCGTCCCTTCGCGTGGAAGGAAGAGGGTGGGGGGAAGGGAATACAGCTGCAGAATACCTCACCACACACCGCCCCGTCCACCGCTAAACCCTTCCCCTCGCCCGCTCCTCCACCGGCGCGGCGCGGGGCGGCGCGGCTGCCGCCGCGGGGGAAACCCTAGCGGCCGCGGATCTCGCCCGAGGGATTTCGATCCGGGCGTGTAGACGCCCGATTTCGGCGGCGAAATGGCGGACGACGGCGCCCCCGACAAGGCGCAGGAGCTGCGAGAGCTGGAGGACCGGCTCAGGGAGCTCGGACAACGCCTCCAAGCTCCGCCTGAAGACGCGGGGGACCTGCTCAAGCTCCTCGACGTGAGCCTTCTTCTCGCCTAGCGATTTTCTTATTCATGTTCGATTCTATATCTGTTAGGTTACCTGTTCAGGGGTATTTGTTTTCAGTTCTGTTGCATCGTCGAAGTGTCAGTCAAATCGAGTGGGTGCGTTATTGTTTGTACTTGTCGGTGATGATTGAATGGATTGGGGGATAGAATGCAACTCTGCTTGGTGGTTAGGTTTAGGCTTGATTCTATCTCGGATGTTCTGAATTTCACCTATATTTTCGTTCTAGCATATGAAGGAATCGTTTTCAGCGTTTTTTATTGTACATGATGGGCTGTTGATACGTTGATGTACGTACATAAATCTGTAGCATTCGAGAAATCAGGCCAGCTGGTATTTCTATACTAGGCTGTTTGCTGTTTTATTCTGTCAGGGTTTCATTTCTTGGGTATACAGCTTTGCTTATGTTGTTTTGATGTGGCTGTTTGGTATGAGTGGATAATTTTTTGTAACATCATAGTATCTTACCTTTGATGAAGATTTATTTGGTTGAGTTCGAATTGATACTCAGTTTGGAGTTTACCTTTAGGGTATTTGTTCTCTGCTGCTCTTAAGTTTGTCCACCGTTTATTTCCTAGAGAATATTATCTGTTCTATACCGTGTTTTCCATACTGATCCACTTTCATGCAGATTTACCAGGTATAGTTTTGTAGCAATGATTTTATTCCTTCTCTGGTATTAGTATTGGTGTAACCATTCATAACACATTACAACCGCCATTGTTGTTTTTCTTCATTTTAGTGGTTCTCTTCTGGGATAGTTTTTTTTTTTAAACTTCATGGATTCACATGTTGGATCAAGACATTAAGTCGATTATTTGTATGTGCAGGACATCGAGGAAAGTTTACTTAAGGTGCAACAGAAGCATGCTGAAAGCACAACAAAAGCTATGCAACCAGCAACTGCAGCTCTGGTCAATAAAAAGCTGTTGGGCCAAGATGATCTAAACATCAGACTTGCTGTGGCATCATGTATCTCTGAGATCACAAGAATTGCTGCACCTAACATTCCATATGATGATGATGAGATGAAGGTTAGTGTTTCTCTGAGGCTCTTACTAAACAAATTTCCTCCTGTATTTTGTTTCCTGACATGTTTTTACTTGGTCCCAGGCTGCCTTTGTTGTAATTGTTTGGTCCCTCCAGCACTTGGATAAAATAAAGAGCCCTTTATTTAGAAGAGTGGCTTCAATTCTTGATACAGTGGCAAAGGTCCAGTCCTGCGTTGTGATGCTAGACCTTGAATGTGATGATTTAATACTCGATATGTTTCATCACTTCTTCAGGACTGCCTCGTAAGAAGCCTCTTCATTTGTCTTAGCTTCATCATTTCTTATCTTTGCTGATTTTCCATTTATCTGGTGGTGGTCCAAATGCACACTGCTTTCTTCATTCTGGTAGATTTATTGTCTTTACAATATTCTTATCTAAATTCTATCTGTTGTACTGTTTATTGAATTTTTGAATGACATCTCCTTATGATGGGAAGAAGTTACGATTCAGGTGTACATGTTGTATACATCATACAAGTGCTGACTTTTTTCCGTTTCTTATATCAGTTCTGAACATCCAGAAGCTGTCAGATCCTGCATGGAAACAGCAATGAAATTGGTAATTAAAGAAAGTGAGGATGTCCATCCACAGATTGCATCATGTTTACTTGAGAATGTTAGGAAAGACAAGGTATGTTCATGCAAACTTTCTTTGTTCAGAAATGTGGATACATTGATAGCAGAAGGAAAGGATTAACATGATATTTATTTTCCAGGATTCGTCTTCACCATCCTTCGTGCTTGCTGAGAAGGTGATAGTCATGAGCCGTGAAAAACTGAAGCCAGTCTTTCAGCAGTTGCTAAAAGACACTTCTTTAAGTGAATACAGCCAAATTGTCACAACAGTTTGTGAAGAGGGCTCGGATGACAAGGAAGATAACAATGCTGATACTGGGGATGACACTGTGAGTTAAATACTAGCATGCAAAAACTATTATAGATAGAGACGTTTTTTTGATCTGAATAATATTTGGAGCTGTTTGCATCTTGTTAGCTCAAGAAATGTCAATCATAGTTACAGGTGCTGTAGTAGACAACTTGTTGATACTTTATTCCATTATGTCTGAGATGTGATTGGTTTTAGCCTATAGAGTGAATCTATGTGCTTCTAATTGGTGTGGGAATTTTTGTCTTGTAACTCAAATTCATGCTAAAACCTGGTGGCCGAATTCTAAAAAGTTACCAGCATAGAGTTTTTAAAGCCATTCATTTGTATGAACTTTTTTATATCTGTTCAGGCGGATGATGATAATCTTTCAGAAAGGACTGTCTCTGAGTTGCCTCCAGTTAGTTTTGTATCTTCTTTATTTATAGAAATGATTAATGGTACATTAGCGTCGGTATCTCTTGACAGGAATCTGACAAGATTATGCAAGGTGTTAGCTGTCCTGAACAAGATGTTACTTCTATGAATGATGCTCCAGGCGACTCTGTTAGCAGCGATGCAACTCCAGCTGATAATGGTGAGTATAGACAGGCTATATTCCAGCCTCTTTAATGACCGTGCTATACTAAAAAAAGTCAATGCTGATTATTTGAAATCTGGAACACTGAAGGTGAAGAATCCGTTTCTGCAAAGCCGAAGAAGTCATCTGCTCCTGAGACGGACCAAAATAAGCTCGACCCATCTGACAAATCTGAAGCGAATGCACACGCTGATACTACATCTTCTGTAGAAGCTGCCAATGAAGCAGTTGATGATACATCAGGGCTAGCCTCTGACAAATCTGAAGCAGCTGCATATGCTAATACCAAAAAAGGTCATGTCTGTTCTGTAGAAGCTGCCAGTGGAGCAGCTGATAATACGTTAGGGCCAGCCTCTGACAAAACTGGAGCAACTGCACATACCAATACTGAAGAAGGTCATGTATCTTCTGTAGAAGCTGCCGATGGATTAGCTGATGATACATTAGGGCAAGCCTCTGACAAATCTGAAGCAAATGCATATGCTGATACCAAAAAAGAAGGTCCTGTATCTTCTGTAGAAGCTGCCAAAGGATCAGCTGATGATACATCAGGTCTAGTTGCCGTTACCCCTGTTAAAAGACGAGGCCGACCTTCTGGACTGAAGTCGTTGGAGAAGAAGGCTGCTGGAAAGAAACAACCTTCAAGTGATGTTAAAAAGGTCGCTGATTCAGCAGGAAAGTTAACAGAACAGCAAGCTACGGATGATGTCAAGTCTGGTAAAGGAGATTCATCGAAGCCTAAGGAAATCAGTTCAAAGCAAGAAAATGATGAAACCCTCTCTGAGGAAGATCTTTCCAAGGATCTGAGCCTAAAGGTCAGTCTCTATTAGTGATTTTCATGTTCAATTTACAGAATTTCACTTTTTTTAGTTCTATGCACATTAATATGAAACATTAACCTGATAAAAAATAGGCAGCATTATCACGCAGTTATTATAATGTCTTCTGGTTTCCATTTTAATTCATATAGAGCTATATCTCCATGAGTTACTGTTGTCAGGTATCCAATTCTCCTAGTACTCTAATATACTTACCTGCAGTTGAGAATTCTGTAGATTGTGATTTTTACTGTGCCAGATATAGATGTTATTCCTTGCTGTTCATTTTCTGGATATATATATATATATATATATATATATATATATATATATATATATATATATATATATATATATATATATATATATATATATGTTTGCTCATATTGAAATCTTGAGGTTCAAATGCATAAACAATTGGCAATTCATATGTATCCAGTTTGAATAGTTAATGTCTCATCATCTTTTTTTTATCATTCTTTCCACAATGAAGGAAATAGTTTCTGCGAAGTCATCAACCAAGTGGTCAGGTAGACCCAAAAGGCAGAGTGCGGGAAATAGCAACCAAAATGTGAACATGACATCTAAGAGGAAGCGAGATCAAGAAACCACAGAGGTAAATATGTGCTTGATTACACATGCATGTTTGATTATAGTTGTATACAATAATGTTTTTGTGCCTTTTTGTTACACCTAACTCGTGTCCGTAACTCAATTTGTTTTTGTGCTTTTTTGTTACACATAAGTACATTTGTCTGCCTTGATTTTCTTGTGCACGATAGGGGTGACGGCTCATGTCTTTGAGTCTTTGCTTATTTGTGAAGTCGATGGTATAAGTATTTTGTTTACTTTATTATAGTGCTTTTGAATGCTTGAAAGTGTTTTTTTTTTCAATTCAAGAATTTTCACGTGGATACACATTTTTGTGCTTTTTATCAAATAATCTAGTCAAAGCAGTACACACTTTTTTTTTCATTTATTTTGCCTTAATTCACCAGCACATCACCAATACTTTGATCTGATTATTAAGTTTGTCTTGACAGACTCCTCAATCAAAGAAAAGCAAAGTCCTTGATGAAAGCTTGGTAGGTGCCAGGATCAAAGTTTGGTGGCCATATGATAAAGCGTAAGTATAATGAATATTCTAAGTTGTGACATCACATGGAGATACTTAATTCCTTTATATAATTGTTAAAGATTAAATATTGTGCCCAAATTCCACTGACAAGGATGCATCAAACTGAATTAGTTTGTAGCAGATATGAGTCTGAACCCATTTCTGTTTTACTTGTTTTTTTTTTTTTTTTACTTCTAATGTCCTGTTATTTGGCAATTGCTCTTAATCTGCAGTGTAGGGAGTTTCTGTTTTGTCTCATGGTTTCTGCTTTTTAAAGTCATTAGTCATATTCCTGTTTTGATTTGGTGAAATCCTATTCACTGTTTAATGCAGTTCAGTATTGATGTAACATGCCATTTGGTGCATACATTTTGTTGCCGTGTACTAGTGTTTGTTTTCAATTTCAAACTTGCTAAGCCTTTATTTCTATATTTTGCAGGTTCTACGAAGGTGTTGTTGACTCGTTTGATTCTGTTTCTAAAAGGCACAAGGCACGTGCCCTATATCTTCTGCATTTTTTCTTTGTCTTACTTGAAAAAATAGAGTTGATTAGAAAATATTTATTTCTTTTCATCATGGTTCTTTCAAATTTTTTTATCATAGATTGCTTATGATGATGGGGATGTAGAGGTTTTACTTCTCAAAAAAGAAAAATGGAAGTTTCTCAGTGAGGTACATACATTATACCTCGTTGTGGTCCAATGATTTCTGTTATATTTCCTTGTTTCTGATTAGCATTTACTCTGGCAGGAAAAAGAAGCTCCTGTGTCATCTGATACGTAAGCGAAACTTGATCTCCACGTGTATTTTACAAATACTATGTTGAATTGACACATTTATTTTCTGAAGAACTGCAGCTACATATTTCCACATCAATCATGCATTGATAGGCTGTAGGGACCAGGGCCTCATAGTGTCTTAATAACAAGCACACATCCTTAAGCTAGCTGAAATTGGAGTTTGCTCACTGTTAACCACATCCATTATGTCTGCTCATGGTCACGGGCATAGATGCTCACAGAGTCATACAAAACTAAATTGTACCAATTTTTTAGTGGATTAGGAACACAAAAAGCTTAGTGCAATTGAATACTTTGTGTTTATTTGCTGTTGATGATACATGTCTCCATCTCTTCAGTTCTTAATTTCAGAAATGTCTAGTACACCTGAAGTTTCAACTGCTAAACATTAAATACTAAGAATGAAGTTGCAAAGAAGACTTTCATTGTGCATCGGAGTCTTTTATTTTTGTGCATTGTGTTTCCAGATCTTATGTTCGAGGCCCTGCATGTCACTTGCTAACCCCTGTCCTAATTCCAAACCTTATGTTCCCATCCATCAGAAGAGAAGAGTTACTGATTGCTACTTTTTTGCCACTGATTATTTGAGCAGGCCACGAGGCAGAAAACGTGAAGGAGTTTCAGCACAACCACCTAAAGAAGATAAAACAGAAACACCAAAAAGGTAAAAAAAATAGTACAAAGAAAATATGCAGACTTTGTTCCTCCAGCTTTTCTGAGACTACTGTCTTCTGCATGGTGACAGTGATGGAGGGGATCTTCCAAAGAAAAGGGGGCGTCCGAAGGGTTCTGGCAACAGAACAGCAAGTAAGAACTCTGCAACTCCAAGTACCAAGGGGAAGACTGAAAGCAAGGATGTCGAAGAAACACCTAAAACTAATGAAGTTATGAGCTCCAAGGACAAAGCTACAGGATCTACTAATGAGAAGATAAAAGCTGAATTGACTAAAGATGGTGGCAGCAAAAGTGAGAACAAATCAGAGGAGGCTGGTAGCAAAGGGAAGGATTCAAAAGATGAAATCAAATCCACTGGAGGAAAAGGCAAGCCAGGTCGTAAACCAAAGAGTGCCCCTGAAGAGAGTGATGGTGACAAAGAGAAGCAGGAGGAGAGGAAGACAGCAGAGATAGAGCAGGAGGCCTCTGCAAATGCTTCTGCTGGGAAGAAGCGCAGAAGAAAGGATTAAGTTAGCTGCCTATGATCGTCTCTTGTAAATGGATCTGCTTTAAGTTTGAGACTGCGTAGTCCAAAAGGTGTTTCGTAGCGCACCTTGTATGAATTGTAACCCTGGGTTAAGTTGCCATTTGGATTGTCGTCTGGTTATGCATGTAGTTGGTAGGGGTCGTTGCAACATTTGCTCGAGTTGTATGGTATGCGTAACTTAAGTTCGGTGTGGTTGGATGCGTGATGCAATGCCTCGGGCAAAAATGGATCCCGTTGTTGCCATACCATGTTGTCGGATGGTGTTGTAGCTTACTGATGTTCTATTTATATAATAGGCCATCCGAGCAATGAAATTTGTAGCAAATGTCTTTTGGTAAATGCTTGTGGACGAGCTGAGCTATCATTGTGTACTCGGCTACCGCTGCTCCTGAAGACTCGTCTGAATTTTTTTATTTAAAACATTTATAGTCCACAGAATAGCAGATTGTATAGCAGATTGTATAGTCACTGTTTTATGTATCCTTTTATTGATAAGTGTTAACAGACCAAAAGGCTGCAACCACAAGTTGCAGAATTGCAACTGTAGTTCCTTGAAATGTAAGTGCATTGAATTCTGAAATAGAAACTGCTTAATGTCTTATGAAATCGTAATTTGCATTTGTATGTCGAGGGAGGAGAATACGCAGGTCTCGTGTATTTGGCAGCCAAATGGGCCCTCAACCTGAAAATGCAGAGTTGAAGGCACACACATCATACACTGGTTCAACCCAGTCAAATATCAACGATCAGTGAATTACTGTATTAGGGACGGTAACCAGATCAACAATTCCAAACAGACCTGAACGAGCGTGGTATCCCTGTGGTCAACTAGAGCGCAAATCATCCATCTGTTACTCGAACATCTCATTGCAGATTTGCTGATTGCCGTGTAAACCGTTGAACAAGTAATGCTAGGCACTGACGCACGCACTATCAGATCACGATCGGTCAGGTACGGGTACGGGTCATCGTCGCAACGGGCGAAAGCAGAGTCAACTTCCTTAAGCAAATAAAAAAACGAAGCAGAGAAGTCAACGAGATTAAGAAATGGGTCGGATCAGGCCGCCGCCCTCTTTAAGCTCGCACTATATACATGGCCACCATCTTCTCTCTTGCTGCGGCGTGCTGTGCTGCACTAGTCAAGATGATAAGAACGCGTGCGTCTCTTGGGAGGAGAAATGGCCCCAGGCAAATCCGACACGGGAGCCGACCACGATATGACCCAACCCAAATGCGCTGCGCTGCTCTGCTAGGTCGGTTTCGTGCACCGTACTTTCCGCGACCCGTCAGTTTCGTGCCGAATTTTTCCGGCTCTTGTCACTCGCTGCATACCTCAGACCGGTAATTCCGTTCAAGGACGGACGCAAGCTACATCCTTGTGCGCCATTTTCTTTCCGGGGAACGTGATTTTTCTATCTGATGATGAGGGTGACGATTAACCAAGCTAGCATAGTCTATATAGCGTGGCAATCTTTCTCTCTTCCTCCGCAGGATTTGTCATCTCGAGTCCCGAACCCAGACGGTGGTAGCTTTTCACTAACTGCGCTACGTGCCTACACGGTTCGGTCTCGTTATAGCTTTTGTGTTGTTTCCGGTCTCTTTTCAGCTTCTATTAATCCAGCGTCCTAAAAAGTGATTCTTCTACCTGCTACGGGTAAGTTGTCTGGGTTACCAAGATTTTCAGTTATACTGACCCGGTTGCGCTTGTTGCTGCTGCTTTTGGAGCTAGTGAGCTAGTCCTGGAGGTGTCGCGCTGCTCGAGAGTCGTGAGTGGTTCGGGATCTTCGCCGCGACGGAGTACGAGCAGTTGCTTTCCGAGCGTGCCGCAGTGCGCCGCCTCCAAACCCAACCCACGGAACTTTCGACCAATCCACTACGGACTAGACACTTGCATTCAGCACCGGCCCCAAACTCGCGAGCGCAGCCGGAGGAACTGCGACATCCGGCAAAGCCAGCAGGCACGCGAAAATTTTGCTTCCACGCAGCGCGCACTCAACAAGGGAAAACGCCGTCGCGCACCGAGCCCCAGCCCCAGCACAGTCCCGTGATGATCCCCACCAAATCCGTCGCCCGACCCGAACGCCACTCCTACTCTAGCGTCAACGGAACAACCTCATCAGGCGGGGTACGGTGACGTCTCGCGCGAGACGACCAAATCCTCGCCTCGGGCTCGGTCGCTGACCGTCCTGCCGCGCCCCCCTTTTTCTCCGCCACCCAAAAGAGCCGGCACGGCGCGACGTTGCCGTGCCGTTATATACGTCAACCGCCCACCCGACCAGACCAGGGTCCTCCACTCCTCCCCGCCTCGCCCAATCAATACCCAATAAAACGGCCGTGTCCCCCGCGCGCAAAAGAAGACTCGTCTTCTCCCGTCGAATGGCCGAGTCGTCGCAGCGCGGCGGATTATAAAGTTGTAACGATCGCGGCTGCGTTGTTCGCCGGCATGGCCATGTACGCGCCGGCCACCACGAGCCACGGCCGCGTGCGGCTGAACGTTGGCGGGCGGGTGTTCGAGACGACGGCGGACACGCTCGCCAGCGCGGGACGGGAAACCATGCTCGGGGCCATGATGGATGCCTCCTGGAACGCCGCCGGCGGCCACGACGCGGCGGCGTCCGGCGGCCTCCACGTGCCCGAGTACTTCATCGACCGCGACCCGGCCTGCTTCGCGGTGCTGCTGGACCTGCTCCGCACGGGCGGCCTCCACATGCCGCCGGGCCTCCCCGAGCCCACGCTCTGCCGCGAGGCGCTCTACTACGGCCTCCTCGACCGCGTCCGCGCCGCGCGCGTCGGCGAGTTCCACGGCGACCGCCTCCGCCTGGCCGCGTCCGTCCCCGGGCGCGCGCCGGGCGACGGCACGGCCGTCCGCGCCGCGCCCGACGGCGGCTGCTGCGTCGCGCACGGCGGCGCCGGCGTGAGGGTGTACAACTGGCTGCTCGAGGAGCGCCGCCCCGTGCACCTCGACCACGCGCCGGTCAACGACGCGGCCTACCTTGACGCCGCCACGCTCCTCGTCGCCGCGCGGGAGCGGCCCGGCCGGCGCGACGGCGGCGGCGGCGGCGGCGTGGCCGCCTTCTCCGCGCTCACTGGCGGCCTGCGCCACCGCTTCCGCGTCGCGCACGATCGCCAGCAGGCCCGGTCCTTCACCGCCGGCGCGCTGGAGCTCGACGGGCGGCGGCGCAACGGCGTCTTCGCCAGCTGCAAGGGCCGGTTCAACGAGTACGGCATCGGCGTCTGGGACTGCGCCACGGGCGAGCAGGCCGACTTCTTCTACGAGCCGCCCGGCTGCGCGCTGGGCGACGCCGACAGGCTCCAGTGGCTCGACGCCTCCAGCACGCTCATGGTGGCCACCATGTTCCCGCGGACGGACTCCTCGTTCCTCAGCCTCCTCGACTTCCGGGACAAGAGCGTCGTCTGGTCGTGGACCGACGTCGGCACGCTGGCGTCGCTCGAGGAGAAGCACGCGGTCCACGCGGTCGTGACGGAGGACGGCCGGTCGGTCTGCGTCATCAACCAGTACGAGGATCTCGGCTTCCTTGACCTCCGGAAGAACGCCGGCGGCGTGCGGTGGAGCTCGAGGAGCAAGCTGATGGTGAGCAGCGGGAAGAAGGCGCGCATCGAGGAGACGTGCTACCCGAAGCTGGCCGCGAATGGCGGGCAGCTGTTCGCGTCGACCAACGACACCATCTCGGTGTTCAGCGGTCCCGACCATGTGCATACGTCGACGTTGCGGGGCAGCAACGGCGGCTCCATCTGCGACTTCTCCATCGGCGGCGACCGGCTCTTCGTCCTGCACAACGAGGAGAACGTGTTCGACGTCTGGGAGACGCCGCCGCCGGCGATCATCTGACCGTCAGAGAATTATTAGTCTTGCTGTATCATTGCAGAAATGATAATTACTGGCGCACACACACACTGTAACATCCTCATCATTGGGATAAAACTTGTTCTGTTTCTAGAAAGAAAAATATTGGGACACACGAGTGGAATGTTGTCATTCTCGATTCTCGACAACCGCCTGTGTCGTCAGCTGCTGAATTCTTCTTCTCTCCTGCTTCCCATTCTGTTACTGTTACATTCCATCTGAGGTTAATAATGACCCAGCAAAGATTGATACTACTGCTGATCCTGAACTCGTCCACATCCAATCATTTGAGGCGCCCCGCCGGTGGTTCTGGGCTGCTGCAATCTGTGAGGATATTGCAGCGAAAGATCTTCACGGTACTGATTAGAAGGTCCCATTAGCCATAATGATATTATGTTGCTCTGTTACCGTGTGATGGAGTTAAATATCTTCAGATTCATCACTCAAGAAAAGGATTGTTCATACTTGTCCTTATCCTTGCAGCTGCAGAGAAAAAACGAGGAAAAAACAAAAAGGTGAGAAGAAGCAGCAGATATCATTAGCACATCATCTCTTTTTAGTTGCCCAAATGGTCTATGCGTCTAATGACCTGATGTCCTATCTCCCATCTTTTGTAGTACTTGTCAAGCTTTTCCCTAAACAATTCGAGCTAGATCCGCATGAACAAACTGGTCATATCCCCCTTCCGTTTTATTCTTTCGATGCAACCTTAATTTACCATCTTTCGGAAAGTATACAAGCATTCGTAACTGTTAAGTACTCCCTCCTTCGTTGGGCAGTACTGAACTTTCTTACTCTCAGAGCTCGCTGCCACTGACAAAGAGCAGAACATGCTACTCCCAGTCCCCTGTTGCATCGTTGGGCTGGCTCGGCACGGTGCTGCAGCCTGCAGCTGGAACACGAACACCAGTGGGTGAACATTTCGCTTTAGGGTTGGTACGTCAGGCACATCCGAGACAATCCTCGCGGCATGCTTTCACTTGAATCGTACGGCAACATCGGATTCCGTCGTACCTACTGCTGAAAATCCTGCACAGGTTCAGTGTGGGGCTCGCAAGAAACGCTGGTGTGGAAGTTGTTTGTTGTGTCGTCTTACCTCACTGTGCTAGGTAACTAACTAACTAAACAACGAGAGGCGAACGAGATTACGAGAGATGGAGACGGGGCTACCGGCTGATCGAGCAGCGATGTCAGGCACGCACCTTACAGGGAGGGAGAGGAAGCCTTGCAAGCAATCGTTTACGTGGTTGACGGTCGTTGGTGCTCGTGAGTGTGCAGAAGTGGTTAGGAATTCAGAACCTGAGGAGCAAGGCGCAGCACAGCGTTTTCTCATAACAGAAATGTTCGTCATCATACGTTCTACGAAAGCAACTACTGTTCTATGTTCACTGCCAATGACCGTCGGAGTTGTAAATAGGAACACGGTGGCAGACGCAGCGATAAATTATAGGAAGGACTGAACATTATTTTAAAAAATAGAAGCCTAAAAAAATGGTGTTTGAGGGATCAACTCTACATCTCGGATTTTGAAGTTATCTCTACTAGCCAATTAACCAACCGCATGGCTGATGCATTGTTATGAGACTATTTTATTAATATCCGCTCGCCTCCACCATCAAAATTGCATGACGGGGCTCAAAGGGGCTCTATTGTTTGAGAACTTGAGGCAAGGAAGACGATAGGATCTTCTTGTGCAAACTCCTGATGAAGAAGACGATATGATCTTATGGTGTAAAGATTTTGTGCAACTTTATTCTTTTGTTTATGTAGCTCAGTGTTGCCGACATTACATTGGCTAGATCTTGGAAACTTCTATTTCCGCTTTTCTTTTCGGAAATAAAACTATAAATTAGAGCTCCAACTTGGAAAATGTGTAGAAAATTGAATAGAGTTTAGAAAAATATGAAAAAAATTAAGTTCCTTAATCTAAGATATGACAGTAAAGATATTTTTGCATGAAAGTACTTTGTATGTATTATTAAATTTATTAATCACTAACAAGAAGAAATTAATTGTGAGAGATATACTCAATAGAAAAGTCTAAAAATTTACTGAATTGATCATCTCATACCCTGAGACTTGTAGTAAAAATTTCATCCTAAGTTAACATATAAACCTCTGTAAATTGGTTATATTGTAGTGTCTACTAATTAAATCATAATGATTAAATGGTGGTTTAGTAAATTGACAAAAATTGCAAAATGTTACTTTATTATGCTAACTACTATTAGTTAAACACCTCTGTACCAGAGTACTACTGGAGAAATCATATACTCCATTTCATTGTAGTAAGTAGATTAATAAACTAATTATTATGTATTTATATTGGTTTTTTTAGTTGAAGACATGGTCAGGTTGACTACTCTGTCATTACTGTCGCTGTGACCAGAGCGACCACCATGGGCTTGGTTGTTGGCGCTCTTCACTTCTACCGGGAAGACAAAGATTCTCTCGCTACTTACTACTCGTTTGCCCCCTCGGTAAGTATTATATAACTTAAATCATTCAGTTTTTTATCTCAAAAAAAAAGAAAAATTCACCATGATTTTATCTAGATTTTGCACTGTGGTGCTCACTTTCCAGCTGATCTTTTGCTTCTTCGAGTTCACGGGACATCTGACTAATAGCTTGATCATGGTGCTCAACCCATTCACCCCGAGATTGCTATTTCATCTTTGGTTCTTAGTGTTAGATACGGTATGTATGATGGAAGAACATGCTTCGTGTTTCATTCATGTTATGCGTCTGACATTGAGCATGCATCAGATCTTTGCCTCGATAACGCTCAACTTCGCCTCACCCGTCCTCGCCACAACCATCTACTTGAGGGATAGAGGGATTCTAATAGAGACGATGTACGCTGAACTGATGTGGCACGACTGTCTCGCCTGAGCCTGTAGCATAGTATGCTCGCTCACCGCCTTTATCAATCTGATCACACTAGCAAAAGAACAGCAGGTGACATCAGAAGTTGCGCCTTGACTTGTCCTCAACATTTAATTTTCTTAGTCTAACATGCTGGTTTATTTCTCTTCAATACTCTAGCCTTTTTTTTTTTTTTGTCACCGTATAGTATTAGATGGTGACAAATAAAATAGAATGGAAGAAGTAATAAAAATAGTCCATATGTCCTTTTCCATACCTGTTTGAAGTTATCTCTGCTATCCAATTAACCAACCACATGGTTGATGTATTGTTATGAGACTTTTTTACTAATATGCGCTCTTTTCCACCATCAAAATTATAGGGGGACTCCATTGTTCAACGGTTAGTAGGGGGGCTTGAGCCCCCCGCCCCGCCCCCACCCCCCTCCCCCCCCAATATTGGTGACCAGAGTGACCACTATGGACTTAGTTGTTGGTGCTCTTCATGGTCAGGTTGAAGACATGGTCAGGTTGACTACCCTGTCATTATTGCCGCCGTGACCAGAGCGACCACCATGGGCTTGGTTGTTGGCGCTCTTTACTTCTACTGGGAAGACAAAGATTCTCTCGCTACATACTACTTATTTGACCCCTGGTAAGTACTGTATAATTTAAACTATTCAGTTTTTTATCTCAAAAAAGAAAAAAATCACCATGATTTTATCTAGATTTTGCACTATGGTGCTCACTTTCCAGCTGATCTCTTGTTTCTTCGAGTTCACAGGACATCTGACTAGTAGCTTGATCCTGGTGCTCAACCCATTCGACCCTGGATTGATATTTTATTTTTAGTTCTTGGTGTTAGACACAATATGTATGATGGAAGAACATGTTTCGTGTTTTATTCATGTTATGTGTATGATATTGAGCATGTATCAGATTTTTGCCTTGATAATGTTCAGCTTCGCATCACCCGTCCTCACCACAACCATCTATTTGAGGGATAAAGGGATTCTAATAGAGACGATGTACGCTGAACTGATGTGGCACGACTGTCTCGCCTGCGCCTGTGACATAATGAGCTCGCTCACCGCCTTTATCAATCTCATCACATTAGCGAAAGAACAGCAGGTGCCAACAGAAGGGAGGATGATTAGTACATCACTTCTATGGATACAAACAACACTCCATTGAACATACAATATGCAATAAATAGAGTTCACACACAATAATTTCAGAAGTGAGCTCGTTCTTATATGTTTCCTTATCTATTTTTGAGCGTAGATTGCTACCTAATGATTTAGTTGTGATTAGGATCCATGGAGATGTTTGAGGAGTACTTCAAAGAAGTCTTAGGGATGTGGAAGACCAGAGAATACGTTCAAAGAAGATGGAAACCGAGCCCAACTTAAAATTATATCCAACTCGGAGTCCAGGAGCAGTTTGCACTAAAACAGACGTCTAGGACGCATACTATCTCCATTTTGGACGTTCTACATATTCACTGAATGAGAAGAGGATAAACTTTTCAATGCCGTTGGTCCCATGTCAAAATTCAATCGAAGTCGACGGGAATCATCAAAACCAAATCGAGTTTAGAATCTTTGAGGGTGTTGCGTCATCGTATTGGGCTATTGGGCCTTGTATCAAGTCTAAGTATGATATTTTCATGTTCTAGGGTTAGTTCACGACCCCAAAACCTCCTTAGACGTCCTCCCACCTATATATACTCCATGGTGACCGCCATAAACAATTGGGGTTTGCTTAGATTAATAATATCGTCGTTTCTCAATTTGTGAAACCCTAATTCAGTAATTTCAGATTGCTTCTTCTACGTTATTACTTGTGTTCTCGGTTGCACTTGCAGGAATTAGCATTCTTGGCGAGGTCAATTGTGTGCAGCACGGTTGGTAATCAACGGAGTGGTGGTGTAGTGATTGCAAGATTTTTTTGTGTTCTGTTCGAGAGCCTCAGATCATCAATGACGAGATTTCCATCAATCCACTTATCTATTACCTTTCGAAAGATCGAGACTCATACTTCTCATCACGTACGACCTCCTCCGATTCGGCAAGCACGGGCAGGTGCACAACCCGGACGGCACCTTCTGTTGCCCCTTCTGCCCGGGCAAGAAGAAGCAGAATTACAAGCTGAAGGACCTTCTCCAGCACGCCGACCACATCGGTGTCTCCAGCAAGCACAACCGCTATGGTCGTGAGCGTGCGATCCACCGTACTTTTGCTCTGTTTGTCCACATCGGCCCGTCCTTCATGCAGGAACTTGTCAGCATTCCCGGTGCTATTGTTGCACCCTCTGATGCTATCAACACTACCAACAGTTGTGCCAATGTGACGGCCAAACCTCCTGAGTACTTCGCCACAGCCCGCAAAAAAAAGTATCACTCGTCTTAAGTTCTGACAAAAAGGTATCACTCGTCTAATAAACTTTATGATTCTTCCTTCAGAAATGCGCATTCTTCATTGCAGGGCTCGTGAAAATGCTCTTAGGATCTTTCGGGATAATGAAAACTTAAGGACTGAATTAGAAAATAAAAGGAGGGAACTGAATTCACGAGCTAAGCAACTCGAGAAGCTGTTAGCTGAGAATGCGAGTGACAATAAGAAACTCAACGACGAGAGACATAAGGTAAGTTAAAAACTATAAATACACTAAGCTATGCTCAACCATTGCTGAAATATTGCATAGGTTGCATCACTTTGGACTTAAAATTAATTTTGAAGTGTCTGGCTTTATCATGCAAACATGAGACTTCATGATTCTTTGCTACTTTCATAAGTTCCATTCAAACTTTACATGCTTATTATGGTATAACATGACAATACCTATAGGTCTGATGGCCTATACAATAACGATGCCCTCTCTTTTTGAAGCAATGGTCTATTTTATTTTATTTTTCTACATCACAAATGATACATTCTCGAGCAATAGCTTTCTGGTCCCATAAAAAATAAAATAAAAAGATTACACTTCACACATACAGGTGATGATAACGGTGCATATTGCAGTTTGATATATAATTATTTTAAGCTTATTTTATGCTTCTTACAGGCAAAAGATGAAAATGGTGAACTTGAGCTAGCTAGTATATAGCAGCAGAGAGCTGTTGAAAAAGTGTGCAAGATATTAGCTGACTAGAAGGTTTGTCCTTTCTCATATCATGTTGTTTTCTGGACAATTCTTTTATACTCTAGAGATGATAATTGAGAATTAATGCACCTTAATATCATTAGAGGGAAAAGGAAGATGCGCTAGCAAGAATGCTTCAACTGGAAAAATAATTGCATGAGAAGCAGCAACTTGAGCTTGAAGTAGCAATTTTGAATAGCAAACTTAAAGTGACGAAACATTTGGAAGGGGATGATGATGGAGATATTCATTAGAAAGTGGAAAAGCTGAGTTTAAATTTAGAGCATGTAAGAAGACGGCTAGAAGAGCTGAGTGAAGACCTTATACAGAAAAAGCGCGAATGTAACGATGAGTTACAAAAAACCCGAAAAGAATTGAAAAATGTACTGCTCATTATCTCCCAACTTCTTAATTTTTAGAAATGATCTGAATTGTTTGCTGTTAATTGATGTTCATGAAATGCTATTCATCCATGAAATAACTTCCACAAATACCAGGGCTTGGAGAATGAGCTGAATTGTCGAACAAATATGCTATTCATCAATGAAGTTATCTCTACTATTTAATTAACCAACTGCATGATTGATGTATTGTTATGAGACTTTTTTACTAATATACGCTCTTCTCCACCATCAAAATTGTAGGGGGACTTCATTGTTTTACGGTTAGTAGGGGGGCTTGAGCCCCCCCCCCCCCCCCCCAACTTGTAGTAAAAATTTCATCCTAAGTTAACATATAGACCTCTATAAATTGGTTATATTGTAGTGCCTACTAATTAAATCATAATGATTAAATGGTGGTTTAAGAAATTGACAAAACTTACAATAAGGTATTTTATTATGCTAACTAGTATTAGTTAAATAGTTCTGTACCAGAACACTACTGGAACAGTCATATACTATGTTATGTTGTAGTAGGTGGATTAATAAACTCATTATTATGTATTTATGTTAATTTTGTTTAGTTGCAAGCATGGTCAGGTTGAGTACTCTTTGGTTGCTGCTGCTGTGACCAGAGCGGCCACCATAAGCTTGTTTGTTGGCGCCCTTCATTTCTACCGGGAGTTCAAAGATTCAATCGCTACATACCACTCGTTTGTCCTAGATAACTATTGTATAATTTATTCCATTCAGTTCTTTATCTCAAATAAGAAAACATTCACAGTGATTTTACCCAGATTGTGCAGCAGGGTGCTTTGTTTCCAGCTGGTCTTTTGCTTCTTCGAGTTCACGGGACATCTGACTAATAGCTTGATGTTGTGGCTCAACCCACCCCCTGGGTTGCAATTTCGTCTTTGGTTCTTGGTGTTACACATGATATGTATGATGGAAGAACTCGCTTCATGTTTCATTCATATTATGTACATGACATTAAGCATGCACCAAATCCTTTTCTTGATGATGTTCGACTCCCCTCATCCGTCCTTAGCACAACCATGTACTTGAGGGAAGGAGACATTCTGACTAAGATGGTGTATGCTAGACTGATGTGGCATGACAGTCTCGCTTGCCCCTGTGGCATGGTGAGCTCGCTTATTGGCTTTTTCAACCTGTTCACACTAGCAAAAGAGCAGCACGTCCAGCAGCAGCAAGTGCCACCAGGAGTTGCGCCTTGACTTTTCCTTGAAGTTTAATTTTATTAGTCTAATATGTTGTTTTATTTATTTTTTCCTTCATTTTTTTATTTGTCACTGGTTAGTTTATTTTTAAATTAGCCAGTGACAAATAAAAAAAAACGAAGGGAGTACTAAAAATGGTCCACGTGTCCAAATGTTGTTGTTCATACCTGTTTGAAGTTATCTCTGCTAGTTAATTAACCAAATGCATGGCTGTTGTATTGTTATGAGACTATTTTACTAATATGTGCTCTTCTCTAACATCAAAATTGTAGGGCAGGTATATTGCCAGTAGAGGAGGTTGGAGCACCCATGCCCCTCAGTAGGCCCGCCCCTTTGGATGGCCATCGGGCAAACTCCTGAGGTAGAAGATGATAGGATCTTCTAGTGCAGGAATTGCGTGTGACTTTGTTTCCTTTTGTCTGTGTAGCTTAGTGTTTCCGACACTCCATTGGCTAGATCCGGGAAATTCCTATTTCCTCTTTCCTTTTCGCAAATAAAACAAGAAATTAGAGCTTCAACTTGAAAAATGTGTCGACAATTGCATAAAGTTTAGAAATATAGGAAAAAACATTAATTCCTTAATCCAAGATATGTCAGTAAACACATAATTCTGCATGAAAGTACTCTGTATTTATTATAAAATTTATAAATCACTAAAAGAGCAAATTAATTGTGAGAGGTATAGTCAATAGAAAATTCTAAAAATTTGTTGAATTGATCCTCTCATGTCGTGCAACTTGTAATAAAAATTTCATCCTAAATTAACATATGAACCTCTGTAAATTGGTTATATTTTAGTGTCTAATAATTAAATCATAATGATTAAACAGTGATTTAGTAAATTAACAAAACTTGTATAAAGTACTTTATTATGCTAACTACTATTACTTAAACACATCTGTACCAAAATACTACTGAAACAATCATATATTATGTTTTGTTGTAGTAAGTGGATTAACAAACTAATTATTAAATATTTATTTTGATTTTGCTTAGTTGCAGGCATGGCCATGTTGACTACTGTATCGTTGCTGTTGTTGTGATCAGAGCAGCCAACATGGGCTTGGCTATTGGTGCCTTTCACGTCTACTAAGGGCCAAAGATTCTCTCGCTACATACCACTCATTTGCCTCTGGATACGTATTGTATAATTTAAACCATTCAGTTTTTTGTCTCAAAATGGAAAAAAAAATCACTGTGATTTTACTCAGATTGTGCAACAGGGTGCTCACTTTGCAGTTGGTCTCTTGCTTCTTCGACTAGTAGTTTGATCCTGTGGCTCAACCCATCCCCCCTCCAGGTCGTACTTTCGTCTTTGGTTCTTGGTGTTAGACACAGTATGTATGATGGAAGAATTTGCTTCGTATTCTATTCATTTTATGTACTTGATATTAAGCATGCAACAAATTTTTGCCTTGATGACGTTCGGCTCCGCCTCACCTGTCCTCAATACAACCATGTACTTGAGGAATAGAGGGATTCTGACAAAGACGATGTACATTGGACTGATGTGGCACGACAATCTCGTCTGCCCCTGTGGCATAATGAGCTCGCTCACCGCCTTTCTCAACCCGGTCACACTGTGAAAGAGCAGCACGCCCAGCAACAACGGGTGCCATGAGTTGTTGCGCCTTGAGTTTTCCTCAAATTTTAATTTTATTAGCCTAATATGTTGTTTTATTTCTCTTTAATACTCCTTCCGTTTCTTTTTATTTGTCACTGACTAGTTCATTTTTGAACTAGCCGATGACAAATATCAAAATCGAAGAGAGTAATAAAAATGGTACACGTGGGGCCAAATATTGTCGTCCATACTTGTTTGAAGTTATCTCTATTAGCCAATTAACCAACCGCACGGCTGATGTATTGTTATGAGACTATTTTAATCATATGCGCTTTTCTCCACCATCAAAATTGCATAAGGCTCTATTGTTCGACGGTCATTAGGGGGGCTGAGCCCCTCCTACCCCGGTAGGTCTGCCCCTGAAAGCAAAATAAAAGTTGGACTCACCAGTTCACCGTGGCAATAGGTCAACACCATTGTACTTGTTATATTCTTTGATGAATGCGACCCTGCAAGTAAACCGGTATTCCTGTGTACATATATGGTATTCTTTCTATCTTTAAAATTTTTCATTTTATAATTAAAAAATAAATAAAACGACTGGATCACCGGACGCTGCCAACAATATTCTCCCAGTAGCGTCAGGTACATGCACGTCCTGTCGCCCACCCGGGTCGCGCACGACCGGAGGGATCCTCCCCGTGCGGTAGAGAGGTAGTAAACACGTTGTGGTCCTCGGCCTCGTCGATACGATACTACGATAGGCGCCGTGGAGCTACATGCGCGCGCTGGGAGGCCGGAGGCCTGGATCGGAGCTTTCGCAGTTTTTCTCGTGGGTTGCGGGCGTGGTGCGCCGGACTGCGGGAGAGGCTGCTAAAATCATGGGGGCGACTTCAAGATGATTATGTAATGGGCTAAGCTGGCGTGTCTGGGCCTTCTTCTGGGTTGCAGCTGTCGATGTTTATTTTCCCTTATGATTGTAGCTACCATGAACTAAAATGAAAATAATAGAACATGCAGATTAGAGAATGCACAACATATAAACCCACGTGTGTACTTTTCCAATCGTCTATTTGAATTTCTTCTTTATCGATCGTGCACGGTGGGTGTTTTTTTTTTTAGTTTATAATGATTTTTTTTCTCAAAACGGTGTAATGAATGCAGATGTCATTTCTCTCATCAGCGAAGCAGGAACACTGTTCTTGAAATCAAGCAATCAAGACGAGGAAATCTTCTTATCTTTGCCCATCCCATATACATCTCGGAGGATGGGAGGTGATGAGGAA
The DNA here is from genome assembly GCA_036927565.1 of Tuctoria greenei. Taxonomy (NCBI): domain Eukaryota; kingdom Viridiplantae; phylum Streptophyta; class Magnoliopsida; order Poales; family Poaceae; genus Tuctoria; species Tuctoria greenei. The sequence goes on from JAYESD010000012.1 coordinate 128,333,961, forward strand.
ACATTGGGGTCGGTGGGGGATAATGAGAGCACCGCCAAACCCACATCAGGTTTCCCTCCCATGAGGCAGGAATTTATACTGGCCCTACTCTCAACTAGCACGCACAGGAGACATCGGCGAAAGGACGCATGCTAGCTAGAAGCTGCCCCTCGCATTATACGGATCTATTTTCTGCAGAGACGTCATATGAGTTTATATATTCTATGCTCCAGCTGAACACTGAACAGCCATTGCGAGTCTTTCTGGAGCACGCAGTCACTGTTAAATCACACAACACGCACACTCGCAACACATGCATGTGTTGATGATTGATGCATCGCATTGGCGTTGTTGCCTGCAGTGTTGGCTAGCGAACTGCTGAATCTTTCAGATACGCATTGCATCGCCCGACCGACTGTCCCGGCCGCGGCCCATTCATGGACCACCACTTCCACTTGCACGGAGTAGATAGCCGAGGTAGCTGAAGCGTACATGATCGTCAGACAGCCTGCTGCCCTACCGGCCGCGCGCCGCGCCTGCAGAACCACCGCCACCGTATGGGGCTGAAGCGTACGGCATGGGCGGGACTCACGGCGAGATCGATCGATCTGATGAGCTCCTGAATGAGGTCCCTAATGCTCCACTAGGTGAAGCTGCGCGGCAACGGCAAGTGACACTCTGACAGCTAGAGCGGATCACACGCACTTATTGGCCGCTAGCATGGTGCCCACCCTACGGACCTAATCACGCGCCGATTTAATAAGTAAGCCCGCGTGCAGGCGCCGATCGAGCCAAAAGAAACGGGAGAGTAGTCATGTACACTTGTCGAGTTTTCGGTCGTGCAAGTGCATCGCGTGCGACTGTGTACTGTACTACAAAGCAACAAATAGTTACTAAGCTTCTCCGTTAGTGCTAATTAACCACTGCATGCCGCAGTTAGTTGACTTTGGACTTTGGAGCTCGTTGATGCGTCGCTAATAAGCGCGGTCTGGGTTCGAAAGGAATCATCAGCTAGCTGATCGAGATTTGATTAGATCCGACCGCCGTTCGAACAAAGGGAAAGCGTTGGGTTTGGAGTTGGATGGACCACGCTGATGCTCATCCTTTTGGAGTAGCCGGAGGACCACCAAAGGTTTCTTGCATTGCGCAATGCTTTTTTGGAGCCCATGTTATTTCAGTTGGTTATTTGCAGCTCCAATCCAAAAGTTTTTGTATCAAATATACAGTATAATTGAATTTTCGCGGGTGTACTATACGAGGAGGTCCTTAATTGAGTACTACAGGTGGCACCCCTAATTTAGCTCATGCATTTATCCTGTTCTCTACCAGCTGTTCGTGCTTGATCTACAAAATCGGCTCTCTCTCTCTCTAGGCATGCACGCACGTTACCTCGCCAAATAATACTGATTCTGTTCAGAGGCGCAGGCACACTGCCATGTTATCCCGTCCTATAACCTTAAAAAGAACGATGAAGCTGCCTCTCACAGTCTCACGCAATTCCAACGACGATATGGTTCAAAAGATCGATAAAATCATATGTACTAACCTGGTCGGCTGCTTATAAAATTCGCTAGCTGTTGCATGCTCTGCTCCAACGATGGTTAAAACAAGAGCTTCAAACCATAAACATTGCGATCTGGCGAGATTAAATTAATGGTTTTGGGAGGCCTAGCCAATCAGACGTCAACACACGTCAACACACGTACCTGCCTCCGGACTAAACGGGTCATCATCTTTCCTCGAAGCACCCAAACTTATCTTCTAGGACAGCACGACTACGTGTCGTACGAGAGTGGTGCATACACTCTACTTTTGTGCTACGTGCAGCCATGTGATGCTTAAATCCCCGTTAATTAGAAACAAGCCAAAATAGGAAACACTAGGTTGGTCTTTCCTATTCAGGCCTAGCGACTCGAGAACTGTGCTAGGAAAATCCCGGAGCTACTCGTACACCAAAGCAGAACAGCTGCTTGCAGCCATGTGGGTCGCGCTCACTGCACAGTAGCCTGCAAGCTCGTAATCGGAATATTGTGATTTCGTGTATGTACACTAACCTCGACATAATCCAGATCTTAATAAATCGTGGAAAACTCTGATCTTAGTACGTGCAGTACATAATTTGGACCTGTTACTTCGATTGTGGCGGTGGATACTCTATGGTAACTTTGTACATCGAATCCAAGTGAGGTCAAGCGACATGAATCATCTATGTGTCTACATATATATCTGAAACTGAAGAAACTTTTGCTCCTATCATCGCAACTGCATTCTCAAAATAAATGCAGCTCGTACCTTCTAACGAGCGACTGAACACCTGATGAGTAGCTGTAATTTCTCAAAATAAATCCATTGTTAAACTGTTGTTATTAATATAACGACTATAATTTATTTTTAAATAAAAAATATTGCCATAATTAACTACAACAATAAACTTGGAGGTCCAACTACAACTCGTATAAGCCCACAAAATGGACGTAAGTTTGACAAAATCTACGTGCTTTGCTTGTGCTGTACAGTTCAGAAATCCACTTGGCAGAGAGACCGAAGTGAAGGATGTACACTTGTACGATAACGAGCCTTGACAGCTGGTAAGACAGACGTACACCACCGATGATCGATCTGTGGGTCTGTCATCTCGTCGCGTCAGAGAGCTTTAAAACGTCGACCTCGTCACGCGACCAGAAAAGGCAAAACGACCCGAGACGCGTGCGTTCCTTAAAAAGCCAGCCTGACCAAAAGCAGCACCCAAGTGTACAGCGGATCTGAGGGCGGCGTTACGTTTCCACGCCACAACTGGAGCAGGACCAGCAGCTCACGGATGAGCTCCTCCACCAGGCGGAAGTGCGGGACCATATCGAGCTTTCACACACAATTCGCGGCTCGACCGTTGGTTGCACGGAGAGGAGGAGAGCGACCGAGACCGCGCGCCCGCACGATGATAGCATAGGATGGTCAATTGGTCATAAACCAAGGGGGGAAAAAGCTCGGGGATTTGGGGAGAAAACTGACGCCGAACCGAGCGGGAGGGAGGGACGACGAGACGACCATACGGCCCCGTGTCGCGCCGAGGGGCCACCGGCCCCGGCGCGGCGCATTTTAATGCGCGCCCGGCTTATCGCTTCGAGGTCGAGGAGATGCGGCCCCCGATCGATCGAGCTGCCCGACCTATGCATGCCCAGTTTTAGAAAGAGCCGCGCGCGTAGTAGCCTGCTCCTGGTCGACGAGCCCGTCCATCCGCTCGCCGCGCCGCGCGCGCCCACCTTGACCTACCTGGCGCACAGCTAGCTAGCGCAGCGGCGCCGCATCGTATCATTGCTTCTGCGCACATCCCTGCACACTATACTTGGAAACCTGTCCTGCCAGCCAGACCGCAGCTGCACGGAATGTCCGGTTCACCCTATATAGGTAGCCGCGTCGCTCCCGGGCCTGCTGCAAGCTCGCTCGCTCTCTCTCTCTCGTCTCGCATCGCCTGTGCCGGCTGCGTGCGCTGGTCCCGGGCGGCGGTTGTCGAGGGCGCGCGCGGTGAGAAAGGCATGGTGGTGGCTCGGCTGGACGGGGCGGTGACAGAAGAGAGTGAGCACACGGCCGGGCGCAACGGCACCGGCTAGCTGCCGTCGGCGGCCGCGTGCTCACTGCTCTTCCTGTCACCACACACTCTCTCTCTCTCCCTGCTCCCCCCCCCCCTCCACCGGCCGCACATCTGCCGATCGGAGCCGTGACCGTCCTCGCAACGACGACCGCCGCGGCGCGACCACCGCACCGGCTGGCCAGCGCCGCGCTGCACGTCCACCACCGAACCACCTCCACGCCACGCCGGGCGATCCACGTCCATGTTTCGCCTGCAGTAAGTACATCATTGTATGCTGCGCTGCGGCCGCAGGAATTCTCGGCTTCACGAAGCAGCTACACTCTGCGGAGTTTCTATTTCGGGGCGGTTCGTACGTACGGCCGCGCGGCTGGATCTGAGCTTTTTAGCGCGCGCGTGTGTACAGTACCGTCTTGCACGGATTCCAGGAGCTTCAATCTCTTTTCCAGGCTAGGGATAAACTATTTACTGCTACTATGCATGAGTACATTATGTGTTGGTTGATTTTTGTTTCGATTGAAAGGTAACCGGTGAAAATGCAGAAAATTCGATTCGATTCGATTCCGTGGAATTTTGGCCAGATCTGTAGCTCTTTTTCTCCTATTCTCTTGTTGAGCAGATGTTTCTCCTTTTAGGAGCACTCCAGATCCTTCGATCACCGGACTCCAGCAGTATACTCCAAGTCTCTCGGTCTCTCAGATCTGCTTATTGCTTCCTCTTGTCACGTCATAATACTGTATACTCCGGTTACCTAGCAGCAGGAGCTATAGCTGCAGATCCTGTGCACGGCGATGTGTCCTTTTGTTCTTTCAGTTTTCGTACGTGGTGCTGTTGCTGGAGCAGTAACGGCGATAACACATTTGTCTTGTAATAGCTCCAGACATGCATGGGCAGGGACTAGGTTGCTGTTCATATACACTGTTTCATTGGTGACGTCTCGGACTTATCCCTACAATGAAACATACCGTACCCATGGCAGAATTTTCTTCAGCCTGTCAAGACAACACAAATTTGCCTTGATGTCTGCACCGACCGGCTCTCTAGAGATCTAGATCGATACGAAACTATAAACGCTTTTGTTCCTCTGGAGAACATGTGTGTCCCCATTATTTTAGAACGAATGCTTATTATTAGTTCGTACAATTTTTCAGTTGATCCTCTGTATTGTCAATCCGGATAGAGATGATGCAAATACATCGAGGGAGGAGGATAGTACTATGGATGTAGGTGAATGGAGACATACACTACATGACTTCTATATAATCTTATTGTCTTTAAATTGACAAATTCAGTGTCGCATTCGTGAACCTATCTGAAGAAGGTTTGAACTTAATTTGATGGCTGACTTAACTTTTCTAGCATCTTTTTTAGAATAGCATTTTCATTCTGTTATAGTGATGTTCAGGCATGACAGATAATTAACATCAAACAATTTCAAAGGGAACTTTCAGAATCTTCAGTAATACATAATTTCTTGTTATGATGGATGGAATATAGAACATTTTCGTGTTTCTTCTACGTCATCATGTATACTATTTGTATTTAGATATCATCACGTCACCAGCAGAGTTATTCACTGCATGAAGCCCACAAAGCAAGTTTGTTTGTCGGGTGCTATATGCATGTCGTCTTATGGGGAGTTTATGACTGTCGAGAAGCGTCGGGAGAATGTCGGCTCAGATAGGGTGCGGCGCCCTGATACGGTGTTCAGGATCAACGAGCTTGTTCCATTCACGTGTTCAACAGAAGTGGCCGAAACATTATCTGTACTAGTTCAAGCTTACCAGTCGTATGTAAATCGAGATTTAGTGGTACTCTTTTTTCACCCATAATTTACTGTACCAATTGACCTGTTCGTACTTTGCTCTTTTTGCACGGTAATTGCATTTGTGTAACCAGTAGAGGATTGTCCCTTCAGTTATTTTTTTCCCTGGAGAAGAAGGTATTGAGTGCACTGCTCATTGCTCATGGGCGTAAAGATCCTAATGGGCTGGGATGCGTTTGGATGGTTGGGTGCTGTGTGATGCGGGCCTTGGGCCCCAGGGAACCAAGGTACACCGGCGTAGGATGGGCTCTTTTTAATTATAACCGGCGTAGGATGGGCATTTGGAGGAAGACAATCTGGCCGTTGCTTTTGCTTTTGTATGTGAATGAATCAGAAATTAAATTTCGAGTTTGTTGCTTGGCCCCAGGAAACCAAGGTACATTGCATTTGCTACTATCCGTACTCATACTGTAGAATGAATCAGAAAATAAATTTCGAGTTTGTTGTCGTCCACTCAAATATTATCGTCAATTTATTGAGTTACATGAGGCAGACAAACAATATCATGAGCAATAGTTCAGAAAAAAAAAACTGTTCGGTTCTAGGTAAATCGAACGCTCGAGTGTATGTAGCGATATGATTTATGCAAACAACAGATAATGCTCATCGTCATCATCTTCTTCCTCATCACCGTGCCAACCATCTTCCTCATCGTCGTCCCAGAAGCAGTCATCATCCGGCGGCGGCACCGGCGCGCGGCAGTACGGACACGTCGGGTTAACGTGCGTCCAGGTGTCGATGCAGCTCCGGTGGTAGGCGTGGCCGCACGGCAGCTTCACGGAAGTTGCGCCACCGACCACGTATAGCCTGTAACAGATCGCGCATTCTCCGGTATCCGCTCCGTCAGGCACGACGTCGTCGTCCTCGCTTTCCGGCACGCCCACCTCGACCGTGATCGTCACCGACGCAAAAAACGTGTTGGTGGCGCTCAAGGCAGAGAGATGGCAGAAATTGTTGACGCTCTGGGCGCACTCCCGGGGCAAGCCCGCCTCCTCGAGCATCTCCTCCACCCTCGGGAGCTGGCTGGAGAGGATGAAGTCACAGCTGCTGCACGTGAAGTGGACCGCCGCCTGCTGGGGGCCCCCATGATCAGCCGCGTCGTCGACCACAGGCGGCGGCGGCAGGTTCTTCTTAACAACGATGATGTCCATGGTGACCGGCGGCATGCGTTCCTCGCCGGGGCTGCAGTCGATGACGGTGGAGAAGTTGAGCTCGACGCCGGGGCACGGCTTCGCGGTGTGCCTGATCCGGATCCTGCCTCGGCCATCGGGGCCTTCGTCGTACTTCCAGCGGGGAGTGCGGTGATCGGACTCAAAGAAGCTATCCATGGTCGTCACGCGCGCGACGAGCTAGCGACGACTAGCTGGGTGCGCGACTAGCCGGCGACGAATAGCTGGATGGCTATGCAAAGTCTGGACTCTCTGGATGCTCCGGAAGACGAAGTCGTTTTTTATATAGGTGGCCCCGGACAAGATCCGAGCGGTATTTGGACTCCGTATCCGGAGAGGACACTGCCAAATAAATTTTCTGGTATCCGATTTCCGCCAGGTGTCCTAATCAACGGAGGAAATTAAAGCGCGCGCGGCTGGAACGTCCGCTTCTCTTAGCTCCGCTCGCTCATCGCGCCGCGCGGCTCTCGTTCCGGGCCCCTGTGCCTGAAACTTTAAAAAAATCAGACGACCGTTGATATTCTTCAAGATTCGTGCAATCAACCCTTCTTCTCGCGGCAGTCTTTCCGGACGCCATCTTTCGATCCGGATCCATGTGCGGCGGCGGCGGCGCCTCGGACCAGGCCCGGCGGCGAGGGACGCGCTCGGCAGCGCGGGCCGAGGTAGGCGCCCGCAGTTGCGAGGCGGCGTGGCTTGGCAGCGGGGCCAGAGCAGTCGGCGCCGGCGGCCGCGAGGCGGCGCAGCTGCGCAAATCGCGACGGCGGCGCGAGCGGCACCGTGGCAGCAACAGCGGCCCGACGGCGGCTCTCAGGTGGGGCAGCGACAGCGCGTAGCGGTCTGGCGGCAGCGCGGCGGCCTCACCCGCCGGAGACGACGACGAAGAAGAAACTTGCGTTTTTTCGTTAATTGTTAATTCGTGTTTGTAATCCATAATTTGTATTTGTAATTCAGAATTTGTAGAGTTATGTTAATTATAAAATAGTAAAACAAAAAAATGATTGATTAACCTGTAGAAATAAGGATTAATATGGTTAATTACAAGAGTTAGTTGTTAATGTTGGCGATTAACTACTGATGAACCGGTGTCTATAGATAGTCCTAGTACTGTCTTCACGGTCGAGTATTACAGAGCGATGGGAGTAATCCGCATCAATAGATAGTCGACTGAAAAATTAGCTTAAGACGAAGCCAAAATTGTCGATAATGGTGGAGGGTGAGGACAGTATAATTGGACACGTCGAGACGCTGGTGCGGCCAACTGGATAAAATTGCACGTCATTTTGCAGGCGATTGATGATGGCACAAGCTCACCCAACCGAGATCTTCACGGACTAGGGACTAACATGTGCTGCACGCATCACTAGCTCACAGCAGAAACCAGTTTGCTTCAGTAACTGGTCAAATATGATCCAGCCGAGCAAGCTGCTGACTTCAGACTCATAAGTTTAATTCATTCTTTCGTCAAATTAATCACCAAAGTTTTGGCTCTCCGGCTATCTAAACACATGGACCTGTTAATATCCCCTTCACAGAGTGCGTTCATCGGCAAGAGATACATTCAAGATAGTTTCCTCTATGTCAACAATGTCACACGATCCTACCACAGGTCCCATAGACCAGTTCGTTTCCTCAAGTTGGATGTTTCTAAGGCATTTGACTCCCTGTCATGGGAGTTTTTGCTAGAGCTGCTGGAATGACGAGGTTTCCCACGCAAATAGACCAACTGGTTAGCTCTAATTTTTGCATCATGTTTATCCTCTGTCCGCTTAAATGAAACTCAAGGTCACTGGATCAGACATCGCAGAGGCTTGCAGCAGGGTGACCCTCTTTCCCCCTATCTTTTTATTCTGGCTTTTGACACCATCCAGCGAATTTTTGAGCTTGCCACGGAGCAGGGCATCTTGTCTCCTCTCAGCGATCAATCTACCAGGCTTCGAATGTCCCTGTATGCCGATGACGCAACACTATTTCTGAATCCAATCAAGGTAGAATTGGAGGCAGTCATGGCCATTATGACAGAATTTGGCGCGGCCACGGGGTTATGCATTAACACTGCAAAGACCACAGTGTCACCAGTGCGCTGCGAGGATATTGACCTTGATTCCGTGTTTGAAAATTTCCAAGGGCAGCGAACCGAATTTTCAGTGTCCTACCTTAGGATCCCAATCACTTTAGGGCGACTTCGCCTCTCTCAGTTACAGGGAATCAAAGACCGAGCTTTATCTAAGCTGGCCGGATGGCAGGGCAAACTACTTAGCCTCAGCGGTCGAAGAGAACTCACAAAGACAATGCTTAGCTCCCTCCCTATATATGCCCTTACCTCTCTGAAAGTTCCAGTTAAGTTCCTCAACGAACTTGACAAAATTCGTCGTCGTTTTTTATGGACTGGCAGCGATGAAATCAATGGCGAAAAATGCAAAGTCGTTTGGGGTAAAGTTTGCAGGCCTCTGGATAAAGGTGGTCTTGGTCTCATTGATCTAAAACGTTTCAGCCGAGCATTGCGTCTCCGTTGGCTTTGGTTCCAGTGGAAATCACCGACTAAGCCTTGGGTCGGGACGTCGCTCCCAGTAGATGCCTATGATGAAGAACTATTCTCTGCAGCGACACGAGTCACGGTGCATAATGGGCAGGTAGCTAAATTTTTGACCTCCTCTTGGCTTAATGGGAAACCCCCGGCTGCCTTATATCCTGCACTCTTCATACACTCCAAGCGCAAAAATCGAATTGTGGCAGACACTTTGACAAACAATAATTAGATTCGGGATCTAAGGCACAACCTCACTGTGCAACGGATTACAGAGTATGTGAGTCTATGGGAACTTGTTGATGAATTCAGCTTTGACCCAAATGATGGCAACATGGATGACATTGTATGGACCAGAACTTCAAATGGAGAGTACTCCACTTGATCTGGTTACCATATACAGTTTGATGGAAGTGTGCTATCATCCTACCCGAAGACCATCTGGAAGATATGGGCTCCTCCTAAGTGTAAGTTCTTTATGTGGCTAATTCTCCAGGATCGAGTCTCGACAGCAGCTAGGCTCTTGCTCCGTGGGTGGACAAACAACTATTTTTGTCCCTTATGTTATCGATGTCTAGAAACAGCCATCCATCTAATGGTGGAGTGTCATTTCTCCCGACAAGTCTGGTCCGGAGTTGCCCAATGGGTCTCTGTACCCGAGCTTGATCCAACTCAATGGTGTCAACAGGATCACCTAGTACTCTGGTTCGAGGGCATCGCACAGGCAGGTCATTCTGACAAAGTTAAGGGTGTCCGATCCTTGATATCACTAGTATGTTGGACCCTCTGGCGGGAGCGGAATGCGCGAATTTTCTCTAACCAGGAGAAGAATATCAGTCAGACACTTCAAAGGATCAAGGATGAGGCTCAACTCTGGACGTTAGCGGGCGCTAAACAACTAGTTTCACTGATTGACTAATTTTGGTTGTGGTAGAAGACTTTTCTGCTCATTTGTCGTATTTTCAATTTTTCTTGAGGTTGTGACGATTGCTTATGCCTGTAAACTTTTGTATTGCTTATATTAATATATTTCGGGAGTACCGGATCTTTCGAAAGAAAAAATATGATCCAGCAGAAGGAAAAAAAAATCGTTTTTACGTGCTAATGCCCACTGCAGGGCGAAGATACCAAACTAGGTTCAGCTTTTCATAACTTCCTGTAATGACAAGATTCCAAGAGATCCAAGACCTACTTCAAAAATTCCCGCAGCTATTAGCAGTTTACGGGTTTACCAGTATGCTGGAACTTAATATTTCCTTCTCCAACCGTTGCTTTTCTTTTGTATGTGATGATAATTTTGATTAAATTATGTTTGCTACTATCCGTACTCGTCTGTAGAACGAATGAATCAGAATTTGAATTTTGAGTTTGTTGTCCATCCAAATATTGTCGTCAACTTATTGAGTTGCAGGAGGCAAACGAATAATATCATGAACAACAGTTCGGAACAGGCTGTCCGGCGCGTCGCCAGATTATTGCAGGCAAATCCATGTACGAATAATTTTTATGCTCCGGCGATACGAGCCCAAGTCGAAGAAGGCCCAGTAATTTGGTAGTCCTCGTCGCCGGAGGCGTTGTTAACCAGGGGCTCCGCGAACACACACACCGGCGACGAGCACTCGGTCTAACACACACGGATACTGTACACCAAGGGAGATTCGTGCTGCTTAGAATGGCGCGCAGCTTATTCTTCCAATTCTTCAACATATAAACCGGCCGGTTGCACATGACCTCGTCGTGGTGAGTTAGCACATGATGCACTCTCCACTCATCAGTCAGACTCCTCACGTCCTACTCTAGACTCTCTCCGGCCGGTATGGACTCAGCACGCGTCGAGCTACAAACGCGCATGCAACACCACCGCGGCGTACGTGCTCAGAAATACAGTATAAGAACAGAAAAAAGGGACTCAGAATTAACAGACTGTAAAAATTAAACTGAATGAGAATCATCCTAACCACTCTAATTAAAGACTTCTTATTCAATCAGGCGTCTCAAAAATCCTCCCCATGATATCATCTTCCTCATCGTCGTCGTGTCTATCATCTTCCTCGTCGTCCTCATTATCGTCTTGTCTATCATCTTCCTCATCGTCGTCGTGTCTATCATCTTCCTCCTCGTCGTCCTCATCATCGTCTTGTCTATCATCTTCCTCATCGTCGTCGTGTCTATCATCTTCCTCCTCGTCGTCCTCATCATCGTCTTGTCTATCATCTTCCTCGTCGTCGACGTCCGAGAAACAATAATCATCCTCCAACACCGGCACCGGCGCGCGGCAGTAGGGGCACGTTGCTTTGAGTTGCGTCCAGGAGTCGAGGCAGCTCCGGTGGTACACATGGCTGCACGGTAGCTTTACCGACGTTGCGGCACCGACCACGTATGGCGTGTAACAGATGGGGCATTCCCCGGTGGCCGCTCCGTCCGGCACAACCTCGTCGTCCTCGCCGGCATCCTCGACGGCAGCGATGCTCGCCTCCACCGTGATCACCACGGACGTATAGAACGTGTTGGTGGCGTGCGTGGCTGAGCGGACGATGAACCTGTACACGCTGGGCGCGCACTCCCGTGGCAGGCCCGCTTCCTCGACAATCGCCTCCGCCCACGGCATCCGGTTGAAGAGGATGAAGTAACCGCTGCTGCACGTGAAGTGCTGGGGGCCCGCACCAGCCGCGTCCACTAGCGGCGTCATCAGGTTCTTTTTGACGATGTCGATGGTGACCGGCGGCATGCGTTCCTCGTTGGGGCTCTTGTCGATGACGGTGGAGAAGCGGAGCGCGACGCCGGGGCACGGCTTCGCGCTGTGCCTGATCCGAAGCAGGGGTCGGCCGTCGGGGCCTTGGTCGAACTTCCAGTGGGGACCGCGGGCACAACAGGACTCAAAGCCGCTATCCATGGTCGCGCGCCCGGTAAGCAACGACGAGCCTAGCAACGTTGACGGGAAACTAAACTGGCTGGTTATCAAAGCGTACGCAAGTACGTGCTCGCTCTGTGCTTTTGAAGACCCGAACTCGTCTTCTTTATATTGGCCGCAGACAAGATCTGCGCCGTGCACGATCGGAGACGGAGACTGAGTCTAAGTCCGAGGAGGACACTGCCCCTGGAAAAGTTTTAGTACATAGTAACTCGGAGTAATGTATAACCCCTAGAAAAGCGATACACGCATTGCTTTTTCCTGAGACGGAGACCCTCTTCGTTACGGCCTCCTTTGGATAGACTGGGGTTGGTAGGGATTCGGAGTGGGTCTCGCTCATCTGACCCAATCCCGGTCAAACCACGGGTGTAGGAAAACTCTTCACCCAGGTCCGGGAGCGGCTTCCTCGCCGCATCACGCTCACCCTCGACGGCTGCTCCGTGCTGACTGCTCCTCCAACAGTTGCCCCTCCTCTTCCGCACGCTCACCGACGTCGCCTTAGAGGAAGCAATCAAGGCGGTGGCAGCTTCGATCGAGGCCTTGCTGCTGGAGAGGTCGCTAGTCAGGTCCGTGCATGCGCCCGCCAAATCTACAAAATCGTCAACCCCACCTTTGGAAGCATCACAATTTTGGTTGCATTAGGTCTGTTCCATTCTCACAATCTTTTAGTATACATGTGTTTTGCTACCGCATTGTGCTATAATAATCTGAATAATAATTGGAGTTAAAACATATTGAGAGAAACCTTAGTTGCATGTTTCATGCTTTCTTTCAGTTCGTCTTTTGGTGCATTATCGATGGTTGTGACGTTGAAGAAATAATTAGTTACTTGCATCTAAATTGTTCTGTTAGTTGGGTGCTAGACTTTATCAGTCACCGAAGATTCTGTATTTGTTGGTTAAATGGTGTTTGCAAGCTAGATACTGCTGATACAAGCAGTGCTAAACTGATCGATATTTTGTAGGTAGACTGATAAAGAAATCATTGACCTACAATGTAATAGTACTGTTGTTTGTCATCTCCATATAAATCATGTCTATGGTTTCTAGGAATATGCAATCTCATGTTGAGATGATGTTATAATCAAACATGTCCATAGATATGATATGTTATCTTTTGCTTGAAATAATTCTTGTTCATATTTATTCAAATTAGTTCATCTTTTGATCAAATTATTCGAACAGTCTGCATCTACTTGAGTGTTGCTTACTTTTATGATTCAAAGGATATTAAGTTTAAAATAACTGCAAGTGTGCAATTTTTTCCCAGCCTTCATTCAGTCTGCTTGAAATGCAGAGTTGTTGTTTTGGGTATCTGTGTTGACATGAAAAAAAAAGAATTTTATCATCAGCTTCATCCATTACTTGATGTCAGTAAGACATTGCTTCTTTGCTTCTACAAGTCCTTATTTGAACTTCGCAACTATTTTGATCAATCAGCATTATGTCATTTTTTCAACCACTTTACATCCTGATGTGGACACATGTTTCCTTGTTTCTGCAGGTGTTATTTATTTAGCAAAGATTGTATGTATGTGATCATTGGTTAGTGCTCTGAAGGGGTGATTCATAGTAATACATTGTATGTGACTATCTGTTAGTGCTCCGGAGATGAGACTAATGCAACACAGGTGTGGTAAGCAGTAGAACTATTGAGAAATTTGATTGATATAAATCATTATTATGTTGCTAATGTTTCCATTCAGAGATTGTTTTAATATGATTTATCGCTTTAATATGTGCTTCATTTTTAAATTTCTAAATAACATAGGGACAATTGTTCTAGAGGTCACTTGTGAATGATTGTCATTATCACTATTTATTTCTGATGTTCCTTTTTATTTTTATTTTTTTTTGTAATCTATTTTGTTGTCACAATTATGCTTATTTATGTTTGCAACATACGAAAATGAAAAGAAATATTTAACACCTAAGTCCAAAACAATTTGTTTTTACTGATCCACCTCAATCCACGTATTCTCCAAATAAGTACTGCAAACTGAAGATAGATCATGAATAGTGGACGTGGATTGGATGGTGAGGAGAGGATTCACCCAATCCCTGGGTAGATGCCTGTACACCTGTATTTCCTCCCCCAGCTGCCAAACGAGGCCTAGGGGGGAGAAGCTCGAAATGCCCGATGGCATTTGCAGCCGTAGCAACGCCATCCAAGATCTGCGACTTCGAATCCTCGTTTCCTTCTCAAATCTCGAGCATGTTCGTCAATCCGCTAGAGCAACTAAAGAATCATCTATAGATAGAAAAATTAGTCTAAGACGAAGCCAACAGTCGATCATGATGGAGGTGAAGAGAGTACAACTGGACACGTCGAGGCGATGGTGCGGCCAACTCGACAAAATTGCACATCAACTGCAGGCGATTGATGATGGCACAAGCTCGGCATACCAAGCAGAGGGCAGCCGCAAGTTCTTCACAGATCATGATGCGATGCACAAATCACTTGCTCACAGCCGAAACCAGTTTGCTTAGGTATCTGATTCAAACATGATCCAGCAGAAAAATCGATTTTACAGACTGTGCACACTAAACGAATATTGGTTCAGCTTTTCAAAACATCCTAACGATAATATGTTCCAAGATTGAAATGCACACCCTCTATTCAAACAATTGATTAGAAGAGTTGGGTACCGTGAATCTTACTAGTTCAGCTGTGGGGGGGAGTTGCCTCACACAGCAGCATGTGCAAATAGCACACAACAGAAGTAAAATGCAGAACTTGAACATTGCAAATTTCCATCCTTGGGACTGGTTCATAAGTAGAAAACAGATACATATGCATGCAGCTCTCTCAACACATTTTACGACCTAGCCCCCCAAAACTCCAAAACGCAATAAATTGGCACACCAGATCCCAGAATTTAGATGATGCCGATCTTGTTGGCCACATCAAGGGCATCGTAGTCTGGTGTAAGCTTCACGTAAGCCTTCTTCTTCCCATCAGGCCTGTTACACACGCTCAGATTGTAAAGCAAGAAAGGGTGATTGGGATTCTAGCACAAGCAGCAAGTAAACATTTACCTGATCAGAGTGTTGACCTTCTTTGCCTGGATGTCATACATCTTCTTAACTGCTGCCTTGATCTTCTTCTTGTCAGCCTTGAGGTCAACGATGAAGACGAGAGTGTTATTATCTTCAATCTTCTTCATCGCAGATTCAGTTGTGAGTGGGTACTTAAGGATTTGGTACTGGTCAAGCTTGTTCCTGCCAGGTGCACTGACTCTTGGGTACTTTGGGTCTCTTGGCTTCTTGAGAGTCTTTGGGCGGTGAAATGTCACAGATGTGCGGATCTTCTTGGCCTTCCTCTTGGTCGACCCAGACTTAACTTCCTTGGCGACCTTCAAGGCCTGAGTCTTGCCGTCAGCCTTCTTTGAAAGAGCTAGACAATTTTATATCACAAATAAAGAACATGTCAGAACAGCAACACCTTCTAAGAAACTACATCAGCGTTCAGCAAGCAAGAAAAACAGGTCATGCTACAATTTCAAGCACTGCACTTTAAGAAAAAAGAAGTCACGTGTTTCTTGGCGCATTGTTAAGCATCATAGAACAAACATAAACAAGCATTGCATTCTTTCTCCAGTAGAATGATATGTAATGGTATAAAGGAATATCATAATGCTAAAAATCATGTTGTAAATGCAGTTCAAGTTAGACAGCAAAACACTTGAATGAAAAATACTTCAATGAACACAAACACAAAACATGGGGACTAGGTACAAAGAAGACGAACAATTTGATACCTTTGGGCGCCATTGGAACCTCAAGAGTGCAGCCTGCTACCTGCTCAGGAGGCAATCAAAAGAAAAGGTTAGAAACAAAAAAAGGAAAATACATCGCAAAATTACTAGTAAATGATGCATTTCAGCTAGCTGATGAACAGGATAAAAACACTACTGAAAAGAGGAATAAAATATTACCCATCAACATGACAACATGGCATATCACCAGCAAATGGCATGGAAGGGACATATTTATTCCTGATTAGCTAACGCTTGACCGAGGTATAAAGTCTAGTGAAAGAACTGCAGTCGTGGTATTAGGAGCGACTGCTACGGCACGCTAAATTTCTTTCTAACAGCTAAAAAGCGCCTAAATTCGTAAGCTGGCACGCCTACTCAAAAACTACTGAGAGTCAGAGAACTCTGCTACCATACCAGATCAAACATTAGCAAATGTTTTGATTATGAAATTGGTTTCAGCACGGAGAATAAAGACACTGAAGTTTACGATTAACCATTACAACATAGAAGTTCCATTGTACAACTGGAACAAATATAGAACCAAGGGCCGACTTGAGACAACAAGCAAAATAAAAGAAATTTCTCATAGCAACTGCTAAGAGTCGATTTCAAATTAACAAGAACAGAACTATGCATAGATCTAATAAACCCCAGTCTAGCAAACATAATCGCTTCCTGAGAGAGACATCGAACCTACCCACCCCACATCCTAAGACATCACATGTAATCGCATTGGTAGGCACCGCAAACTAAACCAGAAATGCCCGTACAAGACAATTCGAAGAGAAGCAGTGGAGGCGGGTGCGTTTACCTGGAGGGAGATCGGAGCGACGCCGGCGGACGAGAGGAACCCTAGCGGCTACGGGTTTGCTTTTAAGGAGAGCGGTGGGTCGCCAAAGCTCATGTCGCGGGTGAGCCGGGCTGGACTAATAAGTCCCGAGGCCTATGTTTCGGAGGTTTGGGCCGACAGCCTCTCTCATGGGCTAGCCTTTTTTTCGAACAAAGCCTGCTGAGTTTCTTTTTCTGTTTTGAAAAAAAAATAGTCTCTGGCCCCAGCTGCGTTGTCATATGCAATCATATCAGTTTAGTCATGTATTATTCACTTCATTAAGAACTTGCAAACATTACAGCTTGAAACTTGAAGATAACCTTGGCCAACAGTGCCGTTCCAGTCAACTACAAAATCAAACTAAACGCTGAAGGAATCAAAGTGTTGCAGCTGTCTGGGCCAATTCAGACAATGAAGAGTCGATCGTAAATAAATCTGGAGCAATTCAATTCTTACAATACCATGTTGCATCAATGAGCAAAAAAACAAAAATCCTAGGTGCGAGAAACTAACAGCGGCCACGCCCGGACAATACCAACACTGATGTCGCAGCAGGAAGGAACTAACAAGTTTGAGACAATACCAACACTCATGTCGCAGCAGGAAGGAACTACACATTTGAGTAAACAAATATCTAGCTCTAGATTTAACAACTGGTACTACCCTATAACCTGCCTTGCATACTCCAGAAAAGCGCTAGAATTTATGGACCTCTCGTTGTTGATTCTAAATTAAGCTCAATTACTCAGCGTGACCATCATCGAAGCCATTGTCTTCAGTTTCTTCAATTTTTTGTGGTGCCACACTATCATCAACCTCTGTAGGGTCCTCATCAGATTTTTCAGGGCCTGGTCCTGCGGAGACCTTGACCATTGCAGGACGTAATAGTCTTTCCCCGAGTTTGAAACCCTTTCGGAATTCCTGGATGATGATCCCCTCTTCGTACTCCACTGATTCTTCTCTCATGATAGCCTCGTGAAGCTGAAACAGAAGGTACAAAGGAATTTTTTAAAGGGAAATCCTCAGATGGAAAAAGAAGCCTGTTTGTAGCGACAGTTTAAATTGTCAACTGCCTGCTTCCACTGAACTATTATCCAAGAGACCAAGACTGAAAGAATGGGCATGCAGTATAAGAAACAAAATTGTGGAATGTAGCAATCATAAGATTTTATCTTAAGGATGTGTTGCTAATACTGCTTACCATAGGATCGAATGGTTTACCAACAGTTTCAACATCTTCAACCCCCAATGAATTCAGGATCTCAATAAACTGCTTATAAATGCTCTGGTAGCTATTATTTATTTTCTCCTCCCCCTCTGTTTCCACCTTTATTTGTGTCTTTGCTCTTTCAAAGTTGTCAAGAACAGGCAACAAGCTCTCTACAACTTCCCCTTGCACGTTTGTCATCAAATTAAGCTTCTCGTTTTCTGTTCTTTTCCTGAAATTATCGAAATCAGCACTTATCCTCAAGATCCGTTCACGTTGAGTTGCCAGTTCAGCATCTAAAACGCTGATTTTGTTCATGAGAGAGTTTTTCTCATCCTCAATAGAAACTAAAAAGCACTCTATCTCAGCAATTTTTGCTTCATCACCATTAAGGAGAGCTTCTTTGTATGACTGTAGTGCGGTCACAATAACTGAGGGACTTTCATCTATGGCTGCAGCACCATCATCTGCAGCACTGTCTTCAGTAACTTCAGATTCTGAATCCTCCTGCAGCATTGTAAAAATCATCATGTGTAAAAACTCAAGCATCCAATACAGAATATAGGTGCATGGATGTGGATGTGATTCTAGTATTCTACAAAATCAACTTCGTTAGCTTTTACACTATGTATAAAGTGAAGAAACATATTTTTACACCAACACCGTCTTGTAATGGTGGGCCTGAGTATAATGCTGTTTCTGTAACAATTAAGCCACATATATAAGAAATTCTTTTAAGTTCTGTCGCTGCCATGTAACCTTCAAAATGCATTACAGCATTAAAGGTGCACGTGTAATAGTGTACATCCTGCAGGTTAACTGTTGTAAGATGTGTTACCTGAATCAGGTTATGTTACCATATCTAAAGCTACAGTGAGGACCTCAATCAGTAAATTTTAGGATTCAAGTACAGTCAAATATGAAAATTGAAATTTTGGTAGCACTATAGTGAAATGTGACAGAACAATGTTTCCAGGCAACTAAATTGCATGTCTTGCTGGACTCTATGGACTAGAAACAGCATATAGTTCCTTCATGAGGAAGCACAAACACACAAGTATTAAAAGGCCAGTATATTTGCAAATACCAAAAAGTTTCAGTAGACAAAGGAGCAGCACACAACAGTTACCCTAGTTTTCCAACAAAGAGGCGGAAGCAAAACTACAGACATTTCCAGCAAGCCACCGACACAGGTCCTACCCAATGCTCACTCTAGCAACGAAAATAACTAGATTGGGAAACAAAGCTAGATGATCTAATCATAACAGCTAACAACAATTGCCAAGTAAGGATCTACATGAGGAGCACCTGAAGGTATTAATTTAACCTTTTAATCACTGACCGTGACTAACTAAATTCTACTTACATCTTATAGGACCATTTAAGATGGCAACGCAAAAGACTTCATATCAACCAAATAATCCGTATAGTATTGAATATCATATAATGATGGTTTCCAACTGAACATAAACAACAAGCAATGAAGGTTCCCCCAACCTCAAACCCACATTACTCATGTATCTAAAACCTGCTCATCAAAAATTAGTGGGAAAGGGAAATTTTCAACGAAAAATTGTCTCAACTACCTGTTGACCAGACGAGAAATGGAGAATACGTCTGGAACAAAGCAAGAGGTTATAATTGTCCCTCAGATGTTAAATGCAAATCATTTTCAGATCATATCATCGCCCAACAGACATTATGACCATGTTTACTCTCCGAGTAAACAATAAGTTGTTGCGATTCATATCTTCTACCTAAATTCGATTAGGGACGCTATCTAAATCAGAAAAAAAAAATCTAACCGCTCTTCTTCAGGACCAAACAAACAGTTCGTCCAACAGAACAAGGATAACCAGTAATACC
Organism: Tuctoria greenei; assembly: GCA_036927565.1. Taxonomy (NCBI): domain Eukaryota; kingdom Viridiplantae; phylum Streptophyta; class Magnoliopsida; order Poales; family Poaceae; genus Tuctoria; species Tuctoria greenei. The sequence continues at coordinate 128,353,617 of JAYESD010000012.1, forward strand.
TACGAGAGTGACAGGCAGAGCGCTCCCTCACCTGCGTCGCCGTCTGAGCGGTCTCGTCCGTCCCGGTGGAGCCCAGGCGACGCAGTCGGTCCAAGGTGCGACAGGGGACGCGCGAAGTCGGCAGCAGCCACGCACGGAGAGGCCGGGCCGGGACGCGGCGAGAGCAGACGAGCGACACGCACCGGCCGCGCGAATCCCGTGCGGGAGGGGGCGGGGGCGCGAGGGCAGCGGCCGTGCGGAGGAGGGCAGCCATGGGCGCGCGGTGGGCGTCGGGCGCGGAGGAAGAGAGGTTTTGGCCTTGCGCGAGCTATCGGGTGCGGGGTGGGAGAACAGCGCGGCAGGCACAAGATAACTCGACTTCGGTTGGATGAAGAATCCAGATGAGTATTTTTGTATTTTCTAGAAGGGGCTCTAGAGGCAATGACTATTATGAAATTTGGACTTTTGTGCAAGCATGCAATCTGCGAATCTCAGCTCTTTGATAGACATCCAAAGGTGAGTGTATCTTTTATATATAAATGTGTAAAAAGTGTGCAAACAGGTGGAGGAATCTATGTGTAAAAAGTACGTCACCCTTAGATGTACATCACACGGTTGAGATTCGCGGATTGCATGCTTGCACGGGACCTCATATTGCACAACAATCGTTGACATGCTTAAATTGGTATGTTTCCGTCACTTGATGGTTTATGAGTTTATGACAAATTTTGTGTTGTTACACTATAAAATACATCTTGTGTATAGACACGACAACAATATACACAATATATTCATAACGGATAACCTGATTAGGTGTACCGACCGTGGCGAGACTCTAAAGAGCGTTTTGTTTCATTCACGTCGTCCTCTAACGTTTCTTGCGAAATTTTTGTTCGCAAGCGACCTCACCTCACAGGGAGTACTTGCTTGGCTTGCACGGCATTGGAGTTGGATCTAACATTTCTTCCTTCTCGTCATGTTACGAGTTGTAACGAAAAAGGTTTGATGGGCGTTCCTCACAACCAGGAGGGGTTGAAGCGTGTCCTTCCCGAATCCCAACCAAAGTTAACCAGACGCTTGTTTGGAGCGCTGCGATTCCGCAACAAATTTGGAATGAAGATTCAGTCGTTTGCAGATTTTATTGGTGATGTAAAGTTCAGGTTAGAATATTCACACTTTTCAGTGTGGCATTCAGTTTACGAGTGGGTGAAACAGAAACAGGTCAATAAGTATCTTTTTTTTAAAAAATGACATGAGCATAATAAACGAAGAAACATCAATAACCTTATTAATTTGTATCGTTCGTGATTTCGCGGAATAAATTAAATTGTTCATAATACAATTGTCATAACGCGGCACAAAACGTGTACATCCTGCACCAAACGGGCAGTCAGGAACTGGAAATGTGCAGGAGCTATGTGTGAATCAAAGAATCTTGGCTGCAACCTACAGTAGTACTCTCTTCTTTCCATATTATTTGTCGTTTAAAACAAGAATTTTAGTTTATTTTAAATTAAAATCTTTGTTCTAAACGACAATTAATATAGGAAGTAGAGTAGTAAACTGTAAGGTCACACTGTGCGCTGTGCCTCTCCGCCCTACCGCTTGCTTCTTTCTGTCGAGCAGTCGAGAAATAATCAGAAGTCGAATATGAGCTTCCGGAACTTCTCCATGTGCTCGGCCTGCAGCGAGATGGCCACGGACAGGCTGCCGTCGCGGTTGGCGCTGGGCAGCACGAACGCGAGCCCCTCGTACGCGATGCCGCCGGGGCCCATGAACACCGGCCGCCCCCACCCGAAGTCGGCGTCGTGGATGGGCAGGCGCACCCAGCTGGTGAGCCCCAGGTTCGGGCACCTGAACGTGTGCGCGCCGCGGACCAGCGCCGACAGGTCCGGTTGCAGCTCCAGGTAGTCCAGCGCCGACCGGCAGTAGCCGTCGTCCATCCGGTCCAGCGCCGCCTGGATCACGGCCGCGCCCTCCGCCACCCCGGCCGTCACCGTGCCGGCGTCGGCCAGCGGCGTGGCCGTGAAGATCACGTTGCCGAAGTAGCCCTCGGGGAGCGGCGGCCGCAGCCGCTGCCGCCCGTCCGTGGCGCAGTACAGCTTGGTGGGCTGGTCGGCCGGCAGGCCGCGCGCCAGGGACGCGCACCGCCACACGTGCGCGGCCAGCACCGCGTACGTGCTGAACCGTGGCGCGCCCTCGCGCTGGGGCAGCTGGGACCGGAGGCGGCCCAGGTCGGAGCGGTCGAGCTTGAAGATGGCCACGGCGGTGGGCGGCGTCGCCGGCTTGGCCGTGAGCGCCTGCGGCGGCTCCGAGGACAGCATGGCGGGCGCCGGCTGGTACTCGACGTGCGGGTAGGCGGGGGCCGGCGGGTCGCGCGCGCGGAGGAGGGTGCGGTCGATGAAGGGCATGACGGCGATCGGGACGCCCCGGCAGAGGTCCGCCCACGAGTTGATGAAGTGCAGGCCGGATAAGCCGTCGGCGACGTGGTGCTGCATGCCCACGCCGAGCGCCACGCCACCGCACTTGAAGTGAGTCACCTGGAGCAAAAGCGCACGAGCCAAGTCAGGAGCAGAATTGAGAAATGGTTTTTTTTGACATAATCGATTAAAATCACAATGTTTTACTTCATGGACAAGATCCCAAATTTAGCATTACACGCGATCTGATTCAGAAAACGTGACGATTGTTGCCATGTATAACTTTTTTTTTCGAAGAAGGCCTATGAGGCGTTTAATTATAAGTAGAAAAGAACATGTACACGTAAAAATAGTACATTAATCTTGTGGGTTCTACTGTTCCGTCATGTATAACTAACCTCAAATCCTTTTCAACAGTAAGAAGTCGGCACCGTAATCATGGCCCGAAAGCTAAGTACGTATGGACCAAAATCGGTCCAACAGAACTGCATATCCGAATTGACGAAATAAATGAAGGTTGCGTGCTGTACTGCTGTCGAAAGGAGAGCGACGAAATTTTCGCTGACACCCTGTTCGGCTCGGCAATCATTTTCGTTGAACCACCATGTGAGGTGCATCCGAAGCAAACGTCGGCTAGCAAGCAAGCAACCACAAGCTATGCAAGGTAGTGACGGCCTAACTCTCCGTAGAAACAAATCAGTACTAGTGATAAGTTGCAGGTGCGCCCTGTTGGGCTATATGGATGGTAGCACATTGCTCTCATCGCAGCTGTTTCTTTCTGGGTTAGCAAAAAAGTCGTATTACAGCGGTCTTGACAACTGGCCATGCCGTTAATTACGCCGCTATTAGCGGAACTGAACTCTGTGTTGATCTGTTAGGTAAAGGCAGAAATCGCCATTTGCGTCAATTCTTCCCGCAAAGACCGAGGGAACGAATATGAATCTAGATGCTGTGTTACTGAACCCGAACATACGATGTTGATTTCCAGAAACAGAGGGCATTGCCACTGGCCTCATTTTTTGTTGAACTGAGCCAGAGTTATTAGTTCAATAGGCTAATTAAGAGCGTGTTTGGCATGACTCCAGACTCAAACATCGTAAAAAAGCAAAAAAATGTTGTCAAACACACTAACTCTATCAGAATTCACGCACCGACAGATTAGCACGGTTATAAACACATGACAGGCACGCGTTACCCAGCACCCGACCGGCTGTTTTCCATGACCTTTCCACGGGTTTTCGTCGTGGAAGGAAACAACTCAACTGTCCGTCGAGGCTGTCACCAGCGAGGCTAGCTTCGTTGAGTCAGCGGTCACCATGTCCCGCGTACAGTGTACTCGCAGCACAGGCACAGCGACGGCGGCTACAATCTCGACGCGCATTATGGCAATAGCGGGTAGCAGCAACACCCGTCGCGGTCCGGCACATGCACTGACCCGGACCGTGAAGCAATTATAACGACGCGCCTGCCTAAGTTGACGGAGACGTCGTGTGGGCATACCACCGGCCGGGCGATCCAAATCAAACCAACCAAGTCTCCTCACCTCACGCAATTACCACCTACCTACTCTGCTTCGACTTCGACGACGCTTCCAAAACCGGAAACGGTACACGTAGCTAGTAGAACTAGCAGAAGTGACGGACGCAGGCGAAGTGGAGGATTCGGGTTTTAATAAATTTACTACCTGGACGACGAGGAGCGGGAAGGAGACGTCGTCGGTGTACTCGACGGCGGGGATGAGGCGCTTGAGCTCCATGGTGGGCGCGAAGTCGCCGAAGTCGTCGACGGCGGCGTCGGGCGCGTCGGCCTCCTGGAACAGCACGCCCTCCGCGTTGCAGTCGATCTCCACGCGGCCGTCCTCGTCGCGCGCCAGCCGCCCCGCCATCGGGTAGAAGGGCACCAGCGCCTCCGCCAGCGCGCGCCGCATCCGCTCGCCGTCGAAGAAGTAGGAGCTGCTCCTCCCGCCCTCCGTCGTCGTCCGCCGGAAGAAGTACACGCTCGGCGTGTGGAACCGCGGCACCACCAGGTCCGGGCCCGAGTTCCACAGACGCCGCCGCGGCGTCTCCGCCGCCGGACGCACCGTCGCCGACCCGCGCACCGTGATATTCATCTGCACCCCCGCACATCCCCATCCCCAGCACGCGTTGTTAGTTACTCCCTCCATCCCAAAAAGCTTGTCGCTTTGTAGTTCATTTTTAAACTACAAAGCGACAACCTTTTTAGGACGGAGGGAGTACATGAATACCCCTGTTTTTACCAAAATAATAAAACGCCTTGAAAAAACAGAGGCCGCCACCAACCTTGCACGATCGATCGAAGACGGACTCGGCAGGCAGGTCTGGAACCCAACTCCTCAACGTGGTAAAGCGGTCGTCGTTAGGTGGCGGGTGTACCGGTATCCCAGCTCTTGGTGGAGAGCTGGTGAGCAACAGCGGGGTGGCGCGGCTTTTATAGCCGGACGCGGCGTCCGTTCCGTTCGTGCTTTTCTTTTTTTCCACTAAAAAGAAATCCTTGGCGTTTGGTGAGATGGATGACCTGCGAAAGCCAAGCGGAACCGCGGAGGCAGGGGGACGGCCGGACGGGTGCGCGGTGGATTGAGTGGGTTCGGCCGGACACTGCTGATGCTCTGACGTAACTGCACGCGTCACCGGTGACATGTGGGACCGGACCCATATGTCATTGATCACGGCGCGTCAGACGATCTGTGTCCGGTTCGGCCGAGGAGCCGGTCTGCCGGGCGTCGTGGGCTGCTCAACCTGGCTCGTGGACGGCAGGCCGGTATCTGCCCTGATCTGATGAACGATGAGATCCGCGCGACATCAGCAGTGACGGGGCGATGGATGCTCTGTCATCGAGAAACCGCCGGCCGCCTCGTCGTCCGCGGCAGTGCGATGGCGCTTGGAAGGCCAGCTATACAGTCCTGATCAACCCTGCGACCGAATGGAAACATCAAGGCGTGATTCTCCAACAGGCAGCAGGAGCGTTGTCACGAGTGCAGATGAAGCGAGAAGCAAAGCACCTAACTTTGGTTTTATTTGCCAATTGCCGCCATGGTTCAGAGACGCATCCTTGAAGCGCAAATAATTAGTGCTAGTGTGTTTGGTGGGAGAAAATGGCAAGACAATAATACACATGTGCGGTGGGTCGAGCAACCTGCCGTCAACAGTTTTCTAGGCTTCATCAGGACGAGTTCTTTTTCTCTCCAAAAAGGCCCGGCCGATCAGCAAGAAAAGCAGCGATCCATCGTTGCCGTTCATCGGCATCATCTGGTAGTTAGATTGGACCCCGAGTCAGGATGAGGTCACGGATTCATCGCGTAATTGATCAGACACACTGCTGCGTAGCAGGGGGCACAGCTCGCCTCCGATCCAACACGGCGACGCCGACACCGCTGCATCGAGTAGGCAGGCATGCTGCATCGCAGTGTGCCCGTCCATGTGCAGCGTGTACAGATAGCATAAACACATGGTCCAGACTAATTCTGACCAAGCCGCAGCTGCCGCCTAAGCTACATTGTCTCAAAAAACTCGTGTTCCACGCTCGATGTCGATGCCGCCGGGAACCGGTGTGCGGAGGACTGCAAGCTTCGTCGCTCTCCCTTCCCTGTACGAGACCACCGAGTCATCGGCGGCAGAAACCAGTTTACATCAAGCAAGCAGTTGTACAGCTCATCAGAACTCGTGCCGTCTGATGTGCCGTACCTGGCTGACTGGCTCGGACATGGAGTATATTTTTATCGGAAGCGCGGTTCAAGCAAAGGACTCATCAGACGAACTAGCGATACTTTCTTCGACACTTTACTCTACGTAGTACTAGTAGCTACAACTGATTTTAATGCTCCAGTGAAAAGGACGACACGTCCGTAAAATATACCCTCCTTTATTTTTAAAACTGTTTTTATTACAACAATATTTATAATTCATAATTAAACTAGAATTCTTGTCTTAATCTGGACAATTTAAAAACGGTGAAAGTAATGTGTTCCGTGAGAGGAAAATGGAAAGAATGCATGAGCGTTGGTGCCGGTAAACGGTTGTGGGTTGGTCTGGTGCAAGCGCACTATCACTTCACTGATCGCCGTCGCAGTTCGAGCCACAGAGACGTGTTTTGAGAAAGAAAGCCACAGTTCGATAGCGTCGACAGGGTGAGCCGGTGAGGTCACATCGACCCACACAGCATACAGCAACCATCGCCCGCTTTACGGACAAATTCAGTAAACAAATAGAAATACCCTACCAGTCTACCACGACACCGGGCCCTCATTGGTGGGCCTGATGGGCTTTCCAAAGTAGTCGTACTAGTAGTTTTCTGCCTCAAGTTGTGTAGCAAGCCCCCACCCACCGCCGCACTAGCTCAGCCCGGAGTCTCCGTCGATAAACAACACCGGACCGAGGTCCCGCTGCGCTCCGCCGGAGAGGAAAAGGAGGAACGGCAGCCATCGAACTCTGCGGGTTCCGCTGAGGACAGCAATCAGACAATCGCGCCTCCCCCGCGATTCGTCGATTGGATCGCTGATCGAACCCAGTTTAGGGTCGCTTTCTCTCGATGGTAAGGAACCCTAACTTTCCTGGATGCAATTTTGTTCTGGGAGGAGGGAGGTAGATCTCTTACCTGCTTGCGTGCTCTGTTAGATATCGAATCCAAGTTTTGCAAAAAAGGGAAGTAGGATTGGGTGTTAGATAGACTGAACACACTTGCCCAACGCTAGTCCGCCCCTGCTTCCTAGGGTGCCTGCTGTGGGATCGTTAGCGACAGGGTCCTTTCTTCAAAATAATAATAATTATTTTGGTCGAGTAATCTGGCGTCATATGTTATTCTTTTTGACGACTTGTTTGTGAGTGTGTTGAGAATGTAGTAATATCTATAAAATACAGTATCGACATTATGATCCATAGGTTTCCGCCGTAGATGATTACCTCTTGGTTTCAGTCTTCTTTCTAACTTATTAAGAGTGAGGACGCTTTCAGATGTGCTAATGCTCAGATGACTTCATTATATGTTGGTTGAAACTTGTAGCGCATTGGGCTGTTGTTTTCTAGTTATACAATTCCCCCCTTTAAACTTTGACCCTTTTCTTGTAACTTCCAAGATTTGGCCGATAATTCTAAAATGCTAGAGTACGATTATCACATGGGTTGCGTGTTATAGCAGTCTCACTAGTTAGGTAATCCGCAATCTGCAGGAGTCTGCTGTCATTACGTCTCAACAATCTTAAATCCTCACCTGCTCAGTGTGAACCTTTTTAAATGCATGCCATTATTTTTTTCAATCCATTTCTTTAGCATCTGTCAATGTCCATTGTCTTGCGCTGTGCTACCTTGAACAGTTTGCCGTGCTTATATAGCGATACTTATGGCACATGGAATGTTTTAATTTTTAACACGTGGATCTGATTGATTGCATCTTGCAGGCTGGGAGGCACACCATTATTCTGATGCAACCATCCCAAAATAGGGCTTCCAGAACATTTATGGATTACAATTCGATTAATCATGCATTGGATGGTATGTGCGGTTTGGAAATGATTGGCTGCTTAGTTCTAACTGAGACTCAATAGCTAACGTTGTTAATATCGTCCTTGTCATTTTATTGTGATCCTACAGCTGTATGAATTTTTTTGTCTGTTTTGCATCTCCAGGGCCATTTTTCATTGAGCCTTCCTCATGCATTTGACACGTTCAGTTAAGAAAAAAAAGGTTTAATATCATATTATCATGTTAGCTAGATGAGCTCTATGCCTCTATCTGTCGCTGCCTTGGAGCTTGCATCAACATTCATGATCTAGTCAACCAGAAAGTTCTAAAACTGCGCCATCTATGAAAGCAGTGATATTTTGCTCAGTATAACTGAATTTATTTTCTCCTGCTTTACCATTCCAGTTGGTTTGTTTGACATGGATTCATACTCCATCCTACACCCTATCCTTCCTGATTCATCTCCTTTCTACAATTTTTACTCAGTTTTTCTCTACTAAATGGCAGGAATATGTGGACTTTATGAAAGGAAGATTAGGGATATTAACCCGATGATCCCAAATATAACTTATGACATCAGTGACCTCTATAACTTCATTGATGGCCTAGCTGACATAAGTGCACTTGTGTGAGTACAGATACTATAAAGATCTTTGAAATCATTTGAAGTATATTTACATGTTTGTTTTCAAAATTAAACACGTTGGAATTCTGATTTTTTTCTACCCACAGTTATGATCACTCCATTCAGGCATTTCTGCCATATGATCGACAGTGGATAAAGCAAAAGTTGTTTCAACACCTGAAGAAGCTGGCTCAGCGCTAGCAGACTCCTGTAAGCACGTTATCACCAGGAAGCAAACATATCCAACCAGTTTATTGGGAGGTGTTTCTTGTAAAATTGTGACATTACATTGCTCCCTTGTATTCTGGATCTCGGCCTATGTTGGTGACTTGCTTGCGGTGCCCTATATATGGGTTAAACTGGTCTGCTATTTTAAGATATGTGAATCAGCGAACCAGTAAGTTGTCAGTGATTTCTACCTATTACTGTTCTTCAGAAATAATTCCTACAGTTTTACCAGGTCCAGGGTTGTCAGATGATGCATAATCTCAATATGAGAATCAATTCAGCTGTTTGTATTCTGATGAAAAGTTCAAATTTATTTCATCCATCTGGGTGGAAATGGAAGTAGTCAAGCCATGGTGGTGAGGGCCATCAGACATTTACCCAAGCTACAGTATTTATTGCCTTACACATCATGGTATGTTTAGAACAGGGAGCAGTAACTGCTATTCCAAAAATATGTTCGCACAATCTGGAACACGTGTTATACAGACTAAAAAAACAAAATCAATTACAACTCCCGATTAACGAGAGCAGAAATCATGATTCCAGCACCATGGGTGAGCACCCAATCAGCTTAGCCTGTGAAAGCAACTTTCCTGAGACTAACCTGTGCTTCAGTTTGGTCGAATTGCTTGTGCGATCGTCACCACTCACTACTACCTCGGGCTGGCTCCTCATACCAGAATCACTACTTACATCGTTAACAGCATACAAGCCCTAAGCTCGATGCCTGCCAGTAGGACGAAGTCCGCCCCTAACCCCAAAGCTGGCCTTCACACTGACCTCGATTGTTTCTGATGGTTCAAAGCCACAAGACTTCATCATTTTGTAATATTTGTTTGCCTCTTCTGAGAATCCACCGTCGAGAAGGCCTCTTATGACCCTCTCAAACTGATTAGCCTTCAGCAGTTTTTTCTTCTCCTCCAAAATCTTGAGGGATCTGCGGGCTTTATCTTCCTGGCGTGACTTTGCATACATATCAGCAAGGAACACATGCACTTCTATAGGCTCTTCTCCCAGCTTCTTTATCTTCTGCACAAGCTGTTCTGCCTCCAGTACTAGCTGCAACATGGACAGCCAATCTAGCAACACAAGATTCGTCTTGAGACCAGGTTTAATTCCTCCCTTCTGTAACTTCAGCAGCCAGTTCACAGCCTCATCAAAATGGTTTTTCTTCATATAAGCAGCCATCACACCAGAAATAGAACTGTCATCTGGTTCATGCCCAGATTTCCTCATGTGCTCAAAAACAGCACATGCGCTGTCAATGTGACCAATGCGCCCATATGCCTCAATACGTAATGTGAACAACTCTGAAGTAGGCTGGATTCCGGCAATTGTCATTTCACTATGGATCCTCTGAGCACCATCCACCATACCACGCTGAGCAAATGCCCGCAGTACATCTGCGAACATTTCTCTAGTGGGTTTGATACCCTCCGAGTTAATCATAGATTTTATCAAAGCCTCTGCTTGTACTGGTTCTCCATGGTTAATGTAGCAATTTATCATCGAACTGTAGAGTTTCAGATCAGGTTTGAAACCCTCCTTCCGAATAAATTCGAAAGCCTCCTTGGCTTTCTCCAGATTGCCTGCCTTGCTATACATGTGGACTAATGTGATAGATGTGAGAATATCAAGTGCAATACCCTTCTCTTTCATTTTACCAAGTATTCTCTCTGCACTTTCCAAATTATTTGCTTTTGCGAGAAGATCGATTAACTTAGAGTAATCTCGAATGTTAGCATCGAAGGATTCTTCAGGTAATAGAGCTTCAGCAACCTATAAATCCAAATACAGATCACATGTATTAAACTTCCACAAAGAAAGGCTAGGCCGTGCGTTAAAATTTACGAGATAACTTATCTTTTGAAATAATGTATCTAAAACCAATAATCTTAGGCAATAAAATGCAACCACAAATTTAAATGTTGAACTCCAACAATGTCGTGAACAAAAAATAAAGAAAAACTAACATAAAATATGTGTTGATTTAACTATAATGAGATGAAAGAGATCTCTTCATAGTTCATGATACTTAAAGTTTATAACAAACACCATTGATCCGGTTCTAGGCGAAGTGAGTCTACCACCTTGTTTTTCAATATTACAAGTGTTTGATAGTGTAAGGGTGCAAAGTTCATGACCAAACCCTATTGTTGTGATGGACATGACAAGTAGCTCATAGGAGCAGCAGAGAGCAAATGAAACCACTATGCAGCTATAAAAACTCATCTTATTATATTTCTCTCAGGCACAGTCAAGTTTGCCCATAAAGCCATTAGAGTTATGCAGCATACCCTTCACTTGCATCCACCTAATTTCAGAAATTTCGAGGGCTTAGTGGACTTTTAGTTCTCACTAAGTTCAAACGAACAAATGGTTCTCACAAGATACACCTTCATTCCATTTGTCCTAAATATACAGTTTCAGAAAATAGTTATCATGGTCCAAAGGTCCTTTTGCTTCGCGAAATTGGACTGATGCTGAAGCTGAACCATTGTGTAAATTTTGGGATGTACATAATCGTGTGAACATGACAATATGGTGGTTCAGGAAAAATATCCAGAATATGAATGCCCCGACCATAGCAGAGAAAAAGGCTTACTCTTCACCAAGTGAAACATATAATTACACACATACGGCGGCAATTGCTGTGAGAGCTTGCAGCGATACTAGCAACAGACCTACAGAGCTAAGATTGCGATATAAAGAACAAAAGCTTTCAAGCCAAAGATCTCACCTTGAGATACAACTCAACATTTCGTGTCTTAACCCGTTCGAGCAGTGCCAACCAGTCAACACGCTTTGGCCGGAGCTCCTCCTTCCACTCATCGATGGCGGGCGCTGGATCTCCTGCTCTCGGGTCAATAGACAAAAGCCTCTCCTCCGCCTTCTTCGCCTTCCCTTCTACACTCTTGGCTTCCGCGGGAACAAAATGAGCCTCGGCGGTCCGCTCCGCCACCTCCGCCCACTTCGGGTCAGACATATCCAGCCCGTACATGGAAAACTTCACCTCCCCTTTCCTCTGTGGCAAGGAGGTTAGCCTCAGCATCGGGGCAGGGGTTGGATCGGCGGCGCCCTCGGCCTCAGCACGCATTTTGTCCAGGCCGCGGGAGAACTCGACCTCCTCCAGCTTCTCGCGGGCCCACTTGAAGCGGAGCTCCCGGAGCATGGCGCCGCGGATGCCGACGTCTACGGCGAAACGCGTCATGTCCTTGACCTCGTCGCAGTGGAGGTAGTGGCGGAGGTCGGTGCGGACCCGATCCCGGTGCATGGCGTCGCGCACGGAAGCGCTGACGTCCCACACCGCTGCCCAGAGCTCGTCGCTGAGATCGGCGGAGTCGGGCCCTGGATCAACCCCCTTGAGGCGGCACACCACGGCGTCTGCGATGAGGCGGAGCATTTCGTCGAGCACGGGGCGGTCGTGGTCGGGGAAGGCGGCGGCCAGCAGAGGACGGAAGGCGGTCACGAAGCGCTCGAGGAACTCGTCGAGCGACGGGTCGGATGCTGCCTCCGGCTCCTCGCTTGGGATCAGGCTAAGGTCCGATTCGAGGATACGGGAGACGAACGGCGGTGGGGCCTCAGGAGGTGGCAGGGTACCGTCGGCGTGGAGATGGCGGAGAAGGACGGGTGGCGGGATCCTGACAGCGGCGAGGGAGGTGGGAAGCCGGCGGGCGAGCCGGGAAAGCGAGAGGAGGGCTCTCATGGCGGCCGTCTGCGGGTGGAGGAGCCTGCGGCGAGAGGGGAGAAAAACCCTACGGTGAGGCGGAGAAGACTGGCCACTGAAGAGGGCTGTGGAGAGAGCTGCCCGTTGATCTGCTCTGTTGATCCTCTGATCTGACGGTCTCCTTTGCATCATTCCTTTAGATTATCACCTCGGCAGTGACAGAAAAAGAAAGTCTGTCATTATCAGATAATCTTTGCAAATAACAGTTAATACTTACAGTTATCAAGACTAACAAATCTATCTATGATCCATACGTTGACAGGTTATTTTAATTGACTATTTTTACAACTAACATAATCTTCGCAAATTAGTAGGTTAACAATTAAAAAAATAACAAAATTACTCATCTTCCTCATCCCGTCACCTCCGTGCTTTGCCCGCCCGCGCCGTGCTCAACCCTGCGCTGCTGCCTCTACGCGAGCCACCGTCATTGGGTCAGCACACACACTTCGGTGTGGGAGGAAGAGTAAAGAGGTGAGAGAAGATAAGATTGCCTTGTATGAATCTCAAAGCAAAATCAACGATCGTCTGATTTCTATTTATTTTCAGATAGGTGATGAATAGGGTCTCTGAAAAAGATGAGCATTTTCATACAGATTTTGATGTTTTGGAGGTATAGACGAATTAATATGTTTTAGATGTGTAAACGTTTTAAAGCCCAACATGTAAATTTTAAAACAAAATAACTGTTACAGTCTTTAAGTTGATGATTGATACAATTCATGTAAATTTGGTGTAAAAATTAAAAATATCAACACCACATCACCTAGGACCGTACGTGTATAATCTATTGTAGCATATACTGTAGATATGTTCACTCTCCCATATTAAAAACGAACTATAGTTCACGATACGAACACTAATGAATATTTGAGCGATGACCAATGGAGAGGCTTAAAGAAAAATAAATGTGTACCATTACCACTGGTTCAGTCCTCTAATTGTATCATTGCCATTAAAAAATAATCAGAGTTGGCATCGATCGATGTCGGTGAAATGGTAAAATGAAGCTGTCGTTTTCTCGTCTGCCACTGCCAGTTGCTACGGTCAAGTTTAACGAATTTTGAAAATTGAGATAGTGATGGACCATACGGGAATGCCCCTCTCTCGCCCAGCACTCCTCCGGCACCCCTACCTCGTCACCGTGTGCCCTGCTTGTTGTCGATGGTCCCGTCCACCCGCTCGATCAGTTATACGCGTTCCCTACCATCCAGGATCCAGGTCTCCTCGCTGGCCTGGCCACCTAGGCGTCTGAACGGCGGACGCGAGCGAGCTGTGGCGGCGCGACACGACGCGGTGCGTGGCGAGCCACCGAGGGGCGCGCGACGGTCTGGCGCGTGGCAACCTGCAGTGCGCGCGTGGCAATCCGCGGCACTCGGCTGACGCGCGAGAGCGTGATGCCGCAGACGCGTGACAGGAGCCATGAAGCAAAACAGTGGGCGCGCCACGAGCTACGGCGCGTGGCGAAGCAGGGAGACATGGGCGATGACGTTTTTTTTCTTGTGAAGTTTAGATGGTGTTTGTGTTCTTGCTTTGCCCGCACGCCGACTGCGTCGGCAAAAATGCACCGGGAATGGGGTAAAAAGCACAGGCGCATCTGCCGATCTGCGTCTGGTGTGCCTTGCACCAATACTTTTGGCTGGGTATCTTGGATTTCCCATTCTTAAACGCCATCATTAGTTTTCCCGCCAACCGTCCTCTCCTCTTTTGGTGCGCGCTCCTCCCTTTCCAGAATGTAGATAAAACATTATTGCTTGTCGACTAGTCGTGCTTGATTATTCGTGTAAACTAATTTCGAATCTTCAAAAATATCCAGCGTTTAGCTCAATGTCATATAATATATATATATCCTAGTATTGTAAAATTATATTCCCTCTGATTCCATTATTCGTTGATAGGGTCAAGCAATATATTGTCAAACTTTGGTAGCACAAATTTAATACTCCCGGCTAGTTCATTTTTTTAATTAATCGGTGATAAATAAAAGATCCAGAGAGAATACCCCCTTCGTAAGTAATAGGATGAAACTATGCAAATATATTTTTTGAGAAAAAATATTTCTTGGCAATTGTATAATATTTTAATTAACCTTCAACCTTATTTTGCACGAAATATATGTAAATTCAAGAGCATGTTTGACTGGCTATTCTAGTTTTTTTCATAATTCTTCTTTCTAGAACTATTGAAAGACCGGTTGTTTGCTTGGGTCGTCTTGTTCCTGTGTTTAACGCTGAAAACAAGTGTTTTTTTAAAACAATAGAAAACAGATGTTTCAATAAATTTCATTTTAGCATAAAACAGTAAATCATGCATGATTCTCCGACGGGGGCGACTAGAATGCAATCAGATGTTTAGTGCAATCGTGCAATCAAGCATTCTCAACCAATAGATCTGTATCCAACAGTTAGTGCATTTTTTTATTTAACCCCCTCCACCACCCCTCCACCTGGTGCAAGGGGTTAAATAAAACAGGTAACGACCATAGGATGCAAATCTAATGGTTATGAATGCTTAATTGCACGATTGCACCAAACCTTTGATTGCATAGTAGTCATTGCCTTCTCCGACTACGTCAAAAGTAACTCAATATTAGCATCTATATTCTCGAGGACCCTAAGATATGATATTGTTTCACCAACTCAAAGATTAGGGCGTGCAATCATGGTAACCCTGACTCATGTTTGGTGTGACAACAATTAAGAAAATAAAATTGACGCGAGAATACTTAGTTTAAAAGGCACAGCAATGTTTATTTGAATAATGAATTTATCGCTGCCAAAAATAAAGGAGGCTCTTAATGTGATAAAAAAATACTTCCTCCGGTATCCTATTGATTGTCGTCCGGACAGCTTCATTTATTTCGCTGGCTCCCAAATCTGGCGAGACACAGACACAGGAGTCTTCTTCCCCTAGCTCACATGTCCGGTCCATTTCCGTGTCTCCGCCCAGCTTCAATGTCTTCCAAACCCTAGCCCGCGACCCATCCCCTCTGGCGGCCATGCCGAATCTGAGCACCGCATACCCCCCTCCTTTCCCTGAGCTCGCCGGCGGGAGCCTTGTCGGCGACCAAGCCGGCGATGTCTCTGCCGACGAAACAGCCGCTTCCGCACCCGCCTCCGGGAGCGGCGGCGGAAGTGATCCAGTTCGCCTTGAGGAATGCCCGTGGAGCAGCCTCGTCCGCAACTTCGACATGGCGGCCGCCCGCCGCGCCGGCGGGAAGAAGCAGCCCTCCGCCGCGTCAGCCACGCCAGCGCAGACGCCGGCCCCGGCGCCGGCTAGGACGCTCGAAGATTACGTGAGCGGCTGGGCGGCAAAGAAGGTGGCGGCCGGCGTTCCTGCTCGCCACTTTGAGCTGCCATTCCTCACGGGTGCTCCAAAGGCGGTAATGATTTTGGTTCAGCTTTGCTAGACCTATGCCTGCTTCAGGTTACTCATAATTACAGTCTTACTCTATGCCTCGGTGGGTTGAGGAAATTGGTTTTCCTAGACATTAAAACTGTTGAAGCAAAATACTGTTTGGACGCTTGAGATAGTTATGGACTCTTGCAGTTAAGATAATTTTGTAAAATTCCGGAGCGTTTTGGCTACCAATGTTCAGGTGAAGCTTGGAATATATGAGTATAGAAACTTACACGTGCTATTTTGTTCTGTACATCTTACTCCCTCATCAGTCCCTTCAGTCACTCATTTTAGTGATATATTACATAATAATGTTCGTATATTGTTTGCATGAAGACAATAAAAACAACAATTGTACAATCTTCATTAAAATTGCATCGTGATCGTATTCATATTCATGTTAATAGTTTTCAACCATCATGGTACGATGTTAGGTGTCCAATTCTCCGTAAGACTAATAAAAAGCCAGCTAGTTTTTTCTTCCTGGGCATGCAAATATAGATGATTAATATGTTGGTGTCAGTGGGATGAAGCTTGGCATTTCAGAGGGGAAGATGGAAACAGAAAAGAGAAAAAAGAGGAGAGGAAAAGAGCAATAATAAGCCAAACAGAAATGGGTAAAAAGGGTGGAAACCAAAAATGAAGGTTCTGGCATATGAATAAAGATGAAACCCACGAAGTCCAATACAAGAGAAACAAAAATAAAGGAAGACAGAAAGGAAAAAAGAGAAAAAAGGGGAGAGGAAAACAGCAGTAATAAACCAAACAGAAAAAAAAGCAAAAAGGGCAAAATGTGGAAAACAAAAAAAATGAAGGCTCTAGCATGTGAATTGCTATATTTCATGTTCACCTATCTATGGCTAACTCCTTGACGGTATTCAAATCCTTCATGTCTCTCTTCTCAGACCCCTCCCATGTCAAATGTGGTCTTCTTTCCTCTCTTCACATTATTGAATTGTTTTATTACCCTGCTACATACCGGTGCCTCTTGAGACCCCCGCTGGATATGTCTGAACCATCTCAAACTATGTTGCACAAACTTCTTCTCAATCATACGCCATCGCTCTGGCACGGTCTCTTCTTGTACGGCCACATATCCATCACAAGTTCACAACATACGCATCTCTGCTAAGCTTATCTATTGGACATGTCATTTTTTAGTAGGTCAACATTTTGCTCCATATAACATGGCAGGTCGGATCGCAGTCCTATAGAATTTAACTTTTAGATTTTGTGGCACTCTACTGTCACATAAGACACTCGAAGTTTGACGCCACTTCAACCATCCAGCTTTAATTCTATGACTAACATTTTCATCAACATCTTCATCCTTATGTAGCATCAATCCCAAGTAGCAAAAAGTGTCTTTCTTGGGTACCACTTACCATTGAGTCTGACATCTCCGTCCTCATGCACAGTAGCAATTCCAAAGTAAAAAAAAAGTCAATTGAAGTCTTGGCTTCTTTAGCAATTCCCCATGTCCAGTAGTCTGTTTGTGTCATTTGATTGCAAAATAGCATATTGGATGGTGTATGAGAACCAAAACACCTATCTGTGAGTTGCCTGTTTTCACAACATAAGCTCATCACTACATTTGTCGAAGCTTAAAATTGTATGTCATCAAATATAAATGTATTTAGTATTGTGAAATCCAACTTGGGATCCAGTTTTGATGAACCGTCTGCTGCTGAGCATCTCATAAGTCATACCTTCATTTATGCTCAGGTTGAATGTCGTATATGCTCCAAAATTATCTATGCTGGAGAAGAAATAAAATGTTCAGTTAGTCGTTGTCAAGAGAAGTTCCATTTGAACTGCGTGGTGAAAGATACTGTAAACTTCGCTGCTGATAGCTTCAAGTGTCCTCAACATGTAAGTTCTGACTTTCTAGCATTTGGTGTGTTTCAACTTCAATATGTGCTGCTTTGCTCCGGGATGTGTGTGAAGTACTTATTTCACAGATTTAGTGTCCCAATTTTGTTAGAGCCTGCTCATATCTAGCAACCTAGCTATTTATTCTTGATAGTCATGCTTGTTATGTTCATGTACAATGGTTATTACATGGTCTGAAGGTAAGGTCTCACACCAGACATTATAATTAGAGTTATAGATATTTTTCTGCAGTAAACCTGTTTTTTTTTTTGTTATTGTAGGCATGAAAGAAAGACACATACTATACATTCAGTGTGCAAGTTTAACATGTATTTTGCTTTTATTTAGTTATATTTTGTTTCAACTTGTCTTATACGGGTTACATTGCTTGACCATGATACACCTGTTTAACTTTCTTTATCCCCAATTAGGGCTGTATGGTTTGTAAGCAAAAAATGTTCTTTTGGCGATGTGGGCGTTGTACAGTTGCCGCACATACAAAATGCGCACCGTGGCCAGTGATTCATCTAAAAGATGATCAAGGAAGTGCAATTTGCTGGAGGCATCCTTCTGATTGGCTCCTGCAAAATGAGGTCTATCCTTCTTCCCTTAAATTGGCCACATCATGTTGTCAGTAGCAGCTTGTCCATCTTAATTTAAATTTAATATTTAGGCAAGAGAAATATTCTATTGTATGTTCTGATGTTCTTACCAGAATTTTATTACCATGGTTTCCTTGTTACATGTGTTTTCAATTTAAATTTGTGCAACTATGTGCTGAAGTTGCACATATTCCCTTTTCTCAATAAATGGCTTGTCTTATGTGACTTGTTTTCTGAAATTCAGATATGTCCTAGTACAATATTCTTTACATTTACTGCATTTCGTTGCTCATGAACTATTTCCTGTCACAAGAAGCATTTTACTGCTCTGCTGATCTACTTTCAAACAAAAGAAGGGACCGTCAAGCTCCCTGTTTATTTGTCCATTGCATCTCAACTTTTTTGTCTCATCTGTATATCCCTGGAAGAGTAGTGCTAAAGAATAAGTTACCTTCTCAATTTATTATTGGCCAATATAATTACATTGCTTTCCACACCCGCTTCTGTTAATATTTGTAATGATTGAGGTGGCTGACAGGACTACTTTGTTTTGCTGATGACAGAATGCTGGCCTGACCAACAGCATAGAGGTTAGTGCACACTTGACATAACTGTACCTTTGGCATCTTTTTCTTCTATGATTGTTTCTTGTAAGCTGTCTTTGCTACACTCTTGGAATGATATGTTGGAGTTGATCTCCATTAGAATCGGTCCTCTGGACCAGTTCCTCCCGTACGTAACGCCCTGATCGGGGGCGACCAGCCACGTTCTGGCTGTGGGCCCCCTCTCACACCGTGTTATATATAAGTATTAAGGGGTTAATGATAAAGATTAATCCTAACCACCCTAAGATTCCAATCAATTGGAACACGGGAGTGAGGGGAAGAGCTCCAGCACCTGCGCGGAGTCCCACTGTTCGAGACCAGCACCGAGCCATCGTACCGACGCCTCTTCCAGTCACGATCTGCAGCGCAACCGCCGTTCTCGTCGTCGATTTTCTCTATGACAAAGGTACACACAACTGAGGTGCGTCCAATCCTCTACTTCCCCTGTTCATCAACCACTTGGTTTTGATTAGAGTCGGAGTTTTGATTGTTCATCACATGATTTGCATTAGCTCCGGGTAGATCTAGCCGCTAGGGGTTCTTAGCTTTCAACATTGGTATCAGAGCCAGGTTAGTAGGCAATCTACCGCGGATTTGAACTTCATAGCAATTAGAAGGAGGGGATTCACTCGGATCCTACCCAAAATCTCCAAAATCAGAGGCAAAATCCCGAACCCTAACCCTAAGAGATTAAGAAAAGGGACGAGAGAACTTACCCAACGGTGATTCCTCGTCGTCGCCACCACCGGAGGATCGCCGGCCATCGGAAAGACAAGCTGCGTTGCGGTTCTCCGTGCGCGCGAGCTCGAGCATTAGGACGCCGCATCGGAACCGCTCGACGGCAGGGCGTCCACGCTCGGATGGGCGCGCAGGCCGACGGGAGGCTCCTCGGCGGCGCCGCCGCCTCGCTCTAATCTCACCGTCATTTTTTTTTTCGCTTGGTGCGGCGCGTGAAAAGAAAGGGCGAGACGAAATGATCTCTAGGGTTTCGGAGGCCGGTGTCACGTGGTTTTGTGTGGTCGATACGTGCGCTCGGCCGTCGGAACCAATCCGACGGTGGGTGGCGTGCGTGCTGGGTAAGCAGGCCGCGCTGGGTGCGTGAAAGCACACGAGTGCGTGGGTGGCCAAGGGCGCACGTGCTCTTGCATCAGCGTGCTAGGCCGTGCATACGCGGCTGCCGTAAGTGCATGCCACGTCAAAGGCCACGTGTCTGACTGTGCTCAAGCCATAGGCACAGTGTGGACGCGTGCAGAGGCTGTTTTGGGCCTCCTCAGTTGCAGCTTCCAGAATATACGGCAGGCTACCACCACACGAATACATGCTGCGTGCGTAGTACTTACTCCTTCCGGTGTACAAAATATTGTCATTCTACACTAGAGCCAAGAGTGCACAAAAAATTGTCGTTTTACACTGCATGCCATGGAAAATGGTGTAAAAAATGGGGTAGTGTGTACCTAGGAATCAAACTTGCATCAGATTCAGATTGGCTGGAAAAACGTGAAGAAGACCACTTGGACCACTAAGAAGAGTTGTATTATAAAAGAAAGAAATCTATTTAATGCTTCCTTGGTATGCGAGAACATGTCCAAAACGACAATTTTTTGTACACCGGAGGGAGTAGTAAGCTACTCCGGCCATTCTCTGGATGCAATAAGGATTTTTTTTAATGGCGACTTGGGCCACGTTTTCAAGCTGGGCTGTGCAAAGATAAGTAAGAATTAAGTAAGGATTATGAAGTGGACTTTAGGCCATTCTGTGGTTGAAGGTCTATTTCTATTTCAGTTATTTTTCATGGATTTTGTCTTTTGGACTGAAATCCAATTGAGTCTGGATCTTTTTTTTTGGGGGCATCGCAGAAAATTGATAAAATGGTCCAGAATTTTTATTTTTCATTAGTAGATTAAGACTAAGTGATTCAATCACTGTAATTAAGTTAACTTTGCTATAATTAGCAATGCTTGTTAGGAAAATTAAATATTCTACCCACTAATTAAGTTTATTAAGTTGCTATGGAGATTTGAGTATATTTTAATTTGGAAATTGTTGAGTTTGGGAATAACATATATATATTAAGTTCATCAATTTCACATAATGTGAAAATTGGTGTAGTGCTAAGAATTATAAATTATAATAATTTGGAAAATTAGTAGTTAAGATTAGTAAGTATCGTTAACCCAAACTAATTAATTACATCATTTTTCTCGTGAATTGGAAATTGGTGTAAGATTCAGTATTTAAGTCGCAAAATTAATATTTTCAGTTTTGTTTAAATAAGATTATTTTGCTACTTTCGATGATTAAGTATTTATAAGTTAATTAGTTTCCACTGTTAAGTATTAAGTTTGTGATTTTCTAGTTAAACTTTTTTCACCAACGCGAGAAATTTAATTAGAATAATATTAGTAAGCTTTCTTAAATGTTTTGTTATAAGTTTAAGTACCCAATCTTGATTCAAGTAATTAGTAAATTTTAGTATTTAACTAATTAGTTTAGGTATAAGATTAGTAAGATTTAATGTTGTTTTTTTAAGTATTTAGCTATAAGTTTAAGTATTTAGTCATTATTTAAGTAGTTAGTCACTATTTTAAGTTTTTAGTATTTCGAGAATTAGTGTTTAAGTATGAGGCAATCAAGAGATAGAGATCTTGGTTTAGCAGCGGCTGCCTGTCCTTTTCTTTCGTGAAAGGTATGATTTAGAGTGTGATTCTGATCCCGTGATTGGGTGCTTGGCGTAGAATGAGTGGAGCATACTAGGAATGTCGAATGCTCGCTCAGTGAGGGAGCTCTGTTGGAGAAGAGTGGGACTAGAAAGATGGAATACCCATGTAAGGCTAATAGTTGAGGTACCTGGATCCAGACAAAACTCCAAACATGTAAGAATCTACCTTGAAACAAGGTTTCTACTGGTTAATGCGTTCCACCCTATTGATGACAGCTAATGTTACTAAAAGCTTAGATGAAGAAAGAGCTTCTGAGCGAAGGCTTGTTGGCTTTGGTTGTTGGCGTGGATTATCTTGTTAAGCTCTGCAGAGATGGTGAGCGTGAAGAAAGGACACTACCATCAAAGAAAGACAACTCTCAAATGGATTTGCTGGTCTATGATGACCAAGTAGAAGCATCCGTTCCACATAGGTGAGAGCCTAGTCTTGCATAGGCGCAAGCTCTTCTCAAAAGAATTTCGTTTACAGGATTCCGATTTTCTTAAGTTTAAGTAAGATATCATGTTATGAAAATTTTGATTTAGATAATGATTAAACATCTGGTTAGTATGGTAATTTTATATTGTGATCAACATACCTCATATTAGTCTTTATTAAGTAACATGATGATTCAATCATCGTGATTAAGATTTCTAAGTCCTCATTAAGATTCATATGTATATGTTGTACATATACATATAAGTTTAGTAAGTTCATCATTAAGCTTCCGCTGTTCTTGTAAGATAAATTAGTTTAAGTATTCTTCTATTTAAATTGGATCTAACATGAATATTTATTTAGAAGAATCAGTTTATTAAGTTGTCCCATTAGTTAATTCAGTTCTAATATTTAAGTTTGTTAAGACTTAAGCTTCCCCTGTCATTTTTAGTGCGGTAAATTTATTTAGTAACCAACGTGAAAAATAAATTTACTGTGTGTTTAAGTTTATTAAGATCTTTTGTATTAGTGTATGAAAATTATGTTGAGTAACCAACGTGAAAGACAAAATTTTCATACTTTAATGTCGTGTTTTGTCAAGTACCTTATAAGCAAGATAGAACACGTGTTTTAAGCAACTTTTGGTTTGTAAAGAATTTCGTTCAGTAACTAACGTGAAAAACGAAATTTAGTATGTTTTGAATGTCTTGTTTTGTCAAGTAACTAACGTGAAAGACAAAACACATATTTTAGTTGTTTAAGTAATTTTTAGTTCATAACGAATTTCGTTGAGTAACCAACGTGAAAATCGAAATTTGTTATGTTATAAATTTAGTATGTTTTGTCAAGTAACCAACGTGAAAGACAAAATATTCTATGTTAATTAAGATGTATTAAATATTGTATTATGTTGAGTAACCAACGTGAAAGATAGAATACAATATTCTATTTAGTCGTGTTTGTTTCATTAATACTATGATCAAAATGTTGCATACACTTAGTAAATGGGACCAACTTTATGTAAGTAATTAAGTTAAAATTAATTAAGATTTGTTTCTGAATATGTTTGTCTCGGATATTAAAAGTATCCTCATGCCTTAAGTTTTATTTTAGTAATTAAGTCGCTTCATTGGGAATTATCTTGTGTGATAAGCAAATCAGATATGTCTTTTGTATGCTATTTTACATTTTAATAAGTTTTTCATGTCGATAAGATCTTAAGTAAATTAGAAATTTTATGAGAGCATTCTCATTGTATCATTAATACTAAAATAGTTATTAAGAATTAAAGTTTTTTCAGTTAAATGTATCTTCAAATACGTATTTTTAGCATTTGTTAGAATTGTTGTGTTACAATTTATTTATTAGTTGTATATCATGATAGCATATTCTTGAAATGTACAATATTGCTATTAATATTACGTCATTTGATATGAAATTCAAGACTAAGAAAATAGTTTTTCATATTTTTGACATCGTCAAATATGTTAGCATATTGTTTAGAATCATTCCACCATTAGATGATGGCATAGAAAAACTTTTATATTTCAGAAAGAGGTGATGTACTCCCATTAGTATTAAGTGATGTTATTAAAATACTAAGTACGTAATATAATTATCTCCTCATAATAAGTATTGTAAATTGTCTTCGAAATTATGGCACTATTGTATAGGCCATATTTCGAGGGGGAGAATTGTAGGTTTATCACTAAGATGATGACTGAGATCATTAAGTAATAGATTTTCACCTCACAACTTTCAGTTTCTATATAATGCTTTGCGTGCATTGTAATAAGAATGATCTATACAATAAGGGGGAGTACAATAAATATTATCGTCTAATACCCCAAATTAGAAATATATGACTATTTTCTTACATTTTATTAAGTTTGTAAGGAAATATAACATAATTAAGGCAGTGATCTGGTAAGATGAAACTTTAGTATTTCACTCTTTCTTTCCTTAATCAGTTTTAGATTAATTAAGAGGATGCTTATAAACATCGTATAAGTTATATATAATTAAAGTTACCTAAATAATTTTAAGTATGACATTAAGAAGATAAAGATTATTATTAAGAAAATAAGTTGTGATTTTGTTGGCTTTTCGATAAGATTTAAGATCCTCATTTTGAAATGAGGTATTATAGTCTTCTTAACCGATGACTAAAACATGGGGAGTTTGACATCTAAAGATACCGATCTTGAAAATAAGTGGTTTGTGTAAGCACTTTTATTTTTCAAGATTCATTCTTTATGATGTCTAACCGATATTGTGTTAACAATGCTATACATTGTTCTCATAATATCTGCTATTTAATTTTTCATCATTATTGGCCAGTAATGATGAAGAATGAGAGCAGCCTCATCTAAGATCACAAATAAGCCAATAAATGTGTTGAGAAATTCAAATGATGATGATCACACTTCATATGAATAAGTTGTGAGTGATTGTCACTCATTTGAATGACTTGAAATTTTAGTTTCCAATACAGTCAAATCAGTAGACTGTAATGAGTCTATAAAAGCTAACGCGACTCTAAAAGGAATAATAAATGCTTTTGATGTAAGTGTCATCGTAAGATGCTCATAAGCGAGACATTTCTCAATGAGTTTATTTGAGAATATTTTAGATAATTCGAACCATGCGTTCTATCATGTAAGTCAGTGAAGTGAGATATCTTGAAGTAAATCCATTCATAGATTGAAATAAGAGTATTAAGTTAAGAATATCTCACGTTCAATAAATTCGCAATAGATTTGGATATTATAAGATATTGAGAAGGACAAATAGTGTTTCTCTTAAGACAATAAAGTTAAATATCTATTAGAGGATGATATACTGCAGTAAGAAATTATGTTGATCAACTTAAGAGTAAGTATATTATCCTCATCGTTGTTAAGTTAAGATCTTGGTGAGTTTTCTCATTTGTTAGTATGTAAATTTCACCAAAATATAATAAGGGGGTATTTAGACTATCAGATCATGTATAACTACTATAGTCATAAGAATGAGTAGTATGCATGGATTAAGTTCACGTCTGCTCTTAAGGTCAAGGGTGATAAGTATAGGAACAAATCAGAGATCGATCGAATAGAATTGGTTCCATGTACTTCTGCTGTCGGAAGTTTTTTCAGTTTGCTCAATTAATATTACACCCTGACAAAGTTTAAGTAACCGTGATATTTTTGGCATAAGTAAATTCAATCCAGCTATAGATCACTGGTTTAGAAATAAGGAAAGTTTTGAAGTTCTATAAGTGAATAAGGCCTCATGATAAGATGAGTAAGAATTAATGACATTTAGATAAGTTTTAGTAAGATTCATTTTTACGAGATGTGTAGCAAAATCCACAATCAATTGCTAACACTCGTATTTTGGAGTTTTATTGTGGAGAAGCTCCAATTGAGCGGTCACTACATCATGAGTGATGTATACCGAATCTTCTTTAAGCATGAGGCCGTTGAGCAGACGCTATAATTATTTTACCCGGTTTTAAGAGTGGTCGACAGCTTCAAACCACTTAAGGTATTATATTCAAATTGTAACAAGTCATGTGTGTTGCCAAACACATTGACATTATGTTGCAAATGATAAAATCCAGGATCATACTATTGTTTTGAGCAAATCAGTGACAAGTGATTGCTTGCGGTACCGTTTACAAAAGGTCTTCCACCCAGGTGTTCAGTGAACACAAAGTCGACATGAGTTTAAGGAAGAACCTATGATCAACTGGATACTAAGGGGCCATTAAGGGTAAGGTTACTTCTAAATGTAAGATGTATCGTGGTCGTTCGAGTCAAATAGCACGTAACTAGCTATTCTTGATGCGACGTGCCCTATATGTCAAACATAAAAAAGCTAACACTAAGTTCATAATTAAGTGTAAGTTTTGAGATTAAGTATTAAGTTAGTCTTGATCTGTGGAGATCAAGGGGGAGAATGTTGGAGTTGATCTCCATTAGAATCGGTCCTCTGGACCCCGTACGTAACGCCCTGATCGGGGGCGACCAGCCACGTTCTGGCTGTGGGCCCCCTCTCACATCGTGTTATATATAAGTATTAAGGGATTAATGATAAAGATTAATCCTAACCACCCTAAGATTCCGTTCAATTGGAACACGGGAGTGAGGGGAAGAGCTCCAGCACCTGCGCGGAGTCCTCCACGCAGCCACCGTTCGGGACCAGCACCGAGCCATCGTACCGACGCCTCTTCCAGTCATGATCTGCAGCGCAACCGCCGTTCTCGTCGTCGATTTTCTCTATGACAAAGGTACACACAACTGAGGTGCGTCCAATCCTCTACTTCCCCTGTTCATCAACCACTTGGTTTTGATTAGAGTCGAAGTTCTGATTGTTCATCACATGATTTGCATTAGCTCCGGGTAGATCTAGCCGCTAGGGGTTCTTAGCTTTCAACATGATAGTGCTGGATAGGTTTTCAGAAAGCCCTTTTAGTCCTGTTTTTAGAATTTCTGTCACAGCAGAAAAAATGTCATGTTTGCGAACCGCTTCAGAAATTTGGCTCGAGAGCAATTTTTCCTGTAATAGTTATGTCATGTTGTGCCTTGGGACTGGAGAGTTCAAAAACTACAGATGTTACAATATACAGGCTTTTTTATCACTAAGCTAGTTTTTACTACTTTTTGAAATATGACAATAATTCAACTGCTTGTCTGAAAATAAGTATTTGGCGAGGAACATGTCTATTTTAAAGCTGTAAAACTTCATAAAAGGATGTTTCATTCAGACATCTTCATTGTCCAATACAGGTCCTAGCAATGTGATTTGCCTTCTATAAAATAGTTGTTCATTGCTATGCTAACATGGTTATTTCATAGGAAGTTTTTTGTCGGCTTCCTCTTCCATATGTTAACGAAGACTTCAATATTGATTCAACCATCAGGGATTTTGCTGAGGCTGTTTACAGGCCACCCCCCTATACTCCCATCAGACGCAGTATCCTAAAGTATTACACAGATTAAACATACTAATTATGAAGATTTCTGTTTTCTGGAGCCATTTAGTGATATGAGTTTCCTGTTTGTCTGCTTTTCATTTCTACACGGTTACAAATCATTGTTGTTCTCTTAACTGAAAAAAGATATATATTTAATCAAGAAGAAACGTGTTAATGTTCGTGTCGATACAGGATGCACAAACTGCAGATCTGATTCGAGTTGCAAAAAAGATTGTGAATGCAGGTATTCCTTTTTACTCTTGAAACTGGCCAAAGCCACAAGTGATTATTTGTGGTGCTTCAAATGTTATGTTGTGTTTTAACTATGGAACAAGAATTATTTCAAATAAAAGAGATTGCCTAAATGTTTTATCTGATTGTATTAGTCTACCCCAACGTGTTTGGGTCTTTGGGACGAAGGCTTGGTTATTGTTGTATTAGCACATGAGCGATACGGTGCTGATTTTAATTTAGAATATGAAGATGTCTATTTACCACCCCAACTAGTCGGTTTGTCCACTTATCTACCCCCTCCACCTGCAAAACATAGTTTCGTCTCAATTTATTAACATCCATGCCCAATATATCATATGATTATTACATAATATGATATATCTGGGGTAAATTGATCTAGTTTAAATTCAAATTTGAACTTAAAACTCCAGTTCTTCAGAGGAAAAAAAAAATCAAAATTTTGTTCCAGGGATCTAGTTCAAATAATTCAAGGGAGTAAATTGAGACGAGCTATAGTTGAGGGGTTAAGTGGACAAACTGAATAGTTGGGGTAGTAAAATAGACTATTAAATATAGCCCCCTGTTTTTGCATTTTCCCAAGTGCACTTTTAGATACTGCATTTAGAGTTAGAAATAAGATTGTGTCGAATAGAATTTGAACCTGTCCCAAAGGTTTATAAGTCCTATGTCATATCCATTGACAACAGACACTTTAAAATCCACATCTATCGCTTCAAATGAAAATCTGCAACTTTATCCTGTTTTGTACTATGTGCCCCTAGGGAAATGTTGACATGACAGTAAGCTCGCGTTTACTTTCATGTCACTATGTTATGGTTCCTTGTACTCCATGGAAAATTTTGACATGTTTCTGAACCTCAACCAATTGGCTTGATTCTTCATAAAAAGTTCTTTACATTGTAGAAATTTGGTACTATTCAGATTTTCTTTCTCCAAGACGGTTGCTTAAATTTGACACTGACTTACCAGGGGTCTTTATATGAGTTGTTCCAAGAATTGCCGCTGCTCAGATCTGTGTACCAACAAGCCATTTCGCAAGGATAAAAAATTAAAAGTTGTAAAGGTATTTCTTCTCAATCGTGTCTTCAATTGAATTTTCAAGGAACTAATGTTTCCAATAATACTCACTATTTGGCAATTTTGTTTTATTCCCTGTTTTCAAAATTTGTCAAGTTTGTTGGATTTATTATTTTTTGTTGAAGTATTTGTGGAGGTGGTGCCTAGTCTATGCAATCTACCGTGTTACTTGTTGACATAGTGCCAGTCTTCTATTTGGCGTGAAATACAAAGCCATCAAACTTGTTTAACGTTATTCTAATTCCATTCATAGTACTTGTTCCATTGGATTTTATTGTGGGTGTTAAGTTGATCTAGCATGGTGTAAGATGGAGGCTAAGCTGTGGTGTTAGAAAAATAAAACTCTCCCACTCTTCTGCGTGCGCATCCGCCATCATGCAGATGACAGATGTGGCCTGGTTTACTGTAGCTGCACTGCTAGAGTGATTGCTTTTCTGAAAGATGTGCATCAATTATTGAGGTATTGTGCTTGCAGATATATGGCAATACCTTGTCTAATCATGAGCAACCTTTCTTATTTACAGACGAATCGTTGTGGATGGGGTGCTGTTGCATTGGAGCCAATAGAGAAAGGCGATTTTGTAATTGAGTATGTTGGTGAAGGTAAAGTTACCTTCCATGCTATAACTTCAGTGAAATAGAAATGAACAGAAGCAGCTAGAAATGAACATATATAGTGGAGTCAGATTACTTTATGCGCTCAAATGTGCAATATATTTGATTCCATTATCTTATCTCCCTGGAGTGTGTGTATGTTTCGTGTTTCGAAATAAATTACATAACTTTCCATTTATCTTGCTCCTTGCTCCTCCACTAATAATCTGGTAAATATTACTCTTAACAGTATTTTATGGAGAATACTAAAAACCTAGTAAAGCTCCATAATACTGGAATTCTTGTACTAGTCTTAACAGCATTAATCTATTAAAGGTTGATTCTAACTTCAGTTAAGTTCTTTTGCCAGTCTTAAACAGTATGCTATGGAGAATACTAAACATAATTATTCTATTAAAACTTGATAAGGCATTCTAACTTCCTAAAAAGTATCTAATATAGTACTCATATAAATATCCTAAATCGGCATGTTTGGGTTGATTCATTGGTCCAACTTTTATTTTTTCTCGAAGAGTTGTCTAGATTTGCATAATTGTATTACTGCCCCCCCCCCCCCCCCAAAAAAGAAAAAAGGAAGAATAAATAAACACACACAAAAAAGGTTTGCTGTTCATGGCCGATCGAGAAATCACTTCAATGAAATCGGCATGACCTTTTCGTCCAAGTTGGAAGTTTTATGTGTAAAGCTAATTGTACCGTTTATTGTCTCATTTATTTTCCTTCCACCCTTTTTAAACATTGTTTCAGTCATTGATGATGCGACGTGTGAGAAAAGGCTTTGGGATATGAAACTGCATGGTGATAAAAACTTCTACATGTGTGAAATCAGCAAAGATTTTACTATTGACGCGACATTTAAAGGAAACATCTCAAGATTCCTAAACCACAGTTGTGAGCCCAACTGTAAACTAGAAAAATGGTAATACTCTGTTCTTGGTGAAGAAGATAGAGGCATTGCATCATGTGCTGATTTTCTTTATGGCTTTACCAGGCAGGTTGATGGTGAGACAAGAGTTGGTGTTTTTGCCTCTCGTTCTATCAAAGTTGGAGAGCACTTAACTTACGATTACAGGTACCTGTCATGGATTTTTTTTGTTCTAGTTGAAGAAGTTAACGTGTATATTCCTGTGATATAGGCAATCGGTAGCTCATAACATGAAAGTGCCTCCCTTGTCAGCATCTTTGGTTGTTTGTGATTTATAACACATCAAGCTCTAAGATTGTGCAATCTAGTTTGGGCAAAGTGACCGAGCTAGCATTAGTCTCCTCACACTGCTATCATGTTTACAATATATTGCCATTTAGCCCTTGACTCTCCAGTCCTGTAGATAGATTGAAGCTTGCTCTCCATGCCTATTTACTTTGTTTGTGTGTTATATCTCCAGAGTGCACTTTAAGACCATACTATATTATTCTTTATGGAACTTCTTTGCCCCTATGATTTGGAAGAACTTTATCGCTTTTGCTGGGCTTGATTAGGGGTTTTTTTATAAGCATGTAAACTTAGTCCATTATAGGACAGGAGGTTAGACTTTTCCTGGTGCATACTGCTTTTGCGTTCTTCAAAGAAGCTATATACATGCTGTTTTGTGTTCCTAAATGGCTTTAGTTTGTCACGTTGGGATTTTAGTTTGTTTCTGGTCTTGGCTAACACTGCCCCTTGCTTAGACAATACTCCTTCCGTCTCAAAAAATTTATCGCTTAAGCGACAAACTTTTTGAGACAGAGGGTGTATTTGCTAAGAAGACACAATATTGGTCTAGGGTATGAGATGCTAAGCAAATGGCAGCAGAAAATTTTAGGAACTGAATGATATTTGCTTTGGTTTGGCAGGTTTGTTCATTTTGGGCGGAAGGTCAAATGCCACTGCGGGGCATTGAGCTGCCAGGGGTATCTGGGTAGCCAAATAAAGAATCCAACTGAAAATGCTGCTCTTGTAGTCGCAGCACCGCAAGGCCAGCTGCATGGATCTTTGTCCGCACAAGAAGATAGCACTGCCCCAATATTCAAGCCAATGACTCAATTGTTACCCTGGACCAACTGTATAGAGGTCTCTTTTAACTTGAGAAGCAAAAGGAAAATAAACCGGTTATGCTGGGGATGCAAGAGGAAGAGAACATCCCTCGTGGCATATTCGGCTTCAACTAGCTTGCAAACTTCGGGAACCGAAGCACCCGCTACAGATCAGCCTTTGCTTAGAGCTGGAAACGTTCAAGAGCCGGCAAAAGCTCGTTCCGTATAATGTATGTATACAATTCTTACATCGATTGAAAACGATTCTTTGACATCGTTCTTTGTTGTAACCTGTAACTCGCTTCATTAGATCTCACAGGGAATTAAGCAAATTTACAATTGGTGATTTGCAGAAAATAAATTTGGACTTTTCCTATTGCTTTTTGTTGGCAATATACTTCCTCCTTTCCATATTATTTGTCGTTTAGAACAAGAATTCTAGTTCAAAATGAATTAAAATCTTTGTCCTAAATGACAAATAATATGGGAAGGAGTGAGTATGTGATTATGTGCTGTACTATATCAGGGTTTTATAAGCAGCATAGTGCTCGTACTGAGTTTGTTGTCCTTATCTCCCATCCATGATCAAAATTCTCGGATGCCAGCACATCTCACGGACGGAAAACTTATCCTGGGCGAACGGTACCAACATGTGCCCCACGTCACGTTATCATGTCTCCTATCGTCTCACACTTGGCGTAGCGTAGGATCCAGGCATAATCCAATTGACTTCGCCCCACCACTAGCGACCACGGGAATTGGCTATCTAGATCGAATCAGATTCCACCAGGCCACTGGCCACGAGGGGTTGTGTACGTGCCTATCCCTGGAACACTTTCACCAGCCGAATCCAAGACGTTAGGTAATCCGGACGAAGGCAGTCCATCTCCTCGCATTCTTTTCACAAACACTGCCTTAATTCCTGTTTAAGTACTACAAATATTTGGAACCGAGGGGTACTATTTAACACTAAAACAGACCGTGTAGTTCAATTTTGAACAAAAACATTGTCCTAAACCAAATATTTCAGAACAGAGTATGTATGTTTTCCTGTAGCAGTAACTCAAAGAGCTAAGATAGATTAGCATCTTAAAATGGAACACTCGTTAGACACGAACGAAACATTGAAGTGATTCGCCTCCCCGTGGTCCAGTAACACTACACCCTGACAAATACGAATAGTGGATTGCAAGCCAACATATTACAGACCTTGTTTATAATCCTCAAACAAGAAACTTTATTTAGATCCATATGGTATTAGTATTACAGCAAATTATATTTGTACATCGGCTCATTGTGGCAGACAAAGCTGACCACCAAAAGCATTTTATTCAGAAACACAAGCCACAGCAATATAACACAGACCATACTGGCATATGAGAAATCTGGCTGGCTGCTTTACAAGAGAACCAGGAGCAGCTAAAAGCAAAAGCATAAAGGCGATTCTCTTCAATCTTCAGCATAGCAAATCAGCACCGGCATTTCATCTTCTTCACTTTCCTCCCCTCTCTGTCCACAGCATCTGCCTCACAGCAGAGAAGTGCATCAGAACAGCAATTCCCGGACCCATTCTCCACGTCGTCAGAAAAGCCATGAATGACAGATCTTGGCGAGCCAAGCACGACTTCGTCAGTAGCAGTGAAGCTCTGATAAATGAGCAAGCCACCTGAAGGCAGTTCCTGTTCAACCATGTTGCTGCAAGCATAGCTCTCCACATCGAGCTTCTTCCCCCAGGTTCTTGCATTGTCCCGCTCGCCACAGATGGTCACAGCAACAGAGAATTCAGATGGGCCAAAGCATTTTAGCACCCTCCTAACCAGATCACCATAAGACAAAGAAGCTGGGTTGAAGCCCATGACCTCATAGCTCGCATAGCTGAAACCATCCTCGGGTGTCACATGAATAGTAGAAAAAGCTGACCCAAGGATGGCATTCATAGAATAGCCGCAGGGCTCGAAGTCGAAGTCACAAATCTCCATGTCTGGGATTATTTCTGAGATACCAGAGAGCTTGGTCATCTCCTTTGCGCACGATATGTGCCCATCAGCAGAGGTTTTGAAGAAAACAGAAGCTTTCTTCTTGTCAAGCCCAGTCATGCACATCTCAAGAGTAACCACGGGCTTCTCTGGGTACTCGGTGGCATAGTAGATGTGCCATTTCTGCTCAGGTTTTGCAGGATCTCCAATCACATAGGCGTTGCCACCAGACTTGAGACCGCCAAAGTAGTGGTTCAGGAAGGCAACTTCATCAGCAAAGTTCTTGTGTGGAGAAGGCTGTGCATCAGGGAATATGAATGTCCCACGAGAATACTTAACAGCAGCAAGTGGCAAGCAGAGCTCCTCAGCAAGCTCGAGAATCCTAGGGATGGCAAGCAGAAGCTTGGTAGTCCCACAGGTCTTGATCACCACCTTGTACGGGTACACAAAAAGGCTCGACTCGGATAAGACATAAGAGTCAAACTCCTCGTTCGATAGCTCAGACACGATGGTGCAGCTGGCAAGGTCAAGGATAGAGTCAATCTGGGCACGCGAGAGTGCGCGCAGGCCCCTTCCGTTGGGGTCAGCAAAGATGGTCGCCTCAGAAAAGCTGATCTCAAGGCGCTTCTCATATCCCTCGAACCCAATCGCAGAGGCCGGTGGAACGTCACCGGCATGCATGACTGCCATTGTTTCGGAGACCATGATGGGTGGTGTAGCAGGGAAGGAAAACGGCAGAGAGCTTCTTGAAAACCTTTGGTCACCAGAAAGCAGCTAGCCAGAAAGACTTGGGAAGAACGGACTGGAAATGAAGATGTATTCTAAACTCCTAGGAAGGGAATAAGGGATTGAGAGAGATATCAAGATGGCTTCCTCGCGCACTGCAGGAGATAAAAACATTGACAGTGTGAGCATCCAATCATCCACAAGAGCTGCAACAATAGAAAAAAAAATAGATTGGTCTGGAACATACGTTCGAGTAAGCAGCAGAGAACTTCTTGATGCCGCCGGCGGGTCGGATGTCTTCGATGCTGTAGCCGAGGGGAGCTTCGTACATCAGAGAGGAACGACTACTGCTAGACTTCTTCTTGCCACCCTTGGACTCCATTAGTGCATCAAATTTTCGCTGCAGTGAAGAGGAGATAAGCATATGTTGCCATATGTCGATTGCGAGATTGCAATCATCTTCTACTGAAGAAGTCTAGCGATAAAAAAATCATATCTACCAGATAAAAAATTCCTATCAATCTAGGCCTAAAGGACGAACAGCGCTTCTCATGAAGCCCAAATCATCAAAGATCGTATCTACCAGATCAACAAATTTCGTGAACAACAGTAGCAGAAGGGGAAAGATAAACTTACAATCCCACGAAGTTTTCACCCACCAGCTGCAACCAAGGCCCTTGAACTCTGCTCCTCCCGATCAGAGGTCTCGATCCGAGCAACGAAATTCCCCTCGCTTCCTCTCCGGAAAGGCAGACGCTTCCCGACTTCTCTCGCGAGGACGAGACGAGTCTGGCTCTGATCGAATCTCCTAACCGAACAAACGCGGCGCGGCTGGTGTGAGGAGGTAGGGTTGCGCCCGGCCGTGTATTTATAGCCGGGTCGCGTGAGCGGAGGCGGAACCTGGTCCACGGAACCGGCCACCCGTTGGGGGAGTAATATTCGGCACGGCAGCGTTTTGCGGTCCGCAGAAACGGTGGACCGCGTTCACGGAGGTGACCAACCAATTCATGTGGCCAGTATCGTGCCGATGACTCATCGTTGCCATCGCTCGCGCTATGACAGGTGGGTCACCCTGTGCATACTCTTGGCTCCCCGGGTTTCTCGGGGGCTAACGGTGACCGGTTCGGCTCGCTCGGTGCCGTTAGAGTTGGACGGCGGGAAACGTGGACCCGTTCCGTGTCCGTATCTGGCTATCTCTGCGGCATAGGAGTCCAAAAGAGGTTCGGGTCCGCGTGGAAAGCTGCTTTGTTGAGTTGGTGGTGAGAGGGGGAGGCGATGAGGACGGACGGATGGAGGAGAGGCGTACAAATCAGCGTTCAGTAAAGTGTGGCTCGTCGTCACTCGTGGTAGTCCAGATTTGCAGCG
This sequence comes from Tuctoria greenei, assembly GCA_036927565.1. Taxonomy (NCBI): domain Eukaryota; kingdom Viridiplantae; phylum Streptophyta; class Magnoliopsida; order Poales; family Poaceae; genus Tuctoria; species Tuctoria greenei. Next base: position 128,388,672 of record JAYESD010000012.1, read on the forward strand.
ATGCCCCGACGTCAGAGCGAGGAAACCTCAGACCAAGCCAAGGACGGAGTAGTTGGCTTTCCTGGTGCCCGGTCGCGCGGCGTGACGCGTGGCGCCGGGCTGCTGAGCTGCGCGCGTCTCCAAGTCGCCGCGCGATCGCGCGATGGCACGTGTAGCGTAGGCCGGCACGCGTACGCCCGGGCCAGTAGGCAGTAGTTGGTGGTGCGGGCCTGGCGCGGACACGAGAATGAACTGGGCTCGAATAGCGAGCCCACAAAAGCTTTGCTTTGACCTCGTCTCTAGCCAGGCCGGGAGCGCCGTGACCAGCTCAAAGTATTTTCCTCCATTCGGTCCCGTCTTCTCCCCAGGCCACCGAACTTGACCCGACCCGACCCGACCCGACCGGCTGCCGCCTCCTTCCGCCGCGCGACTCCGGGAGCCCCGCCGTCGTCTGCACCCCCCTCCACCTACATGGCCGAGGCCGAGGTGCGTATCCGCCGCGATCTTCCACGACCCTCCGATCCACACCGGTCGGATCTCTTACCGCGCGTTCGTTCTGGAACCATCTGTTGCTCCGGCCTCTGCTTTGCGTTAGATCGCCACTTGTAGAGATTCAATTCTGTTTACGGGTGCCCAGGCAAGACGAGATCGTGGTAGGATGCGATGGTTTTTGGTGCGTGGTTTCTGCAGCGATATCGTTTGCGTCCGTTTGGGCATTGGATCGCTGCGCCAAGTCTTGCTGCCGCGGAGATTAACAGGGTGGTGGTTGCGGTTGGGGACGCAGTGAGTCTAGGGGTGTCCTAGACGAATCTCACGTTCGTCTCTCGTTTTAGATTGAGGATAACGCAGTGTGACGCCACTATCATTTTTGGACAAAAACTTGAAATGTTCTGTCTGGGGTTCAGTGGAAAGGAAAGACAATGCACGAAGGAAAAAAAAATGTGATATTAGGCTTCTTATCTGTTCTAACATGTTCCTAAATGGACCGTTGTTCTTTACTACTTGACATCACATGAAACCTCATTTTCTGGACTATCAATGTCCTATTCCCATCTAGTATTGGCATCAAAGACGCTAAAGTGGGAGTAATAAATGGTAAATTGACTTTGATGGAGGCGTCTTCAGTTAAACTCCCATGGTAGTATCTTGGCAGCTTACTCCATATGCTCAATATCTTTGGGTAGTGAGATATATAGCCAGTGTAATTTATAGTGGTTTAGTGTCATCGTGATTGTTTTTGACATTATCTATTTCATCTTCTAGCATCCACAAGTTTTCCGGCCTATTTCGTTTAATGAAAACTAATATCGAGTTTATTGAAGTCTAGTTGTTGTTCAGCTGATCTGGTATTTTATTCCACTATATGAAAATATAATTATCTTAACAATATCATATATCAAAATGTATGTAGATGTTCGTCCTGGAACATTTGATACCATACATGATGCGCAAACACCTCATTAGTTTTACTTTTTTTATGTCAGATTTTCTAAATTTATTTGTTTGTGTTGTTTATCTTCCACACAAGTTCATCACTTGCTTGCATGCCAGATTGAGATAAAAACAGCTCCTGCTGACTTCCGCTTCCCTACAACAAACCAAACCAGGCATTGCTTCACTCGCTACATTGAGTACCACAGGTATAGACATATAGAATTTTCAAAGATTAAGATCTTCATAATAGTCTGTTCACATTTTGTGCGTCAACTTTCAAGGCAATACACATTATCGTATCCTGTTACTAATTACTTTGACTTCCACGGAATTCAGGTGTGTGAATGCCAAAGGGGACGATGCTGGTGATTGTGAGAAATTTGCCAAGTACTACAGGTCCCTTTGCCCCGGTGAATGGGTGAGCAATTTTCTTGCCAGCTGCCGTTGTGACATATCTTATTGTGTGATTGTCAAACGAATGATTAATGGAGTTTCCATTACCATCTCTATTTCTTCTGGATCTGCAAATTGTAATGCTTCATTGGGTGTATTAATCTGTCATTCATGATTTATTAACCTACGCCCCATGTCATAAATCAACATTCTACCCTATAAAACCTCTTTCTACTGTTTCCTTGTCTCGAGTGTGTCCTGGCTTAGTATGTCCCTCATCTTCTGAAGTCTGTTAGTGACCACCGGCTCTTCATGAGCTAATATTTTTCTCCATTGTTACTGACTGTAACTTGTAGAATATTTTTCTTCAAGAGCTCATTGGGATTGCACGCATAATCATGGATGTCCTTTCATATAAAAATAGTTGGGTATGCATACAAATTCACATCCAAGGTGATGTTGCATTAAGACAAGTTATTTTATTGCCAAATGCACATCACAAGGAGATTTTGACACATTTACCTTGACTTCTGTATTGAGTTACCTTCCAGTACACAACACGAGGAGCTGAATTACACATTTCCTCTTGTTCATTTCTTTGGCACTTGAGGATGCATACAAAAACTATCAAGTGGTGGACAGTCGCCTCTTGAATCATTCATTCTGATTGTGACCGTCCTTTGGTGTCAAACAGCTTCCGTTTGTCTTAGGCCAGAAATCCGATCCTCTCTGTTTGAGGATTCTAACTTTGCTTCCTTGTGTCAAGGAGATGGTGGGTGTTGGAACGATGAACTGGAATTAGTTATTGTCGGTGCCTCAATGGACTGTCATTAATAGCATATTATGTATTGTTTTGTTATGACGGCCAGTTTAATTCTTGTATTTAACCTGAAAATTTTGTTCGAGGAGAGTATGCCTTATTTTTGCAACTGATGTACCCAAAACTTTTCAGTGTAATTCATGGGCAGACAAACTGTTCTATGTTCTTGTTGGCTAGCCTTCAGTTGAACGAGATTGGTAACTGGCTTTCAGAACCCACCATAGGCTTGATCAAACCTTTAGGCCATGCTGAAGAAATTATGTTTTTGTCCATGCTAGAGATCCAGTTTAAATTATAAAAATACAGTAAATATTAATATGTTTCTAGATGCTTATATTGGCCTGTTAGGTGTTTACTGTTTACAGCATCAATTTTCTGAAAACCGTAATTGCGTTTGCTAATTTATTGTATCTTTTATGAACCAGTTGTATTTATTTCCTTTGATATCATGCGTAGCTGACTCTGTGTGCTTAATCAGGTTGAGAAATGGAACGAGCAAAGGGAGAATGGGACGTTTCCAGGGCCTCTGTAAACCTGGTTCAAATCTCCCCTTGGACTGACTGGTCAACACATTGGCCAGTTCCTCTAAAAAAATCGGCTAGTTACACTGTTCCATTCTGCATTCCTGCTTTTAAGTTTGTCACTCCGGAACTGTGAGTGATTCTACCTTTATATTGGTCTAAATAATTGGCTACACTTACATTCGGCCTTGTGTGGACCTCATTTTATTCGCATAACGTGTGAATTGGAACTCTGCATTTTTTTTCGTGTTTGCAACTGTGACGTCCTGTGCTGCGCCTTTTGTGTCATCATTCATCAATATGTGCTACAGTAGAATTGAAGTAATTGTTGTGAGTCAGGGCAGGGCAATGATTACATACTGCCCATGAATGTGCATGTACCTTCCCCGGCGTGAGATTTTGAAACGAAAGCTTTTACCTACTGAATTACATACTGCCCATGAACGTGCTGTGATTCTGAAGCATTTTTTCTCCCAGTAATTTCGTGCTATTTGTCTCACGCCGGTTGTTCTTCTCTACGTAGTAGTAACTACGTGTAAAAATATAAAGATTTTAGCATCCTAAGGCAGAAATAATAGTGAAGATAAAAAAAACTACGTACACCCTTTATTTTATCTACCCACTTATAGATATTTGTTCTATATTTGCCCTCCAACCTTTTATGTGTTGGAACAGAGTGCGAGAAATGTCATTGTGCCCTGTAATCCAATAGGTGCCCCACAGGAAACTTGTTTTAACCAAGGGATCCGCGCCAGGTGAGCTTCCTGTTTCCTCTTTATGTGCTGTCAGTCAAGGATGCTCTCCAGTTGTTGGAAATCAAATGCGATCCGCTGCTCATCGCTGCGAAACTGTGCGTGAATGCGTGATGCATGATCCCGACACTTCTGTTGCTAGCCATTCTTGACGTGAGGTCGCATCTGCCGGTACCGGCGGGCCGGGTTCAATCACAAATTCACAATCACGGCTAGCTGGGCGGCAACAGGCAGGTAGGCAGGCTCCGTTTTGCCGCAATCATCCGTCTCTGCCTGCTGCCACGGCACAGGGGCCATTCAATTCGTGCAGGCTCCAAGCCCGCGCCATGCTGCAGTAGTCGAGCGACCTGCATGCAGCGCACAGCCACGCCTGTGCCGTTTCCGGCAGCTGCACCGCACCACCACGCATATCAATCGGCATATGCACCGCGCGCGCTCGCTGGCCGGTCCCGCATGCATGGGCCACCGCTTCGACCCTATCCCGCGCGCGCAAACCGTCCTGTGTCGCCGTCTTTCGCGCGCAGGCGTGTTCGCACCGTTCAGGGCAGCTAGCGTTACTGGGCGAGGCGATCACGTCGGCGTGACTGGGTCAGGAACAGTCAGGCCGAGTGGCGCCTCGGAATACGGCGTGTCATTCGTGCAGTAGTATCGTAGCACCGCTTGATGAAACCTCCATCGCAATCAGAGCGAGGAGTTATTGCGTGGCATGGCGAGACCGCGCGCGGCTCGATCGGGAGCACGCGCGCGCTCACGCCTGTACGGCCGAGGGTGCCCGCGTCTTACCGGTTCGGGCGGCGCCGTCGTGCCGAAAAAGCGTCCGTTCAGGTGCTTGGCCTACGCGCGCGCGTAGCTTGGTTCGCGTTGGCGGTTCATCAGTACCGCCGTGGCGCGGCGACGAATCAGCATCAGTTGCTGCCGCGCGGGGACGGTACATGAGACCTCGCGCGACCGAGCACGAGCGCGTTCGGAGGAAAGAGACGTCACCGTGTCGAGGACAGGCGCGAAAACACGCGTAAGCACGTTAGCGCATGACGTCTCATTCGTGCACATTCTTCGCTACGCACGTTTGAGCGCGTGCTTGTTGCACCGGCCGCTACTCCGGTTCGTTTCTATGTCTGCTCGCCCTCTCATCCACACCAGGTCGAGAAAGTTTTTGCACGTCGTGACCACGTGAAACTAATAAGCCGCGTAAGTGAAAACTCAGCTAGAGACCATGCCTCCGTGTCTCAGTATCGCCTGTATGCATCCGGTTGGCCAAGGAGCCAGACATCAGCGATACAAGACGCGCTCGCATACGGCAATGGTCATCACGGAAACGAACATCACAGACTGATAATTATAACAGAATAGCAAAGTACATTATGCGCCGTAGTTGCTCGTATACTAGGCAATGTCATTCGTCATTACAGAGTACATTATTTACACAGAAAGCATATTTTAGTTCATGTGGAACTAGCTGAAAAGCAGTACAGGACACTGACATACTTTTACATATCACAAACTAAACCTTGATGCGACCATAGCTCAACAGGGCCCTAAACAAAGAGTTACATGGAATAAAACAGACTTGATGCGACAGTAGCTGAACGGCAATAATGCAAACACAGAACAGGAGATACAACTGAAACACGACTTCCAGTACATCGATCGGTAGCAAAGGTTCAAGCAAAACTAGGTGCAGCTGTGACTAGATCGAGAGGGACCGGGTAGCAAAAGCTCATGTGAAACTAGCTGCACGTGTGACAAGCTCAAGAGGGATAGACGGGGATGAGAGAGATGGGAGGATTGATAGGAGTGAGATGGGAGGAAGCAGACAGTAGCACGAAGCTTCCGTAGGTTAGGGAATTATCTTTCAACAAAAAGTCTTGCAAGGTCAAGAAGACATCGATTTAGACTATTTGTTAGAAGAAAACCACTCACAGATGAAAAAAAACGGTAAATAATTGTGACAAAGATGAGATGAGCAGGGACAATGAAGCTCGGTAAGGATAGCGTCGTCACAAATCGGCGCCGGTGAGCTTGCTGCCGGGAGGCTTCAGCCGCTCCCTCTTCCTCATCGTCCAGAGGCGCCCCATGACGAAGGAACCAGCAGCCGAGGACGGTCCATCGCCTCTGGCCGACGAGAAGCTTGGGCAGCAGACCGGGACGAGGCAGCAATGGCCGCTCGGGTTAGGCATTTTCTTTCCTTGGGGTGAGGAGATGGTTAGGACTAGCACAGGACGGAGAAGAAGACGGGCAACGCTGGCGTCCTTTATATAGTGCCGGGACGGGGTGCTGCCGGCCCAGGAGTTATGGCCGGGGAGGGGGGCAAAACGGAGGAAGCAGGCGTCCGGTTAAAACATGCTCCCTGCACTGGTTCTTGTTATTTCTTTTAATTGTTTTTTCTCTCGAGAAGAGAAAAAAAAATACTCCCATACACTGCCTGCGGCCAAATTTCGTGGGGCACGGGAATAAATTTTATTCGATACGATCACTTCGTTATTACCAACAGCTGATGCTTAGAAAAAAAATCAATTATTTGGAAGCGCTAGTAGTGATTTCAAACCAAGTCATCATGGAACGTCGGTACTTCGGCTACATACTTGAGCAGAATGTCTTAATCATCAATAGCTTCGTTGTGTTGTGCGAATAGGATCATTTGAGCAGAATCTAACACTAATTCTAGCTAGTACTGCTTCGTCTACCTTTCTGCTAGAATAAAGGGACAGGGGGCGTCAAACAGCACTCACTCGCATACCCTTGCACTATAACAGTACAGTTATCGACTTATCGCACGCCTGGATTGGATCTTGATCTACAGACGTACGTAATGGTGAAACAGATGTGCATGACTGGTTGGATGAAGCAGTGAGTGCACCTTTATGAACACGGCAACAAAAACCTCTGGAGCGGCCGCTGGTCATGGACGACGAGCTAGCATCACAGAGGCTGGCAGATGGGGTACACCGTACACGATATATATATTGTGTCGCTTGGACACACATGCATGCGCGCCAGAGGTGAGAGGTATAGCGTGAGTGACAGTTTGACTGTACCGGCGACACTGTGCGTTCGAGTTATGGGGAGTCAAGAGGCGGTGCAGAGTGGTGAGGCCGGAGGCAAACGGTTCAATTTCACGGGGTCCCCTGCCTGCTCTTCAGTCACCGCAATTAATCTGCAGCAGCACGTATGATAGTTTCTTATTTTTGAAAAAAAATATTCTCATTCGTGTTGTTTGGAAACATACATCCTTGCTTTGTTCAATGGGTTTTCGTGCTTTCGGAAAGATAGGAACGGTGCAGTGGACGAACGATATCGCAAACGATTTTGCTGGTCAACTTCAAGCACATGTGTCCTTGTGGTGAAAATCATAAGATCTTTCTCAGTTTGGAGCCGTGTGATCTACGTGCCGTTTTGGGCACGAGAAAAATCTCTCGGCGACTCGCGCGCGTGCCGGCCCCGAACGCTGCTCTACATGCCAACGAATCCGCACACGAACACCGGGTCACAATTCGGCCATTGCCCAATGCTTAGGACTAGGACGAAAGGGGGCCAACGCAGCCTGTGGGATCGGCGAACAAAGAATTGCTGCTGCATTCTAGTCCCGGTGACTTGTGACTCTTCAGGGATGGAATCGGAGTTACAGCGGCCGGGTACTGCGTGCAGTCATATATATGCATGGTCACACACATCACGCCGAGGAGAAGGATGCGACGACGGAGAATCGAAAGGGTTCATCAGTTCAGCTGCTGGCCGGCACTCGGCCGGGCTAGTACTAGCTGGTGCATCACATCGACGGATCTCATTGCTACAAACTCACGCAACATCACACAAAAAAAAAACACACAGACAGAAAGAAATTGTGATGTCGTGTGTATGTACAAGTCAGTGACTGCATGGACGATGCATGGGAGAGAATAATGAAGACGCCCCCTGGTTTGGGGACGGGGGTAGATAGATGTGAGTCTGCCTGTCTGCGTCGCCTGCATTTTGACTTGCACCTTTTGGGTACTGTAGTGTAGGGTTTTGCATGCAAATGCTTGACACAAAACTGCACTGCACTGCACATATATACAGCGAGCGAGCTGTGTGCAAAGTAAATGCGATCCACCATTGGCATTGGGTAGCTATGATGAGCGTTCTGAGGCCCTTCTTCAATGCGTTGCCTCCCTGCTAGTATATCTCCTCTTTGTATGCCCCTGCTGCGTTCTGCCTTGCATTTACGCACACACTGGTCTCTCTCTGAGTCTCATGCAAACACCAAGGACCAGCCTGTTTCAATTCAGTCTCTATATCTCTCTCTCTGGTACACACACTCTCGTACAGTACAGTACAGTACTGAAGCATCCAAGTTGCATCTTAAATTCTTAACACCTCATTGTCTGCGTGTTTCCTTGGGCTCTGACAGAGCGCTGAGAGAGACTCCATGTGGGCATATAGCGATCTCTCTCTTTCCCCTGCTGGACACGGAGCAGTATTGCAAAGAATAGACCAGGATAATGGCGCTGTAGCTGCTGTATTGAATTGAATGCTCAGCGCTGAAGAGGAGTAGTAGTAGGCATTACGGATCTCAGCACACTCATTCCACCCGCCTCTCAGTTGGCGGCCGCCGGCCGGCCAGCAGCTTGCATGCTGTGCTGCTGGTCATGGCTCATGCTACAATATACTCGATCACCACATGGTAGGCACCTCTGGTCAGAGCTACGTTGAATATGGATCAACCATGTAAGTTTAGACCTGTGGTCTATCGATAGATGAGCAGCAATTATTTGATCATTATTTGACATACTACTGTAGATGAGTAGCGTATCAGATTGAGATCATAATGCAACCAGCACATAGACGTCGTCACGCAGTTCCATCCAAATATCCAAGCCGTACCACAGCATGACCTGAGAGGTCAGCACAGAGCGTGCCGTGCTCCGAACGATCAACCAACGCATGCATGCATGCATGGAACCGCACACAGGTGCTGAGGTGCATCCATCATCTCCATCGCCTAAACCAAAGGGCTCTCTTCTCTCCGTAGGAGTAGACCCGTAGCTGGAGCTGCGTACAGTCGTAGAGCGTAATCATGACGGAGCTTGCTGCATGGGAGAATCCCAGGTCATCGATCATCTCGATCGATCAAGAACAGCACGGTGCACAGTATATCGGCGCTCGATCGTACTGTGCGACCGTCTATGGCGTTGTTTCTTCTCTTCCTCCTTTCCCTGACAAAAAAAAAAATCCCCCCTCTCACATCGCGTCGCCGCTGCATGCACGCTTCACGTACAGTACGTACGTACGCTCGCGGCGGCCGGGTCGTAGGCCTGCCTTTCGGCTTCCATGCAAGCGGGAACAGGCTTCGCGGCCGCGACGTGACGGCACGAACAGCCATGCATGCATATGCCTGGCGGATGGGAGGGGGGATTCGATGGTTCATCTCGTGCATGGCGCTGGTGGACGCTGGATTCGGCGCATGCGTGTGCATATGCATGCGATCAGTATCGACGCCGAGATGATCGCGGCAAGCCAAAGGATGATTAGGGACTCGAGCTGCAGGCTAGTTAAGGAGCAAATTTCACTAAATTTAACAGTCCTTCTGATTCTTTTTATTTGTCTCCACAGGCTATATAGTTCATTTTCGAACTAACATGTCAAAAATAAAAAGAAACGGAGTGAGTGTACACAGGCTAGTTGCTGCTGCGCGCAGGTGCTCGCGAGGACTTGATTGGCGCCCCATGCACCGGCAGCCGCCAGGAGAGAGCGGCGACGCGTACGTCCATTCGACGACGCGGCCACGCATCTTTCCTTTTCCTTGCTCCTTCCTGCGCGATCATGTGTAGCTGCAGCTAGGCAGCTGAGGCTACACGTACGTACCAATACTTTGCTTGTGTATCGGTGCGCGAGGAGAGGGTCGGAGGCGGTCGCTTCTCCTTACAGCACAGGCGTACGTTCGCTGCGCGGCGGCTAGCTGCACGCGGCACACGGTTGATTTGATTGCACGGCGCCGGGTTCCCGCTGGCGAGGCAGTTATCTAGCTACCGCTCCGTCGTGACTGGAGATGCACGGGAGCAAGGCAAGCTTGTTCGTTTCCTGGGCATGAGAGCACACGCGCCGCTCCCTAGCTGCGTGCACGCCTCTTTGTCGCCTCTGTTCGTTCGACATCGGCACCACTGGCGCGAAGCCTTCGCCAGTGTTGAAGCACCCTGGTGCACAGGCACCAGGGTCCAAAACAACATCTCCTTAATAATACCATAGGTTTAACTAAAATTTGCTTGAAAATTATGTACTCCCTCCATCCCTAAAAAGATGTCGCTTTTAGAACTAAATTTAGTTCACAAAACGTCATCCTTTTAGAGATAGAGGGAGTATTTTTAAGGGCGAGGCACACCAGGTAGTATGTGGTCTGGCTTCGCCACTGATTCGGCACGCAGGCGCAGCTTCGTGTACGCAACGCAACCCAGTCGTGCGCCCGCGGGCCGCGGTGCTGCCTGGCTACGGCGCTTGGTTTGTCGTGTCGCACCCGAGAGCCCGGCGAACGCGGACCAGAAACAAACAGGGCCATCACGCCGTGGGCCTGGCATGGAGTTGTTGGGCTAGAAGCCGTTCGACTGACCAAACGCACCAAGCCCAACCACAAAATCTATCAACCGGCAACCGCACTACACATGCTAATACCGACGGTGATTTTCCTCGTCAAAAGTTACACTTCACGTGATAACGACAAACAAGCATCCGGGGCGGGCGGGTGTGGTCAAACAGGCGGCGGCGGCAGGTCCAGGAGGAGCCAGAACCCGACGCAGCCGTCGGAGTTGAGGTTCTCCTGGACGGCGAGGAAGTGCAGGCCGCCGCAGGCCTTCTTGGCCGCTTCCCAGGCCTCCGCCTCCTGCGTCGCCGCGGGGCTCTTCTGGTACCCCGCGTACACGTACCGAGTCGACACGCCGGCCGCCAGGGTCAGGATCGCCCTGCCGGTGTCCGCCTCCAGCGCGCAGATCTCCAGCCCGTTCATCCAAGCTGAAAGAATTGAATGGATGACAACACAGGTCACTCACTGTGGTACCCTTTTTGAAAAATGTGGTGAGATGTGTTAACTGTAAACGATGACAGAGTTGCACAGTGAATGCAGTAAAGTTCTTGAAAGAAGCACTAGTAAACTGTTCCACTTGAATTTTACAACAGACATTTATAGTGTAATGTACTTATTTATCTGAAATCAAATACATGTTTGTTTTGATCCAATGGTGTATGCTTACTTGTACAAAACAAGTACACATTGCTCTTAGCAGACTGACATTTTTTTGACAGTCAAACTAGTAACACTACAATTCTATCATATGACTCATCTAGACTTATCTACGACAACTACTACCAGTCCTCGTAGTCATTTGGTTATTGGCAGAGGAAGTTATCAACCACAGTAATTCATAAGTATTCCCTCCGTCTCAAAAAGTTTGTCGCTTTGTAGTTCATTTTTGAACTACAAAGCGACAAACTTTTTTAGATGGAGGGAGTACTTAAGGAAACTGGATTTTTTTAATTGAACAGGGAACATATTCACCACGTAATCTGAAGTTATACGTGCTCTCTGCGGCTTGAAATAGTATGGCTCTGATGTGTCAGCAATTCTAGCATTGTAGTTTACCTAAATTTCAGACTTACAAACTTACCAGCAAGTGGCTTAGCCCGGGATGATTCCACGGCGACTCCCGGGACAAGCGTGGTGTCGTCAAGCTCAAACCCGAGCAAGTCCAAATCGAGCCCCGCGCCGAACGCGTACCTCCTCCCCAATGACTCCACCTCCTCCCTCACAGCTGCAGAGGAACAAGCACGATTATAGCCTGCTTCCTCTGCTCAAGCGGCCGTCAATCCTACTGCAAGTGCGCCGCCAGCCAGGTAAGGTACTCACCGGAGAACGGGAGCTGCACGAACGCCCACTTGTCGCCGAAGAGGTTCTCGGGGAGCGTGGTGGGGAACGGGTTGTCGAGCGCGAGCAGCGGCCGCGCCCCCGCCTGGAACCCCGGGTGGCGGCTGTACACGGTCTCGTACCGCTCCTCCAGCCACAGCTGCAGCGACACGCACCGCCGGCTGGGGACGGCCTTCACGCCCAGCTCGCCGCAGGCGCGGGTGATGATGGTCTGCATCTGCGCCCGGAAGAAGCGGACGCGGTCGGGGAGCGGCACCCCGAGCTCGTCGGAGACGGAGGCCAGCGCGTCGCGGAGCGTCACGCTGTTGATGGAGGTGTTGGGGAAGTAGCGCGTGAACTGGAGCGACAGCGTGGCGTCGCACACCACCAGCTCCCACACCTTCTTGCCGCGCGCGTCCAGGATGGGCCGCGAGCAGAAGTCCAGCTCCCACTCCCGGATCGCCTCCGGGTCCGCGTCGGGGTCCAGGTAGAACACCTCCGCCTGCGGGTCCACCTCCTCCTCCTCGTCTTCGCCGACGTTCTCCGGCTCCACCTCTTCCTCTGCGGTTTCGGAGGCGGCGGTGGAGCTCTCGGAGGAGATGGACCGGCACCGGCACTGCCGCGAGGACCAGCTGGTGGCCGGAACAATCATGCGGCGCGCGTGCTGGAGGGACCGTGCGGGGAAGGAGGGGGAGAGCGAGCTGGACCTCCCTGGCGGGTTAGAGAGGGGGAGTCTCCGGTGCAGGGGGAGGCCGCGTCCGGCAGCGATGGCGGTGGCGGTCGTCATGGCGCGCGCGCGCCTACGGCCACACGCAGAAGCTAACGTTGCTGGTGGCGTCGCGGCCTCAACCAGTTCACTGACCGAGCAGAGCACTGATCTTTCTCGTCCGTTATCCGTGGGCCGGCCCAAGCCCACAAACAAGCCCAGCCAACGGAGGAGAGAACAGGATAACGACGACACGATGGAAAGGAAAAAACAAAAACTAGAGGGTGGAAGGCCACGGCGTCCGGAGTCCATACAAGAGAGGAGAGGGGAGCGAGGCGCAGCCGCGGAGGACACAAGCAAGAATGGCGTGCTCCACCAGTCCCTGCTTATCGGCGTCGATCGTCGCTCCTGCCTCTTGCTCTTCGTCCTCTCGCTTTCTCTTGGTTGGTCGCGCGTCGTCTGTCCCGTCCGTGCTCAGGTATGCTCCCTGGTTTGTTGGTAGCTCCCATTCATTTTTGGGTTGTTGCCAATTTCATTACTTTGGTTCATGATCCTATAAAACAACGCACACCCATTTTCTATGAACTTTCGAATATTGTTAGTTTTCTCTGTAGCGCACAGGCAAAACATTTGGCTTACGGGGTACTGCAATCCGGTGAATTTACACTGTAAGTTGTGACGAAGAACATTTAGTAGGAGCATTCTGATTTGTTTGAATGTCAATTTCTATACAATATAATACTGTATTTGTTGATCTCTGTTCCGGTAGGAATGGAGGTGGGAGTATTCTCTATAAAAAAAGGCAACGACTCCTGTGCAATCTGGACTTCTGTGAAAGCGTGCAATCTGTGAATCTCAACCATTTTGATGGACATCCAAGGGTGGCTGCACCTTTTATATATAAATGTGTAAGAGGCGCGCAAGCAGGTGGAGGGATCTATGTGTAAAAAGTACGACAACCTTTGATGTACATCACACGACTGAGATTCGCGGATTGCACGCTTGCACCAGAACCCAAATTGCACAGCAGTCGTTGCTATAAAAAATACTGTATTTGTTACAGAAGCTCAAGTCTGAAGACATATTTCATACAGTGACCAAATCCTTTGATTTTTTTGTTTTTGTTCAATGGTTAAGATTCCTTTTGCTGCATTTAGACTAGCAGACAGCATTACTTGTATGTGCTGTTTGATCGCTTGTGCAGTCGTGCTAACGGCTGTTTTCTTGCTGTGGTTTGGTGAAACATTTATATCAGTTGCACTAATTTTGTTCTCCTCTCGATTATGTGTCTAACATTTCGTAGATGGACTATTCAAGAGAAGCAATCAGGACTTATGTTATATCGGAGAAGCCACGTGCTGAGGTTCCTGGCTTTTGCTAGTGCAGATGTATGCATCGGGCTTTCTCTTTAGGCCATTGAATGTCCTCTAACTAGTACTTTTACTATTTACTGAACTTAGCTTAAATTTTCTTTTGTAAGAAAATCAGACCCAGGTTTAGTCGAGCAGAATGCAGAATATACTATCACCTTCACACTCTTGACATCATGCATTACTCTAAGCAAGATGAGAAAGTACTAAATCTATATGCTCTTCCCTGGTAGCTAAAATGTTTCTTTATCCAAATGAATCAGGCACCACGAACTAAAAGAAGTTCAGGTGACAGTGTGGTAATGGTCGACCCACTTGAAGCTAAGCGCCTTGCTGCTAGGCAAATGCAAGAAATTCGTGCCAGAGAAACGCTAAAGGTGCATTGTTGTAGTATTGAGTGTATTGTGCTATAGACTTCCATTAAATCAATCATATCTGGATGGAATCATCATGATAATGAAACTATGTTTCTTTTGTTGACAGCCTAATGCTTTCCCCTGTTGATATTCTGTCCTGCACTTTCCAAATTCCTTGCTGCATTTGAGTGTCTGCCAGTTTGGTTCAGGCCTAGTTTAGCTAGGTTAACGAGTGCTACATGCTGGGTCGTTTGAAATATCTGCAGACCTTGTTTATCTAGGTATCTTGCCTGCTATATTTGCGGTTTTAGTCTGGTTTTCCTTAATTAATCAAGTGGTATATAGTCTACCTTGTTTCCATTAATAAAGATGCACCTTATATGAAATATCATAACTCCTATCTTGTAGTTCAATAAAAGGGGTGGCTCTTACACATTGTGAGGTCTGGGGAAGGGTTATTTCTAGACAATCTTACCCTTGCTAATGTAAATAAATTCTGATTTCCTAATATACTTTTTGTGGGATAAAACGGGATGCCATGTTGTTCAATTGAGGCATCTAACCTAACTGCAAGAAGATATGAACAAGGTGTACCTAGGTGGACTGTCCACTGCATTAACGTTCACATGGACATGAGTTATAAGAGAGATGCTCTGAGCAAGGAATTCATCCGATAGTGAGGTTCTTGTGTGATAAAAGTTGCATGTGTTTTTTCCTAAGAAAGCAGTTCCACTTTTTTAAAGAAGTATTCCCTCTGTTTTTTAATTGTTATCATTATGACAACAATTTTAGTTCATTTTTGAACTACATTACTTGTCCTATTAACATCAATTTAAAAACGGAGGGAGTAGTAATTTTCTCATATAACACCATTAACTAGTTTTTGTTGTCCTGAAAACCTACATGTTGTATCCTCCTCTATATATCATAAATCAATCTATATTTCTATACTAATGCCCTACTGTATTTTTGTTACTTTTCAATTTTTGACCTAACCATTATGGACTGTTTTTCAGAAACGCCGTCAAGCAGAAGCTATTAATGGTGCATTGGCAATGATAGGACTGACTGCTGGATTGATAGTGGAAGGTCAGACAGGCAAGGGTATCTTGGGGCAGGTACTTAAGTTGATCGTAGGAAGAATACAGTTTGTGGCATATAGATTTGTTCATAACCAACAAATTGGATACTGCTTGAGAAAATTTATAATGAATAACTGTGACGATTGATGTCAAATACTTGATTACTTGAAACCAGAATGATAAAAACCTTTTTACACAAATAATATGTGACCATGTTCTTATTCATTCCTGCATGTATTTGTTGGGAGAATTCAGTTTGTAGCATACAATGATACAATTTTGTCCATAACCGACCAACAACTTGATTATTGCTTGAGAAAAGTTACAAAGAATAACTTTGACAATTGATGTTAAACATTTAATTACTTGAAACCGGAATGCTAGTAACATTTCTAAAATACTAATACGTGACATTCTTGTTAATTCCTGCAGTTAGCTGGATACCTGGCAGCAATTTCTAATCTATTCGGGCAATAGAGGATCATGAACGAAGATTTCTTTTTCACGTTCATTGTCCAGGATGGCTTTTTTGTCTGAATCTTATTGCTTAATCCAATTTTTTTTTTCCAGTTGATCTTAGCTGGCTGTGCAGTAACAGAAGATTGTTTGTTTGATCAACTCTGTTCGCATGGGCTGAACAGTATATGAATATATGATGATGCTATGTTTTATTAAATGATGGATTAAAGTTCTGACATTCCCTCTAAAGAGGTTATGACCAAATCATTACTCCGTCCTAAAAAACTTGTCACTTTACAGTTCAAAAATGAAGTACAAAGTGACAACCTTTTTGGAACGAAGGGAGTACGATCTAATATAAATACAAACACTCACAGTTCTATTGTTTAGAACAAGTCAATGATAACTCGATGGTTAAATACAATATGATTGTGGTTTGGACTTCATCGATATCAGCATATGTTCATGCTCTCACATTTTGCTAGTTGTGCCCTGTTTTGACATTATGATTTTTTCTGTAGAGTACTTTTAAGTTCAACATTTATGAATTCTTTGCGGAGTATTCATATTTAATATTATTAAATTTAGTTTAAAATTCGTTCTCAGAAAGAATTAAACTCAGGACTCTTCCTGAAGAGTGTTACTCAGAAAGTGTTACTCAGAATAGTTGACCACTAGGTTAATTAGAGTACCTAAAATATGATGATACTATGTCGCAGTTGAAAGAGAAGTCTATTTCAACTTCATACGACGTGATAGATTTAACCTCTAGAAGATTCTCTTTTCCCTACATCATCGACCTTGTAGTCGAGAGGAAAAGACACTCTTTCTCGCTACCCGGCGCCGCGAGCTCTATAATGCTTACACCGCATGTTCGTCTGAAAAGGAATTCAGATTTCAGACATGTAAGATATAACATTTCCCATATATGAAACTATGTTTTAAATTTTCAGCATTCTTTACTGGTTGAGTGAAATGCTGAATTCTAAATCTAATATCCTCGCAGGAAGAAGAAATAAAAGGTGCTCGAAATTTATGTCTTCAGACACTAAATTAGAATTCCGAAAAAGCCCCTGGGTCGTCAGCTCTTTCCGCCTCGAATTACAGTTCCCTGCCCTCCCGTTGCTCCCCTCGTCTCATCCGGCCGCGGCTCAAACTTAAAACCCTAGAGCCGCTTGCCACGTCGCTCTCGCGACCGGAATTCCAAATCCCGGCGAGGAACGCGCGCGCTAAGGCAAGTAAGCTTCAGATCCCCCACTGCTTCTAGTTTTTAGTCAATCAAGTCTCGATTTCCTTCTCTTTACCGGCGTGAATCGAAGAAATTTCTGCTATTTCGATGGAGCTTGATGTATGCTGCTGCGCCTCGGATTGGATTTGCTAGAATTTCATCGAATTTTTTTCCTCTTTCAGGGTTGCGCACATGGCTCGCGTCTATGTGGGGAACCTGGATCCGCGCGTGACGGCGCGGGAGGTCGAGGACGAGTTCCGCGGGTTCGGGGTTCTGAGGAGGTGAGATGATGGCACCTTTGCTTGGAAGTGCAAATATTGTTTTCCCTTTTTGTTGGTTGCGCAAGTGCAAGTTAGCACTACTGTATCGCCTTTGTCGAGCTAGGACTTTGCGTGTCGAGTAACTGGGGAAGGGAACAGGGAAGTTACTGTGTAAGTAACTAGAGCCTTATTTGGAAGCGCTTGAGCTTCTGCACGATATGTTTACGAGTTCAGGTTTAACATATGAAAGCATATGGGCCGTGACTTTATAAGTTAGCCCACACTTAGCAGTCTTTTAGGTAGTATCAAGTTTAAGACAGCTTTGTATCAACTTTGAAACCCCCACTTTATGTGTTAGATGTTTTTCGGGTCACTTGAAGGAATGAAGGCATAGATGGGCTTCCTTTTTCTAAAGGGCTTGTGATTTTCACCTTTTTTCCACTGGAACGGTAGGATTCCTTTTGAAAGATTAAATGTTGCCCTTTTCACATTTGTGGATTAGTCTATTCACATGTTAAATTGTTAATAAAGATAATGCAGTAGAAGGTACCAGGTGAATATGAAGAGTAATCAACCAGTGGGAGATGCAGATGTAGATTGAAGTTTTGTTGTGATGATTGTGCAGGAGATGGTATCTCCTGACCTTCATTTCTGTGGCTATGACTGAGGTATAACTGAAAGAGTATGAAATCCATTCAACAATAGGTAGCAGTTTCAAACCTCAAACTGTGGAGTGTGTTTATTTTGGATCCTGATGTTTGTCATAATGAACAGCATGCATTGGTCGATGCAGAGGCTGGAATATTGAAATATATTTTTTTTTATTAAAAAATAATAGGCAGCAATGTAGCATTTTCTGATGAGCTTCCCTCAAAATGTGAATTCTTACCTGCTGTTTGAAAGGTCCTATTAACTCTATTATATTGGCTGTGTAATTATATGTGTGTATGTATATTTAATAAGGTCTTATGACACCTTTTCCAAAGTGGCACTCATGAATTGCAGCGCGGACTGTGGTTGTATACTTGTATGTATATGGCCAGGACTTGTTTGCTGTATGCCGTCCAAAATTGTTTGTTTCTTGGCTGTTAATTAAACAGCACTAACCTTTGTTAAGATTTTTACTTAATCGGAAAAGCAATTGACCTTTAGATGTTATGGTTTCTTAGATGATTTCTGTGCATGAAATGATTTTTCTTTGTCAAATGCAGTGTATGGGTTGCTAGAAAACCCCCGGGATTTGCATTCATTGAATTTGATGATCGCAGGGATGCACAAGATGCAATTCGTGAATTGGATGGTAACAGTCATGGACGCTTGTTCATCACACATCACTTTTTTATCATGCAAAGTTTACTTATTTTTGGACATCTATCTCACAAGTGATTCATTTTGACATCTGGTTTATTATAAAATTATGGGATCTATCAAATTGAAACCATTTTTCCCTTTTTTCTGTAGTATGCAATGAAACTTAATGTTCAAGATAAAAAGTAAACATCTTGAGATTATCAGAAATCATCTCTTGCAGTTGTGTCTCCGATAAAGTGGTAGGCTTAGCTTATATGAGGTCAGGATGTGAAAGAACAACACAGCGCTTTATATCATTGGTTTTCATCAACCCTACTCCACATTCCAATTAGTACACTTATTTAGGCATTATTACAGCTAGCAAGAGTTGTTAGTTCATGACATGCAAAAAAAAAGTTTATGGCTGGAAACCAGCCGAAGTTAGTTCCTGTGTTACCTGTCAATTGTACCTTTTTTCTAGTGTATGAATAAGCCTTTTTGGTATACAATACAGAGTATTGATAACAAGTAACATTTGTAGTATTGTAGCATGAGTGCATGTCTGGGAGTGAAATTATTGGTGCTGCTCCATATTGTCAATCCATGTATTTACTGATTAGCAGATGCTACTCTTGTACATGTCCTGAAAACAAATACAACTGGGAGATTTTAGAGCTAGACTT
Organism: Tuctoria greenei; assembly: GCA_036927565.1. Lineage (NCBI taxonomy): Eukaryota > Viridiplantae > Streptophyta > Magnoliopsida > Poales > Poaceae > Tuctoria > Tuctoria greenei. The sequence goes on from JAYESD010000012.1 coordinate 128,407,872, forward strand.
TTATAAACTGTTATGTTGAATGAAAGTCCTTATAGAACCAAGTTTTCCCTTTTCATTTATGTTAGTGACTGAACCAAGTTTCCGCCCCAACTATTGCGATAAGTATATTTATTTCAATATTTATGATTTATATTTATAGCTGTCTTTTTTATTTGTGCTTGATAGGTAAGAATGGGTGGAGGGTTGAGTTGTCTAACAAAGCTGATAGTGGTCGTGGCCGAGATCGTAATGGAGGTTCTGATATGAAGTGCTACGAGTGTGGTGAAGCTGGTCACTTTGCACGTGATTGTCGCTTACAGGTTGGTTCTGGAGGCCTAGGTCGCGGAAGGCACCGTAGCCGAAGTCCTAGATACCGCAGTCGTAGCAGAAGTCGTAGCCGCAGCTCAAGACATCGGAGGAGCCCAAGCTATGGCAGAAGGTAATATTAAGTAATGAATTTATTCGTGTGATAGAGATTGTTCGAGGGTTATCTAGAGATCTTCGTTTGCTTTGTAAAAATTATGGTTAGCGACTTGACCTGCACCATGTGTTTACTGATGTTTTAAAAATATGTATAAAAAGGGTGTGCCGTTGCTGGAAGCTCCCACACAATGTGGGGTCTGGGGAGGGTAATCTCTAGGCAGCCCTCCCCTTGTTTAATTTGCAAGGAAGCTGATTCAAACCCATGACCTCCGGGACACAAGTGGAGAGACTCCACCACTGTGCCAGACCTGATCTTGTATAGCTGGGAAAACCAAACTTGAAGCGAAATCTACCGAGTTGTATACCTTGGGATATAATTGCAGAATTATGAGTATATAAATGTTCTTCTAACTGATATGCTTGATGGTTACAGGAGCTACAGCCCACGGGATCGTTCCCCAAGGAGGCGGAGTTACAGCAGATCTCGCGCACGCAGTATCAGCAGGTCGCCACCGCCTCCACGTGCACGGAGTATCAGCAGGTCGCCACCGCCTCCACGCGAACGCAGTATCAGCAGGTCACCACCGCCTCGTGCGCGAAGTTACAGCAGGACCCCGCCACCACCTCCAGCGCGGAATTGTAGCAGGTCACCCCTGCCTCGTGCGCGGAGTTACAGCAGGACCCCGCCACCACCCCCTGCGCGGAATTTCAGCAGGTCACCCCCTGCAGCACGAAGCCAGAGCAGGTCACCTCCGCCACCTGCCCGGAGTCTTAGCAGATCGCCAGCACAGCAGCCCCAGCGTGAGGAGTCCCCATATGCTGATAATGCCTGAATTCTTTGCTCCAGAATGCTGAAAATGGAAGGGGGCCCAGCATTTTGCTTATGCCCTATGTTGCAAGTTACAGCAACTGTATAACTCTAGGACTCGGTTTTTGAATTCGCTGGTATTATGTTTACTGGGAAGACACAACTGCTGATACAATTGAGGCAGGAACCTAGCTTTTCTGTTTCAGAGTTTTGACTGGAGTCGGGTCTAGTACATGTAGTTGTCAAGACATATTTCTTTTGCGGGATTGATTTGAATTTTTAGATTGTAGAATTTGGACAAAGTGCTGCTAATATTGCGTGATGTTGCATTGTGTTCCATTATCGTCATCTTTATAGCTGAAGCTGGACCCCAGCGGTTGGTTAGATTTCATCAGTGATATTGCCATGAGCCAGGGAGGGGCTAGGAGCCATGTCAACACTATTGGTGAAATTAGCACAAGGTATTAAACTCAAATTTTTCAGGTCAAGCCCAACACGGAATCATGGACGCGACGTGACGTCAGGCCGGTGTGGTCTTTTGTAGTCGAAGCGTAGCATTCGCAGACACCGTGGACAGCAGCTCACGGGCGGCGCCTGCTGTGTATAGCCTTGTCTATCCTTGTCAAAAGGTTCGCCGCATTCGGGTTTTGGATGCGTTTCCAGCGTCGTGACACTTGATGCACCTGCGTTCTGCGCGGTGGGCGTACACTTTACGGGGTCAGATGATTGTACTAACCTGCCTCGGCCGCAGCTGCAACTTCACCAGCAGCCGCCAACCTATCTAAAAAGGCGAGTTAAGACTGAGCGCAGCGGCTGCGCTATACGCAGCGCTACCTGCTTATAGCGCGCAGGTGCAGCCGCAGCCGCAGCGGCTCTCCTATATATACCTCTATTTCTGAGATATCTACAGTAACACACCAAATATAGGGGCACCTCTATGTGGAGAGAGAAGGAAAGAAGAAGAAAGAAATGAGGAAAAAAAGAAATAAAAGGGGAGGAAAAGGAATAAAATATGTGGAAAATAGTATAGAGCTCTGATTTAGAGGTGAACGAGTGGGAGAAACAAAACTGTAAAGCGAGAATCTTTTTAGAGATGAGATATAGATGTGGAATATAGAGGTGAACCAGTGCAAACGGTCTAAGTGAGGTCACATTTGTTATGGTTCCAGTTTCTGCAAGAAACAAAAAACAGTTTATGTTTCTGCTATGAACTACAAAGCGATATTTTTTTAGGACTGAGAGTATTAGTCTCCATATATCCTTTCCCCTGCTCATATACATCATCACGAATAGCAGCTACTAAAACAAATGGGAAAAGCGACACTGCTGCCGGCGAATAATCTTTCCGTGAGTCGAATACTGCGCAGCGGCACGGATGCAATGAACAGCGAGTTCCAGGAACGCAGGTCACAGGTTGCTCGTGTCGTGCGGGGAAAAAAGCATCTCTAGATGGTAGTAGTAGAGTAATTTACAAGGCTGGGTTACACAGACGATGACGAAGAGTACCCTGGTTTCCGTGCGACTGCGATTGGGTTCGTGCAACTAACTAGTACTGTACAATATTCACGCTACACGAAGCACGCATCGCGTCGCGTCATACGCACGCGTGCGGGATCGGCGGCGCGCCCGCGGTCTCATCAGAAGGACGGCACGACGCCGTAGTCGCCGTCGGAGGACGCCGCGGGCGCCGACACGGCGGGCGAGCAGCAGGCGTCGTCGGCCTCCGCGGAGCAGCGCTTGGCGAAGCGGCCCTTGATGCGCGGCCGCGTCTCGGCGTAGGCTTTGCGGGACGCGTACCGGATGGTCTTCTGGAACCGCCGGTTCTTGCGCTTCTCCCGGTACCGCATCAGCCGCGCTTCCCGATCCTTCCCCTTGCTCGCCACCGACGGCGCTGCCGGAGTGCCCACCGCCAGCGCGTCAGGGACCACTGCCACCTCCGACGATGACACCTGCAAATTTATAGATTATACAAAGGCGTCAACATTTTCGCTATGTACAACACTCAAAAGATGCCTTTTTGTTTTGAGGAGCACAAGATCTAATAAAGCAGCATCAAAGCTTACGCTATGGTTGATGGAGTGTTCGGTGTAGTAGAAACCGCCGCCGGTTAGGTTCATCTCAGGCGGCGCGACCGGCACGCCGATGGCCTTGATGCCGTCCATGGACCGTGCGAAGTCGAGGTCGGCGCCAAGGTACCCGTCCGAGTCCGCGAAAAAGGCGTCGGCGGCGGCGGTGGCGCTGTCCTCGTGGCTGTTGTCGGGCTCGGGGAGGAGCCAGGACGCCGCCTCGGCCTCGTTGCTCCCGTCGTCGTCGTCGTCGTCGTCCGCCGCCGCCGCGTCCTGGACCCCCGCGGCGAAGGCCGGGGACGGGAAGGGCTGCGGCGCGTCGGCGAGCGCGCCGAGGAAGGGCGCGACGGGGAGGCGCTCGTGGCGGCGCGCCAGCGGGTTGGCGGAGTGGATGTCGGCGTCGCACGCGACGCAGAGCGCGGCGGCGTCGGCGCGGCACGTGACGGCGGCCGGCGCGTGCTCGCAGACCTCGCAGAGCCAGACGCGCGCGTGGCGGGAGCCGGCCCCGTGCGCGCGCGCGTCGCACCGGGGGCACAGGTAGGCGCCGTCCGCGCGGCAGTGCAGCCGCGCCGGCTCCGCGGCGCACGCGTCGCAGGGCCGCGCGCCCCAGCAGTACCCCACCGCCGGCTTCTGCTGTGCCGCGTCCATGCTGCCACTCTCCTCCTCCTCGTCCTCCTTCTCAGGACTCTGGCCGGCGTCACGAGTGATTCACGAGCGGAGCGCCGCGGGTGTCACGGATTTTGGGGGCCGGCCGTCTGCGTTGGAAATGGTTGGGTTTGGTGCGCGCGCCGGGGCGGGGACGTTTTGAGGGGGCGGTCGGCACGTGGAGGGGCTCCCCGCCACGAGACGAACGGCCAGTGGACCGGCGTGTCGTCGCTGTCACGCCGGGGCCACGGCACGGGTTGCTACTTTGTTCGTTTCTCCCACGAAGCGTAGCAGGAACCCTTCACGGGAAAAACAATGACATCAGACTGTGACTCCTTGCATAAGACCATTAGCAACGGTTTCCTTTAAAACTTATTATATCCTTCTATATTTCCAGTATATCCTCTATACTTCCAGCATTTCACTCTGGATACTTACTCTATATTTCCAGTAATCTACTCTATATTTCCAGTCCAGTAAGATTTACAGTGAACCACTACGAATAGTCTAAGCAGTTTCTTGGTAGTAATGTTTTTAAAGACCGCTTCGTAGTAGTGAAATTTTATTGTGATAGTAAACTAAAGTTTCTGAATTTGTAATTTAAAATGAACTACAAAGTTACAAACTTTTAAATACGGAAAGAGTAATTCACTTCTACGAATTGATCAAATTGTGACGAACAGTTACTACGCGTACAGTTTAACAGCGGCAGCGGTGACTGCTAATTTAAACGCGCGGGGGCTCAGTTTCGCCTCATCGGACGGCGACATCTTCCGCCACTTTCACGCCGCCAGTGGACGCAGATGCCATTCACACCTGCACGTCCCCTTCCGCCCGCGAAAAGTTTAGTTGGATGCGCCGAAACAAGAGGGCCGGTTGCTGTTCGCTTGTCGCTACGCCGCGGCACGCGTGAGATGACCGGGCCGGGCCCCCCCTCGATGTCCCATCCGATCCGACTGTCCCCGTCACTCGCGCCCCCCTCCAGCTGGCGCGGCCCGGTTGGGTGCCGGAGCGATGACGCTTATCTCTTGCGGATACGCGCGCGCCAGGTCAGCAAGATGGGCCGGCAGCGCAGCCAATCAGCGGCGAGATCTGGATCCTTCGGGTCGAGCCTGGCGGGTGCTTGTGCGCTCCCAACGCTGTCCGAGAAAAAGGTTCCCCTTTTTTCTGGGCGATGTGCATGTGCTTCCTAATCTCGGCAAATCTAACAACTTAAACATAGAAAAATCTGGATCGAGTATCTCACTGTCACCTCACTAAGATGACAGGTCAGGTCTTCCAAAATGGATAGCGACTGTTGGAAGAGAGAGGACGTAACCATGTCTAATCCACTGCTGACCAATGCATGGAGGCAGCAAGAATTGAGATTAGGATAAAAAAACAGAGAACGACAGCTCCAAAGTCGGAGCAAGCCGATGATAGTACAAGATTTTGCGATACGGGAAGAAGCTCCAAGCTCGCGGATGACATGTAATTTTGAGACGAATTATCAAAGTACTTTCTAATCATCTTAGAGTAATTATACAACTATTTTATTTGTGTATGTAAATGAATGTTTTATGAGTTGCATGGTAAATACAACTATTGCAATAGTGTGAAAGTCGCCTCATACTCTATTGCTACACTAAATAACTAAATCTTTATCTCACCCTTTCCGCCTTCTCTTCCACATCATAAAAAATCCTACGTGGCATTTTCTATGAATACGATCTACTGTTTGCGTGTAGCATTGTACCTGCTCCATGATCGAAATGTAATAGAGTGCGAATTAAATGAAGTAAGTGGAGATGACTCCATACCCAACATATTCGGATTTGATCTATAGGTGGTCAACGGGCCGTGCCGTGCTGGCCCGGTCCGAGACCGGTCGGGCTCGTGTCTGAAAAGCCTCGACCCGGCTCGGCCCAAAAAAAATCGGGCCGGAGGTCTAGGCCCGGGTACAGGCCGAACTCAATTTAAGCGTGTCGGGCTCAACGGGTCGTATCGTGTCGGGGCGGTCTGTGACCCATTTTAGTTAAAAGACACTAAAAACAGCAAAAAACATTATTCAGATCTAAACGGGCCGTGTCGGGCCTAAACAAGCCGTGCGTGCAAGTACGACGGGTCGGATGTCCAGGCCTGAGCATGGCCCACACCGGGCTTCGGGTCGTGCCGGGTTTGAACTGTGTTTTTTTGCGGGCTTTTGTGTCGACCCATATGGCATGGCCCGTTTGATCACCTATAATTTGATCCATATAGTACACCAAAATGACGTAATAAACACGATATCATGTCTCTCCAATCTGACACATCCATGTCGACGAATGGCAACTTGTACTCCATCTCACGGTGTGGTTGGCAGTTGGTGAGAAAGAGAAAGGGGCTTGGAGGAGGAAGTGGTGCGGGAGTTGGACTCGTAATTCCTAGCCTTTTGATTGACTTGCTATGAAAGTTGTATGAGAGAATTTAGGAGTTCTGTTTTGCGGATTAAAAAAGTAGTACAAATTTAATCTTACTACCTAAAGGAGGGGTGGCTAGTTTAATCAAATTAAATGTAAATTTCATCTTATTCAACTAGCCACGAGAATAATTAAAATGCAATTGTTGATTCTTATAGTGCTTAGGATCAATACTAGCAATGCCTAATTAGGTTTATTTAGACTTAAACAATCACCAACGACAACATTAACCCTAAGCAAGTAATCTTATATGCAACATATAAACATGGCAGAGAGATTAGGATTAGTAGAAAGTGGTGAGAGACGTAGATTACCTTCAGTGGGAGCACTTGATGCCATTGGGCTCAAGTGATGGTCGACGAGGAGAGCCGGTGATACAGTGCAGCGAAGGTGGCGCACGTAGGTGGCGGCGGCAGAAGCAATAGATTGGATTGGCGGGGCCTCGGGAGCAATTTTGGCACCGATGCCTTATGCCTCTGAGGGCCCCCTGTTCTTATAGCGCGTACGATGGGAGGGCGCCAACGGAACTGAGTCCGTTGCGCCCCCGAGAGTATCGCGCGGCTAAGGATGGGAGTCGGACGTGGGTTGTTGCCCCACGCCCGATACTTACGGGAGATTGAGTCCTCCCGTTGGTTGTTGCCCAACAGGGTGGGACCGGGATCAACTAACATTCTCCCCCTTGATCACGGGACAACTCATTTCTTACTTAACTTATTCTTATTCTAAATTACTAAACTCATGTATATTTCTTCTTGCTTCGACATAAGGAGCACGACGCATCAGAAACAGCCATTTACGTACTGTTCGACTCGAAGACCACAATATGTCTCACAATTAGAAATAACCTTATGCTTAGGTGTCCCCTTAGTATCCAGGATTTGTTTCACGGGCTCTCCCCTAATCCCATGCCGGCTACGTGTTCTCTGAACACATTGGGAGGGAGACCCTTGGTTAGCGGATCCGCAAGCATTTTATTAGTTCTTATATGCTCGAGACTAATTGAATTATCCTGGATTCTCTCTTTAACAACATAATACTTAATGTCGATGTGTTTGGCAGCACCACTCGACTTGTTGTTGTGAGAGTATGTCACTGCTGGCTCATTATCGCAGTATAACTTAAGTGGTTTATGAATGCTGTCTACCACTCTTAGACCGGGAACAAATTTCTTAAGCCAAGATGCCTGTCCAGTGGCCTCATAACAAGCTATGAACTCAGCATACATTGTGGACGATGCAGTTATGACTTGCTTGGAGCTTCTCCACGATATAGCTCCATTCGCGAGGGTGAATATATAGCCTGACGTGGATTTCTTAGTATCCACACAACCCGCGTAATCTGAATCTGAGTAACCTACTATTTCTAATGAGTCTGACTTACTATACTTTAACATGAGGTTCTTAGTACCCTGAATGTATCTTAGAGCCTTCTTAAGTGCTCTCCAGTGGTCTAAGCCTGGATTACTTTGATATCTGCCAAGCATCCCAGTCACAAAAGCTAAGTCAGGGCGCGTACATGTTTGAGCATACATTAAGCTTCCGACAGCAGAAGCATACGGAATTCCTCTCATCTGATCAACCTCATACTGATTCTTAGGTGACTGTGATTGTGAAAATTTGTCACCCTTAACTATTGGGACAGGCGAGGGCTTACACCCTTGCATACCGTACTTTCTGAGTATGCTTTCTAAGTATGCCTTCTGAGATAATCCTAATACCCCTTTCTTCGATCTCGGTGAATCTCAATTCCTAGGACATAGGAAGCTTCACCTAAATCCTTCATCTCAAAGTTTGAGGATAAACACTTCTTAGTTTCTAAGAGTAGGTTGACATCACTACTTGCAAGTAGTATGTCATCTACGTATAGTATAAGGAAAATGAATTTCCCATTCTTAAACTTAGCATAAATGCAGTTATCCTCCTCATTCTCCTTGAACCCAAACTTTCTTATCGTCTCATCGAACTTTAGGTACCATTGTCTTGAAGCTTGTTTAAGTCCATAAATAGACTTCTTCAAGTGGCACCCCATATGTTCCTTACCCTCAATGACAAAACCCTTCGGTTGAGCCATGTAGACGTCCTCATAAAGATTCCCATTGAGGAACGCTGTCTTTACATCCATTTGATGCAATTCTAAGTCATAATGTGCTACTAATGCCATGATGATTCGAAACGAATCCTTAGACGACACAGGCGAGAAGGTCTCGTTATAATCAATACCTTCTCGCTGCGTGAACCCCTTAGCCACAAGCCTAGCCTTATACTTTTCGATCTTCCCTTTGGAGTCACGCTTAATCTTGTAGACCCATTTACAGCCTACCGTTTTGGCTTCTTTAGGAATCTCTACTAAGTCCCAGACTTTGTTGGCACTCATGGATCTTATTTCATCTTCCATGGCTTTACGCCATTCGGATGACTGAGGTCTACTCATGGCATCTTCGTAAGAGGTGGGATCATCCTCTATCTTAACTTCTTCGCTCAAGTATATCTGATAGTCGTCCGGGATGGCCGACCGTCTTACTCTTTGTGATCTTCTTACCTGAGCATCATCTAATGGTTGAGGCTGCTGCTGAACCTCATTTTGTTCGACCATGTCCTCAACAACCTGAGGAGGTTGTACCTCACTTATTTCTGTTGTGACCGATGGAGGTGCAGCAACAGGCGTTGCGTCGCCAGCACTAGGTGAGGGTGGCACGACGACAGCAGGTAGGGTGAAATAAGGCTCTTGAGTCATCGGAACGGGTAGACTAATTCGTTCCTCTTCAAGGTCTATTTCCCGCCGTACCGTACTCCCCCTGATCATAGTGTCCTCTAAAAACACGGCATGTCTTGTCTCAATAAACTTAGTTTGTCTACCTGGACAATAGAACCTAAATCCTTTACTTCTTTCAGGATAGCCAATAAAATGACAACTAATTGTTCTAGCATTCAGTTTGCTCAAGTTCGGGTTGAACATCTTAGCCTCAGCTGGACATCTCCACACATGTAGATAGTTTAGTGAGGGCTTACGTCCCGTCCACATCTCATACGGTGTCTTAGGTACTGACTTAGATGGAACACGGTTAAGTACGTGAATGGTGGTCTTTAAGGCCTCCATCCATAAACTAAGTGGTAGTGTAGAATAGCTTAACATGCTTCTCACCATGTCCATAAGCGTACGGTTTCGCCGTTCCGCTACACCGTTCTGCTGAGGTTCGCCCGGTGTAGAATATTGGGCTACTATGCCATTTTCCTGTAAAAACCTCGCAAAAGGTCCAGGGACTTGGCCGTAAGGGGTGTGTCGACCGTAGTACTCACCTCCACGGTCAGACCTTACTACTTTAATCTTAATGTCGTGCTGATTTCTACTTCAGCCTTAAATATCTTAAACTTGTCCAACGCTTCGGATCGCTCCTTGATTGGATAAATATAGCCATAACGACTAAAGTCATCTGTAAATGTTATGAAGGAATCATAACCATCTACCGATGTCACGGGAAAAGGTCCACAAATATCTGTGTGGATTATTTCTAAGACTCCCGAGCTACGTTTGGCGTTTTTCTTGATATTTTTGGAGAACTTTCCTTTAATGCAGTCAATGCATTCCTCAGAATCTGAAAAGTTTAAGTGTGGAAGAATCGATTGAGATACTAATTGTTCGATCCTCCCCCTCGAAATATGGCATAAACGACAATGCCATAATTTCGACGAAGTATCTAAATCGCTTCTTTTGCGCTTATTACGTCCTAAGTCGTTCTTAGATGAAACTTGATCATCACATACAGCAAATACATTCTCATGAGTGGACAATAAGTAGAGCATGTCTTGTCGGAAGGCAAGACCAATAATCTCATTATTATAACTAATAGAACACTTATCATTACCAAAATGACAAATGTATCCTGAATCATCCAAACATGAAACTGAAATCAAGTTCCTCTCTAATGAAGGGACATAAAGAACATTATTTAGCCTAAGTACAAAGCCACTAAGTAATCTAAGAGATAAGTCTCCAATGGCTTCGACCTCGGCTTCACGCCCATCTGCCACCTTAATCACTCTTTCCCTTCTTCTTATAGTTCTCATCGTACTTAATGCCTGCATTGAATTACAAATGTGCACAGTGGCACCTGAGTCAATCCACCAAGTGGATCGTGAATAATTCGCATATAAGGCCTCATTTACAAAAGTAATTATGTCATTACCTTTCTTAGCACACCACTTAATGAATCCAACGCAGTCCTTCTGGAAATGTTCATCTGAGCCACAAAAGTGACACTTATCCTTGTCCTTCTTTTGAGAGGACTTGCCCTTGAACTTGTTTGACGAAGAACTGGAGCCTGAAACCTTGAAGGAAGGTGGTTTGGGAGAGGAAAAGTACCTCTTTGCCTTTCCCTTACCCTTAATGTCAGCCAGATTGATGTAATCACCATTCTTAGAGCTCTTTATGCGTTCCTCTTCCTGAACGCACATAGCAACAATCTTATCAATATTCCAAGTCTCAGGAAGTGAGTTATAATTGACCACAAAGGCCTCAAACTCCTTAGGAAGAGAACTTAAGATGAAGTAAATGAGCATCTCATCTGGCATCACAATGTTTAACTCCCTAAGCTTAGAGTTATAGTGACTCATCTTATTGATGTGCTCACGCACACCACCTCCAGAGTACTTCTCAGTGACAATCTTTCTCATGAGAGTGCTAGCACTCGCCTTAGTGGAGCCAGTGAACTGACCTCTGACTCTCTCTAAGTACTCTGAAGCAGTATCACAATCAGGGATACTTCCCTTAATTGAGTCTGCTATGGTGCTCTTAATGATCACGAGACACTTCCTGTTGGAAGTGTCCCACTTAGGGAGATCCTTCTCATACTGACCCTTCAAGCTTAGGTACTTAGCCTTCCGCGTAGCGAAAGACTCCTCAGATTCCTCAGTCTCAGCAATGGGGACAGGTGGCTCAGTGGGTCGAGGCGACGTAATCGCAAAATCGAGGTCAGAGACTACTAGAGCCATCTGGAGCCTCTCTTTCCATACCCCGTAATTTTGACCATTGAGGGTCTCAATTGCGGAGATATAGCTAAGTGCTGAGGACAAGCCTAATCCTTCAAAATAAAGATTTGAGGATTAATGACCAAAACTTATGATAAATCATGATTTAAGAATGGCTTTTTCTGCTTTTTTTCACGTTGGTTACTTAGCAAATAATGCCCTTAAACATTAAAACTTAGCATGATAACAAAGCTTAATATGATAAACTCAAAGGTAAACTTAAATTAATCATGGCAACTCAATTTCACGTTGGTTACTTTCAAATTCCATGCATAATTAACTTAACACATCATTTTTCACGTTGGTTACTCAATGAATCTTAAAATAATTATAAACATAAACTTAAACATAAGATCAAAATTAATTGGCAAATTTAAACTTTCACGTTGGTTACTCATTTAAATTACCACTTATAAACATAGCATAACTTATCTTAAACTCAAAAAAATTGATAAATTAAAATTTCACTTTGGTTACTCAATTAATTTATCACTTAATCACAGCGGAAGCTAAAACTTAATTTCTCAATTGATGAAAATTGCTTGAAAAAAAGCACTTAATAGCATTTAAATAACTGAGAAAATGCTCTTATTAGCAATAAATAGTATAAAATGCAGGAAAAATGCAATCACAACATTTCATAACACCACACAAATTTTTCTACAGTTTTCTCAGCTATTTACTTAATTTTTCCAATCATTTTTCTAATTTCTAGAATTAATTTTCCATTCTAATCTTATTCTGAAAATCAGATAATGCTTAAAAAGCTAAATGGGCCAAAGACCCAAAATTCAGCCTACTACTGAAAAGCTGGCCCAGCCCACTACTGGAAAACCTTAGAAAAATGGGAAGAATTCACACGCGCGGCCCATAGGGCATTTGGCCCACGGCCGAAAGCAGCCCAAGAAAAATTCGGAAAATTCCCGAAAAAACGAAAGGGCAGCCCATTCGGCCCGTGTAGCCATCCCGCATGGGCTCCGAGCCCATCAAACTGAGGCGGTGGGTGGCGCACGCTAAGTGTCGTCAGATCCTGATCTGACGGTTGAGATCGCTCGAAGAAAGAAACTGCGGGACGATCTCGTCCGTTCATTGAGCATCGAACGGCTGAGCGGAGAGATCGGGCGATACTTAAGCCCGTCGGCCGCCGTCGAAAACCCTAGCCCTCATTTCTCACCGCCCTTTCTCTCTCTTCTTCCTCCCGCAGCGCAAGAGGGAGAGCGAGCGGCGACACGAGCGTCGCGCCGAGACCTCCGGCGCCGCCGTGCCTCAGCGCCGGCGAGAGACCCCCCCGGGCGGGGTGGAGCTCCGCTGTCGCCGACGGCGCTGGTCGACCGACCGTTGAGGAAAATCGGCCCGGCGCTCGGCCCACATCTGAGAGGAGAGGAAAAAAAAAGGGCCGTCGCGTCGGGGACTTCCGGCACGGCCGCTCCTTCGCTGCCGGCGAGCGACCGAGAGGTTGCTTGCCGTCGGATGAAGTGATGTCGGCCAGTCGCCGTCGAAGGAAACCCGACCGCTAGGGTTTCAACCCGAAACCCTAGCGCGGTCTCTTAGGGTTCTGAGTGGTTTTGTATGCAGGGGCGCCGACGCCACGAATGTCTCCACCATGGAGCGCACCAAGTGCCGCCGGTGGGGCGTCGCTTTGGGGTTAGGGTTTCCTAACCCTAGGCTCTGAGGTGGCGTCGGCGGTTGAGGTGCACGGCCTGGGCCCGAAGCCCTGGCGCCGCACTTGAGGAGGACGGCGCCGCCGGCGACAAGGCCGGTAGGGTTAGGGTTTCCCCTGACCCTGCCCTGAGGAGGACAACGATGGCCGAAGCCATCCCATCCAGATAAGTTCTTATCCCCTTCTCTGTTTTTCTTAATTTGACTCGGGTTCTTTCTGAGTTTCTAATCTTGACCAAAATCAAAACTGAGTTTGTTCCTCTCCTTCTAATTTCTTAATTAACATGACTTAACAGTAACTAATTTCAACTAAGACTGAAAAATGATTAGAATCTTAATTAATCTTACTTAGAGCTTTATTACCTAATTAGGATTGACCAGCACAGCTCTGATGCCATTGTTGATTCTTATAGTGCTTAGGATCAATACTAGCAATGCCTAATTAGGTTTATTTAGACTTAAACAATCACCAACGACAACATTAACCCTAAGCAAGTAATCTGATATGCAACATATAAACATGGCAGAGAGATTAGGATTAGTAGAAAGTGGTGAGAGACGTAGATTACCTTCAGTGGGAGCACTTGATGCCATTAGGCTCAAGTGATGGTCGACGAGGAGAGCCGGTGATACAGTGCAGCGAAGGTGGCACACGTAGGTGGCGGCGACAGAAGCAATAGATTGGATTGGCGGGGTCCTCGGGAGCAATTTTGGCACCGATGCCTTATGCCTCTGAGGGCCCTCTGTTCTTATAGCGCGTACGATGGGAGGGCGCCAACGGAACTGAGTCCGTTGCGCCCCCGAGAGTATCGCGCGGCTAAGGATGAGAGTCGGACGTGGGTTGTTGCCCCACGCCCGATACTTACGGGAGATTGAGTCCTCCCGTTGGTTGTTGCCCAACAGGGTGGGACCGGGATCAACTAACACAATAATCACTCGTGCAAAAATTAAATATGAATCGCACGATCTTTATTCAATGGTTTCGGTATTTTTACATTTGAATTCTTTCACGTATAACATAAATACACTGTTACGTGGGGGGTTTAAGTGCAAAAATGCAAAACTATTGGATGAATATCGTACGATTCAGATTTAATTTTTTGCACGATTGCACCAGAGCACTGATTGCATTCTAATCGTTACCACTAGCTACCCCTTCTAGGTAATAGATTGTAGGGGATTCATCTACAAAATCCCCTTCCTCATTCCACTCAATTTTTATTTCCCACGATGTAAGAAAAGACTTACCCATGTATTGCCCGATTGATCCGAACGTGCTGCTAGTTCTATGACTTCGAACCTGACTCCCTGAATTTTGCTAGAAGTTGGCCAGAAGTCAATTTAAGCCCGGACCAACCCATTTAGAAGACATGGATCCTACCATGGGCTGAAGCTATGGGCCGATCGGCTGGATCGAGATTTCTCCCGGAAAAGGTTCGTGGACCATCATCGCTTCCATCGCTCGGGGTCCTCCTAGTACTAAAACCACCCAAACCCTAAACGCCGATTCCTCCCAATTTTCCAGCTTGATCGCACTCCGGACCCATCCATGGCCGCCACAGCCCCCGCCGCCGCCGCGCCGCTCGACGAGGCGAAGGCTAAGAGCGTCCTCCGCCAGGTTCCTGATCCTTCCCTGTTGTCACCGTACATATTTCTATAACTTAACTACTTTTTCTTTTTTGCCGATCGATTTTCGCCTGGCCTGCCGCAGGTGGAGTTCTACTTCAGCGACAGCAATCTCCCCCGCGACAAGTTCCTGCGGGAGACGGTCGAGCAGAGCGACGATGGCTGTAACGACCTATCCTTCCCTCCGATTGTTTCCTCCTGTTCTGTCTGTGGGTGCGCGGCTGACCGTCTGTTATGTATTGCAACTGTGCAGTGGTGAGCTTAGCCTTGATATGCTCCTTCTCGCGTATGAAGTCTCACCTGGGCCTCGATGCCGCGGTGAAGGCTGAGACTATGCCGGAGGAGTCCGTGCTTGCAGTTGCAGAGGTGCTCCGGCGATCTCCAGTTCTCCGTGTATCAGAGGATGGTATCCAATCCCGTTCCCTATGGCCTATGCTCTTCATTTCCATAAACGTGGTTTAGTAGCAGAACTTTTCTGACAAGTTTTGGAACACCGTGTTTCTGAATTCAGTTTTGAGTTTTGGTTGTTCTATTTTCCACAACAACATTTATGTACGCTTACACATCTAATACATCCCTAGAGATTAAATAGCAAAAACAAAATGTTTACCACTTGAACATTCAACTAGAGCATGTGAAGATAATGCGGCACCTTGCACTTGATTAATTTCATTGCTCGCTGGAGCTCCTAATCATTCAAGGCTTAATCTATGTATTTATATACTTGTTCTCCCTATGTAGTGCCATGATCTTCTGTTAACTTTGGTAAACCATATCATTTGTATTTCTAATTTTAAAGGAATATCACATACATATGTCCATTTTTACAGCGAAGCTCTATAGCTACATCTGTGCTGCCAATGCTGATTGGCTAACTCATGATGTTGTATAACTTAAGTAATATAAGTGATGCTGTTGAACAGATAGTTTCTTCTACGTGTTAGCTGGATTGGAAGTTTATTCATATTTTTCTAATATAGGACAAAAGATTGGTAGAGCTAATGAGCTTTCAAGGCCAGATGAGATCATAGAGCAAGTAGACTCAAGGACAATTGCTGTGTCACCACTACCTTACAATGTAAAGCTGGAGGATGTCCAATCTTTCTTCTCACAATATGCAAAGGTATGATGTATCTTCTTTGTTTCAATTTTTTTTTTAAAATGCTACTTGTTGTTTTATTTCTCCATTTCAACCAACTAGTAAAGGGCGTACCCAGTGCCGTAGGCTCCCACACATTGTGGGGGGGCCAAACATCTTTAAACCCAGCCATCTACAAAGCTGGGAACCAGTGCACCATCAAACTGGACATGGGTCAACACCCAAACTTCAAGTCTGTCTTCCATGCACCGGTGGTCCGCTTCAACAAACTAACACCTGTGACCGTTGGCACCAAAGATACACTTCTTGCAATGCCTAAAAAAACGTCGTGATTTCACGGATCGTAGGAAAATTCTATAGGATGGTGATCAGACCTGCGATGCTGTATGGAGCAGAATGTTGGCCAACTAAAAGACAACATGCCCAACAAATGAGTGTTGCGGAGATGCGCATGCTACAGTGGATGTGCTGTCACACAAGAAGAGACAAAATTAGGAACAAGGTGATACATGATAGGGTAGGGGTGACACCAATTGAGGAGAAGCTAGTCCAACATCGCCTACGATGGTTTGGGCATATCCAGCGGAGACCTCCAGAAGCACCGGTTAACAGTGGGATTATAAAGAGTAGAGAAAATTTTAGGAGGGGTAGAGGTCGTCCAAGGTTGACATGGCAGGAGGCGGTGAAATGAGATTTAAAGGAGTGAGACATACCTAGAGATTTGGCTCATGATAGGACTGCATGGAAATTAGCAATTCATGTGCCAAAATCATAGTTTATTCGTAATTTATTCGTAATTTGTTACTCTTATCTTCTTTCTTATTAACCCATTTCTAAAATAAATAAAATGTAGAATCTTATTTTATTTGTATTTTTATTATTATTATTTTTTTACTTTCATCTTATTTTCTATTACTTTTCTTCAAAATTGTTGGGTTTCATTTCTAGCCGACCCCAACTTGTTTGGGACAAAGGCTTGTTTATTGTTGTTGTTGTTGTATTTCACGAATCGTGGGCGACAGAGCATGCAAGATATTCTAGTACTTATCTGCTCTGCAGTGCCATCCTCAAAGGGTAGTGAAAGTGAATAGTGTATGTCCTATAAAAGAATTCTTCTGAAGTGAAATAGTATCCCTTTTTGAAGTTAACTCTAATATGAATCCTATAATTTCAAGTGACAATGACTATTAGCATTTTTATGCACTTGTTTACAAACTCATAGGTGAACAGTGTGAGGCTACCCCGTCATATTGCAAACAAGAAGCACTTCTGTGGCACTGCTTTAGTCGAGTTTTCTGAAGAAGAGGAAGCGAAAAATATTACGGAGAAATCTTTGGTGTTTGCAGGGGCAAATCTGGAAATAACACCAAAGTAAGCCACTAACTTATTGTGGTGGTTGGTTTTCTCATCAATCAACCCATGCTAAACACTGCTGGTGATGTACGCATGGCATACAGTTGTAGTCTTCTAGATTAAGTTTTCACCTGCATGTTCCGTTGCTTTGTGCTTATGTACTTATTTTACCGATGATCAGGCTTTATATGTATTGCAACAAGGTAAAGGGTAAATACCAGATAACGAGGAACATACATTTGTTGGGAGTAGTTCAAGGTTTGCCGAAAGAGGAAACTGTAGGAAACTGCTACTTAGACATGTGTTTGGTTAGTTGTAGAGTATATCGAGGCACTCCCATATTGTTTTCCAATATCCATTACCTAGCTAATAGCCTAATAGTTGACAAATGATATTTGCTAAATTAGCAAACTGCGTCTAAACTGTAGATAACCATCGCTATACCATGACTTCAAGCGGATATTTTATTCATGCCGACTGTTTGTCATACTTGTTTACATGTTCTTCTGGTACGTGGTAATGTAAGTATGCAATGTCTTTTCATGTTCTTACTTGTAATTCATTGCCTGAATTATGAAGGAAGGAATTTGATGCCGAGTACGAGTCTAAAAGAGAAGCGTTTGAAAAGGCACACCCTAAGAAGGACAACCAGGATGAAGGGTGAGTATCTTACAGCCTTTCTTTTCTGGTGAACTGGTATTTTGTTTCAGATCATAAATAAAAGTCGCCATTTTTTCTGCAGCTATCCAAAAGGCTTAATTGTGGCTTTCAAATTGAAGAAAATCACAGATGGTTCTGCAGGGCAGCAAAATGACACAGACAAAGAAAATGAGTCGGAAACCAAATTAGAAGCTTCCGATTCTATGGAAAAACCATCAGGTCAGGGGCCTGAGGAGGGGATCCCTGAGACTAGTGAGACAAAGGAAGAGAAATGCTCAACTGACTTGTCTGATGAGAAAGAGGTAGAAACTAGTGAAGCTACAGAATCTGAGGAAAAAATCCCTGGAGAATCCTTGGCAGAGAGTGAAAAGCTTGGTGACAATGAATCATTGAGCGGGAATGGCAAAAACATTTCTGGCAGTGCAAAGAACCCAATATCGAGGGAGGATCTGAAAGAATCTTTCAAAAAATACGGAACTGTTCGGGTAATGATGATTGTCACCACTTTCAGGCTTCCATTTTTTTCCTTTTCTATAATTAAGGTGGATCTGTTAGTATTATATCACCTTAAAATGAAATACCATGTTTAATGTTCACTTCTATGTGATCTATCATATAATTTGCAAGTATACCGCTTAAAAATTTTTCGTATGCTCAATGAACCTGAAAGCTCAAATTCCAGTTTCTTTGATTTTCGCTGAATAGCTCCCACTTACATGTTGAACTTTATATTATAGTGCTTATCCCTTTCATGTCATCCCTTCTCTAAAAAATGTTATATACATGTCATTGCTGTCAGAGTGTAGGTCAAGCCATCAAAAGTTTGCCCTTAAACATGTGAAATGAAACACAACACATCTCACTCTCTATGCTTACATGAATGCTACACAAGTGAATACTGAATAAATAGACAACCTTGCTCTATGATCTCTTCTATCTGGGTTCTGCTTGAAGCCTTGAACCTATCTCAGCCTTTCTCTTGTCCCTCTCATGATTCATTTTTCCTCACATCTATATCGTTCATCCAATGACCGCTATAACAATACCTGCTCACCGTTGGTCATGATGTGATGTTTTGCTAGTCATGGCAGTGGCTGGAGGTAGGGGAGTCGAGGAGGAAGAAGAATCCAACCAGGGTGGTCTGGTGATTTTAGCTGTTTTGGTAAAATCTGACAATTTTCAAATTTTAATGGATGTTCTTGGACAAAAGGATAATATAAATGATATGTAGTGAATAACATTTGGAGAAATGGATAGAAATGGAGTAACCACTTTCGTTGTGGCAGGTAGTGGTGATTTGTTGGGTGCCAAATTATGAAATTTCTTTCATGACATTTTCCAGTAACTTAATAGTTTCTTTTTACTTTCAAGAATCAAGATTGTGTGAATTATTTTAGGGTCAATTTACTATTTACTGGGAAATGCTTCTGAATTTCTTCTTAATTCAAACCATACAATATAGGACCACATTGCTACTTGATGGAAGTATGTCTTGGCACATCAATTTTCTCCCAGCGTTTTTGAGGCGACGCCTAGGCGGCGCCTAGGCGTCCAATCGGTCCTCTACGGATGCCATGAGTGCTCGCCTCGCCTGGACCAAGCATGGCGCCCGCCTGGGACGGTGAGGCGTCGCCGTCGCGTCTGGGCGTCGTGCCCAGGCGGACGCCCGGGACGACAACCGCGTCGGGCGGGCCGGGGCAGAGGCGGCTGGAACGGACGGGGCATGATCAGCGCTTGGAGATGAAGACTGCAGTTTGGAATTCTAGATCGGGGAGGCAGGTAGAAGAAGAGGAGACGGGGAGGAGCAGCTGACCCGTGAAGAGGTGAAGGAGAGACGGAGGCGCAGCAGCCAGCAGGCGGCGGCGGAACTGGGGCAGGCAGCAAATTTTAGGGTTACAGAGTGGGCAACGGTTGCACTGTTAGATGAAAAATAGATGGATAGCTTTTATTGGGCCGGATGGGCCTCAAATACATGTCCCACGGCTGCCTCTTCTTCTTCCATCCCTGCCTCTTCTTCTTTCCAGTCCGCCGCCCGACACTCCCGTGTCTGACTCTGCCGGATCTCCATGTCCCGATCTCCCTTCCCCCTCCCCTCCCTTCCCTTCCCCCTCCCCCTTCCTGCGCGGTCGGCGACCTCTGCACCTCCTTGCGGCGCTTCTCCGGAGACCTACGTGCTGAAATCCTCTCCTCGCCTGGTGCTCGCCTAGGCGCCCGCCTAGGCGCCTAGGCGTCCCGGCGGCCGGCGGGCGCCTAGGCGTCCAGGCGAGGATTTAAAACACTGATTTCTGCATTGTAATTTTTTTCTTTCTGGGGCAGCCCGGTGCATGTAGCTCCCTCTTGCGCAGGGTCCGGGGAAGGGTCCGACCCATTTGGGTCTTTTGTACGCAGCCTTTCCCTACATTTTTGCAAGAGGCTGTTTCCAGGACTTGAACCCGTGACCTCATCGTCACAAGGCGACAGCTTTACCGCTGCGCCAAGGCTCCCCTTCTAATTTTTTTCTTTCTAATTTAGTAATTTACCATGTGACACTTCTTGATATCATGTATTTCTTTCCCCATATGTTTTCTCAGTATGTGGACTTCAGTATCGGAGATGATTCAGGATACCTTCGCTTTGAAGATCCTAAGGCAGCTGAAAAGGCTCGTGTGTCTGCTGTACTAACTGATGAAGGTGGTTTCTTAATAAAAGACCACATTGTCACTTTAGAGCCTGTTACAGGTAAGAGTTACTATTTTTCATGATTGGCACTGATTTGTTGAAGCTTTACTTTGATTTTATTTACTTCCAAATTATTCCTCTAATCACAGTTGGGTGCCCTTCTGTATACTGTTGAAGCTCACAAGAGCACTGTAAACATTACACAAATTCGATATTATGAAAGTATTTGTACAGGCAAACAAAGATCATTGTTATTTGGCTGTGGCTAATTATAAAACGTGTAAGTATCATCGGTGCAAGTTGAAGGAACTTGGCTCTAGGAAGTCTATTTGGTCTAGATGAAGGGTCAAATGCCGATAAAGTTTCTTCTTCTCTTTAAATACTATCCGACGGTTTTGTCCTCATGGCTGAACGAATTTCCCTTGATATAAGAGCACTAGTCGATGGTGTTGTGTTAGGCTGGACTATTTTTTGTTAATACTTGGCAGTGTTAATTGAATCCACTAGATATTGCTGATGTTATATATTTTCTGTAGGTGAAGCTGAGAAGGATTATTGGAATACTATTCGTGGCTTTCAAACGAAGACCAAGGATAATAGAAGCTACAAAGGAAGGTATTTCATGTGTACCCTTGATACTGTTTGATTTTACCCGCTTCTCTTGTTTGGCACTGTACTATCTTTGGACGTTAACTGTACTATCTTTCGACGTTAACAAAGAACAAACCCCCATGCGTTCTGCCATTTTTACCGAAAATGATTTGTACCTGTGATGTAACCTAGGCACTGTACTTAATGCAAATACGCTTCTATTATCCAATAATGAATTTAGAGTAACCTTCAACCTTATTTATTTAAAATTAAGGTGCTGTGTTTAAGTAAAAATAGGTACTCAACTTTGCTATGTGTGGTTGTTTTGACATTTTACCAGTACAACCAGCAATACCCGCTTCAATTCTTTTCTTATATCGTTTGGTCCTCTAGTGGTAGTCCAATTTGTTGTATAAACAAGTTACAAAAATCCTGCAATTTACTATGTAGACAATGAAAGGTTTTCTTCACTGGCTTCATACACAACTTTGCGGATGTTATCACCGTTTTCTATTGAAGATTTTTTTTTTCATACGGAATTTTCATTCCAAAGATCAAACCACGATTACATAAAGTTTGACAGGAGCGGGATCCTTCCCCTCTGTCTTGGTGCCCGACAATCTTTGCCTAGGCAAGATCAGTCCCGAAACCATAAACTCCACATAAAACCTGATGAGCAGCTAAAACATCACAAAAGACTAATGGGCTCCCACTTTGTTTGTTGTGAACTTACCTTTTAGGGGTGGAAAGAACTTCAGAGGAGGGAAGCGGGGTAGACACTCCTACTCCGATAAGAATTCTAACAAGGCCCAGAAGGTCGAAGCGGCGGCGTGAGGCTAATTTAGGAGCCATGGCTCCACCGAGTTACTTTTATATTTCGAGACGCTAGTGAGTTTACCGTGAGCAAGAGGTCGACCAATACAGTGTAACTTCAGATCAAGCTTCATGGTAGTGGTGCTTATTATGATACTGTGATGAATACATTTTCCTCGGGGAACCATAAGTGTGACACAGTTTGCTGCTCAGTTCGTTTCATGTGTTCTTATCATTGGGTGTTGGTATGCCGACAGGCCGGGTAGGGATCATGCTAATCGTTTTAATAAGGAGCACCAGGGAACTTTTCTGGAAGCCAACAAAAGATCACATGTTCCTTACAAAAGGAAAATAAAGGTAAGCATATTAAATAGGACATAAAAATAAGGAATTTGGATCAGTGCTCTACAGCTCTTATGCTCTTCATTTGGGCCAACTTTTAACGAGAGTTTGACGAAACAAGTATCCAACTCATGTATACCTCGAAATTTGTTTGTTTTCCGGCATACAATGTTGTCGCTAATAGAGGACGGTGCCTCCTGGAAAGGTGGATTCATCAACATTACAGTCCATCCCCCTGTTGTGCCATAGAGAGTGGGACGTGAGTGATGGCCCTGTTGAAATCGAGCAGCGACAGCATGTCCCAGTTGCAGCCATGGACCTGTGAGCCGTGGTCGTTGCCGATTCCGCAGCTTAACAGCAACAGTACAAACAAAAGCATGGCGCTAAGTTCACTCGCTGCTCAACGCCTTGGCTCTGTCAGGAACAAGGAGCTCAACATAACCTATAGGGATTTAGAGACATAGAGGAGCACATGATACTTTCCATTCAAAGGACTTGTCAAGAGAGAGGAACTGAACTGAAAAAAAAAACTGAAGTTTTCAATAAGAAACCTACAAAATTGACTTAATATGCAAACCCCAATGCGAAAGAAAACAAACATCAAAGACACCTATTCTTCAAACTAAGATAATTGAAAACGCTTTGCAGGTTACTTGAGTACCAAGTGCTTCATTTACTTGATACAAAAGTTGCTTCCAATCCACAAGGCCAGAAAAAAATTGATAGTCTTACAAAGGTTGTTTCCAGAAGAAACCCGTGCAGCTGCAGGTTAAGACTAATTTATTTTTTCACAGCATGCAAGCAGTTTGATTGTGAGATACACCGCAGAGAGAATGTGATAATAGACTGGCTTCGACAAATTAGTCACAGCTTTTAATGTGGCAGATCATGAGTTCGATTAGTTCCAAGCGTCAACAGGTAATGCGATCTCTGTTTGAGCATCAACTTCACGCCGCAACTCTTCAAGGAAGTTCATCTGTTACTCCAGCAATCCCGAAAGCAATTAGGATATAGCAAAACACGATATAGTAGAAATTCACAAGAACTTTATTCAACTCATACCTGATGAGGAAGTTTCAGGTGGCCCCATGATGACCCAGCAGATCCAGAATACATTACTGGTTTTTCTGGACACACATTGTGATAGCATAGTTAATATCAAACATGCGAGTTTCTTTTTCCACTTTGTTTTGTTGCTTCACATTGCATACCTATGTTGGCCCTGGATCCTACTGAACAGGTATGTGGTTTATATTTTGTTGTCTGATTCAGCAGTTAGTGGATCACTATCTATTTGTATTGCCTCACCGATGTTTTTCACTCTTGCTCACTTGGTGCTTCCCTCCCTATCTCGTTTCTGCTCTCTGATCCTCTGATGAGGCCAGACTCCGAGGTTGTAGAGGAACTGCAGCTGAGCTGCTTAGGGAAGAATACTTCCCATCGTTATGTAGCCCAAGTCGGGAACACAGAGGTGTGTTCCAGCTGGCCAGAACAGTGCAGCCGCTCCTACAGTGCTGATTCCAACATTAACTCCTTCCTAACTCTCCTCTTTTCTTACTCTAACCACTCCACTTAGCTCAGCAGATGATGCAGTGCATAATCTCCTGCCCCTTGTGCAAAAGATCAATGCTAGTCCGATGCTGAGCATTGCCCCTAATCCTCCTAGCACATGATGATCTACACTAATACAGACTAAGCAAAATATTCTGATGCTAGTGAGGAACACACTTGACTCACAACCTATTTGATGTGCAAGCTTGACACATTTGGTGTATCAAAGTATATAGACTTTATAGCATGCGATTGAGATTCCGTATTACACACACAAAATCTGTATTCCCAACTTTTCTTGACTTTTGATGTGATTGTGGCGGAGCATGAATATATGAACTTTTCAATCCTAAGAGTTGTCGCAGAATATGTACATACACTTCTACCCCTATGAAGCTCAGCTCTTAAGAACTGGTGCTAATTTATGCTGAGGCTGCGACACAAGAAGAGGAACTATAGTGATGCATAACACCACCGCGCATTATACTGGCATAATCACATAAGAAGTGTCAACTGTCAAGAATGTTATACATGTGACAACATACAAGAAAATAATTTAAATTGTCAAATATATGTAGTCTCAAATTTTTGAAACGTCCATAGTATATGCTCTAAAAGCTACCATGGAGAAATGAAGTAAAAATTATGTAGTCCCAAAATTTCAAAATGTCCATATATTTGCTTTATAAGCTACCACAGAGAAATGTAAAAGATAAAGCTGTAAAATGAGTACTCACCAGAGGAATCAATTGATTGATCATTGTATAAGTTCATTGCAGCTGCCCAACCTACAGAATCAGGATGGAGGCTTACAACCAAAAGAAAAGTTGTAGGGTAAAAATTACTGCCGAATTAATACATTAGATCTAGAAATGTAACAATAACAATTCGGTATCATATATGCCTAGACTACCTGTAGTTGAAGTTGTTAGAGTATATTTGGTAGGCTAGATATTTGTATCATAGACTATCATATCTCCAAGTATCTACCCTATCAAATATACTCTAAAAGAGATACTTGGCAGTCTAATTGTATGTGGTATATTTCTGCAAAGGGATTAGCTGATACTTGACAGTCTAATTATTGGAAGGACAATATAGATTACAGGAATAGCCCCAAATTTATATATTCTTACATGTGAAAAGCAAAAAGCAAAATAACTGAGAATGAAATGTAAATGGTCAGTTGGCCACTCTCACAGAAGTGAAACAAACGTAATAGATTGAATCATTGAATAAACTTTCTTGGTATGTTCCCTAAATCTAAGCACACAAAAATTCTCAGCACCAAAAAGATAAAAAAAAAACTAAACACAAACTTTGAAACTAAACAAGAGTAAGAATGTGCAAGCTCGCAGAG
Organism: Tuctoria greenei; assembly: GCA_036927565.1. NCBI lineage: Eukaryota > Viridiplantae > Streptophyta > Magnoliopsida > Poales > Poaceae > Tuctoria > Tuctoria greenei. The sequence continues at coordinate 128,432,967 of JAYESD010000012.1, forward strand.
AAACTTACGGTCACTGAGAAGCTGTGAAGCCTCACTGGCAGAACATCCATCCAAGGGTACTAATCTTGTTTGACTGTAATCATTCTGAACACTGCCGAAGAATGGTTCATGAGGAACAATCGGAGGAAGATTCTTTAACGAAGGAACATGGCTCTTCTCTCCATCACTGCTGTACGGATAATTAGCCTTATCGGCCCTATCTGTTTGATTAAATAACAAATTTCAAAGAGTCCAACAACATCAGCACAGCATCACCACTCTGCATAACAACTTTCGAAAAAACAGCAAAGAAAAACACATATATACACCAATAATAATATTGGAAACTAAAATGTGGAAGTGCTAGAGGTTTATGAAAACCACCAGTGATCAGGTCCAAATATAATAGAAAATTCCTGCATAAAGATTTATTTCTAATTTATTTGCTGCAGGTGACATACATTACACTGCCCATTGTTGGCGAAAACTAACTTTTTTATCCATGGATTGCACGAAATTGTAGATTTTGTTGAGGAAACGCCTTGTCATTACCAATTTGGAAGCTAGAAAGAGATGTTATGCGCCTATGTCTATTTGCAAAAGAACAGCCATATTTCGGGCCCTGAACATTATACAAACTACAAAGAGAAACATAGCAAGTGCCTAAAAGTCATTGCAAAACCTGATAGTTTCATGTATCATAAAAAACTTAGAATCCAACCACATTGAATAAAATGCCTAGAGACCTCATCAGCACATGCCCAACAGACAAAAAATCAGAATTCAGAAAGCATAGCAAGTGCCTCAAAACATGATATAAGTAGTGTTGAAACGAGATGTACCTCCAGACTTGCGCCTGTTGTTTGCGCGATTCCTGAATCACATTGAGAGTGAAGATGCCCATAAATAAGCAGATCATAAGCATAAACATGTAGAAAGAAGGAAAGCTACCAAATGCCAATCTAAATAACACAATGAGATATTTTGAATATCAACGGATGGCTTCAAATTCTGGTCGTCAAACAGATCCAGTTAACAATGTGAATATCCCATTATCAGCTCAGAAATCCCAAGAAAAGTGATAAGAAGCTATATCAACTTTTATCAACTGATTAAATAAACAGAGTGATCGGTAGATCACACAAGGTATGTTGTTAATACACACTTCAAATCAGTAATGCCTCACTGCCTAATTGCAAAAAATCAGATGGAGACATTAAATGCACAATCTGCAAAACGAGTGTAGCTATTCAGCCAAAAAAAAAAAACTGAAATGGCTTTGGGGAAGAAGTAAACCCCAAGGTTCCTCTCCACTAAGACTATCCGCGGTGGTTCACTGTAAAACTTATTGTACTGTAAATATAGAGTAAACTACTAAAAGTATAGAGTAAACTACTAAAAGTATAGAGTAGATGTCCAGAGTGAACATGTTGAAAGTATAGAAGATATACTGGAAGTATAGAAGATAGAGTAAGTTTTAAAGGGAACCGCTGCGAGTGGTTTAACAGGCTAGATGACCATGCCAATACATAGGCATCATGCATTTGACAAACGCTTGTCATGCTCGTTTAGCAAAAAAAAAAAATGACAGCGTCCAGAATACTAGTAACAGCGAAAAGAAATTTTTAAAGTTATATGAAATATTAATGAGGATTAATTGCAGGGCAGATTTTTCCAGGTGCTACCTCAGATCAAGCCAATCAAAGCAGCTCAAAACGAGCCAATATTGAGCCCTAATCATAGCAAAACAATTTTCAAATGAAGGAAATCCAGGCAAAACGACGGGCACACTGTCGTCAAAGCTTCCGCTGCGGCCAACCGAATCACCACCAGAAACAAGCAGAGCAGCCACGAAATGCCAAGAACTTCCCAAATCCAAGGGAACCATCGCCTCACCACAAGCATCCTAAAACTATCAAGAAATGCCCAAGCGGATCAGCTCAGGTTGCAGGGGGAAGCCCTCATATTGCGATAGCGTTAGGCCGCATCGATCCAAGAAACAGAATGATCCTAGTTGCTTGCTTGCTCGGAGAAACCCCAACGCACAAGAAGGAAGGCAAATGCGCATGTCAGGGCGGCGACCTCACCTGTGCACAGGAGGGGTGTATCTCTTGATGCCATCCGCGTTGCTATCCGCCATCCCAGCAAGGCCGCCGAGGTAGCACGGGGGTGGGATGGTTGGTGAGAGAGGGGAGGAAGGATGGTTTGGTGGGTGGTCTCCGCCTCCTGCCCGGACACCAGCAGCAGCCTGGTGGAGAGATGCAAGCGAGAGGAAAGCGGAGGACGACGACCAAAGGGTGGAAAACGGGAGGCTGATGCGTGGGCCCAGATAATTGGGTGTGGAAATCGGAAATGTCCCTATCCAGGAAACTATTAGTTGCCGTCGTCATCGAGCCTACGAGTATTACCATTGGTTTAGAAAGAGGTTTCAGACCTACAGCATGACGCCGCGAACGTTCGACCAAATATCTTTCTATCCTTCGCAACAGCTTACTAAACAAATGATTTTCTAAAATTTACTAGCATCATTTATTAACTTACAATTAATTATAATAGCATCATTTATTAACTTACAATTCAATATAATAGTACTTCCTCCGTTCATAAAAGTAGTTTATTTTTTAAACTAAAAAGCGACAAACTTTTAAAGATAGAGCACATTAGTATCATGTTTTTTGTCACTCTGAAGAACGATGCACACAGATCGTACTCCATGAAACGCTCTGTTTCTTTGATTAAGTAGCACAAGGGGTTATTTCAGACCAAAGGCTCCAGCGTGGCAAAACAAATCGTCCAATACGGGATTAAGCATCCCGGTCAGATAGATAATTTATGGAGTTAATCTGGAAACGAGATGATTCGAGATAACTAGAATAAACTTTTCATTTTTGTTTATATCACCAAACGGGCGATTTATCAAACAGAGCACAATGACATCAAATCTTCTGACGTTCTGCAGGACTTCTTCCACAGCAAACAGTGAGCAAAACCGATCTCATGTAGACGGGAGGCATGCCGCCATTCCAGGCTCTGTTGCGCGTAGGCCAGCCTGAACCCGACTTCTACTCGACTCTGTCACACCAAACTCAGCTGGACTCAAGTCTCAACTCTCGAACAGACCAGACCTCTGTTCTGTTCGGTCTCAAAACTGGATAAACAAACAAAACGACTCGACGAAGACCACTGATGAACAAATAAAAACTGGATAAACAAAAAAAAAACAGTTCCACCCGAATATATAGTTAAGAGCCAAAAGGGAGTGCTTGTTTCTTACCAAGGTAAACGGTACCAATGTATAGTAAATACATTAGCCACAAAACTAAATCATGTTCCAACATCTACCAAAATCACTTACTGCAAGGTTACAAACCATACTACCAAAAGGAGTAAGTTTCTTTATCACAGCAGAGTAATATCAAGGTTCCTCATGCATAGCCAGTCATGCCGACACTGGGATTTGTCTTGCTCATATTTTTTACAGCTTGGCTCGTTGCCTTTGTGTAGTACATGTAGAAGTACACGTCCAGAATCATGGTGAAGACCACGAACACTGCTCCGGCGATAAACACTCCTTTCCGCAGAGAATGGCAAGTCCAGTTACCGGCATATACCATATCCCTGTACTTTGTGTGGTAGGCATTCTTCGTTGCACCAGCAATCAAGCAGGACTCTGCAATTGCAAATGTGATCCTGCAAAACCCCTGAAACGATATAACATATGGTGGGAAAAAACTTGGAAAATACCAAAGATTCTTTGTTTTATTCTCTACTATTTTTTTATCATGTGTAAGAGAGCTTAGTAATTACCATGAAGATGCAAAGTATATAATTGACCAGGCTCTACTTCCACCTGGTGCAAGTGGTCTGCCAAAGCACATGCATTTCGTAACACACATAAGCAGTGACTGGCCTAAGAGAAGAAACAGAAAAGCACCAACACCATAGCCAGTGGCAATATCCGAGTCATAAATACAATATGTGGTATTGGAGTTGTCCGTAACTATTGAGCCCTGTAATTAAGAGGAAAACAGTAAACTGTTATGATCAGAAATTAGTTCTCATGGAGCTCTTATACTTCACTTAACATACATATGGATGGTTTTCAACGAATGTACGAAGAGAAATTGCAATTTACTTTTAAAAATATTTTAATCACTTTAAAAAGATAAGCATGCACTTAACGACCATCTCAGTGACAGAGGTGAATCCTTGATAAACGTATATTTTGATGCAGCATCAGGATCCGGGGAGTTTGGTCAATTCTGTTCTCTTGATTTTTTTTCAGTCAGCGCCGCATATTATTGCTGCCCCCCCCCCCCCCCCCCCCCCCTGCAAGTTGCAGTTTCTGCGACTAACCAGGTTCTGTCAGGAAGCTGATGTTAAATTCTGTTTTTTTGTTTCCATCAGGATTGTTTACATTCTCTTCTGATAGAGTACCTGCAGTCTTGATGGTTGCACTCTGATTGGATGCCAAATTCATTCTCTACTGCACAAGTGATTAAAAGCTATTATGTATTGTGCTTTTGTTGCAACAACCTGAGTAGTATTAGAACTTATGATCTGATAGTTCAGTACTGTTTTGACAATCAAGTGGATGATTAATTTTACTATTGATTTCACCAAGGTGTATTAGTTGATTATTGGAGCATGATGTAATGCATCCATTATAACCTGTGTCTACTGTTTAATGAAATAAGATCAAAACTTTATGTTGGGCAACTAGGACTTATATCACCTATGTTTTAGAAGCTTATAGATCAGGGAGGTCAGATGTATCTGTTCTCTAATATAACATCCAACAATAGCATGATAGCGATATTTTAGGATGATGCCTCTTTTAGACTAGGATCAACAAGTAACACTAGATTGTGGCTGCTCTTGTCGCTCAACAGATCAGATGGCTGGCTTCCTGCATAGGTTGAGGAGCTGCTGCCTGCAGTGATCACAAAGGAAGTAAAGGCGCTTCAAGCTGCTGGACTGGAAGACAAAGCCCAGCTTCAAGCTACTGAAATGAAGCTTCGAGAAGGAAGCCTCCCTTGAGGAATTCATGCATTATATGCTTGATCAAGTAAAGCGACCCAAGGTGGCCTGTAAGAAGTTTCATGAACAGCCTATAGGGTTCTTGCAGGTTCTTGCAGCCTTCTGACTCTAAACATCAATAGATTAAGACGACTGGCTAAGGTGACATAATAGTTTTAATTTCTATTATCACACATGCACACTCACTATACTTGAGAACCATTATTCTGAAATCTGAATCTTTATTTGTTGAAACATATTGGTGCGGTTGAACTTAAAATACCGATTGGCTATGTGGTTTTATTTGGAAATAACTTCAACCAATTGATAATATTGTATCGTTACTCATTTTAACGCCTGTAGCAAAGTATAATGAACTACACAGTGCCCTTTATGTTCAAACGGTACAGTTCAACCAAAATAGCAACTGCAAAGAACATGAGTCAAGCAGTGGCGACGCTGGTTGGGTGATTGTTCCTACTGTTGGGGTTGGATGTGTTGGAGCTGAGAAACTAGAATAGTCCCCCAAAACCCTGGGTTTTGAACCAAATCGCAGGAACCCTTGAGCACGAGTCTAAGAATCCAGCCCCAGATCTCCGAGCATCCTTGCGATCCAGCGCGTGCGCAGTCAGAAGGGGGAGCGGATGCTTGCTGGTTTCTTGATGCGCGGATAAGAAAGAAAAGGCCGGGGAATCAGTACCGTGCTGCGGCGGCGCTCGGCGGCGATGGCGAAGCCAAAGGCGGTGAGGCAGAGAGCGATGACCAGAATGTGCACCAGTATGGAGCTCCTTCCCGTATCCGCCATCGTCGTCCTTCTCTAGACTCCCGCTGCTCTGGGTGGCGCTTGCTCTCGCTTCCTCTTGGTCAGTGAGGCGAGAAGCGGAACGACTCTCTGGGTGGGGAAAGTGAGCGAAGTGCCAGCAGTAAGAGGGCCTAAAGTTACCGTGGTTAATATGAGTACGGATGCAGCTAGCTTCTTAAATGCTGCAAGTATCATTTGGCACAGTTTCACAGAGCTGATTCTTTGGATTCATTTCTGATTCTCTGTTGATGTGATTATGTGGCTGAAAATGATTCTCTAGAATAAACTCTTAGAATTAGAACAGAGAATCACTTCACATAATCAGAAGAAGCTACTTTTTTCAGCTTTCAGCCCCTTAGTTCATTTCAGAGAATCACTTCACAGAATCAGTCAAGAATCACTTCTTCTGAAAAACAGTGTTTGACACAGCTTCTCTGATTCTGTCTTAGAATCAACTTCTCTGATCCTTACATTTAAACCTTTTCACTTCGCAATACAAACTCACTGTAAACAAATCATGTGAAAGATTTAAATACAGAAATAGTGGTAAGCATGTACAAACTATGACTCAAGAAAGATTTTTACACAATTACACTACAGGTCTTCGCAATCTAGTCGTTCCATTCAGACGATCACTTTTTTTATTTAGTACATGCTGCCCCTGCCTGCTGCCTCGTCTCCTATTGCCCCGGCTCTGGATCAGGCGCGCATCATTGGAGCGAGTTTGAAAGCCTCATCATGGCTGCTCCTGCTCCTGCTCCAGCGCTCCTGCTTGTCTATTTGCCACAGGTGGGTCCCACATGTCAGAAGAAAAATATGGGCCCTGATTTTGATAGTTCGAAGAAAATTAACAGCTGAGAGGCCAACTTCTAAACAAAAAGTATGGACTCTGTTCTTTGCAGTACACTGGAGATGCTCTTGCTCTTCGGTCCATCTGATCTGCCTCTGCAGGCGATCCAATCGAATTGAAAAGGGAGTGTTGCCCGTCAGCCGCCGTCCCCCTACCATTAATTCATTAGCGCATGGTTTATTCCCCGGAATATGTCACTGTTTCGCTGGCATCATCCACATGATATATGCGCGGTCTCCTCGTTTCGGATAGCTGCAGCTCAGGGTGCGCCGCTTTTCTTCTTCGTCTAGCCAAGCAACAACAAGCCTCTTGCAGTTTCTTCCTTCCTTCTCCTGGATGAGGGTGAGGCTACCTAATTGACGCAGCTTCGAACTTGTTTTGTTGGTGGTCATCTAACCTGATGATCATCACGCGTGCATGCATGCATGATTAGATGACCATCAGGAAACATGTTCTCGAGGCATGCAGACAGATCAATTCATGACTTTTGGCTTTTCTCGTCTCGACCATGCATATAAGGTTTTGTGGAGGTCTGAAGGTGACCTGCTGCTTCTGCTTGGCTTGGCATGAATGTTACTTACTTGTGGATCCAGACCATAAACATAGGAGAGTTTGATTCTCTTCTCCATCCTTGTTCTTCCTTTTTTTTTTTTTTTGACCTTCATTCACCTTCTCTCTCATGTCCTCTCCTTCCTCTTGCCTAAATTTTGGGAGGGGCTCCATTGAGTTGGGGCAGTAGGGGGGCTCGAGCCCTCTTGACCTCCCGTTGGGTCCACCCCTGGATGTTACATTTCTGAGACTGATTAATTCCTTTGAAGCGTGCTTGCTAGCTATGGGTTTCTTTCCTGATCTTTGACAATATTTCGTTACTTGGAAAAAGGCAAATGTGATCGAACTCTTTGCCTTTGCGTGCGCTCCTGTCGTCAGTTTTGCTTCTCTATGTTCGTGTTTCTTGTGTGTTTAGATTTAGCGTGTTTTCTTGGAGATGCGAGCCGCGCATGTATCTCTTGCAAGTGAAATACTCCTTTCGTTTCGAAAAGCTCGTCGTTTTTTAGTTTATTTTTGAAGTACAAAGCGACAAGCTTTTTGGAACGGATAGAGTATATAGAAAGTGGAGATATGTCTCTCAACTCTTCTTTTTCCTTAGCAATATAGGTGGCCATATGGGCCGAGCCAGATGAGCCAGCACGAAAGCTTACCAAAAAACACGGTCCGAGAAAATCGGACTCGGGTCGTCCCAAAGCCAGGTGCGGCCGTGCTCGAGTCTGAACCTCCGGCCCATCGGGCTTGCTGGCACGACCTGTTTAAGCTAGAATGATGATTTTTCTGCTTGTTTTAGTGTTTTTTTAACTAAAACGGGACACGGACCAGGTTGGCCCGTTTATGGTCCGACACGACCCGACATGCTTCAAATGAATTTGAGTGTCCATTTGTTGGGCACCTATATAGCAAACAAACAGAGAATCCAAATTGTCGCGGAGTTGACCATTTCAGCAGTATCTTCATCATATATCTTAAAAATGACATTTATTAGTTTTAAAAGATCTCCTATTTCTTTAAGACTCATGCAGCACACAATCTAACCGTTGATTTACATAGCACCAAAATTTCTCCTTTGCTTCCACAGCGGCGGCTCGGCGCCTGCAGTCCTTGCCAGGGCCGAGGGGGCGGGCGCGTGGAGATGGAGGAAGAGATGCTATAGCCGTTGGAGATGCTCTATCGCACTATCGCCAGCTTGCAATATTAACCAGGAACTGCTTTGTTGTTTTTCGAAATCCACCAGGAACTGCTGCTTCGTGAGACGGGGAGGATGCAGGAAGCTGAACCCAGACTTTTCATATAAAGTTTTCTGTAGTGACATCCTGTCGGCTTGCAGTTCTGGTGGGGAACTGCCATCTGCTTTGTAAAAACGTGACAGCTGGACGCGACTTTATGTCTCACTTGTTTGTATCTCGCCACAAAAGGATGACATCAATAACATTACTACTACATGGAAATACATACTCCCTCCTTCTCAAAATAATTGTCGTTTTGGATAAGACTTTTAGTTCATTTTGAATTAGAAATCTTGTCCAAAACGACAATTATTTTGAGAAGGAGGGAGTAACTGATTATCAAATTCGAGCACCGCACAAGTTGTCAGCAAGCGAAATACTAGTATTTCCCCGAACCCAACCCCGGAAATTTCCCACTTCCCTCGTCCTCCATTCGATTTCGATTCTTCTCCGCCGCTGCGCCTCGCTTCCTCCGCCGCACTCCCATGGCGACCGCCGCCGCTACCACCACCACCATCCCCTCGTCGTCCTCCTCCTCCGCCGCCGCCCAGAACCCCAACAACCCCTTCAACCTGAACCTCAACCTCAACAACCCCTTCTATAACCTGAACCTCAACCTCCCCCCATGGCTGCGCTGCCCCTTCACCTTCCTCTGCCCGCCCCCGCCGCCGTCTCCGTCCCCACCTCCTCCCCCTCCTCCCCCGCCGGAGCCGGTGGCCGCCGCGGCGCGGACTTCGCGGCGGATTATTCCGGGGCTGCGAGTGACCACGGAGTTCGAAAGCGAGGAAGGGGTGTTCACGAACAAGGTGTCGTGCAAGCTCGCGGGGGGGCTCGCGAAGCTGCGGCTGTCCTTCCAGAGCGACCCGCAGGGGCAGGGGATTCTCGGGGACGACCTGGGCCAGCAGCTCTTCGACGCGCCGCTGGTCGGGTTCATCACCAAGCACTTCTCCGTGCTCTACGACGTCGAGGAACGGAACGCGCTGCTTAACGGTAACGCGTCGCTCCCTGGCGGCGCCGTCCAGCTCCGTTCATCGCTCGATGTCAAGGTATCGCAGCCGTCATTCTGAATCCACCTGCGTTCGCTTTTTGCCTTGTGTTCTGATAATTTTAGTACAGTGACGAAATATACTCCCTCTTTGTATTGTATTCTGACACATTTTTCTTTGTATTCTGATAATTTCAATACAGTGACAAAATATACTCTCTCTGGTCACAAAATGTTGGCGTCTGAGATACTCTGCTTAGATGCCATTTCGTTTAAGCTTGTTCATGTTTAGAGTCTGCTGACTCAGTGAACAACACAACTATTTTGACATTTTCTAATGGAACTATCATTGATTTCTCAGGCACAACAAGGGGAAGTTTCAGTGATAACTAGGTTGGGTGATCCATTATACAAACTCGAGTTATCATCTTTGGTGCCTTACAGTGGTCTGGTAAGATTTCTTCACTTAATTAATCGTTAATTGAGTTATTCAGTATTTTGTTTTCCCATCTGTTTGCAGCCATTGGGCATGCTTAGTCGAGATTGCTGTGGCTGCTAGCTGCTGCAGCCACAGCAATTAGAAACAAATGCAGCCATTGTTATAACTTATAACTCCAGATAAATCTGAAATCTTTGTAATTATAGAAATGATATTTATTTGTTGTTGATGATCTCTCACACCACTCCAGTTCTTTTTCTGAACTACTAGAAATGCTATGTCGAACAAAAATTAACTACAATTTTGAAGTGCTGACCTTTCAAATATTACTTTGAACATATTATTCAAAATGTCTGTTGTACATTTGGTTTTTATATGTTGTTTTCTATTACAGTTCTCTTGCATGACTGTAGTTTTGAGACATCAATGTTCTTAGCAGCAAGTGTTCTACAAATTTTCTTTTATCTGGAATACGGGTTGCCATCCTGTTAAATGCGAACATAATCGTTGTATTTAATATGCAGCCAAGGGCAACATTCCACTTTCCTATTGGTGAAGTTTCAGTGGAAGAAGAGGAGAAATCGTTGTCTATACGTGGGGTTGCTAAATCTGATTTCTTGGATGGTATTCTGACTGCCGAGTACAATGAAAATGATCTTAATCTAAGATATTGTTACAAGGTGATACGGTTAATCTTTTCATTTGTTTTACTTTTCAGACATTTCGTTCAAATTGTGTCAATGCATATGTTTCTAATTTTCTATTGCAGGACAATGAATTAACTTTAATTCCTAGCGTCTCCTTGCCTTCCAATGCGGTGTCTGTAGACTTCAAACGGCGTTTCGGTCCTTCTGATAAGTTGAGGTTAGGGTCTGCATTTTCCATACAATGTTACTTGATGCATCCTTTGGTCATTGTTTGCCTTGAAGTATTTAAGCTGCTGATGCTTCAGGCCTTGAATTTCTAAGTTTCTACAATATGGTATCATATGTGTTGCATTTACGTCCTTTCTTTGTGCTGAATCTTATTTTCTGGACATTAGGATATTTCTGCAAACTAAGTGGTTGACAATTTGACATTCTACTACTATTACCTGAATTTGTTTGCCTACATGAGAAGTTTGTTTCATTAAACTTGAACGATTTCAAATATTTATAGAACCATGGATGTCCCTGCGAAATGTCGACATGCATAATGTCACTAGACCCCACAATGTGTGGGAGCCTTCGACACTGGGTACACCCCTTCTGTTCAGCTTATCTTGTTCAGATTCATAGATGTCAGCAACATGCTCTCTATGGATGTCAACGGTATTCATGGATCTTATAATACAAGTGAACCAATGATGAACAACCAATCATCCTTCATTTAGTGTTATCTCCCCAATTTGATCCAAGCCACTTGCATGAATTACTGCATGAATGCATGATGCAAAAATTATCCTATACTTATTTTACCAGTATAAGTTTTTGCCCTGATGTTTGTATGTAATTCTGATTTAACCCCTCCTTTCAGCTATCATTACAACTTCGACACTGATATCTGGAATGCTGTTTATAAGTATACAATGGGTAAAAATTTCAAAATGAAAGCTGGTTATGATTCTGCAGTGCAACATGGGTGGGCTTCCCTATGGGTATGTACAATAAAGCTGCTTTACTTTGCTACAACAATGTATCTTACTTTAATTATGCAGCTGATGAATTTAATAAATGTCAGAACCGGGTATCCTTGGGTACAGGGAAAAATGCATACTGGGCCCCACCGCCCACGGGGGCGAGGCATGCCATGGGCCCAGGGTGCCACACGGCAAGCGGAGCAGTAGCACCTCCCATTGAGAGATGGTCCAGTGCTGCCACGTGGCCTGCGGCTCTGGGTCCGCCACCTTGCAAAGGGAAGGTCCAGCGTGCTAATTAGGTCGGCGACCCCGGACCTCCCCTCACGAGGAGAGGGTCCGATGCTGCTACGTTCCCGGCAGCTCCGGACTCAACCTCCCGGACCTGGATCTCCCACTGAGGGAAGGTCTGGGGGCTGCCACGTGTCAGGCAGCGCTGAGCCAGAGCCTCCCTGCGGAAGGATCAATAAAGGGAGACGTGCTCGGTACACCGAAGCTAGGAAGGACGTGCATGTTCCCTAGGTAGGCGGGAGCTCACACTCATAAGTCAAGTAGACAGTGACCGGTCCTGTCATGACTGGTCAGAGCCGAACTGTTACATACGACGGGCCAATAGAAGGCCTCGACAAGACAGACAAGACACGACTGACCATGATGAGGGGCTATAGGTAGCCCTGCGGCAGGGTACGGACAGGCGACACATTGAAGCCATTGTAAGGGATAACATTTACTCCCGGATCTTAGGGTGGATTTGATACTCCCAGGGCCACCTATCGGGCTCTGGGTCCCACTTGTAAGCTGCTTGACCTTGAACTATAAAAGGATCGAGCAGCCACAGACGAGGACAAGCTCAGTCAGAACCAAGCAATACAACACAGAAAAACCACTGTGGAGTAGGGTATTACGCTCAGACACCTCCAACCATGTAAATCCCTCGTGTTCATCATTCTCTGAGTTTGATCTTGTTAGGACTAGCCCCTCGAATATTCATTGAACCTCCGCGGACTACACCCGTGTAGGTCCGGGGTAGGTGTCGGTTTAGACACCTCGACAGTCACCAACTGAACAAGTTTGAAAAAAAAACATAGCTAGCATTCCACCCTTAATTTCCTTAGTGATCACACCCTCATCATATTAACTGCATCACACCCTTGAACAAATAGGTCTTATTATGAAGCCAAAGAGTGTTTAATCCTTGAAGAAATATTCTAATTCAGATGGAAGTTTGCTCCATAAGGACTGAATTTTTTGGGGGATGTCCATAGGTCTTGCAGATTCAGTTAAGATAATTCTGTATTATATATCTCCTAAATAGTTTTTTCTCCCTTTTTTCCTCTCCTGTAGCCTACTTCAACCTGCTTAGAACTAAAAGGCTTGGTTTTGTTGTTGTTGTTGACCCGTGTTCCAGTTGCCAGGTTCTTTTACTGTCTAAACCTTGCAATACACTAATAGTCTAATACAGATAAGTCAGATCGCCTTTCAGCTATCCAAAGCCATGAACCATTCCTCAAATCTTTTATTTTCTCAGTTCCGTTTGGCTTGAAGACTGATATTTGTCCATTTGTAAAGCAAACTTAGAAGCCATGCTTTGTGCTATGTATTTAAAGCTGTAATAATGCAATCATTCTTCTCTATTGAGAATGTGGTAACAATGAGTATAATAATGAGCTGTCGTGGCACTATTCTTTATAGCTAACAGTCTGATATACATCACCAATTAGTTATCATTCCAGTGAAGCTATCATAGTTTTTGAGGCCTTAGAATGCATCTGACCTGTCTGAGCAATTCATTAATGCTGATCTCTTATTTTTTTTTCTTTATGTTAGGTTGGAGAAGAAAATGGCAAAGCAAAGACTGCACCAATGAAAACATCACTTCAGCTTATGCTTCAAATTCCCCAGGATAATGTCCAAAATCCAACTTTCCTTTTTCGTGTGAAGAAAAGATGGGATCTATAACTGTAGCCTAATTCACCTGTGAGCTTGGCCAATCTTTTGCAGTAGTTGCGTAAGCAAACACTGGCAGGCATTCTATGAACCCTTCCTATGCATCTACTTTCACTTTTGTACATAGCATTGATCACCAGAAGCAACCTTACTTCATGAAAGAAGTGTGTTGAAGGTCGAGATACAGCCTGCCAATTATTTTAAATCATGGACAAGTATTGGCCATCGGGACGCCGTGCTTAAATCGTTTGAACTAAGATGATGCTCCATCTAGATTGCCATGAAGGACAGGGTCCGGGAAACTTGTCGTGGATCTTATCCATCAAACTGTGCTTGAATCATTGAATTGTACTCCTGAATATCTGGCATCCCTTTTTTATTCAATGTAAAATGATGCATTTATTGAAAATTTCCAAACGTATCGCTCATCCTAAGAGTAGAGTTTGCTGTTGCTTGTCAGCAGGCTAAAATTTCGAGGCGACAGAAACTCTTCCTGAAGTCATTCCAAACGAATACGATAGCCTACTGGTGCTTTGCTCAGCAAAAAATAATCGGTGGCACGAGTCCCACCACCTGTCTTAACGTATTCATTTATCGTTAGAAGGTGCGGCAGAATGAAAACAACTCGTCGCATCCAGTTTAACATACCGTACTGTTAATTTCTATGCAATTGTCTATGGCAATGGAAAACAAAACGGAAGAGTAAAGGCAATGAACAAGCTTATACGGTAACAGCAGTGACATGACAGTGGACCGAAAACCATTATACTACTATCCACGGCAACGCAAACAGTTTGCAGGTACATTAGCTGCATCACATCATAAGATAGTTGTACAAAATGCACCTAGTTATCGAGGCTCTTGTCCGAAACAAGGGGGGATGCATACGCGGTAGAGGTTTGGTCCAAGCATGTAGTAGCAGATTGGAGCTGAATCCTCTCAAAATCAGTGAAGCAGAACTTGTGTTTCCATCATGGTCAGAATGATTATTACGCGTTCGACGGACTTGGCGGTTTCTCCTTGGGATGTTTTGACCCATAGTGATCGATTAACTGTTTCTCGTTGGCCAATTGTACCTAAGAAATAAGCCGTTACATTATCAGGGTGCATAGTAATGAACATGCAATCGACATTTGCAATAAGCCTGTGTGATGAAAATGGACTATAAAACACAAAAAATGAGGCTCGATATGCAACCGTAATCGGCGTGCCTAGAGAGGTTCATTGCAACAAGAAACATTAGGCACCATCATACAATACGATTTTCACCAAATAAAGCGGTGTACTGGCTGTTTACAGAGCAGTTCCTGCTACAGATTTTGTAAGTCTAGCGCCGGCTTCTGATCTTAGCAGCTGCGCCGTGGCGCCCATCGAAATGCTACTCTATTAACTGACGCGAAAAAAAAGGGAACAGGAAAGCGACCGTCACGAGTACGAGACCTATCCCATCCGACGAGCTCAATTCCGGTTTCAGATGAAGCTACCGCTACTGCCGGTTCATGGTAGTTGATACAGAGAGACGTCGGCGGATCGGCAGGATCTGACTAGCCTACTGGTACGGCGAGCTGCCGGAACTAGGCGAGGCGAGGGGTAGGGGAACGGCAACGTGATGGGATTGATTACCTTGCAGATGGGGCAGACGACCTTGAGGCCGACGGCGCGCGCCTCGAGCTGGGAACCCTTGCCCTTCTGGTTCCGCTCCGCGTTGCGCCGCTGCGCGTCGATCTTCTGCTTCCCGCGCGTCATCCTCTCGGACCGATCGATCGATCTGTCTCTCCGGCGACCGGAATTTGGATCGGCGCCCTCGAGGCGGAACGGAAGGGGGTTCTGGATTGTTCTTCGCTTAATACCTTCCCGTACGTCTCCCACCTCCCTAGACTGGACCCTGGTTCCACTTGTAGCGTAGCGGGAACAGGCTCGGCCTGTAGCCCAGTTTGGCCCATTCTTCGAGGCCCAGTCATGACTGATTTCGCCGCCTCAGCGAAAGACAGCCGGCCGCGGCCTGCAAACCATGCGCGGGCCTGCTGCGAACGCGACAGCTCCTTTCGACTCAGAAATCCGAACCAGCTCACTGCCTCACTCCCGAATCACAGGCGCGAGCAGCGTGAACGGCTCAGGCACGGTGAAACTACTGCAGAAGCTGGCCTAGGCTAGAGAGCCGCATGCCATTGACGCCAGTATTCTCGCGCCGTCACACCGACCAAGGGACACTGGCACACTGCAGTGAAGATGAAGGCTTCCTATTTCATTCCGACTGTCAATGGAGATTACATCATGCAAAGCAGAAAAGGCAGGTTGCATCTACTGCCGACATTATTATTCCACAACCAAGCAAGTCAACGAGTTAACGCCACGAAAGCAACAAGTTCTCCAACACGGGACAAAATCCAACACGCTGCTAGCCTACACACTTTTGTCTAAGAACAGAGCCAAGCAAGAGCTTGCATTTATTTATTGAAGACAACTAAGACAGGCTACAACGGAAGAGAGTAGCCGCGGAGGTACTTGGAGTCGACTCCAGATTCGCGGACCAGCGCTACGCGACCTGTTCTGGCGACCTGTCACGCGAGGAGCACACAGTTGTGAGGGAAAAAATAATGCAAAAAAGACCCCGTAAAATAAAATGCTTATGATTGCCATGTTACCCTAAATTACATCAACTGCCTTTTCACACTTCCGAATTAATCACTCCAGTTTTAGTTGATGACTTCAGCGCCACAAACTTAAAACTAGAGGGAGTACGAAACTTTGACTGATGTAGCAACAAGTAAAACATACCTCACAAATGCCATAAGGCTCTAATAACCTTTGCAATGCAACCATCTTGTCAAGATCCCCAGTAAGCTGCATATGAGCAATAAGCCTCCATCATATAAGCGTTTTGACATAAACCCCCATTCCATAAGCGTACCAGTTATCTACTATTTTTTAGTTGTATATGCAGAGAAGCAGAGCTAAGTCTTTATATATCCATATTTATATATCAACTTCAACAGATTCTCGATACCCCCAGTGTTTGCAAAATCAACAAAGCAAATCTGACAAAAAAGCAATAGGAAGCTGGAAGCTAACCTGTAGTGTAACTGTGTGATCAGAAACATCAACAGGTCTTGCTCGGAAGATTTCAGCAATATCTAAGATGTCCCTCCGAGCAGTAGTGTTTACAGACACCTTAATAATCATCAGCTCTCTTTCCGCAAAAGGTAAGCGAGTAAGATCATGAACCTGCAGGAGTTATATGCATTACTAGCATACTGCATGGTACATTTGTCGTCGTAAAATGATTTGCACTAAAGATTACACTCAGCATACCTGATGCACATCAATAAGCTTGTAAAGCTGCTGAACTAACTTCTCAATGGATTCAACAGTGCCAGGAACCACTGTTGTAATACGTGAAATGCCTTCTTTTTCGGCTGGGCCAACAGCAAGGCTCTGAAAAGAAGAATGTTCTCGTTAATAAACAATTAAGCACTATACATAGCAAGAAACACACATTTTTATAAGTAAAACCTGTATATTGTAGCCCCTGCGAGCAAATACCCCTGTTACAATGTTGAGGACACCAGGACAATCATTCACGAGGATAGAGAGAGTATGCGAGTTAAGTCCAGTTGACTGTACCAAATATAATTAATCACTATGTTAGCAGATACACAATTACTACAGCATACATATGACCAGTGTAAATCAGCATAGGCGTGTACTCATGGTTGATTGCTTGTAAATATAATGAATATGAAAATGTAACGTTAGAATAATGATGATTTTATACAAATTATAATTCTATTGACTTACTTCATCATCATCAAGAACACCCCAGTGGGCATCAAGTACTTGATTCATAGATAAGTTTTCGTAAGGTTCCACCGGATAAACATCACCCTGAATAGTTCAAAATTCAAAAAGAAAAAAGTTATAAGAATTAGTGGAGCACCATATATCGTATTCTGTATTGAGAACATGCTGATAGCATGGTGGTAAGACCCACAGTTGTGAGGTTATCCTTTACCAAACAGAGCTCAGACTGTGGTTTTTACGACAAAAGGTTCCCTGTTGTGTGTTAGCTTTCAAGGGGATATAAGTGCCTGCGCAGACAGTCTTACCTTAGGGCTGTCTCTCCCACCTTGGGTCAAGTTTTTTTTAGCATATATATACTCTATACTATTGTGTTTTACACTTTCATGGAAGTCTGAAAACATAACTAAGACATGTCATATTTAGTGATTTATTTCAGATGATCCGTGAAGGGTGTGAGTTTTTGGTCCAAAATTCATTTCCTGTACAACTGCTAACTATGAAATTATGAATAAGAGTAACAGATGGAAGGTTGAGCACAGTTTGAATGTGTCAGGTATTGTGGTATACTGTGCGGGCTCGCCACTATAGTGGAGATCACTCTTAATGAAATATACCCACACCAACAGAAAAGAAAATATGTATTTCCATTGAGCACTTGAGAACTAGAATTACCATTGTTCACCCATCAAAATGCACTACCTTTGATAAACTAATGCCTTCACAAATCACGACTGAAGGTATTGATTCAAATATACAAACTTCAGTGTCTTATAATGTACTCAGTACTCACTCCGGCTTTTAGTTGATGACGTCAGAACAACTTCCTTAGTCCACTTTTAAGCAAAATAAAAGTTGTAGAGTCATCAATTACAAACCGGGGGAAGTATCATATGGTTTATGTAAATAGGTTTTAATGTCATCACAAGATCATTTATTTGATTGCTTCTATATTCCCCCACCTCAATTAGCTTACATGCATTATTGAAACAACAAAAAGGATAATTGAGAAAGAGAATAAGAATGATGCAGGCAACAAAAATTCCTAGTAAGTATCATAAGAACAGGAAAACATACCTGAGCATTGGATTGTTGATCAGAAAGACTGCCATGAACTGTTCTATTCACCGATGTAAGGGGCTGTTTTGGCAACGCCTCTATAAGGTCTGGGTAAGAAGCAGCAGAAAATCCCCAGAAACGGGCAGTTGCCCCGATTTTTTCACGCCTCAAAGCAATCTAAGTAGTTAAAGAATAAGAATTAGCTCTATATCCAAAATGTGTTCATCCATGCAAGGAAGGGAAAGTTTCAGGGATTACTTTTCCCGTTCTGCAAACTTCTTTTATTCCAAATTTGCTTAAGTTCCTCTGCACTGCAACAACTTTCCCAGGATCTCCAGTTACCTAAAATCGGTCAAATAACCATCAAATACATAGTACAACACAAGAACAGAGGATACCTAAGATACGTAAAGCTGTCAGACAAGAGCTTTTACCTCTATGGTAAGTGTTTTCTCAGAAATATCAACAACTTTCGCTCTGAAAATATCAACTAAAACCATGACCTGTCAATCATGAAAAGAAGCAGTGCAACAAGATTCACCTAGTAATAAGTACAAATACGCTAATTCAGTTACTAAACATAGTCACCACCATATCATACCTCAGGACGCTGATCTGGTTCAACGTTCAGTTTTATAAGCATTAGCTCTCTTTCAACCTGAGGTTCCTTAGATAGATCTTCGACCTGTAGTTTATAGGACAAAAAAGATTAATGAAAATTCAGTGTAATAATCTTATGGCGATAGAAAAAAAAAAGTAAATCAATTGATGTTCATCTAAACAGCAGCATTGGGCAAAAGAATTTTTTTCGAACTCAGTTCAATAGCCTTATTTGACAAGCTGCATGGAACATCCACATTCTACTTTCAGACAATATATTAACTATTGTAGCACCTAAGAAACCAACCCTGCCAAGAGTCAAGAGAATTCAGAAGCACTTCAGTTCAAACTGAATACAGACTTGTAAACAGAGGAACATCAAAATCAACTACTTGACAGCCACATGAACAAGATCATTAGGGTGAAGTTTTTATAGAGAGTAATCCGAGGCAACTTCGTTTTTCTTACATGTAGTGCGTGCTCAAGTAGTCAAGTAGTGACAGTACACTACATGACTAAGATCAGTGCCTTTAATAATGCGGGTTGATGAGATATCACAAAGGGGTATCCTTCCGACGTTGACATGACTGTCAGCAGCTATTCTCACGGAAAAGAAATATTCTAGAAAAAGACGTTAATGTTTTTATAGCCAAAATAGGATAGGATATTTGTATCTCTAACTGTACAAAGGATGCTCAGGAAAAGTACAGATTAACTTGATAAAGGAAAAGGAATAGGATATCCATTGAGATGAAAGAAAAATCAGGGAACATAATTTCAGGGTTCGAAAAAGGGGATACCGAATCATCAACAACAAAGAGCGGATCCGAATTCGCGTGACTGGTAAAAAATTAAGGCCGGGGAACTCACACTGAGGACGTTGACAAGCTTGTTGAGCTGCTCGATGACCTGCCTGAGCACCTTGTCCGTCCCCGAGACGACTATGGTGAAGAGAGCCTTGTCCTTATTGAGCCCTACGGCGAGCGACTCGATGTTGTACCCTCTCCTGGCGAACACCCCGGCGATCCGGTTGATCATCCCACTCTCATCCCCGACGAACACCGAGATCGTGTGGCGCCGCACTCTGCATTCCCTCCAGAATAGCAACAGCTCAGAAAGCGGCGCGCGCGCGCGCGAACCAGGAGTCCTGGATACGCGGAACCGCATTGGGACGAAGTGAGGAGCTTACGGGTCCCTGGCTGCGGTCGCGGGTGCGGCCGCGCCGACCGCCGACACCGCGGCGGCGGAAGCGCCGTCGCCACCCGCGCCCGCGGCCGCTGTCGCGACGCCTCGCTGGCGCAAAGCCTCGGGACGGAGCGCCACCCGCGCGGGAAAGGCGCAGTCCAGACGGGGTGCAAAGACCGGCGGCGCCGGCCGGAGGTGGTGGGCGGAGGCGACTGACATGAGGGGCGCACGAGCAAGGAGAGTGGCGGGGGCGGGGCGGGGTACTGACTGTCTTCAGTGGGCGGTTGGTTAGCCGTAGTAGGGTTTTATGCGGGGGTAAGCAGGCAAAATTACGAGCTTGCCCCCCGCGCACCGAGGTCGGCCGGACCGTGGCCTGCAGGAGGCTGCCGCTGCGCGAGTGGGGTCACCGGTCCCGAGGCTGTCGTTCGTGCCGCGACCACAGATTCCAATCCGGTAATCTCGCTGATTACGAGTTGATCCAAGTGGGTCGCGACGGCTTGCCTGCTCCACGGCGCTTTCCCATCGTCTCTCTTGGGCCGCCGCGCGTGCAGGCGCACCCAAGCGAAGCGATGGCGATACGTGCAGGGCATGGTTTTCCACCGCCCGGGGGCCGCAGATACTCTCCCGTCCTGAAAAACTTATCGCTTTGTAGTTCAAAAATGAATTACAAAGCGACACGGCAACCACGGTGGACTGTCGTCGAATAATAATCTGTCGTGCCCGTCTGCGTACGAAAGGTTCGCGCCCACGGCAACCAACGGGCGCGACGACGCTCGTGTCGTCAGCTTGTCGCGTCTAGCCTCCGGCCACATCATGTCTTCGTCATGGTTGGTACGGTAGCGTAGCGTGGCGCTACGGCCATAAGTTGCTGCCACGCATTTGGCCGTGACGCTGTACTTCTGCTGCTCGTCGCGTGCGTGGATTTGTTATCTGCAACGTCACCATTTGGTTTTTTCCAACTTCGTGAGGTTCCTTGCTGCGTTGCACATGGCGTAATCACTGAAGTCGATCGAGACGCTTTTCAACGTTTCACGGCCCAGGGTTTAGGATAGAAAGTAGACATGGAAGCCACGTGCAAATGGTCCTTCTCCAGATGCGTGGCCTTATACTCATCTTAATCAAATCACGAGAGCATGACCCCGACCAGGAAAAGTGAATTTTCTTGCTAATCTCGCTACATGAATACTTATACAACAACCATTTTGCAACGTAGGTAAAGAATGCAGCGAGATATATTTTCCAGTTTTAAGTACGGAAAAAACCATGTTCAAGAGGAATATAAAGACAATTTGAGCCCAATCCCAAAATATAAGGCCCGATGCTCTTATTGAGCCGAGGTTGGGCATTCATGCTAGGCCGGAAGCAAAGTAGTTTTCCTTCGCGTCGCGGCCCGGACCAAGTAAGACAATGTCAGTCGTCTCGACCTCGACGGTGTGTTTCCGCATTGGGCTACGCGATGTGACGCGGCCTAAATTAGTCTCCTCGGTCCTCGCTAACGAAAAAGTAATCGATTATGAAAGCTTATGAGTACTGTCTTGTAGTACGTACTGTTATCGACTGGATATAAAGCCTATTGTAAGTTTGTAACGTACGTCACCGTCAAGTGCCGCAGATTCAGACGGTGACAGCGAGAGCTCCTTCAGTAACCATCGTGGACAACTTGACTTCCGTCGTTTTCACTTTTCACCTTCCGCGGCCCACGATCTGGTGAGTGCGAGCGCAGATCACTGTCGTCGCCTCGTAGGCGTCCCGAATCGCTTAAACGGACGCGCTGAAATCCACCAGACACACGTACGCATAGCAAAACTCTCACCGGGTTAACTGTATCGGCGACGACGGCCGTACGTGACCGAACCGAAATCACAAAGATTGCGGCGCGCATGTTAACGCTTTGCTCGTTTTCGCGCGCGGACTCCCGGCGCGGCTGAGAGTCTGAGACGACCAGATTGGCTTTCGGGATACTGGCGCTCTTGGTCTCGGACGCGCGAGACAGTGAAAGGAATACTGGCGCTTTCGCCGAGCCCGACGACGAGCGACGTGGCGTCGGCAGTCGGCTGGCGATAATCACGACAAGGAAGTCCAAACCACCGCATGCGGTGCGATGCGACAACATCGGAAGGAAATCCTCTGCAGTGAAGGTAAAAGGTGTGGCTCCACTTGTCAGTTACAGTAACTGCACTGTAAAGGATTTGAATCCGACAACATCTGGCCTTCATCATCCTACGCCACACCGGGGCCTACTACCAAGCAGTAACGTCAACGGCAAGGCAACTAGCACCCAACAACACCGGGCCCCATGCCAGGTCGTGCCTACCGACATAGGCATCTTCTATAGCATTTTTTAAAGAAATATATTTCTCTACTTTTTTAATATGTCTCTCTAAATATTCTAAATTTATATTTAATTTTACAGTATACCTTTGCGGATAGTCTAAGTTATGCGCTTCTGCTACACCCCTCATAGACGGCAAGCCTGCTAGCTTCTCATGAACAGCGCGAGTCTAGTGTTTTGTTTCGTTGCTTTTCTGGAGACTGGAGTAGTGGAGTATCCGTAATTGCTGGGTGCGTGTCAACAACCATCAGAATTGCTAGCGGTTCATTCGTTTTCTGCTGCGAATCCGGCTCCACTCAGACAGACATGCGGCGCTCTTTTCTTCACATTTTGTCAGCTCGTTCCCTTTTCGCCGAACAGTTCGACGTGGGCTAGAAAAAAAATGCGCGACGATCAGAGCATGCTTCCACCGAGTCTTAGGTGCTTCCAGCACCCGCGTGTGTGTGAACTCGTGAATCGGCCCATGCTCCAGACCTTGTACTGGATCCATATTTTCCTGATCATAATTAATTAAATTTGTTGAAGTCCACATCATCAAATATGCTATAGATGTATCCCGCTCACCCCCATCTATCATGTTATGCGCAAGCACCTTTCTTTAGGCGCCGAAACACAAAGACCAGGCGCAGGCGGCACGCGCAGCTCCGGAAGCGTTTTGCGTGCCCCACCAGCCACCACCCTTCTTTTTTCTCTCTCAAGATTCTATGAGAAGAAGCAGCGACTTTGATCTCGGATCACGATGCCACTACTGCTTGAAAGGCCTTTCCTGTCACCAGAAGATCAGGTAATGGCTTCACCCAATCTCATACGGTTGCACTCGTACAGAAAATTACCTCATGGATACTGCTTTCGATATATATAAGCAGTAGTACTCCTTCCGCTTTCAAAACTCTATCATATTTTAGATCATTTCTAAATTAGAACGTGGCAAATTTTTGAAGACGGTAGGAGTAGTTCTTAAAGAAAGGCTCATGTGAAAAATAAATCCAAGAGATAATTTATCAGTTTTGTTTCTTCAAAGAAGATTCAACAGGCGACAAAGTCATGTTAGCCCATCCAGCGTTCCAGCTGGGCGAAGATAGAAAACTGGAGGAGGACCGAGCGCGAAGCAAACGGCCAGAAAAGAAAGGAAAAAGGTCAGTCGTCGGCAAAGCGTTATCGCCAAGCAAAATAAATAAATAAAAAACAAACAAAAAAACACCTCATTTGGCCTCCTGTGTGAAGTGAGGCTGCGTTTTAAAACCCTTCGCCTCACCGCTCTCCACTCATCAAGGACAGGAATCGGTTACTGGCCGTCGCTCCGGTTTTTCATTCCTCTGCAGAGAATCGCTCGCTGCTGGCAGATCGCCCTCGCCGTCTGTCTCCCTCACCTTCCGCTGCAGGCAGGCAACTTGACTGCAGTACACAACGCTCCTGCGTGCGTATAAATTAGTACGAGTGCATAGTGAAAGTCTCCGCCCAATTGTTTGTTACCTGTCCTCGCCTTCGCCGACGCTCTCTCAATCATCCGTCCTCAATCCCCAAAAGCACCCACCCCTCCGCTCCGCGTGCAGACTCAGAGCCAGCCGCGGGATCCCGAAAGCACCCACACCTAGCTCCGTCGGTCCGGTCGGCCGGCCGGACGGTGGGCGGTTAGACTCGAGAGCACGCCATGGACGCCGCGGCGAAGAAGATGACGCGGAGCTTCTCGCGGCAGCTCTCGTCGGGGGCGCTGCGGGTGTGGCGCCAGCTGTCGCTGGACCCGCACACGCCGCGGGCGCCCACGCGGTTCGCGATCGCGAGGCAGTCGTCGCTGGACCCGACGCCGCGGGCGGAGGGCGGCGGCGGGTCGGTGCACGACCTGGCGGTGCCGGACAACCTGGACGCCACCATGCGGCTGCTCTTCGCCGCGTGCCGGGGGGACGCCGCCGGGGTGGACGAGCTGCTCCGCTCCGGGGTCGACGTCGACAGCATCGACCTCGACGGCCGCACCGCGCTGCACATCGCTGCCTGCGAGGGGCAGGGGGAGGTCGTGCGCCTGCTGCTCGACTGGAAGGCCAACATCAACGCCCGCGACAGATGGGGAAGCACGGTTCGTACGTGGACTCAACTGCCACCACTGCTCCATTTTTCGGAGCTCTCTGTCTCTGACAACATATCTACTAGCTCACGAACGCGATCACTCTGTTTGTGGTGTGGTGTCTCGTTCAGCACTCTCCATTATTTCTGTTCAACTCACTTTTGCACTATTATGTACCACTAAGAGTATATACACATTAATTGAAAGCGATGTTGCACCGATGTAACGCTCGCTAGTAGGTGAATATTACTGTACGGTTTAACCTGTGGATGTGTGCATTAACACAGAAAAGTCAACGGAATAGTTTGATTAAACCTGCACGATAAGAAGAAGAAGTACTTATCTAACTGAATTTTATCTCTGCCTGACTTTCATTTTTTGGGCATGGTTTTCAGCCAGCTGCTGACGCAAAACATTACGGCCATTTTGATGTGTATAACCTTCTCAGAGCGAGAGGAGCAAAAGTTCCGGTACGACATTTTCAGTTACCGGAATTTCGAGAGGAGCAAACTTTTTCTAGCTCCGACTCATTTCTTTAATGCAGTATTCACCACACGTATTTTGCTTATTAGAAAACCAGAAAGACTCCCATGGTCGTATCAAATCCTAAAGAAGTTCCAGAGTATGAACTGAACCCGCTTGAACTTGAGTTCCGAAGAAGTGAGGAAGTCACAAAGGTTTGTTTTTCAGCTTTACTTATTCCTCGGACCATGATATAACTTACTGATTATGTCTTCGCTATAGACTAATGTAATCTAACTTGCACCAGTTTTGACAGTCCTATTTGCTATATAACTTTTACAGGGTAACTATGTCGCGAAGTGGTATGGCTCGAAAGTCTTCGTTACGATACTTGACAAAGACAGCTTCTCGGATGCAGATAGCATGTAAAGGCTTCCTCCATGAACCCTTACCTTGAATGACATTTGATTTCAATATGAATTTCGTTGTTGCATACTTTTCTTTATGCACATTGACATTGAATGGTTATTAATCCTTCAAGACAAGGGCATGAAACTATCCTTTATCTTAAAATTGCTTTGCTATATAACCTAAAACAAATTTGA
Source organism: Tuctoria greenei (assembly GCA_036927565.1). Lineage (NCBI taxonomy): Eukaryota > Viridiplantae > Streptophyta > Magnoliopsida > Poales > Poaceae > Tuctoria > Tuctoria greenei. Next base: position 128,458,478 of record JAYESD010000012.1, read on the forward strand.
AGCTGTGGATGTGTATTATTTCTTGTTCCATTGTTATAAATTTTGCTGCAATGTGAACTCAGAAATGCATTCAAACATGAGCTTACCCTACTTGAGAAAGCACGGCATCCCAATTTGGTCCAATTTGTGGGAGCTGTGACACAAAATGTGCCAATGATGATTGTTTCAGAGTACCATCAAAAGGTATGTAAATCTGCGTGATTGCCTCACTTTCAATTATGCCCAGTTCATGATTTTCCGGAATAGCACTCCCTCATAGTTACCTGCATTATATGATTCTTCTGTTATTGATGTCTATATACATTTTTTCCTTATTAGGGTGATTTGTCCAGCTATCTGAATGAAAAAGCACGCCTGAAGTCCCACAAAGTTATCAGATTTGCTCTTGACATTGCAAGGTTTGTAAGAACTCATGACAAATGTCTCTTTTAATGAGTACATGTTTGCCCTTTTCTAAAGTTGTATATATCCTGAAGTGCAGCAAGTACTTGCCAACATACTTTTTAATCATCTGTAAATTATACATTATTTTCCTGTTTATTTGTCAGAGTGGCAGTGTGATTCGTTTAATTTTGTTGATGGTTGTTTTCAGATTTTCAGTTTTGTTTCAGTATAATACAACTCAAATGACACATGTTGTTCTTCCATCGAACAGAGACACCATGTTTCATGAGTTCTTTCTTTTATTCAGGGGACTAAATTATCTCCATGAATGTAAGCCTGAGCCAATAATACATGGCAAATTGTCACCAAAGTAAGCTGATCAAACATTATCACATAGTTGAACTCGTGCAGTACTTTAAATATAGTTGTTATATGTACACTATACACTATGATACTTTTGTAAGGTTGCAGAAACATCGTTCGGGACGATGAGGGAAAACTTAAGGTGGCAGAGTTTGGATCACTTAGTCTGATTAAAGCCTCTGATGATAAAGTACAAATGGCTCAGCCGGTAACAAGATTTGATGGTATGTTGCACTTGATATTTTTTCCCTATATAGTGGCTACGTTCATAATGTTATGATTGTAAATGTTTCAATAGATCTGGATGTGAGCATTTCAGAAGAAAATAATGGCCAATGCTCTTCTTACAATGCTACTTTTGATCCTTCTGACTGGTGATCTTTCTTTATTATCTTAGTGTTGTTGACAATAACTCTTAATCTAAGTCTGTCAGTTTGTTAAACCTATTCTTTTGGATATATGATTCTTTTGTTCTGTAGCTTTAATTTAAGGTAAATCTCATGTCAACTATCTTATATCACAATGCCATTTTGGGAACCTTCTGACCGGTGATCTTTCTTTATTATCTTAGTGTTGTTGACAATAACTCTTAATCTAAGTCCGTCAGTTTGTTAAACCTATTCTTTTGGATATATGATTCTTTTGTTCTGTAGCTTTAATTTAAGGTAAATCTCATGTCAACTATCTTATATCACAATGCCATTTTGGGAAATGAGGTGTCTTTATGGTGTATGCCTGGCACTTGAGATTTGCTCAATCTGTTGCTTGGGTCGCCGAACCAGGGTACTTAGCTGTCATTTGGTCTTGGCTGTCAGTTGTCTTAAGTGTGACCTGAATGTATTAGTTTTGTGTGCTGATTCACCAGTATATCTTCGCTTTTATATTGTTCTAGTTTTTTAGATTGTAGATACATTATGTTGTTTACTCATTGTGTCTAGGTGCATACATCGCCCCCGAGATATACAGAAATGAACCATTTGACAGAAGTGTAGATGTATTTGCATTTGGTCTCATTCTTTATGAGGTATGCAAAACTTTCCGATCTTCAACCAATGGAATCAGTGCATACATGTGGAGAATTTCCATTCTTAACTACTTAACTAGTCTAGATTGATCATTACTCTTTATGTGCTGATGTATCATTTAATTGGACAGGACATTTTAGTTAATTTTGATATTTTAACATTCACATCACATCTCCATCTTATTGATGGTCCAGATGATTGAAGGAACTGCTGCTTTTCACCCAAACCCATCAGAGGAGGCAGTCAAGATGATATGTTTGGAGGGGTTAAGACCACAATTCAAGAACAAACCCAAATACTATCCTGGTGATGTGAAAGAGTGAGTGAACTGCATGCATATTATCCCTATACTGCTATGTGATATGTTTCCCTGTCAATTGTCATAGCACTAGCACAATTTGTACTGTAATACTGATTTCTTGGAGCTCTGTTTGCACGTGATCAAATAATTCGCGTGGTCATATTGAGACTGAAATTTGCCTGCACTAGACACTTGGAGCAGAGAACTCAAGAAAGTTTTCAATCGTGTTTGGCATGCACCCATATCGTTGCTCACGTTATTCTGTACGCTGCAGGCTAATACAAGAATGCTGGGATCCCACGCCTTCCGCCAGGCCAACATTCGCAGAGATAATTGTTCGTCTGAACAAGATACGCGAAACCTGTGCTAAGCAGACTCGCTGGAGAGACAACTTTAAGCTACCATGGTACAGCTCTCGCTGATATTATGTTTCAAACATATCACACACTGATCCCCACTCCAGCAAAAATGCATAGACGCAACTTGGTCCCGTAACATATAACTAACTTGATCATCCTTGATTGGTGCTTAGTTGGGATGTTCTTTTGGGTTGAAACTGCAATTCAGCGACAGATCAGTGCAGTCACTCCTACCAATTTTCTGCAGATTTACTAACGTGTTTTATTGGGATAAAAAAGAGCCCTGCTTTCCCGATTGATAAGCCATCAAATTTTGAATTTACTTCTGTGGGTCTCATGCTTTCTCATCCCATCTGACGCAGGAAACATGCTTCAGAGAAATAAAGCTCCCCTAGGCTGTCGCCAAGATCTTTCCCCTGTTTTGCACATGTTTGTAAACACGATTGAAACTTGTGTTATCGAGATACGGAACAGACGCATACTATTCTCTGTTTCCACATGTCCAAAAGAGATACCAGTACAGTTTCTAGTCTGTACCTGTCACTTGTTTTGAGTCGACTTCAATCCAAACGGGAACGTTGTATTAAAATTTTTGTGAGAATTTCATACATGTTACTCTCTCCTGAGGGAGTACTTCCTCTTTGTTTACCCTACTGAATGCCTTATTCCTTTTATTACGTTTCACTCCTTCTGTCCAAAAATCTTGTCGTTTTGTAGTTAAAAATAAACTAAGCGATAATCTTTTTGAAACGGAGTGAGTATACGTTGAGCGGACGATGCTGTTTTACATAACCACTTTTTTGGCAGCCAACATTTAATAAAAGATAACATATGCGAGCAGGAAGATTTTTGACAAAAAAAAAACATATGCGAGCAGGATGATACGGAAAAGCAGGGAAGGAATATGCTTCGACTTTTCACGCTCGTTCGTGTAGAGCAGGAAATGACTACAATGCAATCAGATGTTTGGTGCAATCGTGCAATCAAACACTCTCAACCAATAGATGTGTATCCAACGGTTAGTACACTTTTTATTTAACTCCCTCCACCACCCCTTCATTTGGTAGAGGGGGTTAAATAAAAATAGACAATGACCGTAAGATGCAGATCCGACGGTTGTGGATACTTGATTGCATGATTGCACCAAATCTTTGATTGCATAGTAATCATTGCCCATTTGAAAACTTCTTCTTCTTTGGAACAGTGGCCCACACAGCAGTTGTTTCTGTTCATTTCTTTCTTCCTCTACACGCCTGGTCGCCTCCGCGTCCGGCGTCCCGTTCGCCTCCTCACTCCCTCCCTCCAAATACATACCACGCAGTCGGCAGTCCTCTCACCATCCCTCCCCTTTTCTCTCCCCACCTCCCCTTCTGCTCCCGCAAAACCCTAAACCCGACCCCAGCCCCGGCGCCCTACAGCTCGACGCGCGCTCCTCGCCCGGTGAGTCCCCGACGATCCTCCCGTCTCCTGGTTGTGTATCTGTGAATTTTTTTGTTCTGTTTGTCGCGATCGGTGCCGATTTCGTCGTTGTTCCTCTAATCAGGCAATCCTTCATGGTTTGATGTAAATGATCGCTACTTAATTATTTTGCGCGCGCTGTTCATTTCTTTTTTTTGGGGGGGGGGGAGGGGGGGGGGGGGTCGGTGGCGATTGGTGAGTTTCAGGCCATTTCGGGGGTCAACCAGCCGTACTGCAGTATCCATTGGGACCAAAATTCGAGCGACATTTGGGGAATTTAGGTGTTTTCCCCAGTGAAATAGTTAGTTGGTTTGTCGGAGGTATACGGTGCTTACAAGCTCGCTCGAGTGTGGAGCTGAGATGACTGTAGAAGTGCAGAACCTGTAGATTTGAGTTGTCACCGCGTGCATGTGTGCCTGGTTTGCCTGATGACGTGTCATATGTGAATGATTGAAGTCGGCGCATCATGCATATAACTTTGCAAAGTTCTAGTGCGGTAGCCGGTAGGTGAGACAATGTGGTCGAAGTGCGTACCTAGTGCCGAAGGCTCCCACACACATCCCCCATAAATATACTGGCCACTGCTTGTTGTGCTGGCAGTTGATTAGGCTCTGCCCAGTGATGTTGTAATCAAAACTGCGTTGAATGATTCTTGTGGCTTGAACTTGCTAATTTCTGGATGTGCACATTAATTGGTACCCACTGAAATCTATGATTTTTTCAATGTATGAAATTTTTGTATTGTTATTTGTTGCAATGGAGACCCAGTGAATTTCTTCTTGGTTATACCAGAGCAACAAATCCTTGAAATGAATGGAGTTTTGTCTGATATTGCAATATATTGGCATTAGAATTATCGAGTATCATTTTCGCTATGCACCCTTGTTTTTTTCACTATATTTTTTTATTCTCAATAATTTATACTTATGCCTACTGTTGAACAATTGGATTACTTCAGGATTCTACCCCAAAAGCATGATCTTGGCTTTCCAATTGGGAAGTTGAGAAACAGTCAAGTATGGCTTCAAGGGCAATCATTAGGAGAAGGAAGTATCTTTTGGACCATGTTGACAGCCCTATCCTCTCATCTTCCTACTTCTATACCTCTCAACATGGAAGATCTGGTTTTGAGGCTGAGCCAAGAATAGCACAGCAATTTCTTGAGCAAAGCTCTCAGGATTCCAGATGCAAGAAGGAGCAACATAGCGTGAATTTGACTAAGGGGGATTTGAATAGTCTTGGTAATGGATTTCTGAGGCGTACGGCTCATGGGATTCCTCTTTCTGGTTGTGGACTTGGAAGGAAGGAGTTTGTGTTCCCTTTTGGAGCTAGATCCTTGCTGCAATCCATCCGCACGGTGTCAACTGCAACTGCTGGACAGCGTAAGTTGGATAATGAATATGAACAGAGTGAGGATCAGAAGCAAAACAAAAAGAAAAAGGAGGCATCACCAGAAGAATGTGATCAGGCTGTGGAAGGCCTAAGCACTGCAAAAGCTAAAGCCAAAGCGAAGCAGGTACAAGAACCTTTGAAAGCTGACCAATCAGTTTTGCAGAAATTCTGGGCTAGGCTTCTGGGTATTGGTCCCACGCTTCGACTTGTTGCTTCAATGAGCAGGTCTGAGTTATTTTCCTTCGTACTTAATGCACAATTATAAGTAAAATGATTTTTTTCTTCACCTATGAAATTGAACTTGTTTGCTTATTTGTCAAGGGCTGATTGGGCTGCAAAGCTTAAGCATTGGAAGGATGAATTTGTTTCTACACTGCAGCATTACTGGCTTGGGACAAAGCTACTTTGGGCAGATGTTAGGATCTCATCCAGATTATTGGTCAAACTTGCTAGTGGAAAGAGCCTTTCAAGAAGAGAGAGGCAACAGCTGACTCGTACAACTGCTGATATCTTCAGGCTGGTTCCGTTTGCTGTGTTCATCATTGTTCCGTTCATGGAGTTCTTACTGCCGGTTGTCCTCAAGTTGTTTCCAAACATGCTTCCATCAACTTTCCAGGACAAAATGAAAAAAGAGGTATACATTTGACTCTTTGTAGGTACCTTGGATTATATTGTTAGGTGTCACATTTCTCCACATGCAGAATGCTACCAGTATTTTATGTTGTAAACTCATCCTTGCATGGGTTATATCAATACATAATTACATGGACCAGCATGTCTTTGTGGCTTGCATGTTTCAATAAATTAATCATATCTTGCGTCTCATTTTTCAACTATGCTCCTGGTGCCTTCTGTGTTGGAGCCACAGGTATTATCATAGTGCAAACTGTATGGTTAAAGGATGTAGTTCATTTGCCTGTGCAGGAAGAATTGAAAAGGAAACTGAAAGCTAGGATAGAATATGCAAAGTTTTTGCAAGACACTGCAAAAGAAATGGCAAAGGAAGTTCAGACATCACGTAGTGGAGAAATAAAACAGACAGCTGAAGATCTGGACGAATTTTTGAACAAGGTATAGTTCTCTGTATAATCCATCTGCTGCTGTAATAATTATGGATTGAATTTTTCCCTGCTACTGTTTTGTGTGATATAATTTACTTAATTCTTAATTAGGTCAGGAGAGGTGATCGTGTCGCAAATGATGAAATATTGAGCTTTGCGAAGCTGTTTAACGATGAACTTACTCTGGATAACATGAGCAGGTGATATATGGTTTGAGTATGTGTAAATATCTGCATCACATTACACTACTGACTAAACAGTTGATTGGATTTTTTTACAGGGCACGGTTGGTAAATATGTGCAAGTATATGGGCATCCGACCTTTTGGTACGGATCACTACTTGAGGTTCATGCTTCGCAAGAAACTGCAAGAGTAAGTATTTGGAATGAAGAATTGGTAACTCAATACTAATTTTACTTGTGTCTGGAGCATCACACAGCCTTATGTTATTACCTATATGATAGACATTTTCATCATTTGTGGGTCAAACAGTATGGGGACTTGGGGTGAATGCCATCTTTCAAAATGGTCATTTGGAAAATGAAATATATCTAGTTGAATTGTGAATAACAGTAATTTCAATTGAAGACCTTGAAATGGTCATCAGCACATTCAGCAATAGCAAATGGGCAGTATTTTACAGGAGTGGGAGCTTAGTACATATTACTATATTAGAAATCGTGTTCATTTTTTATATGTTTGAGACTTTGCACTGGAGTAGATTTAAGGCATGTCAAACACAAACAGTAGTTTCAGTTCAGCACTCACATTTGTTCTCTCTCTCTCTCTCTCTCTTATTATACTTTGTTTTGCCTATTGTCAGTTTATCCTTTGTCTTGTTGCCTTTTGTTTCGACCCACTTCGACTTGCACTGTCTTTTGAAAATGCTGGTGTCAAACATCTACAGACTCTTTTGATAATGGTACTCAACTTTCCAGCATTAAGAATGATGATAAGATGATTCAAGCTGAGGGTGTTGAGTCTCTTTCTGAAGAGGAGCTCCGTCAGGCCTGCCGTGAGCGAGGTCACCTAGGCCTGCTATCAACAGAAGAGATGCGCCAACAGGTTTGCTTGCAATATTCTGATTATATGCATGCAATTTAGTGTTGTTATGGTGGCCTTGAGGAATTTAGTTACTTGTCTGTATCGTTGTTTATACACCAGTCATGTACAAATTATTCTAGCAATCCATTCTTGTTGCATGCTATGATCCAATCTGTGTTTTTGAGACAGATTTGCAACATTCATTTCATTAGACTCCTTTTTAATTATTTGCAAGAATATATGTATGTTAAATGATTTCTGGTGCACCAGTCCATGGTTGATTTTCGTCTTTTTAACATAGCAACTCCTTATTATATTACATTGCTTTATACTGTACAACAGGGTACTTTAGACCTGGACCATATGCTATCCATTTCCATGTAAATTTTGTTTTTGTCCTTCCAAGAAATACATGCTTTTATTAATATTTTTGCTAAGGCCTAAGTGTAAATACCTCTGTGAGTTGCTCAGTTCCTTGGCTAGTTCTAGTAGTCCTTGTTCTTTACCCTAGGGTGTTCTTTATATTGGTTAACATTCTCATATTGTGTCCTTTTGCCTTGTTGGATCCGAAAGCTATATGTGGTACATGTTTCTTCAATTTTTCTGTACTGTTTAAGGGAAGTTACAACAACACTTTAATTTCTCATTTGAATCAAGTACATATGATGACATTTGTTCAAGTTTTATCCCCAAGTTCATAACAGCTGGGTATAGAACAAATAAAAGAATGAAAAGGAAAACCTGACTGATACCACGTAAATGCATATCAAACAACTAGCAAAATAGTTACTACTTCATATTTTGCCCAGCTCCGAGACTGGTTGGATCTCTCTCTTAATCATGCTGTGCCATCTTCACTTCTCATACTTTCAAGGTAAATCCGATTAATAGTTTCCTACTTATTATATTGTTATACTGTTTGTGGTCGCGTTTCATGTTTGTTAATGATGTCAGAGCTTTTACTGTTTCTGGGAGAATGAAGCCTGAAGAGGCTGTTGTAGCAACACTATCTTCTCTACCAGACGAAGTTGTGGACACAGTTGGTACTGTATTGCCATCCGAAGATTCAGTTTCTGAGAGGAGGAGAAAACTTGAATTCCTTGAGATGCAGGAAGAACTTATTAAGGTGATAAAATAATGCTTTTTGTTAACTAATAACCCTATTCCACTTATATATTTATTGTTGGTCAAGCCATTTTTCCTTGGGTAGTCTCTACTCTCTCTATATATATAATGTTGACTGATGTTATCTTTTGTATATTTCTTATTGTGTAGTCTCTTCTTTGGCTCTCTGCCTATCATATCATCTGAACTACGATAACATTCATAGTATATTTGATGTTGACCAATGTGATGTCATCTTTTGTATATTTTAGTGCCATTAATAATAGAATTTAGGTGGAATGGAATTTTCCAACAGTGTTCGCGAGGTGTCCAGTAGGCCGGCGGTGGACGTCAAGCCTCGGCTCGCCTGGCCGGCCATTGCTGCTGCCAGCCCCCTCACTGTGCCGCCGACTGCCCTGTCTCCACGCCGCCGCCGGTGGAGAGGAGAGAGTGTGAGGGAAGAAAATGGTTAGGTTAGGGTTAGGATGGAGAGGATAACTTTTTATATGGTCCGATCTGAAAAGAACTAAAGAAGACCATCAGATTTCATCTGACGGTTCAGATAAACTAGACCAACACGGTCCCAGCCCGAGCCCCCGACCCCTCTCTCAAGCCCTGATGGCTCCGACCGCCCACCCGCTGCCACCTCCATCTCCAACGCCGCCCGCCGCTGCCGCCTGGCGCATTGGCGGGCGCCCGCCGCCTGGGCGTCCATCATGCGCCTAGGTGTCTGGGCTCTGTTTTAAAAGCCTGTTTTCCAATGCATTTTACTTCAGAATTATCCAATATAGTTCATTGGAATTGCATGTAATCCGGTAACACTATTTTCTTAATATATTATTGCAGCACTGTATTGTTATTGATGTTTTTGCATCCAAAAACTACGCAGGAGGAAGAAAAAAGAAAAGAGAAAGAAGAGAAGGCAAAACAAGAGAAAGAAGACAAGGCAAAGCAAGAGAGAGAGAAGGCGAAGCTCAAAGAAGCGGAGCCTGCCAAAGAAGAAGATTTAGCTTTGAAGGAAATGACTGAAGCTACTGCTAAGGAGGAAGAAGAACTGAGGAAATCAAAGGAACATGACAAGGAAAAGCTCTGTAATATAAGCCGAGCATTGGCGGTGCTCGCATCTGCATCTGTATGCTCCTAATTGACCTGTATTTTTCTGTTGGTGGCTAAACATTCTAAATATATCTCCCTTCATCCATCCGTTATTTCCTATCTATGTGGCCTTTCTCTAAAATATCTATCCTTGTTTTGCAGTCTGTTAGCAAGGAGCGTCAAGAGTTCTTAAGCCTTGTCAATAAGGAGGTATAATGTGAAAGGGGGTTACAGCAGCAATTATTTATCAACCACTCTCATTTTATTGCGCATAGATGTGCATGGAGTTTGATAAGACTTGACTGTTATCTGAATACAGATAGAGCTATATAACTCCATGCTTCAAAAGGAGGGCACAGAGGGTGGAGAAGAAGCCAAGAGAGCGTACATAGCTGCTAGAGAGGAGTCAGAGCATGATGCTGAGGTTGCTGCAGAAGAAAAGGTCTCGTCAGCACTGATTGAGAAGGTAAGATATCCTTTTCCACATGTTGCAGAGATAGTTACCGCTCTCCTACAATCTTTTATGTATCATATACTTTGTTGGTTAAGACAGTAGTCTCCACCACTGCCTTACAAGCCAATGAACCTTAGGCGACTAGGGTTGACTAGACGACTAATGAACCTTGACTGTGATAACAGTGAGTAGTGAAAAGTTTGAGATACTAGAGCAAACTATTACTTGCCTTGCAGACAGTTTCATGAAATGAATGTGAAAATGGGAATTTGTTGACAAGAATTTGCAATAGCCTCTGATTTCTCATCCTGTGGCTGTGGGTATGGATGCTTTTGAAAATTCTAATCAAATCATGCAGCAGCAACAACAACAACAACCAAGCCTTTGTCACAAGCAAGTTGGGGTCGGCTAGAAATGAAACCCAACGATTTTTGAAGAGAAGTGATAGAAAATAAGATGAGAGTAAAAAAAATACAAATAAAATAAGATTCAGAATTTCATTTATTTGGAAATGAAATAATAGGAAAAATGAAAGAAGTAACAAAATACAAATAAACTAAGATTCTGGCACATGAATTGCTAATTTCTATGCAGTCCTATCATGAGCCCAATCTCTAGGTATGTTCCACTCCTTTAAGTCTCGCTTCATCGCCTCCTGCCATGTCAACCTTGGTCGACCTCTTCCTCTCCTAAAATTTTATCTATTCTTTATAATCCCAATGTAAACCGGTGCTTCTGGAGGTCTCCGTTGGATATGCCCAAACCACCGTAGGCGATGTTGGACTAGTTTGAATTCTAATCAAATCATGAATTTAATAAAATGGATCCCTAGGTAACCTTAGCAAACTTACTAAGTTTTCTGTTTTTTTTTTTCTGATTTTCAAATGGAAAGAAAGGAAAATTGCATCAGTTGTTGAAAGTTGTAACATTATGGGAGTTGTTATTTTACCTGTAACTGGTAACTGCAAACCGCAAAGTCAAATTGTCGTTGAGGGTTTACACAAAACAAAAATGGTTTAAACATAAATCTACGATATACAGGAAGCATATCCTAAAGTAGCAAGCTAAATATAAATTTCTCCATGTGTTGTTAGCATCTGTACAAACTATGAAAATACATCTACTTCAGTCAAAATACTTGGAACTATGCCAGCTCGGTTATTCTAGTCCTAATTTAAGATATCGACATTTGTACTATAAATATCCAGCACTTGAAGGATCTAATTTTGTTTGTTAAAATGATATCTTGAATCACATGTGATTTCTGCACATGTACTTCCGTCAGCCATTCATCTCCTAATGGTTTTGTAGCTCGAAGGGTACTGGTGATAGTGAGTTTGCATATTTTGTTAAATAATCAGTTTTCACATAAGGCAAGGAAACCCTGAGAAAACAACACGAAGAAAGGGTCATCTTTCAAGAAGCATTTCCCTGCTTGGTCATATGGCTTTGGATTTTTCTGCATGCAGGTTGATTCTATGCTTCAAGAACTGGAAAAGGAGATTGATGATGTGGATGCACAAATTGGAAATCGGTGGCAACTGCTGGACAGGTAATGCCACCTTTTGTACAAAGGTTTTTTTATGTTACATGGTAGCATGGCAGATTGTGTTCTTGCTAACAGATCACGCCTTATGGACAAACTCAGCGTTGTGTTTTAATATGCAATAAATGGTAACTCTATTGCCCATCCGCCTCACAGTTCCTTGCCGCCGAGTTCTGTGATTTACACAACCATAATTAGAAATTGATTCAATTTTAAATACAGTTATTCAATTGCTTGTAGTTGTAGCTCCCTTTCTCTTCATTTGGAAGTCACCACTACAGTTTTAGTTACTTTCATATAGCTAAATACAAAATAAGAACTTGTTGACTGCATTACTTTATCAAGCAGTTAAGCCAACCTCCATAAAATTACGCCCATCTGAGTGTTTCTCCTTTAGAAAACGGAAGTTTTTTTACTCAATTTTGCAGTATGACCTGGCACATTTTTCCTACTTTCCTCAGCAAACTGATCCAAGTCGAACTTCAATTGCAGGGACCATGATGGCAAGGTGACCCCTGAGGAGGTAGCGGCAGCGGCAGCCTATCTCAAGGACACCATAGGGAAGGAAGGCATCCAAGAGCTTATCAGCAATCTTTCTAAAGACAAAGGTTTGTTTCATCTGAGATGTAAATTCTGTTCAAAATAGCATCTGACAGTTTCTGGTTGTGTGCCTGCAGAAGGAAAGATCCTTGTGGAAGATATTGTCAAGTTAGCATCTCAAACTGAGGAAAACAACGAAGGGGAGGAGGGTGAGGAGGAAGAGGGAACACGACAGTAGATGGAAGAGCATTTGGAAACAGACCGCATGTCTTAGATAGTTGGGCTATTATTATTTCAGACCGAGGCCATACATCACAGCTACTGAATGACAGACAGTGCGTCCATGTGTAAATTGAAAGGCCACGCAGCCATTATTTTGAGCCTCCGGGCTAGTTTAGCAAGTGATTCGTAAGGAAGATTTACTGTAAAGATATAGTGCACTACTGTGTTCTGCGGGTAACTTCGAATGGTTGCAACAGAGGTGGAGATATAGATTGGTTGGACGTAATGGTGCTCTCTAATCTCGATGATACTTGATTGGGTAATGTATGGTTTATGACGGCTACGTGTTATTATGGTTTCGTCTGCCTTATTACAGCGAGCCAGTTGCCAAAGGGCGCTCTCTGCCCTGGCACCGTAACCTGGAAGTGAGACATTCAGGTTATCAGAAAGCCTAGGATTATTTGGTTCAGTTTTTTCCCAGCCCGTAAGATTTGCCTACTCTAAAGTTAAAGTTTGTATGGTGGGCAGAACATATGTTTGTATGGTGGGCAGAACAGATTTAATCCATTTTTTCACCAATTTAAATTAAAGAGTATTTTGTGCCCAATGAATGCTACTGGAACATCGAGTGCTTGAAACCCTCTCCATGTGAGTGAATGGAGGACTTGCAATTAGAACACTGCCTGTTATAGAAATTTATCTCTACTTTAGAATCCATTTCAACTTTGTCCAGTAGTTGAATCGTATATAATGCAGGATTCCCTAAAAAAATGTGCGATCGTATTATCAATACAGCTTCTTTTGGGTATATCTTACTCCGTGCTAATGCCCAAGTACCCATCATCCTACATGCTTTTATAGCTATCTAGCAACCTCATGCATTGGAAATGGCAATTCAAAGGCATCTGACTGACACTGCTCATTTGTCATGACTGCTCTTAGCCACGATAGATCTAATCCAGAAAAAAAAATCAGTTTCATATCAGCCAACTGGCGCCACTGATATCCTCCGAACAAAACTTGATGCTGCTAACATTGACATTGCTGAAATCAACAACAAAAAATCAACATGGTGAAACTAATTTCTACATTCGGAACTCCAAGATGATCCAAATGAAGATTGGCCTATGTGATCAGCTTCATTTCTTTCCCAGTTCAGATACCTTAGATCACAGCTGCGGTGTCATTGTTAGTGCTGGCGTCCCTAAGTAAGATTCTTCACGGCAGCAAGTCAAAATATTTACAGAAACCCTGGGAAAAATAAACTGATTGCAGTTAGTAGTCAAGCAGGCAATACTATAATCACGAGCTCAACTGAAGGCTACGCAAAGCATATCATGGGTTAGGAGCAAATCAGGAAAACCTGTTGCCAATGTGAGCAGCCTCCTAGCCAGATGTAGGTCCTGGGGTTCCATTTGATTGTTGAGATGTCTCTGTCGGCTTCTGGCAACGAGGTCGCTTCTTTTTTCCATTAGCTGAAGTACCTTGAACAGTTTCATTTGGCTTTTGGGGTACCTAAACATACAAGATGTCATTTGGTGGCATCAGTTCATATGAACTTGGTCCTGGGAAGATGGATGTAAGAACTATCAAACCAAAACTCAAACCTGAAACATCTGCTGGTACATCACTGGCATCAAAACACCATTTCCAAAAGCACTGGGGTCAATACCGCTCTGAAATTTTCAAACAGCTCCAGTCAACGGAACACTACTATATAATGATATGTTTGAGCTTATCTATAATGGATAAGTGCTATGGAGCTGTTGAGTTAATCATGTTATTTTCGAATAGAATAGAGATTAGGTGGTGTCCAGATCCGGACACAAGAGTTTGAGATAGAGTCCAGGTCAAGAGTCCTAGTCAGGTTAGATTGAGGGTGTCCTAAAAGTTGTAACAGATCCAGCCCTATATAATGGTGTTGCATATTGATAAATGAACTAAGAAATTTCATCCGGAATTCCTACAATTTGTATCGAGAGCAAGGTTCCTAGGTTCTAGATCCTGGCTGCTCCAGGAGGGTGTGCTTCCCATGTGGCCAACAACAGCATGGATGACAGCTGCTCAGAAGTCGTGAACGCCAGCGGACGGACGCTAAAGCTAGAGAAGAAGGAAGAAGCCATGTACCTGGACGGGAAGAGTCAACAAAGACGGATCAAACCTCGATTGCCTGCCGAGGCAAGCAACTCAGAAGCTCGGGGGATCCCACTGCCAGCTCTTGGATCTGACAAAGAAGAGGCGACTTCGGGCAAGACTCGACACTTCGATAGATAGATCGCGCGGGACGAGGCGGTCGAAGTGGGGCTGCCATTGTCGATCGATTCGGAGGCAAATCGGTAGGAGACCGTTGACCTTGTGGCAGCAAGATCAAAGGCAGCGCAGTTCGGGGCGCTGCGGAAGTGGATCTCGATGGCGCTCCGGTGGAGATGACGCTCGGATGGAGGGGCGTTGACAGGGAGAGGCAATGCTCGAGTGGAGGTGGCGCTGAGAAAGTGCGCTAGATTGAACCCACGAAAGAGGATCGAATGGAGGAAGGACATGCAGTTGTGCCAAGCTGGGCTGAATTGGGCCGATGTGGGGCTTGTGGCCACTGCACGCGTCTCATGCTAGACGAGCGGCCTGGCCTGAATGCGCTGCTTCGTGCGGGCTGGTTTGGTCAGCTGGGTCAGGCTGGAACCAACGGTGTGCAGCCAGAGGAGGTCAAGTGCTAGTTGGCGAGGAGGCCCAATACGGGTTGTGGTGGATGGGCTAGAACCATGCAAAGAAGACTGAAGGGAGAGGATAGACTGTTTGGTTGGGGGTGGGCTCAGCTGAGCAGAACGACGTGGAAAAAAGAGCAAGATTGGGTTGGTGGGTTTGTGCTGTTGATCACGTACAAGGGAGGTGTACACAAGGACGTGGTAGAGGGTTCACGGGACCAGAGGTGTCTGTGAGAAGAGTGCCCGCGAGTTCATCCCAAATTCGTGTTTGGGATGATGTGTTCACCTCAAATTCGTGTTCAGGATGATGTGTTCGTATCAGGGATGAAGTGTTTGTTCCATTGGTGTCAGTGTACGTGATGATGTATTCGTTCTAGGGATGATGTGTTCGTATCAGGGGATGAAGTGTTTGTTCCATTGGTGTCAGTGTACGTGATGATGTATTCGTCCCAGGGATGATGTGTTCGTCCCATTGGTGTCAGTGTATGGAATGATGTGTCTGTCACATGGATGATGTGTTCATCCTATGATCGTGCAAGGTGATGTGTCCCTCCATAGGGTGGAATAGGTGCGTCCATCCTAAATTAGTGTGAGTGTATCCTAATAGTGTGAGTGTGTCATAGAAAACATGATTAATGGGGTGACTGTTGAGTTAATCATGTTATCTAGATAGAATAGATATTAGAGGGTGTCCATATCCGAACACAAGAGTTTGAGATAGAGTCAAGTCAAGTTAAGAGTCCTAGTCAGATTAGATTGAGGGTGTCCTAAAAGTTGTAACGGATCCAACATTATATAATGGTGTTGTGTATTGATCAATGGACTATGAAATTTCATCCGGAATTCCAAAAATGAGCCTCAGATGTTTGTGCAAGAAAAGCATCCAAATATCCTGGAAACTGGGTAGTTCAGTGCCTTTCAGGTTTCACCACAAGAATGTGTCAGCAGATAAATCCATCTGTTGTTTGACGTACCGGAACCATGTACACAATGCTTGGCCGAACAGCTGCTTGATTGCCCATGAACTGCTGGACATTAGCTGGAAGTCCAATGTAACCAGCAGGAACTATTCCCTTTTCTGCTGCTCCCTGGGAGTAAAAAGCAATAAGTATCCTTACACCAAGACATGTCAACTGATGATATGTATTCAACAAAAGTTAAGTAATACTTAGTTCAGTCTACCTTGTGGGTCTGTGATGCTTGCATGACAGGAGCCTACATTTTGCAAGATAGGATGGTTAAAAGGGTACCATTGAAGAAATTTTTTTCTATCTTTGATTCTATTTCTAAAAAACATCCAAATAAAAATGTGTGCCATCGAAAGATTTATCACAGGTGGAACCTTTACCCCAGGTCCTTGGAGCCCCTCATTTCCATTGACAGTAGCTGCACCCACCACATTTTGACCGTTCCCTGCATTCGGTTTATTTACTTTAGGAATGCGAGACTTGATCCTTGGCTGTGTATCATCATGTGTGTTGCTATTTAACAGGAACTTCTCCATCTCCCTCACCAATCTCAACGCGAGGCGATATTTATCTGATAGGTCTGCAGAGTCAACAAGCTGCAGGCATCTCATTGACAAATAATTATATCGACCCAAGCGGTTGCCAGGGATAACATCACTTGAAGGGCGTCCCATCACACGCAGCTGTCTGAAATCCTTTTTCCACCTATCAAGAATATACCGTGCAGGAATTTCACGAACCTGATGAAACTTCAGCATTGAGAGACTATGCCTACATAGTATGCCACTGAATTGAAAACCTCCACAGATACAAGTTATATCTTTTTCTTCTGCATCGTATGTCACCACAAAAATCTTACTCATAGTCCTTTTACCGTCCTCAAGGAAAATAAACTCCTTGACATTGAATGTAGAGATATGCCCATCAACACCAATTAAAGATACATGGCAGTACATTATGGCTTCAATTTCATCTTGGAACTTCTTGAACATATTATGGGTGTATACCTTTGAGAGCTGCTCTTCCATATAGAATTTTGATACTGCTGGACGTTGCTTATGAAAAGTCTCAAAATCTGTTTGTGCCTCTTTCTCGTATTTCTTCTGCAAAGCCATCTCATACTTGCCAAGAAATTGCTTCAAGTTGGTTTTCAATTCCACACATCCATCAAAAAAAGGAATGATAGTTTCATTCCTTTGTGTAGCCGACATTCCTGCCCAAAAAGTATCTTTGATAAAGACAGGAACCCATGAAGATCGAACTTCATAAAGTGATCTTAACCAGTCACTATTCTGAAGTGCACTGTTATATGTAATTAACTTATTCCAATCTTCTTCAAAATCATCTATGGTTAAAGAATCGTATACAGCCTTTTGCATTGCCTTGTTGATAGCTCTGTACTCTGACAGCCCACCTAACCGTTCTGCAGTCCTCCTCATTATCTGAAACAAGCACATCCTATGACGGGCTCCAGGAATAACTTCAGTAATAGCACTTTGGATGCCCCTACAATAGTCAGTGATGATAGCCTTTGGAAGATTGCCAGACATGCATGCTATCCAAGACTTAAATAGCCATGAATAGGTCTCCACTGTTTCATCAGAAAGCAGGGCACATCCCAATAAGATTGTTTGGCCATGATGGTTAACCCCAATAAATGTTGCAAGAGGCATATCATATTTACTAACCACATAGGAAGTATCAAGTGTGATGACATCATTATAATACTCATACATGGCTCTTGACCGTGCATCCGCCCAGAAAACATTTCTGAGACATCCTTCATCATCCATGTCAATGACATTGAAGAAGTTTGCATTTTTGGCCTGCATCCGAGTGAAGAAAATTCGAAGAGCCTCGGAATCTCCAGGCTGGAGCTTCAGATGGCCCCTCTCAACAAAACTGGGGTGCTGGGTCTCGCCAAACAAAAGCTCCTCGAGTTCCACTAATTTATCCACAGGCATCTTGCTTGGCTCTTCTAGTGGCATAGCTCCAGGGCCACCCAGACGCAACCGCCTCTTTGCAGGGCCAGAAAGTTGCTTATAAGAGTTCAAGAACCTTGCCATTGCTGGACTAACTGGATGATTATGGTCTAGGATAGCCAACTCTACATGCAATAATGTATCCCCCCATAACTTCACCCTGATCTTTGCTGGGCAGTTAGTAGTCGATGAAGCCCTTTTCCTGAACTTTGGCTCATACCGTGGCAGTCCTCCTTTGCAGCACATAAGCTCAAGATATAAGCAGGTCCCTTCTTGTGAGAATGAAGACCTCCTAACCGACACGCCAAAGCCAACACGGCGGGCATACTTGCGGTAGAATAGGTTTACCTCCATGTGATTCTTGAACACCATGCCAACTTCAGGAACACGGGTATCCTCTCCATCAGACTCCTCCAAACTGGGATCCTGAAACAAAAACTCCATCATGAAGCCGCTTATATTGCATCCTAGTGGATATCTGAAGTTTATTCTAGCTAATACAAGTTGATGTCATCCAAAATGTAACTTTTTACAGCACAGGAATAGCATAAGTGATACTGTGTATAGAACACATCCAACTATGGGCATTTCAGGTTGGTGTGACATTAAATTTGTTTTTGATCTGCTGTAATTAATCATCCAGCTCAAGTATCCTAATATTAGTCCTAAAACAAAGGCAACAAAACTTAATGGGATGTATAAATGGGTTCCCAAACTAGAAACCACAAGCCACGACGATGAACCAGGAGTGAAGAATTACTAGACAGCGCATTACGAAAACATTATGCTACTTCAATTCAGCAAAAGAAGAATATCAAATCCTATCCCTAGATCACCGCCTCTTTTTGAAATATGCCCAGAAACAAACGCCCTCATTTCGAAAACATACGCAATAATAAGCGAAGCTTTCCTCCACGGTTCCACATCCAAACTTCCAGAAACCGCTGATTTTTTTTTTTTTTTTTGCTCCAGCCTTCACTCATCGAACGCTTAGGATCACAAGACCGCTAGAAGCTCGAAGAAAAAGGGGAATAGAGGATGGAGCAAGACAGACCAGCAAGTTGAGGTCCCGGCGCCGGGCGCGGCGAGGGTTCTTCGACGATGGGAATGGCTCCTCCACCTCCATCGCCGGAGGGCCCGCCGCCGACGAAGTGGGCTAGGGTTTCGGAGGGTTACGCAGCACGGCGGGTGCAAAGTTTGGTGAAAAACGAATTAGAGGCATCTTCAATAGACATTCTAAGATGAAAACGGATTGGATATTTTCCGAGATCTTTCCGGTGTTGTATACGAAAAATATCTGATTAATATTCATTTTTGTCAAATTTCAGTCGGATATAAATCAGAGACGGTACGTTTTAATATATGTTTGAATGATTGGATATCTATATTAAATTGGATTTTTTCAATCAATATCCGGATTTCTTTCACATTCATAAAGATTATGGTGGTCCAACTGCGGTGCCCCAGCCGATATTTGACAGAGGCCTAGCAGGCTAGCACCGTTAATATCTAACTCTCAACTCTAGGCACGTCGCACACCGCACACTCAACTAAAATCTCTGTTTGCTGTCTCTGATCCCGTACAGGTGATGTGTATGAACTACAACATTTGTGTTAATTTTTTAAATGTTAATTACATGTGTTTTTGTGTTCATGTGGATGTATAAATATTAAATGGTGATTTGTATATCTTTGATTGTCTATCATTTAGAACAGTGAATTTTAATATTATGTACTTATATGATGTGATCTTTGAAATGTTCTTTTTCAAAATAAAAACTCGAGTCCGTTCTATATTCATAATTTTTTATCTGATCCGATATATCTGAAATATCGGATACCGAATCCGCTTCTGACAGCATACGATCTGAATCCGTTTTTGAAATTATTATATGGATATGGATATGAAAAAGTCTTCTATCCGTCCATATCCGTTCGTTTTCATCCCTAATTCCACGTCACATTGTTTGTTTGTACCCAAGCCCGCATCGGGCCCACACACATCTTCCATTAACTCGAGCGGAGAGAAAGGGGCAGCCAACACCGGCTGAAGCGGGCAACGGGCAGTTTTCGTGGATAGGTATGGAAACGTTTGGAGGTAGAGGTGGGCATAAAAACTGGAAACCGAACATCAAATAAGTCTGAACCGAAACCGAAATAACTGAAACACATCAAAACGGATCAAAATTCAGTTAGTATTATGCAAAACTGAAAAAAATTCGTTTTTTTTTCAAATTCCGCCACACCGTCGCCCTGCACGCGGCGGTCTGCATAGGTCGGGTTTTTCGATTTAACAAAAAACCAAACCAGATTTTTCTGTTAACCGATGCTTCGGTTTCTACTTGTCACTGGATAATTTTGATTCATGTGTTTCCAGAAACTGAAGTTTCAAAAAAAACTAAGAACCAATTTTTCCCAATTAACTAAATACCCATCCCTAGTTGGAGAGTGAATCGAGGTCGGTGGCAGGTGGCCGGACCGCCGGAGGGCAAACAGTGGCGGGGGATTTCGTTCTGCTACAATGTTGTATCTGCGCCTCTGCACAAGGGCTCATGCCCGTTTTTACTCTATTGTAGTATATATGGGTAGCAACAGGGAAAAAATAGAGTAAACGTCTGCTGTATGAAAATGAAATTTCCAAAATCTCAGCGTAATTCCAAGCATTGGGACATTCCTCTCTCCATTGCTCTAGCCCTTTTCCTGCTCAACGCTTCAAAAATGTGCTACTTCATCATCGAGTTTGAAAAAAAATGTGCTGCTTCATTCGGTTCAATTTTTAATTGTTTTTAAAAATAGTTAATGTTCAGCATATTAGACTTTGATTAGCAATATCTATAAAAGTAAATTATAGCAATATACAAAGGGTCAAATTCTGATGACGTTAGGACACGAAGTTTAATTCAAATTGTCAACAGCATAAATATGGAGGGAGTACACTTTTCGTGGAGACTACTGCGCTTCTATATTGCTACATTGTTCAATCGGATTGCTCCATGGGTCGAAATTTTTTTGTGAAAGCGTTGAACCTTTATGGACCGCATATCTTATCCTTGTTTATATATGGTGCAGACAGCCTGCACTGTGACTTATAAGAAACGATCTATTGCTAGTATACGATCGTGATTACAACATAACACACGCGTGTATCTGCTACAGAAACTATCACATAAACAATGGCATGTACGGTATATCTTCAACAAGGACAAGTCTCTGCGACTTTGCTTTTCGTTTAAGGAGATAAAAAAAGGTGTGTACTAGTAGTTTTTTTTTTAAGCCTTGTACTAGTATTTTAGACTGATGAGACCACAACTAACCAAAGTTCAGACATTCTCCTCGGCGAAAAGGGTAGAGATACAATACAACCAGTTCGTAAATGAGATATCATAACTCAATCAAACCAAAACCACGAGAATCAACATACTGCAGGCTGTCAAGCTGGGACCAACGCGCGCGACAAGGTCGTCAAGACGTGCCTGCGGGTTGTCAACAAAAAAGTTTAATTCAAATTGTCGACAAAAAATGTGTTGCACTTGGTGAGGACATGTACAGAAAGGCTATCGTGGAAACCAGTACTGAGCTTCTATGTTGCTACATTGTTTGATCATATCATTCCATAGGTCGAAAGATATCGTGGATGCGTTGAACCTCTAAAGGTCGTCACTTACCTTTGTTTATGTATGGTGCAAACAACCTGTACAGTGGTCTACAAAAAACGATCTGTCGTTAGGATTAGGATACGATCGTGATCACAACAGAGCACACGACGTGTATGTGCAAAAGAAATACTGTTTTCGTACTTAAAAATTTATCGCTTTATAGTTTAAAAATGAAGGACATAAACAGAAAGCTAATAAAGTACTCCTTCCGTCTCCATGAACTTGTCGCTTTGTAGTTCATTTTTGAACTACAAAGCGACAAGTTTATGAGGATGGAGGGAGTATATCTTTAACAAGATCAGGTCTTTTGCGACTTTGTTTTTTGTTTAAAGAGATAAAAAATGATGTGTAGTACTCTCTTCGTTTTCGAATACTGGTTGTCTTAAGACGATAAGTATTAAGACGATAAGTATTTGAGGACACAAGAAACAGTTTAAACCGATGTGACCACAACCAACCGATGTTCAGACATTATCCTCCACGGAAAAGGAAGGGGTCGTTCAATACAACCAGTTTGTAAATGAGATATCATAACTCAATCAAACCAAGGTTCTGCGCAAAGTGCACGGCGCACCGAGAATCAGCATACTGCAAGCTGTCAAGCTGGGACCAACGCAACGCGCGCGACTAGGTCGTCAACACGTGCCTGCGGGTTGCTTCGCATCGCCGTACCCGTGTTGGGGAGGCGCGGGGTAAACCACGGGCGGCGGGTACGGCTGCGCCCACTGCGGCTGCCCCGGCGGTGCCGGTGGGTATGGCTGCGGCTGCCCCGTCGCGACGCCCGGTTCCGGCTCCGGCTCCGCGGCGTGCAGGTTGATGTAGGCGGCGATCGCGCAGGCCGTGGCGGCGGCGGACGCGACGGACGCCGTCGCGAAGACGCCGCCCCTGAGCATGGCGCAGCCGTAGTAGTAGGTGCGGTTGGAGCGCCGTCCGCTGCTGCCCCTCTTGAGGCCGCTCGTCCCGCCGGAGTTCCGCCACGCGCCGTACAGGAACAGCACCGCCGCCACCAGCACCACCACCCTGGACCACGGCCGATCGAAGCAAAATCAATCAAAAGTTCATTCCGACAACCCCACGCGCAAACTTGAGCGCTCGATCGTTGCAGGGATCCAGCTACTTATAATTACCAGGCGATGGCGGACAGCGTGACGGCGGTGGTGCGCCTGCGTCCTGGCGCCGTCGTCGCGCCGCCGCGGCGGCCGAAGCAGCCGCTGGCCGCGGTGACGATGGCCATCCCCGTCAGCGCCAGCAGCGCCGCGACGATGCCGCATCCGAACGCCGCCGTGCGCCGGTACACGCAGCGCCCCCTGCTGTAGGAGATCCTGACAAAGGCCTGCACGTACGCGCCGCCCGGATGGCAAAATGTATATCAACCATCACAACCGCGCCAGGACGTATGAGCCCATCAACATATCATCGAATCAACGTGCACGCAAGAACGCGAAACTTTAAGAACAGAGGTAGAACCGTAGAAGATGGAGCGGAATATATGTTGTTTCAGCACCTTGGACTTGGCGCTCTCGGAGACGAACCCCAAGACGGCCGCGGCGAGACCGAGCACAGCCACCGCTGCGCTCACCAACACCACGCGTTTCTGCATCATTTCTTTCATCACCTTCCCGAATCGCTGTCTAGCTCAACCAATGCTTCGGTGACAGAGACGATCGATGATCATGTAGGACTTTATATATGGTCGGGATTTGCTCGACCGATACGAATCTCTATCTCTCTATCTATCTCTATCTCTACCTGATGATGATATAAAGACAACTCATTCACAGAATACTCCAGCAATTTGACCTGTTCCACGGCACGACGTTAGTACACAGATTAGCCGCTGGTCAAATGATGGTTTCAGTTTAATAACAAGATTATAATTAGATCTATCCCCGGTGGCGCTCGGAGCATATGGCTGTTTTTGTTCTCCGGACACTGGTGACCCGGGCAAGATGGGCGCGGAGGAGAGCCCATCTCGCGCCGAACGGGCTTAATGCTCAGAATTGCCAAGGATTATACCATACGGGCCTTCGTTGAGGAAGGAAGCGTCCCTGAGGCCCAAGAGTTTATAAGCCCCTGTTCTTGACGAGGCGGAATTCCCGGTAAAAGCGTCGGCGTCGACACCCCACGTTGACTATTCTGATCCAGTAAGCGTCGCGCGTGACCGCTACATGATGGCATGATCTGCTACTGCTCCCGAGCTCTCTGCACACTGCCGAACCCGTGTATCAGCATCCAACGGAAACCGAGGTCTGAACAGCACACCCAACACGGAAAGGGAAGCTGGAAGACGAAATGGCTGACCTGCTGCTGCTGCCCATTAGGACACTTATTAATGTGGCACGCTTACTACTACCGGTATTGCAAACGGTTCGAGCCCAGGGCTGAAAAGCTGAAGCAACTGATTCTACTTACGGTACATAAGATCTGTAGCCAGACAGAGTGTAGACGCTGTCGATCGAGCTCCATCCCCGGTCGATCTTGCACGGCCGGCCCTTATTAGGTCACTCGTCGCCGGCGTTGAAAAGAACAGGCAACAGAATTGAACGAAAAATGGCCGGAAGCTGGGAACCACAGATGGACCGGTGGCATATCCCGATGCCGACTCGGCGAGGTTACTTATTTAGTTTGGGAAGGATTGAATCAACTTGGGCACTTGGCTTAATTTCTCTGACGCGTGTAGACAGCTTTAAACTGACGTGCTTCGCTTGCAACGACACGCATTCTTGGCGATCGAGGTTACTGTTTTTTTTTTCAGAAAGGCATCGAACACGCAAATGATCAGTCTTTGTTTTCTCGTCTAGTGCTTTCACGTATTCCACATGTCCAACCAAGCATGCCTCGAGCGTTCTTGAAGCGCATGCTGACGTCGCGCGATGTGCGGACGGCGCAAAAGGCAATGCAGCAGCAACAATAGCCTAATAACACTACAATATACTACCCGTCTTCAAAAACTTATCGTTGTTCAAAAATAAACTGTAAAGCTACAAGTTTGGAAACGGTGGCCGGAGGGAGTACGGAGTACGCGCTACCTGCATCAGCCGGTTGATCACCCCTCTTATATATACAGATGGCAGAACATTCCGAGCCTTTCGAAAAATAATGCTACTTAAATAAGCAGAGACGAGCGGCAATCGCGATTCACGTGGTCGGTGGCATCGTGCCGCAACTAATCAAACGATGATAATAGAATACGGTTCTATCGTAGTAGCAGCAGCACAAGGAACGTCACGTTTCTGAACCACTGACCTGTTGATCAGTAGTAACTGACCTTTCATCTGACGCCTAATTAATCTTGACCCTGCAGATATGCACCGGGCCGGGTACTCGCGATCACACGGAGGTTGATATAAGAACTAATCAATCGACCCACACTTGGAGTTTAAATCTCTAATTACTGACGACGACTAAGTTTTAGTATATAGCGGCAAGTGGTAATAACCTAATGAACTTCCCAAGAAAAGGAACCAAATTGAATAGGAAAAAAATTATATGGATACGGTATGCAAATCTAAGCCTGTGCATACCGTTCTAGATGTGTGACATATGTCTATATGACATGTGTCTATATGAAGGGACGAATGAAGCAGTTACATGATTCTGATTTTTTTCTCTTCAATGAAGTGCTTTGAGATTGGTAAAAAATGACGTGGCGTCAATCTAAATGGATATGCACCAGTGTTTTGGTGCATACCGTATGCAGAAAATTAGGTTTGGATTGAATAAGCGTCACAAATGTGGGTCATCTAACCGAAGTCGCTCTAACGTATAACGACCCTGTCATTGCTGCATATGGAATGAATCATGAATCACCAGTTAACATCTCCAGTTCTACCTGATTACGTTCATTTTGTCTTTCCAATTTTTATGCGCCTTGTGTGTGTGTTTATATATATATATAAAAAGTGTGCAGCACCGTGGAAAGAAAACCTTGAAATTGACCCTGTGTTGCGCATGCAATTAAGTCAACTGAATAACGAATGAACTGACAGATATCAACATGCGCATGAATGCATGCGTGCTGCGCGTCGCCATTCTCTTAAGACCGAAATTTTCACCTGAATCGACGAACTTTTGCTATAAACAAGGAGCGGCTTAATGCGTATCACAAGAAAAACGTGGAGAGAATCCCATGGAATTCTCCAAAAGTTGAAAACCGAGCGTTTTGTTGGTCACCTGCAGGAACCGCGGTTCTTTGTTAGGCTCTCCAACAAATTCCGCCATGTTGACGACAGCGTATCCTGTCGCTGTCTTTTGCGCCACTTTGTGGCGATTATTGGTTTTCTAGTTTTTTTTTTCGAAAGCTTTTCCGGTGATTTCGGAAAGCTAGGCATGCATACCTTGATCAAGGATACATGGTTGTTCGAAAGCAAAGGACAAATTATTCTGAACGCCTTGATCAGTGCAAGAAAGGATGCTCCAAATGACACATGATTCATGTTTTAAGGACGGAGGGAGTACGGAGTAGTACATGAAACTAAAACGCCCTCTGGTGGAATTCCCAACTTTTTATGAGGCACGAAGCGAATTAACAGGTTAATTGCCAACGTGATCACGAAATTCTTAGCAGTGTCACAACCGGTACATGTATCGTCGTCGTGCTACACACTGGCTTCCCTTCGCTTTCAGACGCAGCAGCAGCACCGGACGCGACCCGTTAAAACGGCGCGTCTCGGTTGGCCCCCATGACCTGCGCAAAATAATTTGAAGCTCCGGCCACTCCACTTGCGGTTCAGCGTTGAGCCGCCGGTCCAAGCCTCGATCACGAGCCCTCGCCTCCTATATATCGTCACTCCCTTGGCTTTCGCTCACCATCCACTTCATCCCACCTCACCTAGTCCCTGCGCTAGCTGGCTCACCGGCCGGCGAGAAACCCCGACCGTCTTGCTTCCGAGCTCCCTCCAGAAGCTCACCAGGGGCTCCGGGCTTGATTGGTCCATGTCGTCTTCATCCATGGACTACTCGAGCTCAAAGGACAACAAGCAGGAGACCACCACGCCTCCGGCCAAGTAACGAACTCATCAATCCCGCGAACGCGGCGTGTCCCTGCCCATGTCGAGTGCTCTTAATTGTCTCTCTTTCTCGTCGTTGCATGCGTGCACTGATCTGACCAGGCGTTGCTGTTGCTTCGTGTGTGCTCGCTGTGTGGCTATAGCAGAGCGCCATGGTGGACGGCGGAGACGGTAGCGGTGGTGACGGGCGCGAACCGCGGGATCGGGAACGCCGTCGCGGTGCACCTCGCGGAGCAGGGCCTGACCGTGGTGCTCACGGCGCGGGACGAGGAGCGCGGGGAGGCCGCCGCCGCCGCGCTCAGGGCGAAGGGGCTCCGCTCCGTGCGGTTTCGCCGGCTCGACGTCACCGACCCGGCGTCCGTCGCCGCCTTCGCTTCGTGGCTGCGCGACGAGCTTGGCGGCCTCGACATCCTGGTGAGTGAGTCCGCCGTCGAAAATCTCGCCATGAGCGTTTGATGCTTTGTCTACGGTTTCCTTGGATTCCGTCTGTCCTTCCGTTAGCTTTTGACCCGCTTAATTTACAGTTTTAGCTTCCCGTTTTCGCCTTGCGTGGTTTGACTTCTGGGGATCTAGTATATAGATTCCGGTTCCCGAGAAACACAGGATTCGTCCGAAATGGAAGTGAAAAATAGAAAGACGAGGTTCAACTTGTACGGTGCAGCAACGTGGTCTGTGTAGTTTGTAATTGGGGAGAGACACGTTTGCAGATTTTTACACGGAACGGAGAATTGAATGCGAACTTCTAAAAGCCCAGACACAATGCTTAATACTCCCTCCTTCCCATAATAATTGTCGTTAGGATAACAAATCTAGTTCGAAATTGAATTAAGTTTGTTGTCTTAACGACAATTATTGTGGAAAGGAGGGAGTATCTCCTTGGGGTTTTAATTGATATAGCTAGGACAATCTTTTTAATATAAAAATAAATTAAAAATGTTGTCAATAAAAAATTGGAGGTAATAGAAGTAAATGTCAAATTTGCCGAATAAAAAAAATAAATTACAAAATCAGAACAGGAGTACTAGCATGTGCGTTCCACCACTCATGCCTATGCATACATGAATAAAGATTTTACATACTTATGGATTGAATCAAATTTATATCCATTTTCAATCTAATATATAATAAGGATCAATGTAATTTGTAAAATAACCCGTGAACGGAAGCCTCTTACCGGACCTTCTGCGGGTGGCGACACTTATCACCCTGCTGTCTGATCCAGGTCACAACGCTCAACCAATAATCTAAAGCATTATCGAAGGTGGTTAGATTTTCTATGCTGTATCTTTATCTTACCACTGGCATCAGAAAAATGCAGAGGGAGACCACATTTTTGCTAGCTCATCCCGCTGACGCGAGATGTACATTAATCTCTCTGTCTTTAAAAGTTTGTCGTCTTGTAATTCATTTTTGAACTACAAAACGACAAACTTTTAAGAAGAGAAGGAATATATATTTGTCGACCAGTTGGCCAGCTATGGTGGACTGCTTCTTACTGTATGCTAGACCAGACAAATAAGTATGGTTGTTCACAAGTGGGATAATGGCATCATGCATGCAAAATCAGGAACACATGTTGCTGCTGCTGCAGCGATTCAGGGATAAACAGGGCCGCGCCCTCGATTATTGCCTGTACTACCTCACTGATTTCGCTGTTCCGATCTGCAGGTGAACAATGCGGCGGTGTCGTTCAACGAGATCGACACGAACTCAGTGGAACACGCCGAGAAGGTCCTCAGGACCAACTTCTACGGCGCCAAGTTGCTCACCGAGGAGCTCCTGCCGCTCTTCCGGCGATCTAAGACGACCAGCCGGATCCTGAACGTCAGCTCCCAGCTTGGCCTCCTCAACGTAAGTGATCAAACACGTTTAAATTTTCCTAAAGGTTATATACGGTATCCAACTGTCGAGATTTAAAACAAAAAACTGTTTGATTAAGGAGCAAGTAGCCTGACCGTGAGCTCACAGCTTGTCCATCATGTCAATGTCATGTCAAATGATATATGGACATCAGGTCGTCGCTCCTCAGTGTTCAGTGTCCACACCTCGACTGACACAGTACTTGACTGATTGAATAGTACACAGCCATGTCCATGTCCACACCTCCAACTATTAGTAGATGCACCGAAGCACAAATCAAATTTCATTATTCACATTGGTCAGTTACTGTTTCCTACTATTATGTGTGCAGAAGCTGCGGGACCCGGCACTGCGGCGCCTGCTCCTGGACGAGGCGTCGCTGACGGAGCGGGACATCGAGCGGATGGTGTCGCGGTTCCTGGCGCAGGTGGCGGACGGGACGTGGCGCGAGCAGGGGTGGCCCGAGGTGTGGACGGACTACGCCGTGTCGAAGCTGGCGCTGAACGCCTACTCCCGGCTGCTGGCGTCGCGTCTGGCCGGGCGCGGGGGCGTGAGCGTCAACTGCTTCTGCCCCGGGTTCACGCGCACCGACATGACCCGCGGCTGGGGCAAGCGCACCGCCGACGAGGCCGGGCGCGTCGCCGCGGGGCTCGCGCTGATGCCGCCCGACGACCTGCCCACCGGCAAGTTCTTCAAGTGGAGCACGCCGCAGCTCTACTCCAAGTTGTGACGCGTACGTGATTTTGGTTGGCGACCATTTTCACTTGCGAAATGCAGGTTTGTCTGCTCTGCTGGGCTCAGCAGCCGATGGATATGTATTCAGCCGAAACGGCAATGTGTTTGACACACCAGATGTTCTATGCAATGTGCACTCCTTTTTCTAGACCAATATGCATTTGGTTTTACTACTTGATGAAACTGTACGATCACAACCATCAATCTTCTCACGACAGGTCGAATAAACGCGTGTTTCTTTTTCCTTTTTTTGAATGCAAAAAGCAAAATGTTTTCTTTTATGGGCTTAAAGCCTTAAACTGAGTGGCATTGTAATAAGGCCGGCGCCGGGATGCGGCTGCCAGTATTGGGCCAGAGACGATGAAAAACGCGAGTATGTGACGCCATTGGCCCACTTCAAAATTTACGGGCTGGGTCTACGGACGAAAGATATGGGCTAACGCAGCCCAAGTCATGCTGGTTCTCCGTGCTCGACCAACACGCCATTCCCGAGTTGCGGTAGCGGCGACGGCGATTGCCTCGCCTTTCCCAATCCAATCGGCAGCGGCGGCGCTTGCCGGTGTCCTGGATGCTGCCGCCCGCCGGCTCCGGCAGCGAGCATCAGCGTCGGCCACGACGGTGGAATGGCCCGGGAAGGCGGAACCCACAAGCGGAACGGCGGCCGCGACCAAGATCGATGCGCCGGCCGCCGTCAACAAACCCAGGTAATTCGAAACCCTCCATATCTTGCGTCATGTAGGGACCCACACCCACCTGGCGGCCGTTGCGGCCTCGCGGACTCCAGCTGTGCATCGATGAGGTCCCACTTGGCCAGGACTCGGGAGCGTCGAGGGGATCGCCCGGGCACGGGCCCCACGGCGCAGGCTCATCTCGACCGTCCGAACACGCGCGGGGCCTCGTGATCGCACGGACGAGGTGCCTCCGAGCGGACCGGCGCGGGAAACGAGATGAGCGCGGCTACAACTACAAGGCGGTGGGGCTGTTTGAGCGCTGGCAAAGCTCGTGGTGGTGCGCACCGCACCCGCACCGCTGCATGCTTTTGCCTTCGCGCAGCAGAGCGCAAGAGGTGAAGGTGAGATCGGCCTCGCACCCTCTTTAACCCTCATCTTTTGCGCTTGTCCGCTTCCTCCTCCGAAACCCCTCCTGCCTTCTTGTTCGTTGCCATTTTTCTCTTCCGTTGTTGCTGTAGCACCAGGATATGACGGATTCCTGCGCCGTTTAATCCTATTTGTTTGGTGGCAAGGCACTGCAAAAACAATCTGAGTGTTGTATTTTTCTCTGGAAACGAATTTTTGAGGTTTTTTCTTTTGCTATAATTTTGATGTGTTGAACAGGGTGGTCATTTCATCATGATTCTTGTTTTGGACTGACTGGTTTGGTTCCTCGACACCGATTACCATTGACAATTTCTGCTCGTTAACTTGCTTTGGAATTTTGATGTGAATTTCCTAAAACCCTTCTACTTCCGGTTTCCTGCTTACCTGATGCTAGTGGGAACTCGGCGACTCTCCCTGCTCTTGATCTCCACCCGTCTCGATTTCTCCCATGTTTTCTTTGTTTATGTTGCTGTGGTGGTACGGTAATGGGAAGTTCCGTTAGTTGTTTCTGAATGTGGTTTTACATCTCGACAACGTGCTGCATCTTCGTTAGTTTTTTATGCTGAGCGCTGTGTGAGCTGCAAGAACACTGATCGCTTCTTGCCTCGCTCTCTTTTCGTAGAACTACTGTTTGATCCTTTTCGTACCGAAGAGGTCCCTACTTTTTTTGTGGATTGTTTCGAGTTTCGACCTGAGCGAATGACTGGTTTTTCAAGATTGAATAACACCTCTTGTCCGTAGTCGTTTCTATATTTTCTTTGTTATACTATCCCGTAACGGCTTGTAGTATATTTTCCATGTTTGCTTAGTTCTTCTGCTCGATGGTCATGCCCACTGCAAGTTCTTGCATCAATGTTTGTGTCTTCCCTATTTTCTTAATTGTCCATTTCTATGATGTTGTATTAACACATGAAATTTCCAAGAAGCAAACCCTGCAATGGGTGCCTCGCACAGCCATCATGTTCGTGGAACATTAAAGATTACTGATGGAGGAGAAAATGCCAGAGTTAAGTATGCATCATCGTCGATGCAAGGTTGGTGTGCGAAAATGGAAGATGCTGTGAGTAATCTATTGGCCCTTCTTGAGATTATTCAGAGTAGGTCCATAATGTATTCTGGCGACCATCATTTTCTTATTCTACAGTGTGCAGTTGTCCCAGATCTAGATGGTGCCACATCGTTCTTTGGTGTTTATGATGGCCATGGAGGTTTGATCTTGATTGCCATCTTAGCACAACTGATTATTCAAGCATTTTTAATCCCCATGGAATTATTTTGAACAGAAAATTAATGTAATTCATGATCCTATTGTATAAAAAATATAGATGGTGTGCATGTGTTTGTTAAATTGTCTGCGTACACACTTTCAACATTTATCTACTTATGCTGTACTTGTAAGTTTCAACTAACCGCCACAAATTTTGTAATCATGCTAAAGTACATGCCCAACCAGTTTAGTTTCAATGTCATGGGCTTCTCAGTTATTCTTGTGGAAGGGAAATGAGTTGCATAGATCAGAATTTTGTGTAGGAGTTAGAAAGGACGATCCCCAACAGCAATGATGATGATTTTAAATGTATATTCTCTTTGGTATATGTTTATATTACCAACATGTTGATTGTCCAATATTTAATTGTTATTGTTCTTTGCCATGTAAGGGCAACAAAACTGTATATGCTCCAAGTAGTACCATTGCCCCCTCTCTATTTTTTTTTCAGTAGATAACACTTACTACTCAGTTATATAAGATGACCAAATAGGGACGCTGACTTGTTATATTTTCTGTTTCAGGAGCTGAAGTAGCATTGTTTTGCGCGAGACAATTTCATATTGAACTTCGCGGCCATCCAAACTATCTGAACAATCTGAATAGTGCAATGAGGAGTGTATTTTTCAGGTTATTACCTACAATCCAAATCTTGGGCTGGCATTAGTTCTATCCTTTTTCAGCAGTGGTTGAAAGGCCAACATTACCATCATTTTTTGTCATAGTCAAATTTGTTGAATGTACAAACCTTAATGATACAAAATAGCGTAACTGTTTTCTATTTATATTTTGCAGAATGGATGAGCTGTTGCAAGAGTCAAATGAATGGATGGAATTAGTTAACCCAAAAGATAATGGAAATCGGAGACAGAATATCATGAAAGCTGTTTTTGCCAACCATTGGCCCTTCACTAAGGTGAAATTCAACTCCTAAATGATCTTTGTGCTCACAGTTGTTGAATAGGTTGATCGAAATTTTATCTCTTGGATATTATGCATACTTTATCTGTAAAAATGAACTAGAAGGGTGTGTCTGATATGGAGGATATATTGTCCATTCTTGAGGTTTCCTTGGGCGTCGGAAATGATATATTCAAACATCTAGCTCCAGTTACATATTATGTACTGGTTAATTGAGTTGGAGGTCAGAAGTTTCTTTGGTTCACATTGCACCTTGTTGTTATCCTACCACCCAATTTAAGGTTTTACCTGAGATGTTACGGAAGGTTTGTAAGTTTTGCATTTGCTTCATGTTTTCCACATCTTTTGTCATAGGTCAATGGTAAAAAGGTTCCATTCCCTGTAGAAGTTTTGAACCTATTCTTGTTATTCATTCCTTTCGTAATATTATATTGGCCTTCAGGTATATCAGTTCATATTTTCGTTCCTCAGGCAACTCCTTACATAGCACCACAATACATGGGAAGCACAGCATGTGTTGCAGTCATTAAAGGCAGCCGGATCACTATCGCGAATGTTGGAGATTCTCGTTGTGTAATCTCAAGGAATGGCCAGGTGGATGATTTGCTTCTTATCAAGTGTCTTGATGAACCTTATTGACACTCTTTTATCTCATAACAAAAACATCCAAGTGGTTGCTGAAGATATGCTTGTTTCCCTTGTGTCAAAAGGCAATTGAATTATCCAATGAACACAAAGCATTTGAGCGGGATGAAAGCCGGAGAGTTAGAAAAGCAGGAGGACGAGTATGGATGGATAAGATTGTGTTAGTGGGACCGCGAATTCCACTGTTGGGCATCCGTGCAATTGAAGGAGCGTTAGCCACCTCCAGAGTGATTGGTATTGTCTTATGTGATATCCTTTTCAACAGTTGCACATCTGTTGCACTTCAATTGATCATTTTACTTGCAACCCAGGAGATTTTGCATTCAAGCAGAACAAGAATTTGCCTCCTTCAGAACAAATGGCGATATGTGATCCGCACCTATACTCTGTAAGTATAAACTATGATGTTTTAGTAGAGTATAAGTTTAATTCGCTGGGTGTGGTCTGATGGAAAGTGACATTATTTTATTGTTAGATGGAGATAACCAAGGACATGGACATTGAGTTTCTTGTCATGGCAAGTCACGGTATCTGGTAAGTCCGTATCTGGTAAGTCTGTAGTGAAGCATAATAAAAGGGGACATTTAATTGCTCGAAAAAAATAAAAGGGACAGTTTTTTAATTTTCCACTAGGTCAAAAAATTAAAGCAGAACATATCAACTCCACAGGACAGATAGAAGCTTCAATTCTTGTTCCTTCTAAGACAGTAGTGTTTACCCATAGAGTGGCTGTGCATTTCTT
The DNA here is from genome assembly GCA_036927565.1 of Tuctoria greenei. Lineage (NCBI taxonomy): Eukaryota > Viridiplantae > Streptophyta > Magnoliopsida > Poales > Poaceae > Tuctoria > Tuctoria greenei. Next base: position 128,492,408 of record JAYESD010000012.1, read on the forward strand.
TTGTGCAGCTTCAGTTTCTTCTGTGGTGATACTGCTTCATTGCCATTTGTATTTTTTCTTGACCCTGGAGCGGTAGGTCTAAATAACAGTAAAGGGAGCCCGTGGTTATATGTCAAATCCTTCTATTAAACTAGGGCTTCTTATCAGTTAAAAAAACAATAAATACTAGCGCCTCTAATATCATTGAACATCATGACTCGTTATGTGTTTGACAAGTTGAAGATGACCTGTCAAATATATTTGATTGTCTGTAAGAATAAGAACTTGCTTCAAGGAACTTGATTCCCAACATTTTGTGCTTGAAGTGACCTTAGAGTTGACGTAGCTGCTACATGGTTACGAAGTTAGAATGGAAAAGATTTGTGGCAGAGTTTCCTGCTCAAAGATTAAATTTCACTGTACAAACAGATAAACATAGCATGCTATGACTGTTTTAATATATATTTGCATATGCTGCATGCCTCGTGTTTTATTTTCGGCAGGGAATGTATGAAAAGTCAGGATGTGGTTGATTTTGTGCACGAGGAGTTTGAATCCGTGAGTTTATTCACCACTCACTTTATCTTTATGTCATTCAAGAGGCACTCCTTCCATATTTGAAAATTTGTCGTTTTGTAGTTCATTTTTGAATTACGCCAAATTTTTAAGAACGGAGGGAGTACAAACAACTTTGACAGACGGATTAACGTTTGAAGTTTACACTTGAGAGCGTAGCTTGTTGTTCTTGCCAATCAATTCTTTTGTTATTCGAGTCCTTTATGAAAAACATGTGCTGTTCCTGTGATGAATGCAGGGCGAGACCGATCTGCGCGTCATTTGCGAGAGGCTTGTGGATCGCAGCGTGGCATCAGGTGAAAACAGCACCGCCATACTGCTTCAGTTCAAGGACCGCACGTCCGCGGCCGCCGAGGGCGAGGGCAGCAGAGACCAGGACACTGCATCTGAATCCAGCGAAGAGCCCCTCCCGGATGCGGAGACAGTAGCAAGAGCGCTTGCTTTTCTGAAAGGCAGGCAGATAGAGAAGGCAGGAGAGAGCAAATCATCTTAGTCGCTGAGTTTTGGGATGGTAGGACGATAACGTTCTTTCTGAAGCAAATCATCTTAGTCGCTTGTTCTTTCTGAAGGTTGCCACTGCGTAGGATGATAACGTTCCAGAACAAATTTTGTCTTACTGCTGTGCTGGGTACGACTTAGGGCCCGTTTGGATGGATGAAACGTTTCTGATTCTGGGTAGAATCATTTGAAACTGATCCAAACGACAAAAAAGAGAAACGTTTCAGGGGAGAATCACTCTGAAGTGATTCACTTTTTTGAACTATGGAAGTGAAACACCTGGAAAGGTGTTCCACACCTTGGAACACTTTAATCAATAGTAACTCGGGTCTAAGTTCTAGAAAAATTACGAAGATTTGCCATTACCATAGAATGCTTCAGATCAGTGGCAAAATTTTTTCATCTTCGTTTTTTTTGATCTCGTCAACGTGATAATACAAACAAAATAAAAACTTATAGCAACCAAATAATAACCATTGATATGTTACAACATTCTCACTAGGGGTCAACATTACGACCGGATGCTATTTTTTTTATTGTCAACGTCATTATATAATCACAAACATAAATGAAGAACAACAACAAACCAATTGGGTCAATTCAATATTTCTCTCCTCTCCCCTGAAACAGATATACTAGCTAAACGGTTTCTAAAGTGATTCTATTCTAGAATCTGAAACCATTTCAGCATTGGAACTGAAACGTTTCTAATTCTATGTGAATTTAGAACCGTACCAGACGGGCCTTTAATCTAGTTGTAATTGCCATCTGTTTTTGGGACCTCTCTTTGCTTTGACGTCTGATCTGCCACGACTTATGAACGGGCTAGAAGAACTAGTAAATGGCAATGTGGCGTGTAGTGCCAATAAACGGGCTAGAAGAACTAGCAGGCCGGGCTCACAAAATCTGCGTACTATTCCTACTTAAACGCAAACTGGAACGCTTCTCCGCTCCACTGGCCCATTACACTCTCAGGTGCACGACCAAACCCTCCAATCTGCCGCCGCCGCAGCCCCGAAGCCGACCCCGGCGACGACGTAAACCCCGGCCATGGAGGAAAGCCGGCAGCAGAGCTCACCATCCACCGCTTCGACTGCCGATTCAGTTGCAGCGGCATCGGATCCGTACACGTGGACTAGCGGGCCACCTGGCAGGCCGCGAAAATCGCGGGGGCGGTGGGTCCCCAGAGCAAATGGTTGCGGAGCGTTGAATCGGCATCGGGCGGTGGAGACCCGCAGTGGGCGACGGCCCCGAGAGGTACAAAAAGCCTGCGTGCGTGGCAAGTTGGCGGTGCGCTCGCTGCATGCACATAGCACAACAACTTTTGCCTGGCTGCTCCGCTGCAGCCTGCAGCAGCAAGGTGAGGTGAGATCGTCCTCGTTCCTCCCCAATCTCCTCGTTTCTCCTCCTTCCCCTTCCCTTCCCAAACCCCTTTCTCGTCCTCTCTTGCTTGCTCTGATCGAAGCATCCTTGTACGTCTTTGTTTGTTATTGCTGCTGGTGGTGGTGGTGTGCTGCTCGTGCAGTTTGTCGCGTGTTCTTGTGGTGCGCTGCGTTTTCATCTCGCGCTTTTTGGTGGGGTTTTGCTCCCGGCCAAGCCGTGTTGTGTGTTCGAGCAGTTGCGTCAAACGCGTGCTGTGTGTTCGAGCAGCAAGCGTGTTCTTGTGCGTGCGTAGGTTTCTGCCGTTTGACCCAGGATTTCATATTGGTTTTATCGAAAGAGACGAGGTTCGTGAGCACCGTGATTTCTGCTTTACTCTGTTCTTCGATCGGTCTCACCTTCTCTTGTGCGTCCGATCCGTTTGCCGGTTCGCGGTCTCTGGTGATGGTGGTGTAATGGCGCGCGTGCGTCCGATCAGTTTGTTTCATGTTTTGGAGAGCTTCTGTAATTCGCACCACTGTTTTCTGGTTTCGCCTGTTCTTGTTGCTCCTTTCAAAGCCATTGTGCGCACTGCAACTCCGTGCTCTTGGTTTTTACCCGTCTTGATCTCTCATCTTTCGTTATCAGAAGGTAGTATGCTATCATCGTCCTTCATGTTGAGCATTCGCAGTACAAGAGTGTGATTTATGCACTTCTCGATGTGCTTTTCTTACGTGAATATATTTTTGGCAAGATTGAACGGGAATGGTTCCTTCTTGTTCGTTGCCGTATTTGTCCTTGTTCAACTGTTTTTTCGTATTGATGGTACTGCGTGTATCTAAAGTTCAACAACCTGTTGGCTCTCATTATTCTCTAAAACAGAATTGTCAGTTTATTTTGAGTTCTCGATGATTTGAACAAGTGGCCATGTCTTCGTGAGTCGTCTCTAGGACTGACAGATTGTCTGTTTAATGTTGAATGTTTCTGCTAGTTTTCACTTTGGGATTTTGGTATCATGAGAATGTGTAGTTGTATATATCGTGACATTGAAATCTTCAATTTGTTTTCAATACAATTTTCCAATGATATCATAGTGTCAAAATCAGTACTCTGCTGTTCTTCAGTATCACTGTTACATTATATAGCCATCCACAATGCATTCAGGGTGATTTGATTGGTTTTATTGAACCATTCCTCGGTGGGCTTATCTATTCCTTGCAATGCAGTTTCAACATATATAATTTATTTCCATCAAAAAAACATATGTAATTATTTTCTTATCTGATTTAGCTGGTAAAGTATTCCTGTATTATTATACTCACACTAGCAATTTTCAGGAAAGCAAACGATTCAATGGGTGGATCTAACAGCCGTTCTTGGCCGGATGCATTGCAAACGTCTACTGAAGGAGGACAAAATGACAGAATCAAGTATGCAGTATCATCTTGTCAGGGTTGGCCTCGGTATATGGAAGATGCTGTGAGTAAAATCCACTGGTCTTTTCCATATATATATGGGAAAATTCAGAATAACTCTACAAAGATTATATGCTTGACTTGTATAGTATTTGGTGTGAAAAACTAACCCTTACTTTTACCCTTCTTATTCTGTAGCATGCAGTTGTCCCAAATTTAGATGACAACACATCTTTCTTTGGTGTTTATGATGGCCATGGAGGTTTGATTTTAATTGTCTCTCTTATAACTTTTTTTCAAACTTGTCAATGTTAGCATAACTAATCACAGCATGTATTTGTGCTTTCGTCTCCTCTAATCACGTAAATCATGTTTCGTTTTTGTATTTTTTTTATTAAATTGTCTCCATGTATGTTTTGGGCATTTAAGTATGGGTGTTCTTTGGTATATGTGCTTCTAGGCACAGTAGTACTGTTGACCCTTCTGGTTTTCAATAGGCACTTTTACTATAGTAGTTAGATTAGATATACTGAGGTGTTTATTTTCTGTTTCAGGAGCTGAAGTCGCATTGCTATGTGCGAGACTATTTCATACTGAGCTTCGGAACCATCCAGACTACCAGAACAATTTAATGAGGGCAATGAAGGGCATATTTTTCAGGTTATTCTGTTTATCATTATGTCATCCAAATCGTTAGTTACATTAGTCCTGCCTTTTTTCCGCAATGGACATTTAGCTGTCCTTGTTATGTCCACTTGCTCATTGTTGCATTTTCTGCATATGCAAATATGTGATTGTTTTGCTGTAAAAAAATGTGATTGTTGCTCCTGCTTACTTGTTGCAGTATGGATGAGGTGTTGCAATCAGATGAATGGAAGGAATTAGTCAAGCCTCCTGGTGATTGGATACAATTTCTGAAGACTGCTGTTTGTGCTAACTATTGGCCTAACACACAGGCACAGGTGAAATGTTAACTCCTGAATGTGTTTGATCTCTATGTTTATATCTTCTGAAAAGGTTGGTAAAAATTTTATCTGTAAAAGGGAACTGGTCGGGTTGGATATGGTATGGAAAATATATTGTTCTTTCTCACGATGTGCTTCAGAGTTGGCGACCTAATTAATGCCTAGCTTCGTTTAGAGCGATATCGAGTGCCTGATTTACTGAGTTTGATAGGTTCTCCTTGTACCTTGGTTGTTATCCTGCAGCCCAAACTAAGTTATTACCTGTGATGCTAGTTTTATGTGGTTTTGAAATAATCATTTCTTTCGTAGTCTTTTTCTTTAATGACAGCTCACATGAAAGATATTTTCCCCTTGAGGTCCTCCGACTAATTTTTTGTAATCCCTATGTCCCTATGATGTCATTGATAAGAATTTAATATTACCTGTCATTTTTCCCACCAGACAACTCCTTACGTAGTGCCACAAGAGACAGGAAGCACAGCATGCATAGTTGTCATCAGAGGCAACAAGATCATGATTGGAAATGTTGGGGATTCTCGTTGTGTACTCTCATCGAATGGTCAGGTGCGTAATTTGTTTCTTGTCACAAGCTTGGCCGAACCTAATTGGCATACCCTTTTTCAATAAAACTCCTTAGTGGTGCCTAAAAATCATGTTTGTTTCTATTGTGTCCAAAGGCAATTCAATTAACAACAGATCACAAACCAAATAAGGTGATTGAGAAACAGAGGATTCGAAGGGCAGGAGGACAAGTGACCAGGGATAAGACACCTATTATCGTAGGAGGACAACGTCAAGGGTATCGGTTGGGCGCCTACCGAATCAATGGTGCTCTAGCTGTCTCTAGAGTGATCGGTATAATCTTCTATGATTTCTTTTTTTTCCTTATTTAATTCTAGTGGAAGAAGTAGAAAACCATATGATATTTCACTTATTATTTTAATTTCCAGGCGATTTCGCGTTCAAGCAAAACAGTAACTTGCCTCCTGAAGAACAAGCAGCGACATGTAATCCAGATTTGTTCTGTGTAAGTGTAACTAAGTTTCTTAAGGCAGTGTTCATACTAATTTGCCTGTGTGTGTTCTGATGGAGAATAACTTTTTCTTGGTTAGATGGATATAGACAATGAGATGGAGTTCCTAGTCATAGCAAGTGATGGCATCTGGTAAGTCCTGAGCAAAATATAACACAAGTGGTTACTTCATTGTCTGTTGCTCTAGATAACATGTAGTAGCTTGTATCATTATTTCTTCTAAGACAATGATATTTATTTAGAGGTGCATGTGCATTTTTCTTCTGTTGAAACTTGGAAGGTGTGATGTTTCAACTGGTTTCTTCTGAGGATTAGATATATAGATACTTCAACACACATCGCGTTCATCTTTGTATGCTTTCTCGGTTTTAGTTAGTTCCATGTAATTAACCTAGTCAAGGTTACTGCCAATTTTTAGTTAGCTCAGTAGACCTGTATTTTTTGTACCCCATGAGTAAATGGTTTGACAACCCTAATTTTTTGCTTTTTACGATTTCATTGTATACTCGTGTTAACATTGTGTGTCTCTTTATCTTCTTTCTGCAGGGATTGTATGACAACTGGGAGTGTGGTTAACTTTGTACGCAAGTATTTAAGAGCTGTGAGTCCCCTTCCCCCAAATCTTATCTGTATTTCATGACAGTGATACACTAAAAGTAATCTCCTACCTGATAAAAAAATGTTACATATGAAATGCTTGGATGTTTCTGTTATTTTCAACACTTGATTTTTTTGTCACTGGATTTAAAATTGACGGCTTAGATTTCAGTTTCTTTCCAGTAGTTAAATTTTGGTTATGGCTCCAGAACATGATTTTCTTAGATTGCACTAAAAAATGGTTGTAACTTCAGTATACTCTCACTGTAACTTCTGAAAAGCTATTTGTAAGTGTAGATAGAAACAAAAATCATGTGTTGCTAGCCTTAGAAACACATGGATTTGTGTCCTCGCTCCTCAGTCTTTGATATTAGCATGGAAGAAACAAAAAAAAGCAAGGTGAGAAGAATAACAGGGAGGGGGAAATGGAGTGCCAGCAAAAGACAAATACTCGGGTGTTTTGTAGCTTTTCCATAAATAATATAGATATATCCCCAAAAAGATTTTGACGTCTCTGTGAATCATTGGTAAATGGTTACGCAGGGACGGCGTTGGGGGGGGGGGGGGGGGGTCCGAACATGAACACTGTATGATGATTTCTGCCTCCGTATGAGATGGAAATGGAATATAGTTCTATTTTTTTTTAAAAAAAATCCCCAAACCGAGAGATCTCCTGTCCAGTGTCGACGGATGGGTACATGACATGTTGAGTCTTTGGTTACATTTAAGATTGTAGCGTGTTTGAGTATTTACCACTTGTACCTCTGCTATTTGTTGGAATTAATGGGCTTGGCCCAATATTAATTCAGAAATAAATCCTAGAAAATCTCAAAGGCCCATTAGGGCAAGAGGGAGTGGTGCTAAGTGTTTAGTCCCACATGGGAAGTGGAAGTGGAGCAACCCCTACATATAAGGGAGGTTGCTCTTCCACTCCTTGAGTGAGAGAGAAGAGAGGAAGAGAGGGGTGGCCCACGCGCGCTCCTCCTCCTCCTCCTCCTCGCTCGCTCGCCTCGCCACGCCACGCCTCGCCTCGCCTCGCCTCGCCCCGCACACGCGCCGAGCCCAGATTTTATATTTTTGCAGAAAATTAAATTGGGCTTTTGGGCCTCCGAATTTTTGGGGCTACCGAGTCAGAGTCCAAGTCGTTAGAGACGGACGCGTCTACGACTGCGGAGTCGGTTAGGATCCAGATCGCATACGAACCGCCTCCTGGGACTCTATAAATACGGGCGTCCGCGGTACGGCAGAGCACCCCCACGATCAGATCGTTCCCACGTTCGCGTTCCTTGCGCCGCCTTCTAGTCTACTCCATCCCGAGCGCCGGCGTGCACCGACGACCGGGAGAGCAGGTCTCCGGAACCACTCGCCCTTGCGATCCTGCACCGGGAGAGGGCGAATAAGGTTTTTGGGAAGCGCACTGCGCGACTGCTCGCGTTCTTCACCACGGCTCGTCTACCGACCAGATCGGGCGCTGCGGCTCAACGTCGTCATCAACGCCTACAGCGGCGATCTACAGCAGTGCGATCGACTTCAAATCGGTACGCGTTATTTCTCGTCCCGTCTGTCCGCCGATCGCTGTTGTTTTTCTCGTATTTTTCCGGAATTATTCAGTAAATTGCCTCTTACTTTCCAACAATCCAAAAACCTTATTAGGCAATTTCCTGAATTGAACATGATGACTTTGGCCGATGCACTGAGGCCGGAGAAATTCTCTGGCGTGCACTTCAAGAGGTGGCAAGTCAAGGCCACGCTCTGGCTCCAATCGCTGAAGATCTTCTGGGTAACTGAGGGCAGGCCTCAAGGTCCTTTGTCTGTTGAAGAACAGACAAAGTTCGAGGAAGCCAATTCTGCCCTGAGAGGATGCATTCTAAGCGTTCTTGATAATAAACTCTGTGATGTCTATCTGACAGTCACAGATGGGAAGGAGCTCTGGGATGCACTTAACGCTAAGTATGGTGCAGCCGATGCAGGCGGTGAACTGTATATCATGGAGAATTTTCATGACTACAAGATGGTTAACAACCGTCCTGTAGTTGAACAAGCTCATGAAATACAGTGCCTTGCGAGAGAGCTCAATCTCCTTAAGTGTCCTTTACCCGACAAGTTTGTGGCTGGGTGCATTATTGCAAAGTTACCTCCATCATGGAGGAACTTCGCCACAGCCCTCAAACACAAGAGACAGGAAATATCAGTTGAAAACCTGATAGCATCTCTTGATGTTGAGGAGAAGGCTCGGGCTAAGGACGCTACTGAGAAAGGAGGTGAGGGTCAATCTAGCGCCAATGCTAATATGGTGCAGAAACCCTATGTCAAGAACAAAGGGAACAAGTCTCTATTCAAGCCAAACAAAACTACTGCTTTCAAGAAGAAGAAGTCAAACAAAGCCAATGATGGCTGCTGCTACACCTGTGGGGAGCAGGGACATATTTCCAAGAACTGTCCTGAGAGGGCAGATCGCAAAGGGAAAAAGAATGTCAACATCGTGACATCCAGCAATGCAGATGGGTACGGTAATTCCTTTACTGTTCTTTCTGTTTCTCAAACATCATCTTGGTGGTTTGATACGGGTGCTAATGTTCATGTATGTTCTGACATGTCCATGTTTACTTCTTACCAGTTCGTCCGGGATTCCGCCGTCCTAATGGGGAATGGGTCACATGCTTCTGTTCGTGGTGTTGGCACGGTCGATCTGAAGTTCACTTCGGGAAAGATTGTCCAGCTGAAGAACGTGCAACATGTCCCTACTATGAACAAGAATCTTGTTAGCGGTACCCTTCTATGTAGAGATGGGTTTAAAGTAGTTTTAGAGTCCAATAAAATAGTTGTGTCTAAGCATGGACAATTTATTGGTAAAGGCTATGAATGCGGAGGCCTGTTCCGCTTTTCTCTTTCGGAGTTTAATAATAAGTCAGTAAACCATATTTGTGGCGGTATTAATGATAATGCAAGTGTCTGGCATTCTCGTTTATGTCACGTTAATTTTGGTTTAATGAATCGGCTATCTAGTCTCAAATTAATTCCGGAATTCACTATTGTCAAAGGTTCTAAGTGCCATAGTTGTGTGCAGTCAAAGCAACCTCGAAAGCCTCACAAGGCAGCCGAGGAGAGAAACTTGGCACCATTAGAACTCATACATTCTGATCTATGCGAGATGAATGGTGTGTTGACAAAAGGTGGAAAGAAATATTTTATGACATTAATAGACGATTCTACTAGATTCTGCTATGTTTACTTGTTGCAAACTAAAGATGAAGCTTTAGACTACTTTAAAATCTATAAATCTGAAGTAGAAACTCAATTAGAAAGAAAGATCAAACGTCTTAGGTCAGATCGTGGTGGTGAGTATTTTCCCAAAATATTTGATGATTTTTGTGCGGAACACGGTATTATACATGAAAGGACGCCTCCCTATTCACCCCAATCAAACGGGGTAGCCGAGAGGAAAAACCGCACATTGTGTGACTTGGTGAATGCCATGTTAGACACGTCCGGTTTATCTAAGGCATGGTGGGGGGAGGTTCTATTGACTTCATGTCATGTCCTAAACCGCGTTCCAAACAAGAATAAAGAGAAAACCCCTTATGAGGAGTGGGTTGGGAGAAAACCATCACTCTCATACTTGCGTACTTGGGGATGTTTGGCAAAAGTCAATGTGCCAATTACCAAGAAACGCAAGCTAGGACCAAAGACAGTGGATTGTATCTTTCTAGGCTATGCTCATCGGAGCATCGCATATAGATTTTTAGTAGTTAAATCTGAGGTACCTGATATGTATGTTGATACTATTATGGAATCTCGTGATGCAACATTTTTTGAGAATATTTTTCCTATGAAAGATATGCATAGTATTGCTAGGATCTCTTCTGAAATTTGTCCTGTACCCACCACAACTAGCGAGTTTCTTGATACACCATTTGAGAATGTCCCAGAGGAAGAACACAATGAAATAACTCAGTCGAGTAAGAGATCACGGATTGCAAAATCCTTTGGTGATGATTTCATTGTGTACCTTGTGGACGATACTCCTAGATCCATAGCAGAGGCATATGCATCACCTGATGCAGATGACTGGAAAGAAGCAGTTCATAGTGAGATGGACTCAATTCTTTCAAATGGAACCTGGGAGTTAACTGAACGGCCATACGGGTGCAAACCAGTAGGCTGCAAGTGGGTGTTCAAGAAGAAGCTCAGACCTGACGGTACTATTGAAAAGTACAAGGCAAGACTAGTTGCAAAGGGCTATACTCAAAAGGAAGGTGAAGACTATTTTGACACCTATTCACCTGTCGCCAGAATGACGACAATTCGTGTACTACTTTCTTTGGCTGCCTCTTATGGTCTAATCATCCATCAAATGGATGTAAAGACAGCTTTCCTGAACGGAGAGTTGGAAGAGGAGATTTATATGGAACAGCCTGATGGATTCGTAGTAAAAGGTGAAGAGACAAAGGTGTGCAAATTGTTGAAATCCTTGTATGGCCTGAAACAAGCACCTAAGCAATGGCATGAGAAGTTCGATAGTACTTTGACGTCTGCGGGCTTTGTCATTAATGAGGCTGATCGGTGCGTGTACTATCGCCATGGTGGGGGCGATAGCGTTATGTTATGCTTGTATGTAGATGATATACTCATTTTTGGTACGAGCATTAATATAATTTCTGAGGTCAAGTCTTTTCTATCAAAGTGTTTTGATATGAAAGATCTGGGAGAAGCTAATGTTATTTTGAACATTAAGCTGAATAAGGATGAGAGTGGAATTACTTTAAGTCAATCCCACTATGTTGAGAAAATCTTGAGCCGGTTCGGCTTTATGGATAGCAAGATTTCTCCAACGCCTTATGATCCCAGCGTGATACTTAGAAAGAACAAGAAAGAGTCAAGAGATCAACTCAGATATTCTCAGATGATTGGTTCACTCATGTACTTAGCTAGCGCAACCCGTCCTGATATCTCGTTTGCTGTAAGCAAACTGAGCAGGTTCATGTCAAACCCGGGTACAGATCATTGGCATGCACTTGAAAGGGTTATGCGCTATCTGAGAGGTACAATGAGTTATGGAATTCACTATACTGGGCATCCGGCCGTGCCTGAGGGTTATAGTGATTCGAACTGGATCTCTGATGTTGATGAACTCTATGCCACGAGTGGATATGTGTTCACTCTAGCTGGTGGTGCTATATCATGGAGGTCTTGCAAACAGACCATTTTGACGAGGTCAACCATGGAAGCAGAACTCACTGCTTTAGAGACAGCCACTGCGGAGGCAGAATGGCTGCGAGAGCTCTTGATGGATTTGCCTATAATTGAGAAACCATTGCCGGCAATCCTTATGAACTGTGACAATCAGACGGTGATTGCCAAAGTGACCAGTTCTAAGGATAATGCAAAATCATCAAGACATGTCAAGAGACGTTTAAAATCTGTCAGGAAAATGAGAAACTCCGGAGTTATTACTGTTTCGTATATACAAACAGACAAAAACCTGGCAGATCCCTTTACGAAGGGTCTATCACGTAATGTGATAGAAAGTGCATCGAGAGAGATGGGTCTGAGACCCATTGATGTGACACCATAGTAGTAACCCAACCTATGTGATCGGAGATCCCGTGAATTAGGACATGGGAAAACAAGCTAGTGGTTCACCGAGGAGAGTACTTCCTTTATACCCTCTCTATGTGAAGATGCACACTTGTACTCTCAAACTGTAAGGCAGGTTGGCGAATTGCCTTAATGTGTTTCTGTTGGCTATGTGTAGCAAAGATGCCGTCCTACAGGGCAGTCTTGAAGGAAACACACCTATATGAGCTCCGACTGTCTAACGTCGCAGTCTGTGAGATTTGGGTGATCTCTAGAAAGCTCATGAAGAGACCAGGGAGTACGACGCATATGCTCCACCCGCGGGGTAGACTACTGGTAGCCAAGTACTGGTAATGGTCTTTGGGTGAAGTCAGTTCACACAAAACTTGCAATTCAAGGCGTAGTCCATTGTTCAAGTTGTGACCTGATGAAACTTGAGGATCTAGGCAGAAGTTCAACTTTACAGTCTCTGCCGAAAACACTAGTATATTAAACAAGGAACGAGAATGATCTCTCTCCTAATGGCTTTGAGATCTGGTGGGGGATTGTTGGAATTAATGGGCTTGGCCCAATATTAATTCAGAAATAAATCCTAGAAAATCTCAAAGGCCCATTAGGGCAAGAGGGAGTGGTGCTAAGTGTTTAGTCCCACATGGGAAGTGGAAGTGGAGCAACCCCTACATATAAGGGAGGTTGCTCTTCCACTCCTTGAGTGAGAGAGAAGAGAGGAAGAGAGGGGTGGCCCACGCGCGCTCCTCCTCCTCCTCCTCGCTCGCTCGCCTCGCCACGCCACGCCTCGCCTCGCCTCGCCTCGCCCCGCCCCGCACACGCGCGCGCGCGCGCGTGTGTTCGTGTGAATTCGAGCCTCGAGCCGAGCCCAGATTTTATATTTTTGCAGAAAATTAAATTGGGCTTTTGGGCCTCCGAATTTTTGGGGCTACCGAGTCAGAGTCCAAGTCGTTAGAGACGGACGCGTCTACGACTGCGGAGTCGGTTAGGATCCAGATCGCATACGAACCGCCTCCTGGGACTCTATAAATACGGGCGTCCGCGGTACGGCAGAGCACCCCCACGATCAGATCGTTCCCACGTTCGCGTTCCTTGCGCCGCCTTCTAGTCTACTCCATCCCGAGCGCCGGCGTGCACCGACGACCGGGAGAGCAGGTCTCCGGAACCACTCGCCCTTGCGATCCTGCACCGGGAGAGGTCGAATAAGGTTTTTGGGAAGCGCACTGCGCGACTGCTCGCGTTCTTCACCACGGCTCGTCTACCGACCAGATCGGGCGCTGCGGCTCAACGTCGTCATCAACGCCTACAGCGGCGATCTACAGCAGTGCGATCGACTTCAAATCGGTACGCGTTATTTCTCGTCCCGTCTGTCCGCCGATCGCTGTTGTTTTTCTCGTATTTTTCCGGAATTATTCAGTAAATTGCCTCTTACTTTCCAACACTATTAGCTTTCCTATCATGAGGGAAGCTGTTTACCGTTACCAGAGTTCTTCTTTTTCCACGTTTTGAAATATACGCTGCCCCTCATTATCGCAGGGGATGAGTGATCTGCGCATCATCTGTGAGATGCTTGTTCGTCGTGCCCTGCCATCGGAGGACAACGCGACCGTCATAGTGGTGCAGTTCAAGAGCAGCGCCGACAGGCTTCCTCCCCTGACCGAGTCCGATGGCGGGGTCCGGCAAGCAGGAGCCGCCACCGGCGGTAACAGGACCGGGCGCACCTTGACGACCCTGGTGGAAGAGGGAGAGGAAGAGGCTGACGACGATGACCCCACCCCGCCGGCGATGGTGAGAAAGGGAAAGAAACAGCAGGATGGTGAAGCTGGTGGCAGCGAAACGCATCCCCTCCTGGGTGGTAACGAGGCAACGGAAGAGTAGCTGTTACATCGCTTTGAGCTTTGGGTCAAGACAAGACGGCTCCTGGGATTTGCAAGTTCTGCTACAGCGTTGATTTTCCGTTTTCCTCTTCGTCCAAGACAGTAATCTTGACGCGTAGAATGATGCCCTTACGTCAGTTTTTTTTCTCGTAACTCTAGTAGTAATGCTGGTGCCTGGTTACGTTCCAGAGGAGATTTTGCTTGAATTCAATCAACTCCATTGTTCTGACATCTGAATCCTGGAGATGCTTAATCAAGTTACTGGTGACAGTTTATAAATTTCTCAATGTGCTGGGTAATTATTTTTGCTGCTTATAGCTATGGTGTATGTCAAACAGCCTAGTCTTCAGAAAAAAACTGCTGCCAACGTCAAGCAAGTTACGGAGACAATTGTCGCGGGGGCATGGCTATGCACAGCAGCAGGTTCCAAGAACCTAAATTGTATCCTTCAGCGTGATTAGGCTCCAATGTGCGTCTATTGTTAGTATTCTCCTATGTGGCATTTAGAAGCAAATGGCAATTCGGCGTGTAGTGCCGATAAACGAATTTTTTTCCATTTTAATACCAATTTATAATGAATTTACATCATTAGCTATCAAATTTTCTTTTTGCCGTTCTAACCGCCTACCTGTCGTGTCAGCCTCTCGGGCGTCTCAAAAATTCTGAGTCATATTCATTTTTGAACGGCTATTTTAAAATAGTTAAAACTATATTTTGGAAATATAATTATTGAATAAATTGTAGTACGAAATGTGTACTACACTTTCTTTAATAACATAATTCCCTAAATATGCCTCTAGCTATTTTAAAATAGCTATACAAAAGTAAATAAAACTTAAGAAATTTGAGCTGTTGAGGAAAATTTGCTGACTTTAGTCACTTTTAGACGACTATTTTGGGATACCTGGAGACATCTTTCGGAAATGTTGTTATTTAAGTAAATGTAGAGCACAATGTGTACTACAATAGTGACTGAGTTTTAATCACTATTAAACTACTATTTTAAAATACTTAGAGACATATTTTATAAATATTGTTATTAGTACAAATGCAGGACACATTGTGTTGTAGATTTACTTAAATAACAACATTTCCGAAAGATGTCTCTATATATCCCAAAATAGCCGTATAAAAGTGACGAAACTCAACAACTTCTGCTCTGCAGCTCAAATTTCTTGAGTTTTATTTAGTTTTGTACGGCTATTTTAAAATAACTAGAGACATATTTCGGGAATTTTGTTATTGAAGAAAGTGTAGCACACATTTCTTACTACAGTTTCTTCAATGATTACATTTTCAAAATATGTCTTTAAGCATTTTAAAATAGTCGTTCAAAAATGAATATGACTCAATATTTTTAAGACGTCTGAGGCTGACACGTGGCAAATCGTCCTGGACGAGTAGGATGGTTAGAATGACAAAAAGGATTTTTTAATAGCTAATGATATAAATTTATTATAAATTGATATTAAAATAAAAAAATCGCCGGGTTGGAAGAACTAGCAGGCCCGGCCCATTCCACTCTCCAGGTGCACCAATCTGCCGCCGCCGCCCAGAAACCGACCCCGGCGACGGCGTGAGCTCCGGCCATGGAGGAAGAACCGGGAAAGGCGGCGGCAGAGCTCACCATCCACCGCTTCGATTGCCCATTCAGTTGCAGCGGCATCACATCCGTACACGTGGACCTGTGGGCCACCTGGCAGGCCGCGGAAATCGCGGTGGCGGTGGGTCCCGGGGGAAAAGGTTGCGGAGCGTCGAATCGGCATCGGGCGACGGCCACGAGAGGTACAAAAAGCCTGCGTGCCGTGCGTGGGAAGTTGGTGGTGCTCTCGCTGCATGCTCATAGCACAACCACTCTTGCTTCGCGGCTCTGCTCTGCTCTGCTGCAGCCTGCAGCAGCAGAGCGAAAGGTGAAGGTGAGATCGTCCCCGTTCCTCCCCAATCTCCTCGTTTCTCCGCCTTTCCCTTTCCTTCCCAAACCCCTTCCCCCTCCACTCTTGCTTGCTCTGATGTCCGATCGATGCATCCGTGTACGTCTCTGCTGTTGTTGTTATTGCTGCTGCTGGTGATGGTGGTGCTGTGCTGTTCGTCGCGTATTTTTGTGGCGGTGCGTTTTCATCTCGCGCTTTTTGGTGGGGTTTTGCTCCCGGCCAAACCGTATCGTGTGTTTGAGCAGTTGCGCCCTTGCGTGTGTGCGTTTCTGCCGTTTGACCCTGGATTTCGTAGTGGTTTTATCGGAGGAAACGAGGTTTGTGAGCACCGAGAAACAATGGTGTATCTGCTTTCCTCTGTTCTTCGATCGGTCTCACCTTTTGTGCGTCCGATCCGTTTGCCGGTTCGCGGTCTCTGTTCTGGTGGTGGTGGTGTAACGGTGCGCGTGAGGCTCTCGCTATTCTTCAGGTGGTCTTCAGTGTGTGGTGTTTTTTTTTATTATTATTTAGAAACATGTCCTTTGGACTCGGCCTTCTTTGGAGCCTTGGAGGCCTTGGGTGAGAGCCAGGGATCTAGACCTGGCCGGCTTTGCTCCCACTCTGACTCTCTGAGCCTTTCTCTATGAGCAGTTCTCATGTGGTGCTTTCATTTTGCCGCTTTCCTGAATCCTCATGGAGTTGGGTTGCGTTTGGCGTCGTGTTATTCCTGTAGTATGTGTGCGTGCGTTGCAGATGTTTGGTTCTGAACATGATGGGGGGTTTTGTGGTTGGAGACAGGAGAGGGTGGTTTGCGAGCATCGAGAACCGGTGGTGATCTCTTCATGCCTCTGTTATTCCGTGTCGCCTGCTCTTGTGCATCCGTTCCGTTTGCTGTTGTCTTTCGGTGTGTTTCCTGTTTTGGTGAGCTCCTGGAATTTCTGTATGTGGCTTTTTACTTTCGCGACGTGAAGGATTCGCACCACAAATTCTTGATTCCGCCTGTTCTTGTTGCTGTTTCTTTTTTAGAAAACTCGCTGTCAGTGCAGCTTGTATTGATGTAAGGAGAGGTTTATACTGTGTTAAAAACTACAAATAAGAACTAAAATTTACATGGCGTTGGTTCTGGGCACAAGGGGACTATCTAAAGTCGATTGTCCAGGTTCTCAGTTAACTGCCTTGCTCCGGCTAGCACCCGCGGCTGTTTGCTGAAGCTTTTCAAAAAGTTTATCTGAAACCTGCTCGTTACCTCTGAAGATACGTCTGTTTCATTCAAGCCATAAAATCCGGCATGTAAGAATGATATGTCTTGTTGCTGTTTCCAATGCTATTTGGCGCACAGCAACTCTGTGCTCTTGGTTTGTACCCGTCTTGATCTCTTTTCTTCCGTTATGAGGTAGTCTGCTATCACCACTTTTTCTTGGTGTTGATCACAAGAATGTGATTTCTTACGTGAATGTTGTTTTGGCAAGATTGAACGGGAACAGTCCCTTTTTGTTCGTTGCCGTATTTGTCTATTTGATGTTAACTGTTTCTGCTTGTTTTTACTTTGCGAAATTGGTATCATGAGAATGTATAGTTCTATATATCGTGACAGTAAAATCTTCGATTCGTTTTCAGTACAATTGTCCAATGATATCATAGGGTCAAAACGATACTCTGCTGTTTCTTCAATATCACTGTTACATTATGTAGGCATCCAAAATGCATTCAAGGTGCTTTAATTGATTATATCGAACGATTTCTCGGTGGCCTTATCTATTTCTTGTAATGCAGTTTCAACATATGTAATTTATTTCCTTCAAAAACATATGTAATTTATTTCTTATCTGATTTTGCTGATAATGTATTCCTGTAATATTATAGTCACACTAGCAATTTTCAGGAAAGCAAACGATTCAATGGGTGGATCTAACAGCCGTGCTTGGCCGCATGTATTGCAAACGTCTACTGAAGGAGGAGAAAATGACAGAATCAAGTATGCAGCATCATCTTGTCAAGGTCGCCGTCAGTATATGGAAGATGCTGTGAGTAAAATCTACTGGTCTTTTCCAGATATAAATGGGAAAATTCAGAATAACTCTACAAAACTTATATGCTTGACTTGATAGTAATTGGTGTGAAAAACTAACCCTTACTTTTACCCTTCTTATTCTGTAGCATGCAGTTGTCCCAAATTTAGATGACAACACATCTTTCTTTGGTGTTTATGATGGCCATGGAGGTTTGATCTTAATTGTCTCCTATTATATATATATATAAAAAAAACTTGTCAGCGGTCAGCGTAGCTATTCACTTCAAGCATGTTTTGTGTTTATGTTTTTTGTTAAATTGTCTCCATGTATGTTTTGGGCATTGAAGTATGGGTGTTCTTCCGTAATGTGCTTCTGGGGCACCGTAATACTGTTGACCCTTCTGGTTTTCAATAGGTACATTTGCTACAGTAATTAGATTAGATATACTGAGGTGTTTATTTTCCGTTTCAGGAGCTGAAGTAGCATTGCTATGCGCGAGACTATTTCATACTGAGCTTCGGAACCATCCAGACTACCAGAACAATTTTATGATGGCACTGAAGTGCACGTTTTTCAGGTTATTCTGTTTGTCATTATGTGGTCCAAATCGTTAGTTACATTAGTCCCGCCCTTTTTTCCACAACGGACGTTTAGCTGTCCTTGTTATGGTCACTTGCTCATGGTTGCATTTTTTGTGGTGGGGTGAGCGTGAGAAAAAATTAGACCAACCTAGGAGTAATTAGGTGGCACCCAAATCCGTATCGAAGAGGATTTTAATGTGGGTGATCAGGGTTCATACCCACACCCTTAACCAACGGAGCTAGGCTCAGTTCCTAAAAGAGCAAGCAGTCTGTTGACGAAGAGCGGGAGAAAAGAACTTAGCGCAAACTCTCCCTGCTTCAATGGTGCAAAACACTGAGGCTGCTTGTTATACCTGCTTTTAATGATGGTGTGAGGTCTTATCCTGTACAAACTGTTTTAACTCCGTCTTAATATAATGCCGAATGGCCAGTTTTCTTTTTTTGAAAATGAATGGCCAGTTTTCTTAAAAAAATAGTTGCATTTTCTACATGTGCAAATATGTGATTGTTGCTCTTGCTTGTTGCAGAATGGATGAGGTGTTGCTACAATCAGATGAATGGAAGGAATTAATCAAGCCTCGTGGTGATTGCATACAATTTCTAAAGCCTGCTGTTTGTGCTAACTATTGGCCCATCATACAGTCACAGGTAAAATGTTAACTCCTGAATGTGTTTGCTCTTTATGTCAATATCTGCTGAAAAGGTTGGTCAAAATTTATCACATGGATATTATTTGTTCCAATCCGAAGCACTTCCAAATTCTTAGGGTGTTCTTGTGAGTCCTGACTCTTCCTATCATCATTCTTTTCATTGCTTCATTTTATTTAGAAGTTGTTATATGTGAAATGTGAACTGGTGGGGATGGGTATGGTATGGAAAATATATTGTTCTTTCTCACAGTGTGCTTCAGAGTTGCCGACCTACTTAACGCCTAGCTTACTTTGGAGCCATATCGGGTGCCTTATTTACTGAGTTTGATAGGTTCTCCTTGCTTCTTGGTTAGGTTCTTGTACCTTGGTTGTTATCCTACAGCCCAAAATAAGTTATTATCTGAGATGCCAGTTTTATGTGGTTTTGAAATAATCATTTATTTCGTAGTCTTTTTCTTTCATGACAGCTCATGTGAGGTCCTCCAATCAATTTCTTGTAATTTATTTGACGTCTTTGATAGGAATGTAATATTGCTTGTCATTTTCTCACCAGACAACTCCTTATGTAGCGCCACAAAGGACAGGAAGCACAGCATGCATAGTTGTCATTAGAGGCAACCAGATCATGATTGGAAATGTTGGGGATTCTCTTTGTGTACTCTCATCGAATGGTCAAGTGCGTAATTTGTTTCTTGTCACATGCCTGGCTGAACCTTATTGGCGTACCCTTTCCCGTAGAAACTCCTTAGTGGTGCCTAAAAAATTATGTTTGTTTCTGTCGTGTGGAAAGGCAATTCAATTAACAACAGATCACAAACCAAATGAGGTGATTGAGAAACAGAGAATTCGAAGGGCAGGAGGACGAGTAACTAGGGAAATGACTCCTATTATAACAAGAGGACACTGGGAAGTGCTTCGGATGGGCTCCTATCGAATCAATGGAGTGCTAGCTGTCTCTAGAGTGATCGGTATAATCTTTTATGATTTCTTGTTTGATTATCTAATATTCTAGTGGAAGTAGGAAACGGTATGATATTTCACCCGTTTCTATTTTCAGGCGATTTTGAATTCAAGCAAAACAATAGCTTGCCTCCTGAAGAACAAGCGGCGACATGTAATCCAGATTTGATCTCTGTAAGTGTAACTAAGTTTCATATGGCAGTATTCATACTAATTTGCCTGGGTGTGGTCTGATGTAGAATAACTTTTTCTTGGTTAGATGGATATAGACAATGAGATGGAGTTCCTAGTCATAGCAAGTGATAGCATCTGGTAAGTCCTGAGCGAAATATAACACAAGTGGTTACTTCATTATCTGTTGCTGTAGATAACATTTATAGCTTGCATCATTATTTCTTCTAAGATAGTGGTATTTATTTAGGGGTGCCAGTGCATTTTTCTTCCATTGAAACTTGGAAGGTGTGATGTTTCAGCTGGTTTCTTCTGAGGATTAACTACTTCAGCACATCGCATTCATGTTTCAACTGAATGACATTTCCATGTAATGGGCCTACTCAAGGTTACTGTCAAGAGAAATGTCCGGCCAGTCCATTGAGACGTATGTGCTTGGGTTAGCTGAAAATGTCATTCTGTTTAAGACGTATGTGCTTGGGTTAGCTGAAAATTACCCAGTCAAAGTATTTTAGATTTAGTCTCTCCCCCCCCCCCCCCCCCCCCCCGCGTCGTCCTCCTGGGCGATTCGGGGGAGATTCGAACCCTACCCGCCGCACCGCCGCCGGAGCCAAGGGACCGGTGCGCCCTCAACGAGGATGGTGGCGGCGGGGCTTCGTCCTTGCAGATCTGCGCGACGCGGGGGAATGAAGCGGTCCCAGATTTGGGTCGGCGGCGATGAAGGTATGAAGGCCACCCGGTCGCACACGATGGGAGAAGGCGGAGTGGGTGGCACAGACGGCGCATGGCCGTGCGCGAGGCGGAGGAAGGGCAGGACGACCTTGGCTCGACGGGAACCGTTCGAGGCGGCGACGACTCGAATAGCACCGCAGCAGGCGCGAGCTTGGTCGGCGATGCGATTTGCAGGCGTGATCTGCGACAGGTATGACGTGGGCGGTGTTGGCGGGCGTGAGCTCAGCCGGCGTCGCATCTGGCGCTGGTGGCACAAGCTCGAAGAAGGGTGGCGCTAGTGGGCATGAGCTCGACCGGCGTCGCATCTGGTGCTGGTGGCGCAAGCTCAAAGAAGGGCGGCGCTGGCGGGCGTGAGCTCGACCGGCAGGCGGCATGAAGCAGACACAGTGCTGCATCTGGGAGCATGGCGCATGTTGGAATGGGCGCATCACTCGGCGAACGGTGGTGACGACCTGCAGGACAGCAGGTATCCGCGGTGAGTACCGTGTACTTGCAATGAGGAGCAACTTCCACTGTTGGGGACCGCTTTCTCCCCTGAGTGCGGAAACGATGGCGTTGGTCCAGTGCCCATGGTGGTAGGGGCAACCAGATCTCCGATCCTCACCCCTTAAAGCTCGAAGGCATTGCGGGCCGGTGAAAACGACGGTGCATGCAGGGTGGTAGATGATGGATCCAGGGTAAGACCCAGATCTGCCAGGAGAAGTCGACGCAGACCCAACCTCAAGCGGGTGAAGTGTCCGCGTGGAAAATGGCCTACCAACGGTCAATGAGGATGTGCCAGTTGGATCTAGTTGAGTGGTTGGATCCGACGGTGGCGCACAACGAAGCAGCAACGATGGTGGCTCACAGTGAGTTGCAATGGTGGGTGATGGTGAAGCTCGATGAAGATGGTGGCGGTGGGCAGCTTGAGCTCGACGGCTCGTCGGCTTGGGGGTTGTGCATCTTTCACAGGCAACACGGTTGATGGGAGCTTGACGGTGAAGCGAGGACGAAGCGACCTAGCGCGACAGGAAACTCCTGTCGTGCGATGGGTCTGTGAGGGTGATAGTGGAGTCGACGGTGATTTCCAGGATGGAGGCGGTCAGATTTGGTGGATCGCTCGTCATAGGAGTGTATGGTGGCGGTAAACTCTTTCCTTTCTCGAGACTGTTCCTGAAGCGACGGTGGTGAATCCTGTCGGCGCTTGCGACGACGGATTTGGGCGGTGGGACTCGCGGATGCTTGCGACGGCGGATCTGGGCGGTAGGACCGGCGGGTTGCCTGCGACGGCAGATCTGGGCGGTAGGGCTGGTTGGGTGCCTGCGACGGCGGATTTAGACGTCGAGGCTTGTAGGCGCCAATGTCAGCAGATGTTGTGGTCTCGGGCTGGTCAGAGGTTAGTGTCTCGGCCTCTATGTCTCAGTGACTGAAACCTGAGTAGAGTAGGAGGATCCTGGAGATTGACTTGTGTTTGGTGTGATGGTGGTGGTGCAGGTTCTTGGTGGTGCTGTAGACGCGGCATCACGAGAGCCACTGTGAGTGTGGCATGGTTGTGGTTGCGGGTGGATCACTAATGTCTCTGCTCGCTTGTTTGATATTCACGTGGGTAGTGATATCTGTGTCATTGGGTGGAGGATGAGATACATTCCTCTTAGTTGTACGGTTTTCGGGCCCGATTTCCCTTATAAATTGGGTCATTTTCTTCTTATAAGATGTTTCACGGAAGCTCCTTCTTCCGAGCTTTCAAAAAAAAAAAAAAAGATTTAGTCTGCAAGAGCTTGCCTTGAGAAACCTGACTACCTTAGACTCCAGCTTCTTAGGTTTTAACTTAGCAGGTACTAACTAGGGATGGTAGTGAACTGTAGAATGGACTAGGCTCAGTGCGTTAGTTTTCCAGTCAGATGGAATAAAAAAGTAGTAAACTTGTATCTGCCGCAATCTCATATATATATATATATATATATATATATATATATATATATATATATATATATATATATATATATATATATATATAGCTCAGGAAGATTCATCCACCACAAGCCATCCATATATGATTTGTCGCCTCTGCATTTTCTATTTTATGTTTTTTTTTTCGAAAGCTCGGAAGGAGGAACCCCGCGTAATATTATAAGAAGAAAAATGACCCAGATGATATGGAATACCGGGCCCGAAAACCGTACAACAAAGAGGACGATGCCACATCCTCCACCCGATAACACAACCACCACTAACTCTGAGGATACCTAAAGACGGACGACTCACAAAATCTATGTAAGTTAGCGGTGACAAAGAACATCCATACAATATCCATCCTCCAAGAACAACGCCTTCAAGAAGGAAAACGACGTAAAAACGTTGTCGTCGCTAATAAGGTTTTCACCCAGAGGATCGGCAGGAGAGATACCTCCACAATACCTCAACAGGACTTACGACACGCGCACGCGCCGCTGTTGTCAGCTCCCTCCGCCCTATCGAACTATTGTACAAGAGTTTGTGTCACCACCCCCAAACATCTAAAATCAGCGACCGTCCGACTCACAACACCACCAAACAGAGATCTTCTCATCGCACTAACAACCACCACCACACCAAACTCGCGATCGTCGTCACGATCCGCGTCTGCACTACCAAGTCAATGCACCCACTACCACCTCAACCTACAACAAACCGGCGCAAAGAACCACGGTGATGCACAATAACCTGAGGACCCTCCTAATTTGCTCGCCCTCCAGTCGCTACGCCATGGAGGCAGAGGCACCGACTCCCGACCTACCTAAGACAGCCCCCATCTGCTGACGCCGTCACTCGCGAGCTTCGCCACCTAGATCTGTCGTCGCAGGAGGCTTCACAGACTCTGCCGCTCAGATCCGCCGTCGCTAGCGCCCCACCAGCCATGCCACCCAGATCTGCCGTCGCAGCCATCCGTAGACCCCACTGCTCTGATTCGTCGTCGCGACCGCTCGAGAGCTTCACTGTCATGGCTTCAGGAGACCATTTGAGGAGATCAATATCACTGTTGTCGAACACTCCAATAGCGAAGCGATTCACCCAAACTGACCGCCTCACTCCGGAATAGCCGTCGCTGCCACAAGTGGCCTCATCAGCGCACTGCACTCCTGGCCACCTCCGCAACAGTCTTCATCGATACCCCAATGCCTTCTTTGAGCTTAACCATCACCAGCCCACCACCACTGGGAGCTCCAGCTCCGCTGAAGCCAAGGCCACCCGGACATCGACTTCGCCTTCTTCAAGCTCGCAACCTTCACCGGATTGCGTCACCGAACATCGGCGGCGGGATCCGCCCGTCCAGGGCAGATGAACCCGCTGCTGCTTCATCGTTGAAGTTCACCACACCGGGAGAACGACCCCTCCACCGTATCGGCGCCGCCACGCCGGATCTCGGTAGCTTGCCCCCGGATCCGACAGACTGCTCCACGAAAACACAACCGCGTAGAAGACGTACCCGACTGACTGCTCCACGCGAAGGGAAGAGCTTCCGCCGCAACCGCGAGAGACGCTGCCAGATTCGACGCCCGCCTCTGGGAGAGACGCCGCCCCCGCTACCGCCGGTCGCGCCGCAGCCCCCGCCACCGTCGTCGGTCGTGCCGCCATCTCCATACGCTCGGACTTGTCGAGCTCCGGAGCCCCGCCACCGCCATCTCAGCGTGCGCTCGGGTCGCGAGCGGCGCGCTCCGGCGGCAGCGAGGCGAGGAAGACAGGGGAGGGGCGGCGGCGGCTAGGGTTTGCGCTGCCGCTCGTGTCGCTCGAGTCGGGAGCGGCGCGGGGGCCTTTTTCCCTCGGCTTCTCTGTAATCACGATGAAAATACTAGTTCAAGGTATGTCACCGACGCTCCTCCTATTTTATGGTTTCGTTCATACCTTCGCGTTAACATAGCAATCATCTTAATTATAGTATTTAGTCTGCAATAACTTGGATCAAGAAACTGGAGACTCGAGCATTGTGGCTTTCAGCGTAGCTGGTACATCAATTGGAATTGTGCTGAATTATGGGATGCACTAGCTAGACATGTGTGTTGTGCCTTAGTTTTATGCTTTAGATGGGAGGATGATAATAATAGAGTACTAAACTCAACTTTAATAACGTCTGCTATATATAGCTCACGTAGACCTGTATTTTGTGTACCCCTACAATTTCTGCTTTTAAGATTTCATTTTCTACTCTTGTTAACATTGTGTCTCTTTATCTCCTGTCGGCAGGGATTGTATGTCAACTAAGGGTGTGGTTAACTATGTACGCACGTACTTAAGATCCGTGAGCCCCCCTCCCCGCCCCCCAACCCCCCAGAAAAAAAAATAATCTTATCTGTATTTATCTGTATGTGATGACACTATGACAGTGATACATTAAAAGTACATCTACCCAATAAAAAGATGTTACATATGCAACGCTCGACTGTTTCCATTATTTTCAACACTTGATTTTTTTTCGTCACTGGATTTAATATTGATGGCTCAGATTTCAGTTTATTTCCAGTAGTTAAATTTTGGTTAGGACTCAACACATGATTTACTTAGATTACACTAAAAGTGGTTGTAACTCCAATATACTTTCACTGTAACTTCTGTAAAGCTAATTGTAAGTGGAGATAGAAACAAAAATCATGTGTTGCTGGCCTTAGAAAACACATGGATTTGTGTCTTCAGTCTTAGATATTTGCATGAAAGAACCAAAAAAAGAGGCAAGGTAAGAAGAATAACAGGTAGGGAAAAATCGAGTGCCAGCAAAGACCGAAATACTCGAGGCATTCTGTAGTTTATCCATAAATAATATAGAATATATCCCGGAGAGTTTGGTTACGTTTAAGAGCGTAGCGTGTTTGAGTATTTACCATCGTACCTCTGCTATTAGGTTTCCTTTCATGAAGGAAGCTGTTTAGTTCTTCTTTTTCCACGTTTTGAAATATATGCCGCCTCTCACTATCGCAGGGGACACATCTGGGCACCATCTGTAAGATGCTTGTTCGTCGTGCCCTGCCATCGGAGGACAACGTGACCGTCATACTGGTGCAGTTCAAGAGCAGCGCCGACAGGCTTCCTCCCCTGACCGAGTCCGATGGCGGGGTTCGCCAAGCGGGAGCCGCCACCAGCGGTAACAGTACCGAGCGCACCCTGACGACCTTGGTGGACGACGGAGAGGATGACGACGATGATCCCGCCCCGCCGGCATTGGTGAGAAGAAAGAAAAAGGAGCAGCAGGATGGTGAAGCTGGTGGCAGCGAAAGGCATCTCCTCCTGGGTAGTAGTAGTAGTACCGAGACAACGGATGAGTAGCTGTTACAGAGCTCTGAGCTTTGGGTCAAGACAAGATGGCTCCTGGGATTTGCAGATTTTGCTACAGCGTTGATTTTCCGTTTTCCTCTTCGTCCAAGACAGTAATCTTCATGCGTAGAATGATGCCCTTTCGTTAGTTTTTTTTCTCGTAACTCTAGTAGTAATGCTGGTGCCTGGTTACGTTCCAGAAGAGATTTTGCTTGAATTCAATCACCTCCCATTGTTCTGACATCTGAATCCTGGAGATGCTTAATCAAGTTACTGGTAACAGTTTATTAATTTCTCATTGGGTTCGGTAATTATTTTTGCTGCTGCTAGCTATATTAAATGTTAAACAGCCGAGTCTTCAGAAGAACTGCTGCCACCGTCGACCAAGTCACTTAAACAAATGTCGCGGAGGTGCCAAGCACCTAGGTTGTATCCTTCAGCGAGATTAGGCTCTAATGTGCGTGTATAGTTAGTATTCTCCTATGCTCCTTTTAGAATCACGTTGTGTAAGGCTATCTGGAGGGTGGGTGTGGTTATCGTGAATGATATTTTCAAGTGACTTGTTATAGGCATGTTACTGGTACTACGGATTAAACGGCAAAATCAAGGAGCAACAACGGATTAAACGGCAAAATCAAGGAGCAACAAAACATTTTCGTGGTCGGCAGGATTCGAACCTGCGCGGGCAAAGCCCACATGATTTCTAGTCATGCCCGATAACCACTCCGGCACGACCACATTGATGACATGTCGTGTGTATTGATATATGTCAACTGTTGGAGTGGCCGAACGGTTGTGTAGCACAGAGGATGGAGGTAGTACTCGTACGAGGTGATGACAAGGAAGTGGAAGACCTTTGTGTTGTCATGCGCCGGCCACCGCGCGGCAAGCTGATCTTGACCTCGCGTGTACCCGCCCATTTCCCCTAACAAGACAGTAGACAGGCTTTGTCCTCGATTCCACGGCGCCGTCACGGCCACTTCGGCCCGATGGGTCGAGGAATGACGAGGTAGCATGCGATCGGCCCGTCCGTGGCTGCTAGCCGTTAGAAGCAGGCCCCGTTCCGTCTGGGAGCCATGAAATCTTTCCCCTCACTCGTACACACACGTGTAACCGATGATAAACATTTCGAATCAGGAGAAATTACTCATGAAGAAAGTTGATGATTTAAGATATCGAACTTTGTTGCCCGTGTCTCAGAATAATGGAGGAATTTCACGCGAGTTTCCATGGTATTGAGGCCTGGTATGGCTTAGAAACAAGATGAATAGATTTCTATAATACTCGGCATTGATGGCTTAGAATAATGAAGTATGATTTTGCCATCAGGCATCAATCCGTTGTAGTCTAGCTGGTTAGGATACTCGGCTCTCACCCGAGAGACCCGGGTTCGAGTCCCGGCAACGGAATTTTTTCTTGCTCTTTAGTTCAGTTTAGCCTTCTGCCTGAAAAGCAGGCACCACCGATGCCATGGCAACGAACTCTTGACGGTGACGGGAGAGATGTCCCGGTTAAACTTGCACGTGTCAGGACTGAAAACTGTCATTATATTAAGAAGGAATAAATAATTTCCAGAAGGAGGTGCTTCCTGCTGTTGGTTGTGCAAGTTATTTAATAAGTTATAACCTAAAATTCATTCAACCAGAAAAGCTCTAATGTCCAACGTAACCTTAGTGAAATCAGTGAGATATGTTTTAGGATTACAGAGTGCTCTGGAATCTGGCGTGAAATTTTGTTAACTGACTGACAATTTGACAGTTGTAAAGGATAATTCAAATTAATTGTGGAACAGTAGTACTGTTATGGGTACCTTCGACAAGGTGGATGCCTATCGAGTCAAAATGAAAATAAGAGTTATACTTAGGTTTTCGGAATGCAATGTGTATGCATTTTGAAATGGCCACTAATTCTTCAATATATTGCAATCATGGAATTATATATTCACAACAGATAAGCTCAGTTAACCCAAACGGTTTGGGGATACAAATCAGAGAACTTCCATTAAGGAAGATACTCTGCATGCTAGAATCATCTCAAAAGTTTCAAAGACTGCAAGATGTACTAAAGTGAGCAAGGTCTGAGGTGTCACACATACCTGCACAGGCAACTTAAGGGCGTCCTTGAGGTCAATATCATCATAATATCCTCAGGTGGAAGCAGGGCCGGCTCTGAGATTTTGAGGGCCCTAGGCGAATTTAGGGTCATAGGCCCTTGAAGCCGAATATTTTTATTTTTTAATACTAATATATACTTATATATACCGTGCAACATAAATAAATTTTATTATAATAAAAAACAGAAGGCAGAAGCAAAGTGTCAAAAATACTACCTCCATTTCGAAATAATTGTCGTTTCAAACAACTAAAAGAACTAGAAATGAACTAATAAAAGTTGTCCTAACGACAAATAAATTGAAACGGGGGTAGTATTAACAAATAGGAGTACCTTAACCAGGAGATGAACAATGTCTATTGTTTTTTCATAAAAATAGATTTCTTCAGGCATTTCTTGAAGCAAAATCATTAAGGACGGTTCGGAGATCAATATTGTTTAAAATATTATTCTCAATATGTTCAATCCATCACTCTGTCTTGTGATATGGTTGACCCTAAATTGTTTTTTCAGTAATTTTAGTTTTGAGAAACTTCTTTCAGTTGATGCAACATTTCAATATCTAATAAGAAGTAAACAACAAGAAAGTAAATTAGGCAGCATGTCGGTCCCTTTCCAAGGCTGGACGGCGGGGAGGATCTCGAATTCCAAAGGTATGACGCGGCAGCAGTAGCAGGCGATGAGCAGATCAGACAATGGCGCAATACGATGCTGGGCAAGAGAAAAACCAAAGTAGGGGAGTCCCAAAAAGACTTAACAGACAATGGTTGCCTTCAAATATTGGAGTTACGAAAATTAATTCAAGCTCAGCAACAAGCTATTTTGCTGCTTATGCCTACAGTATGTGCAAGCCAGTAAACAACATACATCAGTCACATTTTTATGGGCCCCTCTCCACTGTGGGCCCTAGGCCATTGCACCTCTCGCCTATGCTTAGAGCCGGGCCTGGGTGGAAGACCTATCTTGCATTTACACGGGATGTATCTGTGCCCTAGGGCAAAAGATCTGTAACCAAGGGTTAACACTGTTTGTATTTGCAATGAATGTTACATATCACGTGGTAAACACCTCCCATCACGTGTCATTTACATCAAGTTAAAAAGGTAATCCCAGAGAAGCTGTCTTTCTACTCCCTACAGCCCTCAATGATTTTTGTACAGTAACAGAAGCAAAGCATGATGTTTTTTTTTTAACGAATGATTAAAGCATGAAGGTAAACTGTATGGTAGTGTTTGTTATTATTTACAGGTCCTAAAATAGGCCACCCTGGTTAATCTACCAAGTATATATTATAATTGTTACTTCATCATGCTTTCCCTGACCTAAAGTCATTTTCAAGCTTCTTCATCTTTGCATCTTGTGTTTTGATATCATGCTCGAGCTTCTTGATCTTTGCTTCCTGCTCCTTCATTATCAGAGTGACAGATCTGACATCTAAAGCCCCAGAGATTTCGTTAAGTGACTGAGCCTGTAACAATATTAAAGAAAAATTACGCCACATTTATTGTTTGCAAGGCCCAATAGGATTCACACAGGCTGGATAGAATAGATCACCAACTCCTAAATTGTTTATTATTCTGAGAAAACTAAGTTTCAAAAGCGAGCATGTTCTATAATACACAAATATAATCAGGTTGCTTGTTTATAAGCAAAAGAACATTGTTTGAAAGGGCTCTGCAACCATATCAGCTGTACTCCTTTCTCTGTCGAACTTTTAATGGAAGAAAATGCAGATCCTCTGTCTTCCATTTTTCAAAACTAAGAAATATAGTGGAAACAGATATCCCATACCTAGATGCCCCTGATTAGCAGCTGTTGGTTGCCTCTAAAAATCTGAACCCAATTTTTTGATAGACTATGAAAATAAAATTATGTGAAATATGCTATTAAAAGCACATAGTACTACAGCAGCAAATGCCTTGTTTCTTGTTTCACCAGTTCATCAATCACTTACTGCTGAGCTGTTGTGTTCAATAATCACTAGCTTTTCTTATGTGTTGCATCTTACATCAGGCGCAGGTGAACAAAGCTAGATTAGAAAATGTGGATTTTGTGGCATATCTTGAAACTTCTATGTATCAGCAAGTTCAAATACAGTACATCAGACCAAACCAGATTAGACTAACCTTCTCAAGGAGTTGTAGCCTTTGACCCATATCATTGACAAAGGCACCTTGTCTTGTAGTTACTTGGAGAATATACAGAAGATGCGTTTGAAATAATTCTGAACAATGTCTATCGAGTGTACCCTGCGGGAAGGCTCTTTCACATCCAACATGGTAAAAAGGGCAGTTAATAAGCTTCATAGAGCAAACTGTTGCGCAATGTCTGTCCATCTCACAACGCATAACATGTTCCTGACAGAGCTGCTCACATGCTATGAGCTTAAATGGGCAGATGGAATCATGCTCTTCAATATGGATAGCGGAAAATGAAGCTAAACAGCCATCATTTTTGCAGTTCACCACCCCAAATTTACACCGACTTCTGTGCTCAACCACCTTATCCTGCTCAGCAAATCTCTCAGGGCAGTGGTAAATGCATTTCAAGTCTATGTTCTCAAGAATAGTCCCCGCAGTAGACTTCCTTTCGTCCAGTGCCCAGATGTTTTCCATCTCCATCTTCTGCGTGAAGTCTTTAATTTTGTTCAAGCGGCTTTCACCGTACAAAAACCCAGACACATGGCTCAGCAAGTTCCTTTTCGACGCCACAAAGTCATCAATCAAATCCGATAGGAACTCTACCGGCCTCGTGGATGCTTTCAGTAATTGATCCGAATGGTCCTCAGTTCCATCCACAGATTCATGAACAAAAGTTTCAGTTCTTAGAAACAGATAACTTCCCATCTCGGCCTTCACACCAACAGAGACAGAATATGCGCTCTTGAACATATCGCCAGTGGTGCTGTCCACTGAAGCAGTGGCCAATCCACGGAGAAGTAGTTCTGTCATGCTCTGCACAACCTCAGTGTCACACAGTTCGCACCGAAAATTATAACTGTCTTCCTTGGCCATGCTCGTATGTTTGTCCATTGCAGTTCCAGGCAGTATAGTTCAACCAGTACCAGAGTTTCCTGAAATAAGGAAACTAGTGTAGGTTAGAATGAAGTCAACATCTATCCTGGTATTTTGAGAATGTTCTATAAATGAAAAAAATTGAAGATTGAAACAATCTTCAGCGGTGTGCTCCCCTGAAACATCTCCGGCTTCTGCAATCACTGGCGAAGCCAGGTTATGTTACCCTGGTGCACTGGCACCAGGTAAAGCCAAAAAATTAACACTAAGATGCTTATTATGAGCAGCTATTTAGTTGAAATATAAGCATAAATTTGATACAGGCACCACCCTAACTTGTGGTCTAGCTTCGCCACTGTCTGCAATCGGAAGCGGGAAAAGGGAGTCCCAACTCCTGCGCTACTGCACAATCGAGAGCTATGTTTCAGCTACGCTACTCCGTGGGTTGGCCTTAACTGACCTCAACAACGCAGCGGCGCG
The DNA here is from genome assembly GCA_036927565.1 of Tuctoria greenei. Classification (NCBI taxonomy): domain Eukaryota; kingdom Viridiplantae; phylum Streptophyta; class Magnoliopsida; order Poales; family Poaceae; genus Tuctoria; species Tuctoria greenei. Next base: position 128,524,177 of record JAYESD010000012.1, read on the forward strand.
AGAAATTGGAGAGGGGAAACCGTAGGCATGCATTATCTAACCAACAGGTCCCCCCGCGCGGCGCCCCGGCGATCGAATTGCAGCACAGGACTTAGCGCAAATGAAAAACGGCGGTCGATGCCCCGAGCGCTTGGGCCAGTTCAGAAGGACTGGCCAGAGGATGGGCGCTGGCGCTTACCACGGGAGGGGGGAGGTCGTCATCGGGAGCTTAATCAGGCGCGGACGCAGCGGCGAGGAGACCGGCGAGCCTGTGTCGCCAGCGAAGGCGCGGACCGGACCGGAGCGGGAGGAAGAGGCTGGGCTTGGCACGTGGAGGTGCGACCGGGCTCGCAATTTGCAGACGCGGAGCGAATCGAATGGCGTCCATGGGCCTTTTCTGTCGCACCGTGACGAGCCTATTGGACTAGGTGCTCCTTGCCCTCGAGCTCGGTTTTCCCAGACTAGGACCATCCACGCTCATAATGTAAATTATACTCTATACTTTAAACTATACTTTATATATTTTATACTTCTAAGTATATTCACTTTGTAAGTTTACTCCAAAATTTATCAATAATCTTTTCAGTAGTCTTTTCATCTTACCACCGTGGATAGCCTCAATGTGCTTATCAGTACTTATCGGATTCGGGTAATGGATAAAACACAAATATTAAATTTTATTGATAAAAAATTATATCGTGCATGTGAACCTGAACACTAACATATAAGTAGTATGTAATAATATAAATATACTCTTTCTAAGATTTATTTGTTCCCTTCTATTCCCTCAATACAACAACCACACACCTAGTATGTCGACACTGCCCGTTATGCACATTGCTACGTAAGATCTGGCCACCACCGCCCAACTCATCGTATCTCTGACTCTCCACCGCCTCAGGCTGTCCTGCACCCCATGAGGTCCGGCTGCCACCCACCCACTCCACCGCGTCTTTATCGGTACGCACCAAGCCTGTTGCTCGCGAGATCCAGTTGTCACCCGCTCACCTCGCAGCCACTTGCCCATTGAGCAATATATGGGATTCGGCCGCCACTCTCTCATCTCCTTGCGTCCCCGCCACTATCTTGTTGTGTCCCTGACTCTCCGCCGCTACCAACTATTGCACGCTCTGCCAGATCTGACCACCACCCACCCACTTTGTTGTATTCCCGCCATCATCCAATTTTCATTTGAGTTCTTTGTTAACTTTATTTCTTTCACACATCCTGCTTGGTAGAATCGACACTTTCCTTCCTTTTACATATTTCATGTGTTCTCTGTTCAGGAGAGTTAAAAATCAGACGAATAACTGATGTTTTTGAGGTATGCTTATTATTTACTCTAGGTCTTTTTAATTGTCGTCGCCAGCTAGTTCATTTTTGAACTAACCAATGACAGATAAAAAAAGGAGTATTTCCCTTTTGATATGTAAATCTGTTTGAATATAGTTTGTGTACTCACGTCAACTTTTTCATTTTATGCAGACTTTATATGTGTGGTTTTATAGTCATGTTTTTCTAATATATTTCAGGTATCAGATATGCTCGTGGGTAAAATATGTGAATAACAAGCAAAGTCAACATTTTTTACCCCTATACGATAACACGTACGGTCTTGATTACGATTATTGTCTTACGATTATTGTCTTACGGGTATGGATAGGTAGTTTAATGATATTTTATCCGTTATCATCTCCAGTTGCACTTTTGTCCAAACTACTGAAAAATGTGCAGAGGAGATTTTATCTAGATGATTTTCAATCATCAGTTATATGATAAATGCTTAAGATAATTGGATGCGTGGTATTGTGTGGAATATCATTATAAAACATAGTCCACGTGAACCACGAAATACTCTACAACAGGCAAAAAATACCCTTGGTTGAGCCAAACTGTCTAAAACAATAAAATGATCCTATGAGACAATAATTATACTCCCTCATTTCTCAAAAGATTGTCACCTTCTAATTCATTTTTGTACTAGAAGGTGACAATCTTTTAAGAAAGGAGAGAGTATTTGACAAATGTATGGCTCGGGCAAACAAGCCCGAGCCAGCACTACTCATTCACTTTATTTCTATATCTTTGTGAAGTCATCATCACATTTACCCTCTTCTTTGACACGGTTATGTAACCACAACCACTACATCAACAATTTCGAATCAAAGGGAATTATTTGATGCAATTGTACAAATAATAGCTCACACGATTTACTGTTGTTTTATTTAAAGTATTCACCTATTAATGCGATTAAATAAATGTGAAAACAACATTGCTAGATAAAAGGAGTAAATTTGAAAAAAAATAGTGGACATAAAATGGAGATCGCGTGCAGTAGAAAAGTTATTTACACAGTTACACAAAAAATTTGTCACCGTAAAAAGCCTTCATCTTTTATAGATGAAAAATCTTTCAAAATTGTACTGTTGCAACCCTTTGTCCTTCTCCATGTTATACCATTAACCAGAAGCATGTTCCCGTTTCGAGCGGCGTTCGCGTCCACATTGAACCACCACCTCCGCACTTTTAGGGTTCCAGAGCCATCCAGTACTTTCCATCCCAACCATCGCGTAACTCTTCTCTCCAGTTCTCCGAGTCCAGACCATCTCCCTCCCTCACCTCTCGCCCCCGCCTCTCACGCAAGTGAAGCCCTAGGTTTAGGGTACGGGAACCCGGCCCCGCGCGGCACCATGGACGCCATTCGGAAGCAGCTCGACCAGCTCATGGGCGCCAATCGCAACGGCGACGTGCAGGAGGTCAGCCGCAAGTACTACGACCGCGACGTCTGCCGCCTCTACCTCGCCGGTCTCTGCCCCCACGACCTCTTCCAGCTCACCGTGAGTGCCCCGATTCCCCGTCCCCAGTCTCGATTCGATTTTTCGGCTGATCTAGAGTGTTCGTTTCGATTCAGTTCTCGCGCTTCCAGGGTTTCTCGTGATATATTTAAACTTTTTTTTTCGTGGTTCTGTGTATTGCAGAAAATGGACATGGGGCCGTGCCCGAAGCTGCACTCGCTTCAACTGCGCAAGGAGTATCCTTCGAGTCCAGAATTTTTGTTTTAGTTTATTTCGTCAGCGACTTTTATTTGTGAACTTATTAGTGACATTACGTGCTGTATTGTTCCAGCTCATGGTTTGAGTCGGAAGTTACAATGCTTGATTGAGATGATTGTGAAATGGATAGGACATTTCTTATATAATAGATGTGTTTGAGCTCTTTTTTTTTGTTGTTGCTTTAGTGGTCAGAACGTGCAGTTCCTCTGGTAGATTATTAGGATCTTGTGACTTCTAGAGGTGCATGCCCATCTTGTCGGATCCTCACTACTCGCATGGATTTTTGTGACTTCCATGATAATCCTCACATTTTAGGGTTCTTGTGATTTCCGTGATCAAGATGTTTTATGGGATGCTAGGAGCATTATGTTGCTTCAGGTTTTTCAATGATTTGGGTGTCCAGATTACTTCATGGATGATATTAATCAACCTTTTTGAATACATGTCCAGAAGCTGGCTTAACAGTGGAACTCTGAGGGGACCATGCTATTTGTTTATGTTGCCTAATAACCATGAAATTTCCATATTTTCTCTTAGTTTACGTCATTGTGATTACATTAGATTCAAATCGTTTTGAGTTCATTATTCTGCTAGGCAAGTAGATGCAGTTCTGTTCAAGTTGCATCGTGTTCTTGAATGAAGCCAGAAATTCCTGGTGAATTAGTAGTAGCAGTTAGCAGCTGTTCGTGTCAGTAATACTGAAAGAACAGAAATACTTTTTTTTGGGACTCCCACTCTCATAATTGTCTCTGCAGTATGTACATAATTTGCTGCATATACCTTTTCATTGTCTTCCTGAGCATCTAAATAGATATGAGGAAGCCAAAACCAAAGGTACAGACAACTATGACCGTGAACTGGAAGATACTATAGAAAGATTAATAGTTGAGTGTGAAAGGAAGATTCAGAGAGCCCTTAAGCGTTTGGAGGAGGATGACGCTAAGGCGGCCATTGCAATCTCTGTCACCGAGGTTACACAGGTATTCGGTTATGACTCTTTCTCCCAGTAAGTAATTTTGGTTTACAAGTAGTGTTAAGAAACTAACCAGTGAAATTATATTTGTGGCTTGCAGACTAAAGAAGTAATTGAGTTATCCAAACAAATTAGGCAGAAGATGAAGGAGATAGATGCTTTTGGTGAGTTTTATCATGCCCTATTATTTCTTTCTATTTTTTTTTGTCGTGGTTGCAACTACTATCAAAAATACTTGTTTGCTTTCTCCCCATATGTTTATTGCATTCAGAATAATTTAAAAAAATTGTATCTTCACATATAAATTTCGTTGGATCTACAATATATTTGTTTATGCGGGTTTCTGAAGGCAGTTTGATGGTACCAATTTTCTTTTGTTTTGCTTGGCTGAAAACAATGTTTATTACTAATCTCATTTAGCAGTGAAATTTGTCTTAGTAAAACAAACAAGCCAAATAATGTCCTTAAGCACATGTCCTGTCTCCTGGAATAACCAAACTCACTGTGGAAATATATATATTTGTTTTGATCAATAAAATTCCTTTAAATGTTTCGACCTACTCCATTTTCTTATCCAATAATATGCTTGTGACTCCCCTATAGGAGTAATCTTTCTTGATTTACAAAGAATGTGTTTTTTTAATCTTTCTTATTCTGGAAATTTTATTTTTGTTTGCTGCAAGTTGTTTTAGGTTACACTTGTGCTTCTTTTGTGCTGTAGCAAAATATTTGATGAAGTTTACTTGTCAGACTTTCAGATGTTTTAGAACTTCTTTGTGTTGAATAGGTCATGCCTGATGTAAGATCGACCTTTTTTTGTGTATTCATACATTGGTAACATTCACTGCATGAATAGATCTCAACGGTAATGCGGAAGGAAAAATTCGGGCCACTGAAGAAGTTGAAAAGCTCAAGGAACAGAGGGCTGATGAGCAGGTATTTTGATGGCTTAATTTGTTTTGATGCACTTGTATCAGGGATTATATTGCTTGTTACATTATTTCAGGCCAAGTTGTTGCTTGAAGCATTCAACAAAGACCGTGTTTCTTTAATTAATTCCCTCCAAAATGCAACCCAGTCTACACCAGCTTCTGCTCCTCCAGATGCACGGACACAAGAAATGATTAATGAGAAACTGAAAAAGGCAGAAGAACTGGGTATGTTTTATATATACTTCCAGTAGTCTTTTCTTCCTATTTCTTATGGGTTTCCTCTTTAGCATGCTGCATCTTGCTCGCGTCTAATAGCTCTGTTGTTTTGTACCCCAGTAGTCTTTAGTCTTGTCCCTGAACTGCTAAAATGCAAATCATCTGCTCATCGCCTTAGGCATTTTACAAATTACAGAATAGTCTTGTTTTATGTTAAACAGGTGAGAATGGGATGATTGAAGAAGCTCAAAAAATGTTGGATGAGGCAGAAGCTCTGAAGAAGGTTGGTGTTTGCTTTCAATAACTTTGTTGGAGAACTGACTGGAATTGCATTAACTCAACTGACTATGACATTTTTTTATTTATTTCAAATCAGCTGAGCGCCCGGCCAGACTCTGCAAAAATGACAACTCACGTGCAGATTGTAAGTTTGGTGGAATTTTCTTTTGTGCTCCTTGTGAAAAAAGCATGTTGTTTTCTTAGTAGTTTATGTTTAGAATCCTTGTATCCTCCCCTTTTCTTGTAAGTGAAAATAAATTTGTCAGCCGACCTCAACTTGTTTGGGACAAAGGTTTGGTTGTTGTTGTTGACAATAAATTTATCTGTACCATACTGTTCTTACCTGATGGTTGGACTCGGCCTGTTTGATTATTTTTGCGTTTTTCTTTTGTAAATCTAAATATAGGCCTGGAGTTGTAGAATTGTTACAATTTGGTTATTTTTTGTTTACTTAGTGACCTTTTTTTTATGTTTTTGTTAGACTGATCAAAAGTTGCGCCTGTGTGACATATGTGGAGCATTCTTGAGTGTATATGACAGGTAAAATCCTCATCTTTAGCCTCACCACCTTCTGCCGTTTGGGGCCATGAATATAGCAGAATTTGGGGTTTCCAGTTCTTCAGTTTTGACGGAGACCTGTACCCCCTTTTTATCAACAGGGTTTTGCGCCCACTTTTACGAGGATTACTTTTGCAGCTAAAGAATGTGCGTGCTATTTATGCATACTTTTTAACATGTGGACTATAGTTGTGGATTATAGCATTAAAGGAAACTTCTGTTTGATGACAACATATAATTTACAGTTGCTAGCATGGCTAACTTTTCTTCTGCCAAACAGTGACCGTCGTCTGGCAGATCATTTTGGAGGGAAACTTCATATGGGTTATATGCTCATACGTGAGAGATTGTCCGAACTGCAGGTTAGTCATGTAGATTTACATTTTTTATGAGAATGATTCTCTGACATTTTGAATTTGAGCTGTTATATTAGTACTTTGTTGTTTGTATTTGGAAGTGTGATGAGATCCTATTCATGTTCCTTCTATTTGTACAGGAAGAAAAGAACAAAAAGCGGAAGTTGGACCGAGCTGAGTATGACAGAAGGTGACAGACTTGCCAGTACCAGTTTTGTTTTGTTTCTAAAACTTATCATTATATAAATAGTTTGAAGACTACCTTATATACTGTAACATTAGGTCCAGGGAAACGAGTCTGGAACATGAGAGATCTTCAAGCAGGGACCGTCACAGAGGAGACCGGGGTGGCAGCCGTGACAGGGACAGAGATTATGACCGCAGAAGGAGTCATGATCGCTACCATGACAGGGAAAGAGAGAGAGAATCAGGGAGATCTCGTAGTTATGACTCAAGGAGTGATTCAAGGAGCCACCGCAGGTCACGTTCCCCAAGGGACAGTTCTAGGGATTACGGTAGATATGGGTATGTTAAACCTCTACTCTATCGCATGAAAATGAGATTTCCAGTAGCCATGTTTTCTTCTATTATCTTCTGCAATCATATGAACACAAATATGAATTTTTATTGGCTGCTACCACTATAATAATGCTAGTTCAAGCTGGGAATCCTTAGATGGAGAAATATTGCATTTTCTGTGTTTTAAACCTGTATGGATTAAATGAAACTGTAACTAAAATGGTTTGGTCCACTATTGTGGCTTATGCAAGAATCAAATTGCGAGGTTATTCAAGACAGTTTTATGCAGACAGAAGTTTATCTTACTCATGGTTTTGGTAGCTTCTGACTTTGTTTTGTATCTCTATGCAGACGCCATGACCGTCGAGATCGCTACTAGTAGATCAAGGTTTGTTCCTTGAGTTCAAGGGTTTAGCATGGACTATATCTTCCTTGGTTTGAAGGTCTGCAATTCTCGAGGGGTATCATTTAATCATGTAATAGCGCTAGCTGGTGTAAACAAAATCAAGTAGTGTTGTGTCACTTCAGTGCGCATTCAAAGTTATGACAGATCTGCCCATTGCCTCGCTTGTTATGGTATCTAGTTGGTACTTTCGACTTTGGTATGTTATCAGCGGTGGCAATGGATATTTCGTATGCATGACACATTTTTGTCAGATTTCTCTGACGATCAAATAGGAGTCCGTACCGTTCATACATTTTTTGTAGTTGCTGATATGTGGGTCTAAAGTCCTATAAGCTTACATGACAACTAATGCACATGTAGCATTGTAGATAAACCTGTCAATGGGTTAAAAAAACCCACCTCCATAACCAGACGAAAATCCAACCCAAACCAAACCAGCCCACGACTTCACATATTCAAACTAAACCGTACCAGCCCATACACAAAAATGAACCCAACCCACACCAGAGTTAGAAACCGGTTTAAACCCATTTTCACAAAACGGTTCCTAGCGCAGCTTGCTCACACCGGCGGACATACACTCGAGGGAATTCTCAGTTTCTTGCTGTACACTCGCGGTACAGTATACTGGTTGTCAGTTTGCTTTTAGTTTTTCATTCTCAGTTTGCTTTTTTAAAAAAATTGAAATTCCAGACTTTCCAGGCTTTAAAATTCATGAAATATTTTATGATTGTTAAGAAACCTAAGAATAGCACATTTAACTAAAATAATTATAAAAGTTGTGTACAAATTTATTGTGCAGTCCTAGGCAACTGAAAGGGTAGGCATCCAGAAATTTCTTTGCTTCATATAGTACATAGGCCACACTGAGCTGAAAATTTCAGGGGAAAAATTGTGACAAAAACTCTTCGAGCTAACACATTCAACACTCTGACAGTGTTTGATGCAATTTTAAAATAAGAACTCATAACAGCTAAATTACAAACACTTCTGGTTTACAAGGTCTCCTCTCATTTTGGATTCCTGAGAACAATGATTATCTAATCCCCAGAGGAACATCATGCTTATGAACCTGTTATTGTTCACTGGAATAGTCATCTTGCCTTTACCAATGTTTGGAATCTGTTAGCGAAGTAACAGATGTTACCAAACAGGCGAAAACGAGATATAAGAAAAAAACAATATATAACAGCTAGGAGAAGGTCACACCTCAGTCTACATCTCCCTAACATTCCCAAGAACCATGTTGCAATGCCCTGATCAAATGCCCTCACATGTCCAAGTAACTTCTTGTTACAGCAGTTGATAAGAACCTAAGAGAGCATATAAAATCAGAATAAGGAGCCACAAAAGAGAAATATCAATTGTAAGCACCGAGCAACTTAGAATGAAGGAAAAGTAGTAGTAATAGCAAATGTTATATAACAATGCATCAAGCACACTTGCAAGAAGCAGTAGCACAGCTGTTACCATATTTTTGACGAAAACAACTGTTACCATATCACACACATTATTCTTGGATGAATTTATAAAAGAATACAACATACAATATCTGCTGACAAGGATGTAGAAACCCTGCAGGCTCTGCAAATAATCGATCTGAGACGGTGCATATTTGTTATTTGCTTTTTTGTTTACAACATCACCAAATCTGCACACAAGCATACACAGACTAACAAGCAGACTTGGCATGGGCAAAAGAACATCAACGCATATAGAACAAAGTATTAGAGATTCTTCAGCTGATCAAGTTGGGAAACTAAAACACAAGAGCAATTCCAAGTATGCAGCCCCAAAATAAACATATCAGTTTGTATAGTTGCCTAAAAACTATGACAAACTTCATCCAGGGAAAAAATTATTGCTTATACAGTTAGAGAATCAACAGAAGTACTTACCTTGTACACTGTTACACTGTCCAATTGCTGGAAGGAGCAGAGAATGAAACACAAAGTCAATGCTCAAAACAGAGCTTGCACCCAAGAACCCATGAGGCAACAGCAACCCCCTTTGTCTCATCTCTTGTTAATTCTGCAGGAAATATGGTCTGTCTATCAGTATTTATTTCAATAATAAACTATATTGTATGTTCATCGCCTAGTCGCCGTCTAGGCGTCCAGTCGGTGGCGGGAGGACGCCAGGGAGGCTCGCCTCGCCTGGTCGCCGCCGCCGTCCGCCGCCGCGTCCGACCGTCGCCGGCTGCCCCCTCCGCCGTCGCCGGCCGCCGCGGTCGTCGCTGGTCGCTGCCGCCGCGCAGGTGGGGAGAGGAGTGGGGAGGAGCCGCCACGGGTGGGAAGAGGAGCGGGGAGGAGCCGCCGCGGGTGAGCACTAGGCAGAGAGATGAGTTGCTTAGAGTTAGTTGTTTTTGTATTGCCTCGAGTGGAATATTGAGCGTTGGATGCAATCCAACGGTTCAAGTCATCTGGGCCGAGTCCATTACTTAGGCCCAGTTTACACATCGCCCCCACCCTTTTTTCTTTTGCCTGCCCAGCCCCCGACTCTCAGCGCCGCCGCCACCCACGCCTGCCCCGACTCTCGGCGCTGCTGCTGCCCACGCCCGGTTCCCTGCCCTCGGGCCGCCGCCACCGCTGCACACATCATCGCCTGATGCTCGCCTAGACGACCGCCTAGGCGTCCAGGCAGAATTTTAAAACACTGGTTCATAAGTTAAACACTACTAACAATGTATATTGCCAGTAGCATAGGACAGAGCAGCATTATGAAGCCTAACAATGCAACTATGCAAGAAAGCACCATCCAAGAACTCAGTATGAACTGCAACAACACCTGTTCCGTTTATTGCAAAACCCACATCAGCGAGCATTTCCAACCCTAGCTCGTTGCTCAGCCAAAAATTGAAGAGTGTATCACGCAGTATCTAGTACAAGGAACATAGATTCCTGCTCTACGCGTGAGTCCATGCTAAGAACACAGTCAATAAATTTCAATAACTTCCAAGGAACACGTATCCCTCCACGTACACAACAAGAGTTGAGGATTCCTCACCTGGCTCAGGAACTGTCAGGTGAAGAGAGGCAGATCGCAGATAATCGCCAACCCCAACCGTGGTATGGATCTTGCGATGACCAGAGGAGAAAGAACAGCCACGGCCCGGGCGTGCTGACCTCCAGATCCTCCTGCTCGACGAAGCAAGGAGCGCGCTTGATGCGAAGTGCGGGATGGCGACGACGCAAGGGAGATCCTGCGGTAGGAGCAGCGACAACGGCAGTGGACGGACGGAGGAACGAGGACTGCCTGCAAGGAGCGGCGATGAAGGCGGCGGGCGGAGTGAGGAGCGACTGCTTGGTTTCGGCATTTCACAGAGTCGGGGCCGAGAGAGTGGGCCGAGTATGAACTGATACATGGAACTGGTGCAAAGGCCCGGGTCCAGAACCATTCAGAACCGAACTATTAGCGCCTAGACCAAACTAAACTCAAACCATTTAATATTGTAACCAAACTAATCCAAACTATTCTAGATTTTGGCCCGTTTTAACCCATCCAAAATCAAACCAAAGAAGAAACTGAAGTTTAGGAACCGGTTCCACCCGAACCGTTCCCAGGCCTAATTGTAGATGATATCTAACTTGGACATAGGTGGGTTCGTTATGGAATGATGTCCTCCCTGGCCCCGGACAGAGGGTGGCTGACAAAGTATTTTAGCTTTCCTACTTTAAGTTTGTACTCCCACCTTTTTCAAAAGATTGTCACCTTTAGTTTAAAAAATGAACTAAAGGTGACAATCTTTTGAGAAAGGAAGGAGTACATGTTTGAAAGGTACTCCCTCTGTTTGATGTTGGTTCAGTTTTCAACCAACTGGCAGCAGAGGGTAATAGATAGAGAATAATTACATGTGGAGCTTCCTTAAATTATCTTAGGCATATATATGCTCGATTATAACACGGTGAAGATATTAAAATGACTCCCTTGGGCCTGGATCAACTGGACACATGCGTGAGTAAAAGATCGGGCAGGTGTTTTGGCAGAAACTTCGAAGATTTTGAGTACATACTTCAAGCGATAATCTAGACATGAGCTCGCATGGTCGAACGTTTAGAATAAAGGCTATGAGCTTATGGAGTTCCTCAACCATCAGTTAATGCAACTTTTCTGCGTCGAGTTTCAACCCACTTGGCTTGCTAGCTCATTATCCTCTTGACTCTGTCTATGCAACTGCACATACACAAGGTATTAGCATACGTCTGCGCATAACAGTAGCAGGGAAAAGGAAGGAGCAAGAGCAAACCTTTTTGACAAATTAGGCAAGACACGTTTCACAGCATGAATCAGAATGTCACATTCTATGTTCTCTGTTGAATTCGGAGACCCATTATCATCTAGCAAAGAGGAATAAGAAAACCTATCAACTTACAAAAGAACTGCAAACTGTAAGATCCATATGTAATTAAATAAAACGCTTCAGTGCAATTCACAATGTACCTTGGGGACCTTCAGAAACCAAACCCCCTCCAAGATGGTCTCCAGTGAGCTCATCCAGTCCATTGTTCTCCACCAACAACCATGTATCTAAGAACTGACCGATAAGCTTATGAGCCACTACTGCAGTTTCATCACAGATTTCATTTACTTCTGAACATCTTGACCTTTTCAAGTGGTTGCCATCACCGGACTTCTCCGTGTCGGTCTCCATCCCATTGCCTCCAGAATCTTCGATTCTTTCACATGGTTTCTTAAGTACCTCTGCTGAATTAGAAACAGGATCTTCAGGTTTGGAGATATTATGTGTAGCTCCAACAGTTGAACCCCCAGAACAATCTCTAATAATATCGGTATCGGTTATATTATTTGAACAACAAGGCTCATGCATCTGCTGCTGCTCGGAGCTTATTTTTAAGTAGTTAGTCTCCAGGAGAACGAAATCATTACCCTCATGGCAGCTATCATTTCCTAAGCTAACAAAATCTTCATCACATGAACATTCATCTGTACAACAATGCACTAAAGCTTTGAGGTGACTGCTTAAGTTCAAGACAACATCTACTTCTGCCCCCATTCTCTCCTCTGTGAACAGAGCTTGTTGATTGCGAGAAATCTGATTTATAAAGGCTATAGCCCGAAGTGCCTCATCAGGTAAACCAGCTTCATCACATTCAAACAAACATTCTGTCAAGTAGTTCCTCAAAGCTACTTTAAAATGCATCTTTTGAACCATAGAATATTGATCTAGAATGGGGCGTACCAATTTCAGCTTGTCACGCTTGAGTTTTTGAAGTGACCAAATAGCATTCAGGATATTATTCTGCACAGATAAAGTTTCTTTTGGAAAGGGGAAGAACTCGGATTGTGAAATATCCACGCTTCTCAACTTCTGCTTCCGATATAGGTTCACCACTGAAATTGCCTTTGCTAATTTCTTTGGCAGGTGATTACCTTCTTCAAGCTCTGTTAAGATCTTGTTGCATCTTTTCCTCACTATTTCGACAGCATGCCCTCTTTTGGAAGCGCGAGGCACTTGCCCGAATTTTGGGGTACAAGATTTCCCTCTAAGCTTCCTATTCATAGCAACAAGAACTTGTGTGGGCATTCCGTCAAGTCCATCCAAAGAATCATTGATAGCGGACAAAAGTTTTGATGAAATGGGTGTGACAATGCTCACAGAACCAGATTGATAGCTGCATGGATTTGTAAAGATACTGAACAACTGACTTATGATATCTTTATTGTTTGAGTTGGTCAGGTAGCTTGGAAGGTGAGATTTTACCATCTTTTCCATTAGTGGCCTTGACTTATCAAACCTAAACTTGTTATTGTTGACAATGCAAGCCAGTGATTGAAGTGCTTCATAGCTTAACTTGCTAATCATGTGATGCATGATATCGAGGGATTCCAGGCACAGTGCTACATTTCCCTTTCTCTGGAAGTCAGAAAGACGGAGACCATCCCGAACTAAGTGATGGGTATAGTCATTGTGCTCTGAACTTAATCTTTTCTCGATGGTAGCTCTCACTTTCTTGCAAGATGTCTAAAAACGGAAACATGGAGGCCACAAAATGCATTTTAGTTATGAGCGCATGGACTAGGAATACACAACAGAAAATGATGTTATGTATAATTGGCAAGTCAGGAGCTGAGAAATGGTTCCTCAAAACAGTTGTAGGTACATTGCAAAGTAAAAGAAATGTAACATAAAATTAACAATCATAGAATAATCCTGCCATGGTGACAAGAAATAATTTTGAAGTAATACAATGAAATGGAACCATATAGATCATATGGAGCAAAAGTCATAGTATGTACGTAAGCTCCTAACTAGACAATAGAAAATGTTCTTGAATAAGTAGTTAAACAATATGCACAATATTTTATCAAAATGAGCTCATTGGAGAAGACTCCTCACTTCATTTTATTAACAAGTTGCGTGAATAAAAGGGGCATTTGATTACTTAACATATCAATTACTTGCTAACAACTTAAAGCCCACAGATGGTCATCTATTAGTCATCCATATACTGTTAAAGGGACTTGGACAAGTGGATACCTCAAATACTCAATAGGAGAAACGGTAACGTTATACATAAGTGATGAGTTGATGGTAGCAGGAACAGAAACTAAACTGCAGTTATTGCTAAGCAATAAAAGAGAAACCATAAGCCATAGTTCTTGCTAGAGGACCAAGCAGTTACCTCGTCGGCCCTGATACATAATTCAGGCAAGTACCTGCATAAGCAGAGAAATATAATACTTAAAATATTTATTTCGCTCAATCAATATACTGTAGTTTTAAATTTTTGGAAGAATGGAATGGCGGGAGAGAAACTTGCGCCTGATAACATTTCAAGGGAGGATATAACCTGATGTCATTACAGTACTTTTAGCATTTATCCAAATCATTTTCAGAGCATGTATGACCCAAGGGGTGCTTAAGAAGCATTATGACACTCATAAGCATCCATTTCAGAGGTAACATTGCAATGACATATCCCTTCTTATATGTAAGATCCCACATAGGCACCTGTGAAGCACTAATTCTATAGGATAGACAACTTATAGATCCTGTGTGGTGTGTATGAAAAAAAAATGAGCATCTCTTTTCCTTAAAACATCTATCTGAGGACCAGCTTGCTCGGTAATGGCAAACCTGTAGCTTTCAAGAAGCAAAGACTCCTAAACAATAAAATCAAATAGCATCCATCATTTTTGCTACAATAATACGTCCCATCAGCAGAAGTGATGATGAATCTTCTAAATCAATAGTGAACCCAATGAGAAAATCTCCAGCCCAGTTGGAGGCTTAACGCTACATTCAGTGGACACAGATCAAGGGGCCAAGCAAAAGCCTCATACTCCACTACTATAAACTTTCCAGAAGTCCTGTGGGGGGAGGAGGCACTTACGCAACGCTCAAAAACTTGGGCCGCTTCACTTTCCTGCTGCAGCCGTCCGGTTTGGGGATCATCGACGCTAGCCACCTGCAAACCAATAGGCCCCAGGTTATAGCTGATCATAGCTCATAGGGCGGAACAACGAATTGCATTCGACGACGGCAACAGTTAACAGTTCGTCCCCTTGTTCAGATGTACTACGTCGGAAGGAGAAACAAAATCACACACCTCCGCTTCTTGTCGACCAGGGCTTGCTGCCTCGAGAGGAGCGCGCACAGCGTCTTCCCGTCGTCGAAAGTGAACTCCATGGCCACTCGCCACTGGCCCCGCGCTCCGGATATAGCTCGCTACCGGGCTTTGGTGGCTAGAGATCAATAAACGCAATTGTTCCATAAAAAAGTCATAACCGCAAAACAGACGCGGATGAGCCGGGAGGACACGGCGCGAGGTGGGAGCTTCGGTCGCCGAAGCAGCGGGGGCTGGCGCGTCGCGCGAGGAAGAGCCGGTGTGCGTCACGGAGGCGCGAGGCTACCGGAGCCGCGCGTTGGAGGCGGGCTGGGAGGTCGGGGGTGGGGGCGGAGGCGCCGGGCCGGGAGATCAGGGGAGGCCGGTGGGTGGGGGTGCGTGGTCGGCAGGCACCCGATGAGTGTTAAAAATGCGTTAACGGGCCGATGGCGCGTTGTTGGGCCTCGGGGGCGCTGGGGGCCGCGGGAGTGCTGCTGGGCTAAAAATACGATTAATTCGGCTATTATAAGCAAAAATTTATAAGCAAACCGGTAACCGAATTAACGATAATTTCAGTGCGATTAAATTCGGTTAACGATTTTTTCCTCAGAACTGCTGCAGTGATGATGTAAGTTTTTTCCCTCAGGAAAAGGGGGACTCTCCCCAAGAATTTCACTAATTTACCTAAAGAAATTACATTCTTTATGCTTCGATGCTGATTATGATTTCATGTTTTGGTGTGGATCACCTGTGTGGTGTTCTCGTCGCCGCCATGAGACAATGGGCGTCTGGACAGCAGGTGGAGCAGGGTTGAGATCCATGATTGCCATGGCGTCTTGGTGGTAGACAACTCGTCTACAAATACAAGTTTACTTTTGAATTAATAAGTGATAAATCCTTAGCGCTGGAAGAAGTACTAAAGCTCCGAGACCCGAGGTATTGTTCAGTTATAATTTGCTAGCTTAAAACTGTGCTGCTGTTGAAACGGTTAGGTACGAACTTTCGAAAAAGAAACGGTTAAGTACGCTAGTGCTTCATCTACTACAGCACTACATGAATGAAAAAGTACATATATCTACGGAAACCATTATTTTTTTTATTTCCCATGCATGAATCTAAACCATATCAGTACAGTGTGCTAATGTCGTGTTTAATTACTCCACAAATCACACCCATCCAACCGACACACACAAGACTAATAATAATGCATATATACGCTTTTAAATCAGCAGGTGAGGTTGCTGCCCGGGTCGACGCCGAGCTGCTGGCAGAACTGCTTGTAGTACCCGACGCGGTCGTTGACGGCGCTGGGGTTCTTGCCGTCGCACTCGAGCGCGCCGTTGATGTTCCTGATGGTGCTGCCGAAACCCTGCCCGGAGACGATGCCCTCGTGCACGCTGTTCATCCAGTACCAGAGCGCCGCCCGGAACGCCACCACGGCGCTGCGCGCCACCGCGTCGGGGTCGCCCACCCCGTCGAACCCGATGCTCTGCCCCGCCGGCCCGTAGTTGAAGTTCCACGAGATCTGCAGGGGGCCTCGCCCGTAGTACCCCTTCCCCGCCTGGCACGGCCACTGCGCGTTCGTCGGGTCGCAGTAGTTCTTGCTCGGCCCGTCGATCTCGTTGATGTAGCAGAACTCTGCGCGAGGTTTCCATTCATCATCGGATTAGACATTCATGCATGGGTTATTGGGTTCTTTCAAGTTATAACTTACTTTATGCATGTCCCAAACAACAGTCAAGCTAGTCCACTGAAAAAGAGTCGATCTCGTGCATGGAATGGAGCTATCCTTACTTATGGTCTCGTGGTTGGCGTTGGCGAAGAAGGCGGCGATCTCGCGCTTGGAGTCGTCGTCGGTGCCGGTGCGGCCGAACGCCGGGTAGAAGCCGGCGGCAGCCAGGAAGGCGTCGCGGGTGTAGAACCCCTTGGCCTCGCACCCGGCGGCGGCCTGCGCGGTGAGCGCGTCGAAGAAGGCCGGCGTGACGATGCTGGCCACCGACACGTTGTTGTTGGTGTCCGGCACGTCGCAGGGTCCCGACTGGCACCCCGTGCCGCAGTAGTCACTGCCGACGCCGCAGAACCCCCACCGGCTGCAGCACTGCCCCGACGCGCACCCGCAGTTCTGCGCCGCCGCCGAGAGGGCCAGGGCGAGGAGCGCGGCCACGCCGACGAGGGCTGTCATCGTCGAAGAGAGCTTTCTTCCTGCCATGGTTGTGATGACTCGCTGTTCGGACTGATGGGTGATGATTCATGGTGGTTTGGGACCGGCTGGGTTATATAGAGCTGGGTTCATGGATTGGATTGGTTCGGAGCTGAGGCTTTTGAGCAGTGTGACTGTGTGAGGTGTCTAGTCTCTCTGACTCTGTCACAGCTCACGGTCGTCTAACGAAGGCCGAGTCCAACCAATGGATCCTTTTCAGATTTGTTATGAGCAGGGCCTTTCAAAATAAAAGATTGTTATGGGCAGCGGGGCGTCAACGCAAAGGCCAACCAGATTAGATTAGGTCGGCATCTCTGCACGTTTGTGAATCGGTGTGAACCGCGTCGACCTGTGTGTGTGTGTGTGCGCTCGACTGCTCGCCGCTGCCGTTGCCTCGTTTCGAGGTAGCTACCGGACCGACGGACACTCTGGACAGCCTGCGTTTCCCGCGTTCGATAAAGCGAGCGGCGCTGCGTCGCGACTACTAGTACTTCGGTTATCTCCATCGCCGCGCCGGGGCGAGTAGCACTTTTGAGAGTCGCCGTCGCCGTCGCCGTCGCTGTCGATCGCCGTGGAGGAGAGGGCGCCACGATCGTGTAGTTCGCTGAGAGTCCGGTTTCAGGACGAAACAGTCGGCGAGGTAATTCATCAAGCAGTCGTTGTCTTGGTACTCCGTACGTGATACACGGAAGCAGCGTTGAAGCAATGGTTGGCAACGACGTTCAGCTTCTAGATCAGGCAGGACCGCAGGAGTTTGTACGTTGAAGAACATGCACCGTTCACGTAATCACGTACGAGTACTACGACCACCTCGCCGGTCCCACGTCACCGAGTCAAAAGTCAAAGTTATCAAATAAGGTTTGATAAAATGGAGTACGGGTCAACTCCGGACGTTCCCACCCCCTCGCGTCCGCGCTGCCTGGTCCGTCGTTGTCTTTGAAGAGGATCCGGACCCAAACATGGTGTGGTCTGTTAATTTCTGTTGCTTCGCTTGCGCACGCCACCATGGACTTGAAACGGTCAGAGCGGTGACTAGTTCCTTCTCTACTGCTTTCTCTTCCTTTACTTTGTTGATTTTTAAGGTCACCTCGAACGGAGTAGTTCCAGAAAACATGAAGAAGTCAACTTAGATAATTCTCGTTTCTTGACTTGGGAGTTCTCACGAATTTCAGGCCCGTGAATGGGCTACATCATATTTCCTGACGGCCCACTAAGCCCACCCAATAAAGCAAGTAAGTCCATCATCTGGGCCGCCTACTAACCCGCACGCGGCCCATGTGTGATTCCATACCTTCTGCCGACGTCAGCCTCATCCTACCGGTCACCGCACCGGAAGGCGCCAGGCATCGTCGAGCCGCCTCCAAGGAGAGGAAGGACCTTTCTGGCGTCGGCGCGCTCCACCCCCTTCTGTATTGGCGTGGAGCGTGGCGTCCGTTTGAGCTCTGGATTGTTTTCGTTTCGTCGCCT
The DNA here is from genome assembly GCA_036927565.1 of Tuctoria greenei. NCBI lineage: Eukaryota > Viridiplantae > Streptophyta > Magnoliopsida > Poales > Poaceae > Tuctoria > Tuctoria greenei. The sequence continues at coordinate 128,542,683 of JAYESD010000012.1, forward strand.
GGTAAGGAACCCTAATTGCTTCTCCCATGGATGGATTTTGCGTGACCTGCCTGTTCTGTTCTCGGAGCCTGTTTTAACGGCGCTGCGTAGGCAAATCGAAACCATAGATTCATGATAGATTTATGATAGACATTATGAGGAATATTCTGGACCCGTGTTCTAGAAATTCATATTGATATATCTGTGTGGAATTTTTGGTAGTTAAACGGGTCTCAGCGGCCAGTATTACAGGTGAAATGAGAGAATAATTAGGGCACCTAAAACTAGCCCATAGCGATTTTCCCACCCGCAAATTTGTCTTAAATTTCATGGCCTAAATTTGCTAAGAGATGACACACTATGGTAGTCATCCCATTGTGGCCAGTTTTCAAGCCTTGCCAAAATTTTGGTAGGTCCTGCAAGGACATGATAGATCTTTTTTGTATGTCTACCTTAAGCATGAATGTGCGTGCAAGATTGATCCCATCACATGCCATAGGTTTTACGACTAAGGAAGATGTAGCTGGTTCTGGTTTTCATAAAATATTGGGTGTTGAGCCGTAGTCCATGTTCCGTTGAAGTTTAGCCCTGTCCACTGCTCTATACTCATGGCATATCTGTGTCATGATGAGATTATACTGTTTTTATACTAGTTTGTGTTGCTCGGCAGCTAACTTTTAATTCTCTCTGATGCTGACATTTCCAGTGCTGAGTTTTATTACTTGTGTATGAATTAACCATGTGTACTGTTGTTTAATCGTGTTGAGGATGGGTACACCGTCTAGAGCTGTGGATTGAGTGGCAGACAAAAATGTCCAGGAGATTTTCTCGTGAGTATAGGTATGGTAGCCTGGTTTAGCATACAGATGCTCATGCTCAGTCATGAACATTAAGTATGGATGGGACTTCATACATATTCTTTTAAGACTGGATGCTAGGAAACATTTATATTTGTCATGCAGTAATGATCCCTTTCCTTGAGGGAGATAGGAATCAAGATAAGATCACACACATTGTTACTTATATTATCAAAATAAAGGTACAAAGAAAAATTGTTTATAAACCTTGCCTTATCGAATTCAATGTGTATTGGGTTCTAAGGCCCTGTTTGGCATAGCTTATGGCCACTGGATTATTGCACTGTTCATCTTCTGTAAAAACACTGAAGACATAGTCCGCTTTTGGCCAAGCAGGCCAATCTGCATTTTCATAGCTTTTCAGGCAAAGCTGGCATAAACCATGCCGAAGGCCTCTAATTAGATTGACATCGTTAGCTTGTTAAATATGTATTGGATTCTATTGCTACATTATTTATTGTAGTTTACTGCTTTTGAGGCATGGACAATTTTTTGCCTATTCTGGTAAGTTCTTGATTTTGTGAATCTGCAGATTTGGCTCTAGTTAGGTTCACCATTCAAGAAGCAGGAAAGAATGAACTACTTCCAAGCTACAACCTGCAAGCCTCACAATGGGCTCATTGTGAACAGGTCTATAGCAGGTCTTGGGAACACCAGTCAGTATCCGTTACGTTCAAATGTGCTTGGATTTCACAAGCTGCAACAGAAAGCGTACCCAATACTAGTTCTCGTTGCTGCTGGCCACAAAAGGCTCACACCTGTATGCGCCTCGAGCGGAAAGGGATTCTATGGCACTGCTGATGATGTAAGTAGTTTGTATGATGTGCCTTTTATGCTTGATATTGCTTATCATGCAAAAGTGTGGTGCTCTGTAACCTTCTTGACATGATTTCAAGCTTTAATATTTAATTATTTATGTGTTACATGGTAACGGTGTCACAGAGGCTTTACTGCCTATGAAAACAACCAAATTTTTGTCCATGGCCAGACCTTGTCAAAGATCAAATTTTGGTTGGATAATGTGAGTTATAAAAGGAGCCACAGATTTTTCTGGAATGTGCTGATACATGAATTAAGTTGTCTCTGTTGAAACATCTGTTTGCTTAGATGAAGTGAATGTCCTCACTAAATACTACTGAGATCTTAGTTCATTTGGGCCCTGTTAGATCAAGGAAACCATTTCCATGTTTGGCAGGACTACATGCTGTTCTATCTCTTTAATAATTATGTTTGTTTAGCTATTACTCAAATACTATTGTATGATATACATGGTGGATTGAAGAAACTTGTTGTTTTCCCGCATCTTAATTTTGCTGTGCTTCTTTAGATAAGTTACGTTGCTTTCTGTAAGTTGTAATCTGTTGTTATTCTTAACATTGCCCAAAATCTGTTTTGAATGGATTAATTTGTGGATTTTATATGATGCTGATGCAAATAGTATTCTATGGAACTGTGCCTTTGGAAGAAATCTTCTATTGCAACACTAAAATGTAAGTAGGGCTATTCGTTTCCTCACTTTTAAGGGAATAAATATATTTTATTAAAAAGGGAATAGATCGTATTCCAACACAGTTTTTTAGATGATTATTCCAACACAGGACTGCTATAAGACATAGTTGGCTTGATGAAGGAACCAAACAAAGAGGGAACATTTAAACATTGGTTGGAATTCCAGAAACTAACATTTACATGTATATTTGGTCACTATTAGCACTGTATTTCTCGGAATGGCTTGGTGAACTTGTATATTGATTTTTTTCAGCCTCTAATGGAATCTTTAAAGAAAGCTATGGCTGATGCGAAAAAGCCACGACCGTTTCAAGACTTGTTGAAAGAGCAGATAGCTAAGCTGAGGGAACAAGGATCTGGTGGAGTTGGAGGTGGAGGTGGAGGTGGAGGGAATAGGAATGGCCGTAGAGGTGGTGGTGGTTCTGGTGGCCCAGAAGATGAATCGTTCAAGGAAACATTGGATGAAATTATCCAAGTTATCCTAGCCACTGTTGCGTTTATACTTGTGGTAATTATTTACTTCTAGCTTATTCTGCTTTTTCCTTGAGAATTTATTGATTACTTAATCTGCATCTCCTTGCTTGTGGTAATTATTTGCATGCTCTTAGGCTTAATTGCTTGTATGCGTGGAGTATTTGAGCACAAAATGGTTATCATATTCCTTTTCAAACAGGAATGACCTTCCAATTTTATGCATAATCAGATCTTACAAATATAAATCTATTATGGATCTAAAGATTAATATCTTCACTTGTGACATAAACCATCCATGGTTTCATCTAAATCACCATGTATCTGTCTAATGGTGCAGTACATCCATATAATCAGAGGGGAAGAGCTCTACCGCCTTGCCAGGGACTACACGAGATATCTTGTCACTGGTAAGAGGACTGCCCGACTGAAGCGTGCAATGCACCAATGGCGCAACTTCTCAGAGAGCATAATGCAAAAGGAGGGCTCAGAAGAAGACCGATACGAGAGACCCGCAGCAACAAAGCCTACATGGTGGCAGCAGCCACAAAAGTTCGTTCATCTTATGCAGGAGCTTTGCAGAGGAAACTGGCGCCCACACCCCCAGGAGTCTTAAGTTCAGGTGTTGAATTGACGTTTTGTGACCCCTCGAAGAGCATGGGTGTGTGAGTACTGGTTGCATGGCTGGTTCAGTGAGTTAGTGTACGACCTCCTGCCTTGAGCAGTTCGTTTCCTTTTTTTCTCTCTTTTGGTCTACTACTGCACATCTTTTTCATGGTTAAGTATCAGGGGTGAGAGGGTGAAAAGTCGGCAATTTTGCAGTTGATGATGCGTGTAGCTATACTGGTGATCGCTGTCAGGAATTTGATCTATTATTAATCTGTATTCGTGTCTTTCCATGCTCATTTTCCTAAGGTGCCCACTTAGTAATATCTTTACTGTTGCAATGTACCGACCATGTCTGGAAATGGTACTCGAGGAAATTATTTTATACAATGTTTCATACAACATAGTTAGCAACAAATGCCAAAATCTTAGCTTACTCGATATTTGTTTACTCTTCTATCTTTTTCTTTCACTTTCATAATTTTCTCTTTTTTTTTACATCTAATCTAACCCAACTTGCTTGGGACAGACTGTTCTTGTTATTTCATACAGCATGGCTTATTAATCCAATAGTTTCCTAGGTGAAAACTCATAAATTGTGATCTTCAATTTGTTGCATACACTGAGCAAAAGAAACAAAATCAAATAACCCTTTTTGTTTACAGTTTACTCCAATATGGTCATATAAAACTTTCTTGAGTACATAACTATCAAATTCTTAGCCGTTTGCGCCACATCAAATAACGTGATACATTCACAGAGCAAACATCCATTTTGCCAGAATGAAGTTATCTCTCACCAAATGAGCTCTGGTAGGTGATTGAAAATGATGTAGCAGAACCCAGTGGATCAATTTTCATCAGCAGGAGAGCCTGACGCTTCAGCGGCCTTTTTCTCCTTCTGCTTCTCTCTGCGCTTCTTGTTTCTCAATGCAGTTTTGCTCATCTCCCCTCTGTTCCATACTCAAGGTCACTGAGTTATTTAGAGAGCTTCTAATTAAAAAAAAAGTAGATGCAGAAAGTGAAAGAAACTGACCCTGTAGGAGCAAGTCCACCAAAAAGCTGCAACGTACCAAATAAATGTCGAAAGTCAATGTCCAGCAATGTATAATATTTTCAACGGCTTGAATTAGAAGCATATTTCAACTTTCCAAGCAGTGCAACATGAAAACAAGATAACTAGCTGAATGCAACTGGTAAATAATTTTTTTATTGCAATGGAATATCTGTGCATGCACATTATTTTACTCTACCAAATATTTCATTCGATTACAAAAAAGTGTATCAGTATCTATGTCAGGTATTCTTAACAATTATATACCAAACATCATTTTTCCAGCAGTCTAACTGGGCAGAAAGTGAATAAAGCACAGTCAAAATCAAGAGTTTCAAGGAACAGATTTATCAACGATGCCATCATGAGGCCATCCCTTTTTCTTCTGTTTTATGCTGACAATGAGGAAGTGCATGGTAATTGGTAACATAGCAAATGCTCTATTCCGGAATCCCCCAAGCAACATACCACACTTCCAAAATGAAACTTTGTTAGTGTCCTCAGATAGTGTTATGACCAGTGTGTGTAAAGTAATGAGCAAGATAACCAAGGATATGGTTAGCCAAGTTATGCAAAAATCGGATTTCTGAACATTTTCAAAATAAGTAGTATTTTTAAAATTTTATTCCAATGTAATACCTTATCCTGAAGTTCTGCGGAACCCTTTGCCTGAGGTGGACGGTATGCTGCAGGCTTTGGTGCTATTTGTGCAGGGGCCTTGTTTGATGTTTGTGCTGGTTTTGAACCTTGTGCAGAAACAATAGAAGAAAGTCAGGACTTAGGCAGATACCAAATTGATCAGAATAAGCTGACATGAAGTTTAGAAAACATCAGAACCATGTTTCTTTGTTTGTTCAATTTTTAAGGTGCTCAAAGATGTTACGAGGTCCGCGATGTCACCAAATCTTTCAGGTGCTTCAGGCTTCCAATCAACCTGAGTATTAAAAAAACAATAACCGTGAATTTAGTAAGGATGCAGAAATAATATTACAATATTTTACAATCAATTCAAGACCACAACGGGATAATAGCCACCACATAGTTATGCTGAGGAAGTACCTGATACAGCTTTTCAAACATCTTCTTAAACTGTAGAGATCCATTGTGGTCAAATATTTTTATCCTGCAATAGGAATAATGAATGTCACCCAATAGGGATGCTAAACTATTTCCATTGGGATGACAGATCAGCAATAGTTATACCCATTATCTATTTGAAGCCTTGGAGCTGTTGTCGCAGTCATAAAATGGCGACCATCAGGGGACCATTCGCTTGTGACGGACCATTCTGCCTTTGTTTTTGCTACCAATTTCTTTTCTGAATAATCCCAGAATGCCTGAGGAAAAGAACTGTGAGCTACAAAGCAAATTTTGTAGATTGCTTGGAAATAATGAAGCAGGCTTGTTTTGCTTGAATTGTTTGCTTCTAGTTTTTTTACCAAACTAAATTTAAGCAAATGAAACCGGTAACATTTCATCCTAGGTTTCAGCAAATCTACAATTATAAGGACCAAGGGTATTGCTCAATAGATATTTTGTTTGTGTAGGCACATACCATATCACCAGGCAAATTACCAAATCCTGCCAAAACCATAACTGGTCGACAAAATGAGATAAAAAAATATGGTCAAAATGTGAGTTTTGTGGTAAGTATATTTTTTTTTCAGATAGCCGACTTTGATAATTAACTCACATCGTCCTTTGGGGTTCCATCTTATTGTATTGTATGGGCCTTCACCAAGCTCAAGGATAGGGTTGCATTTTTTGTTGAATATTGTTGCCTTGGCCGGCATAACTGAGATATGTTAAGGAACACTTCATCAAAAGACAAAGGAGGCAGAATAATATTGAATGTTACACCTGAAACACTACGTTGCATGTGAAAACTGTAAATGCGAGGATACACCCATAAACTACAGCAAATTCAGAACCCGAAGAAGACCACTGAACATCATGAACCGGCCCATCCTTCTCTGCAAATTCAAATATGGTTAGCAACTGGAAATGAATGGAACATTCTTATCAAAACCAGTTATCATTTCACCAAGTACTTACTTAAAGGAACAATTCCTTCAAAGGCCCGGTCTGTTGTCAAGTAGTTCAACTTGGTTTCACCATAGTAACTCTGGTTGGTTTTATCCACGTCAGCTTGCGCGAGAACAAGAAGCCCAGTAGACCCCTTGTTCCAGTGTAATTGAACAGTAGAGCAGCGAAAAAAGCTCCTACGGGCAACAACTCGATTTTCTGCATCCTTGTTGGAAGAAAAAATCTGAACACTGGCCGGAACACCCTACTTGAAACCCAATATAAAAAACATCACTAAGTTACGAAACTTGTTTGAGGAACACAATCTAACTAACTGCATAGAAATGTGATAAGTCAGACCTTTGCCTCTGGTACAAATCCAGCAACATGTGACCCTGGCGTGTTTGCTAACTGCATTGCAGCTACGCCAGCGATTCTTATCTTGGACACAATTCCTTTTGTGAAATCTTTTGGATCCAAGAATTGTATCTCGTTAGTCATCATCCGGCAAGCGACTGACTCATCCTCGGAAAATTGAATCATTGGCCTGTGAGTTCAATCAACATGTCATGTGTTCATAAGAACAGAAATGCAGCTCATGCTACCAGTCTCAAATCGAGGTTTAATAAAATTTTAAGACACAAGTTTTCCCAGACTGCTCAGTTATTTATTCAATCTTCTGTGTGCAGTTAATGGGGAATTCATGTATGGGTATGGGAATGATTAGTATGCAATCTAACTTATGGTGCAATCATGCAATCATCTATTCCCAACCAATGGATGTTTATCCTAGGGTGGTAATGTTTTTTCACATAACTCCTACTTGAGAAACACATGTGGAGGGGGTTAAATATAAAAACGCAACCACCCTAGAATGGACATCCAACGGTTGGAGATGAATGATTGCAGAATTGCACCATAAATCAGATTGCATACTAGTCATCGCCTTTATGTATAACAAAAGCAAGAGTAATAGCATTAGTCAAAATACAGATCCACGACTAAAAGCATTGGGTGCTGAAAGATGTATGAACAAATGTACTGGAGTTCATGTACTAGCATACCAAACCGATGATCACTCGGAGAGAAAAAGTGCTGAGTATAGTTAACAAGCAAACGCCCATTGAACTCGCATACTAACAGCCCTACTAGCATAAATAGAATTCATCATGACCGTATAAGCATATAAGCATTTGAGGTTCAATCAGCACGGGTTTATAAGTATCAAAAGAGCTTGCAGCACGCACCACGTGGCCTTGGACATGCTCTTCTGGTAGTGCTGGTAGAGAGCGGTGGCTGTGTCGACGTGCCAGACCGTAACATTCTTCACCTGCGGCGAGGACGACTTCTGGAAGGTCTGCAGGTACGTCCCAGTGGGCGACAGCGCGGCGGCGAGGAGGCCCGGGAGCTCGAAGACCCTGACGACTGCGAGAGTTCGGCAGTCGTATACGGTGGCCGAGGCCGACGCCACCGTCGCGAGGAGGCGTGCGCCGTTGGCGGAGAAGGTGGCGGCGCTGAACGCCGTCTTGGGGAGCCTGTGAGGCGGGCTGGAGCCCGGTGGGTAGGGCGGTCCGGACCACACCGTGAAGCCGTCGGGCTCGCGCACTGCGGTCGGCGCATTCAGTCAGAGGCGGTGGACAGAGTGAGATGATACGGCAAGGAGAGGAGGTTACGGGGGTGTTACCTAGGATCTCAAGGTAAGGCGGCGGCGGCGACGCCATGGCCGGCACGCGACGAATCCCTCCGCGACTTGCGTCGAGATCGGAGCAGAGCAGCGGCGGCGGCGTTGGACGGAGAGGTTGGGGACGGTCCCGAGCGGATGCGGGCGATGTTCCATACTTCTATGGCAGGGCTTTGATACCAGACGCTGACAGGTGGGGATACACCTTCGTGGGCCTCAGCTTAGTGTTATCGAATAGTGATATGCTGTTTATTTTTTTGTGGGCCTAGCTCCGAGACGCCCCTCGGTAGTGAACGACCCAACCCCATTCTTCTTTTTTTGAGAGGAACCCAAGCCCATTCTGGCAGCCGAGCCGGGTGCCGCAGCGGCACGCTCTCTTGTTTTTTTGTGGGCCTGGCTTGTGTTCGTTCAAGTGCAACTGACAAAAAGAAAAAAAGGAACCATGACTGCTTGATTTTGCTAACGGGTTAACGTTAACAATGAATTTTATTCTTAATAAAAAGGAAAAAATAGTCCTAGACAGTTAACGTTAGCTTTATATAGTTATTGTCAATTATAATACTGATTTTTAACCCTGTGAATATGTTTTGAAAAGTAGTTCAGCAAATTTCAAAGCATATGAACTACGAGAAATGTTCTACCAACACGGTTGATCATGCCAAGATGACTTTACGGATATTCTGCATGTTAAGAAAAGCGCATTCGAGGCCCGGTGTTTGGGATCACCTATAAAAAGCGTGAAGCATTTGGGCCGATGGAGGAGCGTATTGCAAAACATACACATCTGATTGGAGCAAGAAATTCATGTCAAACACTGCAAAGGAGCATTTGGGTGATGCGTACTACTTTCTCAGTCCTCAAGATACTTATCACTCAGTGATAATATTTGAGGATACATATCACTCAGTAATAATATTTGGAAATGGAAGTACTCAACAAAGAAGAGCTGTGCTTGTTTCGCTTGTGTTTTGTTGCGTACATTCTCCGTTCCCAAAAGGTTGTAGTCTTTTACTTCACTTTTTAACTAAATTAACTACTTTTCAAAACATATTCTATTCAACAAGGGAGCTGTGTTTCTACCATATGTTGTTAATGACTGTACTGCTCAACTGTGAACATAGCAATACTTTCAAGCCACTTTGCTGATACTGTGTTAAAAAACTGATCTGAGTGTCAGGTTCTTGAAGGCCCGTTTTGCACAAGCTTTTTCTCCAAAATAGTACTCCCTCCAGATCTTTTTATTTATCACCGGCTACTTTATTTTTGAACTAACCGGTAAAAATAAAAAGATCCGAAGTGAGTACTATTCAGTTAGGTCGCTTGTGAGAAAAAAAGTGAACATAGCTACTACAAACACTTGCCCATATAGCGTCCCTAATCATGTTTGAAACCAAGTGACATTTTGTCAAAGAAATGAAATCACCTTTATGTAGGAATGCCGTTCCAAGTGCACCGCAAACTAACTCGAGACGTGAAAACGGACAGGCTACTCAAAAAGAAGTGAAGACAGCAATCATTAGGAAACCACATAGCCGTGTACTTCCTTGCAATCAGATGATGCACCAACGTTTTGATTTCAGCCACCATAGGAATCTTTCATGGCGATATGACAATTAATCAGAAAATGTATGTTAAAAATGTCCTATTAACCTCTGTAAATCACATCTAACCCCACAAGAGATGCCCAGAACTACCAGCACAGTTGCAATTTTTATACTGAAACACTGGAACTGCAAGCAGAACATGTGCAACTTCAGCAGTGCAGTACGGCAGGGTCTACTCTGTTTGAATCTGATTTTCTGTGTCCTCTTTAAGGCACTCCACAGGTAGCTTGAAACTTAAGCAAAACATAGCCTACACAGATGTAACATACAAATAAATGTCACAAGAAGTACATGCCATACTATCAAAATTCAAAAGCCTCGACTTGAGGTAGCTCAATTTAGTCATGGACATTTTGTCAAATATCCAATTACTTTCCATGGAAATAACTGCCAAAGTTCAACCTGATTCACAGGTGGGAATTTATAAGTATAGAGTTATAGACCATATGTTTAGGCACACATCAAATTCCAGGGAAAGGTGATTGCATCTTAGATTAAAGTTTTAAAAAGTTTGTTAAAGTCTTAGGGGCATGAAGCCTGAATATAGTATGGTACTATGGTTTACCTTGTTTGGTGCAACATCGCGAACCCTATGGAATATTGGTTCTGCTATCTTAGCATTTAATTTACTTTGTGCTTCCTGCAAAAGGGAAAGAACCTTATGTGGAAAGAAAAAGGAAGAAATACCTCACAGCATGTATACATGGCGGTGATACATAATGCAAGTCATTACTGTTGCATGTTGGATGCAATCAATAATCAATTACTATATTTGAGAAATAATAATAATATAATAAACACTGGAAACTTACAGATAATACTGATTCTTCGGATTCACTTGAGCGGATGAAACAATAACAGTGGATCCAGGGTAGTGATCCACTCCAGTATTTCTTTTGGATAAGGCCATCAAAACAATCTGCAGAAACATCCATACAAAATAAAGTTAAAACTCCGAAGAACTGTAACTGCCCCATAACATGAAGATAGAATGCTCACAAATCTTTCCAGGGGGCAATTAGATAATTGCTACTCGTAGGCAGCAATTAAAGGTGTTTTATGTGGAAAAGAAAATCCTCCCATCAGCACACCCATCGTGCTTCTAGTTCCAGAATGAGCAAAATGCATGATGGATGCGGGAAATGCAGTATTTCCTTATACATGAAGAGTTTTCTGAAACTACCAAAATCAAGGTAGACCATTCGTTTAATGTAATTTACTAAGTATCAGCAGTTAGTTTCGGATTTATAAGCAGGAGAGATGTCTTCTATATGATATAATTGAAATATGGATCCAAACCCTGCTGTCACAAATGCCATCAATCCATATTGCTAACTAAGTGAGTTTCTATAGCATGCTAATTGTGGCTAACAGCAGGATGGGATAACCAAGTTATGATGGAAAAGCTTAACAGGGAGTACAAAACATTACCGAGGAACTGCAGTGCCGAAGCAGGTAAATTCATCAGTACATGATCAATGTGTTCCCACGGCTTGGCAGGTGGTGGTCCGGACCCCCTTACTCTCTTATTGTTCCTCTTTTTTGTTTGACTAGCATCTTTATCTTGGCAATCAGGTTCACCTATAGGATACATCAAGGAGATATATAATGGCCAAACTTATCATCCGTATATAGCTTTGTTATCAGTTGAACTAGAAAACTGGCATATTAAATAACCTCTTGCATACCAGGTACTGAAGGCTCCCACACATTATGGGGTCTGGGGAAGGGTTATTTCTAAACAGCCTTACCCCTGTTTTTGTAGAGAAACTGGATTGAACTTAAAACAACCTCAAGACATAAGTGGAGACAAACTACCACTGCGCGAGGTCCGCCATTCCATTTAATGACCTCTTGCAAGGTTACTATTTTTAAAGAAACTGCACATTCAAAAATCATGGTTACCTTCTTTTACAGGTTGTTGTCGCTTTTTGGCAGAAGTGCTTGCCAAAGAGGAGCTACTTGTGCTATTTTGACAGTTCTCTTGAACATCTGAGAGAGTTGAGGAAACAGTAGCATCAGTGTGGAGAGCAACAAAAGTCCGCAGGGGGAATAAAAAAATTAGCAGGAAAAAGGGTACCTTCACAGTTTCCATTTGTTGAGGAATTGTCATTAGTAGATACCATTTCTTCAGGATAGCAATTATCAGCAGCAACTTGAGAGTCTGACCTAGTTTCTGAAGGCACATTCATCAAATTTTGCATGAATATTTTAGCATCCGTATTGTAGGCGGATATATAGTCCTCCACTTTGTTTATCTTTGCATTCATTCTCAAATACCGAACACTCTCTGGATTCAAGTCATTTGCATATACAACACATCCTTTCTGAGCAGCCGGGATTGAAAATGGGCCAATACCAGCAAACATATCACATATAACATCTCCTTTCTTGAAAAGGGAAACTAATCTGATGTGCTCATGCTCAAGTCTCGAATTCCAATAGACTGAACCATAATCAAGTCTAAAAGTAGCACCGTACTGCTTAACCTCAGTAACCATATCTCCTTTTCCCGCTAAAATCTCGAACTGTGGAACTCTAAACTCGTTTGTAATTGTACCAACTTTATTCGCCACCGTCTGAATCCTTGGATAATTTTTCTGCATATAAACGAGACAGTGAATGTTTAATCAATTTTGGGAGCGCAGAATATTTTTCAGTGATTTATAATATTCTGATCATTTAACCAATAAACAGTAACAATTGATGGCAAAAATTACTTTTGAGTTTATGAGAATGTCTAAGGCAGCTGATTACAGTATAAATTTTATTTAATCCTATTTTCATATGGCCTGCAAGGTTCCATCAAAACAACATCAAAAAAGCAGATGGATTGACTAAATTTCGAACTAGCATTAGATAATCGTGCTTGTAAGTTTGTGTTATAAAATTTTGAATCATTTTCACATAAAAATGCTAATGTCCTTTGGATATAAGATAAGAGACTTTCAATAATGTCAAAATTGAGCAAGTTACTAAGAAAGAGAAAGATATGAAAGTCTGCTTACATCATAGATAACATTTGCTATGACATTTTTATATGCTAGCAACTCATCAGGTATGTTTAGATGAGCAACATGACCTGCATATATCATACATAAATTTATTAATAATGAAATCAACCAAAAAATTGAAAAAAAAAACATCCCGATGTTTAGTATACTTAACAATTGTTTCAAACGAAGAGGGTACCTCCACGCCAGCAGGCAGGATTTTCCTCAGGATATGATCTGTACAAAATAAAGAACATTGATCAGGCAAGAATGATGATGAGAACCTGGCTGTGAAAGTGTAAAATGTTGCGGCTTAAAAGAGAGAAAAGTTATTATAAGTGAATTTTGCAGGCAATAATGTCTGGACGTGGCGCTTCATTCTGGTCAGGAAGACTTTGTTTTTCACTTTAGGCTGTGTCATGGGATAAGTTTGTATGAGGTCATAAATAAAAGATGATAAACTGACCTGCACTCCAGTAGGAATAACCAAGGGTCAATGTGTAAGGTACAACATTAATGTTGCATAGTTGCTTCAAGGAATCATACACTTGCTCTGGCATGTCAGACAAATCTATATACAAAGAAAAAACAGACATAAATGTAAGCATTCCTCTGAATGAACCAAGCACAAAGAGCAATATAAACATGTTGAGTTTATTGTTCTTTGAGACGAAGAAGCTGATATTAACAGCCGATTATGTTGTTCAAACTTATGATTTTAAGAGCAACAGAACATCTTACAGTAATCTTAAAGCACAATCCAGTAATGGCACGTAATAGTACTCAAACATGATCAATCTTGGCGCTTGCGTGTTTGGTTAATGATAGAGTATGTTTTGCACCACATTTAGAGTACTCAAAGAATCGACAAAATACACACAGAGAAACTTAGTTTTCCAAACAAATATTCGACAGGCTCCACCTCAAAAGTTGTTCCGAAGTATAAATTTCCAAGACTGCGGTAGAAACATACCGGGTTTCTGGATCCTCTCCGACAGCACAACGAGCCTGTTCTTGTCACTCTCGGGGTCCTCAACCACAGGCTTGACCCGCGGCTTGTCCAGTAGATAACTATCGAACACGGAGAGAGAAAGGTCAGCTCTTTGTAATTGTGGATCGGATGCTAGACAGAGCAGTGGGAACTTACCCGGAGCGGAGGAGACGGGTGACGGCGGAGGCGTGCTCGCGGGGTATGCGGAGCGCCAAGAGCTCCAGCCGCTGCTCGAATTTGCTCTCGTCCAGCTTCTCCATAGCCGCGCCCTCTCCCTCGCCGGGATGCAAGTTCCCTAGGGTACTAGCCGCCGGGCAGAGACGGCGGGCGCGGTGGAGTGGACTGTGGAAGTGGTCGGCCGGTGTCTCACGAGGCGAACATTTGTTGGGCTGGGCTGAAGCTCACGTGCGGCCTTGTGAGACCAAAGCGAGTAAACGAGCGCGAACGTTGCTGTCGGCCCAAAGAAAAAAAAAACGGAAAGGATTTTATCTGTTTTTGACGCGATTCAGCTCGATTTTACTCCGCGTGTACGAATTTTTAGTTGTTTGCCCTAGAAAGGGAAATAAATTTTAGTTATTTCTGAGCTAAAAAATCCGAATTCAAAGACGCACAATTATTGACTGACAAATTGCGTCATGCATACATCTCAAACTCAAGTAGAAAACGAATTTACTCATGTTCAATCGATATTCCGCATTCAGCTTCCCACGGGGGCTTTTAGGGACGTCAGGTTTGACGGCTTCCAGATGCAGAAAGAGATTTGAAAGGTGACCATTGGACTCACCGGCGAAGCTAGGTACAGAAGGGATGGACCAGGGTGCAAACTATAATTTAGTCATTACCCCTAAATTTCCACTACAAGTGCACAACCTTCGACTAAAAATGTGCATCACTGGACTGCCACACAAAGTCTGACAAAATAAAAATCAACCCATCGTGACATCACATAGTCACATTTCATAGCCTAACCAGACAACCACTTAGCCCAGCTAGCAAACAATCATCGACTGACACAAGTAAACCTGCTAGTGGGCCGAAATCCAAACTGAAACTAAACCAAATCATCACATCTTTCTATCAACAGGTCCAACCTAACCGATCCACCAGCCTACCTTTATAAACTAAATCGAACCAGACGAATTCGGAAATCAGTCCGACCCACACCGACTCAAAAACATCAACTGGAGTTTGAAACTGATTCCAAACCATTTGACGATAATGGTTTCCGTTGTTCGACTTTTGTAGCCTGCGTGTGTGCTTCTCCAGGTGTAAGGAGGTTGAGTAGTTTATTTCAAAATTTATATGTACCATCCTAATCTCAGAGATATGGTAAGAAGAAAGTAGTTGTAGCATGGATCTTACTATGTTAAGAAACAAGAAGTGGAGAAAGTTGCAAATAAATTTGTGGTTTCTCGCTTCAAAAGGCCCTAGTTGAATGCAAAATTAGAAGTAATGTATCAATTTTCTTTGATCTTTTTGTTGGTTGCTAAGGTCCCCTAGAGGCTAGATCTATCAGGATACATGCCAAATCTTGTGAAGAACAACCAAGCCTATTTCTAATAATGATATGAGATGGAATATAATTGAGAGATGTAGGATTTATCATACCTGA
This sequence comes from Tuctoria greenei, assembly GCA_036927565.1. Taxonomy (NCBI): domain Eukaryota; kingdom Viridiplantae; phylum Streptophyta; class Magnoliopsida; order Poales; family Poaceae; genus Tuctoria; species Tuctoria greenei. The sequence continues at coordinate 128,558,064 of JAYESD010000012.1, forward strand.
GTTGTGTTTACCTTGTTACATAGAACGTTGACGACGAGGAGGGCGGTGGGGCTGCTGCGGCGGCCGGAGCAGAGCCTCGGCCGGGATCTTGGTGCAGAATGGCGACGGAATGAGTACCGTGAAGCCTTCCCCTCACTCCCGTGTCGGGTTAGATCGGATTCTTAGTGTTAGACTGTTAGGATTAATCTTCTCATTTGCATTCCTTTGACAGTCCTCTTTTATATATGACACGGTGTAAGAGGGGGTCCACAGCCAGATCGTGACTGGACGCCCCCGATCAGGGCGTTAAATGGGGTTGGAATGGGTCGTTGGACCCATTCCGTTGGAGATCAATTCCAACATTCTCCCCCTTGATCTCCAAGGATCAAGACTAACTTAATACTTAATCTTAAAACTTATACTTACTTAATTCTAAACTTAGTGTTACCTTCTTTATGTTTGACATATAGGGCACGTCGCATCAAGAATAGCCAGTTACGTGCTATCTAACTCGAACGACCACGATACATCTTACATTTAGAAGTAACCTTACTCTTAATGGCCCCTTAGTATCCAGTTGATCATAGGTTCTTCTTTAAGACCCATGTCGACTACGTGTTCACTGAACACTTGGGTGGAAGACCTTTTGTAAACGGTACCGCAAGCAATCGTTTGTTACTGATTTACTCAAAACAATAGTATGATCCTGGATTTTATCATTTGCAACCTAATGTCAATGTGTTTGGCAACACACATGACTTGTTGCAATTTGAATATAATACCTTAAGTGTTTTGAAGCTGTCGACCACTCTTAAACCCGGGTAAAATAATTATAGTGTCTGCTCAACAGCCTCATGCTTAAAGAAGATTCGGTATACATCACTCATGATGTAGTGACAGCTTAATTGGAGATTTTCCACAATAAAACTCCAAAATACGAGTGTTAGCAATTGATTGTGGATTTTGCTACACATGTCGTAAAAATGAATCTTACTAAAACTTATCTAAATGTCATTAATTCTTACTCATCTTATCATGAGGCCTTATTCACTTATAGAACTTCAAAACTTTTCTTATTTCTAAACCAGTGATCTATAGATGGATTGGATTTACTTATGCCAAAAATATCCCGGTTACTTAAACTTTGTCAGGGTGTAATATTAATTGAGCAAACTGAAAAACTTCCGACAGCGGAAGTACATGGAACCAATTCTATTCGATCGATCTCTGATTTGTTCCTATACTTATCACCCTTGACCTTAAGAGCAGACGTAAACTTAATCAATGCATACTACTCATTCTTATGACTATAGTAGTTATGCATGATCTGATGGTCTAAATACCCCCTTATTATATCTTGGTAAAACTTATATACTAACAAATAAGAAAACTCACCAAGATCTTAACTTAACAACGATGAGGATAATATACTTACTCTTAAGATGATCAACATTATTTCTTATTGCAGTACATCATCCTCTAATAGATGCTTAACTTTATTGTCTTAAGAGAAAACACTATTTGTCCTTCTCAATATCTTATAATACCCAAATCTATTGCGAATTTATTGAACGTGAGATATTCTTAACTTAGATACTCTTATTTCGATCTAAGAATGTATTTACTTTAAGATATCTCACTTCACTAACTTACATGACATAACTCATGATTCGAATTATTTAAAACATTCTCAAATAAACTTATTGAGAAATGTCTCGCTTATGAGCATCTTACGATGACACTTACATCAAAAGTATTTATTATTCCTTTTAGAATCACGTTAGCTTTTATAGACTCATTACAGTCTACTGATTTGACTCTATTGGGAAAAAAATTATTAAGTCATTAAATAAGTGACAATCACTCACAACTTATTTATATGAAGTGTGATTGTCATCATTTGAATTTCTTAGCACATTTATTGGCTTATTTGTGATCTTAGATGAGGTTGCTCTCATTCTTCATCATTACTGGCCAATAATGATGAAAAATTAAATAGCAGATATTGTGAGAACAATGTCTAGCATTGTTAAGACAATATCGGTTAGACATCATAAAGAATGAATCTTGAAAATAAAAGTGCTTACACGAACTACTAATTTTCAAGATCGGTATCTGTAGATGTCAAACTCCCCCTGATTTAGTCATCGGTTAAGAAGACTATAATACCTCATTTCAAAATGAGGATCTTAAATCTTATCGAAAAGCCAACAAAATCACAACTTAATTTCTTAATAATAATCTTATCTTATTAATGTCATACTTAAAATTATTTGGGTAACTTTAATTATATATAACTTATACGATGTTTATAAGCATCCTCTTAATTAATCTAAAACTGATTAAGGAAAGAAAGAGTGAAATACTAAAGTTTCATCTTACCAGATCACTCCCTTAATTATGTTATATTTCCTTACAAACTTAATAAAATGTAAGGAAATAGCCGTACATTTCTATTTCGGGGTATTAGACGATAATATATATTGTACTCCCCCTTATTGTATAGATCATTCTTATTTTAATACACACAAAGCATTATATAAAAACTGAAAAGTGTGATGTGAAAATCAATTACTTAATAATCTCATTCATCATCTTAGTGATAACCTACAATCCTCCCCCTCGAAATATGGTCTATACAATAGCGCCATAATTTCGAAGACAATTTACAATACTTATTATGAGGAGATAATTATATTACTTACTTATATCTTAATAACATCACTTAATACTAATGGGAGTACATCACCTCTTTCTATAATATAAAAGTTTCTCCATGCCATCATCTAATGTTCAATGATTCTAAACGATATGCTTAACATATTTGACGATATCAAAATGTGAAAATTTAATTTCTTACTATTGAATTCCATGTCTAATAACTTAATTAAATCACAGAATTGCACATTTCAAGAATATGCTTTCGTGATATACGACTACTAAATAAACCGTAAAACAATAACTCTAACAAATGCTAAATTATGTATTTAAAGATACATTTAACTGAAATACTTCAATTCTTAATAGTTATTTCAGTATTAAATGATACAATAAAATGCTCTCATAAAATTTCTAATTTACTTAAGATCTTATCGACATGAAAAACTTATTAAAATGTAAAATGACATACAAAAGACATACCTCATTTGCTAATCACGCAAGATAATTCCCGATGAAGGGACTTAATTACTAAAATAAAACTTAAGGCATGAGAAATACTTTTAATATCTGAGACAATATATATTCAGAAATAAGTCTGAATTAATCTTATACTTAATTACTTCAATAAAGTTGGTTCCATTTACTAAGTGTATGCAACATTTTTTTTATTATAGTCTTAATAAAGCATACATGACTAAATAGAATATTGTATTTTATATTTCACGTTGGTTACTTAACAAAATACAATACTCAATACATCTTAGTTGACATAGAATATTTTGTCTTTCACGTTGGTTACTCAACAAAATATACAATAACTTAATTCATCTTAATCAACATAGGATATTTTGTCTTTCACGTTGGTTACTTGACAAAACATACTTAATTTATAACATAATAAATTTCGATTTTCACGTTGGTTACTCAACGAAATTCGTTATGAACTAAGAATTACTTAAACAACTAAAAATTTGTGTTTTGCCTTTCACGTTAGTTACTTGACAAAACAAGACATTCTAAACGTACTCAATTTCGTTTTTCACGTTGGTTACTCAACGAAATTCTTTACAGACTAAAATACTTAAAAGATGTGTTGTGTCTTTCCCGTAGGTTACTTTGACAAAACACAACATTAAAGTATGAAAATTTTGTTTTTCACGTTGGTTACTCAACATAATTTTCATACACTAATACAAAAGATCTTAGTAAGCTTAAACACACAGTAAATTTATTTTTCACATTGGTTACTCAATAAATTTACTGCACCAAAGATGACAGCGGAAACTTAAGTCTCAACAAGCTTAATCATTAGAACTGAATTAATTAAATGGACAACTTAATAAATTGATTCTTCTAAATAAATCTTCATGTTAGAACCAATTTAAATAGAAGAATACTTAAACTAATTGATCTTAAAAGAATAGCGGAAACTTAATTATGAACTTACTAAACTTATATGTATATGTGCACCATATACATTTGAATCTTAATGAGGGCTTACTAATTTTAATCACGATGATTGAATCATCATGTTACTTAGTAAAAACAAATATGAGGCAAAATCTAATTACTTAATAAGATTAAACATTAATTTTACATCACTTTTAGGGAGTAGCATAAAATGCTCAAATTAACTTATTACAGTATCATAATAAAATTCTATCAGCGACGTTGATCGTAATATAAAATTACCATGTTGATCAGATATTATTCACTATCTAAATCAACCTTTTCATAACATGAAATCTTACTTAAACTTAAGAAAATTGCCTCATACTTAAACACTAATTCCCAAAATATTAAAAACTTAAAGCAGTGACTAACAACTTAAATGATGACTAAATACTTAAACTTATAGCTAAATACTTAAAATTTCAACGTTAAATGTTACTGATCTTATACTTACACTAATCAACTAATTACTAAGACTTATATGAATTACTAATTACTTAAATCATTATTTGTAACTTAAACTTACAACAAAATATTTAAACACACTGAAAGCTTACTAATATAATTCTAATTAAATTTCTCACGTTGGTGAAAAAGTTTAACTATAAAGTCATAAACTTAACACTTAACAGCAGAAAATAATAAATACTTAGTAGTAGCAAAATAATCTTATTTATACAAAACTGAGAAATATTATTTTTGCTACTTAGATACTGAAAATGACACCAATTTTTTTTATGGAGATAAATTAGGGAATTTAATTAGTTTGAGAAATGACACTTACTAATCTTAATTACTAAATTTTCAAATTATTAAAATATGAAATTTTCAACACTACACCAAATTTCACATTATTCTCAAACACAACAAATTTCCAAATTATAAAAATTTGGAAAACTTATCTAATTATCCTTCTCCATAGCATCTTAACCATCTTAATTAATGGGGCTGAGATAAAACCAAATCTTGCTAAAAATTTTCTAATTGGCTCGAAATTAGAACTAAAACAGTAGCAACAATCGTTGAACCTTCTTAAACTTAATCTGCCCTTAATTAGAACTGCGAGGTTCAATTCTTAATCAGCCCAAAAGGAAACTTCTGAGAAGATAAAACAACCCACAGACTTAACTGACCCAAATGCTATGTCATTCTAAAATTTCAATAGCAAATGAAAAAAAAAACTTACACTAATATTAAGCCCAGCACTTAACATCCTTAATAATCCCCAAGTTTCTTACTAGACCCGAGTGGAGCAGCTGATTATGTTTGTCCCAGCTAGGCTGAATCTCTTAACTTAATCCACTTACTATGGAGCCCAAACAGCCAGCATGCCTCAACTGGTCCAGCATGTGCCACGATGGTGCTGCCGTGCGTGGCTTTGGTGCAGCCCAAAAAATGCCACATGCGGACACGCACATGCATGCCTGCCAACGTGGGCCTAGAAGCATCGATCTGAAGGCATGACCACGTGCGCGCGTGAGGCTGCTGGCCTTGCCGCATCAGCCCGCGTGGGAGCTCAACGTGGCGGAGCCTGCTTGGATGCCCGAAACGCACCAGCCGTCGGATGGAATCCGACGCACCTCCGTGCAGATCGGGAACACAAAAACGCGTCGTGCCCGACCTCCCAAACCCTAGCCTCATTTCTCTTCGCCCCTTCTCTCTCCTCGCGCCTCCACCATTGCAACAGCAGAGACAGAGAAGGAAACGGCGGCCATGGCGAAGCTGCCGCGAGCCCACTCGCCGGTGCGCGCATCCACCCGTGGGTGGAAGCTCTGCCGTCAAGCGGCCTCAAGGTGGCGCCCTAAGACCACGCCAAGCGTGCGCATCGATGGCGACGGCGGTCGCGCACGTCGGAGACGGCGTCCATCAGGTGGCAGCGGTGATGGAGGACCTCACGAGGTGAGTCTCCTATTCGTTGCCCTTATTACTTACTTATTTTGCTAGGGTTTGGTTCGCGATTTGGGGATTTCGGTTCGGATCTGAGTAAATCCTCTCTTTCTAATTGCTATGGAGACTAATTTCCCGAATAGAAATGCCATCTAAGGTGGCTCTGATGCCATTGTTGGTTGCTAAGGTCCCCTAGAGGCTAGATCTATCAGGATACATGCCAAATCTTGCGAAGAACAACCAAGCCTATTTCTAATAATGATATGAGATGGAATATAATTGAGAGATGTAGGATTTATCATACCTGAGTTGTGTTTACCTTGTTACATAGAACGTTGACGACGAGGAGGGCGGTGGAGCTGCTGCGGCGGCCGGAGCAGAGCCTCGGTCGGGATCTTGGTGCAGAATGGCGACGGAATGAGTACCGTGAAGCCTTCCCCTCACTCCCGTGTCGGGTTAGATCGGATTCTTAGTGTTAGACTGTTAGGATTAATCTTCTCATTTGCATTCCTTTGACAGTCCTCTTTTATATATGACACGGTGTAAGAGGGGGCTCACAGCCAGATCGTGACTGGACGCCCCCGATCAGGGCGTTAAATGGGGTTGGAATGGGTCGTTGGACCCATTCCGTTGGAGATCAATTCCAACACTTTTTTATTATGCTTGTTGTTTAAAAATTATAGTAATTTTTATTCGCATCTTTTATGGGTTGTGGAGGGTAGCCGATGCATTTTGCTTATGAGATTATGTCTAGTTATTTTATTCTATTTGCATTTAGTCACTTTTAACTTGTAGTATGACATTGCTTTATTTAGTAAACATTTACATCGGTCATTACTTTTTGACGACCGTACAAATGTAATGTGTAAGCATATTGTAGTGTGCATTAGGTGTCCAGAACTTTAGTTTCGCCACTGGTAGTGTACATGCACCATTGTAAAGGAAAATGTAGCAGGAAATTTTCTTTATCCACCATATAAAACTGAATATGTATTTGATTCTTAGAAAGTCCTTGGTCACCAACTTCACCACTGATTGAACTGATGTAGCGGTAGTAGATGGTTATGAGGTGGTGTAGCGGGATCACAGGTGACAGGTGGATTGTTGGTGCGGTTGGAGGTGAAAAACCTTAAAGTTAAAAACTTAGATCATTCGTACTGACCTCTAAAACATACTCTATCATCTAAACTATACTCTATCTTCTAAACTATACTCTATATACTACATACTCTATATACTACATACTTCTAGTATACGTATTCTGTAAAAAATTTCAGTATATTCTTTAGTACGCTTTACAGCATACCACTATAGACGGCTTAACGCGACTGAGGAAGGAGAGACAGGCTTGATGTGTGATAGGGCGGTGAGCATCGAGCGTTGTCATGCGATGATGATCCAACCATCTTGCAAACTATAAGAGGTTGAAGATGAAATCGCAACCGTGAATGGTTTATGTGACGTCTCTACGTGGCTGACTCGTGAAACTCGACTGAAATTTAGCTGCTCGCCCAAAAAAAAAATCCAGTTCGCATCTTCACCTCTTCATTCAAGGATAATAAACCACCAACAGAGGCTTCGACGAATCGATGCGTCGCGCTACTATGGTCTGTTCAACAACAGTACAAATTGTACAAAGGCCGCCCCTGAACAAAAAGATGTACGCACAGCTGGCTACCCGTCCCGCTCGCTCAGCCTGGACCCAGCGCGCCGAGCCCGCCGCCGCGCATCATGTCCTTGAACTCGTCGAAGTCGACGCGGCCGTCGCCGTCGCGGTCCACCTGCCCGATCATGCGGCGGCAGTCGTCCTGGTCCCGGCCCTGCTTCATCCCCAGCGACGCCAGCACGGCGCGCAGCTCGTCCACGGTGATGAACCCGTCGCCGTTCCGGTCGAACACGTTGAACGCCTGGCGCATGTCGGCTTCCTCCTCCTCGTCATCGTCGTCATGGTCCGCGTCGCCGCCGCCGCCTCGGTGCATGACGGCGTCGTACAGGTCCGCGAACTCGTCCATGTCCACGGACCCGTCGCCGTCGGCGTCGATGCGCGCGATAATGGCCGCTAGCTCGTCCGCCGGCGCCACCATCCCCAGCCTCTCCAGCGACACCGCCAGCTCCTCCCGCGTGATGCGGCCGTCGCCGTCGCGGTCGAACAGCTCGAACACCCGCCGCAGCTCTGCGGGGTCGCACGCCATGATGGAGACGGACGTCGCTGCTGCTGCTCACGCGTTCCTGTTCGCCCGCGGTGGGGTGGTTGGCGACGGTGCCACCACCATCGGGGGTAGGCGGGAACGGCGTCGCGCGAGAGACTGGCGGCTAGGCTGCCAGGCCCGGGGGGAGAGAGGGAGGAATAGGGGTGGCCGACGCAATCGAGTGGCGCCGAGCGTTTGGTGGTGGTAATGCCATTTTTGAACGTTCAATTTATTATTTTTCCCGTTCATATCATGTTCGCTATACGTGGAGAATGATTATCGTGTTGGCGAGACCATTAAATTTTGTACAGTCGTGATGACGACGACAATTATTTGGCCTCAAGGATCAATTGTGCGAGCTCGGCAATTATACGATCCCTTAAAATAGATCATATCCTGTCCCAAATCCAAGTTCATCAACGTTTTTGATTAAGTTCAGGTCCAGTGCCGAACAATTGATTTTAAGTTTGATCACGGTATTCATGACCTCATAGTTTAACAGATTCAAATTCTTAGCATCGACATGCAGATGTGGTGAACAATCCACAATATCTGACACTAGCAGAAACTCAGTTCGAAACAAAAACGAAAGCGAAGCTTGATTCGATTGTTTCCAAAACACCTCCGCAAGATCACAGGAAGCCTCACTCGCTGACGAGATTTTTTTGGAATCATCCGTATCGCAAACGAAGAAATTGCCACAAAACACGGCGAAGTTTTGGGACAGAGTGCGTTTGCTTTTGCTCCGACCTTTTACACAAGGCTAAGAGAGGACGAACAGTGATTGAAAACTTGGAGAATGTACCAACAGAAAGGGCCCAGAAAATCACCGAGGGTTCAGATCCAGGTGAGTTTAAGCTGGCTCGGGTTCAGTCTAGCAAGATGGCAGGATGACTGCCAATTGCCTGGACCGGTTTTGGATTCGAGGTCCAAGCAAGAAGCTGATCTTGCAATAACGAAACAGAAATAAAATAGCAAGCTTGCCAATAAATCAACAACATGAAAGAAAGCAACGAGGAAAGTATAGCACGGCAAGAAACAAACGCGTACGAGCTGACAGAGAAGCGCGCGGCAAAACAGAGTGGGGAAACCATGGAATTCGTTCGTATCGATCGGAGGAGAGAACCCGGCAGCGCAGCGCAGGATGGCATGACGGCGCGCCAGGAGCTGGGCCAAGCCTGTGTATATATATACATCGCGGCCGCACGACCGTTTCCTCCTGATTAGGGTTTGCGCGTCATCCTGGGCCAGCCCAATCAGCGCTCCCTGACTACGCTACCCTTCCCGAGGACCAAAGGCCCAACAAGCAAACCGCCCAAGGCCCACAGGCCACAACGGCGTCTTCATCCGACCGTTGCGCTCGGCTCCGCTTTCTTTGAGGTTTCAGTTTTCCCTCCTCGCGTTTGCATCGCCCAACCCCAAATCCCCTTAATAAAAAAAGAATCCCCAAACCTTCCAAAGTCCCAAACACGCAACGGATACGCGCAACATAGACGAAGCTCTCCTCTCGCGCAACCCCTGCCGCCGACCACTCCCCTGGAGCGTGCCGCTGCCGCTGCCGCTGCGACCTCTTCTTCCCTCCTCGCTCCTTCCGCGTTCGCCTCGCTGAAGAGCCCCGGAGCGGAGATCGGCCGGTCTGATTGGTTCCTCCTGTGCTGGTAAAACCTAGCTCCCTCTCTAGCGCGTTCTCTCTCTCTCTCTCTCTCTCTCTCTCTCTCTCTCTCTCTCGCAGGCCCTACCGTTTTTGCTTGAGTCCGATTTGCCCTAATTCCTTTTGGTTTTGGGCCCCTTCGCTGTGATGCGAACACTCGATTCGAAACCCTAATGTTGCCGCCATGTTCCGTTCCGTTCTCGTGAACACGCGGGTTAGGGAATTGTTTAGGGGATCTGTTTGATTTTCGCTGTTGCTAGATCTATTCCATCCGTATGGCTCATTTTCGCTGTGATGCGAACACCCGATTCGAAACCCTAATGTTGCCGCCATGTTCCGTCCCGTTCTTGTGAACACGCGGGTTAGGGAATCGTTTGCGGATCTGTTCGATTTTCGCTGTTGCTAGATCTATCCCATCCGTATGGCTCATTTTCGCTGTGATGCGAACACCCGATTCGAAACCTAATGTTGCCGCCATGTTCCGTCCCGTTCTTGTGAACACGCGGGTTAGGGAATCGTTTGCGGATCTGTTCGATTTTCGCTGTTGCTAGATCTATCCCATCCGTATGGCTCATTTTCGCTGTGATGCGAACACCCGATTCGAAACCTAATGTTGCCGCCATTTTCCGTCCCATTCTTGTGAACACGCGGGTTAGGGAATCGTTTGCGGATCTGTTCGATTTCCGCTGGTGCTAGATCTATTCCATCCGTATGGCTCGTTTCTTGGGCGCGCACAAGACCTCCCACTTCGGCAGGCTTATGATCCCATAGGATGGTTACATACGCATGAATGTCTAATTTGCAAGTGCAAGTTAGGAAAACAAGGCGCATAAGAGAATCATTACTATAGAGCCGATCATTGTGTAAAATCTCATTCAGATCTTGCTTGATTTCATAAAGGTGGCGTTTGGATCACTGCACAATTGGTGTAAAATCTCATCGAGGTCTTAGTAACACTCAGTTCCTATATGAAACAAATAGCATGACATTGGCTATGTTGTTTCTATGTTCTGATTAATGTCCCTTCACCCAGCAGTTAAACTTCACTTCATATATTACAGAAAGGAAGATTTCTGTTCTGTCATGGCTTTCCAAACTCGGTCAGCTGTTTTTCAGGATGAGAACCCACGGATAGTTATGGGTGAGACCACTTTCTTTTCACATAATCAATTTGTGATAGGTAATTTCCTTTTCAATGAATAACTTGTTTGATACGCATGCACAGGCAAGAGGGCTGATGCACTGAGGGCTAAACCACTGAAGCCATCAACAAGGCTTCAGGAACGAAAGGCTCTCAAGGATGTCTCCAACATTTCTGAACTGAAGGCTCTCAAGGATGTGTCCAACATTTCTGAACTGAAGGCTTTCAAGGATGTGTCAGACATTTCTGGAAGGAAGGCTCTCAAGGATGTGTCAGACATTTCTGAACGGAAGCCTCTCCAGAATATTACCAACACTAAATTCACTGCTTTAAAGGACAAATCCACCCTGAAAGAGAGGTTTGCTCCACTAAAGAACGTCATACTTTCAGATGAAGACATCAAAAAGTGTCATGAGTGGGCTAAGGATGGAGTGGAGGGCGCTCATTTCACAGGAAATGAATCTCAAAAGTTTGATCAGGATGTGCTAGACAAACGTAAGAATCCAAGTCTTTTGAATTGCTCTTTTTTTTTTGTTTCTTTGAGTGTATGTGGCCTTTTTAATAGGTAATATGGCTGACTGTATGTTTATGTAGGTGTCAAGAAGAAAGTGGAGAAAGTAATCTCAGCAGTGCATAGCTGGGCAGATGTGGTATTTGATCCTGTGTTGTTTCCAGCTATGGTACATGCCTTGAGCACAATTTTTTAAAGTTTTCACAAATTGCTTGTAAAGTCCAACTACTTTCCCAGATGTTTGGCATGAGATGAATATTTAAGTTTCTTATGGCATGTCTCTGTTTCTGTAAGACTGACCATGCAAACTCTACAACCAGACAAACAAAGCTTGTCATTTATTTATATAGCTCTCTGTGGCAACTGGTAATGAATTAATGATGACATGTACATAAATTCGTAAAACTTGTCCCACTTGTTCTGTTGTATTTTCTTATTCTTATTTTGTCCAAGAGTCAGCAAAAACCCTGTATCTGACTTATGTTTTTAGTGGTTGCTTGCATCTACAAAATGCCCAGTGACCATTGAAACTTATGATTTAAATCATCTTAGTTGCTTTTGTTATGCATAGCTCCGTTATTGTTGTCGTAACTTTAAAGCATAAGCAACATGACACTTGAATATAATGTTCCAGGTAACTGCATCTTATACCTCTTTTCTGACATGTTATTATACCACAAATGTAATCGCATCTGTTTCTTTACAATTTAGGATGTTGACAAGTTTTTTGAAGAAGTGAACGGGCTGAAGCTGGAGCTGGAACCAGAAATTCTGCCAGACATCAATAGCCGTCTCTCTAACTCAGGTTGGTCTCTACCTCTCTCTGTACATATTATGTTCTGCAAACTGTGTTTTATCAGCTGAGTTCTTCTATCCTTTCAATCTTCTCTTCTAAGTATTTCAGTTGACTTGCATGGTAGTATAGTAACATGCAGTTTTTCCTGTAGGCAATAAACCACAGCTGACTGAAGACTCTTTGACTGATGATGAGCTTGATAACCCATTTTTCGACATCAAGCCTGTTGAGTTTCAGCTGAGAGATGAGCCAGCACTCTCGGGGGCAGGAGTCAATTGAAGAACCATGTATAGCTCTGCCGGCCGAGACTGAAAGCTCCGTTTCTACTGTCTTCAACAATTCTCTTTTGCTCAGGCGCATCAATGTTTAGAATGCTAGCGGATAGTATATCTGATGTTTCAGATCTGTTCTGATGGATGTGAATGGTTTGTGGCTCACACTTTCAGTTCCGGTTGTAGTGGAAGCTACAGCGCTTCCTCTTTGTTATGCTTGATTGCTTGTTCAAACACTTCATGGTCCTTTGTAAGTGGCAGTGCTTTCATCGGGACAAGAAATGGGGAAACCTTGTTGCCTTATGTGGAGTAGCCTAATCGTATTTGTGTTGATCATGATAGTAATAAGATGCTAAACAGGCCTGGGTATATAGTCTCTTGGATTAAGCAGGAATGTAGACAGGCTGCACTGAAGGTGACGTTTGGTTAGAGATTCGCGCATCTACTACATGTCCCACTGAATTTTTTTGAGGGGTTTCACTATTATTCAAAGCAAAGTTCTGCAACTAGATCGTGGGCGATCGTGAAAAATAGTGACGCGCATCCCTTGAATGGATCTAACAGGCGCGACGTGAGGCGGATGGTGTAAGGGATCGTAGATCTGTTTATCACAATTTTTTATAGAAATAAACAGATGCCGCGTCAAGCAACGGTTTTAATAACACATTATTACGTCAACTTAATTACAAAAATAAACTATAAGCATAAATTGTTTTCACCTTAAGCTCTGTCAAAGTTTTGGACTTATAAAAGGGTTTGGGAGGACCATCGGACCGGTTGGACAGTGGCGAGGCATCGCCAAGAAATTCAGCGTGACGCCAACGGGCGATGGACTTGACGCCCAGGAAGCCGTGATGGAAGCTACGGTTGAGTGAGAACAGACGAAAAGAAATGGCTACAGATTAAAGGCCTATTTGACACAAATTCTGACATAACTGTTTCATAGAAATAACCAGAAGTCATACCAGATAGTAAACAACTTAATATAAATTCAACTGCTTCTCATAATAAACTAAAAAATTAATATAAGTAAAAAATGATTTTACTAGATTTTAAAATATTCTGTTTTCAATAAACTCAAACTATACCAAACAGGGGAAGAGTTGATTTTTTATTGTCAATTAGTCGGCTCATATCATTGACTGAAATGATCACGTTTTTTTTTTTCAGGCGGCTGAAGTATAAAATGGACCAATATAAATAGGCCGAAACACCCGCGCCTTCCTTTTGCGTCCCCTCCTGCGGTCCTGCCCCACATCCACCTTCTCGCTCTTCTTCCTCACAGCTTCCACCCCTCTCCATCGCTGACTCCTGCCGGAATTCAAGATCCTGCAGCGAGCCTACCACGAGCGTTTCTTTTCATCTCGCCGGATCACGACACCGCGCGCTCGCCAGAATCCCCGGCCGAGACCCAGCTAACCCGAGCCCGATCAGACGCGCACTCGGTCGGTGCACAGCTTCCCGCCAGATCTGCGAGATCCGCACCGATCCCGCCGCGCCTTCCCGAGGTACGAAGACCGGTGCGAATCTCTCAGATCCGCTTGCACATCTTTTCATCTCCGGCGCGCGGCATTTGGTTTGCTGATTATGGTGGTGGTTGGCTCTAGGTGAATGTCCCCGGGATCCGTCGCGGGGACTGAGCGGCATCTCGGTGCGGGCGGCGGCGGCGGCGTGATCCCCGTAGCTGGTGGTCGGTGGAGATGCAGCGGAACGGGGTGGTGGAATGCAGCGTTTGCCGCTCCCGGCTGGTGGTGCCGAGCCCGCGGAGCGTGTCAAGGGCCTACGACAAGCATCGCAGCAAGATATCGTCAAAGTTCCGCGCGCGCAACGTCTTCCTCGTTGTCGGCGACTGCATCCTCGTTGGCCTCCAGGTGTGTGTCCAAGCGCTTGACGTTTGAATCCTCACGTGCAATCACTTGTACGAGTGTCGGTGAAATGGCCTGGTACATAAGTAACGCAATGAGTACTAGTTACACTAATAGTTGGTGGTCATTTGTTGTAGTGTGACACGGAGGTCTTTGGCCATAGTTAAAGTTTTGGAGTCCTAATGTCTGGCTTTTTGTGCTTGTGCAGCCCATCCTCGTGTTCATGTCAAAGGTTGATGGGAAGTTTCAGTTCAGTCCCATCAGTGTTAACTTTCTGACGGAGGTTATGAAAGTTATCTTTGCTATCGTGATGCTAGTTATTCAGGTTGGTTGTAGATAGTTGTATAATGATGCAGTGCTTTCCATTTACCTTTGAATTAATTACAACATCTTATTTGTTATCTTTTTATTCTGCTGCTCTGATGACAGTCTAGAAAGCAAAAGGTTGGAGAGAAGCCACTACTGGCACGTTCGACCTTCATACAGGTGATCTTTTTAGTCTCAAAACAGTAGTTTCAATATCCTTTGTTGCTTGTATTTAAAACATATCTACTACTTCAATTCTGAATGACTAGTGCTAGGCTCTTTCTAAGTGATTCAATGTTTTTGTATATCCTATTGGTTTCTCTTCCCATGCTTTGTTTCAATTTGACCTCAGTGTTGTACTTTGATAGATATTGTAGCTTCATGCCAACTCTTTGTCACAACATCTGAGTATTTGACCATTCCCAAGTTTGTTCTGTAGGCAGCCCGTAACAATGTACTCCTTGCAGTTCCTGCTCTTCTATATGCCATCAACAATTACCTAAAATTTATCATGCAGGTAATTCTCATCTGGTTTATAGGCAGAGTCTTGATTTATGTATATCCTACTGCGACAAGTAGATTTGATATCGCCTAGCGATTTATGTAATGTGACATATTGAGCCAATTTGTGCAGTTGTACTTCAATCCTTCAACTGTGAAAATGCTAAGCAACCTAAAGGTACGCTTTTTTTTTTTGGTACTAGACGATGTGATGCTTTAGTTATAGTTTCTGGGCATATATCTCACGATACTTCCGGTCTTCACTTCTCTAGGTACTGATTATAGCTGTTCTTCTGAAGCTTATAATGCGAAGGAGATTCTCTGTAATTCAGGTAACCTTACGGTCATTTCTGTATTATTAATTTATTAAGGATATGTGCGACATCATCCGAAGTATGTCTTTGTTTTTTTACAATTACCTGTGCCATTTCTTCTGTGTTTTCTTACTAACTATTACAGTGATATCAATAGACTCTGAAACTTATTAGAAATTGATTGCAACAATCACTGCAGTTATTAAATAAAATATAAGTTTTTAGCTGTAGTATGTCACAAGACAATATTTTGCAATCCAAATGATATAGTTAGTCTTGACTATCTCTTGATTATGGGCTTAGTGTCAGCTTATTTTAAAGTTGGGCCTGTTACTGTTGGCCTATTGCTTGGTTCATTCTGTCCCTGCCTTACTGAAATTGCCTTATAAGTCTTGTGGTTGTTGTGATGATCATAGTTTTAGACTTTTAGGTAAAGCCATGACTTACATTTCCGTATTTGGCATTGATAAAAACTACAGTCCTATATGCCATTGATGTCTAAGTGACGTGGGGACTGATAGTGGCATGTAAGGGATTGTGTCAAATTGCAGTGTCATGTAAGAAAATATTCCTATTTAAAATTATGAAAACTGATGTTTTTGCCTTTTATTAAGCACAGATAATTAGTGAATTATGTAGATCCTTTGCAATTTTCTTGTGCAACAATTCTGACTTTTCAACTATATTAAAATATTTCCTCGTTTCCAAATGTTGGCAGTGGGAAGCTCTTGCTTTATTGCTTATTGGGATCAGCATCAATCAACTTAAGACTGTACCTGCGGGCAATACCGCATTTGGTCTTCCTGTCACTGCTATTGCGTACATATATACATTGATTTTTGTAAGATGCTAAACCCTCTGCACTTTTTATTTTGTTTTTCCTTTCACTTTCTGTAATAAGATTTTAAAAACTGGAAATTGTAGGTAACTGTTCCATCAGTGGCCTCTGTCTACAACGAATATGCCTTGAAAAGTCAATATGATACTAGCATTTATCTCCAGGTAACCTAAGTACCTTCTGCCATGCATTACTATGACGTAGCTAGTATTTTCCATTCTTCTACCCATCCATTTATCTTATGGTAGTTATATTTTTTGTTTCTTAAGTTCAAGTTGAAAGTGACTTGCTATTCTTGTTTTTATTTGTTCTATTTTCTGTAACGCTCTTTGTCATACATTTGCAGAATGTGTTTCTGTACGGGTATGGCGCAATATTCAACTTCCTTGGCATCCTTGGGACTGCCTTATTCCAAGGTGTGCACCTTCAATGAAAGTTCAATTTCACCATTTCAGTCAATGATGTAATCATGCATGACTAGTCCATTCACTATATTTCTATTTCTATAAATCCTTGGATAGAGGTGGCAGTGAAAAGAAACAATTTTACTCCCTCCGTTCTGAAATAATTGTCGTTTCAGACAACTAAATGAACTAGAAATGAACTAATGAAGGTTGTCCTAACGACAATTAAAACGAAACGGAGGGAGTATTTGATTACATTATGCTTTACAAGCTGTGTCATGTCAACAAAAAGGACAGGAATATAACTGGTTCTGTTATGCTTATAAATTGAAGCAGTGACTAGCTGGTTGGTTTTATGTAGAATTTGAGGATAAGGTGATGATCTGAACCTTGGGGCTAAATATGATTACCCATTCCATATTTCCATTCTTACTGGTGACCAGTCACCTGTGTCTATTTTTGGGGCAACATGATATGTGTGTATCTTTGTCTTTACACACACCCAGTATTTATGATATTATATCCATTCTGTTTTGCAGGGCCAGACAATTTTAATATCCTTAGAGGACATTCAAGAGCTACCATGTTTCTCATATGCAACAATGCTGCACAAGGCATTCTCTCGTCTTTCTTCTTCAAGTATGCAGGTAATGTGTGCTGTATTATTCTAATACACTAATCATGATTTTATCTTGGTTTCCTTTCACTAGCTCTTTTGTTCTTGTCTCTTTTCTTCTGTAAAATCACCTCTGAAATTAATGCACAGACACAATTTTGAAGAAGTACTCGTCAACTGTTGCCACAATTTTTACTGGTCTAGCTTCTGCTGCATTTTTGGGACATAAGTTGACCATCAATTTTCTCCTGGGCATATCAGTGGTGTTTATTTCGATGCACCAGGTGAATGTCTTTTCTCTTAATTTCATTGAGCGATGCCTTCTTCCTCTTCTGTATATCTCATACCATCATTGTCTTCAGTTCTTCTCTCCAATGGCTAAAGTCAAAGATGACAAACCAACCGAATTAATAGAATTGGAAGATTCACAAAATCATCGGTAAGCCTCTTGTTTCAAGTGGTTGAGAACACTACCGCAATGTTTGGTTGAGGTTTCATTTAATGTTCACATCTTTAGGTCTATGAAATTTAGTTCTGTTTGAAGGGTTGTTTTACAGAATCCTTGACCCCCCTAGACTTTTAGCCTTGACATGCTGTTTTCTAAGCAGCAAATGGCTTTTCAAGTATTTCTCAACAAGTGGTCTTATGTTTTTTTTAACAGCTCATCCGAATCTTCTTTTGTAAATATGACTGCTGGTGCTGCTGCTGATGTAAGTAGTTTTTTTTGTAGAATTTAGAAGAAAATACATGTACCACATGTTTAAGAAGCCTTACATCTAAGTTGCTGTTATTTCAGGCAAGCCATCGAATTGGAAACGATGAGAGGCAACCTCTGTTGCCAACATAAACCTATTTTTTGAGGTATATGTAGTTCCTTTTAGCTAAAATTTGTGTCAGTGTTGCTTTGTTGACATGATATAGAGCTGTATGCATGGAGCTTCCCACATAAATTATGGGAGGATAATCAGTCATTTAAAAATAGGAACCAGAAAACGTACACTTTGGTAATTCATTTAGCTTTGTCAGTGATGATGCATTAGCCACCATAGTTTTAGAAAGGGTCTGTCTATACAACACTTGGGTATTTTTTTGGTCACCGCACCCGAATTTTTTGACCATCAGATCGACATCCATCAGTTCAGATGTCTTCATCTACCTCCAGCCAAGAATGACTGCAACCCCGCCCAGCGAGCTGCCGCCCTGGCTTGCTGGGCTACGATCTCGCCGGAGCTCCGCAACGGTGCAGCCCTAGCTTGATGAGCTGCCCCCCTCCCCCATCCTCTTTCCGCCTCCCTCCACCGCCATTGGCATCCTCGACCCCACCCCGGACCGGTGGACTCTGCTCAGCTGCTGTCCTCTGCACCTCGCCACCCGCACACAAACTTCGGCCACCGGCAGACTGCCCTTTCACCCCCAATCCTTCTAAGCTCGTACTCCCTCCGTCCCATAAAGACTGTCGTTTTGGGTCTTTAGACTTGTCACATAATAACTGTCGTTCTGGAGTAAAGATACACCAGACTTTCTCTTTCATTGACCGCCTCCAATAGAAAATCAATAGCAGCTTTGGTTCTCACAACCAACGCATTTCATTGGTGCTAGTACTTTGGAAAAGTTGCTAACCACATTAAATTGGTCTATTTTAATGAGAGCACATGCGTCATTATCTATGTCTCTAAATCTGTCCTAAAAATCTCAAAACGACAGTCTTTGTGGGATGGAGGGAGTAGCTATCTGGTGAGCCCCCAACCCCGAAAGCCCTAAGACACCCGTCAGAGAGCTCACTGAATATGGGGAAGGTACTCGGAGACCCGCCAGAGTTGGAGAAGAAGGCCCCGAGAAGAAAATTGCGGTTTGCCGCCCTAGTAGAAAATTTTGGCGTTGGATGGCTTTAAAACACGAGTACTAACAAATAGAGTGCTGATTGTACTGTAGGGCCACAAGGAAAATATCTGACGATACATATATGGTATTCTGTGTCAACTTATGAGTAGACACCAAGGTTAGACTTTGATTCTCAAAGATGTAAGTGGTTTAGATACACTTGTGCTGTATGTTTATTCTCCAAGCGGTATGAATTTCCCAAATTGAGAAGAATGCTTATTTAGTGCATCTCCCATGAAATCCTCTATTTTGTTTTTGCAGGTAGGACGATAGAAATCATTATTTTTTGCCGTGGGGCAGCCTATTTCATGTAACACTGCGAGTTGAATAAACTATTTGTACACTGTAAAGGCAAGGAAAGAAGTGTCATTGTGTTTTCCCTTCTTTCATTTTTTTGGGATGAGGCGGGTGACCAGCTTTGGACCTGTGGCTGGTGCGGGTGCTACAACATGGATTTTTTTTTTGACTGTATACAACACGGATTTTGATAGACCTAATTCCATAGGGATTCCCAAATACGATACATGTAACCAAAATTTTCCCTGGAGCTGTATACTGAACAGTATGAATGAGATATTCTTTTTGTATCAATATTTCTGGATTTGGTCAAGCATTTGTAACATTGATTAGTGATATTATTAGATTGATTGTGTACAAGTGATATTATTAGATTCATCGTTGAACAAATTATTATATTATGTAACACTTTATATTTAAAATAATTTATTTTTACCAATATTGCTAGTCAGATTTTTTGCTTTGATCAAACTCACAAGTGTTTTTATTCTTGGACGCATGGAGTACAAATTTAAATTTATTAACCGATTCCCAGTATGTGTTCCTAGATGGCTTTTGTCTCGTCATGAGTAATAAACCGTACTTGTGTGTGGATAGAACGCCGCTGTGCGTCTGCCGTCTGGTGTACCTCCCCTGCTATTTCCAATTTCCTGAAGCACTTGTGTTATATGCTCTTTCACTCGTCTTTCCTACTCATCGCAATCCTCGCATGATCGCATCCGATATTCCGATTTCTGAAGTCTGAACCGGAATCCGACAAGTGAGCGGAGCCAAACCATTTTATGGAAATCGCTCAGGCACGACGTTACGCGCACGAGCTTGGATCGCCTCGAGATTTTCCGGGAGGACAGAAACGGTTCCCGCACGTCAATGTTCTTTGAGCAATCTGACCGTCAAGCTAAGCACCGCGTCCTGGACAACGACTCGGAATCGAACAGCGCGCCGCCGCCATGACTCCTTCGTCTTGGTCTCCGCACGCGACCCATTGGCACGCCAGACGTCCAGACCTGTCCCTCCCTCCCTCCCTGCGGCGACGGGCGGGTTCTTGGGCTCAACAACGCAGCACAGGCAGTGCCAGCGCCAGCGTTCCGGGCGACTGCCAAGCCAGTCGTCTCCGTGCGCCGCTCCATCCAACGCGTTAACACATGGCGCGCCACGTGGAAGGAGCCATGCCAACTCGGACAACCTCCACCTGTGTCCGAGTCTGATTGAAATAGATTTCCTTGCGGAATCCGACTGCGAACAGGAACGTGTGCGTCGTGGCGTGGCCACCGACTTCCGGATATAAAAAGGCGTCCCGTCCGGGCTCACCCGCAGGCTGCACCAGACACCAGCCAGTCTCCATCCCTCTGTTCCTCCCTCCCTGCGGCGAGAGCCTTGCCGCTTCGCTTGCGGCGCACTACTCCTACTCGGCGTCGGTTCCGCCGTTAATCCCCTCGCCGGCGTCGCTCGTCGCTGCGCGGTGGAACGGGAGCGCCGTCGGCGTACCACGCAGGCATCGAGCACTTCTCATCGCCCGTGCCATCGCGGAAGTGCATCAAGGTGGCACCCGTCGACTTTGACATCAAGATGGCGGCCGGCGTGCCTCGTCGCGCAGCACCCGTCCCAGACGCCGCCGCAGGCGAGCGCGCGTTCCGGAAGCGGCAGTGGGGCGGCGTCGCGCCCGCGGCTCCCGGCGAGATGGCGCGGGTGCACTCCCCACGCCGGGCAGGCCTCGAGGATTCGTCCGATCGTCCCAGGCCGAAGCGCATCAAGGTGGCCGACAACGACCGCGACGTCAAGGTGGTGATGTTTGCTTCCGAGACCAAGATGTCCGTCGACCATGCTCGGGGAATGTTCAAGAAGCGGCTGGCGGTCGAGCTCGACGCCCTCCGCGATCTCGTGAAGAAGGCGAAGCTCTTGTGCGAACCACGACCGGAGGAGGCCAAGATGTCCGTCCAACATGCTCGGGAAATCCTCAAGAAGCGGGTGGCGGTAGAGCTCGACGCCCTACGCGATCACGTGAAGAAAGCGAAGGTCGTGTATGAACCACGACGACCGGAGGCGCCAGTAGAGGCTGTTGACAAGGAGCCGTCATCGAATCAGAGTAAGATGTCTCCCCTCGCGGAGCAGGCAGATGTGCGGCCGCTTTCACCGGAGGAAGGAGAGATCATCGCCCTCCCGGAGCAAGACGAAGAGTGCATCGACATATGTGGCGGCGTCTCCCCCGTCGCGATTCGCGACGCCACCCCTCTGCTGGTTTCCCTTGAGGTGGCCAACGACACCGGAACCAGCCCGGCCTCATCAACCAGTAGCTACTCCAGGAGATCATCGACAGAAAGAAGGAAGGTAGATGCGCCTCAGATGTCGTCGGCGGAATGCAAGATGAACGTCGTCCCAGAGGAAGAAGAACAAGACGAGTACGTCGACATATGTGGCGGCGGCGTCTCCCCCGTCGTGATTCGCAGCACCTCCTCCCCTATGGTTTCCCTTGAGATGGCCGGAACCAGCCCGGCCTCAATCAGCAGCGATAACTCCGGGAGATCATCGACGGAAAGCAGGAAGAAGATGTCCCCCCTCTTTGATCAGGTAGATGCGCCACAGATGTCGGCGGCGGGGTGCAAGACCAACATCGTCCTGGAGGAACAAGAGCAAGGCGAGTACGTCGACATCTGTGGCGGCGGCGTCTCCCCCGTCGCGATTCGCGACGCCACACCCCTAGAGCTGACCAGCGAAGCCTGCAGCCCGAGTGATTCAGACTCCGGCAGCGAATCCGGGAGCTCATCGTCGAGTGTTTCGGACTCCGGCAGCGACTCCAGCAGCTCGGACAGCTGCTCTGAGTCTGAGACCGAAAGCGACTCGGACGAGAGGGTCCTAAAATGAGAAGTTTGCTTGTGTTTTGTACATTGTGAAGGCAAAGAAAAAAGTATCATTGTGTTTTTTTCTTTTCTTTCATTTTTTGGGGATGAGCCGGGTAACCAGCCGTGGCCGGATCAACGCATGTTTGTTTTGATAGACCTAATTCCCAAATACGATATATACTTGTAACTAAAATTTTCCCTGCAACTGTATACTGAACGGTGTGAATGAGATATTCTTTTTGTATCAATGTTTCTGGCTCTCCGTAAGAATATAAGTATTTTTTTTTTTGGTTTGGTCTAAAATTCGTCACATTGATTACCGATAGTAAATAATTGAGAAGGATTGATCGTGCGTAGGTGATACTACTAGATTTATTGTTGAACAAGTTATTATAATATGTAACTCTTTATATTTAAAATAATTTATTTTTACAAATGTTGTTAGTCAGAGTTTAAAGAAATTATTTTGATCAAACCTGAAATTGTTGATATTCTTGGACAGGAGTAAGAACACATACTAGTGTGTGTGTGAATAAAACGCTATCGTGCATCTGGTGTGTGCCTCCCCTACTATTTCTAATTTCCGGGAGCACTGGTATAGTTGTGCCCAATAGCCTTGTGGGTTGCATTCACTGACTAGCGGGTTCTGCAGGGGTGTAGCTAGGTGGGTTGCCAGATATGCATGTGCATACCCAAAATTTGTATGATTCAATGAAGATTTTTTAAAAAACTAAATATCGTATAGTCTAGTACCCAGAATTTGTGCATACCCATTATTTGTGCATACCCTATATAAATAACCTAGCTCTGCCATTGGGTTATGTTACCACAAAATAAAGCTCCAACTGTATGATAGGTGTGTCTGATGTAATCCTGAATTTTTGTATTATGGTCTGCATCATACCCCCTTCCTCCGTCTAAAGTTTGTCGCTTTGTAGTTCAAAAATTTTAGAGACGGAAAGAGTATATTAATAACATGATAAGCTACTTCCGTGTATCAGCTCGAGTCAGTTTTTCAGACAATCAGTTCAGTCAGCTTTTTTGAACAACCAGTTCAAGTCCATTTATGCCTTTTTTTGGGGGTTCTACGTAAATTTTGATACCTCAGTTTTGCGTCAGACTGCTCTTCATCAATCACATGATGAGCTGCTCCATAGGTTAATGTTTGATTAGATAATCATGATCCATTCATCTAAATTATCACGTCTGAGCCCATTTATGCCTTTTTTTTTGGGGGGGGGGGGGGGTTCTACGTAAATTTTGGTACCTCAGTTTTGCGTCAGACTGCTCTTCATCAATCACATGATGAGCTGCTCCATAGGTTAATGTTTGATTAGATAATCATGATCCATTCATCTAAATTATCACGTCTGAGTTCAGCTTGAGTCAATGATATGAAAATACAACTGTAGTTGGCCAAGGCAGCAGGTTTACACGGAACTGAAACAAAAAAATCATTGCTTTGGGACTTTTTTTAGCAGCGGGAATAAATTTTTGAACAACGAAATCAGGGGCATTTACTCGTTATAATATTTCACATGCACCTACCAACCTTTGTCGTGCTAGTACTGACTGATGAGAATTAAGCTAATTAACCTTAGAAGTGTGCCCCTCTCGGGTCTCTTTATATATGGCCACCATTCATGTATCACAACATTGTGACTACTGGAAAACTGAAAAAAATAGAGTATAGAAACTTCACCAGAGTTTTCCTGTGTATATGCGCTAGTAATGAGAGGCATCCAGTAAACTTGATATGTCAACGATAGAGTAGCCCGTTAAGAGTGTCAGAAAAAAAAAAAAGACAAGAAATCATCCACAACCTGTATAGTCAAATTTTATTTTCCAAACCAATCAGTAGCAATGATCTGTTCATCTGGATTATTGCATCTGAACTCAATTCCAATCAGTGAGATGAGTATGCAACACCAGTTGGGCAACTCAACAGCAGGTAAAGCACATTTACACATAAAAATCATTGTGTTGTGACTTTTCTCCATTATCATACTGTCACGGATCAATGTTTGTACGAGAAAATCAGAAGCATTCACTCTTTAGTACTATTTCAAGCTTAGAATCAAACTAATTAACTTCAGCAGTGATAGCGTTGCACACCATCTCGAGTCTTATATATAGGGACACTCCCACACTATTGCAAGTGACTAGTAACCTGCAAACAGCGAGATCACAAGGTAGGAATTGAGTGGAGTTTTCTTGTGTAGGAGTGCTCTAGGAATGAGAGACATTCTGGGAACTGTCAACTCTGAAGTGGTATATCATCCAAATTCGCTTAATGGCGAGAAGCGATGATATAAAAAAGAAAGAAGAATATTGCATGGTTGGACGTGAATCTCATCCATGTCACGGACAAACAGAGGGACTTTGTCCATTACATGGAAGAAATGGTGTCAGGGTGACAAATTGTCTATGGTATGGATGAAATTCCGCTACCGTGGCCAAAAAAGGGTTGTGTCAGTGCCTCAACGTGTCAGTGAATATTGTCCATGGAATAGATGACATGCACGGTAGCATCGTCCCGCCGTGGACAACTTGCACCGACAAGTGGGTCACCTCGACCCACATGGTTCTTTTTTTAGTTTAAAAACGGGTGTTTTTCTAACGTGGTTATATTCAATTTTAGACATCATTTCAAAATGATTTAGAAGAATAATTGGAAGGAATGGTGTCGGTACCCTAAAAACCATACACCCCCTGAGGTTACAAAGATCTCAAGGGAAGGACATCAACTCAAATTGAAGACCCTTGGGGGCCCACTCGCCAGACGTGACCGGACCCGCTTCTCCAACATGGTTAACCTCTAGGTTGCCACGTGTACTGTCAGCCCAGAGCTATTACCCGCAAGGGTGAAGCTCCGGGCCAAGTACTGAAACGGCACCTCCGGAGGTAGCCCCCGACCGAGAGAAGCTCCGGACATGACACGTGCCAGGTCACCCCGGAGCTTCCCGCTTCTCCCAAGCAAGCTCCGGAGCTGCCACGTGTCCATACGTCGGAGCTAAACCGCTTCAAATCCCCGGGAGACGTTGTAACGGCTCCGGATCTCCAAAGGACAGCTGCAGACTTCAAGACCCGATTAATTATCATTAATTCCACATTAATGACACTTAATCGGATGATATTAACACCTGTAACGGCACTGTCGGAGCCGTTACAGGGTTATTAACAACAATTAATCTCGTGTATCAATACTAATAACCGCCAGGGCCACATGTCGGGCCAGGCTGACTTGTAACGGTTGGTCCTTGTACTATAAAAGGACAAACCGACGATACACAGGGAGAACTCGAGAACTCTCGGAAGCTCACAAGTTAATACAACAAACACACACCCGTGGAGTAGGGTATTACGCTCAGGCGGCCCGAACCACGTAAACCACCGTGTCACTCGTGTCCAAATCGCATTTCACTTTCATAGATCTCCGCGCGCCCAGACCGAACCACAAACTCCTTCAAACACTTCTCATAGTGTTAGGGGATCTGCCGACTCCAACAGTCGACAGTTGGCGCGCCAGGTAGGGGTTTAGGGTTTTACGGTAGCCAACTGTCGACTGTTGGAGTCGGCAGATCCCCTAACACTATGAGAAGTGTTTGAAGGAGTTTGTGGTTCGGTCTGGGCGCGCGGAGATCTAAGAAAGTGAAATGCGATTTGGACACGAGTGACACGGTGGTTTACGTGGTTCGGGCCGCCTGAGCGTAATACCCTACTCCACGGGGGTGTGTATGTGTGTTGTATTAACTTGTGAGCTTCAGAGTGTTCGAGAGTTCTCTCTGTGTATCGTCGGTTTGTCCTTTTATAGTACAAGGACCAACCGTTACAAGTCAGCCTGGCCCGACATGTGGCCCTGGCGGTTATTAGTATTGATACACGAGATTAATTGTTGTTAATAACCCTGTAACGGCTCCGACAGTGCCGTTACAGGTGTTAATATCATCCGATTAAGTGTCATTAATGTGGAATTAATGATAATTAATCGGGTCTTGAAGTCTGCAGCTGTCCTTTGGAGATCCGGAGCCGTTACAACGTCTCCCGGGGATTTGAAGCGGTTTAGCTCCGACGTATGGACACGTGGCAGCTCCGGAGCTTGCTTGGGAGAAGCGGGAAGCTCCGGGGTGACCTGGCACGTGTCATGTCCGGAGCTTCTCTCGGTCGGGGGCTACCTCCGGAGGTGCCGTTTCAGTACTTGGCCCGGAGCTTCACCCTTGCGGGTAATAGCTCTGGGCTGACAGTACACGTGGCAACCTAGAGGTTAACCATGTTGGAGAAGCGGGTCCGGTCACGTCTGGCGAGTGGGCCCCCAAGGGTCTTCAATTTGAGTTGATGTCCTTCCCTTGAGATCTTTGTAACCTCAGGGGGTGTATGGTTTTTAGGGTACCGACAGTGGCCCCCTGGACCTACCTCCGGGGAAGGCCAACGGGATGAAGTCGTTCCGTCGGAGGTGGGTCCATACTTGTGACTCTTGAACTGGGTCTTCAAGAGTCTTCGGAGGTGCCTTTGGCGGGGCTTTATGGTTGAGTCCCGACGCGTGGCGCACCTCAGGCGGCAGATAAGATCTTTGACGTGCGGATCTCTCGCAATTGAAGGTCGTCGGTTCCCGATACGAAAACCGTATCGGTTCCGCGCGCCTTGTCAGTCCGCCGCCTTTGGGTTTCCCGCCTCGTGATGACAACTGTTCGCCTGGGTAAGAGCCTCGACTTGATCGTCAGGGTGGTCCCGGGCCCTCTTGTCATCGGCTGGGTCGAATTCTTGAGTAGTATGCTTAACTCCCCTGCAGTTTCCATCCAAGCGTTGCGAGGGCTTACTTAAGAAGGAAAGCGCACCGTCGGGAGTTCTTTACGCTTTCCATCTGTTCTTGCGCTCAAACTCCCAACTCGTGCTTTGCTTTTCTTCTCTCGCCTAGCTGTGCTGCGATGGAGTTGGGTCTGCGTGAGAGTCGTTTGAAGACGGAGAGCGATCTGAAGAAGGTCCGAACCCTCATGGGGTGGTCGTCGGACTTCTTCAACCGTTCAATCCGCACCGGAGGAGAGCTTCCCTTTAAAAAGGAGCACTCCGGCGAAATGGTATACTTTTCATCGTATGCCATGGTGGGGTTGATCCCACCATTTTCTTCCTTCTTTTTGATGCTGCTGGACTTCTACGGTCTACAGCTATACCACCTTGGCCCTCACTCCCTTCTCCTTGTGTCCATCTTTGTCCACTTCTGCGAGATGTGGGTGGGCATTCCTCCCTGCATCGAGCTCTTCCGCACTTTCTTCACCGTCCAAACCACCGGCCGAAGTGACGAGTACCTTGGCTTCTACTACTTTGTGAAGCGCAAGAAGTGCCCGTTCAAGTACCTCCGGTCGTTCCCTTCCGGGAAGTGGGATGACTGGAAGAAAGATTGGGTAGTTGTCCGGGTGGAGGAGCACGAGCGGTTGGAGCTGCCAGAAGGTCTGCCTGGCATTGACACGTCAGTGTGGAGCGAAGTTCCGGTGCTGGCGGCAGCCTTCGATCCCGTCCTATCAAGGATCCGCCAATGTGTGGAGGGAGGATTGACTCCCCAGGCGGTGTTCTGCAACTTCCTGTTCAACAGGTGGGCACCGCTGAAGAGGAGGGAGAAGCTCGCCTGGGCCCTCAACAGCGTGATGGACGAAGACCGGGTTGAAACCGGGTTGAAGTCCAGCATGGTGGGGAAGTCCTTGGAGTTTCACCTCAAGAAATTCCAGCACGGCATCGATGTAGACGGAGCGTACTTGACTCCGCCACCGACTTTCCTCCCCCTGAACGAGGAAGTTGAGTTCTGCAGGGAGCTCCGGCGGAAGATGCCCGCGCTTGACGACCTTGGCGTCGTTGAGAGAAGATCGACCGCCTCGTTGGCGATCCCCGGGTTGTCAGAAGGCGGCTCCGCCCCTGTCTCTCAGCCAAGAGCTGAGGTCACCGGCAAGGGCAAGGAGCTGGCGGAGGAGCCAGAGAGCCGGAAGAGGAAGTTGCGTCATGCTGACGGGAGGTCCGTCGGGCTTGCTACTTCCCCGCCAGTTCCCCGTCCTCAGGAAGGAGGGTCCTCCGCTGCTGTAGCGTCTGTCCCCGTGGTGGGGTCTTTTCGGAGCGCTACTGTTCCGGCGGTGGGATCCTCCCGGAGTATGGCTGTCCCCGTGATGGGTCCCTCCGGAGGTGCCAGCTCCGGACAGGCAACTCCGATTCGAGAAGCGGTGAGGGCCTCCAGGTCTAGGAGTTCCTCCCGGTCAAGGAGAGCTCCGACCCGGGAAACGCCCGCGGCTACGGCAAGTCCTGGGAGTCCTCCCGGAGCTCCTACGCCGACCGTGGCCAGCCCGGAACGTCCGGGAAAGAGGTTTCGCGCAAGCTGGTGCGTGAACCTCCCAAGGTAATTTTTCTTGCTTACCTCAATTAACTTTTAATTATAGCATCTGTTTGCTCAATTTCTTCATTCTTCATCTGCAGCGTTCCCAAGAAGGGGAGTGAAGCTCCGCCCTCAGCCACAGTGTCTGAGGCTGCGAGGGCTTCTGCTCCAGCCCCGGTGCCGCCTCAGGCGGAGGCTGCGACAGCTCCGGCGCCGGTTGTCGTGGTCATGGACCTCGAGTCGTCTCCAGAAGTTCCCATGGTAGCGCCGGACCACAGGATTGAAGATGCGCCAGCGGCACCCGCTCCGGAGGTTGAAGCTCCGGGCCCTGGTGCTGCAGAAGTAGATGCTCCGGCTGTCGAGCCGGAGGAAGTAGCGGTCCCGGCTTCAGAGCCGGAAAATGCTGGAGCTTCGGCGGTCGAGCCGGAGGCAGCTGAAGCCCCGGCGTGCGAGCCGGAAGTTGAAGTGGTTCCGGCAATTGAGCCGGTTACTTCTGAAGCTCCGGTCGCAAGGCCGGTAGTTATTGGAGCGCCGGCTGCAGAGCCGGTGGTGGTGGAGGCAGGGGAGCTTGAGCTCCCCTCAGAAGAAGCGTCCCGGCCGGAGCCATTGGAGGCGACGACGTCGATGGTACCCGTGGCGGAGCCAGAGTGCCTGAACGAAGTCGCCGGCCCCCAGCCTGAGGGGGCGAATGAAGATTTGGTGGCGGGACCTTCTTCAGTGGCGACTGAGGCCATCCCGGAGGAGGGCCCTAGTGCCTTGGAAGCTCGGGGTTCCGCTCTCGCAGAGTGGGACCCAATTTTTGTAAATGAAGACCCGCTGGAACCAGCGGAGGAGACCCCAGAAGGTCCGGAGCCCATCTCGCTGTCGATGTCCATCGACAACGCTTGCTCCAGTCTGCGCCAAGTCCAACTAGCCTTCTTCCACGACAGCAAGGTTCTTGAAGAGGAGCGCCAAACCCTGAGGAGGTGGCGTAATAGACTCCAATTCGAGACCAAGCTGGCGCAGTCGAGGATTGCTGCGGACAAGGAATGGATCAAGCGGGAGAAGGTCCGCTTGGAGCTCTGGGGTGAGATGCTGGACGAGAGGGAGAGCATGACTCACAACCTCGACGCCCAATCCCGGGAGTACCACGACCAAGCTAAAGCTGCCAATGATGCGGCCAACGCCCGGTACGATCAACTCGAAGCCATCAGTACCGCACTCATCAAGCGCCGAGAAGCGCTTGAGGGAAGGGAAAAGCGGCTCGAGGATGAGGAGCAAAAACTCCTGGAGCTACGGGATGACGTCTTGCGATGTGAAGAAGAGCTCGCCGAGAAGACAGCTCTGGCGGACAAGGGCCTCGAGGAGCGCGCTAAAAAATTGGAAGAGCGCTGCCTCGAAGAGGAGGAGAAGACCTGGGTGCGAGGGCAGGAACTCTACGAGTATGAGTGTGCCCTCATCGCCCGGGAGAAGAAAATAGAGGCTAGGGAGAAAGACCTGGTCGACCGCCGGAACAAGATCCACCTCCGGGAGGAGGAGCTCGGAAGACTCGAAAAGCGGGTTGCTGCGAAGATTCAGCAAAACGCCAAAGAAGTTGAGCGCCTCTCCCGCGAGAATTCGGAGCTGGCGGCGGCCCGGAGGTCCTTGGAAGAGATGAAGGGCCTGAGGAAGACGGACTCCCTGCAAATTTGGGAGTTCCTGAGCAAGGCCGACGACGCGCTAGCGCCGATGGGTTTCAGCCCCGTGCTTCCGGATGATCCGGAGCCGGAGCCGGACCTTGCGCTGCAAGCGTTGAGCGCTGCGGGTGGCAAGCTCTCCAAGGTGGGCGACGTCATCGCGGACCAGCTTGAGGTCGAGGGGCAATCCCTGGCTAGGAACGTCACAGAATATGTGTTGACGTGCTACACTAGCCGGAACCCTCAATTCCCTCTGGACCCGGTGCTTGAAGGCCCCGTTGAAGGAGAAGGCGAAGCTACTCGAGCCAGCGTGTCGGAGGTCGCCCAGAAGGTCGCTGAGTTCTTCCATAGGGTCTAGGACTATCTTTCTTAGCCTTTATCTGTATCTTCTCTTCTTCCTCAATTTTGTAATCCCTTGTCTCCAGATGTAATCTCCGGTCTTCTGATGAAATGAAATCCCCAATTTTTCGTGAATTTCATTTTTTTGTCTTCAACATCTTTGTCTTCACTTGGCCCCCTGGTAGATGTGCACAATTTGATTGTGGACATGTACCAAAAGGATGTTGATTTTTGTTGAAGACAGATTTGCTTCGAACTCGTATAGTTTAGGTCCGAAGTTTTCGATAGTGAAGGTCCCTTGAAGTCGTCGGAGCTTAGAAGCTCCGGCATTGCCCATTGTCGGAGCTTAGTAGCTCCGGCAATAGCCTCTACCAACACGTTGAGTGTCGATAGTTAATACTTCAAGGTGTCGGAGCTTAGTAGCTCCGGCAATGACCCTTGCCACGCCTGGCTTGCTGGCAACAGACTCTAGTGATAGAGTCTTCTCACCATCTTCAAGTTAACGCCGGTGGGAGTCGGAGCTTGGTTAACTCCGATTTTTCTCCATCAATGTTGGGTTTATTCTTCCTGCACACTTAGGCCAAGAAAAACAGTAAAATTCGTTCCTTATCTATAACTTCGTTGCGGCTTACGGTTCTCAAGAGAATTTCAAGTTGAACACGATTTTTAGTTTGATTGGGTGAATTGTCTTTTCTTTTAGATCTAATTGTCCATGGACCCACCTTACTTTGGCCTGCCGGGGTGTAGGTAGAGTGGCGTACTTAGGGTGCTTGACCAGGCTAAGTCGATAGCGCACTCCGGCCCTAGAATGGCTTGGCGGCTTTCAGGCGAGTTGGCCACAGACGATATTTAAATCTAAAAAATCCGACAATTCAACTCAAATCGTACATAAATCGGTTAAACTAGAACTTCTTAAGAATTGCACATCTCTGTTATAGACAAGAAAGAGAAAAATAAAAATGCCGAGCCTTATGCAAAAATGAATGCACGTGGAGTCTATTTCACATGAAGATGTCTTTCATTATAGGTCCGGGGTACATGGGAAACGAGTACACTCTTAGGGTACGGAACCAGGCTAAGTGTGTTTGGTTTCTCGTTTAACCCAGGGTAATTAGCTACACTTCTAGTCCGGAGACTGTATCAAGTGTTGCATGAGCTTTTCAAACCTTTCGGGAAAGGTCCGGCTGCTCTCCCGGAGGAATTACCCGACTCTGTACAATGACTCTATAACATACACTTCAAGTTACTTAAGACTCACCTCCGTGGAATTAAGTGTAGAACTTACGGAGGTGCTCGATGTTCCAAGGATTTGGGAGAGGTGTCCCATCCTCGGTAGCCAAGCGAACGCTTCCGGGACGGGATACTTTGATCACTCGGAAGGGTCCTTCCCAGCCGGGGGAGAGTTTGTTTTGCCCTTCTCTGGATAGTATTCTCCGTAGCACCAGATCGCCTTCCTCGAGTTGTCGGTTGTGTACATGCCGCTGATGATAGCGCCGAAGAGCTTGACGGTATCGGGCATTCCGAACAGCTGCTTGGCACCTTCCCTCCTCGAGGAGGTCTAGGTCTTCACGCCGGAGCTGGTCCTGCGCGGCTTCGTCGAAGGTCCGGACTCGGAGGGAACCCAAGGTGATTTCCGGAGGAAGGATCGCTTCAGCTCCGTACACCAAGAAGAAGGGTGTTTCTCCGGTTGCCCGACTTGGAGAAGTCCTGTTAGCCCATAGAGTGGGCGGAAGCTCCTCGATCCAATTAGCTCCGTGCTTTTTCAAACGCTCATAAGTGCGCGTTTTTAGTCCTTTAAGGATTTCCGCGTTTGCTCTCTCGGCTTGCCCATTGCTGGCAGGATGAGCTACGGAGGCGTAGCAAACTTGTATGCCGAGGTCTTCGCAATATCCTTGAAATGAGGAGCTTGTGAACTGAGTCCCATTATCAGTGATGATCTTATTTGGGACTCCGAATCTGCTCACGATAGATTGTAGAAAATTGATTGCAGATTGTTTGTTGATCGTCACAACAGGAGTAGCTTCCGGCCACTTGGTGAACTTGTCGATGGCGACATACAGGAACTTGTAACCTCCGACGGCTCTTGGGAAGGGTCCCAAGATGTCCATCCCCCACACGGCGAAAGGCCACGTAGGAGGTATCATTTGTAAGGGCTGAGCAGGTGTATGAATTTGCTTTGCATGAAATTGGCATGCTTTGCATTTCTTCACTAGCTCAGTAGCATCCTGGAGCGCTGTTGGCCAGTAGAAGCCGTGCCGAAAGGCTTTTCCGACCAGCGTGCGGGAAGACGCGTGGTTCCCACACTCGCCTCCATGGATTTCTGCGAGGAGCTCGCAGCCTTCTTCCCTTGTGATGCACCGCATTAGGATGCCGTTGGCACCGCGCCGGTAGAGATCCCCTTCTACCAACGTGTATCTTTTAGCCAATCTGACTACCCGGTCAGCGGATACATCATCGTCAGGAAGGATGTTGTCTTTCAAGTAGTTCCGGATCTCCGAGATCCATGCATCGGAACTGACTTGAGCATTTGAGTCTTGCGTGCTGGGTTGCTCGGAGCTTCCGGCAGCACCTACGACCCTTGATGGCTGCCATGGTAACAGGGCCATCGGGACCGTCAGCTTCGGGATGCTGATCTCGCCCCCTTCGTTCAGCTCGGCAGGCTGAACTGTGGGTTTTGACATCCTCCGGACAAAGGTTCCGTCAGGAGCCGGAGCTCCGGTTGACGCCTTGGTCGAGAGTTCGTCAGCTTCAGCGTTGTGAGCACGCTGAACATGGTGAAGGTCTAGGACTTCGAAGTCCTTCTGAAGCCTCCGGACTTCAAGGAGATAAGCAGCCAGCTGGAGATTATTGCAGGAGCATTCACCCTTCACCTGTTTGATAACAAGTTGTGAATCTCCTTTGACCAGCAACTGCTTGACACCAAAGGATAGTGCCACCTTTAATCCATATATGAGTGCTTCGTACTCCGCCATGTTGTTGGTTGCCTTGAAATCAAGGTGCACCATGTATCTTACCTTCTCCCCGGTTGGTGTGAGGAGAAGGACTCCAGCTCCGGCTCCCTGCTTTTGCATGGAGCCGTCGAAGTAAAGGGTCCAGTGAGGCTTAGTGAAGGCCGGAACTTGTGGTTCCTTCTTCTGCTCGCTGGGGCCCCCAGAGTTTGATGGAGAGGGAGTCCATTCTGCCACGAAATCTGCCAACGCTTGACTCTTGATTGCTTGTCTTGGAATGAATTCGAGGTCGAATTCAGCCAGTTCCGCTGCCCACTTTGCAATATTCCCAGTTGAATTGGGATTATGCAGAATCGCTCGAAGTGGATATGAGGTTACCACCGAGACTTTGTGAGCTTGGAAATAATGTCGAAGCTTCCTTGAGGCAATAAGAACTGCGTAGAGCATCTTATGTACCTCTAGGTATCGAGTCTTGGCATCATGTAACACTTCACTGATGAAGTATACTGGGCGTTGAACGGTCCGGACCCTCCCGGAGGGGTCAGGAGCTTCCTCTCCATTGATCCGGACCCTGTCGGAGGGGTCCAAACTATATTCGAGGACCTCCGGGTTCTGGGTGGAGGAACTCGGAGCTTCTTCAGGAATGACCTGGATCCTATCGGAAGGATCTGGGTCCTCTGAAGTGACTTCTTGAGGATTCAAGTCTGGGAGCTGGGACCCAGACCTGCTTTCGGGAACCTCCGGATCCTCCCGAAGGGATCTGGATTCCTGAGTATTGGGCAGTTCCGGTCTCTCCGCAACCAGAACCATACTGACGACTTCGTCAGCTGCTGAAATATAAAGCAATAAAGGCTCACCAGGGTTCGGAGCTACCAAGACTGGTAGAGTGGTGAGGAACTGTTTCAGCTCCTGGAATGCCTTCTCTGCCTCTTCAGACCATTGGAATGGTCCGGACTTCCTCAGTAACTTGAAGAAGGGAAGTGCCCTTTCCGCCAGTCTTGAAATGAATCAGGGTCCACCTCCTTCAGGGCGGGCCCCGTCGCAGCGACGAACGTTGTCTGGAAGACTTGGTCCACATGTCTCCAAAAACCGAAGAAGAGCTGCGTCACAGCAAGTGACGTCGTTGCCCTCTGGGGCACGACGTGCCCATACTGCATCTCGGCTTTCGACACACGACCTCCGAGCGGAGCTTGATCGCCGATACCGCCAACAGGATGGCCGTGTCCACATCGAGCGAGCTCGAGAAAGACGAGATGCTCAAGATCTTTCTACTCTGGAAGGAGTAGGAGGAGGCTGTTCCGCCCTAGCCATGCACCTGCGTATGGTTAGATGGCCACAGAAGTTCCGGCCACACTTGCCGGAAAAATTCGACGGGACTGTCAATCCCGTAGAATTTCTACAGATATACTCCACTGCGATCCTAGCAGCTGGAGGAAATGAGGCTGTAATGGCCAATTACTTTCCAGTGGCCTTAACTGGGACCGCTAGGTCCTGGTTTATGAGCCTTCCGCCCAACTCTATCGACAGTTGGGAGGAGCTATGCCGCCAGTTCACCGCCAATTTCGGGAGTTCATACACCCGTCCGGGCACCGAACTGGACCTTTTTGCGGTCGTGCAAAAAGGAGGAGAATCTTTGCGGTCATTCATCCAGAGATTCTCTCAGGTACGTAACACAATCCCTTCTATCTCAAGCGCTTCTGTCATTGTAGCATTCAGACAGGGTGTACGAGACAAGAAGATGTTGGAGAAACTGGCGATCAAAGAGATCACCAGTGTCACGGAGCTCTTCAGCCTGGCTGACAAATGTGCCAGAGCTGCGGAGGGCCGTGAAATGCACTCCAAACCAGCCTTGGAGGATCATAAAAAATCCTCCAAAGAAGAAGTCACTACCTCCGGGAGTGGCAAGAAGAAAAAGAAGACCAACGGCAAGAAGAAGCCGTCGGCCGGCACATCCAACGTTGCAACCACTGCAACTCCTGGTGGCCGGGGGCCACGCCCCGAGAAGTGACCTCGACCGTCTTCCGAAGACGGTGGCAAATCCAAGATGTGGTGCCCCATTCACAAAACGGGCAGCCACAGACTGGAGGATTGCCGGGAGGTCCAAAACCTTGCCGAGCGCTACCACAAGCGCCGGGAAGGGTCTCCCTTCCGTCAGAGGGAGGGAAAACAAAAGGTCGATGAAGCTCCGGCTGAAGAGGAGTTAGGGTTTCAAGACCCCAAAAAGGTCTTGAAAGCCGTCTACACCTCCGTCGACGATGATTCCGACGTCTCCGACAACGAACGTCGAAAAACCATGAACACCATCTTTGGTGGATCATGGGACATCACCTCTCGTCGCGTCATTAAGACCATGCGACGGGATATGGCTGCTGTAGCTCCTACAGCTAGACCGGAGCCACATCGAAAGTGGATGGACACACCCATCACTTTCGATGCTTCGGATTGTCCTCAAAGCATGGTCGGAGCTGGCCAGCTGCCCTTGATGGTATCCCCCACCATCAACAACATCCAGCTCCATCATGTCCTGGTAGATGGAGGTTCGGGGCTTAATCTCATCAGCTTCGAAGCTTTCACTAAGCTTCAGCTTCGACCTTCAGACCTCCAGCCCTCTCGACCTTTCTCCGGAGTAGGTCCGGGGGCCATAACCCCACTCGGAGCTATCACTCTCCCTGTTACCTTCGGGACCCGGGAGAAGTATCGCACCGAAAAGTTGGTCTTCGACGTCGCTCAGATCAACTTACCATTCAACGCCATTTTGGGTAGACCTGCCTTGTACAAATTCATGGCAGCTGCTCATTATGGATACCTGGTGTTGAAGATGCCGATACCAGTAGGCGTTCTCCGGATCCGTGGAGATCGCACTGCCGGAGTAACTGCTCTGGAAGAACTCCATGCACTCACCACAGCGCAAGAGGAGGATTCCAGACAGAAGCAAGCTCCACAACCTCCGAGCATTCGTCAACGAGGCTCGACCTCTGCACCCCGTGTGCAGCCAAGCGGCGACACCGACATTCCCGTCAAAGTCGTCCAAATTGGTTCCGATGTCACTCAAACTACCCGCATATCGGGTGGCTTGAACGACAAATAGGAACTCGCGCTCATCACTTTCCTCCGGGCTAATGTTGACGTGTTTGCCTGGCAACCGTCACAAATGCCTGGGATCCCCAGGGAAGTGATTGAGCACAATCTGAAGATTTACCCCGACGCTCGGCCTGTACACCAGAAACCTCGGAAGCAATCTGTAGAGCGACAGAACTTCATCCGACAAGAAGTGAAGAAGTTGCTCGAAGCCGGATTCATCCGAGAAGTCTACCATCCAAAATGGCTGGCAAACCCAGTCGTTGTGCCTAAGGCCGGCGGGAAACTTCGGATGTGCATCGACTACACCACACTGAATAAGGCATGTCCAAAAGATCCATTCCCACTACCTAGAATAGACCAGATAGTGGATTCCACCTCTGGGTGTGAGTTGCTGTGTTTTCTAGACGCATATTCGGGATATCATCAAATCCGGATGTCTAGGGAAGATGAAGAACATACTTCATTCATCACAGTGGATGGATTGTATTGTTACACAGCCATGCCTTTTGGTCTCAAGAATGCAGCTTCAACTTTTGTACGAGCAATGTACAAAACTTTCGAAGAACTCATCAGAGACATAGTGGAGGTGTACGTTGATGACATTGTGGTCAAAGTCAAAAACAAGGAGTCCCTCTTGGATACCTTGCAGGCTGTCTTCGACAAGCTGCGGGCCACCCGCACGAAGCTAAACCCAGACAAGTGCGTCTTCGGGGTTAGTTCCGGAAAGCTTCTTGGTTTCCTGGTAAGTCACCGGGGTATAGAGGCTAATCCGGCGAAGATAAAAGCCATCGAAGACATGCGGCCACCAACCCGCATCAAAGACGTCCAAAAATTAACTGGATGTCTAGCAGCCCTCAGTCGATTCATTTCAAGACTGGCGGAAAGGGCACTTCCCTTCTTCAAGTTACTGAGGAAGTCCGGACCATTCCAATGGTCTGAAGAGGCAGAGAAGGCATTCCAGGAGCTGAAACAGTTCCTCACCACTCTACCAGTCTTGGTAGCTCCGAACCCTGGTGAGCCTTTATTGCTTTATATTTCAGCAGCTGACGAAGTCGTCAGTATGGTTCTGGTTGCGGAGAGACCGGAACTGCCCAATACTCAGGAATCCAGATCCCTTCGGGAGGATCCGGAGGTTCCCGAAAGCAGGTCTGGGTCCCAGCTCCCAGACTTGAATCCTCAAGAAGTCACTTCAGAGGACCCAGATCCTTCCGATAGGATCCAGGTCATTCCTGAAGAAGCTCCGAGTTCCTCCACCCAGAACCCGGAGGTCCTCGAATATAGTTTGGACCCCTCCGACAGGGTCCGGATCAATGGAGAGGAAGCTCCGGACCCCTCCGGGAGGGTCCGGACCGTTCAACGCCCAGTATACTTCATCAGTGAAGTGTTACATGATGCCAAGACTCGATACCTAGAGGTACATAAGATGCTCTACGCAGTTCTTATTGCCTCAAGGAAGCTTCGACACTATTTCCAAGCTCACAAAGTCTCGGTGGTAACCTCATATCCACTTCGAGCGATTCTGCATAATCCCAATTCAACTGGGAATATTGCAAAGTGGGCAGCGGAACTGGCTGAATTCGACCTCGAATTCATTCCAAGACAAGCAATCAAGAGTCAAGCGTTGGCAGATTTCGTGGCAGAATGGACTCCCTCTCCATCAAACTCTGGGGGCCCCAGCGAGCAGAAGAAGGAACCACAAGTTCCGGCCTTCACTAAGCCTCACTGGACCCTTTACTTCGACGGCTCCATGCAAAAGCAGGGAGCCGGAGCTGGAGTCCTTCTCCTCACACCAACCGGGGAGAAGGTAAGATACATGGTGCACCTTGATTTCAAGGCAACCAACAACATGGCGGAGTACGAAGCACTCATATATGGATTAAAGGTGGCACTATCCTTTGGTGTCAAGCAGTTGCTGGTCAAAGGAGATTCACAACTTGTTATCAAACAGGTGAAGGGTGAATGCTCCTGCAATAATCTCCAGCTGGCTGCTTATCTCCTTGAAGTCCAGAGGCTTCAGAAGGACTTCGAAGTCCTAGACCTTCACCATGTTCAGCGTGCTCACAACGCTGAAGCTGACGAACTCTCGACCAAGGCGTCAACCGGAGCTCCGGCTCCTGACGGAACCTTTGTCCGGAGGATGTCAAAACCCACAGTTCAGCCTGCCGAGCTGAACGAAGGGGGCGAGATCAGCATCCCGAAGCTGACGGTCCCGATGGCCCTGTTACCATGGCAGCCATCAAGGGTCGTAGGTGCTGCCGGAAGCTCCGAGCAACCCAGCACGCAAGACTCAAATGCTCAAGTCAGTTCCGATGCATGGATCTCGGAGATCCGGAACTACTTGAAAGACAACATCCTTCCTGACGATGATGTATCCGCTGACCGGGTAGTCAGATTGGCTAAAAGATACACGTTGGTAGAAGGGGATCTCTACCGGCGCGGTGCCAACGACATCCTAATGCGGTGCATCACAAGGGAAGAAGGCTGCGAGCTCCTCGCAGAAATCCATGGAGGCGAGTGTGGGAACCACGCGTCTTCCCGCACGCTGGTCGGAAAAGCCTTTCGGCACGGCTTCTACTGGCCAACAGCGCTCCAGGATGCTACTGAGCTAGTGAAGAAATGCAAAGCATGCCAATTTCATGCAAAGCAAATTCATACACCTGCTCAGCCCTTACAAATGATACCTCCTACGTGGCCTTTCGCCGTGTGGGGGATGGACATCTTGGGACCCTTCCCAAGAGCCGTCGGAGGTTACAAGTTCCTGTATGTCGCCATCGACAAGTTCACCAAGTGGCCGGAAGCTACTCCTGTTGTGACGATCAACAAACAATCTGCAATCAATTTTCTACAATCTATCGTGAGCAGATTCGGAGTCCCAAATAAGATCATCACTGATAATGGGACTCAGTTCACAAGCTCCTCATTTCAAGGATATTGCGAAGACCTCGGCATACAAGTTTGCTACGCCTCCGTAGCTCATCCTGCCAGCAATGGGCAAGCCGAGAGAGCAAACGCGGAAATCCTTAAAGGACTAAAAACGCGCACTTATGAGCGTTTGAAAAAGCACGGAGCTAATTGGATCGAGGAGCTTCCGCCCACTCTATGGGCTAACAGGACTTCTCCAAGTCGGGCAACCGGAGAAACACCCTTCTTCCTGGTGTACGGAGCAGAAGCGATCCTTCCTCCGGAGATCACCCTGGGTTCCCTCCGAGTCCGGACCTTCGACGAAGCCGCGCAGGACCAGCTCCGGCGTGAAGACCTAGACCTCCTCGAGGAGGGAAGGTGCCAAGCAGCTGTTCGGAATGCCCGATACCGCCAAGCTCTACGGCGCTATCATCAGCGGCATGTACATAACCGACAGCTCGAGGAAGGCGATCTGGTGCTACGGAGAATACTATCCAGAGAAGGGCAAAACAAACTCTCCCCCGGCTGGGAAGGACCCTTCCGAGTGATCAAAGTATCCCGTCCCGGAAGCGTTCGCTTGGCTACCGAGGATGGGACACCTCTCCCAAATCCTTGGAACATCGAGCACCTCCGTAAGTTCTACACTTAATTCCACGGAGGTGAGTCTTAAGTAACTTGAAGTGTATGTTATAGAGTCATTGTACAGAGTCGGGTAATTCCTCCGGGAGAGCAGCCGGACCTTTCCTGAAAGGTTTGAAAAGCTCATGCAACACTTGATACAGTCTCCGGACTAGAAGTGTAGCTAATTACCCTGGGTTAAACGAGAAACCAAACACACTTAGCCTGGTTCCGTACCCTAAGAGTGTACTCGTTTCCCATGTACCCCGGACCTATAATGAAAAACATCTTCATGTGAAATAGACTCCACGTGCATTCATTTTTGCATAGGCTCGACATTTTTATTTTTCTCTTTCTTGTCTATAACAGAAACGTGCAATTCTTAAGAAGTTCTAGTTTAACCGATTTATGTACGATTTGAGTTGAATTGTCGGATTTTTTAGATTTAAATGTCGTCTGTGGCCAACTCGCCTGAAAGCCGCCAAGCCATTCTAGGGCCGGAGTGCGCTATCGACTTAGCCTGGTCAAGCACCCTAAGTACGCCACTCTACCTACACCCCGGCAGGCCAAAGTAAGGTGGGTCCATGGACAATTAGATCTAAAAGAAAAGACAATTCACCCAATCATACTAAAAATCGTGTTCAACTTGAAATTCTCTTGAGAACCGTAAGCCGCAACGAAGTTATAGATAAGGAACGAATTTTACTGTTTTTCTTGGCCTAAGTGTGCAGGAAGAATAAACCCAACATTGATGGAGAAAAATTGGAGTTAACCAAGCTCCGACTCCCACCGGCGTTAACTTGAAGATGGTGAGAAGACTCTATCACTAGAGTCTGTTGCCAGCAAGCCAGGCGTGGCAAGGGTCATTGCCGGAGCTACTAAGCTCCGACACCTTGAAGTATTAACTATCGACACTCAACGTGTTGGTAGAGGCTATTGCCGGAGCTACTAAGCTCCGACAATGGGCAATGCCGGAGCTTCTAAGCTCCGATGACTTCAAGGGACCTTCACTA
Source organism: Tuctoria greenei (assembly GCA_036927565.1). NCBI lineage: Eukaryota > Viridiplantae > Streptophyta > Magnoliopsida > Poales > Poaceae > Tuctoria > Tuctoria greenei. Next base: position 128,599,372 of record JAYESD010000012.1, read on the forward strand.
TCGAAGACTTCGGACCTAAACTACACGAGTTCGAAGCAAATTTGTCTTCAACAAAACTCAACATCCTTTTGGTACATGTCCACAATCACATTGTGCACATCTACCAGGGGGCCAAGTGAAGACAAAGATGTTGAAGACAAAAAATGAAATTCACGAAAAATTGGGGATTTCATTTCATTTGAAGACCGGAGATTACATCTGGGGACAAAGGATTACAAAATTGAGGAAGAAGAGAAGATACAAATAAAGGCTAAGAAAGATAGTCCTAGACCCTATGGAAGAACTCAGCGACCTTCTGGGCGACCTCCGACACGCTGGCTCGGGTAGCTTCGCTTTCTCCTTCAACTGGGCCTTCAAGCACCGGGTCCAGAGGGAATCGGGGGTTCCGGCTAGTGTAGCACGTCAACACATATTCTGTGACGTTCCTAGCCAGGGATTGCCCCTCGACCTCCAACTGGTCCGCGATGACGTCGCCCACCTTGGAGAGCTTGCTGCCCGCAGCGCCCAACGCTTGCAGCGCAAGGTCCGGCTCCGGCTCCGGATCATCCGGAAGCACGGGGCTGAAACCCATCGGCGCTAGCGCGTCGTCGGCCTTGCTCAGGAACTCCCAAATTTGCAGGGAGTCCGTCTTCCTCAGGCCCTTCATCTCTTCCAAGGACCTCCGGGCCGCCGCCAGCTCCGAATTCTCGCGGGAGAGGCGCTCAACTTCTTTGGCGTTTTGCTGAATCTTCGCAGCAACCCGCTTTTCGAGTCTTCCGAGCTCCTCCTCCCGGAGGTGGATCTTGTTCCGGCGGTCGACCAGGTCTTTCTCCCTAGCCTCTATTTTCTTCTCCCGGGCGATGAGGGCACACTCATACTCGTAGAGTTCCTGCCCTCGCACCCAGGTCTTCTCCTCCTCTTCGAGGCAGCGCTCTTCCAATTTTTTAGCGCGCTCCTCGAGGCCCTTGTCCGCCAGAGCTGTCTTCTCGGCGAGCTCTTCTTCACGTCGCAAGACGTCATCCCGTAGCTCCAGGAGTTTTTGCTCCTCATCCTCGAGCCGCTTTTCCCTTCCCTCAAGCGCTTCTCGGCGCTTGATGAGTGCGGTACTGATGGCTTCGAGTTGATCGTACCGGGCGTTGGCCGCATCATTGGCAGCTTTAGCTTGGTCGTGGTACTCCCGGGATTGGGCGTCGAGGTTGTGAGTCATGCTCTCCCTCTCGTCCAGCATCTCACCCCAGAGCTCCAAGCGGACCTTCTCCCGCTTGATCCATTCCTTGTCCGCAGCAATCCTCGACTGCGCCAGCTTGGTCTCGAATTGGAGTCTATTACGCCACCTCCTCAGGGTTTGGCGCTCCTCTTCAAGAACCTTGCTGTCGTGGAAGAAGGCTAGTTGGACTTGGCGCAGACTGGAGCAAGCGTTGTCGATGGACATCGACAGCGAGATGGGCTCCGGACCTTCTGGGGTCTCCTCCGCTGGTTCCAGCGGGTCTTCATTTACAAAAATTGGGTCCCACTCTGCGAGAGCGGAACCCCGAGCTTCCAAGGCACTAGGGCCCTCCTCCGGGATGGCCTCAGTCGCCACTGAAGAAGGTCCCGCCACCAAATCTTCATTCGCCCCCTCAGGCTGGGGGCCGGCGACTTCGTTCAGGCACTCTGGCTCCGCCACGGGTACCATCGACGTCGTCGCCTCCAATGGCTCCGGCCGGGACGCTTCTTCTGAGGGGAGCTCAAGCTCCCCTGCCTCCACCACCACCGGCTCTGCAGCCGGCGCTCCAATAACTACCGGCCTTGCGACCGGAGCTTCAGAAGTAACCGGCTCAATTGCCGGAACCACTTCAACTTCCGGCTCGCACGCCGGGGCTTCAGCTGCCTCCGGCTCGACCGCCGAAGCTCCAGCATTTTCCGGCTCTGAAGCCGGGACCGCTACTTCCTCCGGCTCGACAGCCGGAGCATCTACTTCTGCAGCACCAGGGCCCGGAGCTTCAACCTCCGGAGCGGGTGCCGCTGGCGCATCTTCAATCCTGTGGTCCGGCGCTACCATGGGAACTTCTGGAGACGACTCGAGGTCCATGACCACGACAGCCGGCGCCGGAGCTGTCGCAGCCTCCGCCTGAGGCGGCACCGGGGCTGGAGCAGAAGCCCTCGCAGCCTCAGACACTGTGGCTGAGGGCGGAGCTTCACTCCCCTTCTTGGGAACGCTGCAGATGAAGAATGAAGAAATTGAGCAAACAGATGCTATAATTAAAAGTTAATTGAGGTAAGCAAGAAAAATTACCTTGGGAGGTTCACGCACCAGCTTGCGCGAAACCTCTTTCCCGGACGTTCCGGGCTGGCCACGGTCGGCGTAGGAGCTCCGGGAGGACTCCCAGGACTTGCCGTAGCCGCGGGCGTTTCCCGGGTCGGAGCTCTCCTTGACCGGGAGGAACTCCTAGACCTGGAGGCCCTCACCGCTTCTCGAACCGGAGTCGCATGTCCGGAGCTGGCACCTCCGGAGGGACCCATCACGGGGACAGCCGTACTCCGGGAGGATCCCACCGCCGGAACAGTAGCGCTCCGAAAAGACCCCACCACGGGGACAGACGCTACAGCAGCGGAGGACCCTCCTTCCTGAGGACGGGGAACTGGCGGGGAAGTAGCAAGCCCGACGGACCTCCCGTCAGCATGACGCAACTTCCTCTTCCGGCTCTCTGGCTCCTCCGCCAGCTCCTTGCCCTTGCCGGTGACCTCAGCTCTTGGCTGAGAGACAGGGGCGGAGCCGCCTTCCGACAACCCGGGGATCGCCAACGAGGCGGTCGATCTTCTCTCAACGACGCCAAGGTCGTCAAGCGCGGGCATCTTCCGCCGGAGCTCCCTGCAGAACTCAACTTCCTCGTTCAGGGGGAGGAAAGCCGGTGGCGGAGTCAAGTACGCTCCGTCTACATCGATGCCGTGCTGGAATTTCTTGAGGTGAAACTCCAAGGACTTCCCCACCATGCTGGACTTCAACCCGGTTTCAACCCGGTCTTCGTCCATCACGCTGTTGAGGGCCCAGGCGAGCTTCTCCCTCCTCTTCAGCGGTGCCCACCTGTTGAACAGGAAGTTGCAGAACACCGCCTGGGGAGTCAATCCTCCCTCCACACATTGGCGGATCCTTGATAGGACGGGATCGAAGGCTGCCGCCAGCACCGGAACTTCGCTCCACACTGACGTGTCAATGCCAGGCAGACCGTCTGGCAACTCCAACCGCTCGTGCTCCTCCACCCGGACAACTACCCAATCTTTCTTCCAGTCATCCCACTTCCCGGAAGGGAACGACCGGAGGTACTTGAACGGGCACTTCTTGCGCTTCACAAAGTAGTAGAAGCCAAGGTACTCGTCACTTCGGCCGGTGGTTTGGACGGTGAAGAAAGTGCGGAAGAGCTCGATGCAGGGAGGAATGCCCACCCACATCTCGCAGAAGTGGACAAAGATGGACACAAGGAGAAGGGAGTGAGGGCCAAGGTGGTATAGCTGTAGACCGTAGAAGTCCAGCAGCATCAAAAAGAAGGAAGAAAATGGTGGGATCAACCCCACCATGGCATACGATGAAAAGTATACCATTTCGCCGGAGTGCTCCTTTTTAAAGGGAAGCTCTCCTCCGGTGCGGATTGAACGGTTGAAGAAGTCCGACGACCACCCCATGAGGGTTCGGACCTTCTTCAGATCGCTCTCCGTCTTCAAACGACTCTCACGCAGACCCAACTCCATCGCAGCACAGCTAGGCGAGAGAAGAAAAGCAAAGCACGAGTTGGGAGTTTGAGCGCAAGAACAGATGGAAAGCGTAAAGAACTCCCGACGGTGCGCTTTCCTTCTTAAGTAAGCCCTCGCAACGCTTGGATGGAAACTGCAGGGGAGTTAAGCATACTACTCAAGAATTCGACCCAGCCGATGACAAGAGGGCCCGGGACCACCCTGACGATCAAGTCGAGGCTCTTACCCAGGCGAACAGTTGTCATCACGAGGCGGGAAACCCAAAGGCGGCGGACTGACAAGGCGCGCGGAACCGATACGGTTTCCGTATCGGGAACCGACGACCTTCAATTGCGAGAGATCCGCACGTCAAAGATCTTATCTGCCGCCTGAGGTGCGCCACGCGTCGGGACTCAACCATAAAGCCCCGCCAAAGGCACCTCCGAAGACTCTTGAAGACCCAGTTCAAGAGTCACAAGTATGGACCCACCTCCGACGGAACGACTTCATCCCGTTGGCCTTCCCCGGAGGTAGGTCCAGGGGGCCACTGTCGGTACCCTAAAAACCATACACCCCCTGAGGTTACAAAGATCTCAAGGGAAGGACATCAACTCAAATTGAAGACCCTTGGGGGCCCACTCGCCAGACGTGACCGGACCCGCTTCTCCAACATGGTTAACCTCTAGGTTGCCACGTGTACTGTCAGCCCAGAGCTATTACCCGCAAGGGTGAAGCTCCGGGCCAAGTACTGAAACGGCACCTCCGGAGGTAGCCCCCGACCGAGAGAAGCTCCGGACATGACACGTGCCAGGTCACCCCGGAGCTTCCCGCTTCTCCCAAGCAAGCTCCGGAGCTGCCACGTGTCCATACGTCGGAGCTAAACCGCTTCAAATCCCCGGGAGACGTTGTAACGGCTCCGGATCTCCAAAGGACAGCTGCAGACTTCAAGACCCGATTAATTATCATTAATTCCACATTAATGACACTTAATCGGATGATATTAACACCTGTAACGGCACTGTCGGAGCCGTTACAGGGTTATTAACAACAATTAATCTCGTGTATCAATACTAATAACCGCCAGGGCCACATGTCGGGCCAGGCTGACTTGTAACGGTTGGTCCTTGTACTATAAAAGGACAAACCGACGATACACAGGGAGAACTCGAGAACTCTCAGAAGCTCACAAGTTAATACAACAAACACACACCCGTGGAGTAGGGTATTACGCTCAGGCGGCCCGAACCACGTAAACCACCGTGTCACTCGTGTCCAAATCGCATTTCACTTTCTTAGATCTCCGCGCGCCCAGACCGAACCACAAACTCCTTCAAACACTTCTCATAGTGTTAGGGGATCTGCCGACTCCAACAGTCGACAAATGGTTATAATAGATATTGGAGTATACATTTTGATAAGTTTATGCAATGAGTTACATAAACTTTTACCGCAAATCAATAGTTATTGACTTTTCAAATATGCATTACGATCAAATTTGTAAGTTAGTATACATGTCGTTCACGTCATGGATAATAATCCTCACACTGTTGTGCATGTCGTCAACGCCATGAAAAATATATCTTGTGCCACTCTGGCTCGCCGACAGGGCCGTTTTTTGCTACGGTAGTTGAATTTTGTCCACGCCATGGACCAATGGCGAAGTTAGAGCTCCGAACACCCGTGTGCACACTACAATATACCTACATGCTCAGTTGTATGAAAGTGCATAGGCTGAGTTGATTTTCACTTCATCAGCCCTTTGTAGCAGTCTAGTGGTGCATGTTTTTGGCTCAAGGTTGTGCACTTATGGTCAAAATTTGATGATGTCAATTAAATTTTGATTTGCAGCCTGGTGCCGGTGCACCAGGGGAGCTCCATGTAGCTTTGCCAGTGTCACGGACAATTTGCCACCATTTCATTCATGTAATGGACAAAATTCACCGATTTGTCCATAACATGGACGACATGTGGTCACTTTGACAAAATTTTCAAACCGTGGAATATTTTTATTAAATTCATATATTATTAAAAAAATCGGTGAAGTGGAGCCCGACGGGATTACAAGGCACCCGTTGCCTCAGGTTCTATCCACACCGAAAACACGAACCGACACCATGCACTTGACTACTTACTCGACATGGCGATCAGGGCTCGCGTCCTGCTCGCGGCATTAGCAACACGGACATGGATCCCCTGACTTTACTGCACCTGTGACTTGGTCACTGACATATGGGACCCACTAGCTCTGGTCCCATATGGCAGTGACAAAGTCACGGGTCGTTTAAAGTCAGACGATCCCCTTCCTAGCGACACTGGCCGGGCTGAGCCTGCCAAGGCCGGTGCCGCGGCCCACGGCGTCTATGGCGGCACAAGGGACGGTATCACGGCGATCTACAGCTTTGGCCTCCTTCAGGAGGGTGACGTCACCGGCATGCAGTACACCACGGGCCTTCCCTACGGCTCTGCCATCGCTAGCGCCACCGGACGATGTTCCAAGGGGGACACCTCGTGATCGACTTTCTTACCAAGGATCTTGGCCCACTGCTCATCCCCTACCTCAACAAGGGCGCGGACTTCACACGCGGCGCTAATAAATTCACCGTCGTGGACGCGTGCGGCGGCGCTCGCAAGGAGAGGCGTCGTCGTAGTTCCCCGCACCAAGAGCTCCCCTGGCTGTGTCCAGCTACAATGGTTCAGAGACGGATTAATCACAACAAAACGATGCTCCTGGTGACGAAGCTGTGTATGCTAGTCCCCTAGTACACAGCCGATGAGTAGGCGCTGAATGGAACAACACGGCCAATGCAATGCAAGCGTTTGATCCACGATAGGAGTAGTACCCTCTTCCATGCAAGCAGTTGGCACCTGACCTGACGAAGCTATCTCCAGCAGCAGCCTGCATTCTATTCCGTTCACACCAACAGTTCATACGACTTCTGAAGAGATATTATTATTCGTAAGAGAACAACGAGACATACATAAAGAGAATTATAACAGTATATACAACTATGTACTGTCCACGTTACAAATTATCTGCAAGTTCATACACGGTATTAGCCAGTAAGTTAATCGGTTTGGTTAAACCTATTATGTGACCTAAATGAACAATGCAACATATTTCAGTCTTGGCTACTAAATAAAACCATTGCTCTATCAACATCAGTCACCTAAATGAATGCAACATAATTCAGTCTTGACTACTGAATAAAACCATTACTCCATCAACATGTCACTAATTCAGTCTTGACTACTGAATAAAACCATTTACTGAATGTAACTGGAAACGGCAGCAGGTAAATTCTGCCTGCTTGTTACTAATTCAGTGTGACCTCCATCCATACAACATATAAATGCTGGGCAAGAAGCTCGGGGTTTTCTACAAAAACAACCATCTGGTGATCTGGATGGGACTAGCTGCTAGCCATTTCTGCCTTATGTATGTTCCCAGCACGACAGAGCTTGCTAGCCATAATTACGTTTTCCTGTAGTGACATTGCACCCCGTCAAATGGAAACGATAACCCCATTGATATCTCGCTAGCTGTCGGTTATGCTCGACGACCACAATAAAATCCCTCTGCCCCTCAGAACGAAACGTACGTAATCGGCGTTCCACTTTGGTGGTTACCATGGATCTTCTTCTCGGACGATGCGCGCTCGCCGTGGCGTCGTTGTTCCTCCTCGTGGGCTCCTCGTCCACCTCCTGCCTTGCGGCGACGGTGGACGGCATTACCGCCATCTACAACTTTGGGGACTCGATATCGGACACGGGCAACCTCATCCGAGAAAGACGCGACGGGATGCTGCAGAACATCGCCAAGCTTCCCTACGGAATGGACATCGGCGGTCCTACCGGCCGTTGCTCCGACGGATACCTCATGGTCGATTTCCTTGGTAAATTAGCTAGTCTTTTATAACATTAATTCGTCGTAGCCGTTGGCATTTGTTCTCGTGTATTAATTCTCGTGATGAGATACACGAGTAGTAGTGACCGGTGAATCGTGATTTGCAGCTAAAGATCTCGGTCTGCCACTCCTCAACCCGTACCTCGACAAGAGCGCTGACTTCACGCACGGCGTAAACTTCGCGGTCGCCGGAGCCACCGCCGTCAACACGGCAGCGCTCGCCAAGAAGGGGATCACCATTGCCCTCACGAACAGCTCCCTCGACGTTCAGCTGAAGTGGTTCAAGGATTTCATGGCCTCCACCACAAAATCTACTCAAGGTAATGATAGTTACTATTCACGTACCAGTGCATTCGATCTCATGCATGGCCTAAATTAAAGTGTTGTTTGTTTCACATACGCGTGCATCGATCGTTTTCGTGCCGCCGCAGAGATCAGGGAAAAACTGGCGAGTTCACTAGTCATGTTGGGGGAGATCGGTGGAAACGACTACAACTACGCCTTCCTCCAGACATGGCCATCAACTGCGGACGGATTGAGCCTCGACAGCATCACCCGTATGGCTATAAGTATAGAACTGGCCGCGGGGCTTGTATCCGAAGTCGTGCAGTCCATAACTAAAGTAGCCAAGGTAATACATACATGCATCATCTACAGAAAAAAAATCCAAGCATTTTTCCACGTACCAATTCCAATTCTCGCGTATAATAATCACCACATGTACAGGAGCTGCTGGACATGGGCGCCGTCCGGATGGTCATCCCGGGCAACTTCCCGGTGGGGTGCATCCCGGTGTACCTCGCCACGGTGAACGTGACGGACCCGCTCGCGTACGACGCCGACGGCTGCCTCGCCGTCCTGAACGCCTTCGCCGGGCTGCAGAACGCGCGGCTGCTGGAGGCCGTCAGGGCGCTGCGCCAGGCGTACCCGGACGCCACGATCGCGTACGCCGACTACTTCCGCGCCTACCGCACGATCCTCCGCGAGGCGCGCGCGCTGGGGTTCGACGCCGCGCGGACGCGGACGGCGTGCTGCGGCGCCGGCGCCGGCGCGTACAACTTCGAGCTCGGCAGGTTGTGCGGCGCGCCGGGGGCGGGCGCGTGCGCGGACCCGGGCGCGTACGTCAGCTGGGACGGCGTGCACATGACGCAGCGCGCGTACGGGGTGATGGCCGAGTTGCTGTACCGCGGCGGGCTCGCGAAACCGGCGCCGATAAAATGGCCTGCGCATTGAATCCGGGCGCGCGCGCTCGTGCATGGTGTCGCGGCACGCGGCAACGTTATGGGTGATGAAATGGTGGTGTCAATAACTAAACGGATTTGTTCCTCTACACGTCGTGGTCAGCTTCTCTGTTCGTAGGCTATAATTTTGCTATTGCTGGCCCAGGCGCTCACCTCCGGATTTCCGGGTTGGTATTGGGGGTACAAGCTATTTTAGGCCCATGAATACTAGCCCGTGAAAATGGTAGGATGAAGTCTGCGATTGGCATTGGAACACTTCTAATGGTAAATATAATGGGTACTACCTTTTTTGTGTTGTATAAAATTGATCTCTTTCGTATGAGTATGCGTGAAATGAACTGAACCACATGGAAAATAAATTGTTTCAGCATTGCAAAAATATTTACTTTGGAGAGCTAATAGTTAGAAGCTTTGATATCAATATTTTGCAGAAAAGAGTTTATCATTCATCTCCGTGACATGATGTGGTCATGTTGTCAAAGAAGTTAAATACAAATTTAATGATTACTTGACTGTGGATTGTGTCTGAACTGAGGATCTATCACTTCATTGATTTTATGCTCAGTTTCTGGTTGCCATTTTTTAGCCGACCCCAGCGTGCTTGGGACAAAGGTTTGGTTGTTGCTGTTGTTGTTTGTGGTGGCATTTTTCCTATAAATTGTGTATGGTGTATTTGAGGACCTTTGCCATGCTATTGCTAATGCTATCCACTGACACATAACTTAAGAACAAGACTAGAATGTTTCTGTTACTAGATCGGTTTAGATTTATGAAGGTGGAAATTCCAGTTACGCATGTGAGCCACAAAGGAAACATGGATTATATCCTGTGCTTATTGTAATACAGGATGGCTTGGGTGACACAATCCGTGTTTCCCTCACAGAACCGCCAGAAGAAGAGATTGATCCTTGCCGGAGATTGGCAAATCTTGGGGCGCAGGCTGCAAACCTTCAAATAAGGGTGGTAATGCACTTTCACTTTCCCTTATTTTTCACATATTCAGTCACCATATAGTAAATATTAGTACTTACCACTTATGCTTTTCTATAAGCATTTCTCAGTTTCTTATTGGTATTCTTTTTCCATGGGCCCCATTTGAAGAAAAACACAGGCATTATTTCGATTTCCAGCGTAGAAGTGGTCAATTGCCTTTGCAAAAGGAGGTCGGTGAAAAAAAAATCCATAGTCTGATATTTGAAACTAATACTGCACGACTTCCATCAATTGCGATTATTACAGGGTGAGGAAGTAGATTACAGAAATGTCCTGCATCGTGATGGGTCTGTACTGATGTCAGTTTCTTTGGACCAGTTGAAGGTAACTCACACCATTCTACTCATGTCGTGAAATTTTCTGGAACGTTACTACCACAGACAATTTCAGCTTGGCGACATTAATTTTATAATTCACACTAAGTTAACTCGACCAATATATTTCTTGTTTTCTATGTCTTTAACAACTGAATGTAATGATGATCTTTTTTTCTTATTTGCCAGGCTCCTGAGCTCCTTTATAGGTCTCTAGCGGCAAAGCTTGTGGTTGGCATGCCTTTCAAGGTCTAATCTGTGCTGTTATGTGCTAACACATCACATTTCTATTTGGACTTCAGTTTAAACTGGTATTTCTTCAATGTGCATCAGGATCTTGCTACAGTAGATTCCATTCTTTTGAGAGAGCTTCCCCCCTGTAGAAGATGCTGAAGCTGTGAGTTATATCCTTGCAGCCGTATATGTATAACATGCTATTCCATTTTTTTAGTTTTCCGCTATAATTTGACTTATTAATGTGTACAGAGGCTTGCACTGAAAAGATTAGTTGACATCAGCATGGGTGTGTTGGCCCCCTTATCAGAACAGTTGACAAAGCCACTCCCACATGCAATTGCAATCGTCAACCTTGATGAACTGTCAAGTGGTGCCCACAAACTTTTGCCAGAAGGTACTGATTTGAATTGAACTATGATATTGCTATATATGCATTTTATAAAATGTTGTTGAGCTTTTTGTTTCTGCAATTGTTTAGCCTAATTTTTCTATTTTCTTATGTGTAGGCACTAGATTAGCTGTCACCCTTTGAGGAGATGAATCTTATGACCAGCTAGATATCCTTAAAGGTGTTGATATAACAGTGCTGCTACATAACGTTCCATATGGTGAGGAGAAGACTGGCAGAGTACACGCTGCTAGGAGGTAAGCAAACAGTGGGGTCAATAAAAAATGCTCTATCCAACAAGTGAAAGTTCTTTCTAGGAATCATTTCTAATTCATCGCACTTAAGAATCTGATGTTCCCTAAGATGTTTTTCCTTCGTTCTTTTTATCGTATTTTATAATTTTGATGTTCTGCAGGTTATTTGAGTACTTACAGACAAATGACTTGAACTTTCCTGTGATCCATCACATGGAGTTCCCTGAAGTCATCGACAGGTGACTATAAATATCCATATTTGTTCCAGCTTGGAATTGTGGAGTCTGGTTTCTTGTGCTTATTATACTCGAATTAAATGCAGAGATGATCTTGTCATTCGTGCTGGGACCAATGTTGGTGCTCTTCTAGTTGATGGCCTTGGTGATGGTGTACTTCTTGAAGCTGCTGACCAGGACTTTGAGTTCCTGAGGGACACGTCTTTCAACTTGCTTCAGGGTTGCAGGATGCGCAACACAAAAACTGTACGTCGATGAGTTCTTTGGATTTTTTTTTAATATACGATTTTTAATCCAAAATTTTATTAATAACTGTGGATTTAAAAAAATTGCAGATATGACCCACCGTCGTATGAGTCTCATACGACGTAACGAATGTCGTATGAGGCTCATACGACGGTCCGACGTGGCTGCCACGCGGGCAACGGTCGCCGCGCAAAACGAGGCGGCAGCGAACGTCGTATGAGCCTCATACGACTTTCGCTAACGGTCGAACCGTCGTATGAGGCTCATACGACGGTCTGCCGCTTATAAGCCCCGCCCCCGCCCCTGCCTCGCTCCCACCCGCCGCCCCCGCCCCTGGCTCGCTCACACCCGCCGCCTTCCTTCCTCCCAGCCGCTTTGCCCGCGACCTCCACCACTCCCGCACGCGACTCTCACCTTTTTCGTCTCCGATCCGTCGTCCTCGGATCCTCGCGACTTCGGTATTGATTTTGCCACCGTACATTTATGTTGTTTTGTTGTCTATATAATATGAATGCGTATTATATTATTATATTTGTTTGTATGAATGTATAGTGTTGATAACACACGCGACATAATCTATTGTATTTAATTTTTGTACACGTTGTTCATGCATATAGTGTATTGTTGTCAATATAATATAATTGTATATTATTACTCGTTGTGCACGCCATTGTTGTCAATATTATATGAATTTATATGGTTCATGCATATAGTTTAATATGAATTATGTTAATATTCATGCGAATGTCATGATTACGGTAGAGTACATTATTGCAGCATGTTTTGTTAATGTATTATTCGTTTAATTAAAATGTATTCGTTTTTTGATATGATTTTTTAGTTTATAATTGTGTAATATATATTATATTATGTTTTATTAGTAGTTATAAAATATTGTCATACATTACAGAGGAGCGTAAAATTGCTCCTGTAGTTACAAATGTGTGGCAAATATATACGTTTTATAGAGTCAAATTAATTTGGTTAGAGTAGATTATAATACGTTTGTTTATATTGAATACAGTAGGAATGTCGGATAAATTAATGTTTCGTATTTTCTACGGAGAAGGCACGCTTGTTTATGGGTCAACTGGGGTTGATATGTCTGCTTGGACGTCGTTGGTGAGAGGGATAGCAAGACCAAATGAGAGGTCATTTGGTAGTCTGGAGAAATGGCTGATTAAAATGTTAAACCTTGATGAACAAGTTTATCAAGTGAAACTGAAAGGGTTGATTAATCGAGCAAGATATGGATGTTATTGGGATTTCGTTCCTATTAAGGGGACACAGAATTGGAGGAAATGGGTAGATACAGTTGTGGAGCGGGGTTGGCCGCTGGTGTTTCTTGCGCAAGCAAAAACGAAAGAAGTTGAAGATTCAGCTGAAGCAGACGATATGGAAGATACTGAGGTAGAGGTTGAAGGCGGAGTGAACCAGATGCAAGAAGACCCACTTGGTGTCGCTGATGAAGGAGAGCACATCGAAGATTTAGTTGAACAAATTAGAATTGAGGACATGGAATATGAAAATGTTATTGAAGATGACTCTTCTGATGATGAGAATGATATTATCATTCCTGCAGACTGGAACAATGCAACCCCGAGTAATTTAGCAGCTGCAGAAAAATATTCTGGGTTATCTGGATATCATGAGAACCAGTTAACACAAGGAGATATTTTTAAAGACAAAGATGGTTTAAAAGATGCAGTAAAATATTGGTCTTTGTCTGTGCAGAGATCATTTACAGTTTACAAGTCTAGTCCAAAATTATATGATGTGAAATGTGTGTTCCCAACTTGTCCTTTTCGAGTTCATGGTTTCGAGGAGAAGTGGACGAAGCTTTGGAAAGTTTCAAAAATGGTTGATCACACATGTCAGTTGCAGGAATTGGAGAAGTGCAACGGTGCTTTGACCTCAGATTTCATTGCAAATCATATGTATGCCCGTATAGTGGACAACATACAGTTTGAACCAAAATCAATAATAGCCACTATTGAGGAAGAGTTCAAGTACACCATCAGTTACTCTAAAGCATGGAGGGCCAAACAGAAAGTGATTGAACAAAGATTTGGTACTTTTGAAGCGTCTTATGATAACCTTCCAAAGTTGTTGCAGACCATTCAGGAAAAAAATGTTGGTACTTTTTACGACATTATGGACATGCCGCATAGAAGTGTGTCTGGGAAGTTGTATCTGCACCGTGCATTCTTTGCATTAGGCCAATGTATTGCTGCTTTCAGACATTGTCGACCAATACTCTGCATTGATGGTACATTTTTAACTGGAAAGTACAAAGGTCAAATTCTTACTGCTATTGCAGTTGATGGGACCCAACAGGTGTTGCCTGTGGCCTTCGCATTTGTGGAAAGTGAGAACACTGAAAGCTGGTATTGGTTCCTTAGTCGGGTCAAGATGGCTGTAGTTCAAGAACGTCCTGATGTCTGTCTCATACACGATCGTCATGCTGGATTGCTTAAAGCAATATCTGATTTGAAATTTGGATCCTCGGATCGGGGACATCAACCTTATTGGATAGACATTCAATCAAGATATTGCATGAGGCATTTAGGTGCCAACTTTTTTAGCCACTTCAAGAACAAGCAACTTATGAATTTGTTCAAGATGTTGTGTAGTCAAAATCAGGAGAGTAAGTTTATTGCTCTTTGGAAACGTCTCGACGAATTGACTTCTGGCAGTGCAGAAGCATCTTCAAGCACTAGCAATCCTCGTGACATTTCACGCAGAAACTTCTCTCATTGGATTCGGCGCGAAGCGAAAGAGAAGTGGTCCTTGTTATACGACACCAATAGTGCTCGGTATGGTATCATGACAACTAATTTAGCTGAGGTAATATCCATCATTCCTAAGTGTTTTAGTTGTGTTAGTTATGTATTTCATCATGCTAATGCAGTGATACGAAATGCAGATATACAACTGGGTCATTCGCGGTTTAAGAGGGTTACCTTTGGTTGCTATTGTTGAGGGCATTTTATATGGGACATGCAAATATTTTCGTCAACGTTATGCGACTGCTATTTCAGCACTGAATAATGTGAATTTGGCTTATTCACCATACATGTGCAAATACATGGAGAAGAAGATTGAAAAGGCCCGATTTCATCGCGTCAGACCTATGGGTACCGCAGAGCACAGGTTTGAAATCCTTTGTAGGGATAAGGACCGTCGTGGTGCTAACCGTGTTAGAGTTGTTCAACAGTGCATACTTCATCAGCATGATTGCACGTGCACATGCATGAAGCCACAACTCTTCCATAGACCATGTTCCCATGTGATTGCAGCTTGCTCATTTACTAACTTGACAGTGACCAATTACGTTTCATACTACTTTCAGAAAAGTGTTGTTGTCAGTACATGAAATGCAGAGGTATATGGATTTGGTAATCTGAGCTCATTTACCATGGATTTAGGCCTTGATGCTATGCGAGCACCTGACATCTCGCGGTTGAAGCAGAAAAGAGGTCGACGTCAAACTCGTCGTATCAGAAACGATATGGACGAGTCAGAACTTGCGAGATTCCAAGGAAGATGCAGCAAATGCAACCAAATTGGCCATACGTACAAAAAATGCATTACCAACACAGAGCCAAATGTGGTTGAAGCTGGACCATCTGGGGATCCGCAGAGTGGACGGCGTCCTCGTGCTAGGAAGACAACTACGTTTAGGGATGGAGATGGCGATGTGATGTGATGTCAAGTATTTTATGTATTTGTAGCACTTACTCTATCTATGTTAAGTGAACTAAGTGTATCGGTGTAAGTGAACTAAGTGTATCGGTGTTATGTATTTGGATTATGTTATGATGTTATGTGAACTCCAGTTAGATGCATATGAACTTTATGTTATATATGTTAATATGTTGTTGATGTCATTTAACTTTAGCTCAAAATGCACTTCATGTTATAATTTTTTCCGTACTTGACAATGTAGGTATGGTCGGCCCACAGCGAGAGTGTCCCGAGCTACTTTCGTCTCGAGTTGACTTGACCCACCGCGGTTACCGAGTCTCTGTAGGTCAGGAGTTGCCCGTCCTTCGTCCCCAGGTTCCTATGAAATTCTGGAAGATAGACGATCGATGGATTCCCAGGTACTTCTTTCTTTCATACTTCATGATCCATTGTACATGAAAACATGTTCTCATCCGATTTGTTTTGTAATCAGGTTGAGTGCAGCAGACCTGCTGCCCATATGTCGGCTAGTTGAGAGGAGACCGTTCGATCCGGAGGATCGCAAGTACCGTTTTAGCTTCGACAAAGCCCTCTTGTTTGGGTCGATTCTGTTCACCAACAGCCATGGTGACTCGGTGGATAGACATCTTATTCCGTTTGCTAGAGTTGTAGCTGAGTCCACACCACAGGACATGCCTCAGTACAGTTGGGGGTCAGCAGTGCTCGCTGCCACGTATAGAGGACTCTGTGACGCGTGCACTAAGGTAGCAAGCAACGCTGTCCTCACGGGTTGTCCGTTGCTCCTACAGCTGTGGGTTTACGAGCGCTTCATGATTGGACGACCTGAAGTCGTCCCAGAGCCGTATGATGGTGATGAGTACGGTGAGCGACCGGATGACGGCCCTACTATGGGTACTTTTTGGGTACACCGTGCGGTACGTACATATTTTTAGTTACACTGACAATTTGTACGCTAATTCAATTTGTACGCTTATGTTATACTGACAACATATATGATTTGCAGCGTGAGTGGGGTAACAAGCAAATGCACAAGGTGTACGCCGGATTCAGCAAAGAGTTTGATCGGTTACAGGCCGACGAGGACGTCCGATGGACACCGTACGGTATGGACGAGCACGACCAGCGAGCACCGAGGGGGCTTGCATTGCTGTGCTACAGAGACTCGGATTACTGGCTCACTAGGAAAGCTCTGGTGTACGACATCTTCGTCGAGGAGTACGCACCACACCGCGTGTTGCATCAGTTTGGCTTACAGCAGGCTTTCCCGGTCATTCCACATTCTCTTGTGCCTTCTTCAGTACATACGTAAGTGCTTCATCCCATCTCTATTTACTCATTTAGTTGTACAAATTTAATGTACATATTTCTCATACAGGTACGGCCGTAAGGGTACGTCTACGCCCGGAGTGTGGGCAGAGCGCATGCATCCGTGGCTGTTGCAGTGGTCCCAGGCACTAGTCGACGTCGTGCAGGAGACTAGACCGTTCTCACACGAGGTGTACGAGGAGTACTTACGGTGGTTTCTTCCTCGCACCCGAGCAGTTCTCGGACACACTCCTGCGGAGCGACAGCCGCACGTACCCAGGGTGGTAGATACGTATCCGCGGCATAGAGATGAAGCTACATCAATGGCGGTAAGAGCTTTCATATTGTAGTTACTTTGCGTACTTTAACGTATAGACATTACTTAATTAAATTGTTTCTCTGATTACTTCTCATGAATGTGAAGATGCATCGGGTCCGTCTCATTGCTGAGCAGTCCGCAGCAGGACTTCAGCGTTTGAGACAGGGGATATCGATGACTTCGTCGGACATGGTACACGTGCTCCATAACATCTACAGCAACGCGGTGGAGAGCTTACGGTTGCCTTGTTGTACACAGTCCTGTGTACAAGACACTACGTTGCCTTCAGCACAGCACATGAGGCGTCACAGCACAGCAGGTACGAAATGCGTATCAAATTAATTTTTTTAAACATTAGTAATACTGTACTGACGACATTGTTTTCGCAGGCACATCTACGCAGGTACCTACGTCGACGACCCCACACGTTACAACCTTTGCAGGGACGTCTACACAGATCTCTGGTCCCGACTTCGCAGGCACGTCGACACAGGTGCCTGCTTGGAGTTTGGACTACGCAGGCACGTCGACACAGGTGCCTGATTGGGGTCAACACTTTACGGATCCCTCGGCACAGGTACCTGCTTGGGGAGCTCCGCATATCCCACAGACGGACGCAGGTACGATGTAGAATAATTTTTCTCATTCATTTATATTTTCGTAATTTGAGTTTGTACTGATAATTATTCTATAATTGCAGGTACGTACAGAGCGGACTTTGAGACTACGATGTCCGACTCACAGACGCAGCACGACACTCCTCCGATGACACCTTTCCAGGTCGAGGACTTCCTCGTTGATATAGCGCAATACGATACACTTCATGGGTCTCAGTTGGCCGGTGCTCCCATTCCGACTCAGCAGACTCAGCAGTTTCAGACACCGGAGCAGGCTGGCCGTCCGCAACGGCAGAGGAGACCGCCACTAGACATTTCATATGACCGGGCTCATGTGAATGCTGCGCGTAGGGCCGACAAGCGTGGTAGACGTTAGTGTTATGTACGACGTATATGTGTGACTTATGATGTACAAAACTTATGTTCTATTATATTACTTCATTATGTTTCTATTCTATGGTGTTTCGCATGGAAAGGAAGTATTACATACTACGCGTTACTTAAAAAACTAAAGCAAACGAGTATCTTATTGAAATTGAAGGCATAGGAACATTTAAACGATTCATAAGATGGAATAATGAAACATAGTTCGTAACTAGTACATTTTCACTTGTGGTGAGGACATTCACAGGACATATTGTTGCACTTAGGACTAGTATCATCCTCCAATTGTTCTAACTCCATATCCGCAATATGACCTACTAATTCTCGGTTTCGATTTTGCAAATATTTTATGTAATCTTGAATAGGCTTGATAGGTACTGGATCAACCCACAATGTGTATCCGCAGTTATCTTCATCGAAATAAGACTACAAAAACAAATTTAAAGTAAACATAACAAAAAGAAATACGTGAACGTACACAAAAACGATATGAACTTACTGCACGACCCACAGGGCAACGAAAGAATCGACGACCGCTATCCTCTTTTCCATCCATCATTTGCACCAAACAATCCAGGCCGCAACGACACTTGGGCCATTCTTCTTTGGTACTATCATATGGACGAAGAGGATTAAACACACCAAAATCACTTTTTCCTAATAGAGGGAATTCATCAAGTGGTTCATCGAACCACGAAGGACCGCCAACTAAGTAGTTCTGAGGCACTGGCCTAATGTTTCCTTCTCCTCTCCTTGCACGACCTCTGTTTTCCATTGTCTTACTACTAACTTTAATCGTATACGAAATGTAAGAGGTGCGGACCCTTTTATAGACGAACGTGGATGGGTCTATAGACCAAGTGTACGAAAGTCTATGGACCATGTCAGGCGAATCTCGTAGGAGACACATACGACATTGCACTGGTACATGCCACCGTGGCCGGTTTCGGCCCCGCTGGACGGCCCAGCCGACACACGTGGCACCCATGTCGTATGAGCCTCATACGACATTTGCATGCCGTATGTGCCTCATACGACATTTGCATGTCGTATGGGCCTCATACGACATTTGCATGTCGTATGGGCCTCATACGACGGCCGGTCAGATTTGAAAATAATTTGAATCGGGGGTTATTAATATAAATTTGGATTAAAATACGTATATTAAAAAAAAATTCGAGTTCTTTGTCTGATAAATGCAAAACCTCTGTATGCAAATCCATTGGGTAATGTTTACCAGAGCTCAGAAACATTGTAGGGAAAAAGTCAACACTCTCCCTATTTCAAACCAAAAAAAAATCTTATTGCTATCTGACTGTTACCAATTTTTCAGGAATATGTCTCTTGTCCTTCTTGCGGACGAACACTCTTCGACCTTCAGGAAATCAGTGCTGAGATTAGAGAAAAGACCTCTCATTTGCCAGGCGTCTCGGTGAACTCTCTTTCACACACCGTGCATGATTTCCTTCTTCTCAACCAACCTCTCGTCCTAACCAACTGACTGTATACATATTTGCCCGGCAGATTGCTATCATGGGTTGTATTGTCAATGGGCCAGGAGAGATGGCTGATGCTGATTTTGGGTACGTCGGCGGTGCTCCTGGAAAGATTGACCTTTACGTCGGCAAGGTAACTATCCCGTTCCGCTACATTCTCGAGCAATGGCTGTAAAATCATATCGGTTCGTTATGGTCACAAACATGTGAACTTATGATAGCACGAAAGGTGGCCGTTTCCCTGAAATCAGTCAGTCTTAAGCTTCTATTTTCGTCCCCAGTGAAATAAGTGTATCGTTGTTGCTGCAGACTGTCGTGCAGCGCGGCATTGCCATGGAAGGCGCCACTGAAGCCTTGATTCAACTCATCAAAGACCACGGCCGATGGGTGGACCCTCCTACCGAGGAGTAGGCGCCGGATGGTAGCCTGCAATGTTTGTAAAGTTGGGACGATGCAGTAAAACTCAGAGCACAGGGTATTCAGATAGATGCACTAGTGCATTTCTACACGGTTTGTACATTAATTGAGAAAATAATGAAGTAGAAATAGGGGTGACTGCGAGTCTGCAACAGCCTCGTTGAATCATAAGCAGGTCAGAAGTTTTTTTTATTCATGTATTTCGTGTATAAATGGAAATAAAATTATGTTATTTCTGCTTACGACGCAGAAAACTAGAGGAGTTTAAGAGACTAAGTACCCAACATATATAACTTGCATTTGAAAAACAATGTTGTAGTGAGAATCACCAGGAAATGTGGAATAAAAGAGGCCCCTGATATAATAATAATAATAATAATAATAATAATAAT
Source organism: Tuctoria greenei (assembly GCA_036927565.1). Taxonomy (NCBI): domain Eukaryota; kingdom Viridiplantae; phylum Streptophyta; class Magnoliopsida; order Poales; family Poaceae; genus Tuctoria; species Tuctoria greenei. The sequence continues at coordinate 128,619,510 of JAYESD010000012.1, forward strand.
AATAATAATAATAATAATAATAATAATAATAATAATAATAATAATAATAATAATAAATGGTGGGGGCGCTCGTTCATGTTGGGCCACGTCATACATTGATGCATATTCGGCTGCCGCTGCCGGCTGGTCGTTTCTAGTCGATTAGGCTTCTGGCCTCTGGCGGCAGGCGGTTTGCATTTAGTAAAGCCATATATATGAAGTGAGTTGTACATGGTGGGCCGCTTCAATCTGTGTACTGTTTCTTCTGGGCCGAGGGCACCAGACTTGCGGCCTGCTTCGTGGCCCATGTGCAAACAATTGATATGGGATCCAATGAACTTCCCCCATGTGCTACATACTATAAATCTTAGGACTCTGGACTCTCACAGTGAAGATGCTTTACATTTCGGCATAGCATGAAACAAGTTCGTTCCTCACGGATATGATATGAAACGCCGGATACATGCACCGTGTCTATGATCATGGACGCCGGCCGTTTACAAATATTAAGCCCTACACATGTCATCGCCGCACGTCAAAGTTAAAAGCGAATGGTTTCCTGTGGTCGATGGTAGAAAACAGATTGAGCTTGGCTCACATAGTTCAATATTGTAAAAATGGCCTTCCTCATATATAAAAGGGTCTGGTCTGTATATCTGGTATGAAGAAGAAATAACAATCGTGCCATTTAGGGAAGCAAAAAAATGTTTGAAGTAAAACATCATCAACAACAACAACTAAAACAGAAGAAATAAATCATACGTAGGATAAGAACAGAACGGCCGCCATTTTGGCAGAGCTTGCCTATATAGGACCCTTGAGGCCTTGATCATGATTGCCTAATCGGTTGAAGTCTGTTTCGGTTGGCTGGAAATGTGGAGTCCCATATGCACCCACAATTTATACATTTATGCTCAAGCAATCCGCGCGCCCCAGTACTCCATGTGTGCTAACTAATTAAAGCTTATGATTCGTACAGAAATTCGATCATCATGCAACGAAGAATATCCATAACCATGCATGCACATTTCCCCCTCGCGGAGGATGTGACGGTTTCCAGTCCTTGATGATCGATTTCATTGATCAATAAATTACGTCGTACGTCATCGCTTTCTGCAGCAGGTACACTTCTCTTCCTCGTGCTTCAGAGTCTGCACACAGAAACTAAAATTCAGTAACGCATAACAGATCATATTGCTCGTGTGTTTACATAGATACGCAGGTCTCGCAATACACGACCAGTGACGTTGGATCTTTTTTTAGAAAGTTAGTGGCCTTGGATCTAGCTACTGCTATTTCTCACGGGATAAATACAAGTAATTTCCGCAACACTTTGTTGTGTATCGGTGGCCTAAAACTAAAAGTTTTGAAAGGTTCGCTACACGCATTATAGATCCCATCTATAATTTGGTCAGGAGAGATAATGTACCATATCTGAAAATTAAAGTTGCAATCACACTCATCAATGATATTATATATGTATAATGGCATAGCATACATATACCTGCAACTCGCTCTGCAGACCCTTTATGTGCTCAACTGCGAGGTCCAACATGTCCGATGTGCTTGTTTGCTGTTGAGGGTCCGTGCATATAAATCCCGATATACTTATTTGGTAGTCTCATGAATATGCATGTGGTGAATTTTGCAAAATGATGATGCATCATAGCTACCGTGAGGCCGCCGTTTTTGTAATTATACATACGTACCTTGTCCATGTTGGGCACTAGCTCCTGCAGCTTCCTGAGCTTCTCGCTGATCCTCATCCTCCGTTCCTGCACCGGGCGCAATCACATGTCAGTTTATTCAATCTGACGGAATAGCTTCGTCATTCATGGAGTCATGATGATGCTTGTGTCCCTGCGCATATACGAACGCACCCTCTCGGCGATGCTCCTCGGGTGCGTGGCGCACCCGCGCTTGGCCCGCAATTTTAACGGCACCTGATCCTGCTGCAGCTGCAGATACCCGTCCATGCCCGCCATCTCCAGCGTCGTGTTCGCCATGGCGCCGCTGAACTGCAAAACAACCGAGCAACACAAGCCAAGATCAGCGGGGCGCGCGCGAACTTGCTGAAGTTGAAGCAATGGTCGTCGTCCAGTTCAGCACGCATATCTATGTGTATACCTGAGGGTCGTATGCGCCGAGGGTGGCAATGATGTCCCTGGCCTCCTCCGACGGGCCGACGATGGAGAACCCTCCTGAGAAGGACCGCGACGAGGCGGCGATGCTGTCGCCGGAGCTGCGGCCGCTGCGGTCACCGCCGCTGATGAGGCCGGGCGGGAAGGCGCCGTCGTCTTCGGAGATCTGCGAGAAGTTGTGGCCCGTGGCGCCGTGCTGCTGCCCGCGGGTGAAGTTCAGCTGGGACGGCTTCATCTTCCTAACGTTGCTGGCTGTCGAATGATGGTGATGAGGTTCAGCGCCGCTGCCTCCGGCTTTTGAGCTTGGATATCCTGCGTTGTTGTTTATCCAAGCGGCCAGCCGGGTATAAAAAATGTTAAATTTGCTAAACAGTGTTAGTAATTTACAATACCGACTGAAAAGAGCCCGCGACTAGCGAGTACTCGTTTTATTTGTCACCGTTAATTCATTTTGAACTAACCGGTAATAAATAAAACGAAATGGAGGAAGTATTAAACTATGTACATAATATCGTTAGGAATTCAACATGAAAGGACTGTACGCGCCATGAGCTTTTGTTTCGAACATACACAATTTGATCCATATTCATCACATCAAGAAAGTATGGATTCTTCTAAAAATGTATTTTGTAAGGTTGCCGCTCAAAACTTTCACAGACTGTAACATGGTTTCTTTCTTACCGAACTGTCCTATTTCTAAAATAAATATAATATGGCAGTTGGCATATTCTAAAATGCAGTTTAGATCGGGAATTGCTTACCAAACGGCGTAATAACCAATGCTGAAATCGAACTCAAGATCTGAATAATACTATTCAGAATACTTAACCACTAGTTCAAACCCACTTTCACAACAATTTGGTGGGGTTTGAACCCACGCCCTACTTAGAGGACCAGAAGTTGAGTATGGCGCCTTAGACCACGCCTGGACATGTTCTCCTGCTGATATGAATTAGGAATTTAATTCTCTCCAAACTAAACAGTGAAATCAGAATACAACTTCATCGGCTAATAAGAAGCTACCAACGGCACGGGCGTCCAGCGTGGGCGTTAGGAGCGTGCTAGCTAGGCGCAGCTAGCTTTTCCAAGTTGCATATAGGTTGCTATTTTTAGCAAAACGGTCGTGACGTCACGGTGGAGCCGTCAGCTGAACCTGGACCGGAGACAGCTCCGGGCCCGCGCCGCAGCCAAGTGGGCGTTCCATGTGGGTCCTGCCTTAGATTAAAGGCAAGTGGCTTATGTTAATCAGTGTGATCGTGCCTAGGGTTTTAGACACCAATTAAGATCCATTGGAATGCCTCGTAATTCACAACTAGCTAGCCAATCTAGACCAGGATCTATAGGCTGATCAACCTGACTATCGGGAACAGTAGCGGGGCAACATGCCATGTGGTCCCCCTTCAGATAACATTGGCCGTTGTGAAAGAAGAGGCTATATCATCGGCGCCTCATGTACTTCTCCATTGTGAATTACAGCATCTGGCAACACTATTTAGCCCTCACCAGTCATCCTCTTCATAGAAAATAAAGGATATACGCATATATATTCATATGATTGTTGAGACGGGTACTCTGGGTACTAAGGTTTTGTATGTCATACAATTGACTAGGCTTTATGTGAAGAAACGTAAGAGCAAAGCAAAAATGAACAATTGCTTTTTATTGGGTCGGCTTCGGTTAAGTAACGACGAGAAAATACTATACTGAGGCAAGCCAATCTATGATTAAGTATATATACACATTGTTTTACTGAAGAAATTTTGGTTGCTTGGCGGAGGCAAATTGATGGCTGTCCACCTAACTGATCAATAAAGAAGCGATCATTACTTCAAAAAAAAAACGATCAAACAAAATATTGTAACACTCAACTCTGTCTCCCACCACACTAGCTAGAATATATATTGAATCCAGGGTTTCCACATATAGTACTCTGGTTAATTAAGGATGCATATTTGAAAAGCTTCCGATCATGCTATGTATAGACAGCTATGCAGCACCTAGATGAAATGAATATTAGCATGTAGGCATTACTTTAACAGGAAATCACGGTAGGTTGGAGGACCTACAAATTGTATATATATACATTTGACTCTAGATAACAAATTTAGCAAACGGAGGTTTTTCTTATATATATCCCGCACCAATAAGGGGAAAAATGTATGAACTAAAAGAATGGTTAACCTCGAACCCATGCTTCTCACTATTGGTCTGCATTCAATGAACACACGTAGTCTTCATTATTAATACTCCCTAGCAAAGGAGATAGGGACTGTACACGCACAACGAACTTTTGAACTGAATTTAATGAAATGAAAGGCAACCATAGACGCCACATCAGAATATGGCGCAAGTTGCAAACCAAAAGCAACACGTACTAGCAAGTAGGATTACAAAAATGGGACAAACTACGGACATATGAATATAAAAGTACATGTAAAAAGAATAAAAGTGTGTTTTTAAAAAATTTAAGGTCCCACATTTCGCTGTCGACGCGGCCCTAATAGGGAAAACCGCCACCATGTAGCCAAATTTTCCTTCCTGCCTTAGGAAAGTTAGCAAGGGGCGAATTTTTGCATTGTCTACAATAGATCACCAAATCACATGAATTGGTATTAGATGCAAAAAAAAAAAAAGTGGGGCAAGGGTGCGTGATTTTATGCTGGGTAAAGTAAATCTACCATGAGGGTGAAAGCAGTAAAATTAAGATGCCCGACTGCGCCTGAAATGAAAGGCCGCATCACACATGTGGATATGCATATCTGCTTGGCATCAAGTAGCAAATCTTTTTTCTGTACCTGCCCCAACTTTAACCAGCAGTACTGGCAGGCAAAGTTAGTCAGTGCGTGTGGCATGGTACAAGTTGCAGGAACTGATCGATCGGCCACTACTAGCCGGCCGGTGCACTAGTAGATATGATCCTCTCCTCATCCTTACCAAGGTTTGGTATCCCGCGCGCAGGAAAAATACGGCCAAGAAACAGCAACCGGGTTTTCGGAAATGCCAGAAAGTGAGATTGAAATAGAGCCGATCGAATCGAAAATAACGACGCGCATTTGGATTTTGGGAGAATGGGAATCACGCTTAATAAAGGTAAAGGAGCACGGCGATGAATCCGCACTGCTGGAGAGGTAGCTAGCTATAGCTCACCGACCGTTGTCCATGACGAGGTTGGAGAAGAACCCGGCCGGCGAGCTTCTGTGCCGGGCCAGCATGTCCATTGACCCGTCGACGTGCCTCTCGGCCGCCTCACCAACGCAGACGCCGACGCCGACGCCGAGCTGAGGATGATGACCGTCGTGCCCGTGGCCCAGCGAGATGTCGCCTCCGCCGTACCGCAGGGCGCCAGCAGCAGCAGCCCTGCTGTCGCCCCCGCGCTCGCCGTGCTGCAGGTGATGGTGCTGCTGGTGCCCGCCTGACGACGACGACGATGAGGGCTCCCCGCCGCCTCCGCCTCCGCCCGGCATGAACCGTCTCATGCCGCCTTGACAAGTCTCGCTCTCTCCGCAGTGCCCGCGCGGTGGTCGGGTGCGTGCGTTTACGCGGTGGGGGGTGGCGCAGGCGCAAGTGGGAGCCGAGCGCCGTGGTGGTGGGCTTAAAAGAGGAGAGCGAGCAGGGCGGGCGGGGGAAGGAGCAAAGCAAATTAAAAGAGAGGAGAGGCGATGATGGCCCGTGATTGGTTCTCGGGGAGTGTGGCGCCGCGGGGACCGGCAGCCTGGCTGGACTAGTATGGTAAGCTCGGCAAGTGGAAACGCACCGGCATCTCTTCCCGGTCTCGGCGAGCGCGCGCGGGGATCGCTCAGCTCGAAGAGGGAAGAAATGCCCTCGGCGAGTGGACGTGAACAGGGTCCGGTTTGCCTTTACTATCCGACTGATGGTGATCAAGTTCGACCCGCACCAATCTTCTTTCTGAAATCGTGTCAACATCAAACTCTGATTAATATTCGACCGCGCAGCAGTCTTCTTCTTTCTGAAAGCAAATGCAAAATACGCATTCGGTTTCAAAAATGAACTAATCAACGTCAAATAAAAAAAAAACAGAAGGAGAACATAGAAACTGGAAACTATTGTTGAGGGTTGCACGCTCCTCCCTATTCGTTCGTCAGTCGAGATTGGCACTATAGGTGGAGAGAATATTGCAGTCGTGTGGATCGATTCAGGGGTGTGTGGTCCTGCGCGCAGTCCTGCTTCCAATAAGATGCTCGCGACGACACGCTTTCGCGAAGGCTGCTACCTTGGTTTTGAAGGGAAGGTAAGCTGTCTGCGATGGCTCGACGGCGGTGGAGAGCGCGTATTATTGTCTTGTCCCCTCAATTGTTCCTTTCGCGGCTACCTCTTGTCCAAGTGTTGGACACCATCGATCGCGCCTGCGTTGAGCAGTAACGTAACAGGAGTTGTTGTTAATTTATTCGAGGGCGTCGCGTACGCCCCGCGTGCCTGATTGAACGCCGATACCCTAACCTACCTTGTCGGTAGCAGCCCATCAACTGAGACCGAGTCGATGGACTCATATATCAGACGGAGTACTGTCAACTAGGAACGCGTCTCGGCATAACACGTACTTCCACCTTATCCAAAAATTTATCGTTCCGTAATTCATTTTAAACTACAAAACCACAAAATTTTAGAGACGGAAGAAGTACATACTATTTTTTTTTGGCATTCGTCCAGGCAGGGGGAATAGTCGTCGTGGACTCGTGGAACCATGTATGCATGTCTGCACGCATGCATGCATGAGCGCTGCCCTCCAGAAAGATGCCCGGGCGGGTGCATGCACCTGACTTGGCTGGCTAGCTCCGTCGACGGAGCGGCCACGCCACACCCGCGCGAGACGGCCTACTAGTTTATCTGCAAGTTGCGCGACAGTGCTTTTGTCCGCGCTCCGCTCGTGACGTCGGGCGAATACCAAAACCACGGCCGGACCGCGCTTCCGGTACGGTCGCCGCGGGGACGGACGACGAGGTGGCGTGACATCGATCCTGGTAGAGAAGAGACGAGGATGATGACTGGCCGTCCCTGCCCGTGGCCGTGACTACTGTGTGCGTATGCTGTGCTTTGCGGCGTTGGGCGGTTGGGGGCACCACACGAACGTTTCCGGCCTATGCAGGCCGCGACGGCCGGCCGGACAGGAGAGGAGGAAACGGGGGCGCCACACGCCAACTGGCCGGTTAGCTTAAGCTCGTGAGTCACAAGCGTACCGTTTTCCGTCTGTTCATCGGTTGCTAGTACATCGTACGGCTACCTTAAGCTAACGCTAACGCTAGTGTACAAGGTGTCGTCCTCTTCGCTAATCCATCTCTCTTATTCTTATTAAGCCAAGCCTCGCGCGTTTGGAGGCCTTGGGTTCCACGGAAAGCCCACCGTTTGGAGTCTACAGATTAATCTTGGCCCATCCCATCGTAATTCGCACAAAGACATAAAAGGCCTATACGACATCGACGAAGGCCCGTACCTTCTTTATTAAGCAGCGGCACGAGCCGAATAAGAGAAAATTAGGAGCAAAGAACCGATGCAAAATTCAGACGTTTCCCCTTCATTTTTGCTGCCCGCAGGACGCAGCCAATCCCCTTTCCAGCTCCCACAGAGAACACCCGAATTCCTCCGCTGCCGCAGCCTTTTGTCCCGCAAAATTCCCCACGCACAAGGAGCAGACTCCTCACTCCACTGTCCACTCACTCTCTTCACACGCTGCCCAGCTGCGCACCTTCCCCGTGACCCGACCACCTTCCTCCGCGGCCGCGCCCAAACCCCGGCAGAACCCTAACCGCCCAGCCCCCTACGCCGGCCACGAACACCGCCATGCCTCGAGCCGCTCCCCTCCCCCACCACATCCTCGCCGTGCTCCTCCTCCTCCTCGTCCTTGCCTCCGCGCCGCGCCCCGCGGCACCCGCGTCCACGGACCGCGCTGCGCTGCTCGCCTTCCGCGCCGCCCTCTCGCCGCCCTCACGCGCCGCGCTCGCCTCCTGGCGCGGCACGCTCTCGCCGGCCTGGCTCGGCGTCTCGCTCCACCCGGACGCCCCCGGCCCCGGTCCCGGCGCCGCGCCGCCCTCGGTGTCCGCGCTCGAGCTCCGGGGCCTCAACCTCACGGCCCCGCTCCCGGCGCCGGCCCTCGCCCTCCTCCGCCGCCTCCGCACGCTCGACCTCTCCGCCAACGCGCTCTCGGGCGAGCTCCCCTGCTCCCTCCCGCGCTCGCTCCTTGTGCTCGACCTCTCCGGCAACGCGCTCTCGGGGGCCGTCCCCACCTGCCTGCCGTCCTCGCTCCCCGCGCTCCGCTCCCTCAACCTCTCCGCCAACTTCCTCCGCCTCCCGCTCTCTCCGCGGCTCTCCTTCCCCGCGCGTCTCGCCGCGCTTGACCTCTCTCGCAACGCCATCCCCGGCGCGGTCCCCCCGCGGATCGTAGCCGAACCCGACACCTCCGCGCTCCTCCTCCTCGACCTTTCTAACAACCGCTTCTCCGGGGAGATCCCGGCCGGTATCACCGCTATACGGAGCCTGCAGGGGTTGTTTCTCGCGGACAACCAGCTGTCCGGGGAGATCCCTCCCGGAATCGGAAACCTGACCTACTTGCAAGTGCTAGATTTGTCCCACAATCGGTTGTCCGGTCCAGTGCCAGCCGGCCTCGCGGGCTGCTTCCAGCTGCTGTATCTGCGGCTTGGGGGTAACTGGCTCTCCGGGGCGCTGCGACCGGAGCTCGACGCGCTTGATAGTCTCAAGGTTCTAGATCTGTCCAACAACAAGATATCAGGGGAGATTCCGCTGCCTCTGGCTGGCTGCCGATCTCTTGAGGTGGTGGACTTGTCAGGAAATGAGATCTCAGGGGAGCTCAGTAGTGCTGTGGCCAAATGGCAGAGCCTGAGGTATCTGTCGCTGGCCGGTAACCAGCTTTCTGGCCAGTTACCTGATTGGATGTTTTCATTCCCTATGCTCCAGTGGCTTGATTTGTCTGGTAACAAGTTTGTGGGTTTCATCCCGGAAGGTGGGTTCAATGTTAGTGCAGTGCTCAACCGTGAAGGTGGTCAGGGGATTTCATTATCAGGAGTGCTTCCACCTAAATTGTTTGTGTCAGCATCTGTGGACGAAATGTCGTGGCAGTTGGATCTGGGGTACGATCTTCAGGCAACTACTGGGATAGATCTGTCAAGGAATGAATTCCGTGGGGAGATACCAGAAGGGTTGGCTGCAATGAAGGGATTGGAGTATTTAAACCTCTCCTGTAATTACCTGGCTGGGCAGATCCCTGAGGGGCTTGAGGGAATGGGGAAGTTGCGGACACTTGATTTTTCACATAATGTGCTGTCAGGGGAGGTGCCTCCTGGGATTGCTTCAATGACTGAGCTTGAGGTTCTTAACCTCTCCTACAATAGCCTTTCTGGGCCTTTGCCAACAACTGATGGATTACGGAAATTCCCAGGAGCGTTGGCAGGAAACCCAGGGATATGCAGTGGGGAAGGGTGCACCGGTGACACAAGTATGCCAGAAGGGAAAATGGCAGGAACCAGTCGTCATGGTTGGCTTGGTGGCTGGCATGGAGAGAATGGATTTGTGTCCCTTGGGGCATTCTGTATAAGCACGATGACTAGCTTTTATGTGTCATTGGCAACATTGCTATGCTCCTCCAAGGCCAGAAACTTTGTGTTTCGACCCGTGAGGGCGGAATATTAACAAGAGGGACAATTGAGAAATTAGGTTGTACTGTAAATAAGTTGATCTGTATTGAGCAAACTGAAGGATCCAGCTTATCACGTGAAAGATCAAAGACCTCGTTTATGTTATATTCAACAAGAGGTGTGCGATTTTGTGATCAAACAAAGAGACTGATTGTTGAACCAACATTCTTGCTCTATGGATCAGTATATCCAATTCCAATGAGTTTGCATCCTTTACCAAATGCATCATCTCCTGCTGGAGGGTTTAAGTTTCAGGGATTAGCCACCTGTTTCTTTATGAGTGTTCAGATCATTGAGTCATGATATCGAGGATGCCAAAATGCACATATTTAGTGGTAAAATAGCCACTAACAGAAGGCAGTGGCACTGAGAAAGTTCAGATGTAAATACTAGTCAAATTTCTTATGTTGTTGACTTCAGGTTCGGCAAGTTCCCTTCCAGTTCAAAACTGGTGATGCTTGTAATGTTGTTGAACTATCTCTCGATGTCATGTTAATCTGATGGTAGATCCTTTGTTGAATATACATAAAAATCTATCGAAACTCTATGTATGTTCATATAGACTTGCTTTTGATTTCTGCCTTGTGTTGTGCATCTTCGAAGTGTGCAGTATACCATTTCAGTCCAGCGCCTAGCTGCCTGCAACTTTGATTGTGCTTAGTCGATGTGCCCCTCCTGTAGAATTTTGATATTCTGGAATAGTGAGTTCGCTGTCTGAAACAGCATTCAGTATTGCTGCAACCATTGAGGTGTGGCAACACGTCTGTCTGGTGCATTTCCAAACAAACCCCATCATATGCTCCCAACTATGAATTGGAGAATCAGAATCAGAATGACATGCCCTTCAAAGGATTGGGGAAATCTTATAAAGGATCAATCAGTGATGGAATCAGGTTCTTCCTTTATCCACCACAGGCTTTTTTTTTTCGTGGGCTGTGCTGCAAATCTGCAATGCCAGTACTGTACCGCGACTGGCACGTCGGTAACGCGGTTAACCACAAAATTTTATCTTACTTTCAGACGGCCTCGACGATAGCTTTTTGCAATTAGCTTGAGTGAATATAATCAGCGTTCTTTACAGGAACTCCTTGGGTCGGTTTTGAGCTGTGACCTGATACCATCGTTAATCTGGCATGCTCATGCTCGTTCACTTTTGCTTCCAAATCATCCAGGGAAAAGCCTAACAAATCTCACGTGAAGTTCTTCAGGTGTCAACGATCCTTTTCCCCATTCGTGAATCATTTGTACGAGAGCTGCTGATTTTGTCACCTGCGACGGCCATGGCTTTCCTGTTGATGAAGAGAGATGTTCTGGATAACGTGGTAATGCTAATGCCGTTCCATGGCGTCTTTTCAGCAACACGGGAACGTGAACTGAGTTCGCGAATTTCCTTGAGAGAACGAGCGGATTCTTACCTTTCAGATGCCCGGCGAGCTCACGCCGCTGCGTGACCTCATCGCGCGCGGCTGTGCCTCCTCGAGAAGGACCCTGGGAAAGCGGGTCGTCGTCAAGCGGCACCGGCACGCCTTCTTCTGAGGCGTCAACTTCGACCGGGACCGCGTCCTCGATGTGGCGCGCCCGCGCGCAGACGAGTACAAAGTACAACGACGCCGCCCGCGCGGAGACTCTGGACAATGGGAGGGTCGTGCATGACGCGTTCGGCTCGGGCGCTGCAGGTGATGTCCGAGGACGATGTGGCAGATGATGATTTCTCCATATTTTCCTCCGTTTCACCTGAAAGGTGGTGGCAGGGTTTGGTCGTTTCTGCCGGTTCGGCTGTGCTTGCAGGTTTATCTGCTCCGGTAAAGCAGATAAATCTGCACCCGGACAAATTCAGGCGTAGGATGTTGAAATGTTCTGGGTAGGCTAGTGAATGTGAATCGCCGTGCAACGGGCCTGACATTTGAAACTGCTGGTTTTTTAATGTTGTGGCAGCGAAGAGAGAGCCACCAACCACCTAGTCTGTCGCGTTTTGCCGGCCTGCGACTGCTTAGCCCGGGCCGAAACCTGGGCCGTTGTTGGGCTGATTAGGGAGGAAGTCAACTCAACAGCCCAAGCTCGGCGACCCATCTGTCTGAAAACTTCGGGACAACCATGAACTGTGCCACGAGTTTACACATGTACTCCCTTCAAAAATAAACATATGGGTAACAAATATTTGGGTATGGATGGTGTATTCATCATAGGTTCGTACAACATCGAAGTTTATTTTACAGGACAAAAATGGCTCTGCGAACAAAAAAGGAGAACAGACTCACTGCTACTAATTGAACACGCTACCAACGTCATTTCTACACCAAGCAATTAGTCACATGCCATATAATTATTTCCCAGACATACATCCATGCGTCTATCTGCTAGTAACAAAAGGAAGATTATAGGCGGTGGGACAAGAGAAATGGTAGAACTGTTCATTTTATCCCAGAAAAAAAAAATCAGTTGATCGATCCCTTTCTGTGCCTCCAAGATTAGAACCGAACATGAGCTCAAATTAGTCGATGCTCGTACTCCTTCCAGTCCTAAAAGCTTGACGTCCAGTTCTCCCCACGTCAAAGCTTTTGGAACCGGAGGCAGTACTTTGGAAGTCAAGGCTACTCCTAGCAAAAGGTAAGACACAAATGAGCAACACCTGCAGCTTACATTCATGCTAAGGCCATCCATTCCTTTTCTGCTCCCTCTTTGGGTTAGGCCCTTACCTCGTCACCTTATACTCCCTCCGTCCTCATGAACTTGTCGCTTTGTAATTCAAAAATGAACTACAAAGCAACAAGTTCATGAGGGCGGAGGGAGTACATGCCCTGCCGCAGCCAACAGCAGTCTGGCTATGACCATTATGTTTCGACTATAACTGGAACATGTGCACACACAAACACACACAAAAATATTGGCTGCTTTATCCCACCACTCTCTACAAGGACAGAGCTTAGCCTGAGCAAGATTGGCACTAAACTAGCCTTACAAGTACATGGCTCATTGTTATATTTACAATTAATTTAAGGTTCAGTGTTGTAGAAAAGCTCATAAAGTTAAGAGTCTGTTGAGTAGTCCAGAATGCATTGCAGTGCGATAGTGTTATTCACCACTTAGAACAACAAGTTTTTCAAAGCTCAAATTCCGCCAAGCAATATAAAAGAATATATTCGAAATAGTACTATGTGCATTTTTTCTGAACATGAATTGAACCTATTCCATGCATGACGGCAGCAAGCAAGATTCTTTAGAGGTGTGTTTGATTGGAGGGACTTGAGGATGAGACGACGTCATTAGGGATATTCCTCTTTTACATGTGTTTCATTCAATGTCAATCTCATAGAAATATTCACTCAACATGCTGGATGAAGACACCCCTCAAAATTTGTGGGATGAAGCCATCCACCTGTACTAATCATGCTTATTGATAAAATATTAGTGATATTTAGTATGTTGTACTACTAATTAGTATTTATAAGTGCTAATACACTAATTAGCAGGCACTATGAAATAATTCGAGTACGTTAATTGATATTTTTATTAATTAGTGATGACTATAGCAAGGCAGTATTAATTTGCGTTACTACATATTAATTAGTGTATTGTTTATGATAACTAAGATATATAGTTAGGTATTGATTCTTGTCCCTTCCAACCAAACAAAAAACAGAGATTATTTTATTCATCCAACCAGACAGTATGGTGCATGAGCTCATCCAAGATAACCTGTGCGTCTACCTTCCCATAATAGTCCGTGATTCTAATGGAGACCATACTTTTTAGAGCGATGAACTAATTCCCTCTAGGCAAAGATAGTACATCTAACAAAACACATACCACCACTTTTGGAGTTGGAAGCAGTATAGAACAACCCAAAAGTTACGCAAAGCATAATCTAAAAGTTCAGAACCAGTGAGCCACATGTTTTCAGGTTTCATTATCATCAGAAAAAAAACATAAACTGAAACTAGATTCCGGTGCATAATGAACATGATATACTCTTTTTCTCCCTAAAAGCCTACAACTAGACATGATATATTATGCATATATGCATCAAGCAAACATCACTTTAAAGGAAAACGTTTGAATAATACTCCCTCGTTTCTCAAAAGATTGTCGCTTTTAGTTCAAAAAATGAACTAAATGCGACAATCTTTTAAGAAAGGAGTGAGTATAAGTAGATCTACAGGTTAAATCATGCAAGAACTATATACACATCAGCACAACAATACCAAACGTAGGTATATGAGGACCAAGAAGCAGCGGTCAGTGCCGTCTCATGTCCCTGAACAAACAAGAGATCAGAGCTGGATGCAGAGGTTTATCGATCGATTCCAGCGTTGTTAGTTGTATGCTGCAACAAAGAGATATGTCCCCAAAAAAACCCAACCACCACTCGATGAGCACAAGGCAGGGAAGAGATCGATAAACCACTGCGCCCAGCCACCACTGCTAGATGAACACGGATCAATGCAAGAACACGAAGTAAGAACATGGACAGCTAGCAGCGAGAAACACCTGCAAGATCGATCGGATAGATACGCGCACAATCGACGTGGTGGGGATGCGTGCAGCAAGAGGGGGTGAGGGTGATGAGGGGCGAGAGATCTGGATCTGGGATTTATACGAAGCATTTGGTGGAGTGGAGAGTGTGACGGGGGAGGCGGGTGGCAACCAAGTGGGGTGAGAGGACTAGGAATCTTTCTCCTGCTGGCTGCTGCAGTGGAAGGGAGAGGTAGGCTTGTTTCCATGCGAGGATGAACACATGATGGCATATTGGCATTTCAATTTGTCGCCTTTTCCTTCACTCTATCATCTTCTTCAGCCTTTGGCTTTGAGTGGGTCTGGGTGCCGCGGGACACGGATCCCCTGCAGTCAGTGACCACATATGGTTCCGGACCCACATGTCAATGACTGAAGATTAAGTCAGGGATCCTGATCCGGTGCCGGGCAGCCAGGGCCCACCCTCCTCTTTGGCACGCTGGTGATCATTGCTGGTTTTGAAATGTTCTGGCAGCGAAAGGATGAGGGCAACTGGACAAGCAGAAAAAAATCCAGTGATCTCAGCTGGATAAGGACAGGTATTGCCACTGCCGGCTCGGCTCTTCTTTCCTTCATCTTTCCTTTTTCTTTTCCGATCAGTTTTCGGCAGGTAGTGGAAATTACAAGCGATGATGAAAGCTTAAGAGTGATCGAAATTCAATTGTCAAGACATTTGATCGCACTGGTACAGGACAAACAAGTTTTTTCGTGCTGAAGGTTAAGACTCATTTTGGATTGAAAGAATTGAAAAACACACAAATAAGAAAAACATAGAAATTGAAATTGTATGTCTTTGCAATCCTATAGAAATTGAAAATATAAGAATTGAGATGAGAAATCCTTTGACAGCATCATAGGAAAAATAAGGAACCTGTAACATGAGCCAGGAAAAAAAAAGAGGTTCAAACTCATGTTAAGTTTCCTACAAAATTTAACAAAGGAATAAATTCCTATGAAAACTATCCTTTATTTTTCCTGTAAAAAAAATTGTTTTACAAATTATATCCTTCAAAATTACTTTGTCATCCCTTCAATCTAAAGATAGCCTAAAGCCAAGATGGATTGATGAACTCAATGGAGTTCGGAGATGACCAAAGGACACCTAGATAGCTTATTTAAGTAAATGGCCAAGCCTAGATGCTACGATAGGTACTGATATTGATTGGTGCGTCTGTCTATTACTGATTAACCATACACTTATGCAACTTGCTGAATGATTGTATCAGCAATCAGAAAGTCTAACGAACGACTGCACGCGGAAAGCGCGCACCCCCTACTTCACCCACACAGTGTGCAGCTAAGCGTATTAACTGCCCCCTTCATCCTAAATTACTGAGAGTGACAAATAATTTGAGATGAAGAGAATACTAAAGATATAAGTTTACAAAAAACATAATATCTTTTGCATACAATGTTGTCACCATAGGTTCTACGCGACGAGATGAACAAAGTTGCATACCATTTGCATATGTTTTTATTTTTTCTAATGACACAATTGTCTTTTTTTTTCAACTGGGAACTTTCCCTGACACAATTGTTACTACATGTATAACAGAAGTCGCTACACATCATATATTTATAATATGAAAGCTTAAAATTTAGCATAACTTGGATCAATATCAACTCCAAGCACTACTTTGATGGCAACTTTACTCAAGATCAGAAAGTCCAGATAATGAATATGCACACAAGAGTTATGGCCATCAGGATGCAAGGTAAGTCTACAAGTTTCTTGTATTAACATCACAATAGCATGCTACATTGCCACAAACTCCATGATCATCTTGACAAACTTTTCAAGCACGTTTACGCCTCAACATACCAAACAGCTGCAGGGATCAGATGAAGGTTGAAGCATCACTTATGATTTCATGCTCAACGAGGAATTGAAAGATACGATATGAGCAGTTGCATGAGAAGGAACAGTCAAATTAACTTAGAAAAATATACCTGGAACGGGTACTGAAGAACCCAACCAATAACTGGGATTTGATATAAGAAAGCCTGGATAGGTGGACCATAACCACTACAAAAAAATGCATGTCAAATTCAGCAAACACTGAAACAAAATAAGGGAAAAGGAACTTATACAAATGTGGGGACAAACAGGAACCTGAAGAGAACAAATGATCCATAGAGTTCCATGATTATACCAGCAACAGGCCAACGAACAAATAGAAGAAACAGACCAATGAAGAAAGGTATAGATCCCTGCAGGAAAGAAAAAGTTATCATATGTGGTCAGCCTTATGGAAGACAAATAAGTGTAGGTTCGACTAATCAGGAGCAATATCATAATGCCATGAGATTTATATTTGCTACATGGAAACTATTTGCCACAGCGATCAGTGAATGCATTCTGCAGTAACTATACCCTGGATGTCCAAGACGTGGCATGCCTAACTTTTGCCACATGTTTGTTTAAAAAAATGAAAGGAAGAAAAATCCACACGCAATGTCAGTTCCCAATGCACGTGATTGCAACAAAGCAGAGAAATCACACCTGAGTATTCTTTGTGGCACTGGATGAATACATTTTAATAAGGACTTAACTGCGTCTTTGTAAAATTATGCTAAGAGAAGCTGTGGCATTAACTTCTATTGAAAACCTCGCAATCAATAAGTAGCTCAGCTTGACTAACATACAATAGACAAAAAAATAACAATCATATAGCAACATATTATATTCAACTACAATTCTCCCAGTTAGGAACAGTAGTTAAATCTATTAATTTCCTTGCAGTATATCTTTGCAACCCGTCCAAATCATTATAGCAGAACTCTCACCATCCTAAAGTTAACGAGAGAAGGTTCATTTTTTTGACAACTGGAAATTTATCAATCGAAGTATACAGTGAAAGAGGGTTCATATTTCAAGGAAACTGCACTGCTTAAATGTATATGGCAGTTCAAGAGTACCTTAAGGTTTGCCTTCTTTGTGAAAAGCTGCCACATTGATTGCCAGCCAAGTAGCAAGCCCACTCCAGCCAGAAAAAAAATCTAGCCGTAGCAAGTACAGTTCACGAAAGCAGCATGAGTCATGATAATTTCAATAAATAAAGGGTAATACAACAGAGAGACTGTGAATTGTTGTGTCATACATTACCCAGAGCCAACAAGCCCCGGTCGAAGAAAAGGATCACACCAAGGAATGAGAATAAGATGCCAAATCCCACCAGGCCAATGCCAACCTCTTCAAGTTGAAAAAAATAAAAATTATTAGTGCTTTTTCAAAGAGCAAATTAGAAAATATACCAAAATCAGCAAATAGGAACAAGTGAAAACTTTCTGTAAATGGCATGTATCTACTACTGCAAATTATATACTGGCTCCTTTCTAAGCATGCATGTTCTCAATTCCGCAAGCTCTCCTTTCTGATGCCGTTTCAAAGCATATTCCGTGTATAATTTATTTCCAACTTTTAGTTTGACCCTTTGTTGTAGCACAGTAGCAGTAATAAATATAGCAGTATTGCACTCAGGTTCAGTATTTACAGCTGAATCAAAGAAAGCCATTTTAGTTTCTTTTGAATATGCACAAAACAAAGTACCAATAGATGAGGTGTTATCAACTACTTGCAGTAAGTAACAAAGCTAACCAAGAAGTGAGAATAGAACTTCACTTTTAGTTTCACTGATCTCATAGGCCATCGTGCGGGCACTTGAGATAGAAAAACAGTTTCACTTCAAAGTATGACTGGTTTAACCTGTGTAAAGGTTCATGTACCAAGCATTAGTTTCTTAGAAAACATGCCCAGGCAATAATAGAAAGGGAAACCAGCAGATAGCTCTCCGAGACTTCCATTTTAACAAAGGCCAAAACAATGTCCCATCTTAGTAAATACTAAATACAAGATAGTATAGCCCGCTGCCCCTGTATTAGTGCTTTGACTCACCCAGAGTTGCACAAATAATAACATTACCGCTAGTTTAAGTTGGCCGAAAATGCATCTCATCCAAACCGCTAAAGCTAAGAGTCTAAGACCGGCGTCATCAGTCTCACATGCACAGTACTGCTCATTTTCTGAGAAGAACAGCATGCAATCACAATATAGTTGAGGTTTGCGATTGATAACAATCAGCCATTGGGCCCCATCTAATCAAAGATTGATGTAACGAGGAAGATGACATGAAAGGCAGCAGATAGGAAGGACCGAAGGACCACATGAAGCTCAGGAGTCAGGAAGTGAAAATGAAAGAAAAAGAAGGTGGTAAGGAGGAAAAGCAGAAGGGAAGATTACATAATGTTCATGGAAGTAACAGCTGTTAGTCATAATGTCAAAGAAGGAAAAAAAGACGATGCTCACTGAAGTGGCATTTTTGCAGTCCTACATTTCTAACAAGAAATGATACTTAAATAGAAAGATGTGCCTAAATACGTGTAGTTCTCTAAACAGGCAACATGTAGAAGGTTATGAATTATGGTGGAGAGAAATGACATAATATATTCTTCAGAAAAGTGGAGGTATACAATGAAGTGCTCACCCTTGGAAAATGCATCACTGGCAGGGTTCCACTTCATATTCGCATAAATCTTGCTGTTAGTATCACATAATTGGATGCCTACATAACGTTTGTAATAAGCTACTGCCATGACCTCTTATCAACAACCTAAGTCGCAGTGTTCGCTGAACAGGCAAAAATTATGCTAGTTATCCTGACTCCACCGATGAACTTTCCTTAGTGTTCCAACATCTATGTCAAGAACAGTAACATAGTACCATAAGGACATCAGAACTTAGATAAGTTGCACCAACAAACTCTAAGAGAAGGAACATATGACTGACACCATCCCCAAAACAAATTGTAATGCCATTGCCCACTACATAATTGGAAGTTCAAACGTAGTATTTACTAGTCGAGGGAATAGTGTGAGCTAATATCAGGATTTTAAGCCTGAACATGGTGCCTCTGTCATGCAGGCGAGATTTCCACCAATTACATAGCTCAGCCTTAGCGATGACCTCCACGGTAACAACAATCTTCGGTGGCATCGGCCAAATAGGTAAAAAAACAAAAGTATATTACTGTAACATGGATAGGCTCGATGAAAGAAGAAACGCAACTACAAGTTTACTTCGACAAGTGTGGACGCCAGCGCGAGGAGAGTGGACCCTAAGCTAGATTTTGGCGGTCTGTCACATCTCAGACACGGATTTACATGTTAGTAGAAATGAAACACCACGAGGCCGTCGGCCCGTTGCGGGCAGAGCGACCTGCGGCCGGCCAAAAGTACCACAGCTGTAACGAGGGCGGACCGAAACGCAGCAAAGTGCAAGGGCTTCTTCGATCGGTGGAGAGATCTACAAGCGCGTGCAGCAAACACATGTCGGCATCGACCTGAGCAGGACGCGAGCAGGCAGAGATACAATCGGTCATGCAGGGAGTGGGGTTAGGGCTTGCCTACCGACGAAATCGGGCGGAGATGAAGCCGTGTAGCGCGCGGATGTGAGGTCGCGGAGGGCAGGACACCAGTGCGCTGTTGCCGCCGGCTTCGTCGGTGGCGCGGCGGATCACGGGATGGGGACGAGGATGGGAGCCAGCGTTCTCCGTCAGTGGGGAAGAAGAAAGCGAGATGCGCTGGTACAAGACGGTGCGGCGCTTGTACCGTGTGGGCCCAGCCCACGAGTCAAAATGGAAGCCTCGGGCCGCCCGGTCGCACTGGGCCGGAACTCGGACCTTTCCGTAGCGCTTTTGAAACGGGCTGTACAGCCCACGAACTCTTCTCGGAAATAGGGAAAAGAATCTCAAGTGAGCTGGCGTGCGCAAAAACTTGTTCAAGTAAACAGGAAGAGCTTCACAAGATACGTTCACTTACCATATTTCAATTTTGGATGGCAATATGGTGACGACATGAAATTTGAGTTTCCGCGAGTTCGTGTCTAAATTGATTGAACTGAGGGCCTTTTGTTCTTCTTTTTTTTTTGCGAGGAGAGAATACCTTGATGTTTCAGCTGTATGGAAACTTTTTGAGTTGAGACATTTTGGTATACTGCCAGAGTAAATAAGGGAACTGCTGAAGACATCGTGTAGAGACGTCTAGCTTCTTCAGAAGTTCAGGTTGTTCCACCAGTTTTCACGCAACCACAAAACATACTACCATAGCTGATCATCACCATGCATGCATGTAAACGAGGCGGCCAACCCAGCTTGCCTCGCGAAAACCACCGCGACAAAACCGGTCTTAGATTTGTGAACCGAGCGAGCGAGAGCATACGATGCAGATGCTTCTCCTCTTGTACGTGTCGTCACCAGAATCAATAAGGTCGTGGGCATGAGATTCCACCGATCCTCTTCTACGAATCGAGACCTAAATCTGGACTACGCATGCATGCGCATTCCGAGCAAAGCGCTCAATGGAGCAAGATCGACCTTGTTAATTTACTCCGTCAATGCCCAAAGTGTTCAATTTTTTCGGCCGTCGCCAAAACACTTTGCACACATTCTTCGCCTTTTGATTAAAGAGATGATGCAGCACTTGTATGGTTCTTTCACTGTAATAATGCATGTTGCTGTGCTAGTTGTTTCTTTGTTAATGCCTCGTGGAATAGCATATCGATTTTGTTACTGCCATTGTGCTGACTTTATGCATTCTGTGAATCCGAACAGTGCAAGTGTTGTTTCTTAATTTAGGGACCTGCCTAGCTATCTTGGAGAAGAATAGCTAGCTAGCTAGAGAGCAATTTGATGCACGTACTTTGGGGCAAAGGGGATGCCCATGCATCTTTCTTTCCTGCTTTCAGTCTTCTGTGCGGCAACTTGGATGCAGGACATGGACATACTACTAGTTTCAGTCTTTCAGAACCCGGCCGGCCGGGGCTTTTCAGTTTGGCGTGGCACGCTAACTTCCCTTTTTAGGCGCTGGAATCGTATCCGAATGTCACGCTCTTACAGAATCTGCTGCTGGCCTCTGGTCTGGCTGCCGAAAATGTGCTCGTTTAGTTAGTTAGGTCTCTGCATGCATGCAGATCGTTTATTCCGAATAAGCATCGATCACATCGCCGTCGACAAGGTCAAATCTTGCCGTCCTGTCAGTGCTAGTAGCTGCTGGGTGCTCACACGCGCGAGTTGGGTGCCTGAAAATAGTTGATGCCATGGCTGCTTGCTTTACGGTGTCCAAGTTGTTAGTACATTGCTCTTTTATCAAGTTGATGTGGCCGCAAAGCAGATACACTGAACTGTTGCCGCGCGCGGGCTGTTAGTTCCGAATGTGGCTGTGTCGTCGTCTAGCTTGTCGACAGCTGCAGGAAAGATGATCTGAACAAGTGCTTAATTTTGGTCATGCTTTTCGTCTGCAGATCATAGGCATGCGGGCATAAAGCTGTTCTCAATTTTGTTATAGCTACGGTTGCCTTTTCGTCCACTGTGTACTTTTTTCTGAGCACAGGGATTGCGAAATTGCCCAAGAACCAAGTACATTTGGCTAATAACAAAATTAATCTCTTCTAGACAAAAACATTTGCCAGACACAATAGTACAAACAACCGGCGTTGTAGGAAGGAATCACAACTTCTAGATGACTCTTTTGTTCTCTTTGATTATTATATTATCCTTCTTCTGGCCTCACCTCTGCTCTGAGGCTCAAACCTGTGCATTATATCCTCACACATACAAAAAAAAATGATGGGCTGTCACCCTCTCCATAAGAAGGATAATATAATAATCAAAGAGAACAAAGGGCTCTGAATTAATACATTTATTGGCACATTAATTCTGAAAAAAAAAGAATATACAGTCAGTAAATACTATCTTTGACCAAAACACATGTCGGCAAATCAGAATATATCTTAAATGTATCCAGTCCTGACATATATTTTTGCAGTATCAAACTATGCTGAGTGAAGAGGCATTTGGTCTACGTGCTTGTTTAACTCCCATAAGGAAGAATAAAGCTCAGATCTTCCTGCTTTACAGAAATTGAAAGGAGAAGCTGTTCCTCAGTGGAAATTTTGCATCACAAAAGATAGAATGAGTGTCGACGTCCCACATCATCGTCGTTAAAGAAAACGAAGAAGTTTCTGTTTATATTTTGCAGGATGAACTGGAATGATTCTGAATTTTATGACAGCAAGCAACGAGAGAGGCCATACACTTAAACCAAAATTTAGCATCTAGCACGTATAATATTGAAATTATTATCTTCGAAGTGCACACCGAACAATAGGTACATTTGTGAAGAAAATCTATCTTTTATCGTTGCAGTATTATGCTTCTTCCACCAAGCTTCTACCAGTTAAAAAATCTTAGATATTCGTATTACAATTCCTATCGAAATAGTTTCAATACATATTCATTTTGCAGCACGTTACAACACCGAGATCAGAGAGAAAGAAACCTCCTTAGAGGGAAAGATCAAAACTTCACCCATCATCTAATAAAGAGAGAAAGAAACCTAGTGATCTTTAAGGCCAAACATAGCTCATGTGAGACATGAGAGAAATATTGGCTAGTAATTGGAAAGCCCCAAGGACAGAAGGCGTCAGTCTGGGAGATGGGTCAAAACTCAAAAGGCAATTTTTTTTCTATGAGTAACTAATTATTAGGCTCTAGATATAGAGAATAAGTGAGAATGATTCATCAGATTTTATTCACAGACGTGGAATTGCAGTGAGCAATCCTCCCATTGGTGTAGGCGCAGAGGGTGGACCACAAAATATTTCAAGTAATGGTAACCCATATCACTCTTTTTACAGAGTATAAAGCAAGATACCATGGCGTCCAGGGCTAATAGTTTCAGTTATGAATTGGAACATCATTGGGGACCAGGAGTATATATAGGGCATAGGCCTGCACCATTCATAGCGACCAAGTTCATACTTCAGTCCAAGCTAGCTTGTCTTAAAGATCACCATTCACCAATTGTTGCTAACCATGTCAAGGGACCCACTTGTCGTAGGCAATGTAGTCGGAGATATCTTGGACCCATTCATCAAATCAGCACCACTCAGAGTCACATACAGCAACAGGGAACTGACAAATGGATCTGAGCTCAAGCCCTCACAAGTAGTCAATGCACCAAGGATTGAGATTGCTGGGCGTGATATGAGGACCCTTTACACTTTGGTGAGTTCATTACCACTTTTTTACTTCATTCCAGCATTGAATATAATCTTAAATTAAGATGCCAAATTGGAATACTGTTTTCCCCAGAGAAACATTATTCAACCTCAAGTGCAACATAACAGTTCTGAGTGCATCAATTTACAGTCGCTTCAGTATCTGTAGACCATTGAAAGCCAAGAATTCTGACCTTATGAAGATTTTCTCTTGGTTTCTGCTAGGGTCAATACGTACACCAACATCTTTGCGCGCACTCACTGATTAAAGATCAATATACATTTTAATAGTATGTAGGGACCTGGAACCATGATGATTAGCTACACAAATACAAATGTAATAATCTACATATTACTGGCCTCATCACAATTCTTTGAAAAGAAGTCACTTAGATTTGAGTGAAGAAAATGTCAAACTATTAGATGACTCAGACCTAATTATACATGAATATTAATCTGAGGGAACAATAGAAATTACACCAACAACATTTACTGTTTGGTTTAATTAACTCCTATATAAGTGCCGAATTTCTTTTTATGTCTCTAAAAAAGTAACCAATTTATCCACTAGGCGATGGTGGATCCTGACTCACCAAGCCCAAGCAATCCAACCAATAGGGAATACCTTCATTGGTAAGACCTGAAACAAATATGATGGAATTTACTACTATTTGTATGTTCCTCTAAGGTAACAACAATGAAAAAGAGTTGCTTAAGGTTAAGGTTGTACCCATGCATGCAGGTTGGTAACAGACATTCCAGAATCAACAGATGCAAGTTTTGGTGAGTTTCTATTGTTCTCTTTTTCTGATTCAAATATTTATTTGCAACTAAATCAACAATATAACGTTGTGGTGTTTTTAAAACCCAGAGAATTCAAGTTATAACTGCCAAAAACAAGCAGAGGTAGAATATTTAGCAGTTATATCACATTAGGCAGGATACATTCGTAGATTTACAAACCGATCTTTTGCACACATATATAAAATTATTTAGATGACTGGCCTAAGCATAGCAATATGACTATCTGCAGTGTCCAGAGGTGATTTGAACTTTTATGGTGAACTTAAAACCAATATGTGTAAACGACAAAATCTTACGTAACTACTCTTCTAAAGTTGTTCTGATAAGTTTTATCCAAACCTACTTCAGGAAATGAAGTTGTAAGCTATGAAAGTCCAAAGCCAACAGCTGGAATACACCGCTATGTTTTTGTGCTCTTTCGCCAATCTGTCCGGCAGACTGTTTATGCTCCAGGATGGAGACCAAATTTTAACACAAGGGACTTCTCAGCACTTTACAATTTGGGACCACCCGTGGCCTCAGTGTTCTTCAACTGCCAAAGGGAGAACGGGTGTGGTGGCAGACGATACATCAAATGAAATTGGAATAACCTCCTCTAAAGGAGGACTGACGGATTGTTGCATGAGGCAACCCACACCGAATGGGCAGTAAATGCTGAGCCACATTGTAGCTTAATTTCTATATTACTGTGGCACCTGTACATGCGCTGACTATGGAACAATCCTAGAATGGAATTTCACTTACCGTGCGAATCTGATAAATATGCCACCCTTCCATCTCTGTTCCTCGACGAGGGAAGCTATAACACTCGTGTAAAACAGCGGAATGCAAGGGAATATTACTGGTTGTTAAACAGACCAGAGCATTGTTGTTGTCGATTTGCAGGTTGCATGAATGGTTGTTTCATGAAAGCTGTTGTGCTGCACATAGCATCATGAGGCTTTTCCTTCACCTAACAAGAAACAATTACTAATTGAACATGTATTGATGCCGATGAACTTGCTGAGAATCAGAATTCAGAACATTCACCATCCACCAGACCGTCGTCATGCTCCAGGATTCCAGTATCCACCAACACCATAGCAGTAAAGCTATCTTGTCTAGGAGTACAACACGTGACCAAAGGCATAAACCTTTAGTTCCACCTCGGCCCAGACATTTGAGTGCATTCCTGGTCAGATTATGCTCCCAAACCGATTCCAAGGACCGAATTACAGCAGCTGCGGCATTGCCTCTTCACGAAAGTCTTGCACCTCTGCCGGCCTGCATGACTTCAGCGGGCAGAATATTGCCTTGGTGCGCAGGCAAGGAGGACCGGGTCCTTGACAGGGTGACGGCAGAGAATATGCCAAAACAGCTAGAGGTGCCAGAAGTTCAAAAGCGCATTGGCTTTTCGTTCCAGGATGTGGTAAGCACAGCGTGAGCCATCCGTCTCGACCTCCAAAGATTCATCTATATCAGGATGGCTGATTGTCATCTTTGCCCTGCCAAGAAACCCCGCACCATGCAGGACCAGGCGGCGGCGCCATGACGTCCCCGAGCATATCCAATATCATGGCCGAGAGGCGCACAGCCTTCACCCAGTCAATCAAACCCTCCTTGTGCCGATGCCTCCCGGAGCGTCATTTCGTCGAACAGCTCCCTCGCCACTTCACTGGCGCTGATTGCCACCGTCTCAGACTTGGCGAAAAGCTCTAGGTTGCAGACGTGCGAAAAGCGAACGTGAGGATTGATCTGTGGCTAGCGCCCCTCTGCTCGCGGCTGACTCGGCTGGGCTTCAACTTGGTGAGATTTTCCGGGTTCCTGGAGTGCCCGTTTCTGCAGCGAAGCAAATGAACAGAAAGACACGTTGCTTAATCAAAAAATGGTTTATGTATTCAGGCAGCCGGATTTGGCTCGACACAGTTCGATTTTGAACATTCTGTGTGGAGACTTATATTTGAGCATGGGTAATGGAGTATCGTAAGGTTCGAATTTGAATTTCACCGCCAATTTGGAACTCAAATTATATATGGACACTCTGTAAATTTTGAATCTCTGTCAGTTTTAAGTTCGGTTCAACACGTATTCGGCTGCATCGAAGAAAATCACGATCCGTCGATCTGGGTTGTTGGATTCTTATCAGACGCCTGTTAACCGACGAGAGAGGCAGGACGGAAGGCTGCTGCGGAACGAAGCCATCTTTCTTTCTCCCCCTATCGAGCCCAATCCCCCAAAGCAAATCGAACCCTCTCGCCTCGAACCATCGCCCGGCTGAGGAACCTTTCCGCCGCCGCCGCCGGCTGCCGCCACCCGACCGGCCGCCATGGCTCGCAACGAGGAGAAGGCGCAGTCCATGCTGAACCGCTTCATCACGATGAAGCAGGAGGAGAAGCGCAAGCCCCGCGAGCGCCGGCCCTACCTCGCCTCCGAGTGCCGCGACCTTGCCGACGCCGAGCGCTGGCGCTCCGAGATCCTCCGCGAGGTTGGCGCCAAGGTCGCCGAGATCCAGAACGAGGGCCTCGGGGAGCACCGCCTCCGCGACCTCAACGACGAGATCAACAAGCTCCTGCGCGAGCGCGGCCACTGGGAGCGCCGCATCGTCGAGCTCGGCGGCCGCGACTACTCCCGCAGCTCCAACGCGCCGCTCATGACCGACCTCGACGGCAACATCGTCGCCGTCCCCAACCCCTCCGGCCGTGGGCCCGGGTACCGCTACTTCGGCGCGGCAAGGAAGCTCCCCGGCGTGCGGGAGCTCTTCGATAAGCCGCCCGAGATACGTAAGCGCCGCACACGGTACGAGATACACAAGCGCATCAACGCGGGGTACTATGGGTACTATGACGACGAGGACGGTGTGCTCGAGCCCCTTGAGGCTGCCGCGGAGAAGCGCATGCGGAAGGAGGTCGTGGACGAGTGGCACCGGGTGGAGCGGGTGCGACGGGAAGCCATGAAGGGTGTTGTGAGCGGCGAGGTGGTCACGGCAGGTGGACGCAGTGGGGAGGCTGCTAGGGAGGTGCTCTTTGAGGGGGTTGAGGAGGAGGTTGAGGAAGAAAGGAAGCGTGAAGAAGAGGAGAGGGAGAGGAAGAAGGTGAAGGAGGCTGGCGGGGAATTTGTCGCTCATGTACCGCTACCCGATGAGAAGGAGATTGAGCGGATGGTGCTAGAGAGGAAGAAAAAGGAGCTGCTTAGCAAGTATGCCAGTGACTCTCTGCAAGTCGAGCAGGAGGAGGCCAAGGAGATGCTCAATGTGCGTCGCTAGAAGAAATGGTCTGCTGCTGATATCCATGCCTTTCAGTAAAACACTTTACTGGTATAGTGCATTTGACTCAAGTAATGTAGGGGGATGTGCTAAATGTGTTTAAGAATATGCCACACTACTTTTTGTTTCCCTCAGAATTAGTTGTACCGTTATTCTCACTGCTGTGTAGCCTTTGTTGCTGCAAATAATTCATTTGATGATGCATCTATTCTTACAACTTCTAAGACATTCTTTGCATTGTTCATTTGATGATGTGGTGCTTCTTCTTAAAAGTTTTAACACATTGTTTGTACTTGTTAGTATAAATCCAAGAAGGAATTAACCACCGCTAGCTGGGTAAACTGCCTTACAAGCAGAAGGATCTGGCTTGTACTATTCAGAAATCAATGTTTCTGCTTTGTTTCATTCCCACTTTGTTGGAGTACCCTTTAACTGAGTTTGGTAAGGAAGTCACCTTTGAGCAATAGTGTAAGACCACAGACATACCTTTGTATGAATTATTGTGTTTTGATTTGTCTTGCTATCCAGGTTTCAAAAATTTGTCTTGCTTTCCAACTGAAAGTCTGAAACACCCTCTTCATTGCCTGTTATTGTGACATCCATTCCAACTGAAAGTCTGAAACACCCTCTTCATCGCCTGTTATTGTGACATCCATTGTCTGCAATGGCTTGCATATCCTGTTAGGCTCCTTTTCTTATTCATTCAATGGATAGCGAGCTAGTTTTCTTTATGACGCATGAGGAAACTGCTATTGATCCAACTTTTTTTAATTGTGTGATCAACATAGAGTCGTTGCATCACCTCAAGTTTCAGTATATTTCTTAACCTAGTTTCTTTTTGTCAGGTTGGACAATTGCCTCATGGATTCTTCATGATCCGAAGCCAAGCATTGAAGTGCAGAAGTGAATGATCCTCGCAGTCCTCAGATCGATGGAGCACTAGAAGACATTTGATTTAACACGCGGCACTGGGTTTGCCTGCATTGATCAATGTGTTTAGCCAGCCTTGATAGGTGATCACTGATGACGAGTGGAAGACGGCTAAAAACCTGTGGTACTGGTCTACCATTTTGTGTGTTTTGTAATTCTCTATCATGTAAAAACATTTGGCTACGTTGTTGGTCTATTAATGTTTCAGCGATACAAGAAAATGTGATGTCATCATCTGTACTTCTGTTGTTTCCCCCCTGTTATGCACATCGTATGTAGATGCACTCCGATAAAACCCAGTGTCATCTCCTGAATCAGCTCCAACTTTCACATAGCCCATCAAGAAGCCAGTACTCAGGAAGAAACATTTTAAATGTTGTGTTCAAAGTAAAGTGAACAGAAATGCTAATTGGACAGAATATAGCATCAAGTACTCTGATCTAATTCAACGCTGAAGTTAGCATTTTTTTAGAGCCATCTACTGACGTGAACTCCAGTCCCTTGCAAACACGAACTCAACATCTAGCTAAACCATCTAAGGTTATACATGAAATTGTCCACTTCCAAATTATGCAATCATCAAAGCCACACAAAGCTACTATGCTCGGATTTATGGCCGTAATGATTTACCCAGGATGAAGTCCAAAACTGTGCTCATCTGAAATTATTGTCTTCCCACACCAGAGTCTTCTTTTTTAGAATCTCCTCAAATCTGGCATCTGTAACTGACAGCATCTGGTTTAGAATCAACCTCACCCCACAACCGATCATCTGAGCATACCGAGGCTTTATCCGCTGCTCCAAGCTGTACCCAAAGTACTGTGGAAATTTCACGAGCTCACCCCTCGGGTATTCCATCATCAGGAAAAAATCATATTTTGGCAACAAGTTTTCTTCCAAGCTGAGCGTGTGGATAATTCCAAATCGGTTTACCATAATGCCAATTTCCTCCATGCTAAACCCCCTCTCAACGAAAAATTTCGTGATTGGCTTCAGCTTCGCCTCAACGTTCAGACCAAAAGCCTGTGGGCTTTTCTGAATAAGAGATGCAACATCTGCGCCAATCGATCTGAAGTATTCGGCAGTTGGCCTGAGATTGTCATCCACACTGTAGCTCATCAGATGAGGACACCGTGTCAATATCTTGCCAACGTTTTCCTTAGAAACTCCTAGCTCGGTAAGAAAACTCACTATTATCTCTACCTTGTTTCTGCTATACGTGAGAAATGCAGGGAACCGGCAAATCACCTTGCCCCATTGAGCTTTGTTGACACCAATGTTCTCCAAATAAACCATCATGGGTTTAAGATTATCTGACATGCTGATTCCACATAGCTGAGGCCTCTTCTTTATGACTCCTGGTATGCTGGACCGTGGCACACCAAGCTCAATCAGTAGTTCCACCAGGGGTTTAATCTTGTGATTCACATTGTAATATGCAAATGCTGGGAATTTGCGTACGATACTCTTAATCTCCTCATGGTCCAGGCCGAGTTCTAGAAGAAAGAGCACGAGCTCAGGAAGGGCACCTCCTGAAGTCGGTGTACTTACCCGAGCAATTGCCTTTTGTTTGTTTGAGCTTGTGGGTGTGAGCACCATGGAAGACAATGCTTCCCTTTCCATCGAAAAAGGATCTGGGAAGTTCTCCACCACCTCGACCAAACCATCTCCATGTTCTCTAGAAAGAGCTTCTAGGTATGGCAGAAGAGCATCTCTGATCTCAGGTGTGCTCAGCTCCCTCCCTGAAAAATAAATATAAGGTCAACAGTTCTGAACCAATAAGATAGAATGCATACAGAAAGCATAACAAGAATGTGAACCTTCAACATATCGAGATCTGTAAGTACTCTGGAGCTTTGATATAAGGTGTTCAATAAAACCATCTGACTTATTGACGATCCGTGCAGCTAGCGAACTTCTCAAACCTTTCAGTGTCAGGAACAATGACAAAACAGCCTTTGCCTCCTCCCTTTCTGCAGCTAGCAACCTTGACCGAACAGACGTGTGGCTCTGAGGAGCAGCTACGTACAAATCATCAGTATCTGCATTTCGCAAAGACATCACATACACTATGAAGATAAACCGTGTATACCACATACTTGAAGGGAGATTTTGTTAAAGGAATGAACAGGTAATCTCACATGACTGCGCGTTGCAAACCATAAGTTCTCGGGACACTAGAGTGCAAGACCTGTATGAACAGAAAGCAGTGGTGAGTATACCAAAGCCGACAATAGCAGAGCACTGGTTCTCCTCAAGAAATGGCAGAGCATGGTATAAAAATGCAAGAAGGCACTTATCAGGATAATGCAATGAAAGGTCATTTTTTAACAAATCAATTTCCACAGGACCTTGTCAGATCAAAAGGCAAGGTGTATTCCCAAGCAAAATAAGGCCATTGTCACTATAGGCCAACTCTGAACTTCTGATTCCACAAAGGAGGCTTTATTGAGACATTGATGCATCCATTAGTTGACTGCATTTTGCATAATGAGTTCATGACTGGAAATTTGAGCCGCTGTTCATTATTCTTTCAGTGAATAAGAAAGGGAGTAAAACGAGCACCGACTACAGAGCTATCAATTCCAGCACAGAGGACCAAATTAAAAGCAACAGCAAGGGCAAGGTATATCATGCGAGTGCATTCGCAAGCAAAATAGTCCAAATGTCACTACCAGACCAATTCTGAACTTCTGATTCCACGAAGAAGGGGGCCTTATTGATGTATCCATACGTTGACTGCATTTTGCATAATAAGTTCACGACTAGAAATTCAAGCTGCACTCACTATTCTTTCGGAGAATAAAAGAAAAGAGTAAAACGAGCACCGACTGCAGACCTATCCATTCCAGTACAGAGTACTAACTTAAAAGCAACAGCAAGGGCAACGGGAGAAACGAGCCTACCTGCATGAGGAGGAGAAACCAGGGCGCCAAGGAGACAGCCTCACGCCATGGGGCTGGCACGCGGCCGGGCGAGGGCCGAGGCGGGGCGGCGCATCCAGGCACGTCATCCCCGGGTGACGGGGCCAGTGAACGAAGCAAACACGACCGCCGGGAGAGATGAATGCTGGTGCAGTGCTTCAGCTTCTTCTGTTTTATCTTGTTCATTTGCAGATAAACCCACAGTTCACATAATTTTATCCGTTGGCCCTTTTACGTGTGCTTGGTAAAATTGCAAATACCCACCTGAATCGTAGGTAGTTTTCAAGTACTTTTATTGCAGTCTAAGACCTACATAATTTATTTTAGTTTTTATATACCAGTGTCATCTTTGACCGATGAATTTGTCTCTTGACAAGTCTTCAATGTAGCTTCAAATGATCAGTCATAACCGAGTACTTTTACGACATTACAGATCCCTAAACTTTTTACAAAGATATCACGATCCCTAAACTTTTTACAGTGCTCCTATCGTTGTGGTCACTCTCTCTCCCCCCCCCCCCCCTCCCCCTCTGTCTGGTTTGTTTGACTCGATAGCATTCGTCACTAACCTTGCCCTTTTGGGTTCCATAGATCTCATCGTTGAACTGATGAAGTGCAGTGCAGGGCAGCTCAGTAATGCAACTGGAGCCTGAAATGGATTACCGGTACTAGGCCAACATTTAACGTGGGAAGCCAAACTAAAATTTCATGCATCAAGCGACCTGCAACTAAGCATCATCCCGAACATCACCGCTTATCGTAAGTCACATTACTCCATATTCCGAGGGAAAAAAGGATAGAACAGGACGCGGAGATGCGAGTTCTTGACTGCAGCGGCCACTATTATTCAGGACGAAGGCATCGACCACATGAAACAGTATTCCAGTTTCCGTCAAGGGCTCGTCTGATTCTTACTAACTAGGACCATCGATCAAACACCAAATCGAAATTAAGCACACGTTTTAGGGCAAAAAAAAAGTCGAGATTCCAGTGATCACAGCTAGCAGCGGCGGACGGCAACGAGTTCGCATCGCGGGTGGAGGATTACCTACACTGTACCTCGCCGGTCGGTGAAGAGTAGGCGGCCGCGGAAATGGAACAGGAGGTGCGAGCACAGCCTCGGCCGGGGCTCGGGACTCGAAGAGCGAGACGTTGCCGATATAGGCAGCGGTGTTTCTAGAAGTGAACAATCGATGCCTCGATAGGAAGTCGGGAATCCGGGTCAAGCGTGCGCGATGCCGCCATGGTAATGTCGATGATGGCACTATGAAGATGCCGTCATGACAGTTCAGGTCATGAGAGGAGATTTTTCTCTTGCTCAGGCGACACCGTACGTACCATCTGTTAATCTCCCAAAAGACGTGCAAAAGGAATTTAAGTCCAACAAGGGGAAGATATCGTGCAGATCGGTCAGACAGATATCGACGCATGATTTGATTCACAAGTCGCAACAATTTAACTTCACAATTAATTAATGTAACAAAAGCTTGATCTGTACTCATCGAAATACAAACATGAATCACTAGAAGGATTGGATAGGAAGACAAGGATAAACAGAACGTATAAGATTTACTTGGATACTGAAAGACGGATCCCACTACAATGTTACTCCCTCCGTCCCAAAAAAATTGCCGTTCTATAATTCATTTTTGAAGTAAAAAACATGTTTGAGGATTGAGGGAGTATATAACAATCTCGCTTTCTTTCACCCGTCGTTGCAGGAATGCAGGGACGCAACAAGCAGAATACAGTTAAAGGCTAAAATAAGTCCACGTGAGCCATATGTGATAGAAGATACTGAATGATGGTGAAAACAGAAATATTAAGAACCTGGATGGTCAGATTCTTCTTTTAGGCACGAGTTCAACCGAAGTGAGCCACTGGAGCATCAGCTTACAAGGACGAACTTCAGGATAGAGTTGTGACCCGAGACCTGAATCACGAACTTTACAAGTGCGTAATACAAATGATGCTGTTATGCCAGTGTGTTACGTATATAGAATGACACAAAAGAAATACTAAACCTTTCCAAGACAATATTATTCATGATATTTTCTTAAGCTTTCTTCTTCACAAAAGAAGTTAAAACTCACGTTCATGCTGCATGCAAGTAAATCTATGCCCTGGAAACTCAGGTTTTTGCATCTGCCAGCTGGATCTGTTTTCTATCAGGGATTCTGAAACAGGCCAATCTCCCTAGTTTACTGTCCACATGATCTCTGAACTAACAATGAGAAATTGCAGTACGTTTTCTGCCTCAAAATTCAAGTGCTCAGACAACATGATAACAAACTTTTGCCAGGGCACGAAAGGTAGTTCCAATACAAATACAAGTAGGATTACCATTAAGAAGCACGGTTAGTTCAAAGCGTGACCAGGCTGAGTATGGGTCAAATCACATTCACACAGGACAAAGTAAACCATTATTTTAATTAATAGAAAAAGGTGATGACCCAGAGGCACATAATTATTAGTAAAAAAACTAAATTTAAAAGCTAAATGGCAGATCAAAGCGGACATTTTTCATCAGTTCATCAGCAGGGAGTTAAAGAACTTCCTGCACACAACAGGCCCCTTAGAAATGATAGGGGCATACACCCCATCTCAGCAACAAGAGACACATTGTACAAGGAAACAACCGTACGGTAACTAACAAACGAGTTGTAACTACAACTGGAATGGTCTGGATCAAAGTTTGAACAAAAAAGTTAACAACTGAAAAAGGGAGTTTGCTGAGCAAGAAACTACTTTATTATGTACCCCTCCAGTTTTAAAGTGATGTCGTTAGGACAAGTTCTTTGTGTAAAATGAACTAAAAGTGTTGTCTTAGCATCATCAATTAAAAATTGTAGGTAGTAATAACAAGTGTAGAGCCCAGTCTTGGTTTTCTTGTACACAAGTGTTTAAATGATGATGGGCAGACTGGTTGCAGCATTTTCCGCATTAAAATTTATGTCCATGCAAATGAAGAACTAAAAAGATGAAACTTGTGCAAAGGACTACACTGATGCTAATAAATATGATGAGTGTATAGAACAGAACATATGTGAAGTGTATGGCAGATAAAGAGTTACCGAAGAAGTTAGTTCATGAACCGAACTGGTCTGAACTCTGTCAAACGTAGAAAGTGAGGAATTAACTAAGAGTATTCAAGTACAAGCTTAGCAATTCATGTAGAAGAAAAGATAGTGGACTAACCACTAGTATAGTAGGACAAAAAACCCGGGTAACAGATCACTGTTGGAGGCCTCCCACAAGTTAGTTATAATAATCTGACATCTCCTGCGGTCCTGCCTTGATAATACCACAGCTTTAAGCTGCAGGCGCATCACATTATATTTGTAGCGAGTTAAATCAACTCTTGATGGAAGTTTGCACAGTAGCAGTGATCACTCAAAGGTTTAAACGATAACAAACTTCAAGAGTTTAATTGATAATAAAATTCTTGTTACCATAGAACTTCAATGATATTTCCATACAAAACAAAGAAAAAAAAAGACACCAACCGGAGCAGACTCACTAATAATCTCTACCAACACATACACACACAAGGGTTCTCACGGCAAGTGGCAGAGTGAAAGCCTAAATTTGCATAAGGGCAAAGCTAGAACCATAAAAAGTCTTGGAAATACATGTCCAACAAGAGCTAAGCAATTTTTCAGTTTGCAGGATTCAAGTGGGACATAACTCTATATTTCCCCTAAGACCAAGGAGGCCTCAACTATAGTTTGCTCTTTGCTTGACAATAATGGTGGTCGAATAGCAGTGGGTATGGGAACATTCATGGGCACACATGAATCTTTTCTAGTTAAGAAAGATGAACTAAATGCTGCACTTTGCATAAAAATATGTTTCTTTAGATCATTTCCTTGACTAGAGGGGATTCCCAGGCACCCGTATTCATCACCACAACCATACTAGCGAAATCAGAATTCAGAAGAGAGAAAATGTTGAGAATTACTATAGCAGAAATCAGCACCATTTTTTTTCCTGGAAGATACAAGGAAGCAGGAGCAATGTTTTAAGAATCAAATATAAAATCGATTGATAAGGAAACCCATAATAGCAAATAAAGAACAACCACTCACACATTATAAACTTATCCAGGTTATTGCATATAAATGGAAGAAATGAGAGAATTAAAAGCAGAATTTTTCCATTGTCATTTCCTAGTAATTGATTTGCCGTACATCAAATATTCCATCAGTGGCACTAACAGCATTATTAATACGTATTAGGGACACGGTTCAGGTAACTTTGTGCCCTTTGACAATAATAAAGCAATATATTTACGATATCATGTGCACTAAACTAATTACTTAGAGAAGTTTCAAAAGGAAGTCGTAACTCAGAGGTGGTCATAAGTTTAAGCTTAACTGACCATTCAATACAAACTAATTTATGGTAGAAGGGAGGACACATATTCATCACATTTTTAGTAACATCAGGAGAAGTTATTGATAAGCTCCTCAGCAAGATACCTTGCATTCCATTGATTAAATCAATTTCCTTCCAAAAAGCAAAAGGCTCCCTTCGCTTCACTTCACTCAACTCTTGCAAACAAGATGCAAGCATCAAAAGACAAAATGAGCTATTTGAACAGAGAAATTAGTTATCATTATACCTCATCAATTACTGCTTACAGCACTTAACATATAATACAATTACATATGGATGTTTCAGATATGAAACTGGTGATGAGTCAATAGACCAGACCTTATGATACAAGCTTCAAGCGAAGTGGATCTGCAGACCTTACAGCGACAGGGGATTATGTGACCGGAGATTTGTGAGTTAACCCTGCAACGGACCAGTGGCTGCATGCAATATAAAGGAACATTTCCTTAGTTCTACACCCATGCCTGAACACTGCAACCGTCACCTGACAGCAAGTAGACGAGATCGGAGATACTGCACAATGGACCGCAACAACCTTGACGTGAGGATACACAATAGTTAACAAAGATCGATATTTGTAGGAAACCCAAAAGATGGTTTCAGCTCAGCCAAACAGCCCTCGATCCCTCATGCTCCGTTGTTCTTTCATCCGTTGCTCCTCCATAGCATCAGGGCTCTTCACATATTTTTTGAAGCGTCTGCATATCAAAAAATACATCATGCAGGCAGATTATTACAAAGATCAGATATTTCAACTGGTAGGCTAGAATTTGAAACACACAAACAGAGGATGAGAAGGCCAGTACCTGTCTTGTTCATTTAGAGCAGGAAGTGTTGGGATGAAATCCTTTGCTTTGGGCAGAGGAACTTCACGGAACCACTCATGGTTCAAGGCAGCATCTGCTGATATACGCTGTATGACAGGAACAAATATATTTAGGGAGAAACAAAATTACGGAATGAGAACTCAGAAGACATGCATTAGAGGTCATGTATTACCTTCTCAGGGTCATACGCAAGCAACCTATTTAGCAGGTCAAACCCAGATTCGGACAAGGTCAACCCTCCAGTGAATGATACAGCTGGAAATTTCTCCCTTAATCTGTTTCGCCTGAGACAGATAATCAAAGGAAGCTTCCATAATTATGTGACACTGAGTATTCAAAACACAAAACTAGCAGCAATAAAGAAATGGACAAAAACTTACGGTTGCTTTACAAATTGGGCTCTAGCACCAGGTAATTTGGAATAATCAGGCCATATCTCATCATTTGGCGTCCCAAGCATCCTGAATATCTGCAATAAAAGTTACTCGGCCATAAGACTCCAATCAAGTAATCATAATAATTGAAATGAAGATATACCTCATTCAGTTGATCTATCTCAGATTTCCCGTTAAATAGTGGTTTCTTGGTTAGGAGTTCTGCCATTATGCAACCCAATGACCACATGTCAATAGCAGTAGAATACTCTTTTGCTCCTAAAAGTAATTCCGGAGCCCTGCGATTGAAGGAGAATATGGTAAGACATGATTGCGCAAATGAGAAACAGTCAGATGAGATTTAATCATTTCATAAAACCTGAACATTTGAGAAATATTATGCTGGCTGAGGGGCTTACCTGTACAACAAAGTCACAACTGGTTGAGTGTAAGGCTTTAGCTGGCTGCCATATTGACGAGAGAGTCCAAAATCACATATTTTCAACTCACCACGGTTATTCAACAGGAGATTTGATGTCTTGAGATCCCTAAGAAACAACCAAGAAATAATTGAAGTGTATATTAAAACCACGAAATCAGTTCAGAAAATATTGAAGACAAAAATTAGTCATTACCTATGAAGTATCCAATTATCATGAAGATACTTGATGCCCTCTAGTAGTTGAAGCATTAAACATTTGACCTCACTTTGGTGGTATGGTTGCTTCATGGCCTCCATGACACCCTTAAGGTCATGTTCCATGTACTCCATCACCATAAAGGTATCATCGCTAGGGCCACCAACAACTACTTCCTTGACATCCACAATTGAAGGGTGGTGGAGTGATAAAAGGATATTTATTTCCCTCAGAGAAGTCAGGGGAAAACCTTCCCCTGCCCGTTCCTTATCGATCTTGACCTTCTTCAATGCAACAACCTCACCGGATTTCTTGTCCCTCACTCTAAATACAACTCCATATGTACCCTCATTAATGGTGTTTAGTCTCTCGAACTCATCAATACTCCTACAACTCTGAGGCAAGCTAGTGAACCTATATGGCATCTGCAGACTCTCAGGTGTTCTAGACCTACACACATTGCTCTCAACATCAGTGTCCAGCAAATAACCAGCAGGAGAATCAATGTTGCGCTCCATCGCAACATCCATACAGTTACCCTCATCTTCTTCAAGATCTTCATGTTCACTTCCTTGAACCAACATGGAATTGGGCGAAATTGAAGAACTTCCGCCTGACATTCCCAGCATTTCTTCAGGCTCTGGAGTTATAGCTCCCATCGCAGATATTTTTCCAACCGAATTAGCAGGTGATACACTTGTCTTTTTTGGGGGCACAACCACCTCTTCTTCCTCTTCAGCGTTAGCCCATCTTGAAGTGAAAATGTTTCTCGTCATTGGGTACTCTTCATCCCCCTCCCTGATTTTATTCTTCTCATGATCCGGTAACGGCTCAGCCTCATGTGAAACAACTGACATATCCAAATTCATTGGTGAGCACTCACCAGCCGTAGCCACGGTGCTCGCATCAGACAAAGGAGGTGGCGAAGGCTGAGGTAGCTCCACAGCAACGGTGTCTGCATCCCTCCTGCTCCTCGCAGAATGTGTTACCTGCAGCTTCAAAACATCCGCATCCCGAACTGGTGAACGTTTCCTCTTCCTACTTGGAGACGAAGCACCGACATACCTGCAGACTCCCACAACACCATTCTGCCCTTGCTCACTAGCCTTCAGTGAGCGCCCACGAGACTCCTCCGAGCCGCTCCCACTCGAGATCTCGCCAGGCTCCCTCTCCTCCACTCTCCCTGAAGGCCGACTCCTCAGCGGCGAGCGGTGACGATGGTACCTGTTGGACGGCTCCTGCCCCCTTCTGCGGCCGCCGTCGCTACGCCGGTCCGAGCCGCGCTCGCCGCTCGGGTGGCGTCGGCGGGGCTGATACTCCCTGCTCCTCCTAGAACGCTCCACGTCGAGCTCCCGCTCCCTCACAAAGTCGCGGCCCCTGTGGCCCCCGTGCCGCGCCGTGGCCATGAGCTGCGAGCAGGAAGCCCCAGAAGCCGAACGAATTGGAGCGAATCCCCAGATCCTGGCGAAATTCACAGACAAGACCTAGATCCCTGGACAAAAGGAGCAAACCCTAGCGAAAAATCGGGCGAAATTGGAATGGATTTAGGGATTGGACCGCGGATCTCGCAGCAGATCGATTTGGGGGTTAGTGAAGATTGGGGGCCCTGCGGCGCGCCCGCGCGAAGCTTGTCGGAAGGCAGCGGCACGGCAGGTTGCGAAGAATCGAGCCGGTGGTGGGGAACAGGGGCGGCGGCGGCGCGATTAATAAACTGAGGAAGCCAAGTCTGAAATCGCTCCGCGTTCTTATCGTGCGGTTTCGTGAGGCTGTCGGAGAACCCGCGTCGGGGTCGGACGCGGCAAGAGTGGTGGTGCGCTCTATGACAGGGTGGGGACGTAGAGAGAAGTTCATGGGTTCGGTCCGACCTGTCAGTCTTGTTTGGGTGGGAACTGCGCTGCTAGTACCGGAGGGCGCCTCCGTGTTCCGCGATGGACGGTTCCGTTACCGACTTTAAGCTGGGCCCGGGGTCAGTGGGCTGGCGATTCTATTCCCTTCCTATCTCTTCCCTAATCGTCCCGCATTTGCTATATATATTTTTCCTTATTTTTTATGGAAATACCGTTTAAAGCGCTAATAACAAATTTCTCTTAAATTTTTATTATTATTTTACATAAAGTTCTAGAAAGTATCTCTTATAAACTTTGTTAAAAAAACTTTCCAGACTATGGAGGAACAAAATATAAAGAATACAAAGTGATCATAAAAAAAACGTTAAAACAATAAAAATAAATACATGAGAAAATAAATCAACACTAGGTCCACCACAAAATAAACTTTCAGACAGGGCGAGGGCGAGAAAAGTAAGTCAAGACTAGATCCATCCACAACTAAATTTACAAGGGAATTTGTTGTATATAGAAATACATAGCCGACGTACAACGTGCCACCGGTCTCGGTCTTCATCGGCCGGCAACACTATTTGTACGTGCTCGATTAACGCCGGCTCCGGCAGGACCCTTTTAGCTGCACAGCAGCGGCAGCTTGAGAGAGAACACGGAGGACGGCAGGTGCCCGGTTCGCCTCAGGAGGTCTGCCTTGTCGCCGACCCGCGCGGCGCGCTGGTTGAGCTTTGCCTCCGCGCGCGCGCGCCTCTCCCGCGCCACCGCCTGCGCCGACGCCAGCTTGCTCGCCGTCTTCTCCTGCGCCCGGAGCTTCATCTTCTCGGCTTTAGCCTGCCGACGAGCAGAACGAAATGAAAATCTGTTAGACGACCCACGCGATGCTTAGAATCACTTGGCTATGCTTCGAATTCATGGCTGCTTCTCCCAGTGCTACGATGATAAGTCTAGTTTTCGCTAAAGTGGTCTCCGCCCCGGCCGGTGTCCTGAATCATACCTCGGTCATTTTCATCTCCAGCTCGGCCTTTTGCCGGCGACGGTTCTCCCAGGCCTGTATCTTCATCTCCTCGCGCCGGTACCTGCGAAAAAAATGGACGACGCGATCCTTCGTCAGTACGCACAGTACAAGCCGCGAAAAGGTTATCGGTGACGGCCGGTGAGTGTGTGAGTCAGGACAACGCAACATGCCAGTGGAAAGTGTCGCGCTTTCACGTGGCGCGGCACCGTGCGGAGGAGATAAGCGTCATCGGTAGCGGACGACGACTAGAGATAGAGTGGCGGCCATCGATCACCTGGCCATGTGCTTGGCGCGCTCCGCGGCGTCCCAAGCCGTGGCGGGCGACACAGCGGCCGGCGCGCCGGACGCTTCCTTGCGCTCCTCGTCGTTGTTGTCGGCGCCTCCGGGAGCCGAGCCCCGTTCCGGCGCCGCCGCGCAATCCCGCGGTGATGATCCGCGGTCATCCGAAGCCGTCCGTGGCCGCGCCACGAGGGTCGCGCGGCCCGCTGCGGCGGCGATGGCGCGAGGGGTGTTCGCCCTGGACGGCTCCTTGCTGCCGCCGGGCGTCATGTCCGTGCCGACGTCGCGCAGCGAGAGGCACCGCTGCTGCCCGTACGCCAGCACGGAGTCGACCAGCTTGGTCTCCGTCTCCTCCCCGTCGGCGTCCTGCTGCGCGGCGCCCCACGAGTGCTGCCTCCCCTTCTGCTGCGACGCCGACGGCAGCAGCGTCCGGTCGTCGGCGCAGGAGCTCCGGCGCCGGTCGTCGCCGGGCGCGCGGGAGGAGGAGGAGAGCCACCGCTGGGCGTCGTCCCACTTGGACGGCGGCCTCGGCTTCGCCTTGGCGTAGCAGGAAAGCAAGCCCCTCCCGCCGCCCGCGTCGTAGCTCATGCTCATCACTCCCTGCTGAGACGATCTCCTCATCTCCGCGAGCTGCACAACCTCAGGGAACCAATGAAAAAAAAGCTGCTCAATGCGATGGACGCCCAGTGAACGACCTGCTCTTGCAGATGGCAACGCCAAAAGCTAGTAGCACATACGCCACAGGCACCCAAGAGATCTGGTGGAAGAAATAGGAAGACGTTGCGAGCGCATGAGAAAGCAGAAATGGCACGGGGGGAGGTCAGTAGATCACTACTGACTGAAAAGCGACGGAAGTCAGCAACTAACCAGAAAAGGCCTGGACCCGAGCAGCGCCCCATGATTGGGCGACACTGTGCAGTGCACGCCTGCACGGCGCACAACGGAACACCGTGCGCTGCTGACAGCACCGCACGGGCACGCTACGCCGTCGCCATCAGCACATGACCGCGGCTCGAGCGTCGAAGCAGGTCGACGCCCAAATCCCGGACGACCACGCACGCACGCACGCCATCGCCATAACTCCATCAGCACATAAAGTTCTTTTCTTTTCCGAGTCGTCGTCGCCGTCACCGTCATCAGCGTAGAAGTTGGCGGCGTCCGGAAAACATGCCACCGCCGGACACGGCACCCCTGTTTCGTTGCGCGCTGCGGGGCCGCAAGCGTGCAGCTCCTCTGTTCCCCCCCGCTAACCTCCGACGTCACCGACTCCGCTGCTCCCTCCCACCATGTGAGTCTGTGCTGGGTGCCGCGCTAGCGCCAAGGCGCGCTCGAGATAGCGCCCCGTCGTCCCCGTGCGCATATGGAGCGCGCACGTGGTTTTGTTCCCCCGGCGTGCGGGCATCCAAGGCGACGGCCATGTGCAGGGGAGCTTTTTCCAGGGGTAGGTCGCGCGCGGGATCCGCCGTGCCCCGTTCTAGTAGATTTGTTCGTGTGCTTGGTTTGGTTTGGTTTGTCCATTAGCTTGTTTGGTTGTTCGTCAAGCCTGTGTCAATTCTTCCGACTGCGCCGATACTTTTGACAGTACCGGTGAATGATCTGAATGGGGACGACGAATTCGTTGCAAACCTTTTCCCTCTAGTAGATCTCAAGCTCGCTGCATAATGGAAATGCATAAACAAATTCACTAGAGATGGCCCAGTGACCCTTGCACTTCCTTTTTTATTAAATGACCTTTTCATGCGTGACGTTCCACGGAAAGAAACCCAATTAAGCCCACGAACATTTTCTGAATGAACTGCCGACATCATGTGCATACATCCGGCCCATTAGAGCCCACTTTGTGATAGCACTGGGCTAAGCGAAGAAACTTAAGTCTTGCCCCATCCATTCGTAAGCATCGGGCCGAATTAAAGCCCGTAATATTCATAATTTCATCGAGATGAATCCGCAACCGAACCCGACCCGGTACGCGCTCACACGAGACGAGAGAGACACTTCAGCGCCCTGGGCCCGGGCACGCACTTCCATGTCGTGCGTCACCTTTCCAACCAGGTCACCACCACGCCCAAACCATCCCCAGATCCCGCGTGCTCGACAAAAGACGGCCGATTCTCAATGCCTACTCCCTCTTTTAGCACTCAGACAATGACACATATGATCCGTCTATCCTTTGACCCACAAGTCAGGGAGATGTGGGCAAGAAATCCTGCGTCGAGAAGGTAACCGTATTACAGAAAGTGAAATCGCTCCGCGTTCCACGTCACGGCGTGCCCCACCCGTCCACCGCGGGCCCGCGTCCCGATCCGCAACCTCCTCCGTCCGATCTCTCGAATCCAATGGCGCGGATCCGACCCGCACCGCCACTGTGCCCCGCCCGAGCCTATAAATATGCCCCGCTGCGCGCCCGGCGCCCAGCACCGAACAGTCGCATTGCTCGCACCTCACCGCAACGCTTCGCTCCGCTTCCGGTTCGGGTACGCGGATCTTCATTTCGGGTTTGGCCGCTTCGAGAAGGCGAAGAAAAGGATAAGCAGCGAGCAGCGCAGCGCGGGGACGGCTCGACTCGACAGCCGAGGAAGCTGAAGGAGGAAAAAAAAACAGAGGATAAGGCGTGGCTACCGGGCGGCCACCGCGCGCTACTAGATCCGCACTTCTCCCGCGCGGATCCAGCTAGCCGGCGCCCTCACGTCAGCCCTCGCGGCAGCTTCCCACCGGATCCCGCGGCGTTCGCTCGCCTCAGATCCAGCCTCCCAGGTCCGCCCTCGCACCCTGCTTGTTTCGAATTCGAGGTTACATGTTGGGGATTCTTCGATTGGTGCTTGGAGGTGTCTGATTCGTGGCGCGAATTGGCGGATTTCAACGTTTCGTTGTCGAATTAGCTTGTGGTGGGTCGTTCGAATTTGGGATTACGCCTACCTGTAGGATTAGGGTTTTGGAGTGGTCGATTCAATTAATTGGACTCTGTACTTCATTTTTTTGTCGCCTGTGAAGCTTGAATTCGGTGTTTGTCTGGCTGAGGATGTTTGTCAAAATGATGAACAGATCTCAATCCCGCTGGCGCCTGGGCGCATGTCTCCGACGGTCCTCACGGAGTTTGGGCATCAGAGGCCTATAAAGAGGGGCTACGACGAAATGGTCTTCCGGGGCGTGGCTTCGGCTACGCCCCGGGGGTACGTGGAGACTGTGGGCGAGTCGGAAGGTGCACCTTGCAGTCCTGTGCGTTCAGAAGACTCGTCAGCTCACAAGCGCAAGTGCATCAGCCTAAACAGCGATGGCTTTGTGAAGCTTGTGAAGCGGGAGATCTTTGTCCCGTCCACTATGTCATCAACTGAGCGTCGGTATCTTCGAAAGAGGTTTCGTAAAGAGCTTGATTCCATCCGTGATCTTCTTAAGAAACCAGAATTTTCAGTTCCTGTCCCTGTCAGCCGAGCACCTGCATTGCCATCTTCAGTTGCTCCCCGGCAAAAAAAGGGGCAACGCGTGAACCATGTAGTCCGTGGTGCAAAGGGACGGTTCCTGCCCACAAAACCACGGCCTGAACCTTCAGTAGCGACAGCTTTGTCTGATGCTGCAGTGTTCAAGCAGTGTGAATTTATTTTGAAGAAGCTGATGACACAGAAGTGTAGTCATATATTCAATGTCCCAGTAGATGTGGTGAAGCTGAATATTCCAGATTATTTTGACATTATCAAGCACCCAATAGACCTTGGTACTGTCAAGACGAAGCTTGAATCGGGCTCCTACAAAAGTCCGTTAGATTTTGCTGCTGATGTTAGGTTGACATTTAACAATGCTATGACCTATAATCCTCGTGGGCATGCTGTGCATGACATGGCTATCCATCTGAACAAGATGTTTGAGAACAGATGGAGGACAATCGAAAAGAAGTTGGCTT
Source organism: Tuctoria greenei (assembly GCA_036927565.1). NCBI lineage: Eukaryota > Viridiplantae > Streptophyta > Magnoliopsida > Poales > Poaceae > Tuctoria > Tuctoria greenei. The sequence goes on from JAYESD010000012.1 coordinate 128,664,027, forward strand.
CTGCTGCTACTGCTACTCCTGTTGAGGCTGACAGGGCTGACTCGAAGAGGAGGAATGCTCCACCTGTGGACTGCACTGAAGTGTCAACAGATTGTGTGAGGCAAGCAGAGCCTGTAAAGCCAAAGATGTCATTTGATGAGAAAGAAGCACTAGGGAACTGTTTGACTTCTCTGTCTGAGGATCAGGATTTACCTCCCCACATTATAGACCTTTTGCAGCAGTGCATTGACAATAGTGCAGGTCAGGCTGGTGAAGGTGAGATAGAGATTGATATCCATGCTGTCAGCGATGATTTGCTATTTGAACTGAAGCAACATGTTGACAAGTATATGCAAGAAAGAGATCAAGACCGGCAGGCGAAATCAGAGCCTTCAGAGAATGATGCAGCGAATGTATCTGGCCTTAGCAACTCGTCTACAAATCCATGCAAAGGTTCATTTTATTCTAACTCATTGGTGAATTTTCCAATAGATCTAAATGATTTGCCCCTTGTTTAGCGTCGAGGTATTGGATTTGGTGTTGCAGGTAGCGAACCTGTTGAGGAGGATGTGGATATATGTGGCAACGCTTCCCCTATATTAATAGAAAAAGATGCACAAATCAGGAACGGCAAATGTTGTAGTCCAATCAGTTCCAGCAGTGACTCTGAATCATCTTCCAGTGGTCTGTGTCCCACTGTGTTTATTCTCATTTGTATAACTAATATGATATATGGCTTTGCTATCTACGTTCTAATAATTGTTGTGAAAACTCTCCTGTTATTTATATTATTGATGTCTCTTTGGTGTCAAGCCTTTTTTCCTCCTTTGTTTTGCATGATATATTTTACATCTTGCAAAGTTTAAGAGGTAGAGTGGCAAATAAAATTCCTGTGAAATTTGCATTTCTGATGCAGACACACAATTTCCCCCGGTAGTGGTGTATCCACTAGTAAAGTTTGGACAGGAGATGAAGTTCCCTTGCCTGACTAACTTTCAATCATATGTAATAATCAGAACAGTCTTCTAGAAATTATCCCCCTTGAAATCATAGAAAGCCTGCAGTCTTTTTTTGTGATCTAGGTCCCCTCGGTCATAATTGTCTATTGAAACTGCAGATTCTGACTCGGGCAGTGACTCTGAAAGTGAGTCAGAAAAAGTTGGTAGACCAGGAAAGCTTGCAAAGGTACTTCAACAATTTACTGTTTCTTTAAAAATATTATACAGGCCCTTAGTACCTAATAGTAGGCTGAGTGTGAACGTCATGTTGCTTATAGACATTCCATTTGTTTATTGCCCTCCCTACAGTTGTTGTGAAATGCACTTTCTCTTCAGATCTACTTGGTGGTTACCTATGGTCGTGTTTGCATCTGTGGTCATTTTGTTTTTCCACTTTAATGCTGGGAGCAATAGTTTATCGCATATCAATCATGAACTTCTAGTTCAAATATTATGGATGACTCTCATGGACTCAGATCTAACCAAATTATATGTCCGATTCTGCAAGCTGTAGTTTAGTTGTGAATTTTTCCCTATCAACTGTGGTCTTTGTATCCCAGTGTTGTCTGGCGGAAAGAATATCATATTAATGACGTTCAACATAATTATTGTTCGCTTTAACTATAGGGAATCAATAAGTCTGACCAATTGGATCAAGAAAAGAGTGATGTTATCAGCCCAGCTGATGCCAACCGTATGTCACTCTTTCCGATTGTTCTACAAAGGTTTTAACTCAATGCAGCAATTACTTCTGATTTGTGTACTCATCAGTTGTAACAATCACAGGTCCTTCTGATAATGTGGGACTTGGTGAGCAAGATGGTGAGTCCAAGCCTCCACCAGAGGGTAAGCATGAATTTATTGGCAGCTTCATATGAGACAACTGAGGTGTCTCTATACAAAGCAGATCAGACGATCTGATCCTTTCCCAATGAAATGCTTAGGCGAAAACTCAGAACCTGACAGGCAAGTCTCCCCGGATAAACTCTTGCGAGCAGCCCTTTTGAGGAGTCGTTACGCGGATGTGATTGTTAAAGCTCGTGGCATTCTCAGCCAGGTGATTGAGCTGTTTGCCTACCCTTTTTTCTGCTGATTTAATGAGGTTATGTGGTTGCTTAGTTCTGACATGTTAACCTGATGATTTTAGGGTGGAGATAAACAGGAGGAACTGGAAATACTCCAGAAGGAAGGTAAAAGCATATCCGCCTCATGACCTGGTAACTGTTAACTCGTTTCCTAACAATGGTCCTACTTGGTGGTTCAGAGAAAGCACGGCTGTTGGCTGAAGGTAATGCAGCTATGGAAGCTCGAAAAGCGGAAGTTGAAGCCGAAGCTAAGCGTAAACGGGATCTTGAGAGGGAGAAGGCTCGTCAGGCATTGCAAGAGGCAAGTGAAAACTGCATTACTGGCAGGAAAAATCCCCATTTCTTGTTGTGACTAATGAAATATCATTATGCAGATGGAGAGAACTGTAGAAATCAATGATAACCTACATCTCAAGGACTTGGAAATGCTTGGAACAGCAACAGCAGAGCTTATTGTGGGCTCTGTTGATGAGACTAGTCCAGAACGCTCCCAGGATGACATGCCCGGTTTTCTTATTGGACCTGCCAACCCGTTGGAACAACTTGGACTATTCATGAAAGTAGACGATGAAGAAGATGAAGAACCAAACAGTATTCCCAGTAGTAAAGATGCAGTGGAAATAGAGATCAACTAGTGTTGCTGTGTTGGTTAGCATGCTCTCTCCAGGGCTACAGGCTAGCGCCAACCTGTGGTGCCAAGAGAACCATTGCCCATTGCAGTGAATGCTATGCGGTGATGGCTGGACAGAAGCCTGGTCGGAGGCCCCTCAATTCTGGTATCTGGGCCTCCGGGGCCATATTAACTTATGTGCTTGGAGCCCTGGTTGATGCAGTTTCACCTTGAACAGCTGCAAAATGAGGGGTCGTGCATCGAGAAGGCTTGGTGGAAAGCAACGTCTCCATGGAAAGCTTTATAGCTTTGGCTGGTCGTCGAGTTTTATAATGGAAATGACCGCCACAAGAGCTATGAAGATGACGATAAACGAATGATGATCTTGAGATTCATGCCAGAACTGGTGAAGTTCAAAATGGTTTGTTGCTGCCACACCTTCGTTTGCAATGTGATTAGGGTGCAAAGCTTCCAATGTCTAAGCTATGCTTATATAGGTCAAGGGCTCACAGCTTCTTATCCTCTTCTTTGTTATTTTTATAGTTTAGATTGTTCAATGGCTTCCTGCTGTAAATCCAAATTTTGATGTAGTGGAGGAAGTGCTAGTTGTTTGTTTGGGCTCGGGCTAAAAGCTTTTTCTTCTTTCTACAGGAAATTGTCGTCCGCACGCCCGGTCAAAATGAACTAAAAATTTTATCCGACAAATAATATAGAATGGGGGTTATCTTTTTTTTTTTATCGGATCTTGAAGCAGATGACGATAAATGGTGCTTGTACTGGTAAACAAATGACGATAAACAAATGGTAATCATGAGATTTTGAATGATGCCAGAAATGTGAAGTTCAAAATGGTTCCTTGCTGCCACACCTTCGATTGCAATGTGATTATGGTGCAAAGCTTCCAGCGTCAAAGCGATGCTTATATAGATCAAGGGCTCACAGCTTATTATCCTCTTTGTTATTTTTATGTTTTAGATTGTTCAGTGGCTTCCTTCTGTAAGTCCAAATTTTGATGTAGCGGAGGAAAGGCTAGTTGTTTGTTGGGCTCGGGCTAAAAGCTTTTTCTTCTTTCTACAGGAAATTGTTGTCCGCACGCCCGGTCAAAATGAACTAAAATTTTTATCCGACAAATAATATAGAATGGGGATATCTTTTTCGGGTCTATCTAAATTTTAAGTGTCTGAAATTTTAGAAATATTCTGGCACCGAGTAATTTGCTATTAACAGTTATTATCGTCATTATCCACTAATCTTTGTTATTAACAGTTAATCTTTAATTTTATAGGTTAATTAATCATAAAATTATTTTATTTGCTTGCTTTACAACTAACATAGTCCTTACAAATCAACATATTACAATTAACAAATTAATTATTTTTTTCATTAAGCCTTCAGCCTACTGGGTGCGCTGGCAGCCAGCTCGGTGCCTGAAATCAGCCTACTATAGGATTTCTGATCTTTTTTTTTTATCGGATCTTGAAATGAGAAATCTTAGTATTGGCGTTCTGAATTGTCAAACAGTTAGCTGTGAATTCATAAACAACACCTGTTGCCCTCAGCTCAAATGCTGTAACAAATTGTCGCCGCTAGTTCGGCACAAGCTCACAACCATAAAGCATGCATTGCTATGATACAAGCAAGAGACCACAAAACCGATCACTCCATGAGAAGCCACGAGGCACCGGTTCAACTGGCAGATAGGCGTCGTTGAACTGCAGAACAAAAAAACCCATATACACCAGGTGCGTCTGCCGATTAAGACACCCTGAGGCCCTGCTGCTTAAACATCTTGCTCGTCTGCTGCCCGCTTACCGAGTCCTCCACGGTCAGTCCCTGCGCGCCGAAGCAGATGTTGATCAGCCTCCCGTTCCCGCAGCCATGCTTCCGGGTCGAGTTTTCCGGCAACCCCGTGCCGATTTCCTCCATCGAGGAGTTGGAGCACGACGGATCATCCTCCGCCATGTCACCGTCAAGGACAATGTCCTTCAGCTTAGGCTTACCCGAGGTCGTCGGCGTCACCATGGAGATCTCGTCGTCATCCAAGCAGATGTCCTTCAACTTCGCCAACGGCTGCGGGGTGGACGACATCGAGGACCTCGGGAGGGTACTCATCGGGGACCGCAGCTGAGGCATGGCCTCCATGATGCCGTGGATGAGCTTCGGGTTGAGCTTCTTCTTGGTGGCCGACGACGAGCTAGGGGTGGAGCTCTTGACCGCGAGAGTCCGCTTGCCGTTGAGAGCCGTTGTCTTGTTGAACTTCTGCCTCAGCGGAGCAGGAGTTTCAACGGCGTGCTCGTTCACCTTCTTGATGGGATCCAGCGGGCTGCTGTCTGCTTCTGATTTCTTCGGCGTCTTGGACATCACCTTATCAGGCTTGTGACGAGGCCATCTCAGCATCATCTTGAGGCGGTCCTTGGCTCTGCTCGCAGAGCTGAGTCTCTTCTCCGACGATCCATGGTTTTCACCACCCGCGCCGTTTGCGTCGGCGTGGGTAGCAGGGTCATCCTTGCCATTGCTGGAGCACGAGCTTGCCCTCCGCGACTCCGCTGCTCCGATCCCCGAGAACAAGAATATCTCTGCATCTGACACCTTAAAGATGGTTCCAGGACTGCTTGCGATCCCTCCCTGCATCTTTATCTGGGAAGCAATGGCTGACCGGGTTCTCAGAATGCTGGAATTCAAGACACCCCCGGCAGAAACTATTTGCTTGATGAGCCGCTCAGATGTGGATGACCGCAGCTGCTGTTTAAGCAATGCCAGCGGGGTCATGCCATTGCCGTCTTCAACATTAAGGTCGATCGACGGGGTGGTCATCAAGAGCTCGACGAGGTCCGGATGTGCGCTGCCAACCACGGCCATGTGAAGGACCGTAAGGCCCGCGTCGTTTCTTAAGTTGATGACCTTTTGGATATCTGCAGTTTTCTCACGGATGAGGTATCTCATCAGCTCCATTTGGCCGTCGAGCCGTCGGAACCCTGGGGTCCTAAACCCTGCAACTGCTGAATGAAGAAATGTATCACCAGCATTGTTGACAGCTGTCATGGTCGATGGAGATGCAGCAACCAATGCTTCTACAACAGGCTGGTGCCCTCGATAGGCTGCTACATGTAATGCAGTGTTGCCATGATTATCAGTGGATCCAGTTATGTCGAAAGAGCTCATAAGGTACTTGACAACCTGCATAAGGTTGCAATATTAGATGCAGACATAGGGAAACCTCCATATTGCAATGTGTGGAGAGAAGACCTTTACACACTTATAAAATTGCAATTAGATGTAGCAAGAGACATGCATAGGCACGTCAAGAAACAGTTGTCTGCACATCATCAACAAGCAACTGAAAGAATAACTGCTACATGGCATCATTAAGGAGGATGTAGATCTAAAAAGTACTGCTATCTGATGATATTTTCCAGCTACGCTGAAACAGTAGTGCTATCTGAAAGAATAACTGCTACACGGAAAGGAAGTTTGCTTCAAGTCTAACGAAATATCTTAAACCTTCTGCTTAAGAGTTGAAAACCATGGGAAACATCACACCGAGAAATGTAATCAGAAGGCCTGACCGACATGTATATGCTGACTGCCTGACTATACAGCTAAGTATACAGTTGTGCAAGATCGTCTAACCAGTGAAAAGAATCACTCTGAAGCATTGTCACATTAAATTCTAAGTAGTCAGAAGAAAATAACTAAAGTAGCAAGGTGATCTTATATGACATTCATGTCCATATGAACAATATCCAATCCATTAAATGATTTGTTCCCAAACAACTCAATTGTCTTTCAATAGAACACATTTTCACTGTGCAAATCCACATTTAACTGAGCATTCATAATGAATAAAAAAGATGCAAAACAAAATCCTAAAGCATGCAAACATCCTATAAAAGACAGCAATTGATAAAAGGTATTCACACAAGATTTGTTCCGTGTTTGCATTCAACTAACAAGTAGGGAAATAATGTATGTATGTACCTAGGCACGAAATGGTAAAGATGCAGATGCCTCACCTCCAGCTGGCCTCGCCCAGCAGCGGCATGGAGCACGGTGGATCCACGGACGTCAAGATACTCCGACACGTCAGATCGGCTCTCGACGAGCTCCTTCAGCATCTCGACGCTGCCGCCTCTGGCTGCGGCGTGCACGGCCCGGCTCATCATCTCCAGCCGGAACACCGAGCCCCGCCCAGCGGCAGTCCCGTCCCAGCAATTCGTCGAGCACCTCGGAGACATGGCGTGGTCGAGCAGTAGCCTGAACAGCTGGGCGCTGCCGCCTCTCGCCGCGGCGTAGAACATGTCCGTGACGCCGAACTCGCCCTCGCCGAAGACGAGCAGAGGGTCCCTGTCCAGCAGCTCCCGCACGAACGCCACGTCCCCGGCCGAGGCCGCAGTGTACAGCACCCACCCGCCGTAGCCGGCCCGGAGCAGCGTGTTCTCGCCGCCAAAACGGCTGCCGGGACGGTGGTTCCTGCACTCGCACTCCACCAGCAGGTTCCGCGCGACGGACGCGCGGTGCCGCGCCGCGTCGGCGAAGCGGGCGTCGTCGTCCCACAGCGCCTCGAGCCGGCGGATCCGGCGGAGGGAGGTGAGCTTGATGAGCAGGTTGGGGTCGATGTGCAGCAGCTGCCGGACGATGTCGTAGTGGCCGTCGGCCGCCGCCCAGTCAATCGGCGACGCGTACCACCACTGGTCGCCGGTGCTCTCCCAGCGCAGCGGGAAGTAGCTGGGCTGCTCCATTGCCGGGTCTTGGGAGATCTCGAAGGCCGAAGCTGGCGCGCCGCTTGACAGACTTGGAGTGAGCTCGATCTCCTCAGCTCAGCTACTCACATGGCATGACATGTGATCCGATGGCAAGAACTGCAAGCAAAATTAAGGCGGGAGAAGAAGAAGGAGACGGAGAATAGAATGTGTGCATCAGCAAGACACCATGTGAGCTGACTAAACCAAACGGGAAAACAACAGATTTCTTTATTGTTTTATGGTTGGATGGAAACAGTAGGACGCAAGCATCTGTGAACTCTATCTAAGATTGTGGTTACGAAAGCGGAGAATAGAAGATCAAAAGCAGGCAAGGCGAGGAGGAAATAGTAACTGGGATTGCAGGTTACACAAATCTGAAGCCAGTAGTACCTTTGTGAGAGGAGGTGGCTGTGCATGTGCAGCTCAGCAGCTCTTCATCATCCTTAATTGGTCCTTTGCACTCCATACAAATGCAATGCCATTGTCAACTTAATGCCTAGCCTAGCTCAACTCAGGGCACTGGATTAGGCAGGCCACCAAAGTGGTTCAAAAGGTGGTTGCAGTGTGTTGCAAAGGTGGCGTGTTGGTACTATGGATGAGAGAGAGAGAGGATGAGGTAGGGGAGGGCCATCTACAGTAAAAGTCAGTGATACAGCACTGCCGCCTGCCAAGTGGTCCACTTGGAAAAGAGAGAGACAGGTAATAATTGAGGTGGAAATTATCAAAGTGGATCAGTGGGAGAGGCGGAGGAATCTTTTCAAAAGGGTCCGGAAAGAAAAAAGTAAAGGTGAAACATGGCCATCGAACGGTTCGGCAGTGCAGCCTTTGCACTGGGGAATCATCAGCCCCAGAGGCAGGCAGCAGGCTCGTTCTGCAACGTTGCAAGGAGGCTAGGACGATATGAAGGAAGGTTGGTTTTCAGTTGGCGGTGTGCTTTCGATTTCGCGGAAGGCAACTCTGGATAATTGTGCTGGCCGCCGGGCACGCTTGTCTCCACGGTTCGCGTGACTGATAAACCTGACACGTTTCTTGACATGTCAAATTACTAACCTAATGGGCTGAAACCTAGGTGATCGTTCAACAAGAATACCCTGTCCCTGTGGGCGCAGCAGCCGCTTCAGTCTGAAGCAAAGCAACCCATGCTACTCGACCGATGTCCCAGCGGCATCGATGGATGAATGCATGACAGGTCGATTGGTTTTCATTGATGAACGCAAAAAACAAGCGCTGGCTGGTCGCTGATCTCTCGCCCGGGAGGGACACGGACGACGTTGATGTTCCAGCTACCAAACTCTTTAAATCCTGGTCGATTATGATCCGTTCGTCCGGCGTCTCCACGTGCATGCACATGCCAACGCACCATCACCGTTCTCCACCACATGCGGCGTTACGGACCAGACGACAGGACTCGCCAATCGTGCCAGTCCTACTACTACGGTTTTCGTTTTCCATTCTCGTTTCGAACAAGGCCACGGCAACTGCGTAGTACTCCCTCCGTTCTGAAATAATTGTCGTTTCAGACAACCAAATGAACTAGAAATGAACTAACGAATGTTGTCCTAACGACAATTAAAACGAAACGGAGGGAGTAGATGACAAGCAGCCGCGCCGGCCACGGCCCGGCAGGACAGGACAGGACAGGGCAGGAAGTCCGGCAGCGCGCGCTCCCTCAGCTCGCTCTCGATTCGATCGAGACCGCCTCCGTGCAGCTCACCCACGGCCGGCGTTCGGCACGGACGGCATTGTTGGGCACCCCGTCCGCACGTTGCCTCCCGTCTTTCTTTCCTCGCTTGGCTTGGCCTGGGGTTCCATACATCGATTAGGCCACCACACCACCAACAACAAAAGGTGTCGACCCCATCCCCGCCACGGTCGCGCCAACCCGACCAACCACGTGACGTGAGTGAGCTTGCACGCCGCCTCGAATCGCTGACGCCGGCCCACATGCGGTGGTTCGCCGTCGTACTTGAGATCGAATCGCCGGCCGGCTGGGGCAACGCGCGATGCGACAGCTAGAAGAACGAGATCGATCCGCCCGGGCCCGCCGTATTCTTCAGAGTGACACAGTACAAATCAGCGTCCAAGGCTGGAGGAGTTCGTAGTCGACCAGCGAACGGTGGTGGTGCGTTGGCATGCGTATGAGAGATTGATTGGTTTTCATTGATGAACGCCACAAAGAGTTCGTAGGGATGTGACGCATGCAATCTGATTGATACTCGGTAGATCTAGACATCTAGTGAACGCAATCCTTGACATAAACTGAACTGACCATGTCGTATAGGCCAGGGTGCTAGACAACTTGACAAGTGCATAGTTTCTATCCAAACGCTACTGGAAGAATAAACAAGTGGAACGAGTTCGTTGAAGCTAGCCATCTAAGCTAATGTGACTCAGTAAGATGATTGTGACTATCAACACCCATACATGCACACGTAGTACAACATCAGCTCACTCTGATACAAAATTGCAAATAAGTAATAACAGAAAAGGCGTACTCAAATGTACGCATTCCACTTCAATTCTTCCACAGCAATGAACATCTGTAAAGAACAAAGATGAGCTTACATTTGCAACTCTACAAGCTGCAAAGTTCAGTGACCTCCCATTTGAACTAGTTCTTTATGTGGGCTCCGGTTAAACAGCAAGCACTTTGTTTCTGAAACACGGATGAGGTGTACAGAAAATTCTTACACCAGCACAACAAGTTGCATATGACGATACAAAATGAATTGTGTCCCAGTAAGAATCCCAAGCTCACTCCTATTCACAACACTGTCAACTTGATATGTAACAGTATAGCATACGCTACCATGTTGATGTTCAAGGATCAGCATAATGGTGATTTCATTCTTTCTGTTATATGCTGATAAACACAAGAAACAATAAAAGCAAATGGAAATCTTAGATTTTCTTGCTATAAAATACTATATGTACAATCTAGTATATGCTAAGTAATAGACTCTACCACCATAACACATTTAAATATTGATTCATAAGTTCTCAAGTCATGTAAAACAGTTGTATTAGCTGGTCATTAGCAAAATCAAAGTTAAGTACAAAAGCCAAAGCAAATCATGTCATTCCGGATTCTTTCTATGCATGGCTCCATGTTTTTCCTTTGCAGTTCACTCAAAAGTAACTCACACGTTTTATCCCTAGGTATGATTTCACTACATACCATCTCATCATACAGTCGATAAGCCCAGTCGGTTTCACCAACCCTACATAGACCATGGATCAGAAGGGAGTAGGTATCAAGATCTAAACCTAGACCATTCTTATGAACAAGTTCTCCCAGCGTATGCTGAATGGCATCACCTTGTCCTCTTCTACTCAAAAGTAGCCTAAGAAGCGGCTGATATGTCTGTAGATCAGGCTTACAAGATTGCGTCCACATTTCTTTGAACATATTGACAGCATCGTCATCTCGCCCATGTTGGCAAAGAATTGATATCATGGTGTTATATGTCACCAGGTTACGGGGCACTCCATTCGTTGGCATCTCCACACGAAATACCTGGGAAGCTTCGAACAAATGACCTGCTTTGCCAAGAAGGTTGATCAAGGAGTTGTAGAACAGGGTATCAGGCTTACAACCAGAAGACTTCATTCGATGTGAAACACCCAAAGCTTCTTCAAACATTTCACATTTCGCCAATGAGGTCATAATCATGGTATACGTAATCACATTTGGATGGCAACCCTGTGAACTCATCGAATCAAGCAGCTCATAGACTCTCCTGAAGTTGCGCTGCTTACAGTAAGCCTCAAGAACAGCGGTGTAAGTGATGACTGTAGGAGGAAACCCTTGTTTTTTCATCTCCTCAATAGTCCACATCGCCTCATCAATCCTGCGTATGCTACACCACCCATGGACGAAGATGTTGAAAGTGTATGCATCTGGTGGGATATGTGTACTGAGCACGATAAAGGCCTCACGCGCCAATTCAACTTTCTTCTCCTTGCAAAGTGCGTCGAGCAGGACATTCATGGTCTTTGTGTTCCTCTCCAGCCCCATTTCCTCCAACTTATCGAACAGCACGATGGCATCCTTCCACCTCCTGGCACCAGCCAGCCTCCTGATGCTCTTCGCGATAGTCTCCACAGTGACCAGCCCTCTGCAATGCATGTCCGACAACAGATCCCACATCCGGTCGATTTGCCTCATCTTCCCCAGTAAGTCGATCATCCGGTTGCAGGTGTACGACGTGTGCGCGTAGCCGCCACCTCGTGACTGCGCCCACTGAAAGAATCCCAGCGCCGACTTCCAGTCGTCTCCGAACCTGCACATTAGGCTGTCGGCGACGCTGCTGGTGATCCGGATTTCAGAGCACTCCGCACCGAGTGACTGGACGAGGTCCTCGATGCAGCCCTTGCGCGCCTTGAAGAGCGTGCTCTTGATCCGCGCCGCCACCTCCTCATCCGCTGTGCGGACACTGCTGCTGGAAGATTGATTCAGGTGCGTGAAGGACGACGGTGACGACAGCCTGTGGATGGCGAGTGGTAGCCGGGTGCGCCCGGCACCAAGGCACGAACAGAGGCGCCGAAGACTCAGCAGAGGCATATAGGAGTAACGGCAGTGAAACCACGGTTCTGACGGTGGGTGCTTGGCTTGCGCGCGGTGCGAAGCAAGAGACTGGTGTAGTGGTGTTGCTGACGGGCGTGGGCGGCGGCGGCGGCAAGGAGGGAGAGGAAGCTTCAAGGGCTCGAGGCGATGTGTGGACTAATTCATTGCATGGGCCGCAAAAAGGCTCAATATGACTGAACCTTCACCTGACGATTACGGCGCCTGTAAAACAGGATTCCTGAGAAAAAAAATTATTCTCTCGGAAGAGGCCCTCTACAGTCTACACCCTTCAAGGAGGCAAAACAACTCCAGTGTATCATCAGTCCTCTGTGCATGTGGCAGATCAGGTCGACCACGCAGGAGCTGAAAATAGGAGGATAAAAAGAACTGAGAAAAGGAAGTGCAGAGAAAAGAAAGAACAAACTGAATAGACAAGAAACAAAGTTTACAACCGGTAGCATGTAGGTACAAACCTGTAGCCGCACTCATTGTCGTACCAGGACACAAGCATGACAAAAACTTGTCGTTCAAAGCAATTATTCCAGCCTTCGCATCAAAGACATTGGACCTGTTATGCGAAAGAGGAACCAATATTTAAGTTTCAATTAATCATCACTACTCATGTCTGAGATCAGGATCATAACATTGCGTCTCATCATATGCACATGCATGCTATCTTGGTCACTCTCAGGCTGTCCGAAAAATGGACAATTCCGAACCTACACACCTCACATGCGTAGTGCATGTGAAATGTGTTGGTTCGAAATGGTGACGCATAGGTTACGTAACTCTAATGTATGCCATACGTAAATCATAAAACTTGACAAAAAAGTATAAGGATTTTAGCTTTAATATTATTATTACTTGCAACGAAGAGTGGCAAAGCAAGGATGCACAACACAGGCGAAGCACCTTGATTCGAGGACAGGGGTAGGCAGCACCGCAGCAAAGTAGATGCTGTGAACCATATACAGGTGAATCAGGAAAATACTGGCCGTCATTTACGGTCAAGCCTAGCAAACAATGATATCCCTATGCGAACTGTGCATGCATACACTACTGATCAGCCAAGCTAAGCAGAGACTATTAATCATAAACTAGTTTTCATTGTATGGCCCTAATTATATTCATAGAGCTAGAATTAACCATCTGACCAGCCATCAATTAAGCATGATTTTCATCAATTATGCACACCAGCCATCAATTAAGCATGATTTTCATCAATTATGCACACCAGACATCAATTAAGCATGATTTTCATCAATTATGTGCATACTTACACTGCCTGCTTGCTCAAGTTAACCAACGTCAGCTCCAGTACAGCTTTGGTCCACTCTCACTTGGACATGGTCAGCGTTTCTTACATCATCCTCCTCCACTCTTGGGTCAACTTGGTACTGACCACAGTAGATAGAGATCACAAGATTAGGTAGATGCGGGATCCGGGGTGGGGAGGCGCTACGGGGTTAGGGGTGGGCAGGCGCCGGCGCGGCGAGGTGCTAGGCGGGGAGAGATGGCGCGGCGCGGCGAGGTGCTAGGCAGGGGAAGCGACGGCGCTGCGCGGGAAGTTCGAGGCGGGGAAGCGACTGCACGGCGAGATGCGAGGCGGGGAGGCGACGGCGCGGCGAGGAGCGAGGCGGGGAGGCGACGGTGCGGCGAGGTTCGAGGCCGGGAGGCGACGGGGCGGCGAGGACCGAGGCGGGGAGGCGACGGTGCGGCGAGGTTCGAGGCCGGGAGGCGACGGGGCGGCGCGGTGGCGGCGGCGTGCGAGGCGGGGAGGCGGCGCGGAACGTGTACGGTTTGTGGGGTGGAAAAAAATGTTGCCAATGCTATACCGATTTATGGGCTGTTTCGTGGGCCGTTTTATGGGCCGACGACATGGCATCGCGAGCCAAGATCTGAGCCGACGAAACTGAACATTTTGTCGTGTGTTTAACTTAAAGCGTTACGGAACAGACCGACGAAATTAATTTACAATCGTGATCCACCAGCCAGACCGACGAAAATAGCATATGATGGCGTGAGCTTTGCCCGGGCCGTATGGTTTTAATTGAGCCAGCTGTTGTCACCCTGGAAATCAGTGGAAACAAAGGTCCTCCTCGACGTAACCCAAAGCGCCCTTGAGGTTACCCTCTGACTCGATCGATCGGCCCTTCATAGATAAGTACAATCGAATCAATAATCATCAAAAGCATTGCACGAAAATTAAGTGCAAGCAAGAAAGTTTCAGTGCAAATACTCGAGGACTAATTGAAAATGCATCATGGCTAGATTGGGTCGTCACCTCGTCCAAGTCTGCAGTCTGCACCGGTCGAGCATGCGTGTCGCAAACATTGCTCGGTCTTCAATTTGTCAATACGGAAAGAAACAAGCGTCGGAGAGAGAAATGGCAAGGCAAGGTGTCTTTAAGGTTGCTTTATTGAGGTCTGCGGACGACAACGTTGTTGAGTCAGTAATATTGGCACGAGGATGGCTGGAGAAACCTATCTGGTGAGTATGAAGGGAAAGTATCTTCTGATGGGCCAGTTCACTAGGGAACGAAATAATGTACCTTCTGAAGAACGCACTGGTTAAGCTTAGCCTTAACGACCAATTTGGAGTTCTGGGCGAGGCACTGACCAGTATTTGAAGGTTCACTGCTATTCCCCGGTAGTATAAAATTATGGAATCTCCAATGGTGATGGTGATTTTCTTTCATCTTTTGCATGTACGTACTAAGTAAGTACCTCTTCATCTTAAAAAGTTTATCATTTTGTAATTTATTTTTTAAACTACAAAACGACAAACTGTGACTACATGAAAAAATAAGTGAGAGCTGCCAAAGGTGAACACACTGCAATAGTACATTCCGTCATAAAACCGGTTGCTCGTCTTGTTTTGGGCAGTCTTTTTTATTGCAGATTCATAGCCACAGTACACGCCAGTGAATGCGCGCAGTTGTCCTTGCATTGCGAGAAGAACAGTCGCCCGCGACTGGACTCGTTTTACTACTAGAACTTCCTATTCCATTTCATCGTTCGTTCACCAGGGTCACGGTACTTCAGCCGACAACTTCTGCTATAGAACCTCTGCTGCAGTTGAAAGAGTTTTTTTTTCTTTTTGATGTGACAGTAGAAAGGTCGGGGTTACTGATCGGTTGTGTTCTCTGCTCCATCCAGATCCAGTGGTGAGCCCTTTACCGCGAGCTATGCAATGAATATTTGTAACCGTCATGGGTGGTCGTGGTGGGGGTCAATCCATCTCTAACTAACATTCAACCCCACCGATTTATGCATTTCACATGGCGTGTTACTTCCCTCATGGAGTACTGCCCCTGACAGCACAAGCAAAATAAATGAAATGTTGGGCAAAATGTGTCTGTAGACTGGATCGGAAGGTGAAACATATTTTTTGAAGCAAGACTGGAAGGTTTATGGTTTCTGGAATGTGTCCGGTTTTATCTCAGTCACATTTGATCTGCCAAAGTTGATCATCACCGGGAGCTCGGCGTGCATGCATGTACGGTACGGTACTATGAGACTGTGGGTATGAGTATGGATATATGGGTTTCCATGAGAAAGCAGAGGTGGTAGGAACACTTACATATTTACCCTAGGAACTTTAATTTCGCATGTCCAGCTGCGAAGCCAGTTTCTTTACAATTGTTCAACTGAAGGAGGTGTAAATCGGAGACTAGAAGCACATGATTATTTACTGAAGTAAAGCTTGTAATGGACGAAATATCTTCGTGCATAAATTATGGCCCTAACCGCCGATTTGGAGGTACAACATCTGTCCTTCCTATTTATTCTCCCTTAACGGCAGCTGTAGGAGGAAACCCCATCTTAACTCAAAATAATTGAAAATCTCTGATCAGACGAGAAGGAAGCAGATCAGATCTGCGGTACCAGTACAAGGTGGCTTCTGAAACATTAACCATTCGCACCTGATATGATGCACTACTGTGCAATCCATTGTACTATGGCTCTTTTAACTTTGTGATTACTGGTTGTGAACAAAAAGCTTCCATGACCCGTGGGGCAGTGCAGCTGGGCTGGGAACATGATCGGAGGCAGCCGGCGGTACTAAAAGGTGACATCCGCCGCCGCAACCACCTCGCATGTGTGCATTTGCTACGGTGGCCACCAGGCTTCAGCTAGCTCGGCGCAACGCGAGACGGCCATCAAGATCGAGGCCTCTCGATCCGCCCCTCTGTCTGTATAAAACCACACGCTTGCCACCTCTAGCATCTGCTAGCTAGTCTCTCCCCTGAGCACGCGTAGCCATTTGGCGATCCTACTTCTCTGGCTACTAGCAGCATCTGACTGGGGGAGGCTAGCTCACGCGCCGCCCATCCAATCCAACGAAAATATGGCCGGCGCTGTTATCGTCATCGTCGCGCGCCTCCTGCTCCCGCTCGCCTGCCTGGTGGCGGCGGCCGCCCCGTCGTCGGCGTCCGCGGCGCGGGCCTTCTTCGTGTTCGGCGACTCCCTCGTGGACAACGGCAACAACAACTACCTGCTGACCACGGCGCGCGCCGACGCCCCGCCCTACGGCATCGACTTCCCCACGCACCAAGCCACGGGACGCTTCTCCAACGGGCTCAACATCCCTGACATCATCAGTAATACTCCCTCCGTCCCAAAAAACTTGTCGCTTTGTAGTTCAAAAATGAACTACAGAGCGACAAGTTTTTTGGGACGGAGGGAGTAATCATTACTCCCTCCGTTTCGTTTTAATTGTCGTTAAGACAACCTTTATTAGTTCATTTCTAGTTCATTTGATTGTCTAAAACGACAATTATTTCAGAACGGAGGGAGTATATATCAGCTCTCCTCGCTCGCCATCCTTCACAAAGATCGATAGCGTCAGACAGACGTGCTGCTGATGATGGCGCACTGATCACTTTGATACAGGTGAGCACCTGGGAGCTGAGCCAGCGTTGCCGTACCTGAGCCCGGAGCTCCAAGGGGAGAAGCTGCTCGTCGGCCCCAACTTCGCGTCAGCCGGCGTCGGGATCCTCAACGACACAGGAGTGCAGTTCGTACGTCGTCGAGTCGATTTCATTCATTCATTCATCGGTGCACTTTTGCGCTGTCACCCTTCCTCTCTTCGTTTAATTAATGCTCATACCCTTACTTGCCTGCATGCCCATATGTACGTACTCCCTCCTTTCTTAAAAGATTGTCACCTTCTAGTACAAAAATGAACTAGAAGGTGACAATCTTTTGAGAAAGGAGGGAGTACGTGATTGTGTGCGCGGCGGCGGCGGTCGATCAATCGAATCGAGCACAGGTGAACATCATCCGGATGGGCGGCCAGCTGGAGTACTTCCGTCAGTACCAGCAGAAGCTGAGCGCCTTCATCGGCGACGAGCAGGCGACGCAGCTCGTGAGCCAGGCGCTGGTGCTCATCACGCTGGGCGGCAACGACTTTGTGAACAACTACTACCTGGTGCCCATGTCCGTGCGGTCGCGCCAGTACGCGCTCCCCGACTACGTCCGCTTCATCGTCTCCGAGTACAGGAACATCCTCGCGGTTAGTTGATTAATTGTTCTACCCTCCAGCTGGCATCCGTTTTTTTTTTGTTGTTGTTGAAATTCTCTGCTGGTGGCGCGCGGGGCCGTAAAATGTTGATATGCTGCGCGTGTTGCAGAGGCTGTACGAGCTGGGCGCGCGTCGCGTGATCGTGACGGGGACGGGGCCGCTGGGGTGCGTGCCCGCGGAGCTGGCGCTGCACAGCCGGAACGGCGAGTGCGCGGCGGAGCTGATGCGCGCCGTGAACCTCTTCAACCCGCAGCTGGTGGACATGGTGCGCGCCCTCAACCGCGACATCGGCGGCGCCGACGTCTTCGTCACCGCCAACACGTACCGCATGAACTTCGACTACCTCTCCAACCCGCAGAGCTACGGTAAAAAAATAAATAAGAATCAATCCGCCGTATTACGGATCGGATGGACATGTTGTGTTTGGTGACTTGACTGATGCATGATCTGCGTGTGCTAATTAATTATATTGCGCCGTGTGCAGGGTTCTCGAACGTGCAGGCGGCGTGCTGCGGGCAGGGCCCGTACAACGGCATCGGGCTGTGCACGGCGGCGTCCAACGTGTGCGCCGACCGCGACGCGTTCGCGTTCTGGGACGCGTTCCACCCCTCGGAGCGCGCCAACCGCATCATCGTCACACAGTTCATGCACGGCGACACCGACTACATGCACCCCATGAACCTCAGCACCATCCTCGCCGTCGACCGGGAGCTGGGGACTCTAAAATAAGTCGACTTGGTCATCAGGGGTCATACGTACATGTCAGTGGCCGTACGTAGCCAGTCACTGTTATATTATGGCGAGATAAATCTGCTGCCTGCCAAGTGTGGTGTATTATCCGAGTGCTCGGTGTTTATTAGTTGCCGTGTGATAAACTAGTATTTGACGGCATTGATTAGTTTGATCGATCCTGGTACTTACAGTATAAGTTTTGTTAAGTTTCGGTTCATGGCTCAAAGTGAAGTGAAAAATTTTTCTTTAAAAGGAGAGAGAGAGAGATGAGGCGTGTGGTTCGCTCGAGCCGGACGCCTGGGCCTTTCCACACGATCACACGGAACGGAAGCAAGCAGCCGAAGCCCGGAATCGTGCCAACTGGCAGCCAAACGCCGCCTCCTGCCTCGCCAAAATCCGCACCAAAAATTTGAATCGCGTCCAATCGCACCGCACAACGTCTCACCATTTCATTTCCTCCTCGTCCTCATGCTCATCCCCCTCGCCACCATAAGCATCCGCGCCTCCTCCCGCTCCTTCCCATCGCCACGCGAAGCAAGCAGCGGCACTCCCCTGGCCTCTCTCTCTTCGCCGTCTACTACTTATTAGCAGCCGCGCTTCTCAAAGCCTCCCTTCGCCTCGCGGCGATCTCCTCCTCCAACTCCGATCGAACCCGATTCCAGCGGCGAGTAAGCACACTCGTCCTTCCCGCTCGCCTATTTACTACGTACCTCGCTCGCGCAGTCGCGCCGCTCGATTCCTCCGTCGGATCGGCGCGGATCGATACCGCGCGCGAGGTGATCGACGATACTCCTCGCGGCGGACCGCTGACTACCTATCGGTCGGATTTCTCACCCCTGATCGCTCGGCTTATGCAGGAGACGAACTCGTGAGTTCGTGATGTTGAGGAGTTCCGCCATGAGGCCAGGGCGATCGACGGAGATGGGGTCTCTCGCCGACCCGGACGCGCTGCGGTGCGTCTCGGACCTTCCCCCGCCGTTCCGCCCCGTGTTCGGGTTCAGGTGCGGACGCGCGCGCTGATCACTCGAACTGCTCTTTGTTTCTGTTTCGGTGTTTCAACTACGTGTCTCTGCTCAGTTGCGCGAGTTAGGTTGTGTGATCGCAGCATCCGCATGTGGATGGCTCGAATTGCTACATAGTAGTAGTAGTAGTAGCTTCACGTACTGCATGGCAAACTGGCGGTGATGGGTTAACCATCTGTAATCGTGGGTAAGACAAAGTGACTAATATACTATGATTATTTTGCTGCGCTGCAGATACTTCAATTCCCTGCAGAGCGAGTGCTTCCATGTGTGCTTTCTCTCGGATGTGAACATGGTTATCTCTGCACCAACTGGGAGCGGGAAAACTGTGCTGTTTGAGCTCTGCATTCTGAGGATACTCTCGAGGTTCCTCTCACCAGACTGGAGGTTCAATTTGCATAATGGAACTCAGAAGACAGTATGTGTCTATCCTGATGGTATTTCTTCAAAATGGTTACAGCTTAGAATGTATCTGGAGTTTTAGGATTCTGATAATTTGTTTCCATTGTGCACTTCACTGGGGGACATGGCAGATATACATTGCTCCCTCCAAGGCATTGGTGCAGGAGAAGCTGCGGGACTGGAACAAGAAGCTGGGTTCCTTGGGGATCAAATGCTTGGAGATGACTGGTGACAATGAATTCTACAACAATAAATCCATACATGATGCCGATCTAATTCTCACCACTCCTGAGGTGTAACTACTTGCTTTTCTATGTGCGAGTTAAAATGATAGCCTTCGCCTCTGCTCACGATTTCCCTCTTTCTAACTGATATACTATAATACATGCAGAAATTCGATTCTATTAGTCGTCATGGTATAAAAGATGGTGCACTGGGTTTCTTCAGTGACATTGCTTTGGTCCTTATTGATGAAGTTCATCTTCTTAATGATCCACGGGGAGCTGCCTTGGAAGCAGTCATCAGCAGAATAAAAACGCTTTCCAAACGTGACAACATGAAATCTGCTCCTTTGGCAAATGTTCGATTCATTGCTGTTTCTGCCACTATCCCTAATATCGAGGACATAGGTTCGTAACTCTGCAGTGCATATATCTCTAACATTGCTTATATTGTATATCATATCTTTGTAAACTAAATTGTGTTTACCGTTATTATTGTAAAATCTCAGCGGAGTGGCTCCTAGCACCCCCTGAAGGAATCAAAAGGTGACTAACACAATTTCCTCGAGGATATTATGGAGTGCTCCAAAAACTTTTTCTCCGTCTCAAATTGATGTTGTTAAGACAACAAATCTAGCTCAAAATTGAACTACAATTGTTGTCCTAATGACAGAAATATAAGAATGGAGGGAGTACTTATTTGTGGTATATTCCTTTTGCAGATTTGGAGAAGAAATGAGGCCAGGAAATTTGACAACAAAGGTTCTTGGTATGTTGGTACTTCCTATATATTAGGATCTAGATAGCACATGTGTCAAATATTCAAGTCTGTAGCAGAAATGGACACAATACTTTGCTGATCCTTTAGATTGGCTATCATGAAGCTGCTCAAAATAGTTATGCAGCTGGCAAATTATTCTACTATTTTGGCAGTAAATGCTCTCTTTATCCTGTTTGCCCTTGAATGGTTAACGCCATGTAATTCAGGTAGGTTGTTCCAGGTTTTCTGGTTTTGTCAATGATAGTTTTGGACTTTTTTCCTGTTCATACCATGCATTCGAAGTTATATTTGATCTACTTATATGAAAGCATCTCCCATACAGAATGACCACAGCTTCTTCCTGTTATGAAATAGTTTTAGGATAAAATCTTGTTTCTTGTGCTACTAGGTAAAACTATGAACAAATAAACCTGCTAAATGCTTAGCATCTGGCCTTTGATATTCTTCAGTGCCACTTTCAGAATTTGGAATGTTGCTAATTCTTTTCTATTTTCGTTGCAGGTTATGTTCCAGCTAAAAATGACTTTCTATTTGAGAGGGTATGCATCTTTGCCACCTAAAATGTCCTTTTTTCACGACTAAAGGGACTTTGGGGAGAGTTTTAAGTTAAATGAGTTATCCATCTCCTTCAGCTGTATCACTGATTCACTGTGTCAAACACTTGTTTTCACACACAAAAAAGAAGGGACGGGCTTGATGTGAAACAAATTCTGACTAATTATTTCTCTTTTTTTTTTCTATTTCTACTTGTAGAGACTGCAAGGTTACATTTTCGGTACGTAACCACTCTCCATACCTTGACCGTATTACCTATGATATAAATTATATCAGACTTCAGTACTAAAAATAGAAGTCAAATATTTATTACAGAAATACTGATGCAACATTCAAAAGGGAAGTCTGCACTTGTTTTCTGTTCCACAAGAAAAGGTGCACTAGAAGCTGCGCAGTGCCTTTCACAAACTGGAGCATCCCTTGGCTATTCCAATCCATTTATGAAATCAATGCAGCAATACAAACATTTAAAGGAGGCTTCCCTAGCGTGTAGCGACAAGCAACTGCAGGCTTGTATTGTACATGGAGGTTATCATTCATAATCTCGCTCCCGAGGCACCCATTATACCTTCCTAATGTCAATTTACAATGTTTTAGTTATCTCGTCGATATACAAATTAGACATTTTTCCTTGAATATTACATTACATATTTTTCTTTAAAAGTGTCATTGATTTTCAACTGATGTAATCATATCTATTTTTCAGTTGGTTTTCATAATGGTGGTCTTTGCATGAAAGATCGGAGCCTAGTTGAGGGGCTTTTCCTCAAGGGTGATCTTCAAGTTGTGTGCACAACCAACACTTTGGCTCAGGGCATCAACTTACCTGCTCATACAGTTGTGATAAAGTCAACACAGTTTTTGTGAGAATCAAATTTGAATCTGGCACTGGTAATTGATCTCTATTTTTATAATGAAATATTTTCTGACATGAACTCTATTTCTGCAGCAACAAAGAGAAAGGCCAATATGTAGAATATGAGAGGTCCATGGTGCATCAGGTATGCATTTAGCCTTAATATCTCATATGACATTGTCATTGTTGGCATATAAGAATAAATATTCCGTCTGTTCTTCATATCTTTATGTGATTATGTATATTTGGCATGTTACATAATTGTGTATTTGTTGCTGAATTTATTTTACTTAATTATCGAACCAACAGGTTCTCCAAGACACATACTACTGAATCTGTTTCTGCAACCATCACTCATATGTGAAAATGTTGAGCAGATATAATATTTTTATAAGTTGGTCGTGAAATTCTTAACCGACAAATTTGCAGTAATGGTATTTCTGTTCATACTGAATATGCCAACTTCTTTCTCATCCATAAAAGCTTCCTGGAAATTATAATAGTAGAATGCACAAAGTGCCGTTTTAAATTGAAATATATTTGTATCCAAATTCAACCGCCATAGTTAACACATTTAGATGCCAAATAGAAAACATATTATATGATTATATTCTTGTTCTGATAAAGATTATGTTGTGGTGATTTGCAGATGTGTGGGAGGGCTGGACGCCCGCCATTTGATGATACTGGAACAATCATAATCATGACAAGAAGAGAGACGGTACCTTTTTTCCTCTCTTATTAACTCTATACACTGTGAAATAATTTGAATGTAAAACATTTCCTGGTTGCTTGGCCTATTGTGTTGTATGTTTGCCTTGTAGGTCCATCTATACGAAAATATTCTTAATGGATGTGAAATGGTGGAGTCTCAGTAAGTGCTTGATGTATAAAGGCAAACTAGTTTCTCACGTGATATTTCACATGAAAAATGACTTTGAAACGCAGCATAAAATTTATGCTTCTCATTGAGGATATATGATACTTCCAGGTTGCTACCGTGTGCAGTGGAGCATCTAAATGCAGAAATTGTTCAGCTGACAGTATCTGATATAGCTTTGGCACTTGAGTGGATAAAGTGCTCATATTTGTACATCAGGATAAAGAAGGCATGGATGCTTACTCTTTTCTAAGAATTAAATGTTTTTTTTTGAAATGCATAGATTAACTCAGGAAATAATTTACTAGAATCCTGAGAACTACGGAGTTAACAAGGGAATTAATCATCATCTCCTTGAGAAACAAATTCACGGTGCTTTTCTCTGGGCTTATTAGTCATACACTCATGCTCTTCTTATCGTGTTTATGCTTTGATCGTTACCAATTGAATATATAGATATCTGTGTTGAGAAGATCCATGAACTGGAGGAGTATGGATTGGTTTGGACAGACGAAGACGGATTCCTTCTACGACCATTAGGTATTTTTTTCTTCTGTAAAACAGTATGCAAATGCAGAAATTACGGCCAAAATATGTCATTTGCAACAGTGCTCAATCTATGTTGTAAAAGTCGAAATACTATTTTTTCGAAAATATAGTTGTAAAATACTTTATACTTTTTCTTTGTACTATACCCCTTACTTGTTGGTTGCACCAATGTCACAGTGTAGAGCAGTAAAGTAGTTGTAGCCTAAAATCATATATTAGATCAACTGCATGAGCTTGTTGTGTCTTAGACTCTTAGTTTCCACAGGGTTCCAGTCTGAAAGTATGCTCTCTACTTTTCAGCACTCACATTATATATAAAAGACAATCTCGACCAACCTAGAAGTAACAAGATGGATTAATAAGAAATAGGCACCCAAGTTCTCGTTTAATTCATTTCAGGAATACATCCACACCATTAACCTGCTGAGCTAGGCTCAATTCGTTTCAGGAATCACATTATATGATTATTACAAATGATATGTGCATGAAAAAATCGTTTCAAGCTCAAAACATTTACTGTAGTGTGGGGCATTGGTTTCAGTCTCCTATTTCAACAGCATTAACAGTTAGCTTCAATGGTAGGTATAACTATTTTCATGTATCTGTATTTTTTCATCATAAGAACTCTCCTTTGAGATCTATTTTTTCTTACTCAGAACCTGGGAGACTGATGGCAAAATTCTACCTGAAGCTGGATACAATGAAACTTATCGTCAAAGCATCTGCCTGTTGCAGTTTGGAAGATTTATTATATATCATCTGTCGGTCTGCAGAGATTACTTGTAGGTAGCTGTGCATATTTTGAATTACTTATGAAGTTTACAACATATTAATTTGATTTATTTTCTGTTATATGAAGGGATCCAACTACGTCGAAATGAGAAGAAGATTCTAAATGATATTAACACTGACAAAGAGGGAAGACTCCTCTTCCACATTGTCTGTGGGAATGGAAAAAAGAAGAAGCGTATCCAGACAAGAGAAGAGAAAATATTCTTACTTGTAAATGACTGCTTAACTGGGGACCCCCTGGTCCATGATTTATCCCTTAACCAGGTTGTTTATTTGTCTTGCTTAACATATCTAATTACTTCCATGCCTGTTGACTTGAAATTTTCATGCAGGAAATAAATTCGATATGCTCAAATGGATGTAGGATTGCTAAATGCATGAGAGAATATTTTGTGTACAAAAAGAGTTACAGGTCCGCCATAAATTCTATGATCCTGGCAAAATGCCTTCACCAAAAGCTTTGGGAGAGCAGTCATTTTTTGCTTAAACAACTGCCCGGAATTGGAATTGTAACAGCAAAGGTTATTAATTTTCTGATTGTTATGTAGACACTTATGTGTGTGCAGTCTGCATCACTGATTATTGAGTTGATCACTTGCCATCCCAGGCACTGAAGACTGCTGGAATTCATACCTTCGAGAGCTTGGCAACTGCTGATGCTAGAAAGATAGAAACAGCAACAGGGCGCAATTACCCATTCGGAAATCACATAAAGGAATCAATGTCATCATTACCACCCAAAATTGACGTAGACATAGAGGATGCTGGAAACAGACTGGGAAAATCAACCATTCTTGTAACTTTAACTCGTCTACCACAGGCAGTTCGATCCAGTAAAAGCAGTTATGCTGACATGGTAACTTATTAAGCTTTGTTTTAAATCATTCAGTGCTTTTAAAAGTTAACTTAACTTTACATTATTCTTTGTCAGGTTGTGGGTTCAGAGGAAGACAATGTGATTCTCTTTCATGAGAAAATAAGGTTCATTTTTTTGCCTCTCAGGTTGATACCCGTGAATCTTGATGATATTTCCCTACTGATGTATAATTGTTTGTTCTTTTGGTCGTTGTCTACAGGACTCAGGAATTTTCCAGGTAATATATATACATGTGAATGAGGGGAGTAAGATTTTTTTAACACGTGGTTTGGTTGTATCATTATTTCTGGGTAAAAGGGATATATACTTATCTCGATCAGTGCCATCTTAAATTGAGTTATTCTAGCAGCATGTCACAAGTAGTTGTGCCTTGTTTGGCTGTTTATGTGTTTCATATAGCAGATGAATAGATCACGTTTTGAGTCAAGTGTACCTATGTTAAATCAAAGTTGTTCAGAATTATTAACTAGTAATTGTTAAAATGCAGCCCATATTCTGTAAAAGTTAATGTGGAATGCCCGGAAAAAGCTCGTGTTACTCTGAAGGTTGATCTGATATTTGAAGAATACGGTAACAGCTCCAAAAAAGAGTCCTTTCTATCAAGTTTTAGTCAGTGTTATCCTAAACGGTAAACGGTAGACAGTCGGTGGAGCTTTGTTTACCGTTTAGAAGGTTTAGACGGCGTTTAAACGGTGTTTAAACAGATTAAACGGTGTATACTGTAGCAGTAAGAAAAGATATTTTTACTGTCATGCGCTACGGTAGATGTTCAAATCAAGTTCAAACTCATATTTGAGATCAACTTAACTTCGACATCATATAAAATTAAAGACACGATCACAATACCACACCATCAAATAATAATATTGAGACTGAAAAAAGTACATGTGGTGTCCTAAACAAATATTTTAAACTTCTGCTGCTAATGGTTGTTTTATTATATTTTTTGAAACATGAGTAATATTAGTTCTGATGTGTTTAAGTGTTTAAGTGAAGCTTAGAAAATATATTGATTTTAATCAATTTGGTGATATTAATTTTAAATTTGCATCTGACTTAAAAGTGTAAGTTCACTTTGCCTAAACGGTTCTAAACACGTTTAAACATGTTTAAAATCCGTTTTGTTTAGCTCGTTTAGCCCGTTTAAACGGGCGTTGACCTGTTTAAACGGGTCAACCGTTTAATCCACCGTTTAGGGGCTAAACTGTGCAGTTGCCCTCTGTTTAGCGTTTAAACGCGTTTAAACAGACCGTTTAGGCCGTTTAGGATAACACTGGTTTTAGTGCACCTATCATCCATCTGCTAACATAGTTTATGTTTGCAATTTTGTTCTGAAGTTGGTCTTGATGTCCACAAGAAGCATGTAATGATCAGGGAAGACAATTTGCAAGTGACCAATGTGAGTGGGCTAGAGAAGCCAGAAACCATGTACAATCTTCCTGCAGAGATTTGTTTAGGTAGGTCCAGAACAGCTCGAATAAGCGAATCTTTGCCTCACACTGGAAAGAACCCACTTTCGAAAGAGGTATGCATTATAGAAGATGATGTTGATGTCAGTGCTCCGGGGAAAGTTGATAATGCCATGTGTACCAGAAAATTCAACAACTTGGCTACGCTGTAAGTGCCTGATTTCATTTTATTATTTCTGCTGGCTAAGGATTTTAAAGTTGACCGTCTTCCATCAGAAAAACCTGAAGTACTTATCTAATCAAACTACAAGAGATTATGCCACCTATACTTTCCCAAATGTCTATAAGGATTGCATCATGCAGTATGTTATCTCACAGTTACAAGTGAAGTTTCAGTATTAGTTATCTCTCAACTATGTGTTTAGTCTAGAGTCATTGTTATCCCAACCTTCTCGTTTATGGTATATAAAGCTGTACATTAGCCCCTTATCGTGGTACATTATATTAAATAACTGGAAAATAAGATACCGTACAAAGGCCTGAAAAGAAGACTGTAAAACCAGAAAACAAAGAGTAAGTTGTATGTGAAAGTTGTGCCGTACTTGCACATTTCCAGAAATTCAGCTACTGAGATTTGAGTTTTTATTTTCTGTAAATGAAAATAGCCTTGAAAAATATTTGTTGCGCAGGCTGTAGCCTTTGTAATGCAATATTTCCTTTTTGATTCCAGGGATGTCCCCAGTTTTGATATACTGGCTGAAGAAGGTGATATTGGAGGTAAGACAATGCTGCAAACATCATATGCAGGTTACATTTTTGTTACTTCTATTCAGATATGTATCTTTATTTTATTAACTAAAATGTATATTACCGTGCTTAGATATAGAGAGTACATCTATTTCTGAACCAGCAGAGGCAGAATGCAGAAGTGCTACAACCAACACAATTTTTGATCACATACGCAAGAAGTCCAAGGATTTTCCCACCCTAATGTTGTCAAAATCCATGGATAGCTCTTACGAGCCTTTGATACTGAAGAAGAGGAAGACATCAAGGGACCAGTTTGGGATGGAGCATAATGCTCTGGATGCAGGTGATGTCACACCAATGGATTCTGAACCCATTGAGGCTAGGGTCTCTCCAACCAACACCGTTGAGAAGTGTCGCAGGATCATCACTGGGACTTCAGAAAAGAGACGTGTTTTATTTGCAGGCACAAGAGATAGCCCACCTGAGAAGAGCAAGATGCTGATCACAATAGCTTCAGATGAAAATTCTGTTGGATTTGCTTGTAAAAGGGACAGCCCGTTGGAGAACATCAAGGCCTTGTGCAGAACTCCAGATGAAATCCCTTTCAAAAAAGCTCCAGAGGAAAGTTGTCTCCAATCTGCATCAAAAAGTGATGGCCCATTTGGGAAGACCAATTTCTGCCCAGCTGAGAAGAGCAAGATGCTAATCAAAATGACAGAAGAAAATCCTGCTGGATTTGAAGGAAAAAGGGACAGTCCGTTGGAGAAGATTAAGGCCCTGTGCAGAACTTCTAATCAAAACTCCCTCCGATTTTCAGCAAGAAGTGGCAGCTCATCTGGGAAGAGCAATTTCTGCCCATCCGAGAAGAGCAATATTCTGATCACTACTCCCGAACAAAGTCCTACTGTATTTGCTGGTAAAAGGGACTGTCCATTGGAGAAGATCAAGGCCCTGCACAGAACTTCAGATAAAAACTCACTTCAATTTGCAGCCAAAAGTGTTAGCTCATCTGAGAAGAGCAATTTCTGTCCATTCAAGAAGAGCCAGATGCTGATCACAACTCCAGAAGAAAGTCCTGCTGGACTTGCTGGTAAACAGGACAGCCCATTGGAGAAGATCAAAGCCCTATGCAGAACTTCGGATGAAAACTCTCTCCAATTTTCAGCAAAAAGTGGCAGTAGATGCGAGAAGACAAAAGTATGCTCCGGAAGTCCTCTTTCATCCTTCCAGGCTACCCATTGTACCAAGCAAGTTCTAGCTGCAAATCAATCTTTCAATGTGCAGGACTATGTCAAGGATCTATTTGGTAACACAGAAGACAGTGAAAGCGGTTTTTTCGGTCGCAAGAGTGTCTTTTCTTTTCTCTTCTCTGATCCGCATTAAGATCTTGTACAGAGTAGTGCAATTCTGTGCCTAAAACATGCACCACAGCATGAAATACATTTATCTGGGCGCCAATTGTTTTGCATGACAGTACAAACGCCAATTACTCTGTAATTTGAATATACCATACAAGGCAGTGTGTGCCTACGTATGGTACATGTACAAGCTGTTGTTGGATGCACAAACGACGAAGGAACTTGCGAACCTTGTGCGCGACGATGGGGGATGTTTCATTGCACAAGTGACGTCTTTCTTCTGCTGATCATCGTTCCCTTTCTTCGTTCGGCTCGTGTTTGGAAACTGCCTTGAAGCTACAGAATCATTACACTCCGGTTCTTTCTTCTCCAAAAAGAAACGTATCATGATCCATGTACCCTTCCAGAGCTCGACCGTCCGGTCATTGGTGGCGAGCATGAGCAGGAAGCTGTTCGGACGCGCGCACCACCTCAGGTTCTTGATCTTCTCGCAGACTTCCAAGCTGTCCAAAGCGTCAAACTGCACCAGTAGATAACTCGAGATTAACGGAATGCACTAGAACAAGCATCGTCTTGGCCAGATGCTCACCGTGACCGTCGAACTCGAGAGCCGAGATTTCGTCTGCTGCAGACACGCCCGCGAAAGCATCGAATCACCGATTAGTTTTAGTTCAACAAGCACGCGAAACGTGACATCATTTAGATTATTATTTTAATGAATAAATAAGCGACATTATGCCAACGATATACAAAATGCTGTAGCAGGTTTTCGCCATCAAGGTGCTAGAACCGCTCGTAAGTCGTAATCTCTACACTGGACCAAATGTTGCATGCACTATGCATGAATGTTTGATGGGCAATGCTCAGAATCGCTGCAAAAGAACAAAACTTTGCTAGCTTCAGACAGAAGTCGAGGCAGCTTAAATAATCCAATGTTTTCCAGATAAACTAGCTGCTACGCATGTACAAGTGTGCCAAAATGGCTAGCTACGTCCTAGTCCAGCAATGAGAAGACAGGAATCCCCTTGGCATTGAAACTCTTGCATTTCACAAGTAGTTCCTCTCCAACTTCAAAGTCCTTTTTGCGGCTGGCCTGTGAAAGATTTTTTTTGCAGAATATCAGTAATGAAGGGCACAGATGAAATATATAAGATACAATTTTGGCAACCAATGATATAGTGGTTTTACAACTGCGGTATGAACAGGAAAAGGAGATCAGCTTGCTTTCTTCAGAATTGGTATAAAGTTACCTCAAATTTATGCATTCCACGTGTTCCATCACTTAACTCAAGTACTAGTCCATAGGCTCGTACTTGGTATACCTTTGCTGTGACTACATCACCCAGCTTCATAGACCCAGATTCAGGACTTGAATACTTCAGGTCCTGAGTATTATTAGCATCCTGTTCTGGAACCACTGACATACTGCTTTCCAACCCATCACTCCCAGTGGCATCAGCCTTCACTTTCTTAGTTTTCTTAGGAGTAGATGCACCTGAGGCTTTCTTAGGGGTAGCTGTCCTAACCTCCTGACGACCACTGGCTGATTTAGATGGTCTAGGAGAATACTTTGCAGCCTTCTTCTGCTTCTTAGGAGTACTTGCAACATCTTGAGAATCGCATTCATCCACACTTCGAATTACAACTGCAGGAGTAGAAAATGCAGGTGCCTCCTCAGGTGTGCCAACATCATGTTTGCTACTGGATGGCTCACCATCAGCATGGACGCTGGGCAAGTTGTCTACAGCAGCCCAACCAATAATTCCTTGACTTGGCAAAGAATTAGTGCCTTTACTTTCCAAATTCTTCTTGTTACGTGGAGGTGGTAAGGTTGCTTTAAGCGAAAGCTTAATGTTACCCCTCACATCCTGTCCAATACATGTCAAAGAGAGATTTTGACCAACAGATACAACATCTGAGACTTTGGACACCTGCAGGACCCAAAGGCCAAGGCAACAGAATGAAATATGTGAATACTAGTTAAAAACTGAAATAGGTTCCCCATTGTTCAATCCAATAAGGGCAGAGAATAAAGTAATCCTATTTTAGAACCAAATATTGAACCGATTTCAAGAAGCATGGAACTATAGTGATATACCAAGAGATTTGAATAAGACTGAACAATCAAAGGAAACCAATTTCCGAGAATTAATCAGAAAAGAATTAGCAAAGAAAAAGGGGAACGTAGTAAGCCTTAAACTATTTATTACAAAATCTCGAAAAAAATTACCGGATCATGTGACAATTCAGAAATGTGAAGTAGTCCCTGTTGTCCACCATTGAATTCCACAAAAGCGCCATACTCCTTAATTGATGAAACAATTCCTTTGTATGTCTTGCCAACTTCGATTTCACGTCCAACAAGAAATTCAACCTATAAACAACAAGGTTAGAGTTCAATATATGAAGATTGTTATTTGAAGGCACCTGTACTTTTGACACTTTGACAGGCATAAACTACAATCTTTATTGAATTATGGAGGATTTTATAAGCATTTGTACCTTATCGATAGCTTTATCCATAATTGTTTGTGTTTTAGCAACAATAGTGACTGTACCATCGTTAACTGATACCCGAGCACCTATAAGAAGAGAGATTAACTGGAAGCAATTACAGAAAATCTAGCCCATCATAGTAATTAAAGATAATTCAATTCAGATATAAAATTCAACCAAATGGAAAACAGTTATGAATCATGCCAAATCTTCATGGAAGCCTTGTTTCCCACTGGTTTAATACACGGGATGCAAAACCATAGCTCACATCAGCGAAAATTAATGCAAAGAACAAAGGAGGTCACAGTTTCCTGGTAAAATGGGACATCACCTAAAAAAGCATATTGACAATATTATCAAATGGAACTATCTATTATTTTATTACTGGTTATAGTCTGATATTTGCCCATATAAAATCCTACGTAAATACCCATGTAATCACCAGATGCTAGAAGATAATAATCTTGTCATCCTTACTCATAAATATCCACTGTCATTTTCCTTTGAATTCTTTCTTTCATCAAGCCTGAGCTATAGAAAATATATCTCACAATGTAGCCACAAGCAAATATTGATTTAATTAAAAGAATTGGCAGTTTGGGTTGCTAGAAAACCTACAGTTCTTAGTTCGTCACTCATCAGTATGATTTCTGTTTCAACAAAGAATGAGCAGCATACACAAATATTTTGCTGGATGACACCAATCATTCTGATATGACCCTAAAAGAAACTAACATGAATAAAATAATGTATGATAGCTTGATACCTGTCTCTTGCTCAATTTTTTTCCGGTGGAATAGCAACTTCCTAAGAGAATCAATGCCGAAGCTCATCGTAGCTGAAAACAGAGAGTCAGTTCTGAGCTTAATCATATCAGGTTAGCCACAAAAAAGACAAGTACATTAACAAACCTAATCGAGGGCCGCTTCCATCATTCATAGCACGTGCTGTACTAATTTCCTGGTCCATACGGTCAAGGATTTGATTTCGAGCCTTCCGTGCAGGCTCTAAACTTTCACATATTATGTCCAAAGGTATCCCGGCAGGTTTTATATCCAGCTGAATAGCAGTAATGCCTTTCCTTGTTCCCGCAATCTTGAAGTCCATGTCGCCCAAGTGATCTTCAAGGCCCTGAAAAACATTAATTACATTGTTCACTTCAGCATTGACATTTTTTTCATTGTGGAAACAACATGTACAGTTGAATGACAAATTAGAATGTTCTTTAAAAAAGAGCACCAGAACACTTACCAAAATATCTGTTAGTATGCAATAATTAGAAATATCGCCAGTTGTTGGGTCTACTTGACTGACAAGACCTACTGAAACACCAGCAACATGTTCCCTTACAGGTATTCCAGCCTCCATTAAAGCCATGCTTCCTGTGAGCCACCATTTAAAAATGCAGAACCTTAATAACAAGAATAAAATAACTTTCCAGCAGTTTGAGGGTATCTGATGACACTGAGCGCAAATCAAAGAATGACACTACAGGTATCCTAGAGCTAGGTTTCACAAGAAATGTTGGACGTTAAGAAATGTCAATCAATGGCATAATTCACACAAAATGTCTTCTCTAAGACACAGCTGAAAGAAAATAATAATTTCATTTTTCAAGTATAAAAGAATCAACATGAGATACAAATGATGTTTACCTGCACATACTGATGCCATTGATGTTGAGCCATCGGAGGCCATGACTTCCGAATTCACACGAACAGTATAAGGGAAGTCACTTTCTGGAGGAAGCACAGCGAGCAATGCTTTCTCTGCAAGAGTGCCTGCAAACCAAAATGCGAGTAAGTTAAATGCAGGGCAAATGAAATTAAAACGGATCAGGATTTTCAGATATCACTTACTCCTAAAACTTCAGGACAAACAAATTCATAATGTGCACAAGGAAGAAAAAGTAAGTACCATGTCCAACTTCCCGGCGATTCAAGCCCCCACGTTTGCCAACTTCATTTATTGAGAATGGTGGAAAGCTATAATGAAGCATGAAGCGCTTTGTTGGAGGGCCAACAATTGAATCCAACCTCTGAGCATCACCGGGAGCACCAAGGGTAACTGTACATAAAACCTACGAGCATGGTACCAGTTATTTGCATGGACATATATACAATAACCTAATAACAGATATTGTTATGTCCTCCAAAAATAAGGAACTGATACTTTTTTATGTTCTATCGTTTTAGGTGAAGGGGCAGAGCACAAACCTGTGTATCCCCACGTGAAAACAGGGCAGACCCGTGCAATGCCGGATATGTGCCAGATTCACAATACAGTGGCCTCACCTCATCAAGTTGCCTACCATCAACTCTAAGTCCCTTCTCTATTATTCTATTACGTATAACCTGCACAAATGGACACAAAATCCTTGCCAATTAGAAGTAGAAGTGATCCAACAAGAATAGCACTGCAAGAAGTAGCGTCGTGTACAGTTGGGAGCCAAAGATCTGAGCTTATCAAAATAATAAGTAAATAAAATTTGCCAATGAACTAAGAAATCATTATGTGCTAAGCAATAGAGATATATCTTCAGAAAAGATAGAATCACTCGTACAGGAGGTACATAAACATAAGTGCACCAGCAAGATAAGGACTAACACCCCACCTAATTTGGTAGTCCAAACTAATTTGATGATATACGTATCATACATTTATTCTTGTTTCAAGGTTCTTTCTTTCTCTCAGTTTCCAAACAAAGCAATGAGCCTACCTGCTTTCTCACTGTGTCAACTGCCTTTGAAAGAAACTTCAGGCTGTCCTCATCATTTTCTTCTTCAAATTTTGCTTTTATGGATTGTGTGATTTTTTCCAGGGCTTCCCCTCTCTCAAACTGCAAGAAATAAAAAGTACCCAAGAAAAAATGGTTCAACCTTCTAGCCAACTGCTGTTAAACATAAAAACACAAGGGTCGAAATAATATATAATCACCTTTCCATATGTCGCGTCCGTGAATATTTCCTCAATGGGTGATTCTGATAGTGCTCTAATTTTTTCATAGGATGTATCTGAAATCAGTGATATCTTGTATTCTTTCTTCTCTTTGCCAGCTCTCTTGGCCAATTTGATTTGAGGGTCGATGCATTTAACAGCCTGGGTACATTAAGATATTAATAGAAGATAGAGGATACACCTGCTTAGTTTATTCGCATTTTGTTACTCTTAGTCTTATCTTCTTTCTTGTTAATCCATTTCTAAAATAAATAAAATGTAGAATCTTATTTTATTTGTATTTTTTTACTCTCATCTTATTTTCTATTACTTTTCTTCAAAAATTGTTGGGTTTCATTTCTAGCAGACCCCAACTTGTTTGTGACAAAGGCTTGGTTGTTGTTGTTGTTGTTGTTGTTGTTGTTGTTGTTGTTGTTGTTGTAGAGGATACACCTGCTGCGCGACAAGAAGTAAAAGACAAAGAAAAATACCTCAGAATGTGCAAGCTTCATTCCTGCCTGAAGATCCTTTTCAGTTATTTCACGAGCTTGCACATCAATCATTAAAGTTTTATCCCGTGAACAAGCATATATAAGATTGAGGTCACTCAAGCCTAACTGCAAATATACAAAAAAAAAGAACTAATCAACAGAAGAAATTTCTAGTAATATACGGCGTTTATATGGTGACATGTACGATGGATGATACAAAGGATTCTTATAAATTTTCCAAAAAGGAGCACCATGAAGACCACCAAGATGCACATGCAAATCAGATCCACATGCAATGCAATACAAATTTACAATACCATGGCAATGAGCAATTCAGGATAAATCAAAGTAATTCCTGTTGATAATTTCGGTCTGTATTAGTTAGTTACCTCATCCACTGTTGGATTCACAATAAATTTCCCATCAATTCTCCCAATTCGTGTTACTCCAATCGGACCATTCCAAGGTATATCAGATAGCATTAGTGCTGCTGAAGAGGCATTTGCAGCCATCACATCTGGATCTTGCTTTCCATCTGAGGAGAGAACATTTACCATGATCTACAAAAGCCGGACTTAAATTTATAAATGATTTGCAGTTATTTCGTAAGCTTCAAGAATTTGACAAATCGGACAAAGAAATACCTGAACTTCATGGTAAAAGCCACGGGGAAACAATGGTCTTATTGGTCGATCAATTATACGCCCACACAGAAGTTCTCTTTCCTTAGGGGCACCTTCCCTGCGCATATAAGTTGTGGGAATAACACCTTGGGCATATTGTTTCTCTTGATAGTCAACCTACAGCCACAGAGAAATTCTTTTTGTTAATTAGATTATAATAAAAGATATTGTAATATAACTCGACTACGGGAAATAATTAGCACAATCAGTAATGTATTTGAAATTAAATATCCTTCCTAACCATACTAAGGATTATAATTGATGACAGGGATCAGTTTTCAGCCTCAACAGCTTCTTAACGAAATGGCAATGTGGGTCACCATTAGCACAATTAGTACTTATGCAATCCAAAACACACTTATAAAATTGGAACAAAATAATGAGACCTGAAAGTTTGTGCCATCAAGTAATCATATTGAACCACGGGATGCTCAGGTCGGAGCAGCTGAATCTGTCATTCCTTATAGAACTCGAATTCACACAACATCAAATAGGTCATAGAAGGATTCATACAGTTAGTGGCAGGAAGTCCCGGACAGGCTCAGAGGACTTGGCGGCGGCTACCGTAGAAAGGACGTGCGTGTCTTCCATTGAGATCACCACGGAGCCGTTCGCGAAGCGCGCTATCTTGCCAGTCTCGAAGGCGATCATGCGGCCCCCGATCTCGAACTCCTCGCGGAAGCTCTCAAGCACCTTCCGCGCCGGCTGCGGAGGCGCGTCCGCGGCGACCTGCGGGGCCGCCTCCTCGGCCGCGCCAGAGAGGAATGCCGCGCGGCAGCCGGGAACTGCCAGCGGCGCGGGCAGGCGGAATCGGTGGTGGCGGCGCGCCAGGTAGCGGAGGGAGGCCACAGCCATCGACATGGTGGCGGGCGGCGAGCAGCTGGGAGGAGCAGGGGAGTGAAGGGGAAGAGAGGTTTTGGTTAGGGTTTAAGCGGAACGAATGGAACGGTTTGGCTGAGATGTTTGTGTCACTGCACATTGGGGCCCACATGTCAGTAATATGGCAATCCCTCTTCTCCAGCTTCCTGTGTTTCCCGCGATATGAACCGTGCACAGAGCGATCGACGGCTAGGAATGCACAAGGCGTGTCGAGCACAAGCGCCGCGCAGCCACTGGTTCGTTCCATCGGCATCGGAGCCGTCGTCACTGTCCAGGGTGCGTCCGAGGCGAAGATTGAAGATGATGCTCCTCGGCCTCTGGAGCTGCTCGTCACGGCCCATACGCCTGTCTTCGTGCTCCGCTGCGAAGGACAGGAACACTGTCTTTGTAGATTGATCATGTACTGTAACCTTTGGTTATCATCGGGAGCAATTCTCACTCAAGCATGATGAGAGGTAATATTTAGTTCTGTCATCAAAAGGCTATTAATATGTGAAGTGAAATGAATGGTCATCTCTACAGCTCAAATGTGCTGCACATGCCCGGAAGAATAAATCATTTATGTCTGGCATGTCAATCTTGTCCCTTGAGTGTTGTTATACTAGCCTGAAGATTGGTAGTAACATGCATTTTTGGTAAATGGGCACAGATTGAATTTTTATTTAAATGAACATAGGAGATGGGCTCACATGCATCGAAAATTTGTATACCCGATATGTTCGTGGAATAATAAAAGGATCTTTAGTTTGGAATTCTGAAACTGCTTCTCCACTTTTTGAAGCCCTCATTTATTTAGAATAGAGCCCCGTAACCGTAATGCAGCAATTATACATGGAATAAGCTGAGTCATTGTGAAGGATGCATTGTAGCCCATATGGGTTGATCAGCTTGCA
This sequence comes from Tuctoria greenei, assembly GCA_036927565.1. NCBI lineage: Eukaryota > Viridiplantae > Streptophyta > Magnoliopsida > Poales > Poaceae > Tuctoria > Tuctoria greenei. The sequence continues at coordinate 128,701,097 of JAYESD010000012.1, forward strand.
GCGATCAGGATTTAGCTCTTTGGAACTAAGCGGCAGTAATTTATTTTGCTGCTTTTTTCCCTTTGGAAGGACAAAAATCATTCTTCACATGCATTCAGAAGTGGAGGCTATCACTTCAAAAAGTCTTGATGCTTGTGCGTGTTGATGCTTGGTCATGGGACACATAATGTTGAAAGGGCCTATTATTGGTGCTTCTCGGGGGGCGGGGGGCGGGGGGGGGGGGGGGGGGGGGGGGGCATGATGGTGATGATTAGGTGCACTTGCAACAGGCAGGGGCACTATCTGTTACAAATGTAGGATCTTCTGATTTCAATTTGAATCACATGCATACCTTCTTTAGATGAATTCCCCATTAAAAGAACTTGATGTGATGTTCAAAACCTTTAAAATATTTGAGATATGTAGATCGGATTGAGAAAGGAGGTTTTAGAAATTTCTTTAATGGCAAGCAATCACTGTTCTCCTTCTATAATCTCAGCTCACACTGGGGAAACCAACACCAGAAGGTTGGTTCTTACGCACCGATCAGAGTAAAAAAACAACAAAATGTGAATGGTTTTGACTTAACTCAAAACCAGGTAAAATCAGTTTATAGTTTTGATTTGGTTCAAAACCATGGTAAAGTTAATTTGAAATTTGTGTGCCTTTCATATTCTCACCACAGATCAAAATTCCCGCGCTACCTCCGTACCTCCGGCATTCCAGGTGTTAAAAGAAGGGAAAGGGAATTCAGAAATTCCATTGGAGGGATCCATATTGGACCTCAGCCATTAAGTACCACTTTTTCTAGAAATGCCATTTGGTGGTATTGATTTCCTCACCTTTATCGTGGAGCAGCTGGTATTAAATATGTGTTGTATATTCCATTCCTCTTCAGCATCGTCTGTTGTCAGACTGAAGAACAGCAAGTTGCATGATATTTCCTCACCTTGTTACCTTTTGCAAACTTGTGATTTGTGAAACGTCAGGCAGCTAATTCTGTTAGATAAATAGAAGTGATTTTATCCTGGCACTGAGGATTACGAGATCCAAAGCTTGGTAGAAGCATGAAGTAGTGGCTAAACAGGAAAGCCACATTCCTGAATGTGCAAAAGTGTATTTTAAAAGAGGAGATTGTCTCAATCTTTTATCAGAGGTACCTTTATTTTTGTGTCGTTGGATCTGTAGATTTGGTTTCCAGGGGAAAGTTGATGAACCTCATTTTGTTGGTAAAGATCTGTTACTTAGGTTAAACCATAGGTTGGTTGTTACTTGTTAGACACTTAATTCATAATCAATTGAGAATCAATTAGAGTGATGTATGGCTTCAAAAATTTTGGAAACAAGCAAGGTAATTGGTCAGAAGTTGCTACCTAAATTTTACTAGTAAAATTGCAAATGGGATTAGTGTAGAATCAGTCTTAGCTTTTACGAGCATGAACGCATTTGATGCTTTGCATTTACATCCTGTAAATTAGTTTGGATTGCTCCAGGAGGCTAGAACAAGGAGCATTGTCACAGTCCACACCAGGAATAAGTATAATTGATACTTATCATGGTCAGATAAGAATAGCATGTATAGGTCATTCCAGACATTGAACCCACTGCATGCAGTAAGCTTTGTTGACTTTTCTTTGTTCCTTTTTTCCACTAAAGCTCACCACACAAGCCTCTTTAAAAATGCCACCGTGCAGGTTCTAGGTTCTCACAATAGCTTTTGCTGCATCAATACCCGCCTGCATCGGCGACTTCAACCAGGTAAAAGGACTTGTCTCCTACCCTCTTCTACAGTTCTCTGCTCTGCAGATCATGGGGAACGCATGGCAGGAGCATCTGCATCGTTCTTAAGAGCTACAAGGATGGAGGACAATAGCTGAGAGCTGCTCCTCCTCGTCAGTCATCTGTTTGTCGATGCCTTTCATGGCCATCTTCCCTGGGTTCCAGTTCCAGATGGCTTGGTGAGGTGTGGACAGAGACCGGCAAGTCAAAAATCGGCAATGGTTAGTTCCTGCGGCCTGCAGGAGCCTACTTCTTAGTTATCAGTTTAAGTTTTCCTTCGTCATGTTCCTGGTTGCTTTCCCTTCCTTTCTTTTGGTCAGTTTCCCGCCGTCTATGATGGCACTAGAGTTGTATCAGGTGGTATCGGAAGATTTCAGTTGAAGATTTGTTTTCTGGAGGCGATGTTTATGATTCCATGTAGCCTTGTTGGATATCGTATTGAGAACTGCTCGATTTTTACTGTTCTGGCTCCTTTTAGAAGACATGCATGGTTGTAACATTTGTGGGCAAATTTGCACTGAACCCAACTCCACTACAGAAAATAGAGGATCAGTGATCCCTCTTTTTTTCTGTATTGCTGTCACAAGTCCTACTTACTCATGATGAGGCTGTGATAAAATTATTATTCCTGGAGTCTGAAATCTGAACTACTGAGGTGTGTCCTGTCGTCCATGCAGTAAGTCCACTACCTGCAGAAAGAAAGAAAAAAAAAAGATAAATGGTCATTTCAAAAGAAAAGGATACATGTGATTATGGATTTTCCCTGCAAGGGGTGAGAGTATATACACAATACTTTCAGCTGATGTCCAGGAAGTCAATTTCCCAGATGCATCAACCATAATTCATTAACCTAAGAACTTTCGAAATACTCCTAGCACTGAACGTTCCGAGTTGGTGAAAAAGTTTATTCATGACCCTTCATTATTCCCCCTCGCTCATGGGACTAGCGACCATGTTTCAGAAGCGAAACACATGAGATTACAAGATATGGTCGTGCCAATACTGGAAACGGGAATTATCCTTGTGGGTAACGAGATACGCACAGTGAAAAGCAAGTTGTCCAATTTTTAGGTTCAAAGTGCCCAGTCCGTTTGGAGAGCCGAACCCACTGGGCCAGCCTACGGAAAAAGATGGGCCCAAACGAACCAAACACGACCCAGCTTCGCAGCTCCAAACCTCACGAGCCCTACACGACCGCGCCGCCGCATTCTCCTCCGCCTCCGACCCCCTTCGCTCAACAGGTATGCTCCTCCTCCTCCGCGCGCCGCCCTCGCCTGTGGCGAGCTCGATCTCATTCCATTCCTGCCTATTTTTTTTTTTCTGGGATGTGCAGAACGAGCGGGAGAAACACGGGGACTGGCTGAGGCATCGCCTGCGAGGATGCCGCTGGGTTTGATCGTTAGCTCTCTCGGGCGGTCGATGCGGCGGAAGCGGTTGTCCTCGCTGGACATCCTCTCCTCTAAGCGGGCGCCGCGGGACTACTACAAGGGGAAGAACTGCAAGCCCACCGGGTTCCACACTCGCAAAGGTACCAGTTCCGTTCAACCCTTGTACGGTGGCTTCGAACTGTTCTAGATCGACCATGCTTGTCGTAGAGGATACGTTTTGCTGCGATAGTGATCATTAATTTAGCGAAATTAGAAACTTGCGGGACTATGTACCATCCGATCGATATAGCTGACTAAAATTATGTCAAACCTGAAATGGTGACAGTTTACGCTGTTTATGCCTTCTGGAGTAATGTTCTCTGCGGAGAATCAAACGTGGAAAAATACTGTTCTTACCAATCTTATATGAATGGTACGGGCACCAGTGTAGTTTGCTTTGCACATTCAGAGCTCATATGTAGAGTCATCTTGTTTTCACCATACTCTTGATTACTTGATTCAGTCCACGTCATCAGCCACTGTTGTACTATAATTCTCCAGCTTCATGTTAGGGTTCTAGTATTTTGATTTCAGTTCCATTCAGTTCTATCTAATTTGTATGAATATGGAACTTTATTTGTGTTCCCTTCTGGGGCAATATTCTAAAACTTTACATTCTTTTGCAGGTGGATATGTTGTTGTCGATGAGAAGTTGCCTAGATTTGTGGTCCCTGACTTGACTGATTTCAAGGTAATTGGCATAATATATTTTTTTGGTCTACACTTTAAGACTTATCTAGAATGTTCAAATTAAAATTTAAAAGTACAAATTGTCTACCCTCATCAATTTAATTTTCTAGAGTAAATTTTAACATATTTCATTATGTTTAGCCCTACCAACTTGGAAAACCAATGGGCCAATATAGGTAAAAAGTGTGAGCCTTTATTAAAGATGCTAAAGAAATAGAAATATAAGTTTATTTACACAATTAAAAAACTCACCACACCCATAATAGAGGTTCCAAAATTTTTGTTTCGAATGTCCAATGTTCGACTGATGAAGTATGGTGGAAACGACTTCACATGCCTTAGTTTGTCATGTGTGAGTAGTTATCATGAAATTAATTACCATAAAGTCATTAGTCAATGGCTGGAAGAGAGATACCTAAAAATGGAAATATCTTCATCAATAATGTCTAACAAATATCTTATGTGATTCACTGCAGCTGAAGCCATATGTGTCACAATGCGCCAGGGACCTCACGGCATCCACGACTTCCTCAACTACTGCAGAATCTACTGAAAACAAGAGCTGATCATATGCTCAACTTGGGTTACGCTTTACAAGAATGCTATCCAGCTTTGCAGTTATGTTTTCCTCGTAGGGTGCCGATGCTCAGAGTAAGTGGCGTCAGCAGCCTAGCTACATAAGGGCTGGTTCAGAGGATTTTCCTGTAACAACATTGCGTTGCATCATAAATCACCTTTTAAGTTTTTCATTTCTGAAGTGAGCTTGAACCGACGCTACGTCACTGTTTTGATTTGAAGCATGACTTTTGACGAGGAAATGAAATGCTGAACATGAACTGATGCATCGGATGTGTTCAGACGGGCTCTTCGCCCTCGTTGCTTTGTCACTGAAAAAAAAATCATCGGGTGTGAAGGCCAGCACGATTACACAATCTAAAGATTAGCAATTACCTACACGATTCCGCTGTAATCTGCCTACCCGTTTAGTTCCCCTGTTAATTCGTTTTCGAACTTAAATGACATGAAATATGTACTCCCTCTGTTCTAAAAAAATTATAAATACATGTTGCGACACACGACATTTTTGGTTTCTCGTTTCACTGAACTTGCAACGTTTGAGTAGAGATAATAAATACAGAAGAAATATTTCGTGCCATGATCCTGAACAATTCTTTTAAGCAGGCCAACTAGCCCACCTCTTGGCCCAGCAATCCACCAAACCATCGGCCCATTAGGGTTTGATGAGACGCGAACCCATCCAGCCGATCAAACGCCGCAGCGGCTATAAAATACTCTTACCCCTCTGTCAGTTTCCCATCGCCGCCACCGCCTCCGCTCCGCCTCCGTGGCCTCATTCTCTCCGTCTCCGTCCTAGTTGTCTCGTAGATTGGATTAGATGTTTCGCAGCCCTTTTCGTTTCTTCCCTTTCGATCTGTTTATTTTTTCCTTGTAAAAAAATCGATTCTTTTGTGCTTCGTCATCTGGTCGCTGGGAAGATCGGTCTCGGACCGGTTGCCGTTCCCTGCCGACTCGTTCCCTTGAAGCAACATCGATCTGTTGTATCCTAAGCTCGCCTTCCTCTTGCGCCCTCGGACCTTTCCGACGCCGCAGGGCGCGCGGCGACTCTTACATACATGAATTGCACTGACACTCAGATTGTTTTCTGAATAAATGGTTTTGTCGGTTTTTTCTGGGGGAGAGGCAACGGTGATGAGTCTCTACAGACCTGTAATGACTCCTGCGGAGATGATCGCATGGTCAAAGAACATCTAAGGGACTGAGTTGTCTTTTTGCGATCATCTACTAATTTCTAGGTTTCGATTTTGTTTGATAGTTTTATTCTGATCCAATTCCTATTTTATCCAGGCTTCAGTTGATGTCACTGTGCCTTTGAGCCTTCATGGTTCTTGGGCAATTGCAAGACTGGAAGCAAAATATACTTGTTTCTCTCGCTATCCGGTGCAGATTTACTGATGCAATTGGACGTCGAGGAACTACACTCCTCTTACAACGTTTCTTCATGTCGCACGAACCAATATACCCCGGTTCCGACTTTCGTAGCTCGGTGTACTCCACACCAGCGCTATGCGCAGTACTTATGGAGCTTCTACCGTTCAGATGCTGAATAAGAGAAACTTGCACATGGATAATTTATTTAATCTGTAATTAGATCCAAAATTTAGTCACAGTAATAAACATTTGGAACATGACCGAGCAATGTTTTATACCAGGCGCTGGTTTTGTTCTGCAAATGATCAAATATTGTCGGACAACAGGAATCCCGTGACAAGAGCTTCCAACAGGTCAACAGGCTTGAGGAGAACGTCTTCGGAGAACGTAGAATCGTCCAAAAGGCTGAGTGGGCCTGTGTGGAGTCGGCATGGGCCTCGCTAGAAATTGCTAGTTTGGGCTGGGCATGTTTATCCCCTGGCCGGCCTCAGTGACGGCCCAAATGCTTCATACACAGGCAGACCGTCTTCAACGTCCTTAGACCTCAGCCGTTCCTTGTGCTCTGACCGCACGAAATTTCCGCGCGACTGAATACGAATGCATGCTCCCCTTTACAAATCTGAAACAAAGAAACGAGCGCATGCCACTCTTGAAGTTCCGCGTCAAAATCTGGAAAGCCAATAGCAACACGCCTGGGATGAATCGGTCGCACGGCAAATTGGCCACTCGCCGCTGCGACCAGAGAAGAAAAATACGAGCAGGAATGGCATGTTGCAGCAGGCAGCCACCAGCTGACCGCGAGGTCGTGGTTGACCTGGCGTAGCCGGCACGTCGGCGCGGAAAAAGAAGTAAATTGTCAAAGCTCTTCTAGCTCGGTTCCCACCAGAATTCCGCGCTGCCCCCCGATTTGTATATAAACCGGGCATGCGGTTCTCGTCATGGACACACGCACAACACGATCATCAGTTTTCTTCGAAAACAACAGCACGTCGTCTTCCTTTCCTCTCGCACCAGCTCCGAGCCGGCGTAAACCTAATAGCAATGGCGCTCGACAAGGCCAAGCAGATCGTCGCCTCTTCCCCGGTCGTCGTCTTCAGGTCTCACTCACTCGCGCTACTGTTACATGCTTCTCTACTCCGATCCGACAGAGTAGCTAGCAATTGAACTACGGCAACGATTCATTACTTTTGCACTACTCGTATTTTGGTGTCTGACTGACTAAAAGTTGTCGTGCTCCTCACTTGGATATTTCCTGATGATGTGTTTATGTTCCAATGACCACGTACAGCAAAACGCATTGTCCTTACTCCGCCCGGGCGAAGCAATTGTTGACGCAGTTGGGGGCTAGCTACAAGGTTGTTGAACTGGATGTGGAAAGTAAGTAATAGTTTGAAGTTAAATGTCGACTGCATACACGATCTAAATGTGACCCAATACTCCATGAGTAGCACATTTGATAACTTTTTATGCAGGTGATGGACCTGAGCTGCAGGCGGCTCTCGCTGAATGGACCGGGCAGAGAACCGTCCCCAACGTCTTCGTTAAAGGGAACCGTATCGGTGGCTGTGACGGTGAGTTCGTAGTTGTTATTCTACGTACTTTGTTACTGTCCTCTTTTGAACATTTTTTGTCCCCAAAAAAAACGAAATGAACATTTGCTCGTCTGCATCTGAACTCTGTTTCCTTTGAACCCCTTACGGAGCAGCTACCATGGCGATGCACGAGGCAGGAAACTTGGTGCCGCTGCTGACGGAGGCTGGAGCAATTGCTACTGGTGCCGCTGCCACTCCGTCTTTGTAGACGCTTCGTGCACGTACTGATGCCGTCTTTGTAGAGGCTTGAAATAAAGATGAATAATTTGTGGTTTTACCGACTTGTTGAGTAAGCATAGTTCGTCTGACTGTACTTCCAGTACAATGTGTGCGAGTCTTTGAATTATTCAGTTAATAAAAGTCACCAGTGATTTGTGTATGTAAGTAAGTCTATTGGAGTGTGAATTGGTTTTTGCATACACAACGTTGAAGCATCACTGTCGTCCTTGTGCCGCGTTAGATTATTGAGATGGGCCCTACGAATCACCCAAACGAAGCCGGAAGCTGGAAACATTAGATTGCATATTTCGTTTTTCCAACGTGGAGTACACTGGGGGAGTGGGGGTCCATGTTTCGTGCAACCAGAGTCCGCAGTGAACCGCAACGCACCAGACACGTTACGTTTGACGTCTCGAGATTATACTGCTCGTGGGGAGTGAAAACGGTTACCATGATAAGTCAACAGGAGAGCTTGCATCGTCGTGTCCGCTTCTGTCTGGCCCATTTGCCGCCGCGGACGGGGTTGCAACTCCTTTGGATTTGTCAAGGCTGCACGATGACAGCAGGCAGGCAGGACATGAAGCCAGCGTAAAGAGGCCGAAATCGCTCTCCGGTCGGCGTCGCGAACGAGATCGTTCACCATCTTGAGCTTCCATTCCACGCGGCTGACGGGCTGAGCCATTCGTCCCAGAAGCTTCGCCTTCGCCCTTCGCCTTCGCCTTCGCCGGCGAAATCTTGTCGCCCACCGCCGTGTCGCCTCGCCTGGCACACACACGTTCGCTCGCCTCGGGTGGTCTGTTCAACTTGGCCTTGCCGGCTGGCGACCGCGCTCGGCTGGCTCCAGCTCCACCCGCCTGCCCGCCCGCGCGGAACGTCGACGTGATCCGAAACGGACGGCCGCCGCGCAAGGGCGCGCCGGGAGGAGATGAACGCCAGTACGTGGAGCTCCGCTCACCACCCGGCCGCGCCTCCAGCAGCTTCGTTTCAGACCATCCGCAGTGGTATGCTGTAAAGCATACTGGATACACTGTTCCGCAGTGTAATTTAGAGTACGTACTGTAAAAGCTGAAGGAGAATAGTGTATAGAGTATGCTTTAAAGTACGCTGATGCGGATGGTCTCAGGCTGGCCCAGCTCGCCTGCCTGCCTCTCCCGTTTGTTTCTTTAATAACACAACACCCCGGCCGGCGGCCGCACCGCAACCGCTCCTCCAGGTCGCTGGGCACGAAGATATTTTCTGGCTGACACGTCCCCAAAAGCGGACAGCATGCACGGGTAGATATTTTCGCCCGGTCAGCAGCAGGCCAGCAGCTGGTGGCGGGCACCGATCGCGGCCGAGATCACACGGCCGGCTCGCCCGAGCTTGCCGGGCCACTCGCTTCCTTCTATTTTACTCGCCGTCCACGGCGTCGCGTGGCTTCTTTCTCTCCCGTTCCCTCTCTTTGGCGCTCTCTCTCTCTCTCTCCTCCGCGGACCCCACTCATCACCGAAGAGGAAAGCGGAAAAGGCGACGGAAAATATCTTGCTGCTCCAGCGAAGCAAAGCCGAGCGGAGCGGTGCCCTTCGCCATCGCAACGCCACGCCGCCGCCGCCGCCGTACCTGAATAAGTTAGCCTTATAGGCGCGGGGGATGGTGCGGGCCCGGTCGAGACCGGCGGAGGAACGTGCCGCCGTCGGCCACTGCTAACACCCCAGGCAGGGGCCGTACATCTAAGCTTCGAGCAGGCGCGGGAGCTCGTGAGGTCCCAACTGGACTGATTGATTAGGTAGTGCTATATAGCGGCCGAGCTGATGGTGATGGAAGAGGAGGCGCCCGCAGATCCGGCAACCGCGTCGTCCGCCGCATCCCTTCCCGGCCGCTGCTGCTGATTCGGCGCTCTAGTTTGACTCCGGAGGTTGGTGGGCGGGCCGGCGGGTGGATTTGGACACATGGGGCGCGCCGGCGAGGGGGATCGCGTCGGCGGCAGCGGCGCCGGCGTGGCGGGAGGGCAGCAGTTCGTGGACCGGAGCAAGGTGAGGATTCTGCTCTGCGACGGGGACTCCGACAGCTCGCGGGAGGTGCTCCGCCTCCTCTGCAACTGCTCCTACCAAGGTCAGCTCAGGCTCAGCTTTAGTCCACGCCGTACTTGGTTGCGTCAGTTGACAGGATTGCCTTATTAGGAATTGCGTTCGCTTCTTCCTGTGGGCTCAATCATTAGCCGTAGTACTGAAGCTTCCGGTTCGAATTATGTGTATACGTGTTCGTACGGTTGTGATGTTGTTGGTCACCTTTTTTTTTTTTGATCCAGTAACTTGCGCCAAGTCTCCACGGCAGGTGATCAATATCCTCAACTACGAGGGCGGTGAGATCGATATCATCCTGGCCGAGGTCGATCTGCCGGTTTCCAAGTGTTTCAAGATGCTCAAATACATTGCCAGGAACAAGGACCTGCGTCACATCCCCATCATCAGTGAGCTGCCTCCCTGTTTATGCTGCTGCTGCGACCAACTACTGCGGTGTACGTGTACCTTGTACTGATCACGCATCTGTTTTCATGGAATTATGCAGTGATGTCCAACAGGGATGAGGTGCCTGTTGTTGTCAAGTGCCTGCGCCTTGGGGCGGCAGAGTACCTGGTGAAGCCTCTGCGCACGAATGAGCTGCTGAACCTCTGGACCCATGTATGGCGGCGAAGACGGATGGTAAAGGGCACTCTGCTGATTCATATCACATCTGTGACTCTGTTAGGAAGCATGCTCTAAGCTGAGATGCCTGTGGGCGTTGCTGTACCTTCATCATGAATTGTTCTTTAAACTGCGTGTTGGTGTTGGCAGCTTGGTTTGCCCGAGAAAAACTTCTTCAACGACAATTTTGAGTTGGTGCTCTCTGAACCTAGTGATGCCAATACCAATAGCACAACCCTCCTCTCAGATGAGACAGATGATAAGCCAAAGGAATTCACAAATCAAGAGACAGGAACCTCCAATCAACGTGAATATGAGGTACTCAACTGGTTATTCAGTATTGAGTTTGTTGCATTCCCTTTGCTCTTAGTGGCTTTCCCTTTCCAGTTTATACTTTGGCACTGAAGTATGCCCATTTGTTCTCTATATACTGTATGATATGGTGAGATGTTAACCTATATGTATAGACATACTTGTTTATGTTGTTCCATGCCTTGGGATGTTTGCAGTCCAATCCTTCTGTTGCTGAGCCCAAACAAAAGGGTCAATTGAAGGATGTACCGGTCCTTGTTGCAGATGGTGATCAAGCATGTAAGATTTTTTAGCTTTCTGATAGTGAATTACAAAGACGTGGCAGTTGGTTAGATTTCTTTCTCACCAACAGGACTGTTAATCATCCATAGTTCGTCAGCTGCTTTCTGATTTTCTTTTCTTTAATTACCAGCATCTCCAAGAAAAATGTATTCATGCCCTATAAAGACTAACCTGAGGGTTGCTGAGTCATCTGCATTTCAAGCTTATGTTAAGTCAAACACCCCAACCAGCAGTTCATTTGATAGTGAATCACAACGAGGTGGGACGCGGCTAGATTCTTTGGATAACCAAGGTAATTGCTCCCATGCAGCTGACCGAATTGACACTGGTATTGATGTAAATATCGGGGATAAAGAAGCTTGTGGGATGCATGTACAGTATCCTGTGGTATGCTATTCTTCCTCTAACTTGCACATGGAGCAAAGCAGTGAAGAACATAATGGCGCTTCAACAACTCCTGTATATCATTTTCCAATTTATTATCCTGGCATGTCAGAACATGGCTTGTCAATTCCTCCAGTGCAAAATTTTCATGGAAACATAAACCATGCACAATCGCATCCGCCGCCAGCGACATTGTCCCCTCAGTACAATAATTGTCCTCAGTACCGTGCTGTGCCCATGATGTCATCATTTCAGTTTAACCCTGCTGGAATGAGCATGCACTCAAGTCATTTGCCAACACAAAATGTGTGGTCATCGGTATCAAGCACGCCAATGGCTGAGAAAACATGTAGTCGCTCTGAAAGGAGGGCCCAAGCACTTGCTAAATTCAGGCAAAAAAGGAAACAGCGTTGTTTTGACAAGAAGGTGAGGTATGTGAACCGGAAGAAACTTGCTGAAACAAGGCCAAGGTTGCGAGGGCAGTTTGTTAGGCAGACAAGCAATGCTGATATTATTAGCACTGGAGATGATATCTCTGAGGATGAAGATGATGATCCGTCGTCCAGGGAGGTAGAGATGGTTTCTTCTCCAGAGTAATCGGAAATGTTTTCCATGTGAAATAGAGTGCAGGCTTTTACTGCTCACTTTTGTTTACTCAATAGACCTAGGCGATACATTCTTTTTTTGGAAATTAGACAATACACCCACCTTTTCCTCCCACAGAATGTCATTTATGTCCCCCCCCCCAGAGAACTTGTGGCATATTGAAAAGTATTACTGTCAACATTTTGGGGGGAAAAGTTATGTGACAAGGTAAATTGTAGCGAGTTTGGTGATGCACCACCAGTATAGCCTAGTATCTTGCTGCAGATTAATTTCGCTTCTCGCTTTCATGGGATTCATTTCTTCTATCTTTGTGTTCCAACTCTGAAAGTTCTGCTTCACAGTCCGAGATGAAGCAAATCAATATTTTTTTAGAGCAACGCATCCTGACTATTGATGGAAAGATGCATTCTGATTTGTTAAAGCGAGAAATGTCAAGTGGAATTTCCGTTTCTAAATACTTGTCATTTTTTTTTGTTCAATTTTGAACAACAAAACGACAAGTATTTAAGGATGCAGGGAGTAGACTGAGGAGAATGGATTCTGACAACTTCACTGCAGTAGAAACTCCAGGAGGGCAATAAACTTGAACCTAACTGATGCGGTAGAGAAGCTTAACGCTTCATCTAACAGCAATGACTATTATGCAATTAAAAGTTTGGTGCAATCGTGCAATCAAACATTCATAACCATCAGATCTGCATCCTACGGTTGTTACCTGTTTTTATTTAACCCCCTCCACCAGGTGAATAGGTGATGGAGGGGGTTAAATAAAAAAATGCACTAACCATTAGATACAGATCCATTGGTTGAGAGTGTTTGATTGCATGATTGTATCAAACACCTGATTGCATTCTAACCGTTCCCTCATCTAACTGCCTCGCAATAGCAACTCATGTAAGTGATGCTGATACGCACTGGCCTATTCAAATGCCTCAGCGGTGTAAGGCTCAAGGACGGGTTCAATGGTACTGGAAATTGTACCTGCAGCCCGATAAACATTGAAATCCGGACGAAGAAAAATGTATGATATGGATGTAGATTCAATGTTGCTTGGATGCCCTCGAGTTTCTGGCACAGAAAAGACTGTCACATGCTAACAGCCTAGTAGCCTACTCCATTATAGCTTAAGCACGTCAACAGTCAAGAGCAAAGGCCTGAATGTTATGACTAATACTGAGTCATAACATCAAGTAGCATGATCTGATAACACCATAGCATTACATCATGCGTTTGAGCATGCTGCGGACATTGCATGTAGCACCTAAGGAGTTGATTTCTTTTCTCAAGTAGCTAATTTACATTCCAATCAACAAGAAGCATACCAAACGGTTCTTTTGAAGCTTAATTGTTGAGCAAAGTTGAGAACTTCAGTACTTCAGTGGTGGCTTTTGGGTCGGCAGCAGTCCAAATCTCTTCTTCAACAGGTAGCGCTGACGAGAGTACTTGTCATCCGGGGAGAAGCGAGCTGCAGCACAAACACCAATTTCAGTACTACTTGAAGAAAGCATGAGCCTATGAGGCATGCAAATTATTGAACTAAGAACGTCGCAGTAAGGAAAAAACTGTTTCAAGTGATTCAGTACAACAGATGTATATTAATTATCAAATGAAGGTTACATCTATTCAGTAAAGGCGCCAATAATATAGTTCTATCCAACAAAACGTTATGAAGAATAAAATTCATCCAAACAAAGCACCGCTGACCACTCCAGGAGCATAAACCCAGACTTGTAATATAAAAAAATAATACAAATAACAATCAAGGACAAAAAAACATCCAACGATTCCTGGTCATGTGGACATTTTCTGGCGCACTTAACATTCACTCGTGGCTTTCTTCTTGGGTCGCATGTCGCTTCGATCTACTCACGACGCATGCAAGTCCAGTACAGAACCAGTTTCGTCGCTTTTCACGTGTTTGCGGCCCGGCCCATCGGAATTCAGAAATGACGTCATCCCATCAGGTTTCTCGCGTCGTCGCGGCTTGTCCAAAATTGCACACAAGCTTGCGGTCAAATCCCGGCCTCGCTGGTTACCGTGAAGTCTTCTCTCCGAGCTGTGGCCACCACGCTGCTTACTCGGTTTGTGACGTCCGCGCCTGCAACAGAATTACAGGAGGTCACTTCCCTCCTCCCAAATCCATCCTCCTCCTATGCCTACTCCCGGATTTGGGAGGGAAGCCGTGTCCCCCGCAACAAGAGATGGGAAAAGAAGGGGCGCGTGCGTCCAAGAAGTTGGTTCGGGGTTTCGAGCCATCCACGGGCTCGTTAGTTACCCCACATTGGGCTGGTGATAATCTACACTGCCCTATCAAGAGTCGAAAAGCTGTAGCCGGAGCGCATACGTGCTTCAGAAAATGCAACAGACTAGGAAGGCCAATCCACCAGTTGACACCGTAATTGGGTTGCACTGGTGCGATCTGGTCTACGGGCCGTTAACCACCGTTCCAATTCTGTTTGGTGGTGGGGCCGGATACCAAACGATACTAGATCAATGCAAATACTAGAGAACTCACATAACAAACCGAGCCTGATGCAGATGTAGTAATCGACTGCAATAGAACACAGGCCAGAACTACGAGCCTATATCCAATAACTCAATAAGTTTCTTTTTTTTTCCTATAGAAGAATCAGTTACTTCACGAAATAATGGATGATTTCAAACGAGCCTATATCTAAAGGGAATGACTACAATGCAATCAGGTGTTTGGTGCAATCCTGCAATCAAGCACTCTCAACCAATAGATGTGTATCCAACGGTTAGTGCACTTTTTATTTAACCCCCTCCACCACCCCTTCATCTGGTAGAGAGAGTTAAATAAAAATAGGCAATGACCGTAAGATGCAGATCCGACGATTGTGGATACTTGATTGCATGATTACACCAAATCTTTGATTGCATAGTAGTCATTGCCTTATCTAAATATGCTACTAGTAAAAAAAAAAACATAAGGACAAACTGAACATGATGATAGTGTGGTAGATAGAATTCATCTCGGGTGGTCATCTTAACTAGTAGAAGCCGAGCCGGCATTATTCAATCCGAATGTGGTCCTGGAACGAAAGAACCCTCTTGCGGTATGCTGCGAATGGTACTCTCGCGGCACGGGATGTTCAAGGCGGCGCCGGTGGCGTCCCCGAGCCTCGCCCAGCAAGTCACCACCTTCCAGAACTCGCCCTCCAGGACCGTGAGCCTGACCTCGAACACGGCGTCCCCGCGCCTCATGTCCTCGGCGAGGCTGTCCACCAGGTAACCCGGCAGCGCCACGTCGTGCCCTCCGGCGACGGCCCGGAGCGGCCCGGCGGACCGCCACGGCCCCGCGCACATCTCGGGCGCCCGCCCGCCGGCCATCGGCACGCGGAGGTGCGAGTAGGACACCTTGATGGACGTGCCGGGACCGATGCACCCGCCGTTCACCGCGCTCGGCGACGAGATGCCGATGGTCAGGTTGAACACCGGGTTGAGCTTGAGCGGGCCGCCCTGCCGCCGCAGGTCCGTCGCCGGGTCGAGGCCGGAGACGCCGGTGATCGCCACGGAGTACTGGATCGTCGAGAACCACTGGACCATGAACCAAACAAACGCCAGGATTGCGAGCGTCACGCCGAGGACGATGCAGTAGCAGCATCGTTCTTCCGCACGATCGTCACGAAGGGATCCCCCTTTCGAAGCAGGAGAGGCGTCGCAGGCACGGACCGGGAGCATGGGCTCCTTGTCCTCCTCGGGGTACGCGCCCATCGTCGTCAACTTTGATTTTCTTTCTGGTTAAAAGTTGGATTTGCCTGCCTCGGAGATCAACCCTGCACCTGAATATTTATACCCTCGGATCGTGTCATATCTCATATGCGCGCGAGTTTATTTCGAAGAAAAAAAATCGTAACGAACACGAACCGTTTTATCCCTATCGCAAACAACGTGTGCACGAGTAGAGATCGTACTACATGGTTGTTGCGGTACGAGAATACAAGTCTGTCTTATCCACGGCTGGGCTGGCTCCTCTTCCCCCGTGTGTCATTGCCGATCTCGTCCGGGCAACAACAGACTCCAACAGAATCACGTCTACCCCGCGCGCGGCAAATCCTCCTATAAAACAACAACCTAGATCACGATACGCGCAACTATCGCCTTCCAAGTTCCAAACCCACCTTTAACCCACCCGCACGCAACGAGAGATCATCTTCGCCGAACGACCGACCCGCACGCAACGAGAGATCATCTTCGCCGAACGACCGAATAGAGAGAGATCGTCGTCGAGAAGGGAATCGTACGTAACCTCGATCGGCCCGGCCATGGGAGCGCACGCTCCGGGAACCGAGCGGCTCCTCGCCCCCCACGACTGCGACGACGACAACGGCTGCGACGTGGGCGGGATCTGCCGGGAAATCCTCCCCTGCATCCTCGGCGCGCTCCTGGCGCTCGCGATCACGGTGCCCCTGCTCTACTGGCCCTACCAGTGGTCCCTCGACGACAACAAGACCCCCGAGTACAGCGTCGCCGTCGCCGCCTTCTCGGGCCTCGACCCGGACCGCGACCTCCTCGCGCCGGCCGCGCCGCTGGACCCGACCTTCGACCTCACCCTGCGCATCGTGGAGCCGCGCAAGTACAGCGCCGCGTGCGTCGCGCGCGACTCCACGGCGACCGTGTCCTACCGCGGCGTGCGGCTGGCGCGGGGCCCCGTCCCGGGCTTCTGCGGCCGCAACGAGAACGTCACGGAGGTGCGCTCCGTCATGGCGTGGGGGAACGCGGTGGCCGTCCCGCAGTTCGCGCGGGCCAGCCTCGCCGAGGAGCTCAGGCGAGGGGAGGCGGCGGTGGACGTGACCGTGGCTTCGCCGGCCAGGTATTACAGAAGGCAGACGGTGATCCGTTGCGTGCCCCGCCTGGGCCGAGGAGAGGCATCGCCGCCGTGCTCGGTGACAGAACAAGAACCGATCTTGCCCGACGACGACGGGAGCAGGAGGCAGCCGCCGAGGAGGATGCTGAGATTCGTCGGGAAGCAGTAGTTACCAATAGCTGTCATCAAATGACAAGGGCCAATCTGTTTCGCTAGTCATAATTCTTAACTATGTTCAGTTCCCGTGGACGTAACTATGTTTAGTTGGTGGTTAGTTCTCCTGAGGAACCTGAAATCAAGTGTTTCCATAGTATTCCTCTTTTTTTTTCCCTCGGAATAAAAGTTTTCGATCAGTTAAGGAATAACTTCAGTGCACATTCTCCACAGAAATACAGTAGGCATGTAAAGTTCCAAAATCAAACCAACCAATATAAACGAATTTAGGACTCATCCAACGTAACAGCAAAATTTAGGACTCACATCAAATACACCTGGTGGCATCGACAATAATAAATGGCCATTGAAACATGAGTTTGGATCCTTAGAATAGCATTGCAACCCAAATCAAAATTTCCCAAGAATCCACCACAAGAACAGACTCTTATCTACAGCACCAAAGACCAAAGGATACATTGAACTGACCAGTCCCTAAAACTACCTAGCAACACCTTACCCGTTCCTCTACTAGTCTACTTATTCCTTCACACCACAGGAGTATACCCCCACAATGTATTTACCACCAAGCCCCTCCCCGCTTTCTCCAGTATACCTCATAACATATTTACTTCCAAGTCACCTCACCACTTACGGTATACCGCCACCATGACTCAACTGAGCAAAACAAAAGAAAGGCGCCAATACTACACTACGAACTAGTAGCCATACATACCAATGCAATCTTTTCACCATCATCCATGTACTTGCTTAGCAGGATGAGGGGGGTAGCTTCTACCTTGGCTGGGGTTTTGTCAAGAAGGACCTAGGTTGCTGGACCAGTGATGGGCCCCGAGGTGAAGGGTGGTGGTTCTGTGAGCGCTGCAGCATCTGAACCATAGATGGTGTCTGATAGGAGTAAACAAGTGAAGCACTGTCTGTGGAGTCCCCTCGTGCCGTGGCCCTCTGCCAGGAATGCGAGCTCAGTCCAGACAGCAGATATGCCCTACCGGAAGCCTCATACCGTTGCCTGTTAGCCATCCTCTCTTGCATCTCCCTCAGCTCTGCATCAAGGGCAGCACACAGGCGGTCACCATTCCGGCTTGAAAATGTCTCAGATAATACCTTCCTGCAATCCTCAAGAATGGCAACAGCATCAGAAAGAGCGCCTCTCTCAGCAGCAGCCCTTGCAGCCTCAATGGCATCAGCGGCACGGAGGCGATTTCTCTCCCGATCAACCTCCATGCAAACTGGTTCAGATGTGGATGATTTAGGCCTCAGGATCTTTACTTCATCGCCTTGAATCATGATGGCTTCATTTGTCAATGGGTCTCTGTAGGCACTAGCAACTTTCAAAAGTGTGGTATGCTCACGACATTGCGGTAAGCTCACCGACAGTAAAAAATCCCTCTCCTCATCAGCATAGAGATGACCAACACCAATTGACCCATTCTGCCCATCTACAGCCACTTTACTCAGGTAACTGCCAGATTTGATGGAGCGAAGCTTGACACCTTGATGCACACACTCCACATATAGATGCATATCCTGAACAACAACGCTAAGGAGCCCACCTATACACTGAGCGAATGCATCCTGAATCACACCTTCATCCTCAATAAAGGAGAATGTACCACCAGAAGCCTCAGAAATTGAATGCAAGGCATCTGAATCATGGTCTACCCCAAAACCAAACCCATGTACAGGCACTATGCCGGATGTGTGGTTTAGAATCGAAGATGGAACAAGTGACCTGTAATCTGATCGAGCACCCCTAACATTTGACGGAATATTGTAAGTATCTTGGCCATCTGACAATAGAATAATGCTGCATACTGGATTCTGGTAACTTCGATCCTCAATAACCTTAGCAGCTTTCTTAAGTGCATCAGCAATGTTTGTACCGCCACTAGCACAAAGTGAATTAACCGCTTGCAAGGCCTGCTGCCGGCCAGAGTGTGACATCCCTTGGAGACGGAACAACCTTCTGGCAGTAGATGAGAAAGCAATGACGGAAAGGCGATCAGATGGGCCAAGATGTTGAATAACAAAGCCCATTGCTCGCTTCAAGAGTGCTAGTTTAGTGCCTGCCATACTGCCACTAACATCAAGCACAGTAACAAGATCAACAGGAGCACGGGTTGTAGGATACCCAGATGAGGTTGCGTTGACCGGTATGCCAGTGATTTGGTCCGGATTAGCACATGGGGCTTTCAGATGGACCAGAACAGCAAAATCATCTTGAGATGATGACTGCGGAATGGCTGAAAACTCTGGATATGTCTTAATTTCAACAGTTCTACTAGATACAACATCACAACTGTCAGCAGCCTCCAACTTCTGCAATGGTTCATCATCATTGAAGTCTACTGGCTCAGAAGTATGTATGACAGGAGCTTCTCCCTGGCGGTTAGGAACCTGGCGAAGAATAGTCATGTAGGCATCTTGCTGCGGTAACCGAGCATCGTTCACATTCAGCCTACCTCTTCCACGAGGAACTATAGAAGATAGTGACCGGTTGAATGGTATCTCTTTCCACTTTGCTCGGCAAACTGGACATACATGGTTTCCATGCTTCACATTGGAGGAAATGCAGTGAAAGTGAAACATATGAGAACATTCAGCAGTGAAGAGAGCTTGTCCTTGACCAGGCTTCATGGAATCAAAACATATAGCACACATTCTCTGTGAAAAGAACAAAAGGTGTGTTATTTTTCTTATCTTTTCTTTAAAGAGAGCAGATGGAATACACATAGAGATCACAATAGTATTGTATCAATTTTATACAACAACATATATAGGACCTCAGATCATAATGTGTGCACAATATTAGTATTTACCACTTTTGCGTAAGAAATCCTGCCAACTGGTTGTATTAAGGAATTTTGATAACAAAAAAACAAAATCATCACCATTAGACATCATAAAATAGGCATTAAGATACTGTAAGTTGGTCACGATATGCGGCACTTTACAGAAAGTTCAAGGCCTAACCAGTCAAACAAAAAAATGTCAAACTCGCATGCCTGCCACTAAAATTCAACCCAACAGCTCATGCCATGTTGACCTACCAGATTGTCAACTTTGAAAACATAAACGCTTGGAAAGACAGCAATGCAGGCTCACAATAGGATTAATAATTTGGAAAGACAGCAATGTCAAACTTGGAAAGAACACGGAGATCTTAGAAGAAAAAAGAAAACGAATTTTTTGTATACTGAAAAAACGAGGCAAATGATATGATCAGGAAAAAATGTGGTATACATGGGAAAATAGCACGATATTTTACGAGGAAATGCCATGAGAGGATACTAGTGATAGAATGTGACATCATCTTGCAAAAGGAGAATTTTTTTTGATGTTTTCCTAGAGTATTCTTTTAGGGGAAATGGGTTCGTCTAAAACGGCAGGGGGTGAGGATCTTCTCATGAATATATGCTTCCACAGGAACAGCATGAATTGGTTTCGGTTAAAACGGGACAATTCCAACTCGAGGCAGTTCCAAATGACAAATGGTAGCTTAAGACAAAGCGAGGAGATAAACAATCTGACAGTTGCATACAAGAATGCTGGACGCAGACAATAACGTCCAAACCGTACTGCATACAAAACTTGCCGGCCTCCCATAAGAGCACGGCACCTGCAGCCAAATCGTTGGCAGGAGCAACCGCATTTTCCAATCTGTACCTGAACCCGACCAGAAACTCAAGGCGGCGCCATATGGGCCTCCGTCTCCGCGACATTTTGCATCTACCGGATGCCGACAAACTAAGCGGAAGCACAAATCTGAACTGATACTAACAATGACGGAAGGAGCTTGCCCGGAGAAGTGCAGGGGAAGGAAGAAATGTCTCACCTTGGAAGACTTGCCTCCAGACTTGGACCTCCGCAGCGCGCCGGACTCCGCGGGGGCCGTCGCAGCCGGCGTCTTCGGCGCAGGCAGGAGCGCCGCAGCAGAGGAGTCTAGGGAGAGCGCATCCGACGCGCGTCGCTCGCTGGCGCCGTCCCCCCGGTCGCCAGCGACGGCGGGGAGGTGCACACACAGGCTGACGCTCAGCGCCTTCTTGGCCTTCCTCCACGCCCCCTCCATTGCCCTCACGCCCCCAACACGCTCACCGCCGCAGATTCGTCCAAAAAGCTGCTGCCTTGGAATGCGGGAAGATTGAGAGGGCTATCTACTACTACCAGAGGGAGATTGAATGGGGGAGGGGGAGAGAAATGAGGCGGTTTTGAAGAGAAAGGTGACCCGCCATCGGAGACCGGCGGCGGCGGCGGGTTGCGGTGGTGTGCGGCTTTTGGTTTGACCTTGCGCTGAGGGACACGAGAGAGACAGGAGAGAAGCAGAGTAATAATAAGTGGAGGAGATGGGGAGAGGCGCAGGGTTTTGACCCGGGCACCGAAAAAAAATATGGAAATGGCATGGAAATGAGAGGTGCTTCCCTTGCGGCTCCGGGTAGGCGACGAAATGGTTTTGCGCATGAGGGGGTTGCTTTGGTCACCGGTTGGTGGGAGCCTAACTGGTCCGGTCATAACTCATGGCGTGCAAATGGAGGTTGTGGCTGGCAAACTGGCAACTGGTCCATCCACAGTTGCTCCTCGCCCACCCAAGATGCCAAACGACAGCCGAAGTGATCAGGTTTCCTTGTTTAATCGGTGTCACTAAAATTGCTCGTTTATGGCGTGCAGGCGTCAACTTTGGCACAGGCGCTGCAACCAGCCGTCCTGTTG
Source organism: Tuctoria greenei (assembly GCA_036927565.1). NCBI lineage: Eukaryota > Viridiplantae > Streptophyta > Magnoliopsida > Poales > Poaceae > Tuctoria > Tuctoria greenei. The sequence continues at coordinate 128,722,689 of JAYESD010000012.1, forward strand.
CCTCCATAGCAATAATATTAGCAGCATCGTTTTTCTTTTCATTGTTGCGCCAGCAACTCCCGTCCATAGATAATCAACCCCCCAGGCCACAATTTTGAGTACTCTTTCCGTTTCTAAAAAATTATCACTTTATAGTTCATTTTAAAATTATAAATTTACAAATTTTTAAAGATGAGGAGGTATATCTTATTTCAGTAACGCATACGTAGTGTCGTATGCAACTTCGATTACGAAGGCCACAGTTTTGAGTATGCAATTTCGATTATGAAGGCAATCGGCAACGAAACGTTCCACGCATCCAAATTCTACGATGTCGGTGTTGATCTCCGGTTGTAAACACGTGGGCGTTCTCGTTCTTTGTCAGCGCTGACCAGATGGTGTCTTCAAAGCACCCATGTCTCGCGCCAGGTCTTACAACTATCCAGCTCGCATTTTAAATCCCGGATCGCTGACAGATCTGCACAAATGGCAAGCACGAACCCAACCAAAACGTTTACTACATATCGAGCTCCGATTATTCCACGCATGGACTATTCTTGTGCCATGCTTATTGTTTTTTCTCTCTTGGCGAAGGAATTAAACAGCTATTACGTACGAAGAAACGGTACTACTACCCGACGCCATGAAAATGGTTGTCCCTCGCAATCAAACGTACTGGCACCAGTACTCCCGAAAGAAAGGAACAGCTGAGCGCATCGTACTGCTCTACTAGTACCCGGAGAAGAGAAACGGGCATGCATGCATTTCTGGGCGAACCGAATTCAGGTTAAGACTATTCGCACTCGTTACTTTATACTCTACTTTATACACTATTCTTCTTCTACTTTTACAGTATTTACTCTAAATTTACACTACTCAGCATATTTTACAGCATCACCAATGTGGATAGTCTAATGCGCCCACCGTATAGTGCGTACCGGTTAATGCGCTCGCCGAGCGCAGAAAACTTGGTCCGGCAGCCTCTTTTCTGGGCGAACCGAATTCAGGCGGGAAATCCTTTTCGGCGAGCTACTCGAGAGATCGTACTCTGAAAGTGCAAAACCCTTTTTCGAATTTGTGTACTACTATACTAAATATACGTACTCGGTTCCCGGTTATAGTAGTACTCCCGGTCGTAAACGTTTTTTAATTGCAATACGTCAGGGATCTGCCCGGTTCAGACGTACCAACCGCGGTACACGCGTCACGCGACTAACAATTACTAATCAACAAGCCGTTTTGTAATAAAAAATGGTTTAATCTGCTGAAAATTCAGTAAAAGTCCAAGTTATCATAGTCGTAAGAAGCTAAGCAAATGACACATGCACACGCGTGTGTGTCGCTACCGCTGGCGTCGCCGCGCGTGCCAAGTCGGAAGGGGTCATATGGATGGATCCGCGCTTGCCCGTGCCCGATCCTGCACGTGAAGCTAGAGCGCTATCTGGAGCCCGAGATTCCCATGTGGCTATGGCTATGCATGATCCCCGGCGCACGCAGGAGGAACGCCCCCGCGGACAACGAAACCCACCTCGCGGAAAACGAGCATTTATTTGTTTGAGCCTTTCCGCCATCACGCACCCGACGACCCAACCGACGCGGATTATTAAGATTACTTTGGGCGTCGCGGCCATATCATATCGTTGCGGGGATGGGGGACGCCGACGACGCGACGTGATGGTGATTGCGAAAAGGGGACCCTGGCCGCTCCGGCACAGCGTTTAGGGTCATGTCCGCAATTAGTGCCATGATAATAACTCTGCCAGATTATGGGTTCAGCCTATAGATTAACGGCAGCAGAGTTTGGCTTGCTGCTTTGTTTTGTAAGCATAACTATGGTAGAGCAGCTACGTAGGAGATAAACAAAAAGGTAGGATAGCTAGGCACTGTACTGTGTACAGTGCCTCTGGATGCTCAAGTAGTGGCGTCGCTTTCCGGTGTCTGCCGGCCGATAAAGTGGCGCGAGCTTTATGTCAGGCGGAGGTGGATGGATTCTTTGAAGTACTCACTCGGTCTCCATAAATTTGTCGCTTTATAGTTCAAAAATAAACTACAAAGCGATAAGTTTATATTAAATTTACAAAAGGGGCTAGACAAAGGTGCATCATCGGGGAGCTTTTGTTAAGCTGACCTGACCTGACCTCCTGTTCGAGCTTAAAACGTTTGGTTATGATTAATTAACTGAATGACGTGACTTTAACGACATGTGATAGCACTAGTTGATCGAGTCATTATTTGGGTTTGACTTGCGCCAAGTTTTAAATAAAAGGTTACTACTTAGCCAGGAAGAAAACACGCCATCATTTGCGTGTGCGGTTATCATGTTCGTATTGTTTGACCACGCTGGGAAGACTGAGATGATAACCACGCAGAAAACGCGGGGCTTATTTGTTCAATAAAAAAGATTAATGTAACGCTCAGGGTCTGGAACCGAATGAGTACATATCTCGTAGTACTGTACTTCCTCTATTTTTAAAAGTTTGTCGTATTATAGTTTAAAAATAAACTACAAAGCGAAAAAAAACTTTTAACGAAGGGAGTATTATCATACAATACTACTGACGAAACGAAACGAAACGAAACGCGCGTTTGTTTTGGAGATACCTGCTGTGCTTCTATATACACTCGATGCTGCTCGTAGCCTCATACCAACCGTACTCTCGACGAGGCAAGTAGAGTATCTGACCTTATTATTTGCGGAAACTCTCGATCCACGCGCCGTTCCGCAGCAGCAAAATGATGGGAGAAGGAATCATGACCCTCGAAAAGCTACGCGCAGCGCAGATCCTGTGCGCGGTGCGCCGCCGCCAGTGGCGCCGTGCATACACTCTCTCTTACTGCGACGTACGCATGCACGCAGGCCAGGGCACGGGCACGCGGGGCACCACTCTATAGTCGATACCATCCATCAAGGGCTCGACCGTGCCTCTGCCGCCTGCATGGATGCCTGTCCATCGACGGCAGCATGAAGCCGAGCCTGCGCCCGCGAGCGCGAGTTGTGATGCTGTTCGTCGGCACGGGAAAGGCATGCATTATGACGGGCTGCGGCGCGCGCGCGCCGGAGAGAGCGAGCGAGCACCCCGCCTTCCAGCGATCCCTCACCACAGAAAGGAGAAAGCAATGCATGCGGTGCAGGCGAAAAGGGGGCCTGCCTGCTTTTTGTGCTGACTTTTTGCGCTCGAAAAGGCCCCTAAAAAACGGCGTCCGCCCAGGGGCCCGTACGTGCCGAGCGCGCTTTCCATCCACGACGGGGTCTCTCTCTCGCCGTGCTCATAGTCATGGGTCGAATGCATCAGGACGCGCGCGCAATACGCATCCGCCGGAACATAGAATGGGAGCGCGCGCGCGCAACCGCTATCTACAACCGTTGTTGGGAGTGAGAGATTTCTTCAACGCCAGCGTATTGGGATCTCTACGAGCATATGTACGGGTGAGCGGCAAGGCCGTTGACATGGCTGCCGCCGACCGACGATGGAGGGAGCGCAGCTGACACGCTTGTTCATCACGTGCCCCTGCGCACGCTCACGGCGCGCCGGCGCACGTACGTGTGTCGCGCCCGCACTGCGGTCTCTGCTGCTGCGACAGTGCATGATTGCGTTGAGTGGCGCCCGCACCGTTTGTTAACGTCAGCCGCACAGGCGCACGGCGTTGGTGCTCGGTGCGTCGGTCGTCCTCGCGCGAGGCCCTTGCAGCTCCGAGCTATAGGCCATTTGGGCCTATCTAGCTGTTTCGCCCCAGTTCACTAATAACCTGGTGCCCACTTCTGCTTCCATCCCCGGCCGCGTCGATAGAGAATCAAGCCCATTAGCACAATTAGGCCCATTAAGGAATGTCGCCCCACCCCATAAACAAATTAAAAACTGGTCTCCACCCTGGCCGGCGGCGGGCGACGCCGAGTAGGTGTTAAAAAATTATTCCGGTGGACCACGCACGGCCGCACCAATCTCCGAACCCCGCGCCGCGCAATATCAGCCGCACGCCAGCAAAATCATGGAGTCGACCTCGCGTCGCCACCAGAGGCCCCGCAGCGCGCGCGGCCCACGCCCACCCCACCTCCCCGCCCGCCAGCCGTCGACCCCTCGGACCCGCCGAAAACCTAGCACCAGCCCCTACTACGCCGCCCAACTGTTCCCCATGGAGGACGGCGCCATCTCGACGCTCATGGACGTCGACGAGTCCCCGCTCAACGGCGCCGGCTTCCTCGACGAGGACGACGGCGAGGGGGAGCTCTTCGTCGGGCCCTCGCGCGGCGGCGGCGGCGGCATCGCCATGGACCTCCGCGGGCCCCTCCCCTTTGCCGACTTCTTCAACAGCTTCGACGGAGCCGACTTCGACGACGCCGACCTCGAGTGATGCCATTTCTGCGATTGGGTATTCGTGTGTCGACCTTCTGAGGGAGTTAGGGTTGTCCTGTTCTGTCGTTATGTTCATGGGATCTGTATGGTAACTTATCGATGCTACTAATATTTTGGGATCTGGACTATGTAGTGGATCAGTCTAAGTACTCTTCGTAGATCATTGTGCATTTATGCTTGCTCACTTCGTTGGTATTTTGGCTTGACCGACATGATCTCTGAATTTTTTTATCTGTTATTTTTCTGTTTATGCTGCGATTGATACCTGACTCGTTGCAATATTTATGTATGATTGTGGAAGCGAATATGTGTAGAGTAAAATGGTCTAGGAATCTGGACCATTTACTCGACTAAAACTGCTGTGGAAGTTCCATTTCCATTTCCGTGCAAGTAGCGTATTGTTCCTGTGGCTAATGTCAGTTTGGTGCTCTTATTATGCAACTTGGAAACTATTGTCCCTTTAACATATCAGATTATTGGCCCTGCATAGCCTATTGAAGTCTAGTTGTTGAGTCTAGAATTCAGTGACATAGCATGGAAGTTCTTTTTGTGTAAGAACAATTGTTCCTAATTGGGCATGCTCATCTGAGGCATCTGAATCTGAAGATTGTTTGCTATCATTCTAAGTACCGTTTGCTCAATGTTTGTGCTTCTTTATCCTGGTTGATATATTTGTCCTGATCTGTATGATCTTTGAGTGTTTCCTCTATTATTCTTTTCATTTATGCTGCAGTTGGTGATTTACGAATTATTGTAGTTATGTCTTTGTAAACCGGAATTGTGTCGACAAAATCTCAGTGAGTAGAATATTTTTGCTGAGTTCTGAGATCGGCTACTTTTTTTTAGTTATCTTGATCGGTCCATCAGTTGTTTCTGAGTGGACATACCCATTAGCATGGATAAGGTAGTGTTCTTGGCAATTGTCACTTTGTTTTTTCGCTGTGAAACAGTGAAGCCTCTTGTTCTGCATCATTTTCATCGAGAACTTTGGTTTAGAATTGGGGTGGCATTCATTGTCCTTTTTAGTGTCAACACTTGTGCAGGATGCAGGTCATGCTGTGAGTTCACGAGCTAACAAAAATCTGATGCGCTTCTGATTGATGTGTGAATCACTTGAAACACCAATGTTACAAGAGTATAAAGTGTTAATATGTAGTGTTAGAAACTACTCCAATGGGATATGTTTGTGCTTCACAGTGATCTTTCTCCAACGACAAGTGTTGATCGCAGCATATGACATGAAAGTTTTGCCTAACCATTCCTTCCAAATTGACACCTCTGAACCTGAATGCTTGAAACTGATAGTTCCTTGAAACTGAATGCTTTAGTTCCTTCTGATTTGTGAAGCACCGTGGCAGTGAAGTCACTGAGTAGTTACTTTCATACCTGAAACTGAGAATATAGTTTTCATACGTGAGATTGTGTGCATCTTAATTCTTTGTGATATATAATTATCGACATAACCTGGCTACTATATTACTGATACTTTTCAAACATAGCTAGCAGATTCATGCCTGTACAGAGGCATATGCTGCCTTGCTGGACAGTGAAGGTAGAAGGAAAAAGGTCGTTTTATGTTTCCTAGATGCTAGTTTTGTTGCGTAGAATAGATTTACTTTACTACGGTACTTGTTCATCGATGCATTGAATCCGGTTCATTTTTATGCAGAACTTGTTATATATGCTTTGTTTGTCATCGATGGGGACATTTGCCATTAATATTTATGTAATGTCACTCAATATTCCGTTCCTAGGTGCATATGGTGTCGGGAGTCGATTGTATGTTTGTGATCGATGACATTCTTAACTACCAAGCATCGAGTGGTCTGCTGACCTCCCAAACAACGCAAGAAGGCAAGAGGCTGCTCCAGAGTTCTAGGAAGGAGTTGAAACGCGGTGACGCGAGCGGCGATGGAATGGACTTGCAGCAATGTAATGAAGCCACTATGGGCCGGCCTTTCTTCTGGGTTAGTTCGGCCGTGATGTCCACGTGAAACGGCCTGGGTGATACTCGATCGCATCTGGAACGACACCAATAATCCTGGGATTTCATCAGCATCCGTCAATCACTGGTGAAAACTACGAGAGATGCCGTAGCCCCCCGCCTGCTAGGCCGGCCACTGCCGCGCCTACATGTTTGGTGTACACGGTTATAATAAACTCCTGCCTTTTGAAAAACATTTACCCCTCTGCTCGTTGCTCGTGGCGCCCGCCGTGCTGTCCGACAGTCCGAGCAGCTCCCGCCGGACGTGTCCCGCACGGGCGGGCGGGCGGACAAGCAGGGGGCCATACGGGGCTGTCGCCACATGGGATCCTGCCGAGCGGTCAAACGCCTGGTCAGTCCGCGGTCCCGGATCCGCCACGTGGACTGAGGGAGACGGGATGAATGGATAGGGACGGCGTCCCGTCCCGCCTTCGTCGCCCGTGTGGGCGCCCACGAGCAGCGCCTTTACTACCTGCAGATCCAGGTGTGGCGTGGTCGGTGGGTGGATTCCGTTAGACTGACCGCAGTGGTACCTCTAAAGACACCCTCTATACATATTTAGAGGTGGAATGCAGCCGCAGTGGCTACTCTAAAGCCACCTCTATTTTTCAAATTTGAATAGTAACACGCTAAATGTAGGGGCACCTCTATATGGAGAGAGAAGAAATAGAGCAGAAATAAAAGAAGGGAAACAAAGAAATAAATGGGGGAGAAAGGAATAAAATAAGTGAAAAATTGTATAGAGGTATGATTTAGAGGTGAACGAGTGGGGGAAACAAAACTGTAAAGAGGGAATCTTTTTAGAGGTATGATTCGGATCGTCGCATTCGTGGGGTTGCTTTCCAATTCCCATCTTCATTTTCAGTGCCTCCTTCTGACTGCAGCCTCGCGCGGATACGTATCTGGTGCTAGGAAACCATGCATTTCGTTCGGGATCTTTGAGCTACGTTTCCTTCACAGAATTGTCGCTCTAGCACTGCACGAGAGTTGCATCTCAGGCCTCTGTAAAATTAAAATGCAGAAAGTCATCTGTGAATTTTTAAAAAGTTGTACTATCTTCGTCTCGAAAAGTTTATTGTTTGCTAGTTCATTTTTGAACTAAAAATCGATAAATTTTTAAAAAGGGGATGAATATATGATTTTAGGAAAAGAATACTGTGATATTTCATGGTTAACGAAGCATCGTGAGAATAAAAATACTTGGTTCTTTGTATTTTTTATATTTTTTTTGTTTTTAATCATAGCTTAATAAACTAATAAGCCATGAAGGTTTGTCTTGCCCATATTTACTCGTACATGTATATTATTTTCCAAATTTGTATGATTTCCATATCTATATGCTGTCTAATAAGTTATATGAGAATTGTCGGTACCCTAAAAACCATACACCCCCTGAGGTTACAAAGATCTCAAGGGAAGGACATCTACTCAAATTGAAGACCATCGGGGGCCCACTTGCCAGACGTAACCGGACCCGCTTCTCCAACATGGTTAGCCCCTAGGTTGCCACGTGTACTGTCAGACCAGAGCTATTACCCGCAAGGGTGGAGCTCCGGGCTAGGTACTGAAACGGCACCTCCGGAGGTAACCCCTGACCGAGAGAAGCTCCGGACCTGACCCGTGCCAGGCCACCCCGGAGCTTCCCGCTTCCCCCAAGCAAGCTCCGGAGCTGCCACGTGTCCATACGTCGGAGCTGGCCACTCCAAACCTCCGAAAGACGTTGTAACGGCACCGGATCTTCAAAGGACAACCGCGGACTTCAAGACCCGATTAATTATCATTAATTCCACATTAATGATACTTAATCAGGACGATCTTAACACCTGTAACGGCACTGTCGGAACCGTTACAGGGTTATTAACAACAATTAATCTCGTGTATCAATACTAGTAACCGCCAGGGCCACATGTCGGGCCAGGCTGACTTGTAACGGTTTGTCCTTGTGCTATAAAAGGACAAACCGGCGATACACGGGGGGAGAACTCTGGAACACTCTGAAGCTCACAAGTTAATACAACACACACACACCCGTGGAGTAGGGTATTACGCTCAGGCGGCCCGAACCACGTAAACTACTGTGTCACTCGTGTCCAATCGCGTTTCATCTTATTGAGTCTCCGCGCGCCCAAACCGAACCACAAACTCCTTCAACACTTTCGTAGTGTCAGAGGATCTGCCGACTCCAACAGTCGACAGTTGGCGCGCCAGGTAGGGGCGCCTGAGATCTTCAAGAATGGTGAATTCTGCGGCTGGATCATCCAACGGGCAACCTGCTGCTCAGGCTGTCGGAGGCAATCCCTCCAACATGCAGCCACCGGCAGGAGCCTCAGCACCAGCAGGAGTCACACTCCCACCACCACCATCTTCTCCGGCAAGACATGCCGGACAACATGATGGTGCACCGGCTTCACATTCTGCGCCGGCAAGTCGTGACAACCCAGAACACGCGCTCCATGCAGCGCGTGCTCTCCTCCAGCGACCACCACCTCCTGATGCATCTCAAGGTGCCATGGAGCAATGGAGAGCTGATGTTGAGCATTTGGTCGCAGCAGCGGCCGAACGCCTCAACAACCAGGGTCCACCTCCTTCAGGGCGGGCCCCGTTGCAGCGACGAACGTTGTCTGGAAGACTTAGTCCACATGTCTCCAACAACCGGAGACGAGCTGCATCACAGCAAGTGACGTCGTTGCCCTCTGGGGCACGACGCGCCCATACCGCATCTCGACTTTCGACACATGACCTCCGGGCGGAGCTTGATCGCCGATACCGCCAACAGGATGGCCGTGTCCACATCGAGCGAGCTCGAGAAAGACGAGATGCTCAAGACCTTTCTACTCTGGAAGGAGTAGGAGGAGGCTGTTCCGCCCTAGCCATGCACCTGCGCATGGTTAGATGGCCACAGAAGTTCCGGCCACACTTGCCGGAAAAATTCGACGGGACTGTCAATCCCGTAGAATTTCTACAGATATACTCCACTGCGATCTTAGCAGCTGGAGGAAACGAGGCTGTAATGGCCAATTACTTTCCAGTGGCCTTAACTGGGACCGCCAGGTCCTGGTTTATGAGCCTTCCACCCAACTCTATCGACAGTTGGGAGGAGCTGTGCCGTCAGTTCACCGCCAATTTCGGGAGTTCATACACCCGTCCGGGCACTGAACTGAACCTTTTTGCGGTCGTGCAAAAAGGAGGAGAATCTTTGCGGTCATTCATCCAGAGATTCTCTCAGGTACGTAACACAATCCCTTCTATCTCAAGCGCTTCTGTCATTGTGGCATTCAGACAGGGTGTACGAGACAAGAAGATGTTGGAGAAGCTGGCGATCAAAGAGATCACCAGCGTCACGGAGCTTTTCAGCCTGGCTGACAAATGTGCCAGAGCTGCGGAGGGCCGTGAAATGCACTCCAAATCAGCCTTGGAGGATCATAAAAAATCCTCCAAAGAAGAAGCCGCTACCTCCGGGAGTGGCAAGAAGAAAAAGAAGACCAACGGCAAGAAGAAGCCGTCGGCCGGCACATCCAACGTTGCAGCCACTGCAACTCCTGGTGGCCGGGAGCCACGCCCCGAGAAGCGACCTCGACCGTCTTCTGAAGACGGTGGCAAATCCAAGATGTGGTGCCCCATTCACAAAACGAGCAGCCACAGACTGGAGGACTGCCGGGAGGTCCAAAACCTTGCCGAGCGCTACCACAAGCGCCGGGAAGGGTCTCCCTTCCGACAGAGGGAGGGAAAACAAAAGGTCGATGAAGCTCCGGCTGAAGAGGAGTTAGGGTTTCAGGACCCCAAAAAGGTCTTGGAAGCCGTCTACACCTCCGTCGACAATGACTCCGACGTCTCCGACAACGAGCGTCGAAAAACCATGAACACCATCTTTGGTGGATCATGGGACATCACTTCCCGTCGTGTCATCAAGACTATGCGACGGGATATGGCTGCTGTAGCTCCTACAGCTAGACCGGAGCCACATCGAAAGTGGATGGACACACCCATCACTTTTGATGCTTCGGACTGTCCTCAAAGCATGGTCGGAGCTGGCCAATTACCCTTGATGGTATCTCCCACCATCAACAACATCCAGCTCCATCATGTCCTGGTAGACGGAGGTTCGGGGCTTAACCTCATCAGCTTCGAAGCTTTCACTAAGCTTCAGCTCCGACCTTCGGACCTCCAGCCCTCTCGACCTTTCTCCGGAGTAGGTCCGGGGGCCATCACTCCACTCGGAGCTATTACTCTCCCCGTTACCTTCGGGACCCGGGAGAAGTATCGCACCGAGAAGTTGGTCTTCGACGTCGCTCAGATCAACTTACCATTCAACGCCATCTTGGGTAGACCTGCCTTGTACAAATTCATGGCAGCTGCTCATTATGGATACCTGGTGTTGAAGATGCCAACACCAGTAGGCGTTCTCCGGATCCGCGGAGATCGCACTGCCGGAGTAACTGCTCTGGAGGAACTCCACGCACTCACCACAGCGCAAGAGGAGGACTCCAGACAGAAGCAAGCTCCACAACCTCCGAGCATTCGTCAACGAGGCTCGACCTCTGCACCCCGTGTGCAGCCAAGCGGCGACACTGACATTCCCGTCAAAGTCGTCCAAATTGGTTCCGATGTCACTCAAACTACCCGCATATCGGGTGGCTTGAACGACAAATAGGAACTCGCGCTCATCACTTTCCTTCGGGCTAACGTTGACGTGTTTGCTTGGCAACCGTCACAAATGCCTGGGATCCCCAGGGAAGTGATTGAGCACAATCTGAAGATTTACCCCGACGCTCGGCCTGTGCATCAGAAACCTCGGAAGCAATCTGTAGAGCGACAGAACTTCATCCGACAAGAAGTGAAGAAGTTGCTCGAAGCCGGATTCATCCGAGAAGTCTACCATCCAAAATGGCTGGCAAACCCAGTCGTTGTGCCTAAGGCCGGCGGGAAACTTCGGATGTGCATCGACTACACCACACTGAATAAGGCATGTCCAAAAGATCCATTCCCACTACCTAGAATAGATCAGATAGTGGATTCCACCTCCGGGTGTGAGTTACTGTGTTTTCTAGACGCATATTCTGGATATCATCAAATCAGGATGTCTAGGGAAGATGAAGAACATACTTCATTCATCACAGTGGATGGATTGTATTGTTACACAGCCATGTCTTTTGGTCTCAAGAATGCAGCTTCAACTTTTGTACGAGCTATGTACAAAACTTTCGAAGAACTCATCAGAGACATAGTGGAAGTGTACGTCGATGACATCGTGGTCAAAGTCAAAAACAAGGAATCCCTCTTGGACACCTTGCAGGCTGTCTTCAATAAGCTGCGGGCCACCCGCACGAAGCTAAACCCAGACAAGTGAGTCTTCGGGGTTAGTTCCGGAAAGCTTCTTGGTTTCCTGGTAAGTCACCGGGGCATAGAGGCTAATCCGGCGAAGATAAAAGCCATTGAAGACATGCGACCACCAACCCGCATCAAAGACGTCCAAAAATTAACTGGATGTCTAGCAGCCCTCAGCCGGTTCATTTCAAGACTGGCGGAAAGGGCACTTCCCTTCTTCAAGTTACTGAGGAAGTCCGGACCATTCCAATGGTCTGAAGAAGCAGAGAAGGCATTCCAGGAGCTGAAACAGTTCCTCACCACCCTACCAGTCTTGGTAGCTCCGAACCCCGGTGAGCCTTTATTGCTTTACATTTCAGCTGCTGACGAAGTCGTCAGTATGGTTCTGGTTGCGGAGAGACCGGAACTACCCAATACTCAGGAATCCAGACCCCTTCGGGAGGGTCCGGAGGTTCCTGAAAGCGGGTCTGGGTCCCAGCTCCCAGACTTGAACCCACAAGAAGCCACTTCAGAGGACCCTGATTCCTCCGAGAGGATCCAGGTCATTCCTGAAGAAGCTCCGGGTTCCTCCACCCAGAACCCGGAGGTCCCCGAAGATAGTCTGGACCCCTCCGAGAGGGTCCGGATCAATGAAGAGGAAGCTCCGGACCCCTCCGGGAGGGTCCGGACCATTCAACGACCGGTATACTTCATCAGTGAAGTGCTACATGATGCCAAGACTCGATACCTAGAGGTGCATAAGCTGCTTTATGCAGTTCTTATTGCCTCAAGGAAGCTTCGACACTATTTTCAAGCTCACAAAGTCTTGGTGGTAACCTCATATCCACTTCGAGTGATCCTGCATAATCCCAATTCAACTGGGAATATTGCAAAGTGGGCAGCGGAACTGGCTGAATTTGACCTTGAATTCATTCCAAGACAAGCAATCAAGAGTCAAGCGTTGGCAGATTTCGTGGCAGAATGGACTCCCTCTCCATTAAACCCTGGGGGTCCCAACGAGCAGAAGACGGAACCACAAGTTCCAGCCTTCACTAAGCCTCACTGGACCCTTTACTTCGACGGCTCCATGCAGAAGCAGGGAGCCGGAGCTGGAATCCTTCTCCTCGCACCAACCGGGGAGAAGGTGAAATACATGGTGCACCTTGACTTCAAGGCAACCAACAACATGGCGGAGTACGAAGCACTCATCTATGGATTAAAGGTGGCACTATCATATGGTGTCAAGCAATTGCTGGTCAAAGGAGATTCACAACTTGTCATCAAACAGGTGAAGGGTGAATGCTCCTGCAATAATCTCCAGCTGGCTGCTTACCTCCTTGAAGTCCAGAGGCTTCAGAAGGACTTCGAAGTCCTAGACCTTCACCATGTTCAGCGTGCTCACAACGCTGAAGCTGACGAACTCTCGACCAAGGCGTCAACCGGAGCTCCGGCTCCTAACGGAACCTTTGTCCGGAGGTTGTCAAAACCCACAGTTCAGCCTGCCGAACTGAACGAAGGGGGCGAGATCAGCATCCCGAAGCTGACGGTCCCGATGGCCCTGTTACCATGGCAGCCATCAAGGGTCGTAGGTGCTGCCGGAAGCTCCGAGCAACCCAGCACGCAAGACTCAAATGCTCAAGTCAGTTCCGATGCATGGATCTCGGAGATCCGGAACTACTTGAAAGACAACATCCTTCCTGACGATGATGTATCCGCTGACCGGGTAGTCAGATTGGCTAAAAGATACACGTTGGTAGAAGGGGATCTCTACCGGCGCGGTGCCAACGGCATCCTAATGCGGTGCATCACAAGTGAAGAAGGCTGCGAGCTCCTCGCAGAAATCCATGGAGGTGAGTGTGGGAACCACGCATCTTCCCGCACGCTGGTCGGAAAAGCCTTTCGGCACGACTTCTACTGGCCTACAGCGCTCCAGGATGCTACTGAGCTAGTGAAGAAATGCAAAGCATGCCAATTTCATGCAAAGCAAATTCATACACCTGCTCAGTCCTTACAAATGATACCTCCTACATGGCCTTTCGCTGTGTGGGGGATGGACATCTTGGGACCCTTCCCAAGAGCCGTCGGAGGTTACAAGTTCCTGTACGTCGCCATCGACAAGTTCACCAAGTGGCCGGAAGCTACTCCTGTTGTGACGATCAACAAACAATCTGCAATCAATTTTCTACAATCTATCGTGAGCAGATTCGGAGTCCCAAATAAGATCATCACTGATAATGGGACTCAGTTCACAAGCTCCGCATTTCAAGGATATTGCGAAGACCTCGGCATACAAGTTTGCTACGCTTCTGTAGCTCATCCTGCCAGCAATGGACAAGCCGAGAGAGCAAACGCAGAGATCCTTAAAGGACTCAAAACGCGCACTTATGAGCGTTTGAAAAAGCACGGAGCCAATTGGATCGAAGAGCTTCCGCCCACTCTATGGGCCAACAGGACTTCTCCAAGTCGGGCAACCGGAGAAACACCCTTCTTCCTGGTGTACGGAGCTGAAGCGATCCTTCCTCCGGAAATCACCTTGGGTTCCCTCCGAGTCCGGACCTTCGACGAAGCCGCGCAGGACCAGCTCCGGCGTGAAGACCTAGACCTCCTCGAGGAGGGAAGGTGCCAAGCAGCTGTTCGGAATGCCCGATACCGCCAAGCTCTACGGCGTTATCACCAGCGGCATGTACACAACCGACAGCTCGAGGAAGGCGATCTGGTGCTACGGAGAATACTATCCAGAGAAGGGCAAAACAAACTCTCCCCCGGCTGGGAAGGACCCTTCCGAGTGATCAAAGTATCCCGTCCCGGAAGCGTTCGCTTGGCTACTGAGGATGGGACACCTCTCCCAAATCCTTGGAACATCGAGCACCTCCGTAAGTTCTACACTTAATTCCACGGAGGTGAGTCTTAAGTAACTTGAAATGTATGTTATAGAGTCATTGTACAGAGTCGGGTAGTTCCTCCGGGAGAGCAGCCGGACCTTTCCCGAAAGGTTTGAAAAGCTCATGCAACACTTGATACAGTCTCCGGACTAGAAGTGTGGCTAACTACCCTGGGTCAAACAAGAAACCAAACACACTTAGCCTGGTTCCGTACCCTAAGAGTGTACTTGTTTCCCCTGTACCCCGGACCTATAATGAAAGACATCTTCATGTGAAATAGACTCCACGTGCATTCATTTTTGCATAAGGCTCGACATTTTTATTTTTCTCTTTCTTGTCTATAACAGAAACGTGCAATTCTTAAGAAGTTCTAGTTTAACCGGTTTATGTACGATTTGAGTTGAATTGTCGGATTTTTTAGATTTAAATGTCGTCTGTGGCCAACTCGCCTGAAAGCCGCCAAGCCATTCTAGGGCCGGAGTGCGCTATCGACTTAGCCTGGTCAAGCACCCTAAGTACGCCACTCTACCTACATCCCGGCAGGCCAAAGTAAGGGGGGTACATGGACAATTGGATCTAAAAGAAAAGACAATTCATTCAGTCGTACTAAAAATCGTGTTCAACTTAAAATTCTCTTGAGAACCGTAAGCCGCGACGAAGTTATAGATAAGGAACGAATTTTACTATTTTTCTTGGCTTAAGTGTGCAGGAAAAATGAACCCTATGTTGATGGAGAAAAACCGGAGCTAACCAAGCTCCGACTCCCACCAGGGCGTCAACCGTAGGCGTTGACTTAAAGATGGTGAGAAGACCCTATCACTAGAGTCTGTTGCCAACAAATCAGGCGTGGCAAGGGTCATTGCCGGAGCTACTAAGCTCCGACACCTTGAAGTATTAACTATCGACGCTCAACGTGTTGGTAGAGGCTATTGCCGGAGCTACTAAGCTCCGACGATGGACAGTGCCGGAGCTTCTAAGCTCTGACGACTTCAAGGGACCTTCACTATCGAAAACTTCGGACCTAAATTATACGAGTTCGAAGCAAAGGTGTCTTCAACAAAACTCAACATCCTTTTGGTACATGTCCACAATCAAATTGTGCACATCTACCAGGGGGCCAAGTGAAGACAAAGATGTCGAAGACAAAAAAAATGAAATTCGCAAAAAAGTGAGGATTTCATTTCATCAGAAGACCGGAGATTACATCTGAAGACAAGGGATTACAAAATTGAGGAAGAAGAGAAGATACAAGTAAAGGCTAAGAGAGACAGTCCTAGACCCTATGGAAGAATTCGGCGACCTTCTGAGCGACCTCCGACACGCTGGCTCGGGTAGCTTCGCCTTCTCCTTCGACGGGGCCTTCAAGCACCGGGTCCAGAGGGAATCGAGGGTTCCGGCTAGTGTAGCACGTCAACACATACTCTGTGACGTTCCTAGCCAGGGATTGCCCCTCGACTTCCAGCTGGTCCGCGATGACGTCGCCCACCTTGGAGAGCTTGCTGCCCGCAGCGCTCAACGCTTGCAACGCAAGGTCCGGCTCCGGCTCCGGCTCTGGATCATCCGGGAGCACGAGGCTGAAACCCATCGGCGCCAGCGCATCGTCGGCCTTGCTCAGGAACTCCCAAATTTGCAGGGAGTCCGTCTTCCTCAGGCCCTTCATCTCTTCCAGGGATCTCCGGGCCGCCGCCAGCTCCGAATTCTCGCGGGAGAGACGCTCAACTTCTTTGGCGTTTTGCTGAATCTTCGCAGCAACCCGCTTCTCAAGTCTTCCGAGCTCCTCCTCCCGGAGGTGGATCTTGTTCCGGCGGTCGACCAGGTCCTTCTCCCTAGCCTCTATTTTCTTCTCCCGGGCGACAAGGGCACACTCGTACTCGTAGAGTTCCTGCCCCCGCACCCAGGTCTTCTCCTCCTCCTCGAGGCAGCGCTCTTCCAATTTTTTAGTGCGCTCCTCGAGGCCCTTGTCCGCCAGAGCTGTTTTCTCGGCGGGCTCCTCCTCCCGTCGCAAGACGTCATCCCGTAGCTCCAGGAGTTTTTGCTCCTCATCCTCGAGCCGCCTTTCCCTTCCTTCAAGTGCCTCTCGGCGCTTGATGAGTGCGGTGCTGATGGCCTCGAGTTGATCGAACCGAGCATTGGCCGCGTCGTTAGCAGCCTTAGCTTGGTCATGGAACTCCCGGGATTGAGCGTCGAGGGCGTGAGTCATGCTCTCCCTCTCGTCCAGCAGCTCACCCCAGAGCTCCAGGCGGACCTTCTCCCGCCTGATCCATTCCTTGTCATCCGCAATCCTCGACTGCGCCAGCTTGGTCTCGAATTGGAGTCGATTACGCCACCTCCTAAGGGTTTGGCGCTCCTCTTCAAGAGCCTTGCTGTCGTGGAAGAAGGCTAGTTGGACTTGACGTAGACTGGAGCAAGCGTTGTCGATGGACATCGACAGCGAGATGGGCTCCGGACCTTCTGGGGTCTCCTCCGCTGGTTCCAGCGGGTCTTCACTTACAAAAATTGGGTCCCACTCTACAAGAGTGGAACCCCGAGCTTCCAAAGCGCTAGGGCACTCCTCCGGGATGGCCTCAGTCGCCACCGAAGAAGGTCCTGCCACCAAGTCTTCATTTGCTCCCTCAGGCTGGGGGCCGACGACTTCATTCAGGCACTCTGGCTCCGCCACGGGTACCATCGACGTCGTCGCTTCCAATGGCTCCGGCCGGGACACTTCTTCTGAGGGAGGCTCGAGCTCCCTCGCCTCTTCGACCACCGGCTCGGTGGCCGGCGCTCCAGCAATCACCGGCTCTGCGGCCGGCGCTTCCACAATCACCGGCCCTGCAGCCGGCGCTCCAATAATTACCGGCTCTGCGACCGGAGCTTCGGAAGTAACCGGCTCAACTGCCGGAACCACTTCAACTTCCGGCTCGCATGCCGGGGCTTCAGCTACCTCCGGCTCAACCGCCGGGGCTTTAGCACTTTCCGGCTCTGAAGCCGGGACCGCTACTTCCTCCGACTCAACAGCCGGAGCTTCTACTTCTGCAGCACCAGGACCCGGAGCTTCAACCTCCGGAACGGGTGCCGCTGGCGCATCTCCAATCCCGTGGTCCGGCGCTACCACGGGAACTTCTGGAGACGAGTCGAGGTCCATGACCACGACAGCCGGCGCCGGAGCTGTCGCAGCCTCCGCTTGGGGCGGCACCGGAGCTGGAGCAGAAGCCCCCGCAGCCTCAGACACTGTGACCGAGGGCGGAGCTTCACTCCCCATTTTGGGAACGCTGCAGATAAAGAACGAAGAAATTGAGCAAATAGATGTTACAATTAAAAGTTAATCGAGGTAAGAAAGAAAAATTACCTTGGGAGGCTCACGCACCAGCTTACGCGGAACCTCTTTCCCGGACGTTCCGGGCTGGCCACGATCGGTGTAGGAGCTCCGGGAGGACTCCCAAGACTTGCCGTGACCGCGGGCGTTTCCCGGGTCGGAGCTCTCCTTGATCGGGAGGAACTCCTGGACCTGGAGGCCCTCACCGATTCACGTGCCAGAGTCGCCTGCCCGGAACTGGCACCTCCGGAGGGATCCACCACGGGGACAGTCGCACTCCGGGAGGATCCCACTGCCGGAACAGTAGCACTCCGAAAGGACCCCACCACGGGGACAGCCGCTACAGCGGCGGAGGATCTTCCTTCCTGAGGACGGGGAACTGGGGGGGAGGTAGCAAGCCCGACGGACCTTCCGTCAGCATGTCGCAGCTTCCTCTTCCGGCTCTCCGGCTCCTCCGCCAGCTCCTTGCCCTTGCCAATGACCTCAGCTCTTGGCTGAGGGACAGGGGCGGAGCCGCCTTCGGACAACCCGGGGATCACCAACCGGGCGGTCGATCTTCTCTCGACGACGCCAAGGTCGTCAAGCGCGGGCATCTTCCGCCGGAGCTCCCTGCTGAACTCAACTTCCACGTTCAGGGGGAGGAAAGCCGGCGGCGGAGTCAAGTACTCTCCGTCAACATCGATGTCGTGCTGGAATTTCTTGAGGTGAAACTCCAAGGACTTCCCCACCATGCTGGACTTCAACCCGGTCTCAACCCGGTCCTCGTCCATCACGCTGTTGAGGGCCCAGGCGAGCTTCTCCCTCCTCTTCAGCGGTGTCCACCTGTTGGACAGGAAGTTGCAGAACACCGCCTGGGGAGTCAATCCTCCCTCCACACATTGGCGGATCCTGGACAGGACGGGGTCGAAAGCTGCTGCCAGCACCGGAACTTCGCTCCACACCGACGTGTCAATGCCGGGCAGACCGTCTGGCAACTCCAACCGCTCATGCTCCTCCACCCGGACGACTACCCAATCTTTCTTCCAGTCATCCCACTTCCCGGAAGGGAATGACCGGAGGTACTTGAACGGGCACTTCTTGCGCTTCACAAAGTAGTAGAAGCCAAGGTACTCGTCGCTTCGGCCGGTGGTTTGGACGGTGAAGAAGGTTCGGAAGAGCTCGATGCAGGGAGGGATGCCCACCCACATCTCGCAGAAGTGGACAAAGATGGACACAAGGAGGATGGAGTGAGGGCCAAGGTGGTATAGCTGCAGACTATAGAAGTCCAGCAGCATCAAGAAGAAGGAAGAAAACGGTGGGATCAGCCCCACCATGGCGTACGATGAAAAGTACACCATCTCGCCGGAGTGCTCCTTTTTAAAGGGAAGCTCTCCGCCGACGCGGACCGAACGGTTGAAGAAGTCCGATGACCACCCCATGAGGGCTCGGACCTTCTTCAGATCGCTTTCCGTCTTCAAACGACTCTCACGCAGACCCAACTCCATCGCAGCACAGCTAGGCAAGAGAAGAGGAGCAAAGCACGAGTTGGGAGTTTGAGCGCAAGAACAGATGGAAAGCGTAAAGAACTCCCGACGGTGCGCTTTCCTTCTTAAGTAAGCTCTCGCAACGCTTGGATGGAAACTGCAGGGGAGTCAAGGATACTACTCAAGAATTCAACCCTGCCGATGACAAGAGGGCCCGGGACCACCCTGACGATCAAGTCGAGGTTCTTACCCAGGCGAACAGTTGTCATCACGAGGCGGGAAACCCAAAGGCGGCGGACCGACAAGGTGCGCGGAACCGATACGGTTTTTGTATCGGGAACCGGCGACCTTCAATTGCGAGAGATCCGCACGTCAAAGATCTTATCTGCCGCCTGAGGTGCGCCACGCGTCGGGATTTAATCGTAAAATCCCGCCAAAGGCACCTCCGAAGACCCTTGAAGACCCAGTTCAAGAGTCGTAAGTGTGGACCCACCTCCGGCGGAATGACTTCATCCCGTTGGCCTTCCCCGGAGGTAGGTCCAGGGGGCCGGTACCCTAAAAACCATACACCCCCTGAGGTTACAAAGATCTCAAGGGAAGGACATCTACTCAAATTGAAGACCCTCGGGGGCCCACTTGCCAGACGTAACCGGACCCGCTTCTCCAACATGGTTAGCCCCTAGGTTGCCACATGTACTGTCAGACCAGAGCTATTACCCGCAAGGGTGAAGCTCCGGGCTAGGTACTGAAACGGCACCTCCGGAGGTAACCCCTGACCGAGAGAAGCTCCGGACCTGACCCGTGCCAGGCCACCCTGGAGCTTCCCGCTTCCCCCAAGCAAGCTCCGGAGCTGCCACGTGTCCATACGTCGGAGCTGGCCACTCCAAACCTCCGAAAGACGTTGTAACGGCACCGGATCTTCAAAGGACAACCGCGGACTTCAAGACCCGATTAATTATCATTAATTCCACATTAATGATACTTAATCAGGACGATCTTAACACCTGTAACGGCACTGTCGGAACCGTTACAGGGTTATTAACAACAATTAATCTCGTGTATCAATACTAGTAACCGCCAGGGCCACATGTCGGGCCAGGCTGACTTGTAACGGTTTGTCCTTGTGCTATAAAAGGACAAACCGGCGATACACGGGGGGAGAACTCTGGAACACTCTGAAGCTCACAAGTTAATACAACACACACACCCGTGGAGTAGGGTATTACGCTCAGGCGGCCCGAACCACGTAAACTACTGTGTCACTCGTGTCCAATCGCGTTTCATCTTATTGAGTCTCTGCGCGCCCAAACCGAACCACAAACTCCTTCAACACTTTCGTAGTGTCAGGAGATCTGCCGACTCCAACAGTCGACAAGAATCATGTCATAATTCTCATTCTACATATCAATATTGTTATACTTACCGTTCGTTTCTTCCCTGTTCCCTTCGTCTCATTCAAAATTTATTTTTGTACTTGGTTACTTTCATTAAGTTTATAAAAAAAAGAATACTAATATTTGCCACACAAAATAAGTACGATACGAAAATATAATAAATAGTGAGTCTAGCCGGTAACAAATAAAAAGATCTGGAAAGAGTACTAGTTAATGGTTCAATTAACGGAATGTACCAATTGATTTGTATAAAAGCAATTGATTGATATAAAGGAAAAGGAAAACAGGATGCAACAATAAATTTTTGCTCTCTTCGCTACAGTTGTATGACTAAATCCTTTGCATTTTAGGAATAGGAACATTGACAGAATTTTCGGACCACGAAAACTAGTACTACCTCCGTATCGAAATAAATATTGTCGGGACATACAACAACAATTCATTTGTACCTCATTTCATTATCGGGAACGATTATTAATAGGAAACAATATGAACATATAATAAATGGTGAGTCTATAATATTAATATGATGTTACGAAAATCGATATTTTGTCTACATATCTGGTCAAAGTTTAATTTTTGACCGACTACGAAAATAAACTTTGAACGGAATATCTAGTACTACCTTCGTATCGAAATAAATATCGTATGAACACACAATAGTAGTTCATTTGTAGCTCATTTCATTGTCGGGAACGACAATTAATAGAAACCGGAGGTAGTACACCGTATTTTCTAAGATAAAAAAGCATAAACACCAAACTTCCCAGTTATGCCGTCAAGAGCTATAGAAAGGGAGCGATAGAACATTCTCATCACACTCCAAGGCTCCAACTGCCCTTCCATCTTCCCACTGCCAAGAATCATCAACCTCAACTGGCTCAACCCCTACCATAACTGCTCCTTTCCTTGCTCCGGAGCCCCAACTGCAAGCTACCATATTCATTCTCCGTCGATCTCCTCCGGCCGGTGCTAGGTCGCGCATGGCCTCGAGCTCTAACCCGGACAGCATGGACACCGACCCTCCCGGCGACCTCTCCATCGCCGTCGAGCGCAAGCCACCGGAGTCCCGCCTGCAACAGCTCGGCGTCAGGTCCTGGCCCAAGTGAGTACTACCGCCAATCACCGCCCTTAATTCCTGGTTTTCCCTGTCTTCATTCCATTCCATGCCCGACCGCGCGCGTCTAATGGCTGCCGCGTGTGCTCTCATCGTGCAGGTGGGGCTGCCCGACGGGGAAGTTCCCGGTGAAGTTCGACGCGCGGCAGACGTGCTACCTCCTCAAGGGCAAGGTGCGGGCGCACATCAAGGGCTCGTCCGAGTGCGTGGAGTTCGGCGCCGGCGACCTCGTCGTCTTCCCCAAGGGGCTCAGCTGCACCTGGGACGTCCTCGCCGCCGTCGACAAGTACTACAAGTTTGATCCGTCCTGACTCTTCTGCACATCATGGCGCGCTCGCGCTCAATCTCGCTGATTATTCTTCATCCGTCGCTAGTCGCTTGATTTGGTGACCGGAAGGTCGATTTAATTTAGCCTAATCTGCTGCTAATTTGCTTACGTAGCTTGCCCCTATTTGTAATCGTCATCTCCGTTGTGTGTGCGTGTAAAAAGAAAATTGAGTGCAGGGTATGTAGCCCCCTGTGTAGGAACTGAAAAACCCGGTCAATGCAGGGCTGTTCAAAGTATCCCTGTTTATTCCTCCGAGCACAATCCACTTTGAATGCTTCTTTGACCAACGCCATTGGACTACGATGTCTCTTTATTTATTCATTTATTTATTTTGGTCCTCCCTTTTTTCGGGACTTAAAACACCAGGACCATTCGGAACAGTGCAGCATTAACATTAGGACCAATGTGAACCGTTTTTCATATTGAGGGTTACCTCCCTCCGTGGGATTGTCGACTGCATTACTGCAGGACACACGAACTTTATGAGTGATACGTGTATTGAACATTATAAACACTTGGAACATACTCGTATTAATTAATTTCTTTTCGAGGAACAAACATTTTCCTGAACAATCATTGCCACCGTCTTTAGAAATTTGTCACAAAATGAATTATAAAATGGCAAACGATAAATTTTCAAAGATAAAGGGAGTACGTACTTGGGTATTGGCACAATGACCAAGTTTATTAGTTTAACAAGCGTCGTTGCTGCACTGCATACCCGACGCTCTCCATTTTAACTCGGCGCGTCGCTTCGTGATTCATGGAAAAGCAGCAACTGGCTACGCGGACTGCATGCCAACATCGCGTCATGGTCCAGCATGTCACCCTCATTCCGCATGAGGTGCGCCTGCGCCCGCGCGATCAGGATCGAAACAGAAAGGCCAGATTTCCGCCTTTGCTTGCCGCTTTTTTCCTTTTTTAGTTGGCGTGCTTAAAACGCTGGTACACGTAAATTTGAAAGATGTCGCATTTCAATATGCATATGGATTTGACCTCAATGCGGATGAGGAATTGAGGATTCAGCTGCACCTTTTGATGGACTAGCTGAAAATGCAGGTGGAGTAGCTGCCAATCAAGATATGGGTTGATCATGCATCTTTTGATGGACTTGATGAACATTCAAAATAAACTGAAGATAGAAGTGATCATCAAAATTCAAGATATGGCTTGAACATGGGGTTCATAGTATTATAGCAGCACTCCTACATTAACATCAAGTAGAGAATATGGACAAAGCACCTTTACACAAACAAATCGAATAAGCACCGTCAATGACAGAAAATATATGCATACTTTCATGTACCAATACTCCAACAGCAGCATCTAAAATTGTACACCTAAGTCTTGTACAGATAGTGTAGTACATGTACAGGTAATACCTCTTGGCGTACCTCCAGTCATGAGGTGGTTTGGCTTTGAATGGAGCACCTTCATCTTATCTGTACCTCCAGTGTAGTAAGTTGACTAGGAATGGTTAACTTATGCCTGTAGAAGGCATACTCAGTTCTAAAGCTCCAATAAAATGTGAGCTCTGGGAAAGAGAATTTATAATCAATCTTAACCTTGCTTATTCTGCAAGGAGACAGTCGAACCCATGACCTCCAAGACATAAGAGGAGAGACTCCACCATTGTGTCAGACCCACCCTTCTAACTTATGCCTATGCATTTCTAATCGTATAAACAATTTATGAAAGTTATTCAACTTGCAAACTTCTTCCACCATGGTTAATTGGAAGTACATCTCATCACAATTCCATTGAGGCTGTTAAATCCTCGAGAGTGTCATAAATATCATCCGATTCAGGATGGGCATCATCACCAGAGTAAAACCTGTGTGTCTTGCGGTCCACCTCAATCCAGCTACAACCAGGCAGCTTTTTTCCAATAATCTCTTCCTTCATGAGCCTCCTTGTCTTACTCATCTCTTCCCAGAAGCCACCTTCACTGTATAAATTTGCCAGCATTACTATATAATTAGCATTATTTGGATCCAATTCCAGCAACTTTCTAATAGCAAACTCAGCCAGTTCAAGTTGTTTATGTATTCTACATGCATTGAGCAATGACCCCCAAATGACTTCATCTGGTTCAACTTTCATATCTTTGATAACATTCATCGCATCTTGAAAGCGGCCTGCTCTACCAAGAAGGTCAACAATGCACCCATAATGTTCAATCTCTGGTACAATTCCATGCTCATGATACAACTGTGCAAAATATTTAAGCCCTTCATCAACTAAACCTCCATGGGTGCAAGCATTCAACAGTCCAACAAAAGTGACCGCATCAGGTTCAACCCCTCCATTCCTCATCGCATCAAACACGGAAATAGCTTGCTTGCTGTGCCCATGTATCGCGAGACAGTTGATCAGAGAATTCCACGAGGTGATGTCTCTGTCCGAGACCTCATCAAAGATCCATCTCGCCCCCTTCAAATTCCCACATTTGCCGTACATATCAATCAACCCGTTCACAACAGTGGAGCCAAAACCAACAAAAGTCCTCCAGGCATAACCATGGATCACCTTTCCAATCTTGAGCATTCCGAGATGCCCACATGCAGATAGAACGCAGCAAACCGTGGTCCCATTTGGTCGGAACCCTTGAGCCACCATCCGCCCAAAAATCCCTACTGCCTCCACAAACAACCCGTTCTGTGCACAACCGGAAATCACTGCATTCCAAGCAGCCACGTCCCTGTCGGGCATCCGCTCGAACAGAACGATCGCGTCCCCAACCTTCCCGGCCCTCGCGTACCCGGACACCAGCGCGGTCCAGGAGACCACGTTCCGCTCGGTCAAACCGTCGAACAGCCTCCGCGCGTCGGCCATCATCCCGTACCTCGAGTACCCGTCGAGGAGCGAGGTCCTTACGACATCGTACTCGTAGAAGCCGCTCTTGCAAGCGTGGGAATGGATCGACCTGACCAGGTGGACGCCGACCGCGCAGCAGGCGGCGCGGAGCGCGAGCGGGTACACGAACTCGTTGGGCGGCGGGCGGCCGCGGCGGAGCATGCGGAGGAAGAGCGCGAGCGCGTCCCGCGCGCGCGCGGCGAGGTTGGAGGCGGAGACGTAGGCGGAGAGCATGGCGGAGTAGAGGAAGACGTTGGGGTGGGGCTCGGCGTCGAAGATGCGGCGCGCGTAGGGGAGGCATGACGAGAGGCGGAGGGCGGCGAAGCGGAGGAGGTGGAAGGTGGTGGGCTGCGCGGCGGCGCGGCCCGCGACGAAGGCGTGCGCGTGGAGCTGCTCGAGGTGCGCGCGGGTGGAGCAGCGGGCGAGGACGGCAACGAAGTCGCGGTGGGAGAGCGGCGGAGGCGGGCAGCGCATCGTGCCGTGCCGCGCGGGCGGGCGCGGGGCTCGGCTCGCGTGGAGTTTAGAGAGCGGGGGTACCTGAGTTTTGGGTTTCCTTTTGGTGGGCTGGGCCGCCTGCCAGGCTTCTTTAGATCACGGCCCGAACTCTGAACGAACGATTCCCGTCAGACACTAACAAACCGGAACCAGCTCAGACGCTGACGGTATCTGCCTCCTGATCCATAATGAGACCAAAATGATGCTCTACCGACAAAAATATACTAATTTCCTTTAAAAAATTTATCATTAGAATTTTTTTGACTTAATAATATTAATTAAAAAAATGAAGAGAGATCGAAACAAACCAATGCCATATGAAAAGCGACTCTGAGCGAGTGTGCATGGCCTACGCGCGTGACCATACATGAAAAACTCGACCCAACTCCGTAGGCTTCAGTACCAGCAGCAACAGCCAAACAGGCTGAAAGAGGGTATTGCTCTGGTCATTTGTAGCGTTCCTTCTTGCTGCGATATTTTCTGCTCACGAAAAGTTTTTTCCCTTCCTTACTTAAAGCCTCGGAGTTAAGTATGCACTCTTGGTAGCACAGACCACGATGACGTCTGTACACTTAACTAAAATAAAAGCACAGTTAAAAGAACATATGCACCAGCCGGGAATCGAACCCGGGTCTGTACCGTGGCAGGGTACTATTCTACCACTAGACCACTGGTGCTTCATGCCAAGGTGCATAAAAACCCTTAATTAACCACTAGCATCTTTTCCTTAGCCCTCCACCATGGTTCCCCCGTTCTGGCCTTCCAGGTTCCAGCGCCGCTGCATCTGCCGAAACTTCCCCAGGGGATGCTCGGCGATGGGTGACAATATCCGGCCACCGGATACGTTCGCGGCGGATCCTACCTATCCGTTCCAGGTCTCTCTCACTCTATCCCATCTCTTTTGCATCTATGCGCTCTGGATTGCGCCGCTCGAGCCCTAGTTCTACCAGACCAGCTCCAAAGTAGGAAGATGATTTCGTTCCCTGGGGAGTGAATACCGACTTTTTGCGTTAAGACCGAGCTAGCATCATAATTCCTTCCATATGCGCATTGTAGAGCTACTAATTTTTCCTACAGAATAAATGTTTTGGGGTTGGCAGGAAACAGTTTTCCTACTTGTATGAACAGCTGTGTACAACTGTTTCTGAAGCCTGAAATATCAGGTTTGAGTAGAGGGTACCAAGACCCCTGAGCAATTTTCAGAAATGAATTCTTTGGCAAACTTTAAGATCCAACTAAGTTAACCTTAAGTGGAAAACCAAGCTTGTAGTTCTTTATTATTATGCAATCACCCTGGTCATAACTATATTTAACACACTTGCATATTATGCAAATATATATAACTAAGCTATTAAAATCAGGGTGGGCATCAACGTTGTGCCACCTTACGACTCATGAAGATCAGACAGCCTTATACAGAAGGCTGTATTTGTCCTACAACTTTGCGAACGCAATAATATTCCAGCATGGTGGAATACATCCCAGAATCCAGGGGCTCTGGGATCTCTCAAGCCTTAGTCAGTGGAACGAATCCATGTCTAATAGCAGCGGACCATACTTTCTCAGTATCCATCATGGCATCCCCACACTCGTGCATCGTCCATCCTTCCAGGGCGTGAAGTATTCCGGCAATGCGCCAGGCGCTCATCACCCTTCTTGGCAGCCAATTCTGTCAATCAAGCAAAGAGGATACCAAGAGTTAGTAGAGGTTCATTATGGTATAAATGTACTCAGGAGAGGTTCATTCACGGTATAAATGTACTTCTATCTTTGTTACCTCGCAGGCATGGATATTCTGCATGGTTTCCGGGATCTTCATTGCTGGGGTACACAAGTAAGTGCAATCCTTGCGAATTTTCTTGATCGGAAACTGTGAGATAGGAATGAATATAGTTCCTTTTGGTGCCAACCTCTGTTCTTTATCATCAGTGTTGTCTACTAGCCAAATCTGCAGCAGTTAATGCAACCATTATCAACATAAAATGTTCTCCATAACAAAAGCATTTTCTTTTTGTTTAGGATTACAAGAATCCACTGAAGTAATACCTACCATTGTCACAGTTATTAAAGGCTCCTACTCCACATACTTTTCCAGTATATTCACATTTCATGCTAAAAGCTAAGATGAGTGTAATTGGACTTCCTATATTTACACCCAGTACTGCTTACAGTCCATACTCTGTTTGTACTTGATAAAATACTAGGTACTAATCCTCCCTATGCATGGACATTGGTTATTCTATACTGATAATGATCAGCTCTGTCCATGAACATCCTTAGCAAGGACTACCGCAAGAGACTTACATTTCTATTTTGCTTATTAGCAGCTTTTTATTTCTTATTAACAGTAAGAACATGCTTATCATTTACAAAACTTTTACCTGGGGCATGTGGCTGCAGGAGTGTTTCAAATAGCTTGCTTTGCTTTCTGCAATCTGTGACTTGAGCACGTCATATTCCTTATTTGGGTTCATGATCACCTGGTCCAGAAAACATTGCTGACCTTTTCAATAAGTGTTCATGCAAAAATATACCAAGTAGATAAAAGACAACAAGAATTTGCAGGATCTTAATAAATATACCTGGACACCCCTCCCACATAATGCCGAAGCTGTAGCACAAGCTATCTTAGAAGGGCCTGCATGAAGAAAAACTTGCTTTGCATCTTGAGGGATGCTTTTGAGCAGCACTGCAGTGGCTAAGCCACTCCCGTCGACAAGTCGAACTCTTAGTTTTGGATACTTTTGTCTATATAATTCACCACCACCATTGATTTGCTTCGCCTGCACCACAATGTGAAAGAGAGACCATACTACAAGTAAGTCTTTACTGGTATTGTTTCAACCAGAGTTGTAAAAGTAAGAATTCCTTGCCTGATTTAACAGCCCTAGACTGAGAAATTTAACACCTCTTTCATCAGCATCCAATATTGCCTTTTCAATTAAGTCATTGATTGTCTCTTTTTCCCAGTTCAGGCCATACTGTAATAAAGAAAACAGTTAGTAGCTTGCAAACCATGACATGCAGGCATGAACAAAAAAGTATCAATTACCTGGAAGTTGTATCTCGGTATTGCCCATGTTTGCATTTTCATCTTCTTTAGTTTGATTCTCTCAACCACAAATGCAGAGGACCCGTAAACCCAAGCAAGCACCATTGACAGCCATGCCAAGGGCCATAGTGCCCACATCCACATAGAGTTGTCTGATGGTTGAGATGCTATGGAGGCAATTCCAATCCGTAGGTGATAGGCAGATTGCAAGTTTGTCATATGCGTCAGATGAACAAGTTCAGTTGTTTCCTCTGTTCCCCTCAGTGATCTCTCATACAGCTCATCAGATGATTTGTCCATAGTGTTGTATATGTAATCGTATAATGGCATGAACAGGGAGTAGTTTGTGCGGAACTGCGTGTGATGGAGAGAATGGAACCTGCAAAAAACAACATAACATTTTCATCTTGTGTTTGTGATGTTATTAGGAATCAAGTTGCTAAAATTGTGTGATTTGTGTTGCAGAACTGTACTTACGATGGCGTGTACATGAGGTACTTGAGAGGAGGAAAGACTTGAAACATCCACTTGGGCACCAGCTCGAAATTGCAGTGGCCCATGTTGTTCATGAAGTCAATGTAACCGATGTACAGCACAATGGCCATAACAGAAGTATTTCCCATATACATAGTTGACAACATGGGGATGGCAAACAGGAGGTAATAAACAAGGTGTTCAGCAAAAGGATGGATTACCGCTGCATTATATATACATATTAGGAACCAACAATAGTTGATACCATGAAGTAATAAGGCAGGGGGGACCAAGTTGTAACTATCCCCAGTAACAGGGCAACTAGTCCATCTACGTGCCTACGCGGTTCCTACAACAGCAGCAATTAAGTAAGAATAACACGTTGTCTTTTGACACTAGTAGTTCAGTTTCACCGAGAAGTAACTCGCTGTAAAATCTGTGATCTTAGCCTACCAGATTCCAAAAATACTCCCTCCAGTATCAAAATAATTGTCGTTTAGGACAAACAAAAACAACTAAAAATGAACTAAGAGTGGCTGTCTGGACGACAATCATTTTGGTACCGGAGGGAGTAGCAGGTATTCCTGATGGCACTGTTTTTTTTTATGAATATATGCTGCATAATGCTAGAATATCTTGTCAGTTTGCTGCTATGCTTATCCTAATGTCCCATTTCTCTAAATTTACCATTTTGTCAACATCCTCTATAGATTTACCATTCTGTTGATTCCCATAAAAAATTTACCATTCTGTCGTAACCCCCTTGGATATTTCGCAATTCTTCAAATTTTATTTCAGTTCTTGAATGCCTTGCATGTTTCAAATTTACCGATGAATGGTTAAACTCAGACTCCAATTCACAGTCAGTCCATTTTCTACGTTGTTCATTCTTTATCAGTGACATACTCAAACACTACACCTACAAGCCATGTGATGAGTAATTGTTTTCCTCTTCAGCATGTATCGGTCAAATTATTGAGTTCACATCCGAAAGATAGCCATAACTCTGTACCGAACATACTACTGCGCCACACCTCAGTCATCACATGCAACCCATTCATTGCATGCAGATGCAGCATCAGTGGACCAGTCTCCTCTACTGTTTATTGCATGCAGACCGCAGACGTACTGGAGTTTAGGCTGCACGTACTAGTGGCCCAGTGGAGAAAAAAGTGTGGGGCTACACTGTTGACGCCTGGGAATCAAAGGTATCCTAAATTGAAGGACAGGACTAGGACATTTCTGGCAGGAGGGGAACTGCTTCTCTGAACTTGTAATAAAGAGAAGAGGTCCATACGCCACGCAGGACAATTCCGTGTGGTCATTTTCTGTACTTGCGTGATGCTTTTGCATTGCCTCTGATCAATGATCTAGTTGGACATCTTAAACGATAAAAGGTCCTAGATGTCTAGTATAGATTTTTCATGAGTTAAAACTGTAATGAACCCACGGCTTAATTCCATTTACTGGTTTTGATTGCTATTTACTGGATAGGTAAAGTTGATGCAGTAAATCAGCTGGTTACCAACGACCGGGACTACTTACAGGTGATGGGCTCGGTGACGATGGAGGAGTGGTGGTGCGAGTGGTAGCGCGAGTAGAGGAAGTGGTGGTGCAGCGCCCGGTGGAACCAGTAGTAGAGGAACTCGACGGGGCCGGCGTGCAGCAGCGCCATCACCACGGCGCCGTCGGTCCTCCACGCCGGCAGGTGCTTCGTGCTGGGCATCGTCAGGTAGCTCACGTAGAACAGGAGGCCGTTCAAGAGGATCTGGTCGTCCCTGCAGCAATAACATCACGTACGTACGTGTTATTCACTTATTCATCCATTATTCATTCATTCGTCCCTGCAGCTATAGCAACATCGTATCGTAGTCGTAGGTGATGAAGAATAATTGAACAGCTAGCTCCAACCAAAGAAGAAGGAAGAACAACTAATAACTCAGTACCATCCCCTCTCACGGTCCACCTGGTCGAACTCGATGCCGCGGTCGACGATGCGGTGCTTGCTGCGCGCCGTCTGGTACCGGGCGAGGCTGATCCAGATCTGGTTGTGGATCATCCGCAGCAGCAGCGACGGCAGGATGAGCGCGAAGGCGAGGTCGATGTCGCCCCAGCCCCTGGTCGCCACCTTGTGCGCGCCGTGGACCACCACGGGAGCCATCACCACGTACTGCATGCGAGTGGCCATCAAACAAACAACAGCTGGTCTTTGGTTTGAGAGGGACGAAATGACCCAAATCAATTTCCTGTCTTAATTTCTCAAATGAAGGATATGCGTGGCTGGTCTTTTCATGTCCATATATAACAACTCCAGATGAGCAGAAAGATTTTTTCTGTTTGAAAAAATTGTGGTTTGAGGTTTCTTTCTTGGCAGGATCATGCATTGTGTGGTAACTAGCACCTTTTAGCTTAGTTATGTTCAAGAAGACGGAAATGTTGATGACAAGTCCGTCTCTACTTTTGCAACTACTTCGATTTCTACTGGTGTCACGGCACAATATATCGGTCCATGTTTGTCAGACAAATTACCAGGAAAATAAGTTCATGCAAAGTATGAACCAACTTTGGGTTGCCATCCACGGCGCAAAACATAAGAACACAGAAATCTCACGTACGTACTAGCTGCGATACATGCATATTAGATGCATCATACGCACAACTTTCTTGTTCAAGCTTACTGCTAGTACCATACCAAGGAACAAATGGTGGCTCTCTTTCTTAATTCATAGGACCAAACAGACGCCTTAAACGAGTTGTTATTTTCTACGGATGTCAAGCAAAACAAAAGCAGACGAAGGAAGAAGAGAGAGGCCGAGCAGAGCGCACCTTGAAGTTGCCGAGCCTGTGCCATGGCCACTCAGTCAAAGGTCCCGGTCTGCTCGCCATGGTGATGCTCTCGCGGCGTAGTAGTGGTCTCCGAAGCGCTTTGCACTGCTATAGCTCCCTCTACTCTTTATAACCGCGCAGGCGCAGGCGCAGCGCAGGCAGCAATAGTGCGTAGAGGTGGCCAAATGGGTCGGGACAAACGGGCCAGCTTGAAGCACGGCAAAAATGGCCTAGCACCAGCACGACCTAGCCGAAAAAATCGGGCCCGGACTGGCCCGAGGCACGACACGGGCTGTGTCCGGGCCTAGATCTTCGGCCCGTCGGGCTTGGCCCGATTAGGCCCGACACGATCGGTCCGTTGGGTGGCCTGGCCCGGTACGGCCCGAATAGTAATTTTCGGTTATTTTTATTATATTTTTAATTAAAATTGGCTACGGGCCAGCCCGATCCGGCACGGCACGACATGCTTAAAATAGATTCGGGCCGTGCCTAGGCCTGGACCCCCGACCCGTGGGCCGGCCTGGCACGGCCCGATTTTTTTCCAGATCGTGTCAGGCCCAAGTTTTTTAGGCACGAGGCCGGCCGGGCTCGGGCTGGGCCGGCCCGCCACGGCCCGTTGGCCACCTATAATAGTGCGTCACACCCCGCGCTTATCTCTCTCTCAGGGTCTTGGGTCGCGAGCTGTCAGCCTTCCGGACCCACGAGGTCAGAGAGATCTTCATCACCGTAAAGCCTGCGATGGGCCCCGCTGCCGCTTGACGAACTGCGTCACGGCATGTGTGGCCACGAGGGCGTCCAGAGTCCGGCACTGTGTTTCGCTCCACCGCGTGCCGGCTAGTGGCTGCCGCGCATTGATGCGTCGGGCTGGTACAGCCCCTGCCGCCTCGGCAGTCTCGGCTCGACACGGCAGCACCCGCACAGAAGCACGACACTGGCTCACGCAGGGCCCATGTACGTACGACGACGCACGCAATAATTCACCGGCCGTGTCCGCGCTGGCGAGGCGGCGACGCAGACGGAGACCCCGTCCACTCGCATGCAATACTGCAACGTACGGGTTGGCGACATAAACGTTTCGCCGGGGATTGCGGTCACGCGTTCCGGCGCGGAGAGACAGACTTGCATTGTGTGTGTGGGGAAGTTGGTCTGTTGGTGTGGGAACCCTCGGCGGTTGGGAGGGAGGGAGGAGGCTATTCCGTTCCGCTGTCGTTGGGCACATTATGAGGAACGGAACGGAACGGAACGGAACGGAAAGGACGGTCTTACCATAACCGGCAGTGGCGAGTGGTACTTGATGAGTGCAGTATAATGTGATTGTGATGTAACGGGAGATGGCAGGTGGTAGCTGAGATAGGATAATAGTACGTTCTGACGGCGACAGACAAACGTAATCATGGGCCGACGACGAAGCAGTCTCGTACCCCGGCGACCCATGGTCAGTGGGCCGTCGCTTGATCAACGACCGAAGGCGCGAGCCGTTCGTGCATGCGCACGGCCACCACCATCCTCCTCCATCCTCAATGGCGCGAAGCAAAACCACGGTAACAATGAGATGAGACAAAGAGGGACCGATCCCACGAGCTGATCAGAGAGAGTGCTAAAGGCTCCAGCGCGCAGCGGAAGGATGAAGATGCAGCAGCGCCACGAAGGCGCCCGCGCCGACCTCTTCTCGGGGACGCCCGCCACGACGCCCAGGAGTCGTCTCTGGACTGGACGCAACCACCTCCACGCTACTGACTTCTCCTGCATCGCG
Source organism: Tuctoria greenei (assembly GCA_036927565.1). Classification (NCBI taxonomy): domain Eukaryota; kingdom Viridiplantae; phylum Streptophyta; class Magnoliopsida; order Poales; family Poaceae; genus Tuctoria; species Tuctoria greenei. The sequence goes on from JAYESD010000012.1 coordinate 128,756,243, forward strand.
TACATGGTGAGCAAACTCTACTTCGCTGCTTCAAGGTAGACTTTATGTGTTGATCTAATTCATTTTTTTATCAACGTTGGCTAAAGTTTGGAGACCAAATCTTTCATCAAAATTTAGCATTACCATTGGTTGCAATCCAAATAAGCTCCTAGTATTGCACCACGCTACAAAAAAACGAGTTTTAGTCTACACGACACTGAAATAAGTTTGCTTGGTCAATATTACAGTCACTATTTTTGCCTTGCTAGTGTATTGCATACTAAGGTCCTGTTTGGACAGCTTCTGCTGCAGCTTCTTCATAAAAATAAACTGAGGGTGTGTCACATAAGAAGCCTCTATAACAGCTTATTAGTTCAGCTGCTCTCAGAATGAACTAAAAGCAGGACATAAACAGAAGCTGCTTTCCACCAGCTTTTCAAATAAGTTGCTTTTGTAACAAGTTCCAGCTATACCAAACAGAGCCTAAGTCCCGATTTTACGATGAGCAGTAGGCAAGAACGACAAGTTTTACGGCTAAAGCACAATCTTTAGTGTCATTTAGACAAAGAAAAAAGACAGGACTCGGATCTCTAAAGTGTATTAGCTTTGACTTGTTTCTAAAAGGAAAAAGTTCATTTTATTATCCCCAAATATCATTGTTGTTCACATAACCCCTTAAAGAAAATTTTGGTTCAATTTACCCCTCAAACTATTTACGTTGGTTCAATTCATCCACTAATAAATTTTTTCTTTTTTGTTTCTCTTTGTAAACATGATTTCTAAAGGTAAAATTTCATGAGATTATATGTTACAACAAAATATACATAAAAATATTTTTTTAAAAAAATTGGTATTCTTTTTGTATTTTTAAACTAGGTAAACAAATTTTGTTTGGAAGATGAAATAATACGTGAAAAGTTTATGAAAAATTATAAAATTAATTTTATTGCATAGTTTATGATATCATCTACTTTTCCACAAAATTTAAACTTCGAATATAATCCATACAGAGAGAAACAAAAAGAGAAATTTCAATAGAAGTTGAACTGAATCAATTTAAATAGTTCAGGAGATAAAATGAACCCAAAAATTCTTTAAGATGTTAAGTGAACAAAGCTGATATTTAAAAGTAGTAAAATAGACCTTTTCATTTCTAAAATATGGATAATGATTTTAATGTTCCGAAACTAAATAATTTAAAATTAACGAACCATAGTTTATAGAATTTGAGCAGACCTTGTCTATGATGGAATGTATAATTTTGATATCGTACATGCACTGTGCTCCGGAAAATAATTTGTCCAAATTTACAAATACACTTGAGCATACCCTTATTTACATTTTCTTCAAATAAACATCCACAAGGATTTACAGAAGCAGATCATATGGCCAAATGATGGCAAGAACCAGAAAAAAACAACAATGCCTAACCAGCCATATTTGTTCCAGAGCGCCTGCAATCACTCCTTGCACGATGCATTCATGTAATTCGCCCACCCCACAACACAAAATGGGTGCGGTCAGAAGCGGTTTCCCGGCAACTTTTTTGCTTCTAGAGCGGCTGATCCTGCTCGCCATTGTCCATTTCTTGATTATCAATGACTACCCCCTCACCGTTGTCATCCACTTCTTGATTACCAGCCAGTATCCCTGCCATTGCAGCTGGGTTAATAACCACATCTTGCAGCATCACGTCAAATGGACCTTCCTCAGGTATCACATTGAATCTCAGGAGCCTGTGCAGAAGACTTGTGTCATCAAGTTCCATCCTGTGGTCAGGGGTATGCTGCTGATTAAAGCGGCCCGGGAGATTTGAGCTGGAGCCATAGCATGCTTCGCAAAGGTCAAAACCAATTAACTCAGGGCAGTCCTGGCATTTGTACCTCTTACCACGTATTGGATACACCTGCATGGGTTAAACAGTTCATCTTAGCCTAATCAAGTAGACTGATTTGACATTAAGGATTACCGCTAGCATGTAATAAGATGACAGAAGGTTAAACAACTATAAAGGTCAGTAAGGTCCACTACTCAACAGTGAAGAGTGGACATGTAAATTAGCAAGGAAAAAGACCTAATTCTGCAAACAATAACATCTACACTAAAAAGTTAAAGCTTGTTCTGCCAAACAAAAAGAGCCAGGAGCTACAAGAGAATATTATAGCACGCACTTCATAGCTTGGGGCCTTTAAAAGGTGTAACAAATCAACAAACGGTCATTAATGGCAGCTACAGAGCCAATATATATATCAGTACACTTCTAATCTCTAAAAAAAGGCATGAGACCCGTAGCTCGCAAGCCTGCTCAACTCATCTCTTGCCTGACTCGACTTGATTTAAATTTTAACAAGCCAAGCTAAATATTAAACTCATTTTCTTAACAAGATAGCTCGAGCCAGCTGATGAGCTGCTCGCGAGTCAAACAAGCTAAGCAAGAACCATGTAACAAGCTTTGTTTCTATATTATCTTAGCTTGACAATCTATATCGTCAAAGTCTCAAGTCCACAAGAGCTCTGCTAAGTCATATTTATTGCTGTTTGAAACACAACTAAGATTATTAGCATATTAACATATAGAAATTTAGATATAACATCACTATTTTCATGTCAATCATTTTGATGTCCAGTTCGTGAGCCATAACGAGCTGGCTCGTACGCTTAATGAGCCGAGTCGAGCTAGATGTTTAACTCATTTTGTTAAGGAGCCGAGCTGAGCCAGCTCATTACATACTCTACCTGGACCAAGCCGAGCTGGCTTGACATCCACCCCTACATGAGACTAGGTTTTCTCTGCAGTAAAACAAGGGGTGTTTTGAATCTACTCTTACAAATAGATGTATCCTGTATATACTGATTGACTGGAAGCTACAAAACTAGACTTAGCGTAGGTTTAGCATGTTACTCATAATAACAGCTCTTGTAGAAATTTTCTGCCAATTTCAGAGTAATGTAAGTTGGTCCCCACAGAAATAAAAACTGAGGATTAGAATCAATCATTTCCACAAAAATCTACCATACCAAAACAGTTTCTTAATTAGTGAGTAACGTCGATATACCTGCACGAGTGTTTTACAGTTAAAGTTGAAAATAATAAGTTTTTTTTAATCTGCATATACAAACTCCAAAGTGAACCCTTTGTGATTGTGAAGGAAATTATTCTATCTACACAGAGGCCAAACTAGTAAAATTTACACGTTGAGTGTACACTTACCCCACATGAATCACATCCAACACCAAAGTGAACATTTGACAGGTCATCATTATGCTGTGCTCTGCTGCTTTTTTTTGTTGATGAAGTACCTAAACAGCACAAAAACTTATGTTAGCTATAAAAAAAAGGACTCAATATGTGTGCCATGCCTTAATCTAAAAGTCTGCTTATAATTTAAAAGGCATCTAAATAACTCAATCCCATAAATAGTTAACCTAGACACTGACTGCGAGTCTAACAATCAGTACCGGGTGCATCCTCACTCTTCTAATGGTGGACCCTGCACCTGCTCAGTTACTCCTTGAGCAGTTGTGGTCTGTAAAAGTTTGTATTGAATAGTTCAAGGAATTAACTATTTCTACAACCTATCGTAGTGGCTCTGAGGACTTTAACCACAGATGATAAACCACCGGCTGGATCAGCAAGGGGTTGATTTAACACTATTGAATCAAGTTAATATAAGGAACCACTCAATCATATGCTTCTTACAATCGCTGGAAGGTATCCTATTAGCTAGCAATTGCAATACAAAGATTTTTTTTTAATAAGCCATATTAGTTTGTTATAGGAGAAATATGTGAACTGAGATATAGTTAGGCAACACAATCTTGCCTGATGATGATGCCTCACGATTGCACCTTTGCTTCTCAAACTGAACTTTCACCCTTCTAGATTCATACTCTGACGGAAAATATTCTTCCAGGAAATGATCAAGGTCCAGGCAAACATTAGGAACATCTCCAGGATGAAGACCTCCACACACATGACATTTGATTGCTTCTTCGTTCAAGGATGACAGACAGGATACACAGTACACTTTCACAAAACAAAGATAAGTTAATATATCCAAAACAAGTTAAGATATTTTATTCTAAAATTTGAACTTACCATGACCGCAATTAAGTACAGCAGGTTGATACAACATTTCCTTACAGAGAGGGCATGAAACATCCTCCAACTTAATTTTCTTTGAATGCTCATTCACGATGTTGCTATTAGATGGTGCTTCTTGCTGAGGACTAATTTTACCATCTTCAAGTTTGTTCTCCCCATCTTTTCCAATTTCTTACCAAAAAGAAGTGACACACAGTACTTAAGAGCTATGAGCTAACAAATTAAATCATAACTGCATGACACTGGTTCTTACCATTGTTCTTGGAGTTATAGAACTCAATGACTTGGGGAGAATATGTTTCCATATGCTTCTCTTGCTCTGCAATGTAAACCCAAAAGGGACACAAAGGTAAACCATAAAAGAAAAATATAGAAAATACCAGGTAGTAAAATCTGGAAAGCATGTACTGGTGAAGCATAGAGATTCAAAAACTAACCTTATAAAGCAAACAAAAAAACTAAGGCAAAACACTCACTTTCTACACCTACGAAATTAGTTAATAGTACTTTACCTTCCACGTTAGAATGACATAATCAGAACTAAATATGCAACAGCATCAAAATATAAATGACACATTTGTACATAAGACACAACGCATGCAATTTCCATTCAGAAACTATGATGTAAAAGGTTTATCTTTGTGCTTTAAATACTTACCTAGAACCTCTTTTCCCTTTCTTTCATATTCCAAAGGTTCAAGCTTCAGAAGCAAGTGATGCAAGAGCTGACAAATACTAGGGAAATGTTTATAGGGTTGCCTGCACACAGGACAATGGGATTCCCGCAGTCCATGCATAGCTCTGTGGACACACCAGAAACATGACATATGTCCGCACGCTGCACCAGCAGATGATAGATCAGTTTTGGACGGTATGAGACAGTTAAGCTGCTTTTAAGGGGATGTGATAAACAAACTCTTACCAAGGACAATGGGTTTGTAGAGAATATCCCTGCAAATCATTTTGAATGAAAACATGAGTACATTTGACATTTGTACATCTGTGCAAAATTAATTGTCACAGTTCAAAGCACTTAAAGCATGGACAGAAAATTCAGTAATATCATGCTGCCTAGAAGAGATGCCAACAAATTCTTGTGGCACAAGAACCCAAAGGACGACCATCATAGTCTCTTTCACTGATTATGTTAGTGATAGGATCAGAGTAGGACTAGACTATGTTGTTAGGAGTAAAGTTCCTCCTATGAAGAAGTTCTATGAAGGTATTATGTTTATTATTCAAGCAAAAAGTTCCTCTTATCTCTTTCTCTATCCCCTGGCGTTCTGCCTGTCCTCTGGTTACACCTCCATCATGTTCACTTATTCTTTTCCTCAACATTTCAATTGGGATTGAGATGCGTACGGTGAATGCTTCCTATTCTTAGTTTCGAACTGAAAAAACAGTACCGGCTTTGCATTGAGCTTTTTGGCTTTCCCTTCTAATAAAATCCACGCAACAAGAGCCTCCCCAGCTGTACGTGTCTACGAAAAAAATGCCCAATGGTATTCCTGTCTTAATGGAATTTTCCGATATAAGCACATTACACAGGATGATTGCAAACTCAGTTATTCTGCATAGGTGCAAACTTTCACATATGGACACCTGCACTCATTCTGGGGAAAAATTATGGGAAAGTGAATTCGCCCACCTGAGCCTGACACGATGTGAACACTAGAAAAATAACATACCCCAACGTACATGAGCCTCTAGATCCAAGGGTTCGAATTTGTTTCCTTTCTTTTCTCGGGACCTGGCGTTGTAGAGCAGTATTATCGTTTTTATTTCATTGCGAAAAAACTAGGGTAATTTTATCTCCACGAAAATTGAGCAACGCGATGTAGCCTATTGCCGGTGCAGAAATTTAGGAGCAATTTATAAGCACGAAGGAGCACCAATTCGCGTACGTTGAAGTCACGGGCACGAAATCAATCCAATCTACATCTACAGCACGCGTGCCCGCAATCGACACTGTTCCGCCCTTGCCGACTACAGCAGAGAGGGGGGAGAAAGGGAGGAGGGGAGGCGCCGTATCGGCAACAAACTCACAGGCAGACGCAGCACTGGAACTGGGGATCCTCCAGGTAGTCGCCGCCCGTCCCGGTGGAGGCGGAGGCGGCCACCGCCTTCTCCGGCTCCGGGCGGTTGCCGTCGGAGGCCATCCTATCTCGCTGCCACTCGATTCGGCCTCGCCGGGCGAAATGAGAGATCGGGTCGGGTGGGATCGTGCGCGAGAAATGACGGTGGAGACAGCCAGCAACAGGCAGGCGGCAGCCCACGATTATACTTTAGGGGAGGCTTTTCGAAAAAAAAAAAGATTAGTTCATTCTTAGTTCTTTTAATGGTCACGACAATTATTGGAGAACAGGAGTACAGAATAGAGGTAAGAAAGGCGTCGAAGCTGGACGGGCTGTGGGCTAGCACTGGACGTGAAACGGTGTTGGGTCTAATATTTTAGGCTATTAACATAGGCCGAAGTCCTAGGCGACGGCCCATTTAGGCTTTGCACCCAGTTGGGCCTGATCTAAGAGGCGTGTGCCGCACCCGCATGTGTGCGGACCGCCTAATCCGGGATACGGCCGAGGTGGTCCATGCCGTGCGTGCTGCTGCTTGATTACTCCTATAACTATCTCTATCCTTATAAACCCTGTCGCGTCCAATATCCAACAAGAGAAAATCACACCGGTGAGGGTGACTAGTTGCACACACTTCGTGCACGCCTTTTTACAGGTGGAATTAATCTGCTCCGTGAGTCGTGATCCACACACAGCAGATCAGGCAGGGACGTACGTGTCTGCACAGTCAACCCGCCGGTGCGTATCGCGCAACATGTACAGTGCAGACAAATGTTCGTGTATATCCTTCGCTTGCCATCGCTCTTTCACATCACCTTTGCTTCCTGCCGCTGCCAAGAGCTTGCTGTCGGTCACTGGCTCTACCGCATCAACGCGTCGATCCCTTTGCTCTTTCCGTCCCTCACGTCGTCGTCGATGCAATCCCGAACGGAGGAGCCAACCACTGTCCGGGTAAGAACCCGTCACCACTCACTAGTGCGGTTCGACGGAGATGGAAAAAGGGTCAGGCTTGACCTCCAGTTTTGGAAATCGTGAGACGACGGACGCTTGCAGTCCCCTTTGGCCCGGCAGAAGAAAGCTTTTCTTTCCTCGATGCAGATGACAAACGGTGGTAGTGCTCTGAATACTTTCTCGAAGATAAGCCTTCGTATCGATCAAGAGTTTGAGAAGATCGGAAGATAGGTTTAGCATCAGAAGTGGTGCCTTTTACAAAAAAAGGCTACTAGTACTTGGCCAAGGCGTAAAGGTCGTCTGCTCTGAACTATCGAAATGCTGCAGTCAAGCAGGATTAGCAGGGGAGCAAGAGGCATTTATCGCGCCCTAAATACAAGTCCGTAATCTCGCAGCGTGAAGCTTGAAAACACGTACACGTCACTTGACTGTGTGTATAATGTTATTATCTGCGACATTGTCAACGCGCAGCGGGGACCGGGGACCATTGAATCGACAACATATTGAACGAGAAGAGAGACTTTCTACTCTGAACAAACAATTTATTTTTCAAACAATGCCCGCGAACAAACAAGAAATCTACAACAAAGCAGATGAGCGTAAGAGAAGGGTGTCGATCCATAACGCCACAGTTCATCTGCAGAGTTGCGAAAAACAACGAGCCCCGTAAAGCTACCGAAACACTGATACCAGATTATTAACAGCAGTAAAACTTCAGATACTTTTTTGGAAGCTGTAGAACATCAGATATTCATGTTACTACTCAAGCATGCTATCATGTCTTAACAACAGATGATTGATTCGTCCACGCATGCATCCCAATTTTGACGATACAGAGAAATTCAGCGGGAAAGGTTACTCCAACAGACTAGAAGAAGGAATGGAGCTGAACACGGCAAACCTGCTTTGCTATGTCCAAAACTTCCGTTATTCTGAATTCTGAATTTCTGATTGATCGATCGACAACGCGAGGCAGCACGCAATGCCGCGTAAGCGTAACCCTCCGAGAGGGCGTCACCGCACATCCGGTCACTTCTTGATTCCGAGCCAGCCGCCTATCTGCGACGGGTTCACGATGCCGGGGACGCGGGCTCCACCGCCCATGATCAGCCGCGACACCTCCGCGTACCGCTCGCTCGGCTCGGGCGCCGAGGTAGCGCCCGATGACGCCGGCGCGGCAGGCTCCTTCTCCTTGGGGATCGGCGGAGGCGCGAGCCTGGGTTTGCCGAGGACCGTGCCGTACGTCTGGAACTCGTGCGCAAGGTACCCGGCCAGCAACTTGTTGCCCGCGGCGCCCTTTCCCGCATCCGCCGGCGGCTTCGCGCTGGCACCGGGCCGAGCAACCACCGGGCGGTCCGGCTTGCTGGCGCGCGGGCCGGGCTTAGAGCAGAACGGCGGAGGCGGCGGCATGCGCAATGCCTGCTCCGACGGTGTCGTCCACGAGGAGGAGGGGTAGTGGCCGGGCTCCCGCTCCTTGCGCTTCCTGAGGAAGGTGCCGCCTCGCGGCGCCTGCATCGCGCGCGCGGATGGACAGCTCGACGGCTTCGATGCGTCCGCCACTCGAAACGGAACCGCGGCGATGGCGACAGGCGGGGGCACGCACGAAAATGAAAGAGGGAGACGGTTGAGTAGGAGAGGGGGTGGGAGGCGTGGGGCGTGAGGCCCACCGGGTGGGAGACTGGGAGGGGGGAGGAAAGGAGCGGGGAGCTCGCTGCAGATGAGGCGATGAGCAGACTGGGACAGGAGAGCCAGTTGGCCGAGGGCTCTATTTATAGCCCGGTTTGTTGGACATTGCCATCATTGTTTTCTAGAATTACGGAGCTACCATTGTTGCAGCAGCGTCCGTCACTGCGAGGGGAAATGGTAGGCCGTCACGCGACCATCTGTGTAGTGGCAGGACCGTCATTCCGCTAGGTAGGCTATTCAGGTAGTGTGTCAATGCATCCATTTATTTTGTTGAATTTAATATGGATGGACTCGTCAAGATTTCACGAATATTTCATCATTACTTCACATTCGTTGTTTTGAATTTATCTACGATCCTATCATTTATTGAAGTGGATATGGATAAACTCGTCTATATTTCACAGTATTCTGCAAAAATATTGTGTCAGCTATTTTGAATTTATCAACAGTTTCGAGGTTATTGAATTGAATTTGGACAGGATAATCCAGATTTTATGAACACGTCTCAAAGACGCCGCATCATCCCGTGTAGGGCTTATTTGGATAAAAGTGGATTTAACTGGATTGAAGTAGATTTATAAGAAAATTAGTTCATTTTCTACTTCAATCCACTTAGATTAAGTGCACCCAACAAGTCTGTAGGAAGAAAAGATAAATGATGTTGCCTCGGGTGCCTAGATCGCATTTTCTTAACCGTCTCTGATCCTTACTGTTTTTATTTCTCTAGCTTACCACATCCTCCGAACCCCTCCTCATGTAGTATTTTCTACTGAAACCATTTGTTGTTCTATTACTCGTGTCAAATTTGCTTCAAACGTTGCCACGACGAGCAAATCATATTTGTCCTCTCCACTGCCCCTTCCTTCCCTACCCCTTCCCCCTCATTCCGTCATGGGGAAACTAGAGTGTGATTTGCAAACTTTTTTCGAAACATAAGGGAATAAGAAATCTAGTATAAGATGATAGAAATATTTTGTTTTAACCTAAGGATGTACTGACACGATCCATTATTCTAATTAATCAAACATGAACGTGTACCATCTTAAATCAATTCATTCGACCAGCCATATAAAAACATAAACCAACATAACACTGAGACAATCACACACCCCGCATAGAGCGCCCCATCGAAAATCATCCCTCGAGTTGAACCATTCTGTCCAAGATGGAATTAATGTAAGCAATTAAATATTAACTACAATACACTTTCTTATTTTTCCACATATATTAGTCACAGCTCCCCGCTGCAGGCAGAGGCGCCACTAGGAAGACAGCGAGCCTATTGGGAGGAAGATGATTTCCTTCACGCGGTAGATGAGACTTGCGACGGGGGATGACGACAAGACGACAAGGTGCGACGACGCTCATCACGGAATCGTCAGGGAAGACGAAGACGCGTTTGACGAGGCAGAGACAAAGGCACAGACGGAGAGGACCACACTGCACCCCCTGCTCCGGATGACGACGAAGACGCGCACATGGGCGAGCGTGGCGGCCATTGACACTCCTCCTCCGCACATCGGTTGCTGTCAACATGGCCGATCCCCAATGTTGTGTGACAGGACAGCGTGGAGGCAAGTGGGGTCGCGTCCGACGTGGGGAGAAGACGAGGATGTCAGGTCGAGGAGCGGACGAGCGTGAGGTCTGCGACGAGAGTTGCATCATTGATATGGAGCCGCACATGTTCTTTTTGTGCCGGGAACGTTTTAGAATAGAGATGACTGATAACAGAGATAAATAAAAGAAAAAAGACAAAATGAAAAAAGGGAAAAATTAAATAAAAGAAAAATAAAGATACAAAATAGAGACGGAGAGAAAATAAAGAACAGTAAGAGAGGGAAACAAAAAATAAAAAAATAGAATAAATCAAAATATAAAACAGTGGAATAAAGTAAGAAAATTAAATTGAATTAAAGTTGTAAATATAAGTAGTTATATGGTAATTAAAAAATAAGAGGTAGTTGAATGAAATGATATAAAATAGATGATAGTTGATATAGATATCCGATTTAAAATTGAACGAATGTGGAGAACGAAAATGTGAAGTTGAAAATCTTTTAAATGTAGTTGTAAAAGGTTGAGAATATTTCTTTTAAACGTGAAATTTAGATGTTAAGAAATTTGAACGGTCTCTATTTGTTTAAAAGTCGAGTCATACCTAAGCGGCTGTTCTATCCCCTCCTTCAATACATCTGCACCCCACATTTAGCCAGACCCACTTTCCAGTATAGTGAACCATTCTCCCGTGTACCGGTCTACGCGTGTTCCACTTAGAAAAATCAGAAATCGAAAACCGAAACCGAATTAACCAGAACCGAAACCGAATTAACCGAAACTGATTAAACCGATATCAATTTCGGTTCTCAATTTGTGGAAACCGAATTTTTTTCGGTGTTTGGTTTTTTATTCCGATTAACCGGATAAACAGAAATTCTGTCCAGTTCAATACTCCAGTCGAAATCAGCCCAACCTGCCTCTGCCTGGCCCAATTGGCGAGTGATGATTCAACCAGTCCAACTCTCAAACAGCCCGACGGTCTAGCCCAATCGGTGAGGACTCCAACCCTAAGGCCAAACACTCCTACTACCGTCCCCTCCGAGTCTCGATCGTCACCCCGCCGCCAATCTCCAGCGCCGCCGCTCCCCCACTCCGGCGCTCCCGCTCCGGCGCCTCCGGCACCAGTGTCCCCCGCCCGACGGTCTGCACGCTCTCGCCCGGCGCGCCTCGCTCTCGCCCGCTGGTACCCTCCGCCTGACGGCCTCCGTCCTCGGGCGTCGCCGCGCGTCGCCGCCGTCGTCCGACGAGCCGCGTCGTCCAGCCTCGTCCCCGACCGCTGTTGCCATCTATCAGCCTGCGACGCCATCAGCTCCAACAGCCGCTGCGCCGTGACCATGCAGAGAGATCGATAGTTAGACTTAAGTCCAATTTTTACCGGTTAACCGAAACCAAACTGAATTAAGCGGTTAACCGATGGATCGGTTTTTCTTTTTGCCTGTTATATTTCTGTTTTCACTTTGGAAAACCGAAATTTGGAAAAAAAACCGAAAAATCGAACCGAATTAGACCGGTTAACCGGATGCCCACCCTAGTTCCACTGTCACGGCTTCCTGACGCATGGCCGCACCCCCCGAAAGAAAGAAAAATGGAGAAAATAAAGTATAAAGGAAAATAATCAAACCGCATAAGGAATCGTCTTCCTCCACGATTGTAGGGTTTCCGGATCGAAGGAGCCAGCCCCTGCCATGGTTCGCAGATCGCTCGGGAAGTTGGCGTCGCGCGCCGTCTCCGTCGCCGGGAGATGGCAGCACCAGCAGCTCCGCCGCCTCAACATCCACGAGTACCAGGTGTGCCCCCGTGCCCGCGTCCCAGATCCCGCCTCATTTTCCGTGGAGCTTATAGGCGGTCGATTTCGAGGCGACGAGGCCTGGCTGACTGGTTAGGTTTTCATGGGTGCTGCAGGGCGCGGAGTTGATGAGCAAGTACGGGATCAGCGTGCCCAAGGGCGCGGCGGCTGGGTCCGTGCAGGAGGTCCAAAACACCTTGAGGAATGTCTTCCCCAGCGAGAAAGAGGTGATGATGCCAGGTTTTATTATGAGCCATCAACATGTCCGTAGCGTCACGGATGCAAATGGCTAGGGCCCAGTTTCAGTTTCATGTTAATTTTGGAGGCAGTGTAGTTTGCTGCTTCAATGCTGCTGGCGCACCAGTGCGATTAGAACTAATCCACATTTATCTTGTCGATAATCCAAAATAAAACGAGGTGTTATTTAGTTTGCATCTCAGCCACAACTTGTACTCAAAACGTGTCATCACTGCAGATAGTTGTTAAGAGTCAAATCCTTGCTGGTGGCCGAGGTCTGGGAACTTTCAAAAGTGGACTGAAAGGCGGTGTTCATATTGTTAAGGCTGAGGAGGCTGAAGTAATTGCAAGTAAGTGGGTGTCATAGCGAGTACTTGGATTTGTGTTGTACTGTATCACTGGCTTGTTGTGACTTGTGCAGGCAACATGTTATGGCTCCTAGGTTTTCGTGCACATCTATTATATCTATTCATGTAATGACTAGTGTCTTTACCATTTACAATTTTGCATTCCTTAAATTTGATGAGCTTCTGGCGTTCTTGCATGAGAACTAGAAATGAAATGCATACAAGGCTTAACTCTGCCGATCCCAACTTGTTTGAGACAAAGGCTTGGTTATTGTTGTTGTTGCTTAACTCTACACACCTGAAGGATTTAAATTTCGGGTCTCATGAAACATATATGATTTTTAATGGTTTAATGATGAAATTTGCTGCCTTGATGATTCTGTTTAAATCTAGCGGGCAGTATTACCATCATTTTTGAACAAAATCATCTTTATTAAGTATTTTTCTGTATGGGGTAATGTTCGTGTGTGTGCTATTATTTTGTGAAAGTCACTCTGCATGTGGTTTCGTCATTGAATGACTTGTACTGGTTCTGTGTGGTGTAATGTTCGTGTGTCTGCTATTAGTCTGTGCAAGTCACTGTGATTTCATCATCCAATGATTTGTACTGGTATTTTTCTACAGGTAAAATGTTAGGCCAGGTTTTGGTAACAAAGCAAACGGGTCCAGAGGGGAAGATTGTGAGCAAGGTTAGATTAAGCCAGCCTTTGCATTTTTGTTTTCAGTTTGAACTGTGATCTGGTTCTGGTTCCTGCTGTGTTTTTGTTCTTGGTTTGTTGGTGTGCTTACCGATTAGTTATTCATTGTAAGAGATTTGCTTTCACTTCATCAAGTTTGGACCTTTCACACTATTTGAGTTTGTACTATAAATCCTATGAAGTTCAGACTCCAGACTCTGCCCTGTTCAATTTCCTGTGTAAACACAAACTATCACATTCTGACAACATTATGCTCACGTGAGATAGTAACAACAGAAACATGCCATGCTATCATAAGTACTTTTTTGAGACAATGCAATGCGGATGTCTCCTTAAACCATATCTTTGGAATTAATAATTATATTTTGGGTGCAAGAGGAGCGATAAATCATTACAATTTTAAAGAGCTTCATGTCGTATCAAATTCATTACATTATATGTCCTAGAGGGCAATATTTCCGTTCATATCAAATGATTCTGGCTCCTCATTTAGTTTCATGTTTTCTTGAACAGGTCTACTTGTGCGAGAAGTTGTCACTTACTAATGAGATGTACTTTGCCATCACCCTTGATAGGAAAACTGCTGGCCCGGTATGTCATTGATCAGTGTACAACACTTTATGTTTCAGTTCATATACAATTCTCTTCAGTGACATTTTTTTATTCAATAATAAGCCAGTGCATTTGAGTGACTGAGTCATAATGTTTTTTTTTTTTTATTTCAACCTTCTCTATATCACAGTACGATAGCTATTAGCATTTAACAATGATTACTTGGACTTTTGAGTTCATATTTTCCTGTTTTATAAATTCTGACAGCTCGTAAAATTATCTTCATAGATCAGTATTCTAGATATTACCCACTTAGGTTCAAGAAATAAGTAAATTATCAGTTAACTGCTACCAGCTCCTAGAAAAATATGTATGTCCTACAAACTCTCGATCATTTTTCATTCTTCTGAAAGTACTGATTATATTTTTGTTTAGAACGACATTCATGAGCTTTTTCAAATCAATATAGCCTCTAAGTTGCTAAAATGGAATGTTTAAAATTTTGTTTCATATCAAAACTTTTCAGCAAAATATATCATGTCAAGTTTTACCTCCCTCTATGCTCATTGCTATATATTCTTCCAGCTCATAATTGCTTGCAGCAAGGGAGGAACCAGTATTGAAGATCTTGCAGAGAAGTACCCTGATATGATCATTAAGGTTTACTTCCCTAATTTGATTTTGGTTTAAACGCTTCTTGTTGCTTCTCACAAATGTGCTCCTAAAATGCTGATATCTGTTTATTGAAATCCATTCATTTGGAACAACAGGTTCCTGTTGATGTATTCAAGGGAATAACAGATGAGGATGCAGCTAAAGTTGTTGATGGTCTGGCCCTAAAGGCAGCAGACAGGGAGTCTGCTATGGAACAGATTAAGAAGCTGTATGGACTTTTCTGCAAGTGTGATTGCACAATGCTAGAGGTAATGCAGTGATAAATGACTGTAAGTTTGCCCTAATAGTATTATATTATTTTCTAGTAATTTTGATGCTTAATGTGGGTAGATAAATCCTCTTGCGGAGACAGCTGACAACAAGCTTGTTGCTGCTGATGCAAAGTTGAACTTTGATGATAATGCTGCATTTAGGCAGAAAGAGATCTTTGCACAGCGTGATACAACACAGGAAGACCCTAGGGAGGTATATATTCTCGGCTTGCTCTTTTCCTTTATCCAGTTTTTCTCCTCCTCGTTGGGCTTTCTTTGAAGGTATTTTTGCAGTTTTTTTTCCTGCTTTTTGACCCATTTATGAGGAATGCATACTTCTGAGATAGACTTCAATTTAGTTTTCTTGTTATATAATCTCGGCACTGGCAATGTACAGGTTGCTGCTGCCAAAGCAGATTTGAACTATATTGGTCTTGATGGAGAGATCGGTTGCATGGTGAACGGAGCAGGATTGGCTATGGCTACCATGGACATTATCAAATTGCATGGTGGTACACCTGCCAACTTTCTTGATGTTGGTGGAAGTGCATCTGAGGAGCAGGTATAAACAGGATATCTTACTTGAGCATTTCACCCTTCTAATAATCCGGGTAGATTGCAATGATATGTTAACTAAGAAATATTACTCATCGGGACTCATTTTAGGTCTTATCATTTCTGCATTGAAGTTTGTCAGCTTTGGCTGCATATGCTTCTGACACTGCATGCTTATAAAATTTCTATCCAGGTTGTGGAAGCATTTAAGATACTGACTTCAGATGATAGAGTGAAGGCAATTATGGTTAACATTTTTGGGGGCATCATGAAATGTGATGTGATAGCAAGTGGAATTGTAAATGCTGCTAAACAGGTAATGTCCCTATATTTTTTTTGTCACACTCTTGTAATGTTACTTTGTATGTCTTAACAGTTAATGCATATTCTTTTGACAATCACAGTCTCTCTGTTTTAAAAGAAGGGATATACTAGCATAGTAGCATGTCTGTTTTAAAACCCTCCAGGCCTCCACATCCTATGTAGTGAAATTTTAGGCATGGTCTATTTTCCTAGAATTTGAGATATCATATCATGTTTCTTTTCTCTATTCCCCTACGTGCTTGGACAAAGGCTTTGTTGTTTTTTTCTCTATTGCCTTTGGTCCTATACATATAGTTGTCATTGCGGTTATATGTTCTGCGAAGTTTTTTTTTAATGATGTCATGATGTCATCGTCTTTGGAGATTGCCCTGAAAGCATGGTTGACGGAGAGGATTTCCTTGGAATGGTTGTCGTTGAATCGAAATGTGATGATAATATTATGATTTTTGTTGTCTGATATGTGATGGAACTGCCGAACAGGAATTTGCAGTATTTCATGATTGTGTTCTGAATTACTTATTAATTTTCTTCATATTCCAGCATGTTGCTTGAATTTATTGATTGGATCCTTGCTGATTCACTCTGTGCTGTATATACCTTTTCTATACTGAATTCCATTATTCATTTTCCATCTATTGTCAGGTCGATCTGAAGGTTCCTGTTGTTGTTCGGTTAGAAGGCACCAATGTGGACCAAGGAAAGAGGATTCTTAAGGTACGAGTTGGTGATAATATGGATACTGTGCTGATGCCCTTTCTTGTTCTCTGGAAACCATCTTTGTACACACGTCCTTTTTTATTACATTTATACTTGATTGCAGGAAAGTGGAATGACACTGATCACAGCAGAGGATCTTGATGATGCGGCAGAGAAAGCTGTAAAAGCTTCTATCAAATAACTTCGTAGTGTATGTTCCTGAAGTTTTCTTCCCTGGTACAAGATGATGAGCAGTGCATTGCAGATTTCGGATTGGGTCCGAAGTTGTGAACTGCTATGTTTTTTGAAGTGGATCATTTAGCTTATGTTTCCCTTTAAACATTGTGATCTCATGTTAATAAAACATTTGACGGCGCAATTGAGCAGCTACCGTTTTATCAAGGGCAATATGTTATTACCAAGTGCGACAGTTAGATACTCGACTTTCTAAAGGCTATACGTCCATTTAAACATGAGTATAAATACCTTTTGAAAACGACGCGTCAACTAAATCTAATGTATTTGTACTTCTTTTTTTTTTCCTTGATGCGGACATCTCCACTTACTTTGAAGTCGGTTGATACCACATAAAGATGTCAACCGGTAAAAAACCTGCAGATAGTGCTTCTGAGTATCTGTACCTGTTGGATAAAAAATGTACCTATTATTCGCAATGGGTAAAACTTGCTACCCGTATCTGTTATCTGCGGTACTTTTTATTTGCGGGTATACCTGTTACCTTTTACAATGCTTATAAATTTCTATAATAGTTCAACACATAATAAAACATATCCATTATATTGCCCAACAAGTCCATGAAACATTTATATATATTATATATATAAACTCTAAACACTATATATATATATATATGAAATTTTATTGGACCCACGTGTCAATGCGGGTATGGGTATACGGTTATGGGCGCGGAGTTTTTTTACCGATAAGAATTTTTTTTACAACCCGTTGCTCGAATCCATACCCGCGGCTACAAATTCGTACCAAAATCGGTATCTATCTGGTCGAGTATCCGCGGGTACACTAGTGATAAATATTCATTGCCATCCCTAATACCACATAAAATGTACTCACACTGTCTTCAAATGCTTGTCACTTCTTAGTTTATTTGTAAACAAAAGTGTAAAAAATATAGAAACAGAAAGAGTACTTCTAGCTCAAAAGCCTACTAAACAAGTCGAAATATCATGAACAATCCGAAAAACTGGGGAAACAACCGTACGCTAAGGTGCAGGAAACCGGCACAATGAAACAACGGGAAAGCGTCGCCGTGCTCCCATACCCTCCTCGCTCTGCTTGGTGCTTGCTATCCCTTGTCCAGCCCCATCCGTTTCCCACGATTCCCGCTCCCCCCACATTCCATCGCCCTGTATTACGCGACCCCGCAATTCCCCCACCAAATAAAATTGTAAGAAAATCCCTCCCCAAAAAATCAGAGTCGCAAATCAAATCACTAGCCCTGACCGCCCTCCCGCAATCCCACCCGAAACCTCCGAAGTCGCTCACCAATTCGGCCCGCCTGCCCGCTCAGTCCCCGGCGGCGGCTCGCGGTGCGGAATCTTAGGGCGTCGGATATCCGAAACCCCGCGTTCTAGGGTTGTCTCCAACTCGAACCTTGCGGCTTTCGGGCAATGTGATTGCCCTCTCCCGGGGGGACGATCTGGGGCGCGGTTCTCTGGGCGTGACTCTTGCGAGCGAGGGCCGCGAGGATGGACCACGTGATCGGAGGGAAGTTTAAGCTGGGGAGGAAGATTGGGAGCGGATCTTTCGGGGCGCTCTATCTTGGTATGCCTAGTCGCTGGACTCTTAGAACCTTTCATGCGTTCGTCCTGGCATCTACGCGAAACTGTTTCGTCTTGTTCATTATTCTGCCTTTCCTCTGACGTGTCTGACTGCTTCGGTTTCAGGCGTGAACATCCAGAATGGCGACGAGGTGGCTATCAAATTGGTACGAGATTAAGAATTTGAGACTGTTTCGTACATCTTGTGGAAGCCTATGCGGCATTAGGCACTAGTTCTTTATGCGCAGATGTGAATACCAATGCTGAAAACCACTTTTTGGAAAGCTAATCTCTGGTGGTTTATGATAATACCTTCATTGATTTCACATTTAAGTCTTGTAGTACTGGCCTTAATGATGCTATGAGTAAATGTAGGCTCTATTGAAATGGGAAACTGTTCTCATAACTGCATCTTATACACTTTTCATCAGGATAACCAACCTCACTTTTTCAATGTCTCGTATGTCATTAGGAATCGGTCAAATCAAGGCATCCCCAGCTTCATTACGAATCAAAACTATACATGCTTCTCCAAGGGGGAAGTAAGTATCAATACAAGACCTTGGTTCTTCTGTTTGAATATGTTTACAATTTTCATTTATCTTTCAATCACAAACCTCAGCTGGGATTCCTCATCTGAAGTGGTTTGGGGTGGAGGGGGAGTACAATATCATGGTCATTGATCTTCTTGGGCCAAGTTTAGAGGACTTGTTCAACTTCTGCAACAGAAAGTTCTCTCTTAAAACAGTACTTATGCTTGCTGATCAGATGGTGAGTTTTATCTGACAGTATCAAATCCTTTTGTTTTTTAGTTTCTATCACCTTTATTACATCATTCCGGTGAAAATAATGATCCTATTCGCTGTATTTTCAACACCCAGTTAATGTCTTCTTCTTGTTTTCCTATAGATAACCAGGGTAGAGTACATGCACACAAGGGGGTTTCTTCATCGTGATATCAAGCCAGACAACTTCCTTATGGGTTTAGGCCGTAAAGCAAGCCAGGTTGGTGCTATCTTGGAGCATTTACTAAGACAACCGATTCAGTGACTGCCTTTACTCGGGACATTATTGTTTGATTAGTCAGTTTAAGCTGTTGTGACAACATATGATTGTATAAAATTTTCCAACCGCTAAAATTTTTCAGCAGCAGGCACTGAATGCACTCTGCACGGCTGATCATAGGTCTCTAAATAAACCTGAATTATTTTGTATGAATGAGCACGACAATATTCACTGATAAATTACAAACTTCAGTTGTTTTTGTGCATCCAAATGGCTGTATCCTGTAACTGTACCGTACAACATTTATTGTAAAACACCAATTTTTGCCAACAACTTTCTTTGGGGAAAATGTCCTTGTGTGGGAAATGAAAAGTGGGAACTGGTTTTGAATGAAGAATCGTAAATTTATCTAAGGATATATCAAGTCTCAGTGATGCTAACTCTTATTTGTACAGACCTGTAGTCAGCCAAGTGTCCTATTTACAGGGACTATCACCAAAAAATGAGCATCATGTCTCTTAAGTGATCTATATATTTTATGTTTACTGTCAATAAAGGTATCTGGTAACAAAACTGAGTGCACTCACTGGTCACTGTTCCAGGTTTACGTAATTGACTATGGCCTTGCAAAGAAGTACCGGGATCTCCAAACTCATAAACACATACCATATAGGTAATTTTTTTAATGAATGTTATAAAAGGACTGCTCTTTATACATGTGGATACTCTGTAGCATCTACGTTTGAAAGATTTTTTTTTCACATAATGTGCTGTATGATTTTCTATTTCAGTCTTGCTTCAGAATTTGCATGCCAACTCCATATCCGTTTTTGACAAACTACACACGAATGATATCTAGCTGGAGTACTAAAATCAATGTAATTAGGGTGTTAAAAATCCAATGTCACTGTCATGATATCTTTATTTCCTCAAAATCATGTGGAAGCTTAATGACATCAGCATTGCAGCAATTTGGCTGATGAGAAATGAGGGTGCAATCTCTATCTCTAGTCTATGTAAAGAACCACTAATGACAAGTGATTACATATCATTCTGTTTTAAAATAGTTTCATTACAGATTTATTTTCTGATTCTTAAGAATTTGTTCTATACTTATCTTAGGGATGCACACTAGAAGCTTACATGTTTTCTTTGTTGCCATAGGGAGAACAAAAATCTCACAGGAACGGCTCGGTATGCCAGTGTAAATACCCATCTTGGAGTAGGTGAGTGTCAGTCCCTGTATTAAAGGTACCAAGCAGGACAAAATATAGTGAAGTGAAATAAGTAAATAACAAATCAACATTTGACTGGTAGTAAGAGTGAACAAGTATAATTTGCAATGTTTATTTACAGCAGCTCTTCTGAAACCCAAATTTTTTGCCATGGCTCAAAATTAATCAAGAATTAATGTCGTGTTTGTGAAAGTTCTCATCATAAGTCTAAGGCCTTATTTTTTTGTTTTGTTACTTTGCTTTAGTATATGTTGGTGTGTGCTATTCTGACTGCTGGTGTATGTTATCTTTCGTTTTTTCTTTTCCACAGAACAAAGCAGGAGAGATGACTTGGAGTCTCTTGGTTATGTACTGATGTATTTCGTAAGAGGAAGGTGATGCTTGCTTTCTGATATTCAATTAACTGTCGTCCGTGACAATTCACTTTGCTGAATAACTGTATGCCTCAGCCTTCCTTGGCAAGGCCTGAAAGCCGGCACGAAAAAGCAGAAGTACGATAAAATTAGTGAAAAGAAAATGCTAACTCCAATTGAGGTAATTATTTATTCTCCACAAACAATTCTATTAATAACCTTGACTTATCATTTTATTAAATGATAATATAATCTTGCTTGCTTGACATAATTCTTCACAGGTTCTCTGCAAATCTTATCCGTCAGAATTCACTTCATACTTCCATTATTGCCGATCTTTGCGTTTCGAAGATAAACCAGACTATACATATTTGAAAAAACTCTTCCGGGATTTGTTCATCCGTGAAGGTATGTATGAATGCAATATGTTACAAGTTATCCCTGCACATATGCATATTGCTCACATGCTTTCTTCTGAATATTTACAGGGTATCAGCTTGATTATGTATTTGATTGGACTGTATCAAGGCAAGTTTCAGACAATAGCAGGTCCTGGGTATGTCTTCTCTTCCTTTTTTTTTTTCAGAAGTTTCAGGTACTGCACCATTTCACTTTTCTGAATTTGTTTTTTTTTTTAAAAATTCACTACTAGCTGAGTGGAAGAACAGATGGGTTGGCTGGACCATCTGCAGACCGAGCTGAACGGGCTGCAGGTCTGTCAGTTTGATGCACGTATTGAATTTTATATTTAGGAAATAAGCTATGTGAGAAACTAAGAGCTTCAAGTCCTTTTTTTAACAGCAAAACAGGATGTTCCTGAAAGATTCTCCAGTCTAGTTGATCCCTTCACTAAAAGAACTGGCTCTGGTTCTGGCCATGCTGGAGAATACACAAAGCAGAGAAATCTATTGGATTCACTTTTGGCACCCAAGAAGGTGAGAAGTTCTCATATCAACCTTGGCGATGTGTTTGGGATAGCATGTTATGGTTTATAGTAACAAATGTGTGTTTATGGTGGTAGTGAGCCTACACCAGTCAGCAGAATAATGTGATTGAGTGTTTCAAGTGTTTTCTTGGCCATTCCATCTTTAGTCATGTTTAGTGCCCGTTTCTTAAATGACATGTTGCCAATGGTGATATTACCTTAAAGGCTTACAACACTTTTACAATGTATTCTAGACTGTTGATTCTGATAGAAGAAGGCAGCCATCGCCTCGGAATGGCAGCACATCAAGGAAGGCCCTTCTGTCAAGCAGCAGACAAGGTTCTGGAGATCCCAGTGACCCAAATCGCAGCCACCTAATCCCGACCAGCAGTGGCAGCAGCCGCCCATCAACCAATCAGAGGCTCCACCAGTCAGCTGGACTTGAGGGCAGGACCACATCGTTTCCAAAGTCTGGAAGAAATGTCTATGATGACACCACTATGAGGACCTTTGAACGCCTTACTATTAGCGCAGAAAGGAGGAGATAGAACTTCAGAAGGGCATAAGATGGGTCACTGTCATGGGCGAGGTGCTGAGGATTCAGTCAGCCCCAGATGATGTTCACCGGTCCGCATTTTAAATGATTATGTGCTATACAGGCGCAGAGATCTGCATATAGCGATGCACATCAAATTCTTGGCACAGATGATTGAGTACTGTGAATTCAACAGATGTTCTTTCAAATGTTTACAGAAACATTTTACATCCCACTGCGGGAAACCCGGATCAGCTGCAGCGTTTAGCTATGCTGATCCAAATGATGTTCATGTTGACTAAGATATTTGAAGAAATGTGAAAATAAAACAGTCAACTAGAGCAACACTACCTTTGATTAAATGTAACATTTTCGCCTGCAATGCTTATTTTGACATAATACCTTTAGAAATTGTTTACTGCATCACATGGATTGGGAACAAACAGGGAGCACTTTTTGTTACTCCCTCCGTTCCGAAATAATTGTCGTTTCAGACAAACAAATGAATTAGAAATGAACTAACAAAGGTTGTCCTAACGACAATTAAAACGAAACGGAGGGAGTATTATTTTCTAAGGGATTAAATCTGATTCCATGTTTTGGTGTTCTCTGTTATCTAGGAATGTGTATTGAGTACTCCCTCCGTCTCGAAAAGTTTGTCGCTTTGTAGTTCAAAAATGAACTACAAAGCGATAAACTTTCTGGGACGGAGGGAGTACTCTATTTGGACAAAGCCGATGGTATTCCATGCAGTCTAACGATCCTGAGTGGGCTGGTTCCAGTTGGTATTCGTTTCGTCAGTGTCAATATAGGATTGGTGCAACAAGTATGCGTTCAAATCTTTATTACAGCGACAGCCTGAAACTAGTTTTGTCGGCTTCGAAAAAAAAACTAGTTACGTCAGTCAGTACCGAGCGACTAATTATGGCTTTATTGTAACCATAAGTTCCTCAACATCGTCGTAGAACTGACTCCCTCAGGTTCGAATCTGAAACTCAAGAGAGGCATTATATTTACGTATAATTACTCTTTTAATGGTAGAGGACATCCTGTCAACAGTGAAATATAAGTCATTGCAGTACTCTTCTTTTTCCCGTCGTGAACCTTAGTTTCTCATCAAATTTCTGTTGATTTCGTATTTGTATTGTCAAACTAGTTAACGCACAAATGTTTCAATTAATAGTCTGCCCGTAGAAGAGAGCTCCGGCGCTGTTGTAAAGTTGTTGCCTTGTAACCTTAAGATCACAGATTTAAGGCTTATTTGGATGATGGCTAACTTGCCTAAACCTAAGCTTAGCCACTTGCAACACTTGTGACGCGTCTAAACTAACTAATGTTAGCATGTGTTTGGATTGTTACCATAACTTAAGCTTAGACGCGACTAAGAAAGTGTAACATGTGTTTGTTTTGTTACTATGACTAAGCTTAGACAAATAGCTAAGCTTAGACGAATAGCTAAGCTTAGACGGTTGATTTGAGCGCCACAGTTGAGACAGTTTTTTGTTAGGCAATGAAAGCAAAAGTTGCCTAACTTCTGCGGTGCCTAACCTTAGTCAACAACAAAACCACCGCCAAAAAGTGTGACATGACTAACATTAGGCTTAGACAAGTTAGGCATTGAACCAAACAGCCCCTTGCCCCTTAGTCCTGGAAACAGTCTATTGCATAAATGTAAAAAAATACCGCATATAAAAGTTCCAAAGTGAGTCACAACTTCCAGACCGTGCAATATTTTGCACCCTGAAACCTTACTATATTGAAGACCATTCTTCTGTTGCGCGCCTTACTGGATTCAGCAAGAATTCCTTTGGCATAGCCAAAAAATGTACTCTTTCAAATTAAATATCGTTAAGACATAATCCGTCCCCAAAAACTTGTCGCTTCATAATTCATTTTTAAACAACAAAGCAACAAACTTTTAAACGGAGGAAGTACTTCCTTAATTCATATTAATTCACTTTTTCTGTGCATAACGACAAATAAAAGAGGACCGAGTTAGCGCCCGAAGGCAAAGCACACCGTAAAACTGAAACGCACGAAGCACATCCGTCACAAGCTACCTCGGGCATTCCACAACAGTCATGACAAAATCTCTTAAGGCACATCATGCTTGATAAAGTTTGAAATGGGTTCACATGAAACAGTAATACTGATTCTGGCTTTAAGAACACTGAAACAGATTGCAGATCCAACTTGGAACCAAAAACTCAACATGCAGCCAAACGAGGGATCCTAAGCAGTGGTTGCCTTCTTGAGCTTGGCGAGCTCTTGCCTGACAGCACCACCCCTCTGTTCACATGCACAAAAGAATTGGTTAGAAAGTTACAAGGAAGTTAGCGGCAACAGAAATTAGCCATTAGACAGGGAAGTTCTTGACCTTGATTTTCGCCAACATGACCTTGAACCTGTCAAAGTCATTGAGGGCAGCTCTCCTCTTCTGGACAATCAGCTTCTTGCCCCATGAGCTGTTCTCCCACTTGCCCTTCACGTCTGCAAAAAAGCAAGCATTACATTAAGTATCAGCTACAACATGCATCAAGAACAAAGTCAGCAGGTAACAACTCAACATTACCTGCTTCCTCCATTGCCTTGATCAGAGTCGCCTTCTTAGGAACACGCTTGATGTCAATCTTGATATCTGTAAGTGAAAGACGCTTGAAGTTCATCTGGCACCTGACCATATCAGGGGCATCCACAAGTGCCTGAAAAAATCACAAAATTAGTCAAGCAAATGAGGGCTTGAGCACATGGAGGAAGACCAAGCACAAGAAGGATCAATATTCATAATTAGAATAGTGAAGCATTCACAGGAACCAACGTATAAGACACACTTGGATGATAGGAACTCAATCCACTCGTTCACTACTGGTACCACCTAGCACGTTCTCTTTGAAATGAAGTAGCAGTCAGCTATCGGCAGACACTAGTAATTACGCAGAAGATCTACAACTAAAAGATGCTCGAAGTCATCCTTAAATATAGTTCTTCAAATCAAGGCGCCATTCAGCTATTAGCCAAACAACAAACGCTACAGAAAATGGTAATTACAAAACATCAAGACGAACAAGTAGAAGGAGCCATGCCCCAGCAAATTCACTTGCTGATTGGACTGACAAAACCAAACAGTCAACCTGCCTCTACGCTAAAGACAAGGGATGTACATATCAACAATCGCTAACTAGTACAGGCTAAATAGTAATGCTCTAGGTCGACGCGCGAAAAAAGTCAGAACCAGTGAGCTCGATCGTTACCCTGTTCTGGTCGACGACATCAACGATGACGACGAGACGGCCGTAGTCCTTGCCGTAGTTCACCAGCGCCACCCGCCCGATCTCCACGAACCTCTTGAACGGCTGCACGCAAAGCACAAGCACACAAGTCAGATTCGTGGTGCTGAAACAGCCCACCGGAATGAAAACTCTTCATCCACATCAACGTACCATTTTCGCGGCGGTCGGAAAGGCGAGCGGCGGCAGCAGGCGAGACGGCGAGGCGGGGGCGGATGGGCAAAGAGGAGCTAGGGTTTGGCTGTGGCAATGGGATATAAAGCGGCAATCGTGTTCGGTTCTACCGCCGGATCACGAGAGCCTCATCCTAGTCGTCCGATCCAGGTCACAGGCTTCGCGATTTTCTGGGCCTGTTCCTGCTGATAAAAGGGCCGTACGGGCCTGTTTATAGTCGGTCTATTAGGCCCGTATATCAAAGCAGGCCTTTTTCCTCGGGTTTTTTTAAGCCGGCCTTTTTCCTCGGTTGGAGCCAGACGGATCGGGACACCGAGATTCCGGAAAAAAATTCTATGCAGCAGTGATGTATATCCTCCTATTTGCAGCACCTCTTAGATATGTGCCATGTGTCCGGAATAATTGATGGATCCACCACGCGCTCACCCGAATCGATAGCTTGAGGAAAACTCCGGCTCGACCACGGCTCTCGATTGCTTCCGGCTCGTCTACGACTTGGCTGCTCCCTTTCGTCTTTCACACGCCCGACAGCACGTCCGCCGCCGCCTACCTTCCTCTCCTTCCCGGCCATTCGAGCGCGCCCGCCGCTGGAAGGTTTCGTCGCCATGTTATTCCTCGGCTTCTTCTTCCCCAACTTCTCCACCACAGCAGTGGCCTCGTCGTCGGCGGTGGCAGTGGCCACCAACACAGCTCTGTTGTCGTCGCCATTACTTGACCTTAAGAGAAGCAACTTGTTCGCCAACGGTGGAGGGCGGCCGTCAGCGATGCTGCCGATAGAGGACTGGGACTGCGAAGAGGAGCGGTTCATGGCTGGGTTTGTGGTGGACGGTACAGCACTCACTGCGGCTGCGGTGCAAGACCCACGAGGTAGAGACGGAGAGAGAAACGTGATCTATTTGTTTCGTAGAGGAGCGAGCGGAGCAAGCCGAACAGGCTGCGGTTAGTTTCATTTGGTTGCTTTAAGATCCGTGTATGGGACAGTTGTAGCAAATCCACAAGGTGCTGCACAGAGGCCAATTTGCATCACTGCTGCAATTTTTTTCCGAGATTCCGCAGTAAAACCTGCACACCGAGCATCTTCTTCTTCCCCCCTCCCGTCACTCGATTAGTGGAAGCCGCGATCTTGGCGAAATATACTCGTCTCTTCTCTGATCGGGCAACCTCTCCTGTAGTCCCTCGCCGACAGGCAACGCCATAGTGAACTAAGGAAGCTTTCTTCGCGGAATCCTCTTGCGGTTAGTGGTAATCTGTCTTCACTGATTCTGGGATTTTTCTTCAAAAATCGTGATCTGGTTAACTCGTATAGAACACGCCAAAATGGACGGTTGTTGCAATCATGCGGTCCTTTCTTGGGCGATGGTGTGTGTGATGTTCCGTGGATATCTGGTCTGATCCAGGGATGTTGGGGTTGTATTCAGTGGTAGATCAGAACTTTCCATTTTGGTTAGTTTGATCTCATGGGCAGAATGACTGTATATTTGGGATCAGATCTATATGTTCGATTGGCAGTTGCTGCCTCTGAGTGAGGATATTTTATTTGTGGTGATGATTCCTTGTTGCAATTTTCGATTCTTGCAGGTTGAGAGATGGCGGATACGGTGTTCACTCCCTCTTTGGAAGGGATGAAGCATGTCAAGTCAGAAAATGGAGTCATTCTCACCAAACCCTTTCTTGATGTGTGCAAGCAAATCCTGCCTGTCCTAGGTACCATTTGATGCTTGCTTAGTTATGTGGGTCCTTAAAATCTGTGATTGCATAGGATTGAATCTAATAATTGTAGTCGTGGTTTTCATTATGTTGAGCCTTTCTTACCATTGTTGCTTAGTTATAAATAACTTTTTCTTATTTGCCCTGCCTTTTTTATAACAGATAAGTTTGGAGCTGCTATGGCACTCGTGAAGACCGATATCGGTGGCAATATCACAGTATGGACCTCTTTCTGCAGGATTATTTTCGTTCTTCGTTGATGTTGGTAGCTGCTATTTATGGATCTCTAACAGTTGTCAGGGTTATGATAGTTCATATCTACATAGACCCGTCTGGCCATCCGTCACTTGAATAGTGCAACTATGCTTCTATAGCCCTTAGAGTTCTTTATTTTTCCCCAAATGATTTTATCCTCTCTTGTCAGAGGCTGGAGACCAAGTATTCTACAGACCCATCAAAGTACGAGCACTTGTACAGCATGGTTCAGGAAGAAGTTCAAAACAAGACTGCAAAAGGTTCCTCAAGCTGCACAAATGGACTTCTATGGCTCACAAGGTCCTTCAGTTCTCTTGCATGCTTGTTATTTTTTGTTGCACCTTGGTCAGCTTGCCAATTTGTCAGACATCCATTTACTCTCTATTTTCTCATGTCAGGGCCATGGATTTCCTTGTTGAGTTGTTCCGCAACTTACTTGATCATCTGGACTGGTCAATGAGTCAAGCTTGCACTGATTCATACACCAAAACTCTGAAGAAGTTTCATGGCTGGCTTGCCAGTTCTAGTTTTACGGTAATATCTCTCACTCTTTGGTGATTGTACGATAAATGCATAGAAATTTGTTTTAGTTAATTCTTAATTACTCATACGATTTGGTGGCAGATCGCCATGAAACTTGCTCCTAACCGAGAGAAATTTATGGAGGTCATTAGCGGAACGGGTGACATCAAAGCAGACATTGAGAAATTTTGCACGACCTTTTCTCCTTTCCTCAAAGAGAATCATGACTTCCTGGTATGGACTCTCATTTGATGATTCATTGGTTTGGAACTGCAGTCTTTGGTGTCTGCTCTTAATTGTATACCCTTTGCTGTTCTTGCAGGCCAGTGTTGGTCTCGATGACATGAAGGCTTCATAGAGCCGTTCCCCACTGCAATGTGCAATCACAACAAAATAAACATAAGAAACTGTATTTTTACCGATGTTAGCTCTTAGCTGTTTCCTAGCCATCTTGGAAAAAAAATGTGCACACAGGGGAGCAATAAGTATGTCAGCATGGTTTGGCGGTGGATGCTTTGTACGCTGAGTCGGCTGTGTTCTGGCAACAAAATTACCTTCGAACTCGTCCCCTTGTTACAGACAATATACTCCCTCCGTTCTGAAATAATTGTCGTTTCAGACAACCAAATGAACTAGAAATGAACTAACGAAGGTTGTCCTAACGACAATTAAAACGAAACGGAGGGAGTACATGTGATGGTATGAAGCAGGAATATTAAAAAGACATTTGCAATGATCTTGCGTTCCAGATTTGTCTTCCATGATAATCATACATATTATTTTGGACGAATGGGGGCATTTACTGAGCTGTGTGTCCATAAATTATCCGGGTGGATTTTTGTGGTGGCCGGGCAATCTGCAGGATCAGATCATTCTTCAAATAAGTTGCGAAATAGATGTCGGACCTGTGTTGCTTTTACGCCACCGTGCATTGTGAAACTTAGGCTCTTTAGAACTCAGGAGTCCAAAACGTATGATGAATAGGAAAAAAACAAAGGAATAGGAAAGAAATTAAGGTGGAAGACAGAGGAAAAAAATCATACTAGTCGTTTGAATAGAGCTCAAGAAAAACATAAAAATCGTTAGGATGATCGGCGGCGTCGAGCTGCGGCGGCCGAGCCTCCAACGGGGCAAGTTCGAGCCATTGCTGCGCTGAGTCGTGGACCGGACGGGCTCGAGCTGTGGCGGCCACGACGACCATTAGCAGAGCTCCCTGGTACAAACCGCTGCCACCACCACGTTCCACTCATCAAGGGGGTTCCATTTCATGGTTCTTCGAGGCCATCGGAGCCTCCCGCGCTGATGTCATCTCGTTTTCTACTGTTTTTCCTCTTCTGTTCTACTCCCTTCGGTCTCTTTTATTTGTCGTTCAGGCATATACTCAATACAAAATTGGGCTGTTTGTTGTCTGGACAACAATTAAAATGAAACAGAGGGAGTACTATGTTCTTATATTCATTAGTGTGGGCTGATGAGAAGTGATGTCTCGATCCTACGCGACCAGCGAAAAAATGAAGTCGGAGTGGATTTACAGTTAACTGCAGAATTCCTCCAGAATTGGCATAGACCGACGCCTTGTTCCTGGCTTCCTGCGAACCGAAGGAGTGTAGAGTAACAGTTCCTATAGGCTATAGCATTCCAAATCCTGAATTTTTTCCCCCTCCAATACAAAGGAGGACTTGATTAAGAGCCTGTAACATGGCGATTTTCAGAGGCAATTTCTTTGGACTGTTGTAGATCATATGCAGTATACTGATCCATCAGATTCCCTGCTATTCCATTTTGTTGTCAATGTTCCTGCGGCGGCTTACACGGAACATTTCCCACAATAGAAGGGAAAAAAAGACTAGCTAGTAATACAGGAACTAATCTACTATACACAGATGCTTCTTTCTTCTAATCTACAAGCCGCCTAGCTCATCTTAGATTAGGCTGAACCCTTGCAATCTGACCCAGAAAACGGGTAAGCAGTAACTAGCGAACAATTGAGTAATCAGTGATACTTTCACTATTGCAGCCAATGCAGAGAAAAACACATAGGAAAACATGAAACCACCATTGACATACACATAACTTCACAGAATTCATGAAACAGACGAGTCAGCACTGTATTTAAATCACATTATCCATAGAAATCAGCTACGGGTACAAGTTATCGCAAATGCATGGTACTACTTGACTAGTTGCCCAGCGTCCACTGTAGGCTGTAGCATAGGGAGTGCGAGAGCCAGGATACCAATACGGTTTTAATGAACAATGTTTCCCTTGACCTTTTCAAGTGTGACGTCGGACGAAGAAATCATATGCTTCACTTGTGAAGGACATTTCTTTTCTGCACTTTGATTTTCTTCTGTGGCTGAGTCTGCAGGGAAATAGCGCATCACACGTGAACGAGCTCATCACTAGTGAAAAGAGCACATGAATACATATTTCCCAGAGAGAAACATAAGAACTAACCTTCGCTTTCTCCAAAGCTTCAAAGTCTATTCTGTTCTTCCATGTGCTCTTTCGCAATTTGATTGGCCGATTTCCAACATATTTACCTGCAAATTATTACTTAGTAAGTTAGAGTCCTTCAGATAGCTCAAGGAAAAAAAAAGGCATTCAGACAGCATAAGCATTCATACCGTTCACCTCTTTCAATGCTGCAGCAAGATCGGATGCATTGGCAAAACTAACGAAACCATACCCTTTAGTTTTACCTGTATACTTGTCCCGTATGACCTGGTGTAGAAGAGATCCACAGCCAACAATCACTTTAAGGAACCAAAAATTGCGACACTAGAGGAAGATAGAGTAACTAAACAAATTGAAAGGAGTAAGCTCACCCTAGCCATGTTGAAAGATGGATATTTTGAGAACGCCTTTGTGAGAACATCATCATTCACTTCATTCCCAAGATCACCACAAAACAAACGGAAATCATCTGTGGATAAGCATGAGCAATTGTTAATGAAATGGGAATTATGATGAACCAAGAAACAAAGCAGATGGCACTTGGCACGTGAATGCTAGCAGACCGAACTTGAATATTATCCAACAGATACTAAATGCTTAAAAAGATCCATCGTTTACACATCTTTTGGTTGAAAGGGTGGAAACTCATGGAACTGTATAGTTCATGGAAGGTATTCATTCACAAAATGAAACATTCATAGGACACTCTTGATAAATTGTTCAGTATAAAACTATCAGTATGTGAATGAACATAAGCAGCCTGATCCGTAACAGATGATATGTCAGTCAAGCATCTCTCGTCCTAGCTGCTTATAAACCAACTATATGAAGATGTGCTGGGTCTTGCTGTGCTTGTATGCAGCAAAAAAAGAAAAAAGTCAGTGCTCTACAAGATTGTATGTATAAGTGAAAATTAATACGATGGAAGCAGATGAAGACAATGCGGACACACTGACACAGTGCACACGTAGATTAATCCATCAGTAGAAGCATGCCACCATAAAAGTCACACACTCTGCTGAAATTGAACTAGACAAGGTATATTAATGGAGGCAACATAGAAGTAGGGTGTGTAAATGCAGGCAGAGGACAAAAGTCCAGGTGTGTATAACTGAATGGTTTTCTGTAATATGTAATATAAACATCAAGAATAAATTCCCAGAAACATGTCCACAATAAAATTAGGACATAGAAAACCATATGACAATGCAAGTGAGGCAAATCATGTAACCACAGAGTTGCGAAATGTATACTATATTATCTGCAAGCCCACCTAAATCCCATGAGGCAAGCATCACCTCTTTAACACGCTGGGCTACACATCACATCCTCGAGCACCTTTAGAGAAAGGAAACAGAACAGTTTATCTTAGATCAAAGCGCAGTAGATAGAGAACCAGATCTTGCCTGTGAGAATGCAATTATTCTGATGGTTTGTTGTCTTCATGGTAACGAACAAGAGCAAAACATATATCACATTTCCGAGTTATGGGTTCCATAAATCACAAAATTGGGAGCATTTGAGAAATTATGAAGATTAAGCTAACATAAATCTTACTTTCAGGCCAATCAGCCAAGGTCGGGTCCTCCCAACTTTGTCCAGCTGCTTTTCGAGGTACTGCCCTTTTCGTGGCTTCGGTGGCAGCCTTCTTGTCTTTCTCACTCTTTATAATAGCAGCCTTGACAGTGGCAAGAGCCTCAGGAGTGATTATATTTGAGTCCTTTTGGAACAACTGCTGCGCCTGTAAGACAACACAAGGGTATACATATTGTTACCAAATGGGAATTAGGATTTAAGAGCTGTGATGGAGAATAGAAAATGAGGGGAGGAATATAGACCCTTCATCAACCATATTACATCATGACCCTTCATTTTCTGAGTAATTATTTCCCTATCGATAACCCACACCTCATTTTCCAATACCAAACGGTGTAGAGGATAAAGAGCGACAAGGGGACAAAGAAAATAATGGTAGATCTAAGGTTCAGTACAATTAAATCTTGCATGACAAGTAGCATCGTTTGTTTGAGGTATACAAATACCAAGAACTTGAGATAAATACTTCAATGACGATTAATCACGCATTTTTGGACAGAATTATCCATCTTCAAATGTATGATACATCTACAAAGCAAATGGTTGAAGTGGGTTTCACTATCAGAAATTGCTGAATGTTAAAGCGCAGTCATCCTTTCATTCTATTATGTAAATGCTAAGCCACTAAAACCAGGCAGACTAGTTAGTAGTTCCTAGAATCGTACAGGTCCATAAATCAAAGCTGCAGTAGTGTCCTAATGGTGGACCCCGATTCAAGGAATCAGCACCGCGCATCCTCAATCGCCACGTTACGCGGATAAACTTCACCAGGCTAAGCCCTGGAAACGGAATTGGAGAAGGCATGGTTTCCACATACCTGCTGGACCTGGGGCATTGGGTAGACGGCGTTGTACGCTGGCACCGGCGCCGCGGGGGCCGGGCCGCCGCCGCCGGCCACGTGGTGTACTGCGGGTACTGGAGGTGGAAGGGCACGGGGAAGTAGGACGGGGTCGAGGCCGCGGCGGGGTAGGTGAACTGCGCGGAAGCGGAGGCGGGCGAGACGGACTGCGTCGACATCCCCGCGATCCCGGGTGGACTGACGATCACGGCGCGGCTGGAGCTGCAGCGGACTGTGGTGGCGCGGCGGTGGTCGGAGGGAATCGCCTGTTCGGCCGTGCGAGCTTGCGTTTGCGGTTGGGGAGAGATGTACAATGCGGGCGGGCTTGGCCGTGGAATATCGGACATTGGAGACGAGTGGCATGCAGGGGAAGCGTGTGGAACGCTCTGGAAGCGTCTGGTGCGGCGGGGCGAGACGACGAAGGCTGATGAGAGATCCGCGGGAACCGGATTGGCTAGATGGGCTGACACGGTTGCCGACATGGGCCTGATCGCTTCACAGGCCGGGAGAAACTGAAGAATGCCGCGGGCGAGGAGTTCTTGGGCCGAGCTCAGAAGACTTTCGGTCGCCATGTTTCGGGCCTGGAATCTGGAGGTGGTGGTGCCTGGTGGCTGGTGCGTGACGGCACGGCAGGAGGGCCCTACTAGACCCTGGAGGTGGTGGTGCGCGACGCGAAACGGCGGCAGCTGGAAGGCGGGGGCGGGGGCGGGTCACGGCGTGACGCCATCCCATCCAAGAGTCCGTTACGTGAAAGCGCAGCGCCGGATCCGTGCTAACCCAGGGGTGTTGGGAGGCGAGATTCACTTTAAGTCGCGGCCTTGTCTTTGCCCGGTTGCCCATCACGGCACGGCTGAGCTGGCCGTTGTTGGCAGTTGGCATCTGGCAGCTCTAATTAAGCCCTCTGGCCTCTAGGCCCTCCATCAGTAATCAATCCTACTAGCTAGCTAGACGCCTGCGTTGCAAATCATCAAGTAAACCGTTGTCTTGTCTCCATTCTGCTAAACAACTCGAATGCCCATCGTGTCAAATGAACCAAGTGGCAGTCAGGGGAATCCTGTAACTTGTGCGCCGGTCTTGTAAGGATCCTTGATTAGCCGCGTAATGAAGTAGAGTGAATTGCCCTCATTTAACCGTTAGCTCAATAATTGATATCATAGGTCAGACTTATTGTCCGCCCATCAAGTTAAGGAGTAATTAATTATATGAAAAATGAAGTTAAAATAGTAAGAACCATACAAAGCATGCATGCCATTAGGCCCATGGAATATATAGTAGGTTTTTTAGGTGCAAAGATTTACTCTTTGTATTCTCAAATTGATATCGTTAGAACAATAAATCTAGTTTAAAATTAGACTAAAACAATTATTCTAACAATAATAATTTAAAACGGGGAGCATTATTTTGGGCATTTTTGGTAGAGTTTTTTTAAACGATTTTCTACAAGAACTAATTCTCTAAAAGGGAGTGATTTGAGGCTCCAAGTGGTTCTATATGATTCTTTAGAATAAGCACACAAAACAGTGAATTACTCAAAAAATGTGGAAGATATTTTTTCAACTTTCTAGATTTTTAGTTCAATATATCGAATCACTTCACAATGATGAGAGGCTAGAATCACTAACAACATTACATTTTGTATAGCTTCATAGATTCCACCTGAGAATTAGCTCTCTAAAGCTGTGGCAAACGGACTCTAAGGTCATGCGTGTTTCACTAAACATAATTAATCTTGCCTCTGGAACAACGGAACATTATGAGCTTGTTTGCCACTTCTAGCTTCGTACGCACGCACATAACGCAAGCACGAAAACGAGGTTTACGTTTACATATACAACTTGAAAACCCTCCAAACTTGCGCTTTCCTGTCAGGTCCCTGTTCTCCTAAAGTTACACCCAAGTGGCCACGGGCCCTTTGCACGCCTGCATATCTTCCAATCGACATATTGACGACGTTGCTAATTGCTCGGTTACGTACGGCTAACTTGTCACATGTATGCTTTGCATTTGGACATTTTCCACAAGTTTTGTATGATCAAGTTGGGGGAAGACATCCAATTCGCAGCACCACAGATCAGATATATATTCCATCTATCCTCATGAACTTGTCGCTTTGTAGTTTATTTTTTGTGATAGGGAATGGAGGGAGTATATCCTTTGTTCGTCCCGTGAATATGATTGGCTGCAGATTGCTGCCCAGATGCATGCATCTGCATGTGTCAGGTCCACCTCGCAACTTGATAGCAGTTAAGTATATGTCTACTACCTAAAAACTAGCTTAATATTTCAGCGTATATATTGCAAAAACATGTTAATTTTTATTTTAAGACATGCCCTCCAAGACAGATGGAGACAAGTATACTTAGATTAAAAGAACAGAAAATATGCAGCAATTCAAGCTTGAGTATACACCATCGCTGATTCGTCCGGTTGTGGACATATAGATAATGCAAGGGAGCCGATCGATCGATCGACGTGGATCTTGGTTCGCACGGGACACGCGAGCTAGAAAGCTTGCAAAACGCGAATCCGTGTTGTCCTATCACAAGATCGCCTTCTTTGTCATGGTGCTATCCACATCAGATTGCTTCGCAGTTTGCGTCTGAGGACCTCATCATATTGTAAACTCCGTGTCCTGATCGATCGCGCCGGCGTACACGCGTGTGGAGCCCGCAGCATTCAGTGCTTTGCTCGGTCAGGTTTACTATGCTTTCGTACTCAGCAACGGAAGCGACAACCTGCACGCACCCTGTTGTTATAGGTGGACCGACACGAAATCCCACAAAAAAGCACGGTTTGAATTCGGCACGGCCCGAGAAAAATAGGGCCCGGGTCGATCCGAAGTCCGGTGCAGACCGGGCTCGGTTCTTGACATCCGGCCCGTCAGGCTTGCCGTCACAGTCCTTTTAGGTCCGTCATGACTGGCCCATCGGGCTGGACCGGCCCGGCGGACCCGTTTAGATCCGATTGATGATTTTTCAGCTGTTTTTAATGTATTTTTAACTAAAACGAGTCACGGGCCGGTCCAGTCCGGCACAACCCGTTTATGGCCCGACGCATTTAAAATGAACTCGGGTCGTGCCCCGGCCTGGACCTTCGGTCTGCGGGCCGGCTCGGCACGGCCCGATTATTTTTCGGGCCGTGCCGGCCCGGCGGACCCATTTAGATCCGAATGATGATTTTCCAGCTATTTTTAGTGTATTTTTAACTAAAACGAGTCGCGGGCCGGTCCAGTCCGGCGCAACCCATTTATGGCCCGACGCATTTAAAATGAACTCGGGTCGTGCCCCGGCCTGGACCTTCGG
Organism: Tuctoria greenei; assembly: GCA_036927565.1. NCBI lineage: Eukaryota > Viridiplantae > Streptophyta > Magnoliopsida > Poales > Poaceae > Tuctoria > Tuctoria greenei. Next base: position 128,792,704 of record JAYESD010000012.1, read on the forward strand.
TCTGCGGGCCGGCTCGGCACGGCCCAATTATTTTTTTGGAACGTGTCGGGCCGAATCTTTGAAGGCCTGAGCGCGACCGGGCCCGTGTTGGACCGGCCCGGCATGGGCCATTGGCCACCTGTACCTGTTGTCTAAGTTTTCACCTGTACTCAAGTTCTCTCTGCCTCAGTGCACTAGTAGGAGACTTCTAGTCACCACCGGCAATGTCTAAACCGGCTACCGTCCGAATCACGATGTTCACCGGGCAGAACTATTTGCACTCACCCACAACAACCACCATACCACACTCGGGATCACCATCGCGATCAGCAACTACACCACCACGACATAACTACGCCTACGACCGCTACCACCTTCGTGATCCACATTCAAGCATGCCTCATGAATGGATTGCAGCCAACCTACATCATGCCAGGGCCGAATATCACACCTTCCAGTAAATAATGTTGATATTTGAGGGTAGTAAAATAGATTTTTTCCTACAAAAAATTTACCACTTGCCATTGGTTACATAATAGAATTGTTTTCTTTATTTTTCTTTCTCACAACTTATAACAATTTTTCTGACTCACCGTTAAATTCTGATTTTCAAAATTCATAGTTGTACCAAACACAGTTGGACAGACAATAACATGCATGCATAACTTTTGAGAGAAGCATTAGTGATTTAGGGAGTCCGTGCACATTTTTCAGTGTGCAACTAAAATGTGCCAAGCACAATATGCACTAACCATGAAGAACTCTATGATTGATTATTGGAGTGTCGGATCACTGATTCACGCATATTACTTGATCCTGCCTAAACACATTTATGCAGCACGGGGCTACCTACGATGACACCGTAGCGGCAAACACATCACCGCTCACCAGTCGCTCCCTGCCCGGGCCGTCAAAGTAAAGCCCTCTTGACGTTGATCACTGATGAAGTTAGTTTCAACTTGGAACCCTTTGTCCCCGCCGTCACCTCTGTCCAGATCTGACGGTGTACGCATACGGCCGGCCTCGCATCACCATCGCGGCGTACGCGACCTATAGCTGCTACTCTGCTACCTATCAACAGTAGCCTAGATTCTAGAGGCGCTCACTAATAATTAACGACCTCAATCAAGCTGATCCAAGAGCCGTCCTCACAATTGATATCCGCGGCCTCTGCTTTTGCCTCCTCCCGGAAGCATGCACCCACGTAAAACGACCTCACACCAACGCCGGCCAGAAACGTACTGAAAACCGTGAAGCATTTTTTGTTATGTTTGTCACAGTTTCTGATGCAGCTTCTTCATAAATATAAGTTGAGAGTGTGCTAAATAGGAAGTTTTTGTAACAGCTTATTAGTTCAGCTGTTTCTTAAAATGAACTAAAAGCAGAACATAAGCAGAAGCTGTTTTACATCAGCTTTTTAAACAAGTTGTTTTTGTAATAAGTTTCAGCTGTTTCAAACAAGTCCTTTATGGCTTGCCGCGCGGGGACATTGCTCATCATCAGCTCATGATAGCGGGCGGCTTCCACAAAGCGAGTGGGTAATCTTCGACTTGGATCGCGTGCGTAGATGGGTAGTCCAGCCGACGCGCGCGGCATATGGATGTGTGTAGGGTGACTTGCCGGGACAGGTCTTGTTGCGATGTGATCGAGCCATATCATGTCGCCGTCGTACCGCCACCTCGGTTTAGCAGCAGTACTCCCGGCCCGCTCGCGGTTGACGCTGACGCCGGGCTTGACAAGGTGTTGGAATCTTTCCACCTGTGGCTCAGATCGGTTTCAGCTGTGGCCCTCAGCAGACAGGGACCTGACGGCCGCGCGACACATCACACATCAGCTCGCGGCAAGTCGATCAGTTCGGTACAGTAGTAGGCCACCACGCGCGCGTGACTACTTGTTCGATCGGTCTCCTTTATAAAACGGAGGTCTCGCAACGAACGCCGGCCACACCAGCTCCGGCCGGCCGAGAACGTTGCTTGATCGCTTGCTCTCGGGGCAGCTGCTACTCTGCTAGTCTGCTAGCCTCGTCGATCGGTTTGCGCGGTTGGGAACCGGATGGCTTTGAGGGAGATCGAGTCTACTCTGCCACCGGGGTTCAGGTTCTACCCGAGCGACGAGGAGCTGGTGTGCCACTACCTCTACAGGAAGGTGGCCAACGAGCGCAACGTTCAAGGGACACTAGTCGAAGTCGACCTCCACGCGCGCGAGCCATGGGAGCTCCCAGGTCAGTAAGTTGAACTGGTGCAGTGGTGACGATCACCATATAATACTACGCGCGTGGCTAACACTAGGTTTGGGTGCCTGGTTGCATGCAGATGTAGCGAAGCTGACGGCTAGCGAGTGGTACTTCTTCAGCTTCCGGGACCGCAAGTACGCGACGGGGTCACGCACCAACCGCGCCACTAAGACGGGCTACTGGAAGGCGACGGGCAAGGACCGGGAGGTGCGCAGCCCTGCTGCCACGCGCGCCGTCGTCGGCATGAGGAAGACGCTGGTGTTCTACCAGGGCCGGGCACCCAACGGCGTCAAGTCCGGCTGGGTCATGCATGAGTTCCGCCTCGACACCCCGCATTCGCCGCCTAGGGTACGTCACAACGAAACAACTACTTCGTCCGTTTCTGAAAATTTATTATTTTACAGTTCTTCTTTAACTACAAAGCAATAAATTTATAAATTTTCCGTTTAGTACTCCTTCCGTTCTTATGAACTTGTCGTTTTATAATTCATTTTTGAACTACAAAACGACAAGTTTATAGGGACGGAGAGAGTACTTATTATGGTTTTAATTTACTGGTTTCTTCTGACACGAATAAGGCGTCCTTTAATTAGAAACGGTGGATTGATGAAAGGACCCATTACCATATTTATTTACTCGCGACTTGTAATCGTTCGTTGCCGATATAGCATGCATCATATTAACTGCCTGCGATCTTGATAGTTTGCCAGAACGAATTTATTATTCAACATTCTGGAGAATGTTTGTCTTAGCATGTAGCAGATCGATCAGTTGATCAGGCCTTGTCTCGTGGACACAACAGTACTGGATCCATACCTGTAGTTGTCTAGCTCAAAATACCATAAGCAGATTATTATTGCTTCTGAACAAGGACGTCGTCTTATTATCCGCACCTAGCTGATGGACCCCGTGAATCACTAATATAGGCGTAGGCTAGGATGCAAGAGGTGGACATTGACGCCAGGCTCTTAATAATCACCAATCATTCGTGTGTTGCTTCACCGGCTTAATTAGCATGCAAAACACCAGCACGTGAAGAAACTTCTGCTGTTGTCCGGTTACCTCAATGCATCGGCATCGCTGCTACACGCTACCAGCGCCGAGAATACTGCACTTATTACACTGTCAATAGGAAGGCAACTGCTGCGACGCAATGCAAAGCCTAGACATATAGAGAACGGACCATCCATCCGATCGACAGGTCCCCCTGCACGACACAATAATCGGTGCACATATTTATTGACCGATCATTTCTCCACGTGGGCTATTTGAGTGGCTTCACTCTTCACATCGCGGGTGCTAATTCAGTGGCTTCTCCTAATAGTAATTATTATTAACGCTAGCCAGTTATACGTGCCTGCATTTTTATTTGCTTGTCTCAAGTCTGAATCTCTGAATCCGTTGTAATATTTTTTTTTTTGCAGGAGGACTGGGTGCTATGCAGAGTGTTTCAGAAGACCAAGGGGGACGGCGACGGCCAAGACAGCGCCGGCGGGGCCTCCTCGCCCACCATGACGACCGGCTCGTCGCACGTCATGCCGGAGCAGGAGCACCACGAGTCTGGTAGCTACTACTACGGCCCCGGCTTCGTGCAGCAGCAGGAGGTGGCCGTGCTGACTACGAGCACGGCGATGCTACCGTACGACGGCGGCGAGGCTGCTGAATGCCACGGTTTCCAGCGAGACGACGCGGGCATCTCGCTGCCGGGGTTGGAGTTCGGCGCGAGGGGAGTCGCAGGAGACGAGTACGGGTTTGGTTACTTCGACATGGCCAGCTTCGACAACATGGTGAACCATGGGCTTGGCGGAGGCATGGGGTTCCCGCAAGGTTGGAACTGATCAGAGCACCGAAAGAAAAATGTTGTGACTTTGAGAATTATTTGTGAATATAAAAATCAAATGTAAATAATTTAAAATCTTTGTGTAATGTAAATTAAGTATACTACTGATTATCCTCGCAAGAGAAAAAAAAAGTACTGATTGAGTCTCTGTACCGTACCGATCGAAGCCAATGGGCCACGAGGCCCAGCCCCGTCAAATGTTTATGGTTGCGAAAAAACAACCCATATGTCAAATTTACCAAACGTTGAGCTGTGTTCTGCTTCTCGTGTAGATCTTCCAAACATCCATTAAATAGTACCTGAAAATTCTGAAAAATATGAATAGTTTTTTTTTCGAAATGCCAGAGGCGATTCATTAAGCAAGGTAGAGTGTTTTTTACAAATCATCCAACATATTGGATAAGGGAGAACATTTGGTGTGAATACATCAGCCGATTACAACTGTGAATTACACCCCGCTAGGACCAATGCAACATTTTGGCAACCTGCCATCGCCCATAGATAGAGGTCGTCGCACAACAGCCTTAGCACCGCGGTCAGATCGTTTTCCTTAGCTTCAAAGACCCGATAATTCCTTTCTCGCCAAATCGCCCAACAAACCGCAATGATCACCGACCGGAGTCCCTTATTTCGCGGTGACGAAGAGGGAGTAGCCAGCTGGAGGAACCAGTCTATGAGGGATGGAGTTGGATTCCAAAAGGCCGGGTGAAGACAATCTTCCGCCACCCAGGAGCTGACCCGAGCCCAAACCTGCAGAGTCAGAGGGCATTCACAATAAAGATGAAATGCCGTCTCAAGATTTCGAAAGCAGAGCGAACAGAAATAGTTATTTGGCCATCCCCGACGTTGCAGGCGGTCCGATGTCCAGACCCTGTCCTGAAGCAGCAGCCAAATGAAAGTTTTACATTTTGGCGGCGCCCAAACTTTCCAGAGGCAATCAGGAAGTAAGGAGCGAATACCGCCTTCAAACTGAATGTAGTAAGCTGAACGAGCTGAATACTGCAGAGACGGGCCAAGACGCCATACAATCAGGTCATCTACCCACTATTAATAGACTGCTTGGCCTCTTCAACCAGAAACCACAGTCTAAAAAAATGAATAAGATGATCTGCTGAGGCAAAATTCAAGGTGTCACTAATCCAGCGGTCATTTTGCAACGCCTTAGAGACAGACTTGTATTTCCCTTTACATCGCTCGTAAAGCATAGGGAAAACGAGGGTCGGCGCCTGTCCCTGGAGCCAACTCGAATGCCAGAATCTTGCAGTGTTTCCATTCCCTATCGTGACTGAAGTGGCCACCGCAAACAAGTTCCTGTCCAGGTCATCTATCGGCAGAGACATTCCATGCCATGCGCGACCTGGCTGCATCCACTCCCCCCACAGCCACCTTAGGCGCAGCGCCCGACTGAAGCGATCAAGGTCTACAATGCCCAAGCCACCATGCGCCCGAGGACGACACACAGCAGCCCAGTTGACTTTGCATTTGCCGCCATGCATTTGACCGTCGCCGGCCCAAAGGAAGCGACGACGAATTTTATCCAATGCTTTGACAAAACCCTTTGGAGGTTTTAGAGCTTCTAAAGTGTAGGCTGCAGTGGAACTCAGGGTGGTGTGAACTAATTCCTTACGACCCGCGAAGGACAGAAGTTTGCCTTGCCACCCCTTGAGACGGTCGAGAGCACGGTCCTGCACAGTCTGCAGGTGAGACAGGCGCAGCCTGCCAGGAAGAAGAGGTAGACCGAGGTAAGTAAGAGGCCAGGACGGGCGCATGCCGGTGAAATCCAGAAGGAGGGGTTCCAGGTTGATAGCTTCGCAGCTAATCGGCATGACCGCCGACTTACTCCAATTGACCAATAGACCTGTGGCCTCTCCGAAGAGCTGCAGGAGGCGCAAGGTGGCACACAGATCTTCCCAGTTTGGGTTCAAGAAAAGAGCCACATCATCTGCATACAGTGAGACCCGCAGACGAGCTTGCCTATTCCGAAGGGGAGATAACACCCCAGCTTCTGTTGCTTTAAGGAAGATGTGATTAAGGGTGTCTATGGCTAGAATAAACAGGTGTGGCGAGAGCGGGTCTCCCTGTCGCAGACCTCTTTCATGCTTGACTGGAGGACCCGGAACTCCATTGAGAAGCACCAAAGACGAGGACGAGGCGAGAAGAGCAGAAATTCAATCCCTCCATCGTCGAGAGAACCCGCGATGTTCCAGCAGCTCTAGCAAGTACTTCCACGACACCGAGTCAAAAGCCTTTGAAATGTCGAGTTTCAAGAATAGCATAGGAGTCCTTGACTGGCAATGTTTCACCACATTCTGGACATATAGAAAATTTTCTTGGATGTTACGCTTCTTGATGAATGCACTTTGAGAGGAAGAGATTATGTTGTCAATGACCTTCCTGAGTCGGTTCGCAAGTACTTTAGATATTAATTTGGCAAACGAGTGAATTAAGCTTATGGGACGAAATTCACTAGCCAACTCCGCGGAATCGGATTTTGGCAGCAAGGAGATCAAGGCCGTGTTCAAACTTCGAAGGGAATTGGTTTGAAGGTCATACAAGGACTGAAACGCCAGTAACACATCGCTCCGAATAATAGACCAACAGCTTTTGAAGAAAGTGTCGTTGAAGCCATCCGGACCAGGGGCTTTTTCAGCTGGGATCTCAGCCACACACTCATCCAGTTCCGAATCAGTGAATGGAACATCAAGGCCTGCGGGGGGAAGTTGAGGTAGACTTAACCAGCTCCAGTTAAAGGAGTGCACTCGTGCTGTCCGAGTGCCCAACACAGAGGAGAAATAGCTATGGAGCTCCTTTTCCTTGTCAGCATGTGACCACAGGGGGGCACCGTTAGGCTGTTTCAGGCATGCAATATATTTCTTTCGAGCTCGTCCATTGGCCTTGATATGAAAGAATTTTGTACAGGCGTCACCAGAGCGAAGCCATGTGATTCTTGAAGCTTGACACCTTCGTGAGCGTTCAATGGCTGCTAGACCCAGTGTTCGCGTCTTCAGATCTTTTTTCAGCTGGAGCTCCTCAGCCGACAGTAAGCGCTGCTCCTGGGCAAGCTCCAAGCGCCCAATAACCTCATAGGATGTCATCAACTGAAGACGGGCCTGGCCAAATAGTTTACGGCCCCAGGAGGTCAAGGCTTTGGCAGTACGATGGAGCTTCTGATGTAGCGCATACATGGGCGAAGTACCTAGAGTAGGTGCCTCCCAGACAGCTTGCACCGTTTCCTTGAACTGAGGGATTCTAGTCTAGAAATTCTCGAATCGGAAGCTTGGCTTGTGATAAGGTCTCCGTTGAGAGGAAAAACAAATAGGACAATGGTCTGAGACGCAGGAAGAGAGGGCATATAAGCAGAAATCAGCAAAGGCTAAATCCCATTCAGTGTTGCAGAATGCATGATCCAGTTTGACAAGCGTCGGGTTATCCCTCTCATTGCTCCAAGTATATCGTCGGTTCATGAGAGGTATTTCCAGCAGCTCCGCCGAGTCAAGTGCTTTACGGAATGAACCCATCAATCTTCTGTTTAAGTTGTTGTTACTTTTGTCTCTAGCTTCGAGGATGAGGTTATAATCACCGATGCAGAGCCACGGCGTACCAGTCGGAGGGCGAATGGTTAGGAGCTCTTGGAGGAAGGCATGTTTCTCTGGCTCTGTATGTGGACCATAGATGTTAGTCAGGAGGAATGATGTATTGCTAGGTTTATGGAGGAGCACGGCGGAAAGGCAGAATTGATGCTGCCTCGACATCAGGACGGACATCTTCTCCGGGTTCCAAGCGATGACCAACCCTCCGCGAGTACCCACTGTTGGGAGAGAGATCCACTGGGATAGGGATGGTCCTAGGAATTCAGCAGCAATTCGAGGATCAGGATGGCTGAGCTTAGTCTCCTGTAGACACACCACGTTCGGCTTGGAGGTTTGGATTACCAGCTTAACAGCCTCTCTGCGAGCAGGCATATTTAGGCCCCGTACGTTCCAACTGAACACTGCTAGATCGTTACTCATTGGGGAGACAAATAACAACACATCAGATAACATAATGCCCCCCACTACCGGGGTCAAGTACAGAAAACACCTCCGAACTGTACTAGTGCTGGGGTTACAACCATCGATAACCCAAGATATGAACCCCTGCCACAACCACTTGCCTGGGAAACTAGACATAAGAACAAAGGACTGGAAATTAAGACACAAGCCATTCATAGGATAAGCCTGGCCCTCACAACATACTACAGACATAGATTGTAGTAACATCTGCAAGGCTTGGAGTTGGCGCCATTGCGTGCTTTGGCAGGAGTAATTCATAGTCTTCAAGCTGCCGCCGCCTGGGCAGCCAACTCGTCCGCCACCAGTGCCGCAACAGACTCCAAGCAGCTCTGATCCGAGATCCCTGTGAGAGCACGAACCGCCGCTATGGCCTTCGCTGGAAGTGGCTCCTTGTAGAAGTTGAAAGCATCTAGGCCCCATGAGGTACGGTTTCGGTGATTAATGACAACCATTCGATATTACTAATGAATTTGTGAATGCATGGTCTCAATAACACTCAATCAAATGAAATCAAAATTACATTGGAGACCCATATAAAATCAACAAATGAGATCAAATCAAATCATATGAAGACAGGAAGTGAAAGCTCTAACTTGATATCACTCAATGCTTGAAGACAATCAAAACAACATTTCAAACAAGTGTCAAAGAGGTCACAAGTTCAAATTCCAAAAGAACAACTCAAAACAACTCGAAGTCAACAAGTTGAACACATCGGATCATCCGATGGTCTTTTAGTTGACACACATCGGTCGAGTTGGTTCAACTGAAGAAGAAGACCTCAGACAAATGCACTCACCGGATCATCCGATGTGAGTGGCTCAGTGACATCGGTCCATCATCACAGATTGCAATACCATTGGACCAAGTGAAGCACCGTATCATCCGATGTGCAGATTTACACACATCGGTCAATCACTCCAGTGAGCCTCAAGATCAAGCAAAATTCTGGAGGAAGAGCCACCGGATCATCCGATGAGAAGACAGATCAACATCGGTCTAACAACGGTCATATCTGACACAGTGACATCAGCTAATTTGGTTTTGACCGATGTTAACTGAAGGGGAGACATCGGATCATCCGGTGTTCGCAGAGAAGTGATGTCAGCCTACTTTTCCAACGGCTATCTCGTGGAGGCTGGCTATTTATACCCCTTCAACCTGTCAAATCGAAAAGACAAAAAGCCCAGACATACTCTACACATCCTAGAGCATTCAAGCAATAGAGCTACCACTTTCACATCATTTGTTCATCATTTGTACACCAAGAGATAGGCTAGAACTAGCTAGAGATAGTGCTTGGGTGCCTCCATTCTTGGTGATTGGAGTCTCTAGTGTAGTGAGAGCCCTAGGGGAGTGTCCCTTGGTGTGTGTGACTTACGGAGCTTGCCAAGAAGATTGTGGAAGCTCGGAGGATCCCAAAGTGTACAAGGATTGAGCTCCACCTTGCCGAGGTTGGCGAACGGAGAAGAATAGTGAAGAAGCCCCTTGTCTCGGTGACTTGGGAGTGGCAAAACCCTTCGGTGGGTGCCACAACGTGGATGTAGGAAGATCCTTGTGATCTTACCGAACCACGGGATAAACTCCGTGTCCCTTGAGCGTTTGCATCCCTCTCCCTTTTTACTCTTATGCAATCTTCATTCCGCAACTTCAATTTATATTGATTGCATAGTTTAATTGCATAGGGAATTGGGCTTTAGGTTGTTAATCTTAATTGCTTTAAAATTTGAAAGAAAGCCCAATTCACCCCCCCTCTTGGGCGTTTCGATCCTTACAATTGGTATCAGAGCCTTGTTGCTCATTGGATCATTCTAGCTTCACCGCTAGAGAGCTTAAATGGCCAAGAATGGGGGTTCGGTTCCCACCTTCGAAGGCAAGAACTTTGCCCATTGGAAAGCACGCATGCGTGCCTACCTAGAGGCTATTGCTCCCGAAGTTTGGGAAGCGACCCATGCGGGATTTGGAGATAATGCCTATATTGGTGATCAAACTAAATGGGATGCTAGAGCTAGAAATGCCATTTATGAATGCATTAGTCAAGATGTATTTGCAAGAATAGCTAGTAAAGAAAAAGCTTGTGAAATTTGGGCATGCTTAATTGAAATTCATGAGGGTTCCTCTCGTGTTAAAGAACTTAAATATCACATGCTTAAAGCAAAATATGATGAATTTAAAATGCTTCCTCATGAAAATGTTAATGAAATGTTTTCACGCTTAAATGTTCTTATTGAGGAGATTAATGCTCTTGACATTGCGTCTCTTGGCAAGGGACTTATCAACCGAAAGATCCTCATGCTCCTTCCCAAGCCTAAGTACAACATCATCAACTCCATGCTCCAAAAGGAATCACTTGACAACATTGAAGTTTCGGAGCTCATTGGAGAAATACACGCTCATGAGATGAGTGTACTTGGGATGATGGAGAGTTCATCCTCTACAAGGACAATTGCTCTCAAAGCTTTCAAGAAAACGAAGAAAATGATCAAGCCTAGTTCAAGCAAAGAAGAGCAAACATCAAGTGAAGATGATGATGATGAGCTTGCACCAATGATGAGAAAATTCTCCCGCTTGAACTCCAAGATTGCCAAGAAGGGATACACTTTTGATCCCAACAAGAGAGCCTTCCTCCCCAAGAAGGAAAGTAGCAAAACTTGCTATAATTGTGGTGAACAAGGCCACATCTCCTACTATTGTCCAAAACCGGACAAGAGAAGGAAGAACCACAAGAGCAAGCATCACAAGCTTGAAGAGAGCGAGGATGAAGAAGAAGAGGTCAAGCCCAAGGCAAGAACGTTTGGAAAGAAGAAATTTGACAAAGGCAAAAAGTCAAAATTCTTTCCAAAGAAGAGACAAGGACCTCAAAAGGTGTTTATGTGTGAAGGGAATGAATGGATCACCGACGAAGAGTCAAGTGAAGAAGAGAGTGAAGAAGAAGAAGAAAGCTTGGCCGGACTTGCCATTGCCAACAAAGATGATTCACCTCTTCCTCCACCTCCCATGTGTCTCATGGCAAAAGGTAACATTGAGGTATGTGACGACTCTAGTGATGATGAACTTTCCCCCGATGGATTAACTTCATTGATAAATGAATACCACACCATCATTAAAAGGGAAAAGAACAAAGTCAAGGCTCTTGAACAAGCTCATGCTAAACTTGAAAATGCTAACCTTGATTTGCTTGGCAAGTATGAAAGCATACTTAAAGAGCAGGACACGCTCAAAACCTATGTCAAGCAAATTGAAGAAGATAAGGCTAAAATTGAGCTAGACAATCATAAGCTTGACTTAGTTCATCAAACGCTCTCGGATAAGCACAATGAGTTAGTTCAAGAGCATCATGCACTTAATCTCTCTTATGAAGCCATTGAACTAAAATTAAAAAATAAGGAGAAACAAACTATTGATGGCAAGGTACCCACTATTTCAAATGCTACTAATGCTTTCCATGAGTTTTTGCCTTTGAAAGAAAATTCAAGGGAGAAGGAGTTGATGGAGGAGATTGAAAGTCTCCGCACAAGCTTAGCAAGACTATCTAAGGGAGAAGATAAACATAAAGAAATCCTCTTCCATCAAGCAAAGGGCTTCAACAAAAGAGGACTTGGATCCTTCCCGGTGCCCAACAAAGGAAAGGTGCCCTCACCGGAGCTCAAAACAAGCTTCATCAAGGAAGTTGGCTCCTATTGCCAACATTGCAAGGTCACCGGTCACCATACAAGGGAGTGCCCTCTACCTAACCGACCTTCTCCAAAATTGCCGACTAACTATACATCTACCTTTGAGAATCACTATTATTTGTTGAGCAAAGTAGGTGCTAAGGTGAAGGCAAAATTCATTGGCATGAACGTAAAGGGGATAAAAGGGAAGCTCCCCAAGCAACTTTGGGTCCCAAAAGCACTTGTATCACATATACAAGGACCAAAGCTAGCTTGGGTGCCTAAAGTCAAGAACACGTGACCGTCCACGAGGAGACTTCAAGAGGGGACCTCCACCATCAAAGAAAATCTACCAAGGACCTCTTGAAGAAAGTTGAGAATGGGAGCCCAACGCGGATATGGACGGTAACCCTATTGTCAAATCAAATTACCATTCCATAAATAGTCTATTGCTATATCTTTCCGCATCTAGGCCCCATGTCATGTTAAATGAATGCTTGTATGATTATGTGCCTCTCCTTTGTGACAATGAAAGTGCGGTTAAGATAGCTAAAAACCCCATTCCCGCACTTGATGAGAAACCTTTTCTAGGCTTAGAAATTAAATGTGCTAGATGCATCTAACGTCATGTAAGTTGCCATGTTCATGTAAGGATGCATATCATATAGGTCTTGTCTAACTCCCAAAGGATAGGGGTGAGCTAGAAATAGTTTTCCCTGAGGAAGCCTTTGGAAGGTTCAAACTTGGCAAGATAGATTTATTTTATGCCTTGCATGATCCCTGCCATATAAACTTGCACTCATTTAATCTCTTGCATTATAATATTGTTTGGCATTGCATAACGGTAGATTGTCACAAAGGGGAACCCACCTCATGAGAAGGAGACTTGTTTGAAATGCAATATCTCAACTCATATAAGGTGGAAAGAACAAAATGTTAGGTACGTTAATGCCTAGAGGATCATGCTTCAAAGAGATAGAAGTCTTCATACTCTACCTCACAAAGCATGGGCCTTACATTTTATTTGGATATTTTCCTCCATTTTTCTTGGTGTTCCATTTGAGTTAAGGTCTAGCCAAGCTATTGGCATATTAGCTTCTTGAGGGGTAAGGGGTTGCCCAAAAAGTACTAAGACATGTGTTTCTCCTCAATTGTTTGTTCGGTCAAAGGACATATATGGGATGTTTTCGTTCTGTTGTCATCGGATTATCCGATGCCTATGTCAATCCCTCATCGGTCAAATAGGTGTTCAATCTTCAAGCCCAATTCTGTCTGAATTTCAAAATGATCCGACGCGTTCATTCCGAAAAACATCGGTCCATCCGATGTTCACTCTTCTGGAGCTGTGGTCAATTCAACCGATGTTTACTCCCTCTAACGTCGGATCATCCGGTGTCAACATTCCTCTTTTGAACACCCTTACTGTGCCGTTCGACCGATGACCCAAACCCTAAACATCGGTCCATCCGATGTCAACAGCAATTTTTGAATACCCTTACTGTGGAATTCGACCGTTGTGCACTTCACTTATCATCGGACCATCCGGTGTTAAATTTTCGGCTAGGGTTTGGGGTCCACTATTTAAATCCGCGCGCCGCCGCCTCCTTCTTTCTCCCCGACGCCATCGCCCTCCCGTGCCTTCGCCACCGCCTCTCGCCCACCTCGCCGCAGCCAACCGCGCCGCCACCTGCAGCGCCGCCGCCAGCCGCCGCCGCCATCCCCTGCTCGCAGCGCTGCAGCCGCCGCCGCCCCCCCCCCCCCCCCCCGGGCGCCGCCGCCGCCGTCCCCGGCTGCCACCACTCGCACCACCGCGCCCAAGCACCGTCGCCGTCACTCACCACTGCCGGCGACGATCTTGTTCCAGCAGACACCGGCGTCCGTGGTAAGCGCTCCACTTCCTCCAGCTCCACCGGCACCTCCAGTACCGGCTTCCTCTCCTCCAGCACCGGCAGCGGATCCTCCAGCTCCCGCCGCCCCGACAGCTCCTACGACCGGCGACTCCAGCTCCGACGACTGCGACGGTTCTCAGTTCGTCCTCGCGCCCAGCTCTCAGGGTCTATAGGCGTTCTGATCCCTTTTTGGTGTCTTGATGCCAAAGGGGGAGAAGATGTAGAAGAGTCAGGGGGAGTGGTAGTCTCAGGGGGAGTGTGTGTGTGTGCGGGGGAGAGTGTGTGTGTGTGCGTATCCTTTGTGTGCGTATCCTTTGTATTCATGCTTGAGTACTCTTTTGTAATTTTAATTAAGCACTCTTTCACTTGTCTCATTTGTTTATGATTTTAATCAATTGAGCTTTTCGCACCACAAATTTCTTTTGCGTTTTTACAAACTTAATGTATCCTATGTTGTATTCATTGCATATATTCTTGAGTATTATCATCAAATTCATTAATGCGCTTTCAATTATTGTGTTGTCATCAATCACCAAAAAGGGGGAGATTGAAAGCATCTAGGCCCCATGAGGTACGGTTTCGGTGATTAATGACAACCATTCGATATTACTAATGAATTTGTGAATGCATGGTCTCAATAACACTCAATCAAATGAAATCAAAATTACATTGGAGACCCATATAAAATCAACAAATGAGATCAAATCAAATCATATGAAGACAGGAAGTGAAAGCTCTAACTTGATATCACTCAATGCTTGAAGACAATCAAAACAACATTTCAAACAAGTGTCAAAGAGGTCACAAGTTCAAATTCCAAAAGAACAACTCAAAACAACTCGAAGTCAACAAGTTGAACACATCGGATCATCCGATGGTCTTTTAGTTGACACACATCGGTCGAGTTGGTTCAACTGAAGAAGAAGACCTCAGACAAATGCACTCACCGGATCATCCGATGTGAGTGGCTCAGTGACATCGGTCCATCATCACAGATTGCAATACCATTGGACCAAGTGAAGCACCGTATCATCCGATGTGCAGATTTACACACATCGGTCAATCACTCCAGTGAGCCTCAAGATCAAGCAAAATTCTGGAGGAAGAGCCACCGGATCATCCGATGAGAAGACAGATCAACATCGGTCTAACAACGGTCATATCTGACACAGTGACATCAGCTAATTTGGCTTTGACCGATGTTAACTGAAGGGGAGACATCGGATCATCCGGTGTTCGCAGAGAAGTGATGTCAGCCTACTTTTCCAACGGCTATCTCGTGGAGGCTGGCTATTTATACCCCTTCAACCTGTCAAATCGAAAAGACAAAAAGCCCAGACATACTCTACACATCCTAGAGCATTCAAGCAATAGAGCTACCACTTTCACATCATTTGTTCATCATTTGTACACCAAGAGATAGGCTAGAACTAGCTAGAGATAGTGCTTGGGTGCCTCCATTCTTGGTGATTGGAGTCTCTAGTGTAGTGAGAGCCCTAGGGGAGTGTCCCTTGGTGTGTGTGACTTCCGGAGCTTGCCAAGAAGATTGTGGAAGCCCGGAGGATCCCAAAGTGTACAAGGCTTGAGCTCCACCTTGCCGAGGTTGGCGAACGGAGAAGAATAGTGAAGAAGCCCCTTGTCTCGGTGACTTGGGAGTGGCAAAACCCTTCGGTGGGTGCCACAACGTGGATGTAGGAAGATCCTTGTGATCTTACCGAACCACGGGATAAACTCCGTGTCCCTTGAGCGTTTGCATCCCTCTCCCTTTTTACTCTTATGCAATCTTCATTCCGCAACTTCAATTTATATTGATTGCATAGTTTAATTGCATAGGGAATTGGGCTTTAGGTTGTTAATCTTAATTGCTTTAAAATTTGAAAGAAAGCCCAATTCACCCCCCCTCTTGGGCGTTTCGATCCTTACAGAAGTCCTCATACTTCTTGGTGACGGCCTCTGTGATGGGTTCTCCAGTTCGCACCAGATCAAACTGGCGCATCAACCTCTCCGCAGCACGCTGAGCTACAGGGACGTTGGGGAGGTTCACCGTCCGCGCACTGCGGCGCGAAGGTTGCGGCAGCACAGGGCGGCTGTGCGGGGCCACGTTCAGCCGGGCTGGTTGTTGTGGGGGCAGGATACTTGGAGGAGGGGTTTGGAACATGGAGGAGCATAATTTTTCTAAGGCAGTCGGAGCTGGGTTCACCGCTGCATGAGTCCCTGGTGAAGGGTCTTCTGGATCATCCATGAGATTTACGCCAGGAGCAGCATGTGGGCTGGTCAGATGAGGGGGCTGCACCTGGTTGGAATGTGGCACTGCATCACATAACGCCAGCGGGCGAGGTGGCTCCACCAAATGGACTGTAGATTCCAGGGACATTGGATCAAAGGAGGACAGGGCCATAGGCTGAACATCCCTGCCCTCACCAGACAACAGTACCACCAGCGGATCGGTAGACAGGCGTTCTGAAGCCAACGGTGCATGGGGTTGGTCCATACCAGAGGGTGGCTGAATGTCAGGGCAGCGCCTAACAGGCGACAGGGAGCGGCGGCGCTCCTATCCTTCGTTGTCGCGCCTCTGGGGGTCGCGACGACGGGTGCGCACTGGCGAGAAGGAGGTTGAACGGCCTCGGGTTGGCTGCCCCATTGGCTGGTCATAGCAGTGACGACGCTGGCTTCCTTGGTGTCGACTATATTTAAATATGAATAGTGGATAGGTCATTACTATATTTAATTTTTACCAAAATAAAGTTCAACTCATGTAACAGGTTTAGATACGAGAAATAAAAACAAATACAAAATTACATTTTCCTAGAGTTTTTTGTTGTTGTTTCTGCTTCTCATGGTATACACGGTTAAACTTCATGGAGCCAAATTTATTTTGAGAGCCTTTTGTAACTATTGGTATAAAATTACCCCTTCCCCGCCCGCCCACCGAAAAAGAAGAAAATCGAAGTACCGATGCAAAATTTATGCCTTGTTGCCACGTGCCCCAGTGAAAGGCGGCTACTTATTTTCAAATTTTCTGAGATGTTTCAGATATTTTTACATCAGCACATGATGAAATACTGTACTTCTAAAAAGTTTTATGTACTCTCTTCAGTTGTTGCATGCATCTGGAGCTGTAAGGCCGGCCCAGGTCGACGACATAGTACGGCGTCTGATACTCCCTCCTTCCCTAATTAATTGTCGTTAAGACAAATGTTTTAGTTTAATTTTAAATTAAAAAATTGTCCTAACGACAATTAATTAGGGAAAGAGGGAGTATACAGAAAGCCCAGACTTTCTTGGGCCTCTCACTCTGATTCGCAGCTATGCATGGCTGGACCGCTGATGCTACAGGACTACAAAAGCCTGCTACGTACGGGTAGCTCGCATGCAGCTGCACAGCCTTGCAGTGGGAGTGACAAGAGACGGAGAGCCGGAGACGCTACGGCACGGCGCGGTAGAAGAACAAGAACTAGTAATCGCCGCCAGCCGGCCAACACGTGCGCGCGGCCCCTCGTCGCCGGGGGAGCCACGAGCTGCCACACACACGAGGAGCCGGCAGCGCTGGCCGTACCGTACGAGGAGCCGGAGCCCACGCTCTGCTGCTTGGCTCTGACTGCACGTGGGGCCTCGGGAAAAGCGGTCACTCCTCGTCTCCGATGACCGACACAAAGGACGGCGGCCCACGCGAGCCTGCCGCCGCCGCGGACCCGCCCTTGGTCAAGCACGCAGACGGTCAAACGCGCTCAGTGAGAGCCGCAAACAGGGGACTGCATGCGGCCGCCCGCCACAGTGGACTCGGCATCATCTACTGGCATGCATGCATGTGCAAATTTATGCTATGCCATTAATCTTTTCGTGGAAAAAATTGAACTCCGCAACATCAGCCATGCCAGTGCGCTACCCTATAGGCATTGCAATAACCTGCTCCCTTTGACACTCTACTACTTGCTTAGTACTCCCTCCGTCTCGAAAAGCTTGTCGTTTTGTAGTTCATTTTTTGAACTACAAAACGACAAGCTTTCTGAGACGAAGGGAGTACGGTCTAACTGAATCACACGGTAGGATCTAAGTAGCTCTTCCTTGCCGGCTACATATTTCACCCTCTGGCGCAATGCAGTAACTTTACGGTAACACTAATAAATAGGTGTCCGAAACTTACGGAAATCTCATGGACACTTTTAGCCATCAATCTCGCTTTGAGATTCGTGCAGGGTCAATTTTATATTCTCCCTCAACCTATTCTCCCAACCCAGTCTTCTCTTCGATCCCGATCCGAGCAGGCTAGCGCAATCCGTGTGTAGTTTTTTTACACTTTTCTAAAGGAAACAAGACCACACCATTTTTATCCTAAATTGCATCAATTTATTGTTAGCTTGGAGTTATCTTTTAGAGTCAAATCATTCTCGAAAAATAACAAATTTCAATTTCTCCAAAACTATCTCAAAGTTTGCGCTATAATCTTAGTAGCCAATGTGTTTGATTTTTTGCATGACCTCTTCAACTGAGTCTAAACTTTCGCTATGCCAGTTAAGAATAATTATTTACTAAGGTTAAGCACTGAAGAAGTACCAGAATATATATTTAGCTTATATTATTTTCATTCGGGTTGTGCAGGATTTGGGTCCGTCGAATGTTTTCGATCAATCGTGTTTGGAGCAAAGGAATAAACTTTTATCAAGTGCATTCTTTTGTCCAAATTCTATAGGAATTTTACAATGAGGTTAAACCTCAACACCTCATGTTTTACTAAGTTCAATGCAATCTCTCTATGTTTTGAATCGAAATGGAAGGTGCTCCGCCTTTGCATCGAAGAGAGAAAAGAGACAAACATTGTTCATATTAATAGATACAAAGACTCAGGGCAGGCTAGATTGCCCAAAGAGAAAATGAAATAAAGAAAAGAAATACACAAGAGACATAGCCAACACTCTCCAAAAGAGAGCAGTAACATCACTCTCAGACATCATTCATCAGAATATCTCTTTGTTTTTCCTCTCCATCTACTCACTCTTGTATCCTCCACATATATCACGCCAACCATTCAGATGCAACATGTCCACTATTTAGATGTGTTTCAAACCCTATGGGCACCTACAATTTGTAACATCTCCTTTCTGCATTTTTCTTTAGTGCCAAATTAGAGACCCTTATATTATGAATTTAGCAAATTACGACCTTAGCATATTGGAATATTTTATTACTAAATATTATCTTGTACTAGTGTACCTTACATACATATACAATTCAGCCATTGGGGAAAACACAATGCTCCTTTCAGAAATATAATAACATGTTGACGAGAGGGATGTGATAGTTGTTCATCGAATTATTACCTTTTGGGTAAAGTAGGAGTTAGTAAGAAAAGGTGTTACGAAATTAATTGATTTGTAATGTTTGTTTATATATTCTTGTTGCAAACATCAGTAGCAATATACTTTGGCATATAAAGTTTTTGCATACAATACTTCTTATATATCAATACTTCCCTAACAATATATCAGTGATAGATCCAATAATGTTCAACTAAATCACATGAGGGCTATAGGATAAAGAATACTCTTATAATAAATACAAACTTGACATGCTTGCATATTTAGTGATTGAATGCGCCGCTTAAGGTATATTGTTAGTTTGTGTATCATGTCGTTATAAATTGCAAATTAGGTGACCTAATTTTAGACATACGATTCATGCACATTAAAACTGCACGTCTTAAAGCTAAATTGTGCATGCTTCCAAATATTTGCCATATTAGACATATGGAATGGTCAGTCCAGCATATAAATAAGTTAGGAATTTTTTCATATAACTTTCACAACATGTCATGTTCAAGCATGTTCCACAGATTTGGAAATTTCAAATAATGTTTCATTGTATCCCTACATAATGCATAACTTCTGCTCCTATATATGAGTACACAAATGAGTGTCATGGTCATATTATAGCTAGTCAATGGTACACAAATGAGTGTAATGGTCTAACAATATATAGGCAACAGAATGACACTACTATAAGACCATCTTGTGTTTTCTATTGATAAAAGCAGAGTCATGACAACAATATGTACGGGGCTGGGGGACTATATATATATTTAACTATGAGAACTTGTATCAATATATGTCAATGTCATTTATGGAAAATGCTAATGTAAGAAAACTAGAGAACCGTGAACTAGGTCAAACAAGATATTGTATACAGTAGTCGGGTCAGCAATGATTGAGCACATAAAATTAAGACTGCCTGGATATGATTAACATTGTTCAGTTTACATATCGAGATTGAAGCGGTTATTATGAATGAACAAAGAAGCTAACATAGCCTCTGAGTTCCGGACCAACAAATGCGAAGCTTTGCACTATATACACATAACAAGGAATCTAACAATGTTTATCATCACTAATCTAGTTAAAATGCTCATAAAATTTCATCATCTTACCATTTTACTAGGTAGCCTAAGAGGTAATTTCCTTATCATCTCAATACAGAGATACCAGGTACCAGGACTGATTCTCGCATGAAATTAGGAACTGAGAAAGTGAGACCACGCAAACAATGAAACGCAATGTTAAAATGCTAAATAGCAATGACCAATCAAATGCAATTTGAGAAGAGAGCTGTAGATAAATTGAAAAGCGCACAGTAAACCAACATGTGCACATCTCCGTATTTGGCGACACCCTTCTACACGAATTAAGTACCACATCAACGTGTTAGAGATTCTACACTATTCGGTCGTGAATTTGATCTCCTGACTCAGGCCCCTGGGTCGTCACTGCTGCTGACGACCACGGCGAACAGGCCGGCCGGCAGACCGACCAGTGGCACGCGAGCGCGAGAAGAACTGTTACGCATAGTGCATGCATACTGTTCACCGTAGCAGCAGCTCGTAGTACGATATGCACGGCACCAATGCAAGCGACGGACTGGACGGGAGACCAATGGCGAACAATAGTACCAGCCGGCCCGTCCTTCGCTCCGTTTCGTGTAAGCGTCGTCGGCACACAGAACGATGGATGACCGTGTGCTCTCGAGCCTCGCCGCCACAGTGCGCGTGCACTGCTCACTGGTGGTACACAGCACACAGCAGCCGCTAGAGGTGTGTGATCGAGCACACGCACCAGAAAAAGGAAGCGACACAGGAATCAGAACAAGAAAGAAACCCCAAGCAATGCGTCAAAAACTCAAAATGTGTACGTCGTCCTCGATTGAACTTGGCATGAACACATGGTGCGGCAGACCCGCCAAGAACAGCAGCTAGCAACCAAGAAGAGAGAAGAGAGCTGGGCCGGGAGTGGAGCGTATACCAATAGCCATGCCCCTGTCTCCACCCCACTATCTGAATGAAAGGCGGGGTCACACTGTATATATACGTATATATACGATCGGTGTACAACTATACACGCCGATCACCATATACAGAAGAGCGTTGAAAAGTATGGTGGGCACATAAGCATTCATAAATTCATTCATCTCCCTTAATTATACCAGCAAATTAAGTTGACAAGAAAAAATAAGAGGGAGTGGTAGCTAGGAATTAAAGCTCTAATAGAAAGCTGGAGCTAGATAACAATGTAACACAAGATCGGCGGCGTCTGATCGGAGGAGCCACGCAGAATCGTAAACCATGCATGCATGCAATTGATCAAAACATACATAAAATATGCTCAGTCCGGCATACCAAATGGACGGCGCGCGTACTTGCCCTCATCAGCATGCCGCGCCGGCCGTAGGCGGCGGCGGCGGGTGGTGGTGAGGGTGGCCTCCCCCGGCGCCGCTGGTGTCGGCGGGAGCCGGCTTCTTGCGCTTCTTCTTCTCGTAGCTGACGCCGCGCGCGCGGGCCTGGTGCTCGCGGACCTCGCGGAGAAAGAGGCGCACCGCCCGGGCGGCGAAGGGGTTGGACTCCGGCCGGCCGCCGTTCTCCTCGAAGGCGGCGCGGAGGCGGCCCACGAGCGCGTCGAGGCTGCCCCACGCCTGGCGCAGCGGGCAGGGGCACGGCGCCGGCGGGTTCGGGTGGCCGTAGAAGGGGCAGACCGCCGTGTGCACCTTGGTCTTGCCGAACTGGTCCAGGTACCGCAGGAACTCCAGCACGTGCGCGCCGCTGCACTGCGCCAGGTTCAGCGGCGGTCGGTGGTTCCGAAGGTACTGCCCGAACGTGTTCCAGTCCCGCCGCTTCTGCGCCTCGTACCGGCTAGGCGTCTGCGGCGTGCCGCCGCCGGCCGACGACGAGGACCCGCTGCCTGATCCACCGGCTCCGCTGCCTTCACCTCCGCCGCCCGGGCTCTCTGGGGGGTTCGGGGACAGGTCCATCAATCTGCCATCCAAGAATCAGGTTCAAACACATGAATAATGATCTTGAAGCCGATGATTACATGCACGTATTTCGGGATCTATCCTGCTCTCTTCTTTGCTGGTCGAGCTGTCGTGCGTGTGAAAGCGATGGATCTTTTCTAAAGAAATGGATACTTACAAGAAATATTTTTTCTTTAGATACACGAGCAGATAAGAAACCGTTCGTATATGTTTATGCGGTAAGGCAAATTTATACAGGTGGGGATCGAATTCTCTTTGCCTGGAAACACCAAGGTACATGCTCATCACTACCTTTCGTGACGATGGCGGCTGCCCCTGCTTGTTGTTGCGGCCGGCGGGGACCCTGTCGGCGCGGCGGAGAAGATTCAGGCAGCACGAGGATCTCTAGTTGGAGCAGCAGAATTCAAGCAGGCCTCTATAATCTGCCGACGATGATGGAAAGCGTGGACACATATATGATTTATAGTGAGGATGATGTGATTATAAAAGAGATAAAGAAAAGATAAAATGAGCTACCAACAACTAGCAACGACCCTTGAGCAGGCAGGTGTTTCTTCTGCCACTTACCTTGCTCACCTGTAGTGATAGTCTGGTTCCTGGCTGCTGTTTATTGTTCTCCATTCATAGGCCCATTGATCTGAAGCCAAGCTCTAGCTAGGAATGGGGAGAAAATGCAGCCACTATTTTTAGGAGGGGAGCGCAGGGGAGTGGCGGATGGATTGTTTGGCCTGAAAAGGTGAGATCTATGAAGCGCGAGATGCAACAGGCAGGGTGAACAGTTTGAGAGAGAGAGAGGCGCAGAAGCGGTACTGTTTAGGGCTTTTAGGTGAAAGGGAGGACACGAACACTATAGGGTGAGAGATGACATGACTGAAGATAAAATAAATATATTTTGCCCGTACCTTGCTTGAGCGATGGTGGGGGTGGGTGAAAGCGAGGGCACCTATGGCGCGCCATGGCTCAGCTAGTCAGCTCTCAGGCACCTCGCCTCCATTGGCATGTATAGCCCCATCAGGCCGGACGTCCAGGCTCCACTAGAAGCCGCAGGATGACAAATGGACAGTGTGGATCTGCTCGTGGAAGAGTCCAAGGCGCGCATATCGATCCATCATGAAAGCACAAGACATCTGAGGCGTTGTTCAAGCATCCGACGGACGACGTGCAAGGAGGTGGGCCCCTGACGTGTCCGACGAAAGACGACGGCCAGGGCCCACTAGCCAGGGAGCCCGTTGGACCCCGTATTGTTTCAGCCTACTTTTTTACTTGTCCATGTGAAACGACAAGTGGAAAACGCTGCCCGAGAGCGTACTACTCTGGGGTGAAATGTGTGCTTCAGCATAAAACCGATGGACACCTACATGCCATTGCTCGCTATATAAAAGAACTCTTCTCTTGGTTAGGGATCCATTGGCGCCATTTTCGACACTACTACGGCTTCAATCTTAAATTCTGGATCAACATGGGACAAAGATCAGGGGCTGCTTTATATTTTAATTAGTTGCCACAGACAATCACGCAAAAGTATTGTTTCATCTTAAGGAATGGATCATGATCGTGCATGTCGTCTCTTTTTATCGCTAATAACTGAATTTAAAGTTTCAAGAAATAACGACATATGAAACATCGTTTGAGATGGATTGAACAGATCTAATGGGGGGCTCAAGCGACACCGGTATATAGCGGCCGGGATAATAAGAAGGGTTGACTATAATCTGAAAAAGACAGAGAAATATCAAACTTAACATCAAAAAAGTCTGTGAAGCAAGACATGAAGCTTTAGAATATCGTGAAAGAGTTAACCATAGATAGGAGAATATGAAAACTAGCAATTTACATGTCAGAACCTTGATCTTCAGTCCTGCCTTTTTATCCTCTTCCATTTGATTTTACTTCCGCTTTTCCTCTCCCTTTTTCTCTTTTTCGTTTCAGTCTTCCTTTTGTTTTTGTATTTTTATTTTGGATCTTGTCGGTTTCATCTATAATATATATCCAACATGCTTGGAACTAAAAGACTTTGTAGTAGTAGCTGAAGTTAAAGTTGGTCTAAATAAAAATATGACCATGTGTATGTAAATTAATTAGATACTGTAGAAGAATAAGAACAGTTTTTCTGTGTGTACTCTTGCAATAAAATCACGAGAAAGAAGTAAAGGGGCATACAAGAGATCCACAATAATTTTGTGATGCAGATATATTACTGCAAAAAATGAAAATGATTACACACAAAAATAATAAATTAATAGGTAAGCCTAAACTTGTATGATATATAAAATATAAACGACTTAATGGATGATTCGCACTCTAGACATTGCTCAAGATATAAAATGGTAGACGAAATAAATCATTGAGCCTATACAGAGACTCGTTGCTCAAGTTCCTCATGACAGCCGTGACAGACATCAATATTCCATAATTTGGCCTAAAAATTAAACTAGAATAATTTTATCAAGTAAATAAACAAGTTTTTTTTTGTCTTTGAAAAAGTATATATGTGCACAAGTATACGCGTGCACAAAACCATACAAAGAAATTATTATTTTTTCCCACCTATTTCTGTCTATATATCCAATAACACCAATGATCTCTCTAGGGGTCCATAGTTATGGCCCACCTCTAATCTCAGCAACAAACAGTTAACCTAGAATTTCCATTTGGGGAACATCACATGTGGATGCAAATAAAGCCCACCATTCGCCTAGCTACACACATAATGTTATTGGTTGCAAATAAACCCTACCACGTGAGAATTTAGGGTACCAAGTTCAGGTGGATCTTGAAATTTGTTTGTTCATATTTAAAAGTTTGTTTGTTCATTTTTGAACTACAAAGCGACAAACTTTTGAGCATGGAGAGGAAATAGTTACTAATTCATCATTTGAAAGGTCGCTTTTTTTTCCTATTTTTTATTTAGATTTCACTTTTTTATAAGCTGCTTCCAGAGTTATCTACATTTTTCTTGAAGCATGCATGCATGTCGACAAGCGGGACAAAAACAGTGAAAATCACTGTTATTATTAACTGTTGGTCAATGATCAACTAGTACGAGCATCCATATGACATATATATGCTACATGGTGCCTGGAATTCATGATTGTGCCCCCAAATCAGCGAATTTCTTTTGAAATGGCTTACGGATATTTTTTTTGAAAGCCTGCTAGTCCGAGTGGCTAGCGGCACTGATTTAAGAAGAGGTGGACACCCCGGAGCGAACAGCGTTCGAACCCGGGCGGGCGCAGCTCGTCCCCAGACGCGCTGGCCACTCGAGCCCCCCGCTCGATCCCAATGGCTTACAGATATAACCAATCCACACTAGGACTGTTGGAACATCAGTTGTAAACTGAGGAAAAACAACAACAAAAAAGGCTCAACCCAACTAGAAAAAGAACAAGCTTAAGCTTATTCATATTTGAACCGAGAAAGGTTTCCTTGCAAGAGACGGAGAGAGGGGGCCGTCGTTTCTCGTTTGTGTGTATGTTGAAAACCGGAGATAATATGTGATTATTACAGCAGGTACAGCATGTTACCTAAAAGGAATATAGAGTACAGACTCAGACTTCTCGCTTTAGGAATATCCTGTTAATTCTAAGAATTATTGGAGTTCTTAACAACCGGTAAAAGCTGGAGCAGTCTGCTGGAGTTTTTCATGGTTCAATGCAGTGTCATAGTCACCCAGTACGGATTCCTCCCAGTTTTTCAGAGCAAGGACTATGCAGTATATGATGTAGGAAAAAGGACGCCGACCGGCCAGGTCTATCGGTTCATGTCTGTGTACTTAACGGTGGACAAAACATCACTGTTTGCCTCAATTTTATTACTAGTACTGTACAAAAAAGCCAACTCATGTCCAAGATTCATCCAGGATATATACCTTGTTTCTTGTTCTATTTTAGACCACATTAGATTAATTTGTCCTGTAGTGTGATTCTTGCCAAGTTCTTTTCTTTCACATGCTTGCAGTACTAGCTTGGGGCATGTACTCGTGCGTAGGTGTTCCACTCACTGCAGCTGCAAGCAGTCGTACCAAAGATTCTATGCAAGTGGCATCGGTTTCCTATCTCCAGATAAAAGGTTTGTATGCAGATAGGATTGTGATGCATTCATACAAGTAGCAGATCAAGGACTAGCTTCGTTTGAAGCAAAGACCGAGATTCTCTTTCTTGCTTGTTCGTTCTTCTGAGATGATGTTTTACAGCTTACTCATTTCGTACTCCTGTTGTTATCTTCTTGATTTTCAACAAATCACGGGACCAGTAGCTATAAAATGCACTACAGGAAATCTGATGGTTTGCTACTGCCAAAATAATTTTCAACAATAATACAGTTCTATAGTGCATATTGTCATCTAGCATTATGCAGATGTTCTCGGAGATGGAAAACATCTTCTGAAACAATGAAAGGGGACACAATATTATATGGACCACAACTTTTTCCGGGCAATTGTCTCTCTTTTTGGCATGCATTGCATGCCTGAGTGGCTGAGTCCATATATTTTTTTAGCACGATAAATTCACCACCATTTCATAGGAAACAGAGATCTAAAGTACAAGAAATAATCAGCTAGTACCTTGTGAATTTTGGAGAAACTTAATTAGCTTACAGTCATGCAGTGGGGCCCTCAGTTAAATGACCGACATTTGTGTATGTCTTTCGATCAGTGCACTTCTGGAACAGAGGAGAGAAGCGGCGGGCAGGGATTTGACTTGTGAAGTCCACTGACAAAACAGCAAGCTTGTCGTCGGTCCCTACCTAAATTGATTTCCTCCAAGTGCGCGTGTCGATCATTGGAGCGTTTTGTGCCGAGCCAGAGGGGAGGGTCAAGCTCACATGAAGTTGCCGCGTCTTGGATATCATTTTCTCGTGGAGTTGCTACACCCTGAGGCTCCTTTGCATTGAAAGAATAATAAAAGAATTTTGAAGGATAGAATTTGTAAAGGATTTTTTTCTACATGACCATTTGGCTCACAGGAAAAACAAATGGTAGTTTCCATAGAAATGAATTCATTTGCTAAATTTTGTAGCAAACCTAACATGAGCTTGGACCTCTTTTTTCTTTTCTGCCTCATATTACAGGTTCTCTTGTTTTTCCTATGATGTTGTCAAAGGGCTTCTCATCTCAATTTTTATATTTTCAATTCTTATAGGACTGCAAAGACATACAATTTCAATTCTTATGTTTTTTCTATTCCTGTGTTTTTCAATTCCTTCAATCCAAATGGACCTTGAGTGGAGTACACCAAAAGAAAATAATATCTTTTTTAGTTTTACGGTTCCTGAAGTACTCCATAAATTACTATATTCGATCACCACTACTAAAAGTCTTAGCCCTTACAGAAGATAAGAGAATCGTATGTTCTTGGGATTTTTGTATGGTTCACCAAATATTATAATCGAACGCCATTACCTAAAAAACTGCACTGGCTAGATCACTAGGACATACACTGATAGACAGGCATAGGAATCTTGCAAGGGCCAGCTAAGTGCTATGGAACAAACGAAAGAATGCAGTCAGTGAATTGTTCCATACGAAAGAATGCAAGACAAACTTCATTATTGGTGCCAAGAACATTGCCACAATCGCGTTGGGCCATCCCATGTGCCACTTGACCAGATTTCATGAAAATTTTGAAAAAACTGAATCTACCCACACACACACCCTGTTCATCACATCACTAACAAAAGATTCTCCACCAAAGTTGCACAGATGACTCCAGTACTTTGACCGCTGTGTACAAATGTTTGACAAGAAACAATAACGCCCCCCCCCCCCCCTACAAATATATATGAAATCATTTTTTCCCTATCTTTGCTACCGGGTCAATAGAAACCCATGTTTTAGTGAATAATTTTTGTTTCTTCTTGATTGCAAACTATAAAAATTTTAGTTTAGCTCAGAGGGTTTTGCTTCGCGAGTTAGGTGATACGTAGATTGGTTTGCTTGATGTAAAAGAGATATATGATGTTAACATGCTAATGCAAATTTATAACCATCTGATCTATCACCAAACACTAAGATTACGGAGGATGATGTGCAATCCAACTGCATGAATGTTCTTGAAGAATAACCCATACATTTTCTTTAATACATAATCCGAACACCATGAGCAGGAACACTGCCAATTCATTAAGAAGGAGTGTGGCTATCAGGGATCGATCTCTGACGGCACAGACGGAAAACTGAACCGCGTTGGCCAACTGGGCCGGAGCCTGTTCCCAACCCATGCATTTATGTCATTCTTGCACCTACATCTGTTCTAATCTTAACATTGGTTATATAGGTCAAATGATCACAAATGGGTATTAACACCGAGGATAAACAATAAATATTTGTCAAACAAAGTTGCCAAATTTAAACTAAACCTTAATCGATCGGGTGCAGGGGAAGAAAACGAGAGAAGGCATGCAATTCAAGAGGGTGCAGAATTTGATGCGAAAGTTAAGCTGAAGTTGACCAATAATAATTGTTCCGCGTGACAAAATGTCGAGAATAAAATTGTGTCTCATAAATGAGCATCTCTCTCTTCAAAATCATAGTGTTTTATTTATGAGCGAGCAGATTCTCCTTATATGCAATAAAGGGAAATTAAACTTGACAGTCTAAAAGAATCACCTCCTCACTCCCAACGTGTGCGCCGTTGCAATGCCGCTAACTGATTAAGCGTTAAAGATATGATGAAGATTAAGATAAACCGCGTGTATGGAAGATCAAGGAAAGCTGATTATTACTGGGGGTATCGCTGGATATCTCCCAAAATTGTGCTAGATGTTATCTCCGTAAAATCCATAGTCATATTTAACCTTTTATTTTCGGAAGACCCATATTTAACTTAACACCGTCAAACCGACCCCGTGCAAATGAAGCACGACATGGTTGCATCTGATGAAAGTAAGTTGGAATTCCTAGCTGCATTTACAAAAAGACCGAGCAATCACAGATTATATTACTACTGAATGTCTGAATTATTACCATCTGTCGGCGAGCTTTTTGGAGCTGAGAGTAACACTGCACTGCTACTGGTTGTAAAGCCCTAAAATATGCTGGTGTACGGACATCGACCCAGAGGCCTTTTATCGAGGGCATCGTCAAGCCTTGCCGCAGCTGCTGCTCCGACATCAGTCTCGAGCTCGTGATCTCAACGTACCCTGACGAACTAAGATTACGAGTTCGGGGAAAAGTTATAGAATAACATCCTCCCCTGCCAATAGGACCTCATCACGAGAGGCTCCGTGACAGCTAGTAGCTGATCAAGCCGCCTATTACTGTACTCCATATGCTTGCTGCACATGTGCAGCAGCTGATGGCCTGGGGAAGATGATGACGTATCCATGCCGCCTACCCCACGCGCATGCGCAGAGAAACCCGTACCAATTTTAAAAAAGCGCTTTGCTTTGTTGTTCGTTGAGCTCATTTCTGCTGTTACGTCTGTCTCCGTGCGTGGTAAACAAAAATAATTCTCTGATGCGCCCGTGATTCCATGGTCTTCTGGCGCTCTTCTGGTCACATTCCGAAGCAGTAATATTATACTGTTGTACCAAGCTGCTGCTGTAGTATCATGTTGTAAAGCGTCTCTTCTGTTATGTGTACGTAGATACTACTATCTAGCTAGCTAGTAGGCCGCACGGTTACAGGCGCACAGGTATCTGCGCGCTGTAGATGTCATCTTCCGGTTGCTTCTGCCTATGGAGAGAAACCGCATGCGCTTCACGCGGTCGATCTCGTGGCGTTCACGTCTTAGTTTATCCACACTTTTTTTTTCTAAACTCTAACGTATACTATATACACTATTTTCTTTCTACTTTTTAATGGATTACTCTAAATCATCTAAATTTACATCCGACACAACAAACTGCAGAGTCGTCAGAACGACACCATATAATCTGCAGCGAAGCCAGAAAACTTCGTGGGCCGCCTACGCCCACCCGTGGCCCGAGGCTGCTGCTAACTTCGCGAGCCACCTTCGGCCCATGCTATGGCACGACAGTTTCCTTGATTCGCTCCGGCTCATTCGCTAGCGGGCAAGATGCATCCCCCTCCTTGGCCCAATGGCGAACGGTGACTGGGCCTGGGCCTGGGCCTGGGGCCGACAAGGTGGGTTCGGGGACTGCTTTGCAGAGCGAATTGAAGATGGTGCTGGATTTTTTTTTCTTCGGAAATCCTAGTTTGCATATGCTTGAAGTGCCAGATTTTCAGGCGACCATGGCCTGTGGGCTTTGACGTTCGCGCGGGCACGAGGCACCAGCGGAGGTGAGAGAAGAGGATTAATTTTGTTGTTTTTTTAGTTATTAATCCGTAATTTGTAAAAGTTATATTAATTATAAAATAATTAAACAAATAATTTGTAATTAATTAATCTATATAATTAAGTATTAATGATTAATTATATGAATTAGTGGTTAATGATAGTTGTTAGCTACTCCCTCCGTCCCATAGCGTTTGACGTTTTAACTTTTTGGTTTTGTCCCAAAGGATTGTCGCGCTTTAACTGCCATCTGAGGAACTTATACTCCCAATCAAAGTCTTCCTTTAATGCGTTCCTTCAATGCCTTCATTACGTCCCTTCTACTGCTGTGAAAGCACCACCTCGCCAATGAAAAGATGGCCACCTCCCCAAAAATCCACAGCCAGCCAGTGCACGCTTGCTTTATTCACGTGGTCAAGTACGGCGTCAGCGCTTGGAATTCTCCACCGAAAATGTAACTTGTCGACCGTTGGAGTCGGCAGATCTCCTGACACTATGAAAGTGTTGGAGGAGTTTGTAGTTCGGTGTGGGCGCGCGGAGACTCAAGAAGGTGAATCACGATTGGGCTCGAGTGACACAGTGGTTTACGTGGTTCGGGTCGCCTGAGCGTAATACCCTACTCCACGGGTGTGTGTGTTGTATTAACTTGTGAGCTTCAGAGCGTTCGAGAGTTCTCTCTCCCGTGTATTGTCGGTTTGTCCTTTTATAGTACAAGGACAAACCGTTACAAGTCAGCCTGACCCGACATGTGGCCCTGGCGGTTACTAGTATTGATACACGAGATTAATTGTTGTTAATAACCCTGTAACGGCTCCGACAGTGCCGTTACAGGTGTTAAGATCGTCCGATTAAGTGTCATTAACGTGGAATAAATGATAATTAATCGGGTCTTGAAGTCCGCGGCTGTCCTTTGGAGATCCGGAGCCGTTACAATGTCTCCCGGGGGTTTGAAGTGGCCAGCTCCGACGTATGGACACGTGGCAGCTCCGGAGCTTGCTTGTGGGAAGCGGGAAGCTCCGGAGTGGCCTGGCACGTGTCAGGTCCGGAGCTTCTCTCGGTCAGGGGTTAAATCCGGAGGTGCCGTTTCAGTACCTAGCCCGGAGCTTCACCCTTGCGGGTAATAGCTCCGGTCTGACAGTACACGTGGCAACCTAGGGGTTAACCATGTTGGAGAAGCAGGTCCGGTTATGTCTGACAGGTGGGCCCCCGAGGGTCTTCAATTTGAGTAGATGTCCTTCCCTTGAGATTTTTGTAACCTCAGGGGGTGTATGGTTTTTAGGGTACCGACAGTGGCCCCCTGGACCTACCTCCGGGGAAGGCCAACGGGGTGAAGTCATTCCGCCGGAGGTGGGTCCACACTTGCGACTCTTGAACTGGGTCTTCAAGGGTCTTCGGAGGTGCCTTTGGCGGGGCTTTACGGTTAAGTCCCGATGCGTGGCGCACCTCAGGCGGCAGATAAGATCTTTGACGTGCGGATCTCTCGCAATTGAAGGTCGCCGGTTCCCGATACGAAAACCGTATCGGTTCCGCGCGCCTTGTCAGTCCGCCGCCTTTGGGTTTCCCGCCTCGTGATGACAACTGTTCGCCTGGGTAAGAATCTCGACTTGATCGTCAGTGTGGTCCCGGGCCCTCTTGTCATCGGCAGGGTTGAATTCTTGAGTAGTATCCTTGACTCTCCTGCAGTTTCCATCCAAGCGTTGCGAGGGCTTACTTAAGAAGGAAAGCGCACCGTCGGGAGTTCTTTACGCTTTCCATCTGTTCTTGCGCTCAAACTCCCAACTCGTGCTTTGCTCCTCTTCTCTTGCCTAGCTGTGCTGCGATGGAGTTGGGTCTGCGTGAGAGTCGTTTGAAGACGGAAAGCGATCTGAAGAAGGTCCGAGCCCTCATGGGGTGGTCTTCGGACTTCTTCAACCGTTCGGTCCGCGCCGGCGGAGAGCTTCCCTTTAAAAAGGAGCACTCCGGCGAGATGGTGTATTTTTCCTCGTACGCCATGGTGGGACTGATCCCACCGTTTTCTTCTTTCTTCTTGATGCTGCTGGACTTCTATGGTCTGCAGCTATACCACCTTGGCCCTCACTCCATTCTCCTTGTGTCCATCTTTGTCCACTTCTGCGAGATGTTGGTGGGCATCCCTCCCTGCATCGAGCTCTTCCGAACCTTCTTCACCGTCCAAACCACCGGCCGAAGCGACGAGTACCTTGGCTTCTACTACTTTGTGAAGCGCAAGAAGTGCCCGTTCAAGTACCTCCGGTCATTCCCTTCCGGGAAGTGGGATGACTGGAAGAAAGATTGGGTAGTCGTCCGGGTGGAGGAGCATGAGCGGTTGGAGTTGCCAGACGGTCTGCCCGGCATTGACACGTTGGTGTGGAGCGAAGTTCCGGTGCTGGCGGCAGCTTTCGACCCCGTCCTGACGAGGATCCGCCAATGTGTGGAGGGAGGATTGACTCCCCAGGCAGTGTTCTGCAACTTCCTGTCCAACAGGTGGGCGCCGCTGAAGAGGAGGGAGAAGCTCGCCTGGGCCCTCAACAGCGTGATGGACGAGGACCGGGTTGAGACCGGGTTGAAGTCCAGCATGGTGGGGAAGTCCTTGGAGTTTCACCTCAAGAAATTCCAGCACGACATCGATGTTGACGGAGAGTACTTGACTCCGCCGCCGGCTTTCCTCCCCCTGAACGTGGAAGTTGAGTTCAGCAGGGAGCTCCGGCGGAAGATGCCCGCGCTTGATGACCTTGGCGTCGTCGAGAGAAGATCAACCGCCCGGTTGGCGATCCCCGGGTTGTCCGAAGGCGGCTCCGCCCCTGTCTCTCAGCCAAGAGCTGAGGTCATCAGCAAGGGCAAGGAGCTGGCGGAAGAGCCGGAGAGCCGGAAGAGAAAGCTGCGACATGCTGACGGAAGGTCCGTCGGGCTTGCCACCTCCCCCCCAGTTCCCCGTCCTCAGGAAGGAAGATCCTCCGCCGCCGTGGCGGCTGTCCCCGTGGTGGGGTCTTTTAGGAGCGCTACTGTTCCGGCGGTGGGATCCTCCCGGAGTGCGACTGTCCCCGTGGTGGATCCCTCCGGAGGTTCCAGCTCCGGGCACGCGACCCCAGCACCAGAAGCGGTGAGGGCCTCCAGGTCCAGGAGTTCCTCTCGATCAAGGAGAGCTCCGACCCGGGAAACGCCCGCGGCTACGGCAAGTCCTGGGAGTCTTCCCGGAGCTCCTACGCCGACCGTGGCCAGCGCGGAACGTCCGGGAAAGAGGTTCCGCGCAAGTTGGTGCGTGAGCCTCCCAAGGTAATTTTTCTTGCTTACCTCGATTAGCTTTTAATTGTAGCATCTATTTGTTCAATTTCTTCGCTCTTTATCTGCAGCGTTCCCAAGAAGGGGAGTGAAGCTCCGCCCTCAGCTACAGTGTGTGAGGCTGCGGGGGCTTCTGCTCCAGCTTCGGTGCCGCCCCAAGCGGAGGCTGCGACAGCTCCGGCGCCGGCTGTCGTGGTCATGGACCTCGACTCGTCTCCAGAAGTTCCCGTGGTAGCGCCGGACTACGGGATTGAAGATGCGCCAGAGGCACCTGTTCCGGAGGTTGAAGCTCCGGGTCCTGGTGCTGCAGAAGTAGAAGCTCCGGCTGTTGAGTCGGAGGAAGTAGCGGTCCCGGCTTCGGAGCCGGAAAGTGCTGAAGCCCCGGCGGTTGAGCCGGAGGTAGCTGAAGCCCCGGCATGCGAACCGGAAGTTGAAGCAGTTCCGGTAGTTGAGCCGGTTACTTCCGAAACTCCGGTCGCAGAGCCGGTAATTATTGGAGCGCCGGCTGCAGAGCCGGTGATTGTGGAAGCGCCGGCCGCAGAGCCGGTGATTGCTGGAGCGCCGGCCGCAGAGCCGGTGGCTGAAGAGGTGAGGGAGCTTGAGCCTCCCTCAGAAGAAGTGTCCCGGCCGGAGCCAGTGGAGGCGACGACGTCGATGGTACCCGTGGCGGAGCCAGAGTGCCTGAACGAAGTCGCCGGCCCCCAGCCTGAGGGGGCAAATGAAGACTTGGTGGCG
Organism: Tuctoria greenei; assembly: GCA_036927565.1. NCBI lineage: Eukaryota > Viridiplantae > Streptophyta > Magnoliopsida > Poales > Poaceae > Tuctoria > Tuctoria greenei. The sequence continues at coordinate 128,826,893 of JAYESD010000012.1, forward strand.
GGACCTTCTTCGGTGGCGACTGAGGCCATCCCGGAGGAGTGCCCTAGTGCTTTGGAAGCTCGGGGTTCCACTCTTGTAGAGTGGGACCCAATTTTTATAAGTGAAGACCCGCTGGAACCAGCAGAAGAGACCCCGGCAGGTCCGGAGCCCATCTCTCTGTCGATGTCCATCGACAACGCCTGCTCCAGTCTACGTCAGGTCCAACTGGCCTTCTTCCACGACAGCAAAGCTCTTGAAGAGGAGCGCCAAACCCTTAGGAGGTGGCGTAATCGGCTCCACTTTGAGACTAAGCTGGCGCAGTCGAGGATTGCGGATGACAAGGAATGGATCAGGCGGGAGAAGGTCCGCCTGGAGTTCTGGGGTGAGCTGCTGGACGAGAGGGAGAGCATGACTCACGCCCTCGACGCTCAATCCCGGGAGTTCCATGACCAAGCTAAGGCTGCTAACGACGCGGCCAACGCTCGGTTCGATCAACTCGAGGCCATCAGCATCGCACTAATCAAGCGCTGAGAGGCACTTGAAGGAAGGGAAAGGCGGCTCGAGGATGAGGAGCAAAAACTCCTGGAGCTACGGGATGACGTCTTGCGACGGGAGGAAGAGCTCGCCGAGAAAACAGCTCTGGCGGACAAGGGCCTCGAGGAGCGCACTAAAAAATTGGAAGAGCGCTGCCTCGAGGAGGAAGAGAAGACCTGGGTGCGGGGGCAGGAACTCTACGAGTACGAGTGTGCCCTTGTCGCCCGGGAGAAGAAAATAGAGGCTAGGGAGAAGGACCTGGTCGACCGCCGGAACAAGATCCACCTCCGGGAGGAGGAGCTCAGAAGACTTGAGAAGCGGGTTGCTGCGAAGATTCAGCAAAACGCCAAAGAAGTTGAGCGCCTCTCCCGCGAGAATTCGGAGCTGACGGCGGCCCGGAGATCCCTGGAAGAGATGAAAGGCCTCAGGAAGACGGACTCCCTGCAAATTTGGGAGTTCCTGAGCAAGGCCGACGATGCGCTGGCGCCGATGGGTTTCAGCCCCGTGCTCCCGGATGATCCGGAGCCGGAGCCGGACCTTGCGTTGCAAGCGTTGAGCGCCGCGGGCAGCAAGCTCTCCAAGGTGGGCGACGTCATCGCGGACCAGCTGGAGGTCGAGGGGCAATCCCTGGCTAGAAACGTCACAGAGTATGTGTTGACGTGCTACACTAGCCGGAACCCTCGATTCCCTCTGGACCCGGTGCTTGAAGGCCCCGTCGAAGGAGAAGGCGAAGCTACCCGAGCCAGCGTGTCGGAGGTCGCCCAGAAGGTCGCCGAATTCTTCCATAGGGTCTAGGACTGTCTCTCTTAGCCTTTACTTGTATCTTCTCTTCTTCCTCAATTTTGTAATCCCTTGTCTCCAGATGTAATCTCCGGTCTTCAAATGAAATGAAATCCTCACTTTTTTGCGAATTTCATTTTTTTGTCTTCAACATCTTTATCTTCACTTGGCCCCCTGGTAGATGTGCACAATTTGATTGTGGACATGTACCAAAAGGATGTTGAGTTTTGTTGAAGACAAATTTGCTTCGAACTCGTATAATTTAGGTCCGAAGTTTTCGATAGTGAAGGTCTCTTGAAGTCGTCGGAGCTTAGAAGCTCCGGCACTGTCCATCGCCGGAGCTTAGTAGCTCCGGCAATAGCCTTTACCAACACGTTGAGCGTCGATAGTTAATACTCCAAGGTGTCGGAGCTTAGTAGCTCCGGCAATGACCCTTGCCATGCCTGGTTTGTTGGCAACAGACTCTAGTGATAGGGTCTTCTCACCAACTTTAAGTGAACGCCGACGGTTGACACCCTGGTGGGAGTCGGAGCTTGGTTAGCTCCGGTTTTTCTCCATCAACATAGGGTTCATTTTTCCTGCACACTTAAGCCAAGAAAAATAGTAAAATTCGTTCCTTGTCTATAACTTCGTCGCGGCTTATGGTTCTCAAGAAAATTTTAAGTTGAACACGATTTTTAATACGACTGAATGAATTGTCTTTTCTTTTGGATCTAACTGTCCATGAACCCACCTTACTTTGGCCTGCCGGGATGTAGGTAGAGTGGCGTACTTAGGGTGCTTGACCAGGCTAAGTCGATAGCGCACTCCGGCCCTAGAATGGCTTGGCGGCTTTCAGGCGAGTTGGCTACAGACGACATTTAAATCCAAAAAATCCGACAATTCAACTCAAATCGTACGTAAACCGGTCAAACTAGAACTTCTTAAGAATTGCACGTTTCTGTTATAGACAAGAAAGAGAAAAATAAAAATGTCAAGCCTATGCAAAAATGAATGCACGTGGAGTCTATTTCACATGAAGATGTCTTTCATTATAGGTCCGGGGTACAGGGGAAACAAGTACACTCTTAGGGTACGGAACCAGGCTAAGTGTGTTTGGTTTCTCGTTTGACCCAGGGTAGTTAGCCACACTTATAGTCCGGAGACTGTATTAAGTGTTGCATGAGCTCTTCAAACCTTTCGGGAAAGGTCCGGCTGCTCTCCCGGAGGAACTACCCGACTCTGTACAATGACTCTATAACATACATTTCAAGTTACTTAAGACTCACCTCCGTGGAATTAAGTGTAGAACTTACGGAGGTGCTCGATGTTCCAAGGATTTGGGAGAGGTGTCCCATCCTCGGTAGCCAAGCGAACGCTTCCGGGACGGGATACTTTGATCACTCGAAAGGGCCCTTCCCAGCCGGGGGAGAGTTTGTTTTGCCCTTCTCTGGATAGTATTCTCCGTAGCACCAGATCGCCTTCCTCGAGCTGTCGGTTGTGTACATGCCGCTGGTGATAGCGCCGTAGAGCTTGGCGGTATCGGGCGTTCCGAACAGCTGCTTGGCACCTTCCCTCCTCAAGGAGGTCTAGGTCTTCGCGCCGGAGCTGGTCCTGCGCGGCTTCGTCGAAGGTCCGGACCCGGAGGGAACCTAAAGTGATTTCCGGAGGAAGGATCGCTTCTGCTCCGTACACCAGGAAGAAGGGTGTTTCTCCGGTTGCCCGACTTGGAGAAGTCCTGTTGGCCCATAGAGTGGGCGGAAGCTCTTCGATCCAATTGGCTCCGTGCTTTTTCAAACGCTCATAAGTGCGTGTTTTGAGTCCTTTAAGGATCTCTGCGTTTGCTCTCTCGGCTTGTCCATTGCTGGCAGGATGAGCTACGGAAGCGTAGCAAACCTGTATGCCGAGGTCTTCGCAATATCCTTGAAATGCGGAGCTTGTGAATTGAGTCCCATTATCAGTGATGATCTTATTTGGGACTCCGAATCTGCTCACGATAGATTGTAGAAAATTGATTGCAGATTGTTTGTTGATCGTCACAACAGGAGTAGCTTCCGGCCACTTGGTGAACTTGTCGATGGCGACGTACAGGAACTTGTAACCTCCGACGGCTCTTGGGAAGGGTCCCAAGATGTCCATCCCCCACACAGCGAAAGGCCATGTAGGAGGTATCATTTGTAAGGACTGAGCAGGTGTATGAATTTGCTTTGCATGAAATTGGCATGCTTTGCATTTCTTCACTAGCTCAGTGGCATCCTGGAGCGCTGTAGGCCAGTAGAAGCCGTGCCGAAAGGCTTTTCCGACCAGCGTGCGGGAAGATGCGTGGTTCCCACACTCACCTCCATGGATTTCTGCGAGGAGCTCGCAGCCTTCTTCCCTTGTGATGCACCGCATTAGGATGCCGTTGGCACCGCGCCGGTAGAGATCCCCTTCTACCAACGTGTATCTTTTAGCCAATCTGACTACCCGGTCAGCGGATACATCATCGTCAGGAAGGATGTTGTCTTTCAAGTAGTTCCGGATCTCCGAGATCCATGCATCGGAACTGACTTGAGCATTTGAGTCTTGCGTGCTGGGTTGCTCGGAGCTTCCGGCAGCACCTACGACCCTTGATGGCTGCCATGGTAACAGGGCCATCGGGACCGTCAGCTTCGGTATGTTGATCTCGCCCCCTTCGTTCAGTTCGGCAGGCTGAACTGTGGGTTTTGACAACCTCCGGACAAAGGTTCCGTCAGGAGCCGGAGCTCCGGTTGACGCCTTGGTCGAGAGTTCGTCAGCTTTAGCGTTGTGAGCACGCTGAACATGGTGAAGGTCTAGGACTTCGAAGTCCTTCTGAAGCCTCTGGACTTCAAGGAGGTAAGCAGCCAGCTGGAGATTATTGCAGGAGCATTCACCCTTCACCTGCTTGATGACGAGTTGTGAATCTCCTTTGACCAGCAATTGCTTGACACCATATGAAAGTGCCACCTTTAATCCATAGATGAGTGCTTCGTACTCCGCCATGTTGTTGGTTGCCTTGAAGTCAAGGTGTACAATGTATTTCATCTTCTCCCCGGTTGGTGCGATGAGAAGGATTCCAGCTCCGGCTCCCTGCTTCTGCATGGAGCCGTCGAAGTAAAGGGTCCAATGAGGCTTAGTGAAGGTTGGAACTTGAGGTTCCGTCTTCTGCTCGCTGGGGCCCCCAGGGTTTAATGGAGAGGGGGTCCATTCTGCCACGAAATCTGCCAACACTTGACTCTTGATTGCTTGCCTCGGAATGAATTCAAGATCGAATTCAGCCAATTCCGCGGCCCACTTTGCAATATTCCCAGTTGAATTGGGATTATGCAGGATCGCTCGAAGTGGATATGAAGTCACCACTGAGACTTTGTGAGCTTGGAAATAGTGTCGAAGCTTCCTTGAGGCAATAAGAACTGCATAGAGCAGTTTATGCACCTCTAGGTATCGAGTCTTGGCATCATGTAACACTTCACTGATGAAGTATACCGGGCGTTGAATGGTCCGGACCCTCCCGGAGAGGTCCGGAGCTTCCTCTTCATTGATCCGGACCCTCTCGGAGGGGTCCAGACTCTCTTCGGGGACCTCCGGGTTCTGGGTGGAGGAACCCGGAGCTTCTTCAGGAATGACCTGGATCCTTTCGGAGGGATCCGGGTCCTCTGAAGTGGCTTCTTGTGGGTTCAAGTCTGGGAGCTGGGACCCAGACTCGCTTTCAGGAACCTCCGGACCCTCCCGAAGGGGTCTGGATTCCTGAGTATTAGGTAGTTCCGGTCTCTCCGCAACCAGAACCATACTGACGACTTCGTCAGTAGCTGAAATGTAAAGCAATAAAGGCTCACCAGGGTTCGGAGCTACCAAGACTGGTAGGGTGGTGAGGAACTGTTTCAGCTCCTGGAATGCCTCCTGTGCTTCTTCAGACCATTGGAATGGTCCGGACTTCCTCAGTAACTTGAAGAAGGGAAGTTCCCTTTCCGCCAGTCTCGAAATGAACCGGCTGAGGGCTGCTAGACATCCAGTTAACTTTTGGACGTTTTTGATGCGGGTTGGTGGCCGCATGTCTTCAATGGCTTTTATCTTCGCCGGATTAACCTCTATGCCCCGGTGACTTACCAGGAAACCAAGAAGCTTTCCGGAACTAACCCCGAATACGCACTTGTCTGGGTTTAGCTTCGTGCGGGTGGCCCGCAGCTTGTCGAAGACAGCCTGCAAGGTGTCCAAGAGGGACTCCTTGTTCTTGACTTTGACCACGATGTCATCGACGTACACTTCCACTATGTCTCTGATGAGTTCTTCGAAAGTTTTGTACATAGCTCGTACAAAAGTTGAAGCTGCATTCTTGAGACCAAAAGGCATGGCTGTGTAACAATACAATCCATCCACTGTGATGAATGAAGTATGTTCTTCATCTTCCCTAGACATCCTGATTTGATGATATCCAGAATATGCGTCTAGAAAACACAGTAACTCACACCAGGAGGTGGAATCTACTATCTGATCTATTCTAGGTAGTGGGAATGGATCTTTTGGACATGCCTTATTCAGTGTGGTGTAGTCGATGCACATCCGAAGTTTCCCGCCGGCCTTAGGCACAACGACTGGGTTTGCCAGCCATTTTGGATGGTAAACTTCTCGGATGAATCCGGCTTCGAGCAACTTCTTCACTTCTTGTCGGATGAAGTTCTGTCGTTCCACAGATTGCTTCCGAGGTTTCTGATGCACAGGCCGAGCGTCGGGGTAAATCTTCAGATTGTGCTCAATCACTTCCCTGGGGATCCCAGGCATTTGTGACGGTTGCCAAGCGAACACGTCAATGTTAGCCCGGAGGAAAGTGATGAGCGCGAGTTCCTATTTGTCGTTCAAACCTCCTGATATACGGGTGGTTTGAGCGGCATCGGAACCAATTTGGACGACTTTGACGGGAATGTCGGTGTCGCCGCTTGGCTGCACACGGGATGCAGAGGTCGAGCCTCGTTGCCGAATGCTCGGAGGTTGTGGAGCTTGCTTCTGTCTGGAGTCCTCCTCTTGCGCTGTGGTGAGTGCGTGGAGTTCCTCCAGAGCAGTTACTCCGGCAGTGCGATCTCCGCGGATCCGGAGAACGCCTACTGGTGTTGGCATTTTCAACACCAGTATCCATAATGAGCAGCTGCCATGAATTTGTACAGGGCAGGTCTACCCAAGATGGCGTTGAATGGTAAGTTGATCTGAGCGACGTCGAAGACCAACTTCTCGGTGCGATACTTCTCCCGGGTCCCGAAGGTAACGGGGAGAGTAATAGCTCCGAGTGGAGTAATGGCCCCCGGACCTACTCCGGAGAAAGGTCGAGAGGGCTGGAGGTCCGAAGGTCGGGGCTGAAGCTTAGTGAAAGCTTCAAAGCTGATGAGGTTAAGCCCCGAACCTCCGTCTATCATGACATGATGGAGCTGGATGTTGTTGATGGTGGGAGATACCATCAAGGGTAATTGGCCAGCTCCGACCATGCTTTGAGGACAGTCCGAAGCATCAAAAGTGATGGGTGTATCCATCCACTTTCGATGTGGCTCCGGTCTAGCTGTAGGAGCTACAGCAGCCATATCCCGTCGCATAGTCTTGATGACACGACGAGAAGTGATGTCCCATGATCCACCAAAGATGGTGTTCATGGTTTTCCGACGCTCGTTGTCGGAGACGTCGGAGTCATCGTTGACGGAGGTGTAGACGGCTTTCAGGACCTTTTTGGGGTCCTGAAACCCTAACTCCTCTTCAGCCGGAGCTTCGTCAACCTTCTGTTTCCCCTCCCTCTGTCGGAAAGGAGACCCTTCCCGGCGCTTGTTGTAGCGCTCGGCAAGGTTTTGGACCTCCCGGCAGTCCTCCAGTCTGTGGCTGCTCGTTTTGTGAATGGGGCACCACATCTTGGATTTGCCGCCGTCTTCAGAAGACGGTCGAGGTCGCTTCTCGGGGCGTGGCCCCCGGCCACCAGGAGTTGCAGTGGCTGCAACGTTGGATGTGCCGGCCGACGGCTTCTTCTTGCCGTTGGTCTTCTTTTTCTTCTTGCCACTCCCGGAGGTAGCGGCTTCTTCTTTGGAAGATTTTTTATGATCCTCCAAGGCTGTTTTGGAGTGCATTTCACGGCCCTCCGCAGCTCTGGCACATTTGTCTGTCAAGCTGAAGAGCTCCGTGACGCTGGTGATCTCTTTGATCGCCAGCTTCTCCAACATCTTCTTGTCTCGCACACCCTGTCTGAATGCCACAATGACAGAAGCGCTTGAGATAGAAGGGATTGTGTTACGTACCTGAGAGAATCTCTGGATGAATGACCGCAAAGATTCTCCTCCTTTTTGCACGACCGCAAAAAGGTCCAGTTCAGTGCCCGGTCGGGTGTATGAACTCCCGAAGTTGGCAGTGAACTGACGGCACAGCTCCTCCCAACTGTCAATAGAGTTGGGTGGAAGGCTCATAAACCAGGACCTGGCGGTCCCAGTTAAGGCCACTGGAAAGTAATTGGCCACTACGGCCTCGTTTCCTCCAGCTGCTAGGATCGCAGTGGAGTATATCTGCAGAAATTCTACGGGATTGACAGTCCCGTCGAATTTTTTCGGCAAGTGTGGCCGGAACTTCTGTGGCCATCTAACCATGCGCAGGTGCATGGCTAGGGCGGAACAGCCTCCTCCTACTCCTTCCAGAGTAGAAAGGTCTTGAGCATCTCGTCTTTCTCGAGCTCGCTCGATGTGGACACGGCCATCCTGTTGACGGTATCGGCGATCAAGCTCCGCCCGGAGGTCATGTGTCGAAAGCCGAGATGCGGTATGGGTGCGTCGTGCCCCAGAGGGCAACGACGTCACTTGCTGTGACGCGGCTCGTCTTCGGTTGTTGGAGACATGCGGACCAAGTCTTCCAGACAACGTCCGTCGCTGCGACGGGGCCCGCCCTGAAGGAGGTGGACCCTGGTTGTTGAGGCGTTCGGCCGCTGCTGCGACCAAATGCTCAACATCAGCCCTCCATTGCTCCATGGCACCTTGAGATGCATCCGGAGGTGGTGGTCGCTGGAGAAGAGCACGCGTTGCATGGAGCGCGTGTTCTGGGTTGTCACGACTTGCCGGCGCAGAATGTGACGTCGGTGCACCCTCATGTTGTCCGGCATGTCTTGCCGGAGAAGATGGTGGTGGTGGGAGTGTGACTCCTGCTGGTGCTGAGGCTCCTGCCGGTGGCTGCATGTTGGAGGGATTGCCTCCGACAGCCTGAGCAGCGGGTTGCCCGTTGGATGATCCAGCCGCAGAATTCACCATTCTTGAAGATCTCAGGTCCCCCTACCTGGCGCGCCAACTGTCGACCGTTGGAGTCGGCAGATCTCCTGACACTATGAAAGTGTTGGAGGAGTTTGTAGTTCGGTGTGGGCGCGCGGAGACTCAAGAAGGTGAATCACGATTGGGCTCGAGTGACACAGTGGTTTACGTGGTTCGGGTCGCCTGAGCGTAATACCCTACTCCACGGGTGTGTGTGTTGTATTAACTTGTGAGCTTCAGAGCGTTCGAGAGTTCTCTCTCCCGTGTATTGTCGGTTTGTCCTTTTATAGTACAAGGACAAACCGTTACAAGTCAGCCTGACCCGACATGTGGCCCTGGCGGTTACTAGTATTGATACACGAGATTAATTGTTGTTAATAACCCTGTAACGGCTCCGACAGTGCCGTTACAGGTGTTAAGATCGTCCGATTAAGTGTCATTAACGTGGAATAAATGATAATTAATCGGGTCTTGAAGTCCGCGGCTGTCCTTTGGAGATCCGGAGCCGTTACAATGTCTCCCGGGGGTTTGAAGTGGCCAGCTCCGACGTATGGACACGTGGCAGCTCCGGAGCTTGCTTGTGGGAAGCGGGAAGCTCCAGGGTGGCCTGGCACGTGTCAGGTCCGGAGCTTCTCTCGGTCAGGGGTTTAATCCGGAGGTGCCGTTTCAGTACCTAGCCCGGAGCTTCACCCTTGCGGGTAATAGCTCCGGTCTGACAGTACACGTGGCAACCTAGGGGTTAACCATGTTGGAGAAGCAGGTCCGGTTATGTCTGACAGGTGGGCCCCCGAGGGTCTTCAATTTGAGTAGATGTCCTTCCCTTGAGATTTTTGTAACCTCAGGGGGTGTATGGTTTTTAGGGTACCGACATAACTGTTGCATGATCATTAAACATGACAACTTTACAAGGGCGTATGTGTCATCTGCCATCACTCATATTTTGTCCAAAAAATGCTATAACGTCTATCTCTGTGGGATAGAGGGAGTACTAATTATCTTTTGTCTGAAATTATTTCAAACACCTAAAATCTAGACACACGTTTTTTTTTGTGTAAGAAGTCCTCACTGAGTTCCTTGCCATGCCGGTGTCTAGCTCATACCAAAATACAAAATCTCTACTACCGTACTACAATCACTAACGTGGAGATCTTATCCCTATGTACGCCGTATCAGTGAAACTGGCATTCAGGGGTGTCAGCTCCACTTCAGAGGCCGTGCTCGGCGACGCGCCGAGCAAGCCCAGGATCACCTCCGAATTCTGCCGATCCCACGGGCGCTGGGCCAGCCTGCTCACCCTGTCGAGCTCTTCCGCGACCTGCCTCATCGACGGCCTCCCGGCGCCGTCCATCTCCAGGCACCGCTTCGCCAGGTCCGCGACCTGCACCAGCACCTCGGGGCTCTGCTCGCCCTTCACCTGCTCGTCCAGTATCTCGTCCAGCCTGCCCTCCCCTAGCATCAGGAGGAACTGCGACGAGAGGTATTTCTCCTCCTCCAGCTCCAACAGGTTCAGCGCCTTCCGGCACGTCAGGAGCTCTAGCAGGACCACGCCGAAGCTGTACACGTCGCTCTTGTCCGTCAGCTTGCACGTCCGCATGTACTCCGGGTCCAGGTACCCGCAGGTGCCCTGGACCAGCGTCACCAGCTGGGCCTGGTCCGTCGGCGCCACCGTCGAGGCCCCGAAGTCGGACACCAAGGCCGTGTAGTCCTCGTCGAGGAGGATGTTGGAGGTCTTCACGTCGCCGTGGATGACGGGAGGGGACGCCCACGAGTGCAGGTACGCCAGCGCCTCCGCCGTTTGGTGCGCGATCCGGAGGCGGAACGAGAACGGGATGCGCGGCGGCCGGGCGCCGTGGATGAGCCGGTACAGGGTGCCGTTGGGGATGTACTTGTACACCAGCATCGGGACCTCCACCTCCAGGCAGCAGCCGCAGAGCTTCACGATGTTGCGGTGGTTGATCTGCGACAGGATGAGCATCTCCTTGCCGAACTCCTTCTTCTGCCGCTCGCTGCTCAGCCGGCACTTCTTGATCGCCACCGTCTCGCCGTCCCTGGTGGTGCCACGGTACACGGTGCCGTTGGCGCCCTTGCCAATCACGTGCCGCTCGTCGAACCTGTTCGTCGCCGCCTCCAGCTCGTCCTGCGTGAAGAGCGTGAAGGACAGGCCGTGCTTCGACTTCATCTCCTCGAACAGCTGGAAGCCGCCGTGCTGCTTGAAGTACTCTCGCTTCATCTTGGCGAGCCTCCGCTTCTCGTGGATCATGTAGAGGCAGGCCGCCGTGGCGATCAGGACGACAGCGCCACTGCTGGCACCTGCACAAAGGGGATCGATCGAGGAGAGAAACCTATGTTCAGTACAAGCAGCTTTCTGCTTAAGGAAACATTCGATCAGTAATAATCTGATCTCCATGCATTTGGAAATGTGGCTCGACAGGATCCTCTGCTCAGCTTGGCGTTCACGATAAGAAACAAGACATGGGAGAGACGTGTGCTTACCAATGGCGATCTGCCATCCAATTTGGGATTTGTTTTTCTCACATGTGCCATTGTAAGCGTTGCCCGTGGTCTTGTCAGGACACGAGCAGTAGAATCCTCCAACAGTGTTGGTGCAAGTACCAGGAACGGAGCACGGGTATTTTAACCTCTTGTCTTCGCACTCGTTAATATCTGCAAATGCAAAAAAAAAATGGTGTCTCTGTTTTTCAGACTTCTGAAATCAAGAGGTTATTTCACGCGTCAACCACAACTCTTACATTACAATCCAACAATTGTAGATGTGTTGCATATAGCTCATTGGACCCATTAAATAGACACGTTAAGAATTAGATATTTTATTCCTTGTTGTAATATAGCTTATCCGAACCCGCAAAACAGACCCACAAGAATTATATATTTATTTCCGGACTCATCAAGCCTGCGAAACATATCTGTTAATGATTATATATTTATTTTATATTATATATATTGCATATCGGGTCTGACAAACAGGCCCATTAAGAATATATAATTTTATTTTACACACAAAACAAGTGAATATTATAAAACATTATTGGCAACTAATTTTTTTTCTATGATTTATACATTCACAAGGTTCAAATGATTGATGGATTGTTTTACAACTAACGTAATCCTTACGATCAACAAAATTAACAACTAAACGAGTTTTTGGATGAAATACTATTTTTTTCGAAAAACCAATGAAATACTACTCTCAAAAGCACAGATAAACGGATGTGGCGTCACCTGAAATATTCGGACGTTTTAGCTAGGCGACTGATACGTCAGATTTCAGAATGAAAAACGATGCGTGGATTGGTACACATTAGTGGAAAGAAAGAGAAGAACAAAGAGCTAGTTGTAATCACCTTGGCAGCCGTCGAGTAGGTAGGGATTGCCCTCGTATCCGGCGGAGCAGTTGCAGAGGTAGCCCCGGCCGTACTTGGAGTCGACGCACTCGCTGTTGCTACTGACACAGGCGTAGGCCGAGGCGTTCCGCTTGGCCTCCTTGCACGTCTTGTTCCCGATGGCCCAGTCGAGCACGACCGGTACCTGTCCTTGATTGGCGGTCATGAACTCGTCAGTGGTGACGTAGGTGGTGCGGAAGTCGAAGGCGGCGGCCTCGACGAGCACGGCGTAGCTGCAGCGGCTGTAATCGGCGATGGCCGTGGTGTTGAACTTCTCCTCGAAGGCGACCACGTAGGCGTTGAGGCCGCTGGGGATGGCCGTCTGGCAGCACCCGACGCCGGCGCAGGAGCCGTTGGCCAGCCGGCCGGCGCCGGGGCACATGGCCATGCACCCCGTCATGTACCGGCTCTCGGTGGTGGCCGTGTCGTTGAGCGAGCGGATGTAGGCGAGCGAGTTGCAGCCGATGACGGTGAACCGGTTCTGCGCGTCGTTTATGCGGAAGTTGGTGATGGACATGTCGTACCACCAGTTGTTCTGCACGTTCATCTCCCGCGTCGTGGCGTTGTAGCACCACGGGTTGATGTAGTTGGAGATGCGAAGCTGGCCATGGCGCACGGACATGTCCAGCACCTCGATCATGTAGTTGTACAGGCGGTGCCGGCCGTCCGACGTGCGGTTGCAGCTGAGGACGAAGGTCCAGTCCCCCGTCTCGAGGTGGCAACCGGAGCCGATCCCGAACGGGTAGGGGATGTCGATGTCGCCGCAACGCCGCTGGCACGTCGCCCTCGGCTGCATCGCCGTCGCCGCCGACACCTCTGCCGGCCGAGCCAGCTGAAGGACTACTACTAGGATGGCGATCAATGCAAGAACCATATCTCTCTGTTGCTTTGCTCCCTCTCACGGCCTCTCGTGGGGGCTGCTAATTAAGGGCTGTTCCTTGTGGTAGTTAGGTTAGTCATACGACTTAATCGGAAACGTTCAAATAGCAAGCGTTTTCATTCGCACGCAGCTGGGATTGACTTCACCAAACGACGCCGACAGGGGTGAGAACAAGTTTTCGAAAGGCACACCTCGTTTCATCTGATGCGACAAGGCAGCAGTTTTTCAAAAGCAAATCGCATGAGTGGGCTTTCAAAATTAAAGCAAGTCGCATTAGCGGGGGCATCGGTAACGATTGGTCCGTCGCTGGACCTTAGTTGTCCTCGATTAAGCGACGCTCATTTTTTCCCCATTCGCCGTGGGAAAGGGTCAGAGAGAGACTAGTGTGCTTCGTCCGACGTATATTAATAATAACTCGATAATGGACACACTTCGTGCTTCTGAAACTCCCTGCAACGAAAGCAATGGTACTACCGTCCTTCTCAGTGTGACTAAGATTATCATGTCATGGAAGCCCCTTGTTTGATACCTTAGGGATTATCATAGATTCATTCATGGACCCCAATAAATTATTTAAAAAAAATCAAACACATATCCATTGTTCGCTCTAACTAAATGTCCATCCGTAATATTGAAAAATTAAGTTGACGAGGAACAAGAAACGAGATAAATATTTTTTTAGCACAGAGCCAATGACTCAGATGTGATAGCAATTAATTTGACTTGAAATATTTAAATCTAACTAATACTTACGAAGATATATTATTGATTCTTTTAAGAAAAATGGAAGATGGCTCGAAGGTTACGTTTGTTTCGATGTACCTATAGATTCTGACACTCACAGCAACCGTAATGTAAAAAAAGTGTCTTAGCGCGTGAACAGTTAATCGCCTTATTACCCGTCTGAACATAACAATTGACTTAACCAACGAATCAATCGGTTCCTCAAAGGTTACTTGAATCTGCTGCACGGCACAGCTACCCCGCTCGATACCAATAATTAAAAAAATCCAGAATATCAATTCCTTGGATTTGATTTGGCAGCGATGTCGTAACTAGCCGCAAATTTAACGCGTAAAATATAGCTGCCCGATAAGTTACGGAATTCATTCGAGTCTACTTTTACTGCAATCAAAGTAGGTTTGGAGGGGAGATCCTAGGGAGTCGTCGCATGTGCACGTCACAGCGCGTATCAATTTCGCCGACTCGAGAGCAAGATTTATCTTTCTGTTTTGGTAGCAATGTCTCGAGATCAAGAGGAAAGACACTTATCCTTGCGCTCATTCATATACTATGTCCCGTCCCGTTGATCAATCAACCTTTTGAATAGATCAAATTTTGATTGTCAAGCAAAGACGGGTTCTTGAGGCACACGTGCATGGGCCCTGACGTCCCTGGCTCCTGATCTGGCAGTGTCTTGTAGGAGCATCGCAGAAAAATCGACGTGAAAACAACCCCAAAACGATGAAGACGAGAAATCAAGTTCGCTTAATCGTCAGCACTGGCCTTGCTGTAATTAACTTTAGTCAGCTCGACTTAAGAGGAACGAAGGAGCGAAACGGAAATGAGAGGAAGGAAGCTTCGCCTGCCTTACGGCGTTGTCGGCAGTGCAGGCCCGCGGAAATTAAACTAGGCCGGCGGGCCGTCTGTGATGGGCTGCAAATATACAGGCCGGTTTGTGCTCTCGGCATGTTGGGAAGGAAATCGGGCCGAGAGATCGACGTGCAGATCGGCCCATCACAAAAGCAGCAGGCCGTGGCATCGCATGTCATCCAGCCAGAAAATGAAGAGATCCGCTAAGTCCAGCATTGCGACTCGACCACGAGAAGCGGGCCCAGAACGACCTCTGAGTTCACAGAAGGGAACGAAAGAACTGAAGACCAAAAGGTCTTTTTCTCTCTCTCTCTCTCTCTCTCTCTCTTTTTCTCATCGATATAACTGCTTCCTGCTGTCCAAGACACGCAGAGTCTATACGTACATCGATGTTGTTACCAATATCGTAAACTTAATCAACATAACTATAAAAAAAAGGACCAATATCTTAATGTAATCAACATAACTATAAAGTTTTCATTTTGAATATCGTAATTTAGTTAACATGACTATGCAAAAGATACTCAAATTAGTGTGCGCAAGCAAACACTGCCGTGATCGAGCAATTGCTTTCTTTCGGCGACAGAGCTATTGCTTTCGCTTCTCGGCTTTTGCATCTGTCAGATATACTACACTCACTGATCTAAACTTAGCAGACAAAGATTCAAAGAATTGTGAGGCAAATAATCAGCCGCCTAAATCTGGGCCATAATCTGCATGCCACCAGCCTCAGCCTGCATGAACAGCCTGAGCCAGAAGTCCTTGTCGTCGTTGGCCGACGCGCCGAAGTCGTCCCCTGTCTCCATGCCGGAATCGGAGCTGTCCACGGTAATCGCCAGCGTCTCCGACCAGAAGCTGTCGTCAGTCTGGAACTCCTCCGAAGAGGTGAAGCTGTCCGCGTTCTCCAGCGACGAGGCCGCGGAGTAATCGGTGGTGGCGGCCGACGCCGTCGAGACAGACTGCTCCGGCGACACCGGCACGGTGGTCGTCGGGCCGTCGAGGACCACGACCTCATCAGGCTGCTGCTTCCTGGGTCTGCGCTTGGGCGCACCAGTACTGGGCGCCTGGCTGGCTGCCTGTGGCGGCTCGAGCCGCTTCTTCAGGTGCGTGTGCCACACATTCTTGATCTCGTTGTCCGTCCTCCCCGGCAGCCTGGCAGCGATTGCAGACCACCTGTTGCCAAGCATGTGGTGGAGCTGGATGACGGCGTCCTCCTCCTCCCTGGTGAAGTTTCCGCGCTTGATGTCCGGGCGGAGGTAGTTGATCCACCGGAGCCGGCAGCTCTTGCCGCAGCGCAGCAGGCCCGCCTGCTTGGGCAGCGCGCGCCAGTTGCTGTGGCCGTGGCGCTCGATGTGCGCCACCAGGATGCTGTCCTCCTCCGCCGTCCAGGACCCCTCTTGAGCCCCATCTTCTCGCAGCACGGAGCACGACCCATCGATCTGGTATTTAGCTAATTAAGCTAACGTCGTCCTTTAGCTTCTCCTGTCTCGCGCTTGCTCAGCTCAGCTCCTCGATTTTGCTGTGTCCTGTCCTGACGAACGAAGGGTCGAGCTCGCTCGTGTTGCTTGCTCGGTCTAGCTAATTAGCTCTCGATGGTGTGCGGCTGGTCGCTGGGTGGACTGGGACTGGGAGCGGCAGGCGCTGGGCTACTTATGCTCGGCGCGCGACGATGGTCGCGGATGCCGTTTCCCTTAAAGAAATGGGCAGCAAGAACGTGGTCAAATCGGGCTGGTTCTTCGAAGGGGGAATGAGAGGGAGGCTTGGGGGGCCACGAGCGCGACAAAAACGAGCAGGAAATAGCATAGTTTAAGCTCCATTTGAATCCACTCCATTTTTTAGCTCGTTTGGATGGATTCGACGACGCTGCGTGCTTCTGTCATTGTTCATTCCTTGGTTTGTTTGTACTGTTCGCTGCTTTAATAGGACGAGGCACGGGTGTGCCCTACGGTCGGTGTCGGCCTACTAATTAAAGGTATGGGAATGGATATGAACATGTGTTTCCAGTGGACACTCATATGATATGACACGATTCTCTCAATTGGAAAAAGTTCGGCTGGACCGGACGCGGGAGACGAACAGGCACACACAGTTCACATGAGTAAACTTAGTATTTCCTTCTTCTTAGTGCACTTTGTTTTCCTTTGTACTATTGGTCATACATTTAGTACGGATCACGATGTATACATCTCCACTCACCTGGATTCGAGGTCTAGTACTTCCACGATCAATGGATGCTACAGCCTAAATCCAACCCGCCACATAATACTCCCTCCTGCTCGTTTTATACGTCCGTACACGTCTCTCTAGTAGTTTTTTAGTTCACGGAAATAGTCGGAACGTCAATTAATTAGATCATGAGGGAGTAATACATACTGTACTAGTTTAAAAACACCTGTCGACTGTTGGAGTCGGCAGATCCCCTGACACTATGAAAGTGTTTGAAGGAGTTTGTGGTTCGGTTTGGGCGCGCGGAGATCTAAGAAAGTGAAATGCGATTTGGACACGAGTGACACGGTGATTTACGTGGTTCGGGCCGCCTGAGCGTAATACCCTACTCCACGGGTGTGTGTGTGTTGTATTCACTTGTGAGCTTCCGAGTATTCGAGCGTCCTCCCCTCGTGTATCGTCGGTTTGTCCTTTTATAGTACAAGGACAAACCGTTACAAGCCAGCCTGACCCGACATGTGGCCCTGGCGGTTATTGGCATTGATACACAAGATTAATTGTTGTTAATAACCCTGTAACGGCTCCGACAGCGCCGTTACAGGTGTTAAGATCATCCGATTAAATATCATTAATGTGGAATTAATGATAATTAATCGGGTCTTGAAGTCCGCGGCTGTCCTTTGGAGACCCGGAGCCGTTACAACGTCTCCCGGGGGTTTAAAGCGGCCAGCTCCGGCGTATGGACACGTGGCAGCTCCGGAGCTTGCTCGTGGGAAGCGGGAAGCTCCGGGGCGGCTTGCTACGTGTCAGGTCCGGAGCTTCTCTCGGTAAGGGGCTACCTCCGGAGGTGCCATTTCAGTACTTGGCCCGGAGCTTCACCCTTGCGGGTAATAGCTCTGGTCTGACAGTACACGTGGCAACCTAGAGGTTAACCATGTTAGAGAAGCGGGTCTGGTCACGTCTGGCGAATGGGCCCCCGAGGGTCTTCAATTTGAGTAGATGTCCTTCCCTTGAGATCTTTGTAACCTCAGGGGGTGTATGGTTTTTAGGGTACCGACAACACCGTATATTTCAAGTACTTCACACTGCCACTTGAAGTAGTTTTTTTTTTATTTCGAAAGCCCAAATTTCAAGTAGTTTTCTATTTATCACTGAGGCACAAATGCGTCATTTTCGCGTATCAACTTGGTTCTAGTTTTAACAGTATTGACTCAGTTGTACCATGCTCTAATATTTAGCTTTTTATGAATACAACCATCTACTCAGTTGTATTCATGATAGCTACTTTTTTAAAATAGATACTTTTAACAGTAATTGCAAATAGTTTTACCCTGGTCGTCTAGTTGATGAATTCAATGTCGTTTTATCTGATTCTAAGAGTTTGACAAGTTCTAGCGTGAAACTGTTGCGGGGTGACTTTAGTGAACTGGTAAAATGTTCGTTGTCTTGGAAAGGAGTGATCCTAGTTTTGACTGCAGTGCTAAAGAATGCATTATTTTGATTAATTATGTGCTCATCTATACTATCTGAAAACAAGAACTTTAGAACAGTTCCTGAAGACTACCTCAGTGGAGCTGTTTGAACGAGCTGGAACTTTTACGTTGCCACCGGCAGTGCTTGCTCCGTTGTCATCCTGGATAAAATGGCTACGTTAAAAGGGAACGCGAAAAAAATAACGAGGCAGATTTTGTTCCATTTCTGCTTGGGGAAAACTAACCGTTTCAAAGACGAACTTGTCATTGGACTCAATCAGTCCACCGCACCTTTGATTGGATATGCTAGCCTCCGCTTTATTCTATCTGAAATGAACGGCTCAGTCGTCGTAATAGAGTGATTTGAGGCGTAAACGACTTTTCTGATCGTGGGAGACTTGTACGGCCATCGAGTGGAAATTTTGGACGGGGCCAGACGATCCGTGTACAATAAAAAAGTTGATGGTTGCCTTCAGGATCTGATCTGTTCCCGCGAGTCGCGCGAGACATGCTAAATTGCTAAGCCTATCCGCACAAGCGTACTCTAAAACATACTTCCTCCGTCCCGAAAAGCTTGTCGTTTTGTAGTTCATTTTTGAACTACAAAGCGACAAGCTTTTCGGGACGGAGAGAATACTCTATACACTATTCTTCTTCTACTTTTACAGTGCATACTCTAAATTACATTGTGATACAGTATATATATTATGTTTTATAGCGTGCCACTGCGGACGGTCTAAACTACACATACAACTAGTACATAGCTCTTTCGTTCCTAAAAATTATCACGTTTTAGTTCAATAATAAAAAATTTGAACTAAAACGTGACAAATATTTTATAATGAAAAAAGTAGCTTTCAAATAAATATTATGTATTTTTCTGTTCCTAAAAGTTTGTCGCTTCGTAGTTTATTATTGAACTACAAAAAGCGACAACATTTTAAAAAATAAACTACGAAGTGATAACTTTTTAGTGAGGGAGGGAGTATATGCATCTACTATCCCTAAGCGTGACGCATACTTGGTATGGGTAAATCTGTCAGCCTGGACGATGTCAATGTTACTGCTACCGTCACGCAATGCAAATTGTGCAACGCGTTCTGACGAACTGGTATGTATGGACATACAAATGTGTTGATGTCGTCTTGCCGGTGACGACAACTGTCGAACTGCGTGGCGCTCATGACAAGGCCCAACTTGTTATGACCAGGCCAGCTCGATCTCATTGTCATTTTATTTTTACTCGGCTGGCAAACAGCTGCACTGCACATAACCCAGTCGCGCTTTAATTTGCTGAGTTACCGACGTCGTTGGCGAGTTCACAGAGAGCGAAGGCTTATATGCAAACCGACCCGACTCAATCCAACCTGGAATAACAGTTTATGATGACTGCAATCCAACCTGGAATAACAGTTTATGATGGCTGTATCCATGTCAAGGGACGATTGGGCACAGAGCAAGCTGAGAAATTTCGCCTGCTACAATGCAATTTGTCTGGAAAAAGTTTCCCATCGTGGCTTTGATGTTTTTGGGTCAATTTTGGTAAACATGAAATGGACGTGCCCGGAATATGGTTTGCAACAACGACAGCGTGTCACGTTTCGCTACAGTTTTTTTTTATTAACTGAATGTAGACTGTACATGTACAAAATTGGTTGGCCCACAAAGCCAGGCCTAGGTTCATACTCCCTTCGTCTTCCAAAGTTTATCGTTTTGTAACTAAAAATAACGAAAATCCAAAATTGCAGGTGCCGCAGGTATCAGGCGACGTCTGGTGCACGCGGGCGCATAGTAGATCAGAGGTTGGAAGGTGATTAACATTTTTTACTTTGTTAATTGTTAATCTGTGATTTATAAAGATTATGTTAATTGTAAATAATAAACAAATAAATTTATGATTGATTAACCTATAGAATTAAGGGTTAATAATTAATTATAGTTATTAGTTGTTAATAGTAGTAATTAGCTGTTAATTACTTGGTGTGTTTGAAATTAACGTGAGACTGGACAGTATCCCGGAAGAACATTCTTTGTTTGTAGCACGTGCATGCGCGCCTATAGATTGACCGGATTGAAGATGCTAAGGCGTGTGCTCAATATAATGGTCAGACAATCCACAAAATACAAGTCAACAAAACACTAGTGTGGATACAACGAGTCAAACTAGGTACAAGGACAAGCGATGCTCTTTGGCATCCAATTCGTAGACGGACGCCAATTGTCCTTTGTCGTCAGATATGTGGACTACTGACTAGTGTGTCATGTTCATACTATATTAGACAGTAGAGGAGAGCCTGATGAATATTTTTACTCTTTCCGTTTCATATTATTTCCCGTTGAAATATGGGACAGAGGAAGTACTTAAAGCACACACACAAAAAAGAGCATAGCACATATGTACATACATGCTTTATTGTCGTGATTTTGTGAGATTGCTCTCGCAGTGCTGCCTTTTCAAGATATATAAAAAAATCGCCACGCATACACTGATCATCATAACACGAGGCCCATTTTCATAACTACAGAGTCCAGTATTTATTTGAAAGAGGGCGAGCGCGATTGCTTGACAAGAACAGGCCAGCAGCAGCTCACCATCTGCCGATGACCTTGTTTTCCTCCCGTGGACATTTAAATACAGTATATAACTTGACTGCAAAAGGATACTAGTATCGTCTCACACATATTTTATTACTCTATGGTAAAATATTTGCAAATTTCTAATATCAGTACACCCTCTTGTGAGTGTTTCTACTACTTTGATTATTCGAGTTATTGAGAAGTCTCGACCCCAGCAACAACCAGGATGCTTCCGAATGCAGGCCATATGACGAAGAATGATCAGTAGGGATAATTTTTTTGACGAGGAGATCAGTGTCGGGATAATATTCCTTTGTATGTGGGTCCATCACTAATCATGATTGCCAGTAGCAGTTCACTAATCATCAAACAAGACAAAATCACACGAGCCTCGTGCGAGATGACTGGGCTATAGCTGGTAAACTGTACATGTGGCTCATGGATATGCTTGAATGGTAGTATATCGCCTAGTAGAGCCAATATCCGAATCCAAAGCCCAAAGGTTAACCAACTTCAGCTAGTATGACTAAAAGTAAATAGCAATCCATCCGTTTTTTTATTTGACGCTAGTTAATTTAAAATGAATGAAGTACCGTACAAAGCATGCCTTCACACTAGGGATTTGTTGGGGTGGGCTTCAAATTGTTTATTTACAGTGCCACAAAACCTGTGTTCTTGTCAGTTGTTCGTCATCCCCTTGTCATCTGTAGTGCAGAGTCAGATCTGCTTGTTATGCCATTGCGTTCCTAGTCTACTGTTTTCCAAGTGAAAAGCGAGTTAGTGTCGAAATTTACCTGCCTTTCCGGCACATCGAATCTTGGAAGACTTTGCAATCAGAAAAAGGGGAACCTCTCCATGCAAGGGAATTGGAAAATCTTTATCGCCGGTTTCAAAAGCCATTGTGGATGGACAGCACCTCGATCCACTAGTAGGTTTTTATAAGAACGGAAAAAAAGGTAATCGATCTGGAAAATTGAGATACGTCTTCCTTTAGCGTTGAATTGATCTTCGCGTCTGAAACAGGAAACAAAAAAGAATGTGATAACCGAGGCAACTAGGCCACTGTGTGCGCGAAAGAGTGTACCACAAAGCATTCATGCCAAATTAAATGACTAAAAAGCTGAGCTAGTGTGAAAACACAATGTGATAGCAGTCTTCAGAGGGCAAGAAAATATTCAAATTGCAAGCTCCTTCGCTTTGTGCATTAACGTCAAACTGCTTTATTTCGCCAGTGCAAGCGGTAGTCGTATTTCATTACTACAAAAGTGGTTTTGAAATTATAGTTTTGGTACTAGGATCTAGATAAAGGGTCGAGAAGCACATTTACTCGAAATAAAACGTAGCCCAAATCGAAGAACTCTTGAGCCCAGCCCACCAGCCCATGAACTGAAATCCTTTTGCGGCCCAAGAACCAGAGCCGTACCCCTCTTTATGTTTCCGGTCCACCTGACAGTTCGCTCTGCTCCATGGGCCATGGGCAGCAGCATCCTCAACGCCCGGCCCTCCGCCTGGCTCGCCACCGTCGCCGCCGCCGCACCAGCCAGCTTCCGCCACGCACACGCCGTCCTCCTCACCTCCGGCCACCTCACCTCCAAATCCTCCGTCAACGCCCTCCTTCGCGCAGCTCCTTTTCCGTCCGCCTGCGTTCTTCTACTCCGCCTCCAGTTTCTCCATCGTCTCCAGCCCGACCACCTCTCCCTCTCCTTTTCACTCCACTCCTGCACCCGCGTACCGAGCCACCCGCTCACGAGCCTCTTCCATTCCCTCTCCACACGGCTAGGACACTCCCGCGACGTCTACGTCGTGAATGCTACCGTGTCCTCTTACTTCGCCGCCTCCGACGTCGCCTCCGCGGATCGGCTCTTCGCGGAGATCTCCAACGATGTCGCCGACGTCGTCACCTGGACCACCATGGTCGCAGGTCACGCCCACGCCGGCGGAGTGGAGCAAGCGAAGTGGTTCTTCGACGCAATGCCCGAGAGGAACGTGGTTTCCTGGAACGCCATGCTGGGCGGGTACGCCCGCGCCGGGATGCTTTCGGAGGCGCGTCAGCTGTTCGATAGGATGCCCCTCAGGAATGCCGCCACGTGGAGCTCTATGGTCACCGGACTTGTGCAATCCGGGTACTGCCAGGAGGCGTTGAAGGTGTTTTGTGACATGATCGGTTGCAGTGCCTCGCTGAACGAGGCCGCGCTGGTGAGCGCCATCTCCGCGTGCGCGCAGCTGCGGTCGCTGGAGCACGGTGCGTGGGTGCACGCGTACGCCGAGCGGGAACTGCAGGGGCCAATGAGTGTCATCCTTGCGACCGCGATAATTGACATGTACGGGAAATGCGGGAATATCCGTGCTGCCATCAGGGTATTCGCTGCAATGCCCGTGAGAAACATCTACACGTGGAACTCTATGATCGCTGGCCTCGCCATGAACAGTGGCGAGAGGCAGGCCTTGTCACTCTTCTGGAAGATGCAATTCGCCGGTATTCGACCAAATTCCATAACCTTTGTTGGGTTACTTGGTGCGTGTAGCCATTCAGGTCTCGTCAATGAGGGCCGCAGGTTGTTTGACACAATGGTTGAAGACTTCCATATCCAGCCGGACCCCGAGCATTATGGTCTCATGGTTGATTTGCTTGGCAGGGCTGGTCGTGTCAGGGAAGCAGTGTATTTTGTCAAGAGCATGCCTGTGGAACCACACCCAGGCTTATGGGGTGCACTTGCTGCTGCCTGCAAGAACCATGGAGAGGTCGAACTTGGTGAGGAGGTTGCCAAAAAGCTCATTGAACTAGAGCCCCAGCATGGGGGGCGGTACATCCTCCTATCAAATTTATATGGCGCTGCAAATAGATGGGATGACATGGCCACTGTGCGCAAGCTTCTCAAGCGACTTAAGGTCCCCAAGGGCACCGGCAATGCTGTGGTTGGAAATGAAATGAATACATGGAGTAATATTGAACCCACTTACGGTAAGGATTTAGAACCACTTTACCCTGATAAGGACATTCAGAATTCACACTGTTTGCACCAGATGGCATGAGACCGATCAACCTGTGGGAGACTGGAGCTGAAACATGATTCCTGAAGGAGAGTGTTTGCTTGATGTGTCAAATATGGCCCATTTTCCATCTTGGACTTGAAATTCATCAAGTAAATGCACATACGAAGAGTGGGAGTGCAAAAACCTGGCAACAAAGAAAGTTTGGTGCTTGAATACTGACCATAGGGAGCGGAAATTCAAGAAGTGCAATTGAGAATCAAGACTAAAAATTGTATTCGCAACAGTTTAGCATGTGTCGGGGCAGGTCCTGCAAGGATCTTTGGTCTTGTTGAACATTTTTGTTGTGTGCAGAGATCAAAATTGCTAGGTGAGA
Organism: Tuctoria greenei; assembly: GCA_036927565.1. NCBI lineage: Eukaryota > Viridiplantae > Streptophyta > Magnoliopsida > Poales > Poaceae > Tuctoria > Tuctoria greenei. The sequence goes on from JAYESD010000012.1 coordinate 128,850,877, forward strand.
TGGATCCAGCCCCCTACAATGGTGATTTTGTGTGTATGGTTAATTTTAGGAATTTCCTATGTGGTGCATCTTTGAAACATTCCCTCGTACTTGTATTTATCAAACCTTGTTACTTACATAGTTTTATTTTATAAAATGTTTGTACTATGCATTCCAGAGTAATTCATGCATTCTTGGTTTTATTTCTAAAAAACAATTAAAAAAATTGTGTCATGGTTTCCTATTAAATAGTTTCTTTGACAGGCTAGTGCATCTCTTTTTTCATTTATATTTAACATTGACTGATATTGAACCAGTCCTACCGTACATAATGGCAAGAGGATGAGTATGGCCACATTCTTTGGGATGTCCTATCCTAAGCTCATGATATAAATTGCACGGTTGTGGATCGGAACCTGGATGATATTGTGTACTGCGGTAATCCTTTGTTGTTTGAAACGCCGTATCGGTTAAGTTTGCTTATTGAAAATCCTTTCGTTACAGAGAATGAGGGCTAGTCATCTGTTTTGGCCCACGTATGGTATGTCCAATTCGGTGCCCATATTTTTCGGTGGTAGGCAAATGGACCTTTTTGTTTCCCGAATATATGTTGGAGTTTTCATCGGCCCATGGACTGTTCCTGTTCGCAACCGCCCGCGAAGTAGGCTGGCGGGTCAAATTGTCGTCTGGTGAATCTTATTTTTCTCTCTCTGATTCGGTTTAAATGGGCTGCTATGCCGGAGCACGACGAGGGGACCGGCGAGTCATTTCTTGAAGATTTTTTTATTCAGCCCAGGAAGTTAGACGGATCAATGGTTGGTCCATTTGAAGTTGGGGCCGGTCCGATTGGAGCTACGTGCTGAACGTCTCTGTCGATCGTCGGGCTTAGCTACGTTCCACGGTGGAGAGACATGAAAGTTTGTGAAGGAGACACGGACCGTCTAAACTTTTACGTAAAGGTCTGTTCAATACTCATTTCATTTATTGTTATTCCATACTGGTTAGTTTACTTTTAAATTAATCAGCATCACATAAAAAAGAACAATAAAGAGTTCCAGCTTCAATATCAATTTGTTCCGCCTTGAAAAAAACATAGTTGTTTCACACATATTTTATGTATTTAGTAGAATATGATATAGAAATACACAAGATTTTAGTCACTCAGAAACTAATGTTCCGTCTTCAATCAGCAAATGTTTCATCTTAACAAAAAAAAAATCACGTGTACTCTCTTCGTCTCAAAAATTTGGTCGCTTTGTAATTTAAAAATTGATTACAAAATGACAAGCTTTTTGGGACGGAGTGGGTACGTTTTATTTTTTCCAAAAACGTTATTAGGTGTTTTATAAAATCTCAATTGATTGAGAACTAGCCGATCTCTCTTTTTATTTTTAGCTTTGGTAGTAGGCTGTGTAGTCAATATCGTGAATCTTATTTGTGGGCAGAGCACGAGCTAGGAGCGTAGACGGTGCTCATTCCCAAAGCCTGCCAGGATAGTTTTGGACCCCTCTTGAAGATTTTTTATCCCAGCCCAGGAAGTTTGGACGGATCAACTCACAGGGAAGGTGGGTTGTCCACAAGAAGTTGGGCGGTCCGACTGGAGCTACGTGCATCTCGTCTCCGTCGATCGTCGGGCTAGCTACGTTCCATGCCGGAGAGAGACGTGCAAGTCTGTGAAGGAGGGGCGACACGGCACCGGCGCTCCAAGCCAGCAGTGGAACTGTCATCAGCCTTCCGGTACAGATCTCTCCGCCCGCTGGCTGGCTGGTGCGGTCAGTCTACATATCCGTCCAATGGCGCGGTTAATTTGGCTGCTGCGTCTTTTGCTCCACCGGCCGTGTGGATGGCTACACTTCGCGCGCGGCCGTGTCGAGTTCTGAGCTCGCTCAGGTCGTCGGCACTCGGGAGACGTAGCACACCGTGCCCCGGCCGGGTCGTGTAACTTGGCGGTATTCTCCTAACCGCGCGGTTGGAGTCGTCGGAGCGGTCGAGGCCACACGCGACGTACCGTTGGCCCGAAGAAATCAAATGAACGGTGCCAGCTTGACGAGGCATACAGGCCATCGCTTAAAAAATGGAGATACGAGGCCGCGCGGCTTGACACGTACGTACGCTGGTACCGTCCGGTCGAGTATGAGAAAGACACGGGCGCGCCTATTTAATCTTATTTACCTCGTGATTGATTGCGCGTCGAGAATCTCCTGCGCTTAATTTTTTTCAACCCTGACATTTAAGAACGTATAACTTCAACGCAACATTCTTCTCACGTTACATAAGCGTTGTTGACACGGTAGGGATGAAGTCCGGCATCATCTCACTCACGACCCAGCTAGCTATCCCTGCCGCGCGCTTATCAGAAACAGTAAAGGCGCTTAACAAGGAAGACTGCTGAACTGAATTAGTCCCGGAAATACGTCTCCGTGTCAAACCCTGCACGCAAGCTGACGCCTCAGCCCATTCACCTCGTCAAAGGCTGCAAAGTAGTTCATCGCTGTAACCCGTAAGGTCCAAATGCGGCCGCGATATTTCAAGGCCTGAAGCCTGCAAGCTTACGTACATCGTTCCTGTTCTTGAGAGGACGGCGGCGACAAGAAAGAAAGAAAAGAAATAAAAGCCTCGTTTCCGTTCCGTCAAACCGCCGCCCGGAAACGTGGGCACCCGCCGTGTCCGTGGTTTGAATCTCGGGACCGAATTCCCCGTAACAAAAAAAAACGAAATAATCATTGGACGACGAGTGATTCTTTGCATCCAACCAAGCACGGTTCTCTCAGATCAATACCTGTGCCGTTTCAAGTTTCAACGATGAACGGCATGGACGACGATGAGCCAATGGCATCAACCGGGGGGCGTGCCATGCGTCCGTGTCGCGCGCGACAGGAACCGGCATGGCGGCATGTGAGTGAGAAGCGCGGCCGCGACGGCTGTGTATTTAGCGTCACCTCTGAGGTCAGCTAAAGTGTCGGTCAGCGTGATACGTTGAAACGCCGGGACAATAAGCCGTATGGCACGGCGGCGCCAATTATTACTATAATACTCCACGCTCATACACCAGCTGTCTTGCTTGACCTACTCTCGACCGGTAGACGTTTCTTCAACCTTGTACAGCGAGCGAGATCGACAGTAAGCTGGACGGCGGATTTCTCCATTGACTTCCCCATTTACTATACGCATATTTTTGACGATTTCTTCGCTGTGAATTTGCGGTGTTTTTCGTCCATCTTGCGTTCAAAAGTCTCATATCGACCGTTGAGTCGCGCACGAGGTAGACATTCCTCCTTCTCTCGGAGGGAAAACAGGGTTTAAGATATTATGCTAAAACATTTCCTATTATAAGATTCCCCATTGTCATCAGATACTAGTAGTATATCTTAACTAGCATAAAAAAGGGTAATATGTCACTGTTTCATTTCAAAAATAGAATGCATTATCAAGGATGATGTCGGTCGCGTAAGCATGAATGTGTACTGAATTAAGCTAGTAGCTTCTCTTATGAGTACAAAGCTCCCAACACAACAAGATGACAACTGTATCCTCGCCAGCTTTGCCCCTCCCCAGACCAAACATTGCCCGTTGTTCCTATCCAAAGTGATTGCTACTACTTCTATTTTCAAGATCCATTATTGTTGTCGAAGAATTTTTATATGATCCATTATTGCCGAGGAATCTTTGAACTCAAACCACCATCTCTTTGCTCATACTTATTGTGACCCGGAAACAGTCCTCGAAGATCGTTTCTAATGGCTAGCTAATCCCTAAGGAACTGTAGATTAAACTGAAAATGGAATCTGAAACACCTAAGCGTGAACGTGACCCGTCGTTAATTAGCTGTAGAATGCTCAAGACATGCCACGAATATAATAAGCCAACTTGAGATATGAAACACCTGGAAAGCACAAGCCAAGCCTCCTTTAAGAAAGAAGATGATTAGGAGGAGCCAAAAAACAAAGTGGTTAGGAGGAGTGATGGGCTCCTCCACTGTGTCCATAATGAAAACCATATCCCGCCGTCCGGGCCAAAGTGGCGAGCAGAAAACCGGGGACGCCGGCCGCACGCGATAGCCGGATCGGCCGGGGCACGGCCCTGTATAACCACGTCGCCCTATCAAGACGGCGGCTGCCGTCCGTCCCCGTCTGTCTACAGACGGACGTGAAGACCGCGGGGGTGGTCGTTCCGTGGCTCACGCGTGGCGCCGCGCCAGTGGCCGAATAGCGCCAGGACAACGACGTGTCGGCTCGCCATTGGGTCGCAACGCGTGGCGGTGCCGGAAAGGCTCCCTGCCTCCCGTGGGCCGCGCCTTCCCTGCCTCCTAATTTGTGTGCCCTTCGGTGTACCGCATACGTGGAGGACCCATGCTCTTAAAATTTAAAAACAGGGCTCAGCAGCTGTGGTAACGGCGCCGTTTGGTTTAAAATATAATAAACTCGCACAAAGACCAGGAGACAGGGAAGCTGTAGCCCTCCCAGGACGTCGGCAGAAAAGTTCTAGAAGGGGCGTTACAAGGACGTTATGGCTTGGCGCGGCTGCTTATCACAAACCCCGGTAGGTCCGCCCGTCCGTCCGGCGCGGGGCCCACCGGAAAGCTAGCAAGGTGACCGGTCCCTACGGACATAAAGCCGTCAGTATCGAGGTGGCATGCACCCACCACGTGCAGTGCAGTTCATCCGGCCATCCAGCGCACCGAACGGGAGAAACACTGCAACTGCCAACAGATGGGGGCGTCAAGTTGCCGATAAATATGTTGCGCTTGTTAGCAGAGAATAATGCCCCTTAGCTACCTACTAATCAGATTCGTCTGGTTCTAAAAATCTAAACCCAACGGCACGCACCTGGGGTCCTCCTGTCCATAGGATATACCCCCGGCCCTGCTCGTCCTTAATTGGCGTGGAAGACTACTCGACTCCACGTTTCCACGCGATATTTCCAGCGACGAGCAAACGAGCGGTACCAGTACCAGTAGTGAACGACGAGGCACGTAACTCCTGTACGCCACCCGATTTTTGCTCGGAATACATGCAGAAGAACTGGAAAAACGGCCGGTGTGAAGGGAAGAAACCGAAATCATCCGCAGTAACCGGCAACTTCTTTTCACCGTTCGACCGATAAAAACAAGGCCAAAAAAACATACTAGTTCGCTGTTGTTGCTGGTATGTGAATGTGTTTTCCACTGACGACCACATGGTGTGTTGGACCTTCTTTTTCTGAATCAGACGGCACCTGGCTATTACTCTGCCGATCTGAAACGTACGTACTTCCCCTAGCGTTATGCGACCTTACGGCGGACGCATAATTGGTGTGGTAGTGGCTGGCCACTCGCAGGAACACACGAGCCGGGCTGTGATGACCAGCAAGCTGGATCGTCGGTACAAGCATCAGCACACTCGATTACATCTCCATTACGAGTGAAAAAAGCAGCCCCCGGCCCCCGCAATCTAACGCAGGTGACAAGGAAACGTTTGGTAATCCAGTGGGTCCGTGCTCAACAGCTGCGGACTAAATTAATCATCTGTTTAGGTCGCCATTCTCTTATTTTCAGGAGTAATAAAACAAATCCAGAATACGGATCCAACCTAACTAAAACCACGAGACGGTCCAAGTGTCCAACCATCATTACCCACGCACCACGCTCGCCGAAGCGAACACTCATGAGCGTGTTTCCGATTCTGCCCTCCGCCCCTCCCCCTCCCTTCAAGAATAATGCTGTCTGTCCTTCCATGTCACCCTGTGAAAGACCAGAATTACAACAATGTCCTTACTTGCAACCGGGAGCAACTCAATGTTTTATGAGTCGTCTATTGTCCCAAATGGTAATTTTTTACTCCCCCGTCCATCGTGAAATGAAAAACACAATCTGTTCAAATAAAGAAAATAACAATGCCAGTACGTAAAGAGAAATCATTTATCTCGTATGTCGTGCACCTCTTTATCATGGTTTAAAAATAGACACTGTTAATAATCATGGTGTATTTATCTTATCATATTCCATTCCGTTTGTAAGGCGATGCTTTGACTATTGCCTTTTCCTTTTGTCCGTAATTGCTTCACTAAATTCCTTTTGGTCCGTATTTGCTTCACTAAATTCCTTTTGGTCCGTAATTGCTTCACTAAATTCCTTTTGGTCCGTAATTGCTTCACTAAATTCCTTTTGGCCCGTAATTGTTTAATTGTGGATTGAAGCATTTCCCTTGGTAAAGCTTGGACGTAATGAGCTCGCTACAATAGTGGCTAAGCTTGAGGGTATGGTGGGAACAAAAAGGAGAAATTTCAGGCGCCGGTCGGCAGGATCCGAATATTCCGCTAGCCCGCAGCTCTGCTTTGTGTCTTTAAATAGACCACGGTCTCCTCTGGATGGAGTTAACCCAAAACTCACAGCGAAATCACCAAAGCATGAGTACGGAGCTGAAGAGGGACTACGAGATCTGCGAGGAGCTCGGCCGCGGCCGCTTCGGCGTGGTCCGCCGCTGCATCTCCCGTGCCACCGGCGAGGCCTTCGCCGTCAAGTCAGTGGACCGGTCGCAGCTGGGGGACGACCTGGACCGCGAGCTCGCCGAGGTGGAGGGCAAGCTGGCGCAGCTCGCCGGCAAGGGCAACCCGGGCGTGGTGCAGGTGCACGCGGTGTACGAGGACGAGACGTGGACGCACAACGTCATGGACCTGTGCTCCGGCACGGACCTGCTGGACTGGCTCCGCCTCCGCCGCGGCGCGCCGGTGCCGGAGCCCGTGGCGGCCGCGGTCATGGCGCAGCTCGTGCAGGCGCTGGCGATCTGCCACCGCCGCGGGGTGGCCCACCGCGACGTCAAGCTGGAGAACGTCCTCGTGGACGTGGACGATGTCGTCGACGACGACGAGAACGAGGCCCCGCCGCGCGCGCGGCTGGCGGACTTCGGGTCTGCGGCGTGGATCGGGGCCGGGGGCCTGGGCACCGTGGAGGGGCTCGTGGGCACGCCCCACTACGTGGCGCCCGAGGTGGTGGCCGGCGAGGAGTACGGCGCCAAGGCGGACGTGTGGAGCGCCGGCGTGGTGATGTACGTGCTGCTCACCGGCGGGGCGATGCCCTTCGGCGGCGAGACCGCGGCGGAGGTGCTGGCGGCCGTGCTGCGCGGCAGCGTGCGGTTCCCGCCGAGGCTGTTCGGCGGCGTGTCCCCGGCCGCCAAGGACCTCATGAGGCGCATGTTGTGCCGCGACGTCTGGAGGAGGTTTTCCGCGGAGCAAGTCCTCGGTGAGTCTCCTCTCCCAACTTGCAACGCCCTTCCATTTTCACCGATTTTTTCTTACTCTTGATCCGGTAATCTGACAAACCTGAACTTTTATAAAATAATGCAGCTCACCCATGGATCATGAGCGGCGGCGGAGCTCGGCCCCTCGATCAACCAACTTGAAAATCTCCAGTACAGAGGCAGAGGAGTGGACCGACGGCGGGCCGTAGAAATACCGACGCCGTCTAAGGTTTTTGTACGTACGACGCGACGGACCAGAGGCAGAGACAGACTGTAGTTTTCTGTAATGTAAGTACGCAGGTGCCGGCTGCTGGAAAGTATCGCAGCAGAGCTATCGGCGAAGGAGCTTTGGGATGGGCTCCTGTTTCCCCCCGGTTTCCAGGCGGCTCTTGAGCTAACAGAGCGCCTTTCTGGCTCTTTTTTCTTTTCTTTTGCTGTGTGATCAAGCTAGTAGTAACTTAGCTGTACATTAGTACTGACCATCTTGTACAAATGGTGCTGGATAAATAAAGACAGCCTTGTGCTTCACCTATAATTTGTCAGTCCGTGTTAGCGAATTACTGTTCTGGTTCTGACTGTGAGAAAATCAAATGGGCGACGACGATTTCTTTACTGAAGTACTCCCTCCGTCTCGGAAAGTTTGTCGCTTTGTAGTTCATTTTTGAACTACAAAGCGACAAACTTTTCGGGACGGAGGGAGTAGTACTTGCATCAGTAGGACCGGCGAATATACGTGACTTGAAAGATTCTAGAATTAGACAGCACGGCAGCTGTGATCTTCACGTGCGAGCGCATGGTCCGGCAAAGCCGCCGCATCATTTCGTGGACGAGCCATGTGTTAAGCAGAGACACTGCTTTTCGCTCTTCAGCGGCTATTAGCCTACTCGTGTTGTCGATCTTTTATTAAGCTGCCTTTTCGGAGTTCCAAGAGTCCAAGTTCTTGTCAGCGATGGCAGACCGGACCGGTAAGGTACCCACTGTCGATTTCCTCGCACCCCCCCTCGATCCGCGACTTTCCTTTGATGTGGAGTGGAGACTGGAGAGGAATCCGAGCGCGATGGATGCACGCGCGCACCTTCTTTCCGTCTCGGTTGGAGAAGTACAAGGTACAACTACAGCAACACGGATACAGAGAGGCGCACATCCGCAGCATATTCCGCTCCGCTCTGTGGATTCTTTTTTTTTTTTTTTTTTTTTTGAACACACGGGGCAGCTCACCCGGATACTGTTAAGAAGAAGGGTGAGACACCTGCGTCCGGGAGGAATCGAACCCAGGTGGGCAGCTCTCACACCTGGAGTAGCTAGCCATCCGGCCACAGGCCGCTCTGTGGATTCGATGGCCGCGCGCACCTTTTGATCCATCGCTTTGTCCTTGGTTTGCAAGAAAGATCGGAGCACCTTGGAATCTTGAGGATGCGGGACGATGCACGGTACGGCTCGGTTCCCACGAGCCCCCGGCTTGCTCGCGGCCTCGCAAGGCCAACCACCGGGACACCAGTAATGGTTCTGTTCGCCGTTGCTCTCGTCGAGGCTTTAAAAAAAACGACACTGAAGTCTGAAGATCCACTTCTTGTCTGCTCTTTCTAGGCTAACCCGGAAATAATGTTCAGATCTGTTCACGTCCTTCACATTTACTCTCTCCATCCCATGAACTTGTCGCTTTGTAGTTCAAAAAGTGACAAGTTTATGAGGACGGAGGGAGTACTACACATGAATTTATCTGTCCCATAGACGTAAGTACGTCCAATTTCAATAATCTTTCAAGATAATTAAAAACGTCTAAACTTGTTACGAGCTAGAAAGACTATGACGCCGTACTTTTCTACATTTGAAGAAATGTGAACTGGCTCGATCAACCTGACACTGGCAGGAGCCTCGAAGCGGTACCATTAATACACAGCAGCCAGGAGTAAAATTATTAACATATGCTAGAGTATTGGATCTCTCTCCGATGATTCTCGATCCTATCGCACCTGGATTTTAGTCATTTCGGTGCTACTCAAAGAATATTAGTAGACGTCTACGGTGATTCTAAAAGGAAATAAAACTATGTAGAACGGGACTGCTAGGTGGCATCGCCGCTAGCTGGTTTTTTGATCAACTGGGAGGTTTATGTATGCTTTGTTGCTTTATTATCTAAAAAGCGGTTTGTTACTTTGAACCGTGCTCATGCATGGTTGCGATTGTGCAGTCGAGAACACGTGGTTTGCGTCAGGCTGCATGTTACCATGGTCGCCCTGAGGTCTACTGCTGCTTCCTCGTTGCGATTGCGAGCTGCATCGATAATAATCTGTAGATACTACTACTTGACAGTAGTACACCAATAGTCCGGACAGGCAAGGCGCAGCACGAGAGCGTGACAAAGGTGGTACGCCCTCTAGCGGAGAGCCATGCATTCCGTGTAGCAGAGATTGTTCTCGGCCGATCCTATCTAATCTAAACCGCGCTTCATATATACCCACCCACCTGGCCACATCTAAACCTCTCCAAACAAGGAGACGAAGACGAGCGATTACAAACTGTCGATTTCCGGGAATCCGTGTGGCCGGCAGGCGTTTTTCACCGTTGTCCTCCCATCCGATCCATCGGCAGCTAGCAGTTTCCTCGGTCTTTCGCCGATCTTTTTCACGCACCAAGCCACGCACGGCATGCTCGCGTGGTGCAGATGGCCCCAGCTCTAGCGGCCAAGCACCTGTCGATGTACGCCCGCGCGGATGTTTGCTTGGTGCCTTGGTTCGCGGGGAAAAAAATCGAAATCCAATCCATCCATCCTGAGCCGCGTGAGACGAGACGAGACGTCGTGGCGACGTGGAAGGAGACGTGGCGCGGCTCTGTTCTCGCGACGGTGCCCGCGTCGTCCGGGTCCGTCGTTGGATTTGGCTGCGCTTTGTATCAGCGGTTGGTCCATCGTGATAGGACCCTCGCCTTATTACTCCTTCCTTCCAATATTATTTGTCGTTTAGGACAAAAATATTAATTCAAAATGAACTAGAATTCTTGTCCTAAACAACAAATATTATGGAAAGGAGGGAGTATTTTTTAACCCCCTCTGTCTCTCTCTCCCCGTCACCGTCTGGTTAACAAGTCGTGCAATAGCCCAACAGCACCTGCCACCTGCGTTTCTAATCGAGCGCGGAGACGGTCCGCTAAGGTCACGCATGAGGAGTATAAGGATTATTATCTTAAAAAATGAGGAGTATCAGGATTATGCCAATGATGTATCATTGACTCTCATACCACTTGTTGGAAAATAGGCACGCGGAAGCGACGACAGATCTACCGTGGCACCGATGCAAGATCACACACGACACGTCAGGCACAATATTTGTTAACGAGGTTCAGCCGAAGCCTACATCCCCAAGGCATGACTACGGGCGCTCCTCCCAATATGTTGTCTTCGTCGTGGTTACAACAGCGACCCTCCCCTCATATTTATAAGGAGGCCGGTTGAAGAGTCCAACACAAATTCTATACTCTTTCGCTAATACAACTCAAAGCCCTATCGTAATCAACTCGTACATAATATTCGACAGATATCCAACAAAATTCTCTCCACCCTACCGTGTTTCACTTTTCAAACCTAATTTCTGATATTTGCAGGTATCTTCGAATCTTTGAGATGTATACTTCGTATCCAATGATTCTTCAGATAAATATTGTATCTGTTCCCGGGCTTGGCGCCAGCACCGCTGTGTTAGGGCAACAGGGCGGTTAGCAAACTGTTTTGCTTAGAGTGTGATTGCTCAGTTCAATCTACGTGCATGGCGTCAGACTGCATGTTACCATGTTCTTGTTGGAAAACAACAGTGTCGTGACACCTTGTTACTCTTTTCTGAAGCTGAATATAGTCCTTTACGCTTTGCTCAGATTGAGCCACGTCACAGGTAGGAAGTAACATAACTGGCATTGTTAGAAATGCGGCCCGACTCGTCACGCAGACGGACATCTGCCATCAGCCCAAGTCGCACCGGATCTGCTACGCAAACAGGTTTAATCGGAGCCCTAACCAAGGTCTTGGGCCACCTCAACCCAAAAGACTAACATTATAAGTGAGGTTCCCTTTACCTTATATATCGGGCTCCCCCATCATCAATATCTGATGTGAGATTAAACCTAACAATTTCCCCCTCTGTCACACATCTGTTGGTCCTACTCTCCTTCACACTCAGGTGGACACTACTCTGACAACCCGATTTCATGTGGTCCGGGAGATCCTCCAACGGTCCGATATCCGTGTGTGGCCTGGAAGACGTTACAGGCATCATGATGACAACTTAAGCTAAAAAATTCTCTAGTACCCATGGAGTTATCTTTCATACTATGCGCTAAAAGAGAAAGGAAATTAGAAGGTCGAGTGTTTTGAGTTGTTGTCCGTGTCAAAAATCACTGCCGATCGAGGGTCGTCAAATCTGGGCAGTGGTAGCTCATATCTGTGTTAAGTTAGTAAATCTTTCGCTTTTTGGTAGCGTGGATAAAAGTGAACCTTCACGGCCAAAAGAAAAGAGCAGAGCTTAGTGCGGTCGACATGATTAAAGTAATTTCTTAGCGAACACGCGCACAACCGTCTCAGAGAGATTACCGGCCACCAACTTTTTAATAAGCTATCGTGTGGGATAAGATGGACCACTTCCGCTTATCAGACGGGGAACGCGTAGCATCGCATCAACAAAACGCTGAACGGAAGCAAAGTGACTCCGGAGGCGGGCGCCCATGTGATTGTGATGTGAGACGAGAACGAAAGCGAAGCTGAGGGCGCGAGGGGGACAAGCCACGCTAGCTGCCGGGTGCGATGCGACTTGGTGGTTTCCGTGCAGCCCACCGGCAAGGCGCCGTTCGGCCGTTCGCGGTCGGCACGTCGTGCTGTCGCCGGCAGCCGAGGTGTGGATACGATCGAATCTTTGACGCCGAAGCGCGCGCGCGCGCAGGATTCGGGAGTCCTGTGTGCTGTACGGCTTGCGCCCAGTTTTTTTCGCTCGGGGCAATTGAGCTAGTGCCGTCACTTGGTCTTCTTTTGGTCGGGGCATGGCCTTATCAGCTTGTCCGGAGACGCCGTCACCAGGTCCCATGGCATTATGCCACGAAGAGGATGCATGTGCGTACATCCAACCGCATCAGCTGGTTGGCTTGTGTACAAACTGCTGGCGTTGCGGTGCGCAGCGCACACCAGTTCCCTCAGCGGACGCATGGTTTACCACGAAAACATTACGTGCCGCCGTGGCGCTGCCGTCGCATCTATCATATTCAGCGCGTCCAAGGGGGATCGTGCCACGACACAGAAAAGGGAGCTCGCGGGGACACTTTATTGTTCGTGCTGAATCTAAATATTCGGGGTGCAAACGTCCAAACAAGTTCCTCCAACGATGGTGGTGCCCTGTCTCCTGTCGGTCCGTCTGCCTCAAACAACCATTGGCATGCGCTTGGGTCTGGACCAAAGGATCATCGATTCGCCTTTGCTGAGTGATGCTTAGTGGGACGGAGCTAAACAGTGTGCTGCCTTGCGATGCAGTTCAAGAACCGTTGTGCTATCTCGCTCACCCCGTCCCACTCTGCTGGCTGGCAGGTCCTCCGGTAAGTGCACCGCTGTTGACGACGGTTCGCTGTTTATCCTGGTCAGTTAGTTGTGAAAAAACTGAGTTCACGCTTGCCCTCGCTACAAAGGTTCTCAGGGCGACAGGCACAAAACTTTCCCCGTTCTCAGGAAGTGCTCTTCTGCTTTCGGAACTGCCTGTGGCAGGTTTCTAAATTTCTGATGCTTACAGCGTAAGGCCGTTCTAAATTGGCATCGACGACGATCTAACTTCGAATTCTACTAGGTCTACTGAGAATGAAATTGGCATCTCGGCATCAAAAGTTCGGTTGACCCTATCGGCTTGCCTAAAACGGCACACGCTGATTATCCAACCCTCCTGGATACAAGTCAAGATTATCCAAACCTCACCCATTCCCATATCCAAAATGGAGAAAAGAAATCTTAGCATTTCGTATGGACGCTAAAATCCTTGCATTTTGCATAAACTGGATGACTAACGTAACATGGGCCTTTTGATTCCTTCTAAAACACATGGACTTCTGATAAGGCTATCTAATTGGGCCGAAGCATGTGCTAGCCTGCCAGGATTAGGAACGAGCCTTCTTTGTTTATTCCAGGAACAAAGCAACAACAGCGTAAAGCAGGCATATATCATTTGATTTTCACCCATTCAATGCATCGCAAATAACAAGGAAGCGATACATGATACTGGCACTCGTGCCTTATACAATGACAAGATCATATGGTTCTCGAACAAAACATCATGGCACAATATTGGCCAGATCAGAAGAAAAAGACTCGGAAGAATACAGAGAGAGAACACCTGACCACAAATCGGTCAAGTGTCTAACAGCCCCACCCATGGTATTATCGATTAATCTAGTTGAAGTCAGGCTTCTCAGGGTAAGTGCAGCCAGAACGCTGGATGATAACATTTGCAGCGTAGCAGCCAGCCCTAACGCAGTCTTCAATGCTCTTCCCTTGAACCAGCTGGGAGAGGAAGCCTCCAACAAAAGCATCACCTGGCAGAAAGGAACACGCTTATCAGAAAGAGTGGGAAAATGGTCCGAAGAAGCTTAAATGAAACTAATCTGCTCGTTATTACTCGAATTTGCAATTGCAGAACTACTTTCTACTGCATAAAACCAGAAAACATCTGTATCAACTATCATGATCATTGAGTATTCAGAATAAGTCTAACACAGAAGGGAGGACAGTTCATTTATTTTAAGGTACCAGAACTAGAAAGGAACAGGGTGTTGCATCTCTCATCACTGTGATAACCATAGTAGATAGACACTGCAAAGCGGTGTTCTTATAAACAAAATCAGGAACAGAAATCAACTCATAACATGGAAGAAACATTTACCCGCTCCATTGGTGTCAACAAGCTTCTCCTTGGGCAACAGGATCACAGGGAATGTTTTCACCTATTAGCAACACATAGTTCATATCCACATTAAATGTTTGAACTAAATTCTACATTATGTTCTTAAGTACTGAAGATAGCACACACTCTTTTCTATATGCAGAGATAATTAAAAATGCCTAATTAAGATTACAAATGCAGCATCCCGGACAAGCAGATAACTGGCAAAAAGTATGTCCTCCAAATAAGTACCCAAAGATCAACATAGAAACTGCATATGCAATGAGATTTCATGGAACACGGAAAAGTGAGAGTGCATTAAGAAAAAAATGTGGAACAAAAATGAGAGTGCATTAAAAACAAAAATGAAACAGAAAAAAAGGACAGAGCCCGTGCTAGAAGCTCCCACACGAGGTGGGGTCTGGGGAAGGATTATACGAGGTAAGCCTTACCCCTGCAATGTGCAGTGCAGAGAGGCTGCATCAAATGCAGGACCTCTTGGCACAAGTGGGGTGACTTAACCACTGCACCGGGTCTGTCCTTCAAAAATGAAACAAAGATGAATATTTAATTTCAAATTAGCAGCTCAGCTGAGACATTCTGGTTTAAATGTTAGCACACATTGTAGACTTTACGCCTCACACTGAAAAAGAAAAACATACCTTTCCATCCTCAGCCACAACCACCGGATCAGCACCCTGGGTAATCACAGCAGTCCTCTTTTGTTTCCCTGAAGCCAAAGGCAGTTGGGAGATCTTCAAAGCAATCTCCTCAATGTTCTCGGTCTACAATTATCAGAGGTAATTAGGCAGCAGCACAACCAAGAGCATACTTCGAGGAGTGAAAGACAAATTACCTCCCACCCACGGACTTTAGCGAAGATCTTTGCCTCAGTTTCATTTCCGAAGATGAAGTCAGCATACCTATGTTGGTAATAGGTAGCAAACATATCGTTAGAAAACGACTTCAAGTCCATGTAATGAAATGGAATAGAAGTACAAAATATGACCATGTCATAAAAGAAGTACAACAGTTTGGAACAATAGCATCTGGATAACATGAAAATGTATTGACTATTGACAAGAACGATTCGCAAGAATGATTATTGCTGTGTGCGTTCTTACTTGAGTTGCTATATGTGGTTTCAGATGCTGTGCAAAACACTAACAGACTACAGAAAACAACACTTACGGGAGAGCCTTCTCTTGGGCATCACGGAAGAACTCACAGATGAAGGGAGCAGAGAGGTTCATCAGGAACACCTGGAGATATCATGATCAGTCAAACTCTACTGACCATTTCAAAGGGACACTCTAATCATGAATATTTACCTTGTTATTAGCCGCAGCATGCTCAGCAACTAGCTGAATAGACTCAGGAGACACCGTTAGGAAAAAGCCAGCAATATAGATGTATTTTGCTTTCTCAACTGTCACAGAATAATATTATGTATTGTGATTGTCAGCAGAAAATCAATGCAAAAAATTAAAATCAACTGAGGCAGAAAAATATGGACTAGTCAAAAGTTAAAACAAATGCCAACTCTCTGATGGAATAAGTCTTGTAGTCCTTTGGTCTTTGGTCCCCTAGTCCCTTGTACCCTTGTCCTTAGTTTGTTGTACCTTAGTCCTTTGGTCTTTGGTCCTTGTTGTACTCATCTTAGACTAGAGGACAGCATCTTGACTGCTTTTAGGACAGCAGTTAGGACAGCAGCATCTTGACTACTTTTAGGACGGTTGTTAGCATCTTTAGGACAGCACCTTGCATGGCATCTTGGACTAGCAAGAAGGCATATGCTTGGCTGGTTGGCTGCCCTTGGGCTGCTATAAATATGTAGCCTCAACCCCTTGGGTTGGTATGGCATTGTGTGAGGAATAGACAAGAAAAATTGCCCCAACTCTCTAGTGTCATCCTCTCTTCAATGAGAGTAAAAATCCAGCTACTAACACTTGGTATCAGAGCCGTTCTATCCTGTAGCCTAAACATCTCTTGCTCATCTCCCTCCCGCGCCTCTCCCTGTCCGCAACCGGTACCAGGAACACCGGCTGCCCCAGCTCATCCCTCTTCCCCACACACCAACTCCCCACTAGTGCGCGATGTCCGACGGACAGTCTCAGCGTTCGGTCGCCTCGAGCGCGCGGCAGACGGAGGTCGCCGCGGCGGAGGAGCGCGAGCGAGCGGCGGCAGAGGCTGCAGCGACGGCGGCACTAGCGGCAAAGTTGGCGGCGGCGGAATTGGCAGCAGCGAGGGCAGAAGTGGAAGCAGCGGCGGCGGCGGCTGTAGCGCGTGCAGCGGCAGCAGAGCTGGAGGCTCTGCGTGGCAGTAGCTCCAGCGGCTCTGTCGACGGCGGCGTCGACGATGAGCTCAGGTTGGCAAGGGAAGTGGCGCGAGCACAGGAGATGCATCGAGTAGCCGCGCGTCCCCATGAGCGCGATAGCCGCAGCCCAGGCCGGCGCGGACGTGCCGGTGGCGCTCCCGGCGGCGGCGGCGCAGTTGACGGAGAACGTGGCCGTTACAGGCAGCGCGGTTCTCCCTCCCCAGATCGGTACCATGGACACCGTGGGGTCCAGGCCATTGTCAGGGATGTCGGTCCCGGCGGTGGGTGGCCTACCCTCACCAAGACCAACTACGTGGAGTGGGCCGCGGTGATGAGGGTGCGGCTCCAGGTGCGACACATGTGGGAAGCAGTTCGGTACGGCGACGTCGACTACTACGAGTATCGACGGGCGCTGGATGCCCTCATTGCTGCAGTCCCGCCCGAGATGCAGTTCTCGCTTTCCAAGAAGCGGACTGCTAAGGAGGCTTGGGACGCCATCGCTGCGGCACGCATCGGCAGCGACCGCGCCCGCAAGACCACACTGCAGGCGCTTCGCAAGGAGTGGGAGAACCTGTCCTTTAAGCCAGGTGAGGACGTCGATGACTTTGCTCTCCGTCTCAACACTTTGTTGCAGAAGTTGGAGCAGTTCGGCGACGACACCTACGACGAGGAGAGAGCTGTCGAGAAGCTCTTCCGTTGCATCCCCGAGAAGTACAAGCAGATCGCTCGCTCGATCGAGTCTCTGCTGGACCTCTCCACGATGTCGATTGAAGAGGCGATAGGTCGCCTCAAGGTCGTCGACAGCGACGAACCACAGCCTCTCTCGGGGCCTATCACCATTGGCGGGAAGCTTCATCTCACTCGCGAGCAGTGGGAGGCTAGCCAGGGTGACCGGAAGAAGGGGGAGTCCTCTTCCTCGACAGGCGGCCGCAAGCGCGGCAAGCCGCGCAAGGGGCGCGGAGGCGCCCAGGCCGGGGCGCAAGGAAGTGCCCGCGGAGGTGCCCAGGGCGGTGCCGCCGGCAACCACAAGCCGGCACGAGACGACACCTGCCACAACTGTGGCAAGCTTGGTCATTGGGCCAGGGAGTGTCGACAGCCACGACGTGGTCAGGCCCACGTCGCACAAGTGGAGGAGGAGGCCCACGTCGCACAGGTGGAGGAGGAGCCAGCTTTGCTCATGGCACATGGAAGCATCAAGCCACCTCTAGCGGCATCGACCGCAGCGGCTCTCTTTCATCTTGATGAGCCGAGAGCACACGCTCTCCTCGGCGACGGCTCTAGCAACGACAAGACTGACGGGTGGTGCCTCGACACCGGCGCCACCCATCACATGACCGGTCGACGGGAGTTCTTCGCCGAGCTTGATCCCAATGTCCGAGGCTACGTCAAGTTTGGTGACGCCTCCGGTGTGGAGATCAAGGGTGTTGGCTCCGTCCTCCTCAGCGCTAAGTCCGGTGAGCACAAGCTGCTCGTCGGAGTCTACTACATCCCCGCGTTGCGAAACTCCATCATCAGCTTGGGACAGCTGGATGAGAGTGGTTCGCGCGTGGAGATCAAGGACGGAGTCATGAGGATTTGGGATCGCCATTGTCGCCTTCTTGCCAAGGTAACTAGAGGCACCAATCGACTCTATGTCCTTCACGTGCAGGTAGCACAGCCTGTCTGTCTTGCCACTCGTCGGGAGGACGAGGCATGGCAGTGGCACGAGCGCTTTGGGCACCTTCACTTCGAGGCCTTGAAGCAGCTCAGTGCCAAGGAGATGGTGCGAGGCATGCCATGCCTTGACCACGTGGAGCAGCTCTGTGACGTCTGCGTGGTGACGAAGCAGAGGCGGCTTCCTTTTCCCCAGCAGTCGAGCTTTCGAGCCAAGGAGCGGCTTGAGCTCGTTCACGGGGACTTGTGTGGCCCGGTGACACCGGCTACACCAGGAGGACGACGCTACTTCCTGCTGCTCGTCGACGACCTCTCCCGCTACATGTGGGTGGTGGTCCTTGGCAGCAAGGGAGAGGCTGCGAACGCCATCAGGCGTGCGCAGGCCACTGCGGAGGCGGAGTGCGGCCACAAGCTGCGCGTGTTGCGCACCGACAACGGCGGCAATTCACGGCGGCTGAATTCGCGTCGTATTGCGCGGATGAGGGTGTTCAGCGCCACTACTCCGCGCCCTACAGCCCGCAGCAGAACGGCGTCGTCGAGCGGCGCAACCAGACGGTTGTGGGGATGACTCGGGCCCTCCTCAAGCAGAGGGGAATGCCGGCTATCTTTTGGGGAGAGGCGGTGGTGACCGCCGTTTACATCCTCAACCGTTCGCCCACCAAGGCCCTCCACGGCAGGACGCCGTACGAGGCTTGGTATGGGCGCAAGCCGGCGGTCTCTCACCTACGAGTCTTCGGCTGCCTCGCGTTCGCCAAGGAGCTTGGCCAGATCGGCAAGCTCGACGACAGGAGCACCCCCGGGGTGTTCATCGGCTACGCGGAGGGCTCGAAGGCCTACCGCATTCTCGACCCAGAGACACAGCGTGTGCGCACGACGCGCGACGTTGTGTTCAACGAAGGGCGAGGATGGGCATGGGACAAGGCGGTGGACGATAGTTCGACCTCGACGAACGACGACTTCATCGTCGACTACGTCTACTCCAAGGGAGCTGGGGGAGTAGGCAGCTCTTCTCCACCGAGCGTGTCTACCCCTGCCCCAGAGCGTCCACCTCCACCTCAGCCGGCGACCCCACGCACTCCAGCACCGACGGCCACCCCTCCAGCCACGTCCACTCCGTCACCAGCTTGTGTCGAGCACGACCCAGTGGAGTTTGTCACTCCGCTCTCCCACGACGAGGAGCGCCTCGACAGGTGCTACGACGGCGAGCAGTTGTGGTATCGCAAGATGGAGAGCATTCTCGGCGACCAGCCGGTGCCGGGACTGGCCCCTCACGATCTGGATGATCAAGATTCGGAGGCGCAGTTGCACCTTGCGTGCGACGACGGCGAGCCTCGGTCTTTCGCGGAGGCCGAGAAACACGCGGCATGGCGTGCCGCGATGCAGTCGGAGATGGATGCGGTTGAGACGAACCGCACTTGGGAGCTTGCTGACCTCCCTCGCGGTCACCGTGCGATCACCCTTAAGTGGGTGTTCAAGCTGAAGAGGGATGAAGCCGGCGCCATCGTCAAGCACAAGGCTCGCTTGGTGGCACGCGGCTTCGTGCAGCAGGAGGGGATCGACTTCGACGATGCCTTTGCCCCCGTGGCACGGATGGAATCCGTGCGACTCCTTCTTGCGCTGGCTGCTCAAGAAGGCTGGCGTGTCCAGCACATGGACGTCAAGTCGGCGTTCCTCAACGGCGACTTGAAGGAGGAGGTCTACGTACACCAGCCGCCAGGGTTTGCGCTCCCTGGCAAGGAGGGCAAGGTGTTGCGCCTGCGCAAGGCCCTCTATGGCTTGCGGCAGGCACCACGGGCGTGGAATGCCAAGTTGGATTCCACGCTCAAGAGGATGGGCTTCGGGCAATGCCCACACGAGGCGGCCATCTACCGGCGGGGCAATGGAGGAAACACCCTACTGGTGGGTGTCTACGTCGACGACTTGGTGATCACCGGCACCAAGGAGGCGGAGGTGGCAGCGTTCAAGGAAGAGATGAAAGCCACTTTCCAGATGAGTGACCTGGGATCCCTCTCCTTCTACCTAGGAATTGAGGTGCACCAGGCCGACTCCGGGATCACACTTCGACAGACCGCCTACGCCAGGCGAATTGTTGAGCTAGCTGGGCTCACAAACTGCAACCCAGCCCTCACTCCGATGGAGGAGAGGCTGAAGCTGAGCCGCGACAGCACGGCGGAGGAGGTGGACGCTACACAGTACCGGCGTCTTGTGGGGAGCCTTCGCTACCTCGCCCACACACGGCCGGACTTGGCATTCTCCGTCGGCTACGTTAGTCGGTTCCTGCAGCGACCGACGACGGAGCACCAGCAGGCTGTGAAGAGGATCATCCGCTACGTTGCGGGGACTCTTGATCACGGCCTTCACTACTCGAGGTGTCCTGGAGAGGCACACCTTGTCGGGTACAGCGACAGCGACCACGCCGGCGACATCGACACCAGCAAAAGCACGAGCGGGATCCTCTTCTTCTTCGGCAAGTGCCTCGTTAGCTGGCAGTCGGTCAAGCAGCAGGTGGTGGCCATGTCCAGCTGCGAGGCCGAGTACATAGCGGCCTCCACCGCTTCGACTCAGGCGCTCTGGCTTGTTCGACTGCTTGGTGATCTACTCGGCAGAGACACTGGAGCGGTGGAGCTCAGGGTGGACAACGTGTCTGCTCTGGCCCTGGCAAAGAACCCCGTTTTTCATGAACGGAGCAAGCACATCCGGGTGAGGTACCACTTCATCCGAGGCTGCTTGGAGGAAGGTAGCATCAAGGCGATCTACATCAACACCAAGGACCAGCTTGCGGATCTGCTCACCAAGCCCCTTGGGAGGCTCAAGTTCATTGAACTTTGCTCCAGGATCGGGATGGTCCAACCCTCCCAGAAGACGACGTACAAGACTTAGGGGGAGAATGATGGAATAAGTCTTGTAGTCCTTTGGTCTTTGGTCCCCTAGTCCCTTGTACCCTTGTCCTTAGTTTGTTGTACCTTAGTCCTTTGGTCTTTGGTCCTTGTTGTACTCATCTTAGACTAGAGGACAGCATCTTGACTGCTTTTAGGACAGCAGTTAGGACAGCAGCATCTTGACTGCTTTTAGGACGGTTGTTAGCATCTTTAGGACAGCACCTTGCATGGCATCTTGGACTAGCAAGAAGGCATATGCTTGGCTGGTTGGCTGCCCTTGGGCTGCTATAAATATGTAGCCTCAACCCCTTGGGTTGGTATGGCATTGTGTGAGGAATAGACAAGAAAAATTGCCCCAACTCTCTAGTGTCATCCTCTCTTCAATGAGAGTAAAAATCCAGCTACTAACACTCTCTTCTATCACAACGTTTTCATCCAGGAGACAATGAAATGATTCCTTTTAGCAACACAGCACAAAACAAGAGTACCAATGCATATAATCTGCAATAAAATGGACAGCGACAATAGAGTGGACTAGGAATACAATTTACTTGAGTACTTGGAAATATGTACACTGATGGTGCTCTGATCAAATGGCACGGTTGCATTTGTATTTCATAACCAATATAGTAATCCTATTTTATGTGATCTGTGGTATCATAACGCCTACTACCCCAACGTGCTTGGGACAAAGGCCTTGTTCCTGTTGTATGTTGTATCTGTATTATCATAACATCAAGAAAAAACCTGTGCAATTCACGCTGCAAATGCATAACTGCAGGATTTCAGGTCTGGCATAGATACATCCCCACAACAAACTGACAATCATGGTTTTAACAAATGTCAACGAGAGCTCAAAAGATATACTGTACCTAGCGCCCAGTTCTCTGGTCTCTTAAGATGCTCAGATTTGTAGCAGTTTGCCGCAGACAAATTTGCAATCAGTGACCTGGTTACAGAAAGAAATAACTAATATTATAGCAGAAAGGACGTGCTGAAGTATCATGATATATCAACATTTTAAAAAACAAGTGATAACAGTTAACAGATTATACTAGAATAGCACTCGATCCTTCAAGAGATAAACAATAAGGATGCTATAGATTTTTATTCACAAAAAGTAAGAGGAACACATTCCAAGTTTCCAACACCTTTACATACATTTTTCATATATAAAAATAGTGAGAAGATTGCCAAGGCTAGCATGTGATGCAAAAGGTGCAACCTCGCAATCAATTTTTGATGTGTAAAGTGCATAAAATGCAACAAAAATAGCCAACATGACAGCAAGAAGATAATTAATCCAGATCAACATTCCAAATTCAATGTTAACACCATGCCAATTCTTGTTCTTGTGATCACACAATAAAAACGAAAGCCATGACAACTTAAGCTTAAACTCAATCAAGATCTAAAAATCTCAAAAAAAAACTATACACGGTCATGATGCTTCTCCTTGGTACTGATCGAAGATAATGTAAAGCTTTACCTACCAACAAGAAGCATCATGCATTAAATAAAATAATCTATTGGAGAAAACAAACCTTTCGCCACCAACAACACATACAGCGCATGTGCCAGTAGGAGCAGACTCATCCTCATAGTAATGAGCCTGGACACGTTATACAAAATGAAGGCCAGGTTAGTTGATTGATTGACATAATCTGAAACTAAACGTATCAAATGGCCTGACAAATAGGACTTAAGAACTAACAGTAACTCCTGCAGCCTGAGCATTCTTCTTCATCTCCTCACCGAACTTGTCCTTTCCGATGCATCCCATGTAACTTGTTGCACCAGGAATTTGAAGCATCCACTGCAAACCATGATACAGTAAATAAACAAGCCTAGAAGGAAGTTCCCGTTGTAAAAATTTTAGAGGATGCAGAGCTTACTTGAGCAACCCTGATAGAGTTCTGGGTGGCTCCTGTAAGAAGAAAAGAAATGAACACACATACAATCAGAAGATTCGTCAAGCTGTAACAGATTATGTGCTACATGCATAGGTTAAGAAATCATTACCTCCGGCAATATATTCAACATTGTCCTTGCTGGACAACTCATCATACCTGTGAAAAACAAATTACATCAGCTTGCAACATAAAATTTTATGCAATCAAAGAATGCACAACAAATATGACTTTGAATTTTAACAAAGTTGGTCACAGATTTGGAGACAAAATTCATGAAGATAATGACATCAGGGGTTTACAGACAATAGTAAGACATATGCTTACATAGGCAAGTGCTTGTCCTCTGCGAGAATGGCATTGTTCAGCTTGATGTCATACCTAAAACAGGAGCAGAAGAAGTATGTCAGCACCATATTGTACAACACAAGTAACAAGCGAGCAATAATAATCACAGCAGTGACGCCACCAGAACAGCACACACGAGCATATGACCAGCCAAATTTTTTGAAGATCTATAAAATAATGAAGTGTAAAATTGGAGCAAGGGCAACATCCATTTCACAAGGAACTCGAGCGCAGAGACAGCGCGGCGGATCTCTGTGGTATGTAGTCACTTAAACAATTTTCTATCAGCTTCCCGTGCAGATATTTGTCCCGCAGCACGTGCACGCATCTAGATTATGTTGCAGACAAACGATATGGTTTTAGACGCGGATCTGATGCGACTATGCTGCCGGGCCAGAAAACCAACCAAAAATCTCGGATAGAGAGCACGTCCGCTATTCATTAGTAGAATCAGAGCGCCACAGATCAGACGGGGGAGGAGGATGAAGAGGAGCGCGTACTTAGCGAGGAAGGCGTCGTCGACGACGGCGGAGATGTCGAGGAGCGGGTTGCCCATCCCCAGGAGCACTCCCTCGTAGCTGCTGGGCGCCGCCATTTGCGTTGCTTCTCTCCTCTGCTCTCACGCGGACGAAGCGTCGAAGGAAGGCGACTGAGATCTGAGACTGCTGTTTGGCGGGCGAGGGAGGAACGGCGGAGTGGCGGTGGGTTTTAGTTGGGCTCGGCCGAACCTCGGTTGGCCCACCTGTCAACCTCATCGGGTTCGGCGCGGTTGGTGGACGTCCCCGGGTGGGGCCAGTGCAGCAGCGCCTCCCACACTCTGCGAGCTACAGAAACCAGCACCAGCCTGCGTCCTGTTTCAATGACATGCGGGACCGTCGGTCCGCCGTTGTTTGGTTTGGTAGTTGGGGTTTGCGGAGTGGGTGGACCATGCGCGTGTCCTTTTCGCCCACCAACCTCCGCATCGGGATTGGTCGACCCGTCGTTGGTCGTGAGCGGGCGCCGAAAGCCGGAAAGGCCGCACAGATTTTACGGCCCAGAACGAGCGTTAGGCCGTATCAGACGCCTGAACGGCTAAACCTAGGGTGATTGTGTCTGGAGTACAGTTCTGGGCCTACTAGAAGCCCGAAATAAGATCATCGGATGGCTTGGCAGTGGCAGACGGGCGCTGGGCTGTATCAGACGCTGTTTACATTTGGAGCCCACAGTCAATTAGATCTTGCTACCACGTTAATCTTAACTAGAAAGCCTTTAATACTCCCTCGTGCTCGTTTTATTTGACGTTAGGACAGAGTTTCCTAGTTGTCTTTTAGTTGATTTGATTGTCGGAAGCGTCAATTAAAAAAATCTGGAGGTAGTACAACATAAGTTGAGTTACACTCAACTGGTTAGTTTCTTTACAGCGGAACTAATTTTATTTCAGGCTTGAGTGTTGTTATTATTCATTTCATAATTACATATATTTAAAAAATGAAATATGTTTTAATATATATTTGAACTATTTTTTATGTATGTTCCAAGTTAACGGTGAAAGACAGCGGCGTCAAATAAAAAAAAAATCGTAGGGAGTAAATCCTTGACTCGTTAACGCCTCCTAGAAGCTAGTCGAAGGCATTGTATCAATTCGCTCTATTCTGCATTGCATATATGGCTGCCCTCCATTTGGAGTTTTTCGCTTTTCTTTTTGAGGGTTGAAATGTTGACCTATTTGAATTTTGAACTCTTGGTCTTCTCCTTTGAGTGTTCAACTGTTGGCACCTAGGGTGGTAAAGGAAAAAAACTAAAAGTGAAAGATTTGGATCGGACCAAATTTTTATTCATTTTTAATTTATATTCTGATAAGAGTCAAATTAAATTTTGAAAGGGCCTTTTGGACCGCGCCCATTAGCATGCCCATTGGCACCTTAAACAGCCTCTTTAAAACTCGTTGCTCATACCCCACCGGTGACAGAAGGACGCCCTTCCTGCAATGGACAGCTGGCAGCCCTGAGCACATCATCCCCGTGCGCTCGTGGAGAGGCAGGACAATAAACCCAGACTATCCATTGCCCAAACACGCCAACACCGATCCCAGACCCTCATAAGTAGTTCAGGGAGTTTTTATGGACATGATCAATCATCCAATAAATGAAGGAACAACGGTTGTTCCATTAATATCAGTCGCGCCATCACACTACACTCGTTTTTTGTTTCCGGCTCCCCGCTCCCCTCACGCCACACAGCCCACTCCAGCGCACCCACCTTCCCCCTACTAGGTTCGCGCCATCTTCACCGCCCGCTCCATCGCCGGAACCCTCGTTCCAGGAGAATCCCAGCGCTGAGGACGCGTGGGGCTCTGGTGATACGCCCCGACTCCGCCGCATGATCGTCGGTGTGATGCGACACGCCACTTCTAGGTGAGCAAGTGAAGCCTATTCCTCTTCCCACAAGTGGAATGAATTATTTCCTTTGTATGCGTGATTTTTGTATCATCTCACAATCGAGTCCCGAAGGAGTAGTCACGGGGGTAGGGTTTGCACACCGTGGACCGGAATTTATTTTTGATATACTCCCTCTATTTCTTTTTATTTGTCACCGGTTAGTTCAAAAATGAACTAGTCGGTGACAAATAAAAAGAAACAGAGAGAATATTTTGGCGTATTTGTTGTCTAGGCACGAGGTTTAGATGAGGTTTATGTTCTTCATTCACACAATAAAAGGATGGGCGTTTATGTGGTCGTCCGCGCTGACATGCAGGGGCATTTCTGTTGCTCGCTGTCGTGCGTTTTGTCCGACGATGGGCTAGTTAAAGTTTACCCTTGCGTTCAAAATTTGACGACTACCTATTTTTTTCAAATTCAATCTGGGAATAACTCTTTCGTTTAATGATTCTTGATGGGCACTTTAGTTATAAGAGGAACTTCGTTCAAATTACTTCTAGGTCGGTTATTGGAAGGATGGTTAGCTTGTTGGGGGCACGAGTGGCCTAACTACAATAGAAGGTTTATAGTCTTGTTCACTATATTCTTCACATTCATCCGACAACAGAGATATTCTTTTTGCAATTTTAGCCTGATGCCTCATAGATTGATGTAAATTGTTTGATCTTGCTAGGTCTCTTTGATTCATATTTTATACTGACATCTAGAACTTTGGCAATTCTCCTTAAAAAGGATGAACCATCTAGATCAGAAAGTCTCGTCCACAGGGATATGGATACAAGAACTATCAATTTGAGTTCATCTGCTCAACTAGTTCAAGTGGTAGTTAAAATGGGTCAGGTCAATACACGACAATCTATATCATCGGAAAGAGGTACTCATTAAGGAGGCGTTGCAAAATCTACGGTTGAAGAGTCTAATCACAATGAATCCTGCAAGGAATGGCATGCATGTGGAAAATATGAGGTTTGGTAATACATTAGAAGAAGACGAAACATCTTGTTTCTCACAACTAGAAGAAGGTAAATTCAGGGAGGATGAATCATCTGGATCAGAAAACCTTGTTCACAAGGATATGGATACAAGAACTACCAAGCTGAGTTCATCTGCTCAACTAGCTCAACTCACAGTTAAAAGGGTCAGGTCAATGCAATACAATCAATGTAACCAGAAAGAGGTACTCATCGATAAGGCACATCAGTAAGAATTGAGTTAGACAACACTGGGACATCAAGTGTTCAACAACATCCAACCAACCAGATTATGGCAAGGTCCATTGTTGTGTAATTCACTTATGAATTTAGATGTCAATCAGATCCATGTACCATTCAGTTGAACAATCAGTTGCACAAGTGCTCTTGTCATGCCATGATCACACCTTTTCCATTCCCAAGACACCGAACAACGTAACATTGATGCTTGTTTGTCCTCACTAACTCATTGTGTACCACAACATCCATATCAGGATCAAACTTGCCAACCTGTTGCTCACCAATGTCAACCATCTGATGGTGATACAACTCGTGTAAGGTTAGACAGCCTAGAGGAATCAAATGTTCAACGGCAGACAACCAACCATACAACAACAGACTCTACCCCTGAACATATGCTTGAAAGAGGGCTTCTATATATCAGATCCATTTACTATCGAGTTGAGTCGACTTCTTTCGTGGTGTGATTTGATGACCAGTAGGCATCTTATTGAGGTTTGTTTCTCATCTTTTATATTCCTTTTTTATCACTCTTTGTCTCAAATGACATGTTGACACTACAATTACTGATGCTATTCATCTAATCGATATGAATGTTTGAATTTAATTAGAAACAAAAAATAATTTTGGAACATGAAAGGGAGGTGGTTGAACTTAAAAGGAAGTACGATGAGTTGTTCCACAATTTAGAAATGGAAACACTACAAGAAAAGAAGTATATTAGATACTTCAGGAGAAAGTTTGCAAACAACAAATAGTGGCTGAGGCTTTCCAGGTTGTACAATCTTCTGCTGGAGTTGTTTCATGCAATCAGAGAGGTACACGTGGTTTAAACATTATATTTTTTTAACATTCCAAAAGCAGCATGTACTGCCATTTTATATGAATTAGGGCACAAAACTGCTGCCTTAGTGCTATCCTTCAAAGATCACACAGGCTTGAAGGGCACCATCCACCAAAACAATTATGATTAATCAGTCTCATCTTATGTATTACTAAATAAGTCTTACCTTCCGTCAGTATAATCTAGGAAGCAGCATGTTCGTGAATTAGACGATACTTAGATGCGCCTCAGTTTTTACCTTGGTGGAAACTCTGCATATTGGTTACATAATATAGCTGACCATTGGTAACACATATTGGTCGAGTCGAAACTCCTTTTATATGATCACATGAAAAAAACTAGATCAGATCTTGCTAATAGACCACTCAATGATTGGTGATAGAATCATAGTTTATTTATGGACGTTTGTGATCGATAATCTAAAATATCTTTAGGAGAGTATCAACTAATGTTTTATGGTGTAATCGTTTCGTCATAAGTCCATAAAAGTCGGTGTTTCTTGAGTAAAACTATTTGACATGCAATCGTTGCAAAAAAATCATCTCACATTATCACAACACCTCCACGACTCAAGCGAAGAGCAAAGTGCAGTACTAGTAGAGAACAAAATAATATGTTTTGACATTCCATTTCTGGTTATTGTTTTGGAACCAACTTCAAATATAGTGTTTTTTACGTTCTGGTAATCTGGGTGTTGATTTGTAACCTAATTTAGATATGATTAGAGACTACATTTGTTACTATTACATGATGTTTTGATCAAAACACTGGATAATGAATTAGAGTCATTTGCATAACAAAAATGTCATGGAATCACATATTTTTTTCTCTGATTGTTCATACATTTATCACGTGACAGTGTCATGCTCTTTATCTTACTTTGGAAGTGCTTTGTCCTCAGTTATTAGTCTCAGTTGCAGATCAATTTTGTCTACTCGTGTATTAATTTGTTCCCATTTTGTATCAAGTGCACCCTCAAGGACAGTCGATGTACCTAATCAGTCATCAGGCTACCAAACGTGAGGTTTTCTGCATCAGCAACCATGAACCAACCACCGCAGCCTATTGCACGCTTATCTACACATGAGTTCCTTCGTCAGCCTAGTATGATCGCACAAGAAGGTGCAGATAACACTTCGGGTGGATCTGCTGCTACACTAACGAGCGCTACACGAGGTGTCGTGAGCAATAGGATTGACTACCTTACACCTGCACCTCATCTCAGAGCGTCCCTTAATCAGCTACCAGCATATCGTCATGAGGCTGCGAGTATAGAACGGCAGCCGCAAATTGATCATGTTTCGAGTCATCATGACCTGTAACTGTAAGCCTATCCCTAGGGTTTTCATTTCCATCTTGTGCTTCGAGTAGTGTCATTATCTGGCCTGGGTTTGAATTTTTGTTGTCTTCTTATTGACATGTATAATAATCAGGTTAAACTCGAATTTGTGTTTTAGAGAGCAATGTAGACCCGACTTTGTTGCTCTCCAAAACTGGTACACTGCCCGGTTGAGTTAGTTACAAAGAGTGTCATTCAATGGAGTACGTTTACATAAATAGACTAAAATGAGACCCTTTTTTCGAACAATGTGGATATGCCAAACACAACAACATTTTTTAAGGATTCGACGTCGGTCATCAGTTAATGCAAAGCTGCAGGAGTAGGCGGGGGGAGCCCCGAAGAAAGGCGGATGGGAAGGTCGTGCAGGACGATGATCCTCAAGATCTGAAGCGATAGATGTCGCGCCAACCAAAACTAAGCGAAGCGGGACTAGAAGAGCTGCGAGGTTGATTGCAACGGACATTCCAAATTCCATGCAGCGAAATAAAGTGGCAATTGAGCCCCACAGGTCGATTCGCACTCAAAGCAAGTCGCAATGAGAGCCGCTGGATCTTGGTGTGACGGCTTGTTGCTGTCGGGTTCCGGAGACGGAGGCCGCAAGGCCGGAAAGAAGGTGGCGCAAAATGGGCCAGGCCGTATTCGTCAATGATGAACAATGCGATTCTTCTGCATAGGCCTAAAAGGCCGCAATATCCTTTAACATAGCGCGCATTCAACCAAATGGGCTGATGGCTACCGTAAGTGCTGGGCCAAGGCGCTTCCCATACCGAATTATGATATCATTTGATCAGTGGGCCTGGGCCGGAGCCGTTTCAGCACAGCATCCGCCTGATCCACCAATTAACTAAATGATGGGCAAAGCCGTGGAGCACTTGGTCCATACGTGCGGCGAGCTTTGGTAAACGTGGACAATTCCATGTTGAATGTCAAGGATGGACCTGTAATTTGGATGTTCTCAGGATGGCCCATATTTTACGAGTTACGACCGAGAAATCCTCCTGTTAGTCAAAATTTTCTTTGATTTGACATCACATACACACAGTTACACGTAGACATGCCAAATCCAGAACCAGCATTTACCAAGTTCCCCCAAATAACTGCGTATATAGACTTCTTGGGCAGTCGTTGATCAATTCCTTAACCAGATTCCCAGGACACTGAAATTTTCTTATAATTGAAAACATAAAACTCGTTTATAATTCAGTAGTGGTACTTTGGGAATAAGCTAGATTTCAGTAGGGTTTC
Organism: Tuctoria greenei; assembly: GCA_036927565.1. Classification (NCBI taxonomy): domain Eukaryota; kingdom Viridiplantae; phylum Streptophyta; class Magnoliopsida; order Poales; family Poaceae; genus Tuctoria; species Tuctoria greenei. The sequence goes on from JAYESD010000012.1 coordinate 128,881,135, forward strand.
TTGGTCAAATTGCCTTTTACTGAAAACTATAAACAACAGTGGTGGGGCGAGCTGAAAATTTCATTTTTGAAATGGCATGAGGAGAACAAATGGGGTCTCAAGACTATTCTTGCACGAGAAAGAAATTTTCGTGTGACCCCGTTCTCTGAAGCTGCAGGATATATTGTGCTAAAATTCAACTGACTTTTTGCTGCTTAATCGTGCTCAGAATCCAGCCTTGCGGGCGTGATCGAGGAATGATGGTGCATGTTACTCGCCAAGGTGTTGGCTAGCTAGATTGCATCATGGCAACCTAATTGAGGCCACATGGCGTGTCTAACCTAAACATGTTCATGGTGATACTCAAGAGTAACAACCACCTTGTACGTACGCGTCTCTCTTAAATCCGGTGTACTGGTATACCACTTCCCCTGTCGGTCGGTTCACAGATTGCAATAATATTGTATTGGCCATTTGTCCGTAAACAAAAGAGGATGTACATGTTCTAGCACCTTGACTCTACTACCAATGGATAATTCTTCTGCCATTATTTTACAAGTACTGTACTTTTCTACTATTTTGCTTCAATTAAATTACTGTACTATACATGTTGCTCCGTCGTAGGAATCCTACGGATGGATGCACGACGACGGCACATGCATGCTTCTGATAATCTGAATCTGAAAATTAAAATGCACATGAGAACATGGTTATCTTCAGCCAGCACTTGTTTTCCAGCTTAACGGCATAACCCTTACCGTCCAGCATCACATCATTACCTGTCTTTGAGTGCAGGGCTTCTATGCCGGTTGCATTCAATTAGAAGCTCTCACGTACCAATCATCAAGGGAAAATAAACATTTTTCTAGGAAAAATTCACAAGCGATACTTTGAAAGGCCAACTACTTGTCTGTTGCACATAACCAAGTACTGTATAATACTCCGTATATGTTATTCGTGGAAGACTTCAAATGATCAAGTCTTCGTGCAATTAAGTACTTATGCATTATACAAACGAAGCCAAAAAGAATTAGAAGATAAAGCCTAGTTGAGAAGCGTCTGTCTCAAAGCCTGATCAGAAGAACAGGTCATGCTGAATTGCTGACTGAGTTTGTTCACGTCTTGTTTCCATCTGCAAGTAATGGGTTGGTACGCGACGCTGGTTACAATTACACGCTTTCATCAGAGTGTTTGCGTGCATAACACAATAAACTTCGTGGTTCTGAGTTGTTCAGGCAGGTGGCATGCATGACTCACTTCGTCCATGCTTATCAAAGTTGCTGATGATGCAAGATCGCGATCATGAGTGGGGCAGCCAAGTGTGGTAGGTAAACAGAAAGTCGTCCAGCCGTGTTAGGTGGCTCTCTCGATCACATCTGCTTCTGCTCTAATTATTTTTTTTTGAAAGCCACTTCTGCTCTAATTATAGTTTCTGGGAAGAATGCTGCTTACAGTACAGATACCTAAGACACTGGGACAGTGGAGCATCAGTATATATATCAGTTACCGACATATAGATGCCACTGAAGATTCGGAACTCGAGCAGTGCCATTTCCGGCCTGGTGTCTGCTTAAGAAAGCTACTTCTTCGGCAGTGCCAAGAACACATTGCAGCATCTGTACATCACCAAAACAGTAGCGTGTACTACACATATCATGTATAGATAAAATACTAACTCGTCATGTGCTCCTCGCGAGCGACGCGAAGACCACGGAGTGACCACTCCACTTTACCTAAACTGCAATGATCGGCAGAACAGGGGAGCAAAATCATTTCCCGTGTCAAGTTGCTGTCTTTGATTACAACCCAAGAGCGACATTCAAAGCTACTACTAGTTGGGGGTTGTCCTAGTACTCCTTTCGCATCACAAATTTCTAATAACTCGTGAACATTTATTTGTTCAAATAACTCGTCACACGCGCCTTAATTTAGGGCCTGTTTGGTTTATGTACTAAGGTTGCCACAATTTGCCACAAATTTTTGCCTAACTTGACTAAGGTTAGGTGCTCAAATTTTCAGCCACAACTTGGCAAGCCTAAGGGAATTTTGCCACACTTTTTTGAGTCTTTGACATGTGGGACCCAGTTAGATGGCAAGGAATCTTGCCACAATTGTGGCTATGAACCAAACAATGACTAAGTTGGTCAAACTTGACTAAACTTAGGCGTGGCAAAATGTGGCAAGTTTTGGCTTCAAACCAAACATCCCCTTAGTCCCCATGCAGTAGGTCCTAGTGGCGAGCTTTCATGGCAACGGCAGCCTGCTCCTCCACTTCGAGCAATAATAACCAACATAAATGGCTGTTTTAATTCAGCAAAGGACCTTTTGCCAGTCCTGCATATTAACAACGGTATCATCCATAAGAACCTTCGCAATTTATTCGTCTGAATGATTTTCACATTTTCGAAAAAATTACAACCTTAGCCAATTCTGTACATGAACTGGATTAGTAAAACTTTTTTTTTGTTATATACTCCCTCTGTCCCGCAAAGTTTGTCGCTTTGTAGTTCAAAAATTAATTACAAAGTGACAAACTTTCCGAGACGGAGGAAGTAGTTAAAGAAATTCCTCGACATACTATACTGGGACTTGGTTATTCAAGATGTGGTGAAGTTGGTGTAGCCATAAACTTGGAGAAGTGCAATGCAATATAGTAGGAAAACAAAACTAGTCATTAAAATTACACGTTCCAGAAAAATGTCTCATGATATTGCAGAAACAAATTATTTCTATATAATAAGGGTATTTAAAAGAAGGAATTGAGTACCATAGTTCATCCCAAAATACAAGATATAATAGTATCAGCTGCCCGCCGTTGCATGCACATTGCAGGCGGTGGCAGCGCAGCTACACAAAGAAGAAAGAACAGCGCCACAGACTCACTGACATATGGTTCGATCAATATAATATCCAACACTAACGCACGATCAAGAAACGACACGATCCGGACATACACGAAGCTTTTATTTTTGCTGTAATTTTTCTTCTTCTCTTCTCCTCTCCTCTGGACTTAGCTCGCATGGATTGGCTTAGTTGATGTTGATGGGCAGGGGCTTGCCGTCCCACTCCTTGAGGCACTCGAGCATGGGGTCGACGAGCTTGCCCTGGCTGATACCGAGGAACACCTTGTTGCACTCCTCGCCGGGGGACTTGAGCTTCTCGCCGGTGAGGAACACGCAGCCGAGCTCCTCGCGGACGAAGCGGTACAGTGGGTACGACCTGCTCTCCTTGATCCTGTTGGCCACCGGCGCGGTGCCCTCCGCCACGGCGACGCGTGCGGCCTCCACCTCCTGGGGCAGCACCGCGCTCAGCTCCTCCTCGAACTTGGTGATCTTGGAGAACACGGAGGGCTCCCTGTCGGCCGCGCCGCTGGTGAGGGCGTGGTCCACGAGCACGGCGCGCAGCTTCTGCATCAGCGGCAGGCTGGCGCTGGACGGGTCCTCGGCGTAGGTGAACACGCCCTCGCGATCGATGGCGGTGAGGAGGTTCTTCTCGCTGAAGCGCGCGACGGAGAGGTCGCCGGTTGGGCTCGTGGTGAGCACCTTCTTGGCCACCTGGGTCACGCAGTTCTTCACCGAGGACTTGATGTTCTCCTCGAGGTGGCGCAGGTCAACAGCCTGGCAGAGCGCCACGATGTAGGTTGAGGACATGAGCTTGAGGATGTCAACGGCCTCGGCGGTCTTCCTGGCGGAGACGAGACCCAGGGAATTGACGTCCTGGTTGTGCTGCTCCGCGCTCTGGACATGGTTGGTGATGGGGTTGCCCAGGTACTGGAGCTCAGAGCAGTAGGAGGCCATGGCGATCTCGGTGCCCTTAAAGCCGTAGTCCAGGCTGGGGTTGCGGCTGCCGGCCAGGTTGGAGGTCAGCCCGTTGTTGTAGAACTCGTTGACCAGCTCGGAGAACTGCGCGAACATGAGCTTGCCGATGTTGGCGATGGCGAGGCGAGCATTGTCCATGGACACGCCGATGGGGGTGCCCTGAAAGTTGCCGCCGTGGAGCGCCTTGCCCCGGTGGACGTCGATGACTGGGTTGTCGTTGACGGAGTTGACCTCGCGCTCGATGGATTTGGTGGCAGCGCGGATGACCTCGATCTGGGGACCAAGCCACTGCGGCGACGTGCGGAGCGCGTACCTGTCCTGCTTGGGCTTCAGCAGGGGGTCCATCTCGTTGACCTTCTTGGCGTGCTTCATGAAGGAGCTGCCGTCAAGGATGTGCTCCATGATGGCGGCGGCCTCGATGGAGCCCGGGTGATGCTTGAGCTTGTGGGTCAGGTGGTCGGTGTACTCCGGCTTGCCGTTCATGGCCTCGCAGAACACGGCGGAAAGGACCTCGGAGAGGACGGCGAGGATGTTGGCATCGTACAGCACGGTGGCCGCGAGGGCGGACCCTACGGACGTGCCGTTCACGATGGCGAGGCCCTCCTTGGGGTTGAGCTTGAAGAAGCCGCCCTCGATGCCGGCGATCTTGAACGCCTCGGCGGCGTCCACCCTCCTGCCGTCCACGGTGGTGGCCTGCGAGTTGGGGCGCCCAGTGATGAGACCGGCAATGTAGGACAGCGGGACGAGGTCTCCCGACGCGGTGATGGTGCCACGGAGCGGCAGGCAGGGGCTGACGCCGGTGTTGAGCAGCTTGGTAATGGCCTCGAGGATCTCGAAGCGGATGCCGGAGTAGCCCTGGAGGAGGGTGTTGATGCGCACAAACATGGCCGCGCGGACTGTCTCGGACGGCAGGGTGTGGCCGTCGCTGCCGGTGCCGAAGATACCGGCGTTCAGATGCCTGCAGTGACAAACACGGGCACATGGTCAGAATTCGTTAGTTAACTGTCAAGTTGCAGCTGTCAGAAACAAAACTAGCACAAGTGATAATAGATAAGTGATCTTGTCCTTTTGTCGCAGCTCGTATTCTAATCCGAAAAACCTGTGACCGAAAACATGTTCGCACGGTAGAAACAGTAGTACATGTCGCCAGATGCCCAGATGCATGCTCTACGAGAAAACAAGATCCGGCATGTGAACTCACGAACTATGTACTCGAATCCTTAAAACCCCACGCCTCACAGATCTTGAAGATATTTGAAAATGGAATAATATGAATTAATGTTTTGAACTAATAAAAATATTAAATGCGTGGTGAAGGTGAACACACAAAAGTTTGTATTCCCATGAAGCATGTCATCCAGCAGGGGTGTCCGGTTTCCCGGGGCGCATGTAGGTGGCATGTTACGCCAGTGCATGATACGCAACGCCTAAGTGGATGTTGTTTTATACTCTTACTAAACACGAAACGGCCGGTGTTGTGCTACTACTAATGCGATTGCTTTAGAAGAGCCGTTGACATGCAGTCACGGTAGGACTACTGTACACAGTAAGTAGACAGAGGAAACGAAAGGCACGGCATGTGAGGAGTGCCAGTGGGCGGTGAGGACACATTTATTTTGCTTCCGTTCTTGTATGGATCTTCCTTTCCATAGCTAGCTGGCTGCCGGCTCCGGTGCATGAATCTCAGGAAGCAAGCGCCGTGACAAAAAAACGGCAGCACTGCATTGATTTAGTAAGTAGAGACGCCAGAAAGAATCACTAATTTAAACAGAGCTAGCGCGTGGTCCGGCATGGAATCGGAACAGTGATAAATCTCATTAAGAACGGATCTAGTGATCTAAAATTGATCATGGCCAGTAATTAAGCACGTAACCAGCACGGGGGGAGTAAGGAGTAACGACGACGAGTGGATTCAAGATTCATGCATTACCTGAGGAGCTCGACCTGAAGCGCGGGCCCGTCCTTGGTGCGGCGGTGTGACGTGCCGCCGAACCCGGTGGTGACGCCGTAGATGTCGCCGCCGTGCGCGATGCAGTCGAGGATCCACTCGCTGCTGGCCTTGACGCGGGGGCGCGCCTCCTCGTCGAGCTCGACGGCGACGCCGGACGCGTCCCTGGCGGCGGCCACGGCGGCCACGTGCCCGACGCGGAGGGTGGACCCCTCGATCTTCACCACGGGCTGCCTGGCGTGCGCCACCATGCGCTTCACCTCGTCCAGGTGGCTGCCGGCCATCTCGGCCGCCGCCGCGCCCCAGTTGAGCGGGTCGTTCTCGAGGATCAGCCCGTTGCCCGCCATTGCGATCGAACTAGCTAAGTCGGGTGGGCAACCGAGGTGGTGGTGGAGGAAGAGAAGAAGAGCCGGAGAAGGTGGGTGGCCTGCTCTTCTTGGAGGGAAACGGAGGACGACGGGGCGCTTGTTAAATAGGGAGGAGTGGCCGGCCGGGTTTAGGTGAGCCGAGGTCGCTGCTTTCTCTGCTCTGCTCAGCTCGCTGGTCTGATCTGTTTAGTGGGATGGTTGGTGAATGATGGGGTTGATCTGAAAATAAAAGCTCTATCTTCTGAATTTTCTGATCTTATTTTTAATGATCATTTCAAAGGACTAATTATTTCAAGCATCAAGACTTCGATTTATGTTGCTTCTACTATAAGAATACTCGGGTTTTTATTTTTCTCTTTGGGATGGAGGGTGAGAAGTTGGAGTCCTGACAAATCTCACCAACCCTGAAGACGAAAACCGGGCTGCTCTGCTCTGCTGTGAAAACCGGAGTTGTTGGCGCCCGGAGCAATTATTGCGGGTGCGCCACCATTTCCTCGTCATCTCTGTGTGCTGGGTTTTCGTCAGTTTTTTTAAGTGCAGGCTCGTTAGTCGTACTCGTAGTAGCCTGTTGATGGCTGACAACTCCTTGGGCGCGTGGGATACGTTTAACGGGTTACGGCTGTTTAAGAATTTGTCTGGCCAGGCAGGCCTGCTCGCTGACCGGGCTCGTAGCTGGCACTACACTGAGATATTGTTGGAACGCATTATATTCTCGTATTGCTGACCGTGTCATCTAGACGGACAACCTGACAAAGCCAATCCATCCATCCCATATGGAAATGGAAGGACGGCGCAAAGACAAAACGTTGCACGGAGAGACAAACCCCCAGAGCAGTGCTGCGAAACAACAACGTTGTCCAGACAAAATCCTGGTCAGCAGCGACTGAGATTGAGGCTGCAGGGCTATTTATTTTACCATTTTTTTCTGTTTGGTTGTAGTGGCATGCAAAGTACGGCTAACCAAAACAGGTGCGTGCATTTTGCGATACTCATTTTTCACTTAGCTACGAGTTTCCTAACATAAAAGACAACGCTTTTCAGCATACATCGTGTAACCGAGATAAGTGCTGCCGCCCTTATTATGTATGCATCCTTCTAATTGGTTATTGCAAGATCTGTAACATGCCAATCCCTAATGGTGTGTTGTTAAGCATAATACAGCATCACGTGCATCTTTAGCATGCTTGTTCCACTAGCATATGCATTTGCATTCCCAATTCAAATTTTAATTTTTTAACCATCTCTATCAGATGTAGCTGTAATGTCTGTCCATACGTGTATACACTCACTCGCACCATCCACATAAAAATCGAATTTGAATTCAAATTTGACTAATACCCGTGCAATGCGAAGAAAACAATTTTGGATAGAAGTTGCCCCTCTGCGTCTGGGCCGGCCAACCGTATATTTCAACCCAATTAATTGGCGAGCCGTCTCCGTCGATCGTCTCTTCATGGGCCTTGCACACGTTTTATTCTTCCCAACTGGGCTGACAAATTCCTTTTGACCGCCTTCTCAGTTCATCTGTAAGTATCTCCTTGGCGTATCCAATGCCGTGCACACGTAGCCTGCTCGTCGCGGTCGTTGCACATGGTCAACTGGTTGCTCTGAATACTGCTTCGGCTCCTATTGGACTTATTGGACTTTCGGAGGAACGAAACAAGACCTGCAACTGCAAGTCGAATGGTAGTACTAGTGCCTAGCAAGCCAACAAAGGAGCTTGTCAGTTAGGACTTCGTTGCATGCTTTAATGGTTGAAGTTTGGTTGCACACTGCCTCTGATCTCCAGTGGTTGGAACAAACATTGCTGGCTACTACACCAGCCTATCCAGCCATGTCGCTCCAAGGTTTAGGTCAACCGGAAAACTTGCTCTTCCCACCTACGGCTACTGGCCTATCCCAGTCCTCGGCAGAACCTAACAGGTTCGTTTCCGATCTACTCTTGTAGTCCAAAAGTGTCCTTCCCCGAAGCAGACAAGCTGCAGTAGTTGGTAGGCTGCAGTTCTAGTACCTACTGCTTCCATTCTAAAAAGTTTATTATTTTGTAATTCATTTTAAATTATAAAACGACAAGATTTTTGAAACAGAGAAAGTACACAACAAACTGGAGCATGCTACTCCTTCTATCTCAAAATACTTGTAATTTATGACAAAAAAAATTAATTCAAAATAAATTAAAGTTCTTGTCCAAAATGACAAATTTTTTTAGATGGAGGGAATACTTGGTTTGGCTCAGGCAAATTAAGCAAGGAAACGGTGACACCAATCGTTCACGGCTATTGCTCTCACTCACCGTCGAATCTTCTGGAGGTGCTTGGAAGTTGGAATCGGGAATCTAGTACTCCCTCCATCCCCAAAAGGTTGTCGCTTTGTAGTTTATTTTTGAACTACAAAGCGACAAACTTTTGGGGATAGAGGGAGTACTAGTATTCTACCAGACGGTAGACGTTGTTTGTTTCTTAGTACTGTGATAGCAGTAGCACGTGTCCATCGAACCATGCTGGCAAGCTGGGGCCGCAGGATATTAATAATAAGTGAGAGTTGAAGCAAAGCTCTAGTCTAGATCAACGTGGTCCTTTTGCTTGTACTTGCTCAATAGAGGCTTCGCGGCCAGATCACGCTACACTGTCAAATAATCTACAAAAATGGCTGTTAGTTTGTCCTTTGCTCATGCAGTCTCTTGGTTATGAGCAGCTGCACTGTCCAGCCATCGTGCCCATGTGTACAATCATTCACGAGAAAAAGAAGATGAGTATGAAGAAGTCGTCGCACGTCCGTCGGTGGAATCTTCTGCTGCTCTGCACTGGGTCCGATCAATGAGGGGGACTGCTCATGGAGCGTACAGCGAAGCGCCTGAGGTGCAAGCACGCAAGGCATGTTGACATCTGAACTTCCAGCTTATATAATTTTCGGCAACAACCTGCGCACAGAAGTTTGGTGCTTCCAGTTTCTGCAAGTGTTCAGTGGAACTAACATGCAATGTGAGCTGACAGGTTAACATGCAGACAGCACATTTTCTGACTTTAGAATTTCCTTTTGAACTGAATGTCATGAAATTAAGTGAATAGAAGGGGACAAAAGAAAAAAAAATGAATTGAACTAAGTAGGATAATATGATTAAGGAGAAAGGGAACCACTTTGTTGAGCGACTTGAATGAGCTAAAGCTGCCGCTCTAATTCCAAACTTGCTTCTGAATCTTGAAGAAACTCTGGGGAGTGGTGCGAGATACTGAATCTTCAGAAACAAGTTGTGCAATATGCCTACTATATTTGGAACGTGGTAGGTTAGGATGACGATTTTTTTAGCAATCCAATTTCAATCGTCCCTGCAAGTTGATGAATTCAACAAATAGCAGTTGGCCACCAGCAAAAGCAGGACAACCACCCGAGCCAACCACTCAAAACATGGCCAACTCTTGCACGCCAATGCATCATTCTGACCTTGTTTTAGAAGCAGGCAATCATTGACCAGAAGTTCAGATCACTCCTATATCGTGAGCACTAGCCAACTCAATGTAAAGGAACTTCTTATGCACCATTGAATAACAAAATAATTTACTTTACCCCCAACTTACGTGTTAAAACATGAAAAGTTTTCAGCTGCTGCCTGCCCAGGCCATGCACACATCTTGCTGGCCATGGCGTCGCAGCAGCAGCACACAAAAACACTCATATCGACTTAGCTAGAAGGGAACGTAAACAGAGTATCACCACCAGCTACACAGTAACAATCTTCAAACGCTCTTTCTTGAGCCACTGTACTTAGTTTTTTTTATTCTTCTGTATACTTTCGTGTTCTCTCGCGTCGTGTAGCTTAGCAGAGTGGCAGGGGCGCGCCGTTCCACTCCTTCAGGCACTCGAGCAGTGGGTCGATGTGCTTGCACTGGTTCATGGCCACGAGCACCTTGTTCAGCTCCTCGCCTGGTGACCGCGTCTTCTCGCCGGTCAGATACTCGGTGCCCAGCTCTTCACGCACGAACTGGTACAGCGGGTAGGAGCGGCACTCCTTAATCCTGTTCGGTACCAGCGGGGTGCCGTTCTCCACGGCTGCGCGCGCTGCCTCGATCTCCTTGGGCAGCGCCGCGCGGATCTGCTGCTCGAACTCGGCCACCTTGGCGAAGATGGAGGTCTCCACGACGCGCTCGGCCTCGCCGTTGGCGAGCGCGTGCTCGATGAGCACGGCGCGGAGCTTCTGCATCAGCGGGTAGTTGGGGCTGCACGGGTCGTCCGCGTACGCGAACACGGCCTCGCGGTCGATCGCGGTGGCCAGGTCCTTCTCGCTGAAGCGCGCGACGTGGAGGCCGCCCATGGAGTTCAGGCTCAGAGATTTCTTGGCGATCTGCATCACACAGTTCTTCACCGCGGTCTTCATGTTCTCCTCGAGGTGACGCAGGTCGATGGCCTGGCACAGGGCGATCAGGTACGTGGAGGACATGAGCTTCAGGATGTCGACGGCCTCGGCGGTCTTCCTGGAAGAGATGAGTCCGAGCGAGTTGACGTCCTGGTTGTGCTGCTCCGCACTCTGCACATGGTTGGTCACCGGGTTGCCCAAGAACTGGAGCTCAGAGCAGTAGGAGGCCATGGCGATCTCAGCACCCTTGAAACCGTAGTCCAAGCTGGGGTTGCGGCCACCAGAAAGGTTGGAGGGAAGGCCATTGTTGTAGAAGTCGTTCACGAGCTCCGAGAACTGCGCGAACATGAGCTTGCCGATGGCGGCAAGGGCGAGACGGGTGTTGTCCATGGACACACCAATGGGAGTACCCTGGAAGTTGCCACCATGGATAGCCTTGCCACGGGAGACGTCGATGAGCGGGTTGTCGTTGACGGAGTTGATCTCGCGCTCAATCGACTTGGTGGCGAAGCGGATGACCTCGATCTGTGGGCCAAGCCACTGCGGCGACGTGCGGAGCGCGTACCTGTCCTGCTTGGGCTTCATCAGTGGGTCGAGCTCGCCGAGCTTCTTAGCAAGCTTCATGTAAGAGCTGCCTTCCAAGATGTGCTCCATGATAGCGGCAGCTTCAATCTGTCCCGGGTGGTGCTTCAGCTTGTGGGTCAAGTGGTCGGTGAACTCTGGCTTGCCGTTCATGACCTCGCAGAACACCGCAGACAGGACCTCGGCAAGGACGGCGATAACGTTCGCCTCAAAGAGCACGGTCGAAGCAAGACCGGAGCCCACGGCCGTGCCGTTCACCATGGCGAGGCCTTCCTTGGGCTGCAACTCGAAGAAGCCGTGCTCGATGCCGGCAATCTTGAACGCCTCAGCCGCGTTCACCTTCTTGCCATCGGGGGCCACGGCGGTGGCGTTCTGGCGGCCGGTGATGAGGCCGGCAATGTAGGACAGCGGGACCAGGTCGCCCGACGCGGTGATGGTGCCCCGGAGCGGCAGGCACGGCGTGACGTTGGCGTTAAGAAGCTTGGCGATGGCCTCGAGGATCTCGAAGCGGATGCCGGAGTAGCCCTGGAGGAGGGTGTTGATGCGCACGAGCATCGCCGCGCGGGTGGCCTCGGCCGGCAGAACGTAGCCGTCGTTGCCGGTGCCGAAGGCGCCAGCATTGAGGAATCTGTCAAACAGATAACGGGGAAACAGCTGTCAGTTCAGAGCTGTGAGTGGTATCTGTAATTATGAACTGTTAAGTTGGTACTACTACTACTTTAACTATACAGCAAAGCGCCGAGATCGCAGCGGCTCACCTAACTAGCTAAGTTGAGTCGCGTAGTGACGCGCCCGCGTCCCGTCCGCGAACCCGCCACCCACCCACGTCGTCGCCATGTGCGGCGCCGGAGACTTCGCTCGTCTACCTCGACGTGACACGAGCCGAGGAGAGCCCGAGGCCTGATCCGCCGAACACACGAGGGGTTGAATTGGCTTGCCTACTTCTACTCGCGTCGCGTGGCGTCGGCCGGTCAGGTCAAAACGGCCACCCCAGCGGCATCCTCCCTCGAGATCCCGGAACCCCGCCGAAAAGCGAAAAGTAATTGCCTCTTCTTTCGAATCCCGTGGAACGAGCGAGCCGCCCACGCGCCGGCCAACGGACCGGAAACGGCGACTTCGTATGAAGGGTGGCTCGCCAGACTAAAGTACTACTAGTAGTACTGTATTGTTTACGGCCAATCCACCAACTACCTAGCTACTAACATCCAGAAAATAATCTTTATTGTTTCGAAACTGACGGCAGTAAAAGTAAACCACTACCGGTGCACAGGCAGGATCTCGTGAACAAACCACTTCGCAGTACAGTGGTTTTTGCTAAAATCATCTAACTATCAACTACTAAGGTCAGGATTAAACAGCTGTGTTAGAGAAGAATAAAAAACCAAATAATCTCAGTCACCTGATGAGCTCCCTCTGCAGCGCGCCGCCCTCCTTGGTGCGGCGGTGGGAGGTGGCCCCGAACCCGGTGGTGACGCCGTAGCTGTCTGTGCCCTTCATCATGCTGTCCATGACCCAGTCGCTGCTGGCCTTGACGCGCTCGCGGGCCGACTCATCCAGCTCCACGCGGGCCTCGCCGGCGCCGGCGGCCACGGCGGCGACCTGCGCGATGCTGAGGCTGGCGCCCTGGATCGTCACCACGGGGTCGCGGAACTCCGCCACCATCCGCTTCACCTCGTCCAGGTGGCTCCCGGACATGTCCTCCGCGGCCTTGCCCCAGTTCAGGGGATCGTCGCCGCGCGGCGCCGCGGCGGCGGCGGGCGACGACATGCACAGGCCCTCGCCGTGCAGGGAGCGGACGAGGCCGGTCTCGCACTCCATTGCTGTTGTTGTTGTTGTTGCGGCCACGTAGTACTAGTTTCAGAGAGACGGACACGAACGAAAGCACAAGCTGTAGCTTGCGGGGGGAACGGGAAATGCGGTACTGGTACAAATGCCAAAGCTGTGTGCTGGTAAGTGTTGTAGAAGAAGAGCTGTGTGGAAAGCTGAGGCTCTTCCTGAGGAGAGAGGAGGGGGCTGGGGGCGATTAAGTAGTGTGGCGGGCGGGGTTGGGGGTTGTTGGGGTCAGACATACTACTCCCTCCTTTCTCAAAAGATTATCACCTTTAGTTAAAAAAATGAACTAAAGGTGACAATCTTTTGAGAAAGGAGGGAGTACCACATACGGGCTTGGTTGTTGGGCGAGCTGACTCCTGCCGCGCGGCCGTGGCCCTCGGATGGACCTGCCAACCGTGTCGATGCTCGCCACGCCCGTCGCCAGCGCGTCGTCGCGTGGCTGCCTGCCTGCCTGCCGTCCGCGCGCGCAGCTCACCGACCCGGCCCCCGGGCGGTCCGGTCCGGTCCAGCCGCTGGTGCGGTGGTGGGTGGCGCGGGATGTGACGTGACGGGGTTGGTGGAGGAGAGCCCCGAGCCCCGCCCGTGTGTGGACGCAAGCTTTTGCCCAACAAGTCCTCACTCACGGTCTCGGTCAGTTGGTCCGGTCGCACGGTGTTCGCACACGCAACTACTTCGACATTGGAGACGCCGCAAGCTCGCGCGAAATGTCGCACCGAAACGGGGCGAAATGACGAGTCCGCTTGCCTCGTCCGTTCCATCAGTACTCACCCCTACGCAGGAAAACGTGCTCGATCTCGCACGGTCGCGGTTGCTTCACCTGATTCTGCGAGTACCAGAGCAATGGAACTTCCAAGGAAAGTATCAAAGGCGCTCTAGAGTCCAGATCCAGCGCACCAGCAAGTTGTTAAGCTGCTTCCTTCCCTGGCGGTTTGTGCCACTTGAGGATCGGATATTACCAAAAAGTTTTATGATAAAACAATCTTTGATCTTCAGTTTTTTTTTTTTTGGACGCGTAGGGCGTATTAAACTGTTTGGCAGGTAGAAGCACGCAGCTGGTGCTGCGAGAGGCAACATCCATGTAGTGCACCAACTGCTACTCTTTTTCCGGTTTTCAAAACGATGGGCTTGTGTATTTTTCTGGTCGCACTACAATCACGTGGTTGGTGAGTGGTGACAACGAAATGATCAGGGCGGACACTCATGTAGTGCGTGGCGAATAATCTGGCACATAGCCGTTTTAAAATTGGAAATACAGAGTGACTGACCGACTGTATGCAACCTCTTTTCTTGTTCTTTATTGTCTTGCATTTCAATATGGTACTCACCCGTCTTTAAATACTTGTCACTTGTTAGTTTATCTTTGAACTAACAAGTGACAAGTATTTAGAAATGGAGAGAGTATTAATTTATATTATGGAGGTTTCGGATGTTACTGTTTATAAGAGGTCAGCCTTCACTACACACATCACTTGGTTTGCTAGTGAACAATGGCAAAAAATCGTCCCTCATCTTTAGCCATAAGCTCAATTTTACCCTTCAATTTTGTAAATTGTTTTGTTAGTCCCTGTAATTTAAAATTTTGAGTTCAATATTGTCCCTAAGCTGAGGTGACTGATCACATCGGCATGTTCAGTCAACAATGCTTATTTTTCTAGGTGTAATACACTAATATTACCACTATACTATTAGACTTTTGATAGTTTTAAAAGAAAATATTCATTGAGCCAAATGTAAAATAACTATTGGGAATATTTTTAGTCACGTCTACAGTATGTGTCATGCTTTTGTCAAAATCAATAAAAGAAACAAAAATATTAGTGAACAAGGCACCATCTATTTATTCACAAATTTTTGTTCACTGATGTTTCTGTTTTTATTGATTTTTATAATAACATGACACATAGACATGACTAAAATATTTTAGATGCTGATTCAATAGCTATTTTACTTTTGTCTCAATGGGGGTTTTCTTTTAAAACTGTCAAAATATAGTATTATAGTATAAATACGAGCTTATTACACCTAAAGGACATTGATGCCTGGACATGCCAATGTGGACTGACACCTCAACTTAGAGACGAATTTGAACTCAAATTTAAATTTCATGAACTAAACTGGCTCTTTTCAAAGTTGAGTGATGAAAGGATAGGAGCTCATGGCTAAAGATTGAAGGGTAAATTTCCCTATTTTGCCGTAAACAAACATATGCCTATGGATATGTACACAGGAGGAGCCAGATCAAGGAATTCAGGAGGAGACTCTTATCGAGTCACAGTGCAAGGCACATGCACCGTGTCTCGATGATAATTGTTTTAAAAAGCTACATTTGCAACTTTTCACTGTTAATTGTTTTATATACACATGTTTAACGGGAGAAAAAGTATTTCCTCCGTTCTCAAATATTTATCATTTGTTAGTTTATTTTTGAAATAACAAGTGACAAGTATTTAAGATGGGGGGGGGGGGGGGTAATTTTTTTATGCGACACCAGCTGCATGCCTGCTTCCTTATCCGTTTTCTTATTCTCATTGCTTCTCAGTTCCCCGGATCGATGTCGATATTTGGAGATTGTAGTGGGTTGTAGCATTCGACTTTAGGTGCTCTACATGCTGCTGGCGAAGAGAGCTTTGGAAGTGACGAACTGCACTGCACGATCTTCATTTTATGTTTGCTATCTAATGCAACTGCATGCGAGTGGGCACTGCGTCATGGCATACGTAAACAACGAGAAGGGTCGGGCGGGCGATACGTGCCTCGCTATTGGCACTGGTATATGGCTAATTTTCGAGCTCTTCACCAACCCACTAAGATGTCTGAGCCGGGCCGCAGTTCTGTCTCTCGCTCCGACGTCTGGGTCAACAATTTTTGCTCACCAACACAGCCATTTCGACCCTGGTCTGTTCCAAATTCCGCGCTCCGTTTTAGACTTTCAACTTTGCGGAGCGCAGCATTGAAATGCGTAATGCAAATCATGTGCATGATGCGTTCATTCGTCCACTTTCTTCAACCTTATCCAGCCTACTCATATGCATGTTAGAGAAAAAAACAAGGCTGAATGAGATTATCATTTGCCCTTTTCAGCTGCATCACCACACCATCTATCCACAAAGCGAGATTATTATATGTATGATATACCCAGTTTGGAGGTCGTCCAACAACTTGTAGACTTTGAGAAACTGCTCCTAGTGCAAGTGCCCAATCTTAAATGTTCTTTCCGTTCCTTTTACAATTTTTTCTCCTCACACAACTTTGACAGTGCGCTCGTTCTTACCAGCAAATACCAACCCACCTTTGTAAACCTAACTTGAGGCATTCAAAGTTTGTTTTAAACAAAATCCACATTCAAGTTTATTACGTAAGAAGATGTTGTAATAAGTCGACCATAAACTCGTGCTGAGAGGAAGGTCCGGATCTTTCCCATCATAAAAAAAAAACGTAAAAAAGGTGTATAAAAAATCAACAAGCACTTGCGCCTGCGAGTGGTTGGTCCAGTTGGTTATACGGACGCGCCTCGGAAAAGGGCCGTGACAGAGGAGGGCTGCTAGTCCGTGATAGTGCTGGACGGTAGGTGAAGATGCATGCATCGCCAGTCATCACACCGCGCCACAAATTCTCATGGCGTCCTTGCAACTCAGGTCCACTTTTTTTTTAAAAAAAATAATGGGAAGAAGTTTTACGGCCTCCTACATTATCTGCAGCCTCAACTTAGGTCCACTTAAGTGGCTGCGATCCAGACGCTGCACGTGCTAGCCGCTCAGTTTTGTACCCTCACCTGCGATCGCATGTCGCATGAAGAGAAAATAAGAGAGACGGCCGAAGCTGACCGCTCCGTTTTTGTTCTCCATAGGTAACTGGCGGCGTGTCGGATTTGTTTTTTTCCACTGCTTTTTCCATGTTGCAGATCGATCGGTTTCAGTGCTGAGCATTCAACTCACGGCGACCATTATTAGAACTTCAATTTTGTGTTCCCGTAGTGTTCCCGTAGTAACAATGCAAGGGACACGTCGCGCGATCGGACGCCAGGAGCCCGGCGACCTGGTGGCAGTGTATCCTCCACATGCCCTACCAAACGCGCCCGCCATATCCCATGTTGCCACCGCGCAACCGCTGTCGGGGGAAACGCCCCAGCCCCACCCTGCGCGCGACCTGCTCTTCACGGGTAGGGCAGGGCCCCCGATCCAACTGCCGGACAGCAACGAAAGCTTCGCACGGACCATGCATTTGATTGGTTGTCCCGCGCGCGACACGGAGCCTATTCCGGATCGACTCAGGCTAGATAGATCGGCAGCCGGTGGCCTGTGTGCGCGAGCGAAATGACGGAACCGAACCGATTTTTGCTGGTCGATCCGTGGGTGGGCACCGTTCCTGACCTCGGCCCACTGAGACCGACCGAGAGGTGCTCGATTAGATGGGACTCCGCGGCATTATGGCGATCTTTTAGCAATGGTGTAGCGAGCAAGCGTAGCCACTCGTGGTGGCGGTGGCTACGTAGCATGTCGCCCACTGCAGTCACCATGTGATTATCATCTTCGTGTGCCATTGGAACGAAGCAGTAACGCGTGCCGTGAGCCGTCGAGATCAAAGGCTTTCCGTTCAATCGGAACGTCAGGCCCGCCGTAATGGCCATCGTCGCCTCGTCGGTGACCGCGATTGGTGCTTCTTGTGCCCGTGTACGCGGTTCGATGTTCGCCCAAGACTTGTCAAATGAAGGGTTTCTGGCCGACAATGCTGACTGCAGGATTAGCAAGAGCACGCCGCGAGGTTCAGATTTCATGGCAAAAATGAAACATATTAGTCAGTTTTAGATCTAAGGATGTGATCTCTAGGAGCAACCTGTTCACTGTTAGAAAATAAGAGGCAATTTACTAAATAATTCCGGAAAAACACGATAAAAACAGCAGCGATCGGCAGATAGACGGGACAAGAATTAACGCGTACCAGTTTGGAGTCGAACGCACCGCTGTAGATCCGACGGCGAACAGTGGCTGCAGACGTTGGTGACGACGTTGAGCCGCAGCACCCGATCTAGTCGGTAGACGAGCCGTGGTGAAGAACGCAAGCAGTCGCTGAAAGTTGCCTAGAGGGGGGGTGAATAGGCTAATCGACCTGCAAATGACTTAATAAAACGAGATTAAAATCACAGGGGGCGGACTAGTCCGGTCAGGGGGCGGACTAGTCCGGTCAGCTTGCGTGAATAACCCTAAAAAGATGTTTCTAGTAAGTTTTAGGGAATTTTCTCTTTGTTACAAGTGAGTATATGTTTAAGTCAAGTTGAGCAACAACCTACACAAGAGCAAGTCAAGTTTCCACAAGTTTGTAGCAATGCGGAGTATGAAACGAGACTGCCAACACTAGAACAAAGTAATCAATAGAATGAATGCGAAGAACACAAGGGGGCAAGGATTTTATCCCGAGGTTCGATTCCACACAAGGAATCTACGTCCCCGTTGAGGAGTCCACAAAAGGACCGGGTCCAACAACCCTTCCCTCACTAAGTTTACCGCACGGGCCTAACTTGGTTCTCCACTAATCACAACGGTGATTACAAAGTTCGTTGGGGCTTCTCACAAACTGAGGCTCCCACACCACAAAGATGATCAACACAATAAAGCAAACTCAATACACAGCCCACAAAGACTCAACGAGTGCAAGAGATCAAACCGGGAGCACAAGCGCGACGTTCTTCCTCTTCTCCACCTCACTAAACCCTAATCCACTCAAGAATTAGTTTTAGAGAGAAAGTAGGCAAGAAGGAGGCTTAGGAGTGCTCCAAGTTGGCTGTGGCGGCGCTAGGGTTTGAGTTTTTCCAAAGGTATTCGAAATGAGGTCGGGGGTCCCCCTTTTATAGGGGTCCCAAGCCCAATCTGCTGACTTCAGCAAAAGGGCGGACTAGTCCGGCCACTGGCCCGGACTAGTCCGGCCTAGGGGACCACTGACCTCTTTGTCAGGTCCCGACAGCTGACACACTATCGTCACGCTACCCGCCAAACTTCAAATTCAAACGGTCACTTCAGAACGGACTAGTCTGGTCAACACCGGACTAGTCCGATCTCACACAGAGCCTTTTGCTCCGTGTGAAAACGGACTAGTCTGAGGACCACGGACTAGTCCGGCCCCTAGGGCGGACTAGTCCGGTCCTCCCAGACTTAGCCACAGAAGCACCTTTTCCTAGCCAACCCGGACTAGTCCGGCCCCACGGGCGGACTAGTCCGTTCTCACTCAGGACCTCTTGGTCCGGTCTAAAACGGACAAGTCCGTGATTTTGGGACTTCATCCCCAAAACCCACTCACAGCTACCCGGACTAGTCCGGCCATAAACGGACTAGTCCGATCTCAGTCAGACCCTTCTGGTCCGGCCAGAAACGGACTTGGCCGGCCAGGAACGGACTAGTCCGGCCACCTGCACGGACTAGTCCGGCCCTACGGCCAGACCACTCATTCACTCATCTCTTTCATAGGTTTGACCTCTAAACCACTTTGAGCTCCCAAACTTGATCTCAATGCACTTTACACACACACCCTCCTATTACTACGGCTAGTCTAACTCAACACGCTAGAAACCCTAGTTTCCACGCTTCGAGTTGACTCCGTTTCCTTCCTTTTCCTTTTTGAGGGTTTGCGTCTCCGATCGAGTCTTCACCTGTGCTAAGATCACTTGAGCTCATTAGCGACTTAATTGTCGTCATCAATCATCCAAAACCCACGGGGAACCTAGATGCACTTTCAATCTCCCCCTTTTTGGTGATTGATGACAACACATTAAGTCCTTCACAAATAAGAGTATAAAGTTTTGGTTTTCATAACATGTGTGCGTATGAATGACTCCCCCTCAATGTATGCAACATGTAAAAGAGGTGGAGGAGTTCTTTCATACCCACACACGTTATGGTGGGGTGCCTACGTGATGTGCTCAATAATTGTGACAAGACATAAAGAGCAACAATATAATCAAAAGATTGACCATAATAGCATTATATTGATATTAAGAAACATTAACAAGTCTTGCACAAATGTAAACATCCAAGAGCATGAATATATTACAAAATAAGTCCACAAATCACAAACACACCCACAAACGATTAACTCCCCCTTAACTCTCCCCCTTTGGCATCAAGGCACCAAAAAGGAAAAGAAGGGAGGAAACTAAGACCTAAGAACTAGTCCTCGTCTTCGCCACTTCCACTCTCCGTGGCCTCGGAATCTTCGACGTCGTCCTCATGATCATCGGCATCATCGTCGTCGTCGTCGGAGTTCCTTGCCGAGGGAGCAGCCTGAGAGGAGCTTCCATCCTCTTGGAGCTGGGCGAGCTCATCGGCGGTGAAGGTGGGGAATGGAGTGATCTCCCCATCACTCACCTCCGGAGAGGACATCGGGACCTCCAGCTTGTCGCACACCGCCTTAAGGTATTTTTCTTGACGCTTGTGTGCCCTTTGAGCGCGAATCTCTTGCTTCCGGCACGAGGTGAAGATGGCCTTGAAGCATTTGAAGAACGCACTCATGGACTGAGGCGGAGGCGGAGACGGAGGCGCCACTGGGCGAGACGGA
Source organism: Tuctoria greenei (assembly GCA_036927565.1). Classification (NCBI taxonomy): domain Eukaryota; kingdom Viridiplantae; phylum Streptophyta; class Magnoliopsida; order Poales; family Poaceae; genus Tuctoria; species Tuctoria greenei. Next base: position 128,901,559 of record JAYESD010000012.1, read on the forward strand.
GGATCAGCATTCTTGCGACGAGGGGGAACAGGGACATTCGGGGGCTTCTGAGGACGAAGCGGGCGATGCGACACGTCCTTGACAAAGGTCACGCCCGACACCTTCTCAATGAGGCACATGATATAGGGGGCATACCCGCAAGCACGGTTGGGAGTGTGCGAGATGTTGAAGATGTCGTCGAAGATGTAATCGACGAGGTTGAACTTCTCTTCCCCATCAATCAGAATGAGCAGGTGCCTTAGGTTGCCTTGAATGACCCCTGCATCACCGTCCTTGGGTGTGCAATGGTCCTCCTAAGTATCCGGTTCAGGATGCTGTAGAATGGCTTGATGTTCCGAGCTAGTCCGGCATCAAACGGGAGATGGCTTGGATACATGTAAGCCAGCTCCTCACGATCCACTGCCTTGAGGTTCGAGATAATGATCTCGTGGTCCATGTGAGCCTCAAGACCAAGGATCCTTGCAAACTCAGCATAGGTGACATAATATTGTTCACCATGAGTCATCCAAATTATCCTCCTGTCACCTGAGCTTGTGAAATAGATTGTGGAGTAGAATTGGAGAATAGCTTCCACATTCCAATCATATTTGAAGCCCATGATCTTCTTGAGATCATGGCGCTCGACAGCTTCAATCACGGCATCAAAGGCCGAGTGCTCCTTCTTCGCCACATAGTCCCAGTCTACCCACTGAGCCTCTATCACTGACTTCTTCATTTGTTGGTAGACTAGCCTGTAATAGTCACAGTGGAAGTCACACCAAAACCTGGGATCAGCTGTGCTCCTTTCAAATTTATAGACCTTCTCGGTCCTTAGCCTTCGGGCCTTTTCAGCCCCTTTGCCATGGAACACATTTGCCGACAGTTCCTTTTGCCGGTTGGGATTCCTTTCCGGGGTGTGGACTTCAAGGGGGCCAATAGAGGTGGCCTTCCATTTTTCCTTGATCACAACCCCACCAGCAACCCTCTTAGTTGATAACTTGACTGCGGGGTTCTTCTTCTTTGGTTTGATAGGAGCCGGAGCCTTTCCCTTCTTCGGGTCACGCTCAACCCGAGGTTCAGCTTCCATTTGAGCTGGCTCCTTGCCCTTTGCCTTCTCGCCAACGGTGACGAGCTTCTTTCTCTTGGGGGCACTGGCCTCAGCAGCCTTGGAGTTGTGTGCCTCCCTGTCCTCCCTTTTCTTCTTCCTCAGCTCATTCAATGATTCTGCCGTGGCACGGGCAATGGCTTCATCCTCATTGTAGATGCTCGCAGCCACCTTGGATGCTTCGAGTGCCTTGAGCTTTCTTTCCTCCTTGGCCTTCTGCGCCTCCATTAGCGCAGCCTTAGTCCGAGCCTCGGCAATTTGGGCCTTGGTACGCCCCTCGAGGTTGACACGCGGAGGAGAGCGCTCGGAGTTCGACATTCTGTGCACAGGATGGAGAGAGGAAGATATGAGCCTAGGAAGAAGAAGTATTGCCGAAAAGATCTCGAGAACCAACTAGAAGTAGGGTTTGCCCTGTGCAAACCGGACTTGTCCGCCCCAGGGGCGGACTAGTCCGCCGGACGGACTTGTCCGCCTGGTGGCCGGACTAGTCCGGGTTACACAGGAAGAACCCTAACCCTAATCGATTCATCGAAAAATTTGTGAACCAATGCGCAATACTCCTAGGCTATGATCGCAAGGGTGTATAGAGCAACATTAATGAAGGTGTTCCTATCAAAAACTTGAAGAATCAAGAATGGGGCTAGTTTTTGAGAAACGGTGAAATACCTTCAAAAATCCGCTTGAGTCGTCGAAATTGGCGTGGATCTCGAAGGTGGAGCGCGGGGAAGTGATCCCTCACTCCCAAGGACTTCGATGCGCGGATTGGAGTTGAGTTTTGGTGGTTGGAGCGCAAAATCGCCGATTTGGGGGCGGTTGTGCGCGCGTGGAAGCTTGAGAGTCAAGTGAGAGAGAGAGAGGGGGTCCGGGCCGCCTGGGGGTTTAAGTCCCCAAGGGCCGGACTAGTCCGGTTGAGGGGCCGGACTAGTCCGGTCTGCGGACCAGACCAAGACTAGTCCGTGTCCGGACTTGTCCGGTGGAAGGCCGGACTAGTCCGGTGTGCGGACTAGCCGCGGACTAGTCTGACCCGGACTTGTCCGGCCATAGGGGCGGACTAGTCCGGTCCAGCTGGGCTGAAAAACAATATATTTGGGTTTTGCCCATAAAGATAAGTCCTTTTGGACAGATATAGCAAGGAAAACATGACAAACATGATTATGAGTCAATAAAGAACAACTTATGAACATTTTCATGAAGAAAATAGATTTCTCAAACAAATTTGAGGAGAAATTGACATAGAGAGGAGTTTTTCGAAATGTGGCTCAAAATATATGAGGAATGTGGTTTAAGCCACGTTCCGAGAATCCAACACGTTGAGCTCACTTCTTAGCTCACAGAAACGCTTCTCGTCAAGAGGCTTGGTGAAGATGTCCGCAAGTTGATGTTTCGTCCTCACATGCGAAATCTCAATGTCTCCCTTCATTGAGTGATCTCGCAAGAAATGGTGTCGAATATCTATGTGTTTGGTTCTAGAGTGCTCCACCGGATTATGGGCTATCTTGATGGCACTCTCGTTGTCACACAAGAGTAGAATGTTGCGCAAGTTAATCCCATAATCCCTAAGAGTTTGTCGCATCCAAAGAAGTTGTGCACAACAACTTCCAGCTGCAACATATTCCGCTTCGGCGGTGGAGAGAGCAATAGAGTTTTGCTTCTTAGAGGACCAAGACACAAGAGATCGACCTAAGAATTGGCACGTACCCGATGTGCTCTTCCTATCAACTTTGCACCCCGCATAGTCCGCATCGTAATATCCGATGAGGTTAAACTTGGATCCTTTAGGGTACCAAAGTCCTAGGGAGGGTGTGTGTACTAGATATCTCAAGATTCTTTTAACGGCGGTCAAATGACAAGCCTTAGGTACCGCTTGAAAGCGTGCACACATACACACACTTAGCATGATATCGGGCCTAGATGCACAAAGATAGAGAAGTGATCCGATCATAGACCTATATAGCTTTTGATCCACACTTGGACCGTCCTCATTTAGGTCTAGGTGTCCATTTGTCCCCATAGGGGTTTTGATGGGTTTTGCTTTGTCCATGTCAAACTTTCTTAGAATATCTTGAGTATACTTAATTTGACTTATGAACGTCCCTTCTTTGAGTTGTTTCACTTGAAATCCTAGAAAGAACTTCAACTCACCCATCATGGACATTTCAAACCTCTCCGTCATTATCTTGGAGAACTCATCACAAAACACCTTATTTGTGGAACCAAATATGATGTCATCCACATATATTTGGCACACAAAAAGATCCTCATTGAAGTGTTTTGTGAACAGGGTATAATCCGCTTTTCCTATCCTAAAACCATTTTCAACTAGAAAGTCTCTTAAGCACTCATACCAAGCTCTAGGAGCTTGCTTGAGACCATAAAGAGCCTTTCGCAATTTGTAAACATGGTTAGGATAGTTTTGATCTTCAAACCCTGGAGGTTGCTCTACATAAACTTCTTCCTTGATTGGACCATTAAGGAATGCACTCTTAACATCCATTTGGTAGAGTTTGAAGTCATGATGAGTAGCAAAGGCTAGTAATATCCGAATTGACTCAAGCCTAGCTACGAGGGCAAATGTCTCATCAAAATCCAATCCTTCAACTTGTGAGTATCCTTTTGCCACAAGTCGTGCCTTGTTCCTAGTTACCACGCCATGCTCATCTTGTTTGTTGCGAAACACCCACTTGGTTCCAACAACGTTAGCTTGAGGGCGCTTGACAAGCTCCCAAACCTTGTTCCTTTCAAAGTTGTTGAGCTCCTCTTGCATGGCAACTACCCAATCCGGATCCCTTAAGGCATCTTCAACCTTATGTGGTTCCAAGAATGAGACAAAAGAGAAATGCTCACAAAAGTTTGCAACACGTGAGCGTGTTGTTACTCCTTTTGTGATATCTCCTAGAATGTTGTCAACGGGATGGTCCCGTTGAACACTTTGATGAACACGAGGATGCGGGGGTTGACCTCTTGAATTACTTGGTTCATCTTCTTCACTTTGGTCTCCCCCTTGATTCATGCCTCCCCCTTGATCTTCATTCTCATTATCACTTTGGGGAGCATCTAGAGGATCTTCAACTTGTCCAATGGGGTTTTGACCTACTTCATAGAGAGGATGGTCACTTGAACTTTGAGATGGTTCTTGTGGACGAACATCTCCAAGTGTCATTTTCCTTAGAGCTTCTAGTGGAGGTTCCTCTTGATCAAGGGCATGTTGATCAACCTGCTCCACTTGAGAGCCATTGGTCTCGTCAAACACTACGTCACGTGCTACTTCAACAATTCCGGAGGATTTGTTGAACACACGGTACGCATTAGTGTTTGAGTCATATCCAAGCAAGAAACCCTCATCGGACTTTGAAGCAAACTTCGAAATCCTAGGCTTCTTGTTGAGGATATAGCACTTGCTACCAAAGACCCGAAAGTAAGAGACATTGGGTTTCTTACCAATGAGAAGCTCATAAGGAGTCTTCTTGAGGAGGCGATGAAGGTACAATCGGTTCACGGCATGGCAAGCGGTGTTAACCGCTTCCGCCCAAAACCGGTCCGATGTTTTGTACTCATCTAACATCGTCCTTGACATCTCAATAAGCGTCCTATTCTTTCTTTCGGCTATGCCATTTTGTTGTGGAGAATAGGGAGCGGAAAACTCATGCTTGATGCCCTCCTCATCTAGGAACTCTTCTACTTGCATGTTTTTAAATTCGGTGCCATTGTCACTTCTTATAGCCTTTATTCTCAAGGTGAACTCATTTTGAGCTCTCCTTAGAAATTTCTTGAGGACACCGGGAGTTTCACTTTTATCATGCAAGAAGAACACCCAAGTATACCTTGAAAAATCATCAACGATAACTAGACCATACTTGCTGCCACCAATGCTAATATAGGCAATGGGGCCAAAAAGATCCATATGGAGTAACTCCAAAGGTCTAGTTGTCGTCATGACATTCTTAGAGGGGTGTTGAGCTCCTACTTGCTTTCCCGCTTGGCACGCACCACATGGCCTATCCTTTTCAAATACCACATCCTTTAGGCCACGAACGTGCTCTCCTTTAAGGAGTTTTTGAAGGTTCCTCATCCCAACATGGGCTAGCCTTCTATGCCAAAGCCATCCCATGTTGGCTTTTGCCATTAAGCATGTGTCAAGTTGAGCTTTATCCGTGATGAAATCCACAAGATAGAGCTTTCCCTTGAGCACTCCCTTAAAGGCTATTGAGTCATTACCCTCTCTCAGAACATTCACACCCTCACTTGAAAAGACACACTTATATCCTTTATCACAAAGCTGTGATATGGATAGGAGATTATAGTCTAGGGAATCAACATGCAAAACATTTGATAAAGTATGCGAAGATGAGATAGCAATTTTACCGGAGCCAAGGATTTTCCCTTGGCTATTATCCCCAAAGAAGATTCCTTCACTTGGGTCCTCGTTCTCCTCATACTCTATGAACATGCTCCTCTCTCCGGTCATGTGGTTGGTGCATCCGCTATCCAACACCCATTTCGATCCACCGGAGGAGTATGCCTACAAAACAAGTTTATGCCTTCCTTTTAGGTACCCAAGCTGAGTTGGGTCCTTTCACGTTAGTAGTTAGGCATTTGGGCACCCACACGCAAGGCTTGGGGCTCTTGCGGAGTGGCCCAACATATCTAGCAAACACTTTGCCGTGTTTGTTCCTCTTTAGGACATAGGATGCATCAAAATCATGAAATAGAGGATGCAATTCAGATTTAGGCAATTTGTTGCTAGAGGGTGAGTTCTTTTCATTTTTAGTTTGGGATGAACTCCCCTTAACAAAGACAATCATGTCTTTGCCATACTTGGAGGTTTTGGCGTTATGCCTTGCACCTCTAGTATAGCCAAGACCATCCTTGAATGGGGTGGTCTTGTGTTGGTGAATGCACTTCGTGCATATGCCACCTTTTCCTTGTCAAAGATGGCACCCTTAGGTGCTTGTTTGCCTTGTGCTAGGTTGAGTTCATCCTTAAGTTTAAGGATCAAGTTGGAGCACTTGCAAGGTGATGTTGCCTTGGATGAGGCCTTTGAGGGGGTTGAGCTCTTAGAGGAAGAGGCTACATTTTTCTTGAGAGACTCAACTTGAGTCTCAAGGATTTTGTTAATTTTTGACAAGTTCCCAAGTTCCTCCTTGAGCTCAGTTGTCTTCTCCTCAAGAATTGAACACGTTTTCTTACTTAGAGCAAATTCATGTTCCAATGCCTTGCTCTTCTCTCTTTCGAGCTCAAGGAGCTCATCAAGCTCTCGACATCTCTCCTTCTCAAGGATGAGCATGTCCTCTTGTCTATTGATGAGATCCTCCTTCTCAAAGATCTCATCCATAAGCAATTTCATCCTTCGCAAGGTGCTTTTGCTTATGTCCTTAAACATGTGTTCATTTTCACTAGCACTATCAAATTCATCTTGCGAGAAAGTTGTGGAGGAGGGATGAGATGTTACCTTTCTCCTTCCCTCCTTTGCCATGAGGCAAGTAGGTTTGTAGTCGTCGTTGAGGTTTGGGAAGAGCTTGCTTCCTTTGGAGCTCCTCCCGATGGCTATGGTAGCCATCTTCTCCTCTTCTTCTTCGGAGGAGGACTCATCGTTAGAGTCCCACTCCTTCCCCAAGTGGGCTTGTCCGGAGGGCCTCTTCTTCTTGAAAAATTTCTTGTCTTGAGGCTTGCCCTCCTTCTTCTTCTTTGCTTCTTCATGTGGGCAATCAGCGATGAAGTGCCCATACTCGCCACAATTGTAGCAAGACCTTTTTGATTTGGGCCTTGCTCTTTCCTTCCCTTTGCCCTCATGGTTGTATCCACCTTTCTTCCTCCTCATCATTCTCCTGAACTTGTTGATGAAGAAGGCCTCTTCCTCATCGGTGTCGAGGCTCTCCTCATCACTTTCTTCTTGCTCCTTTGAAGAGGGCGTTGCCTTGAGTGCAACGTTCTTCATCTTGGAGGCGGTGAACTTTTGGAGGTCGTTGTAGAAGAGCGCCTCCTTTTCCATGATTTCATGGTTGATGATCCTCCCAAGGACCTCCTCCGGGGTCATTTGAGTGAACCCCGGACTTTCCCGAATCATGGAGCACAGAGAGACGTTCCTAGGCATGAATGCCCGGATCATCCTCTTCACCACCTCGTGGTCGGTCCACTTGGTGCAGCCATATGATCGGCTCTTGTTGATCAGCACCTTCAGCCGGTTGTACATGTCTTGGGGGGATTCACCATCCAAGATGGCGAATCTCCCAAGCTCTCCTTCGATGAGCTCGATCTTGGCCTCCTTGACCACTCGGTTTCCCTCATGCGCCGTCTTGAGGGTGTTCCATATGTCTTTGGCCACTTCAAGACCATCGACACGGTTGAACTCATCTCTAGAGAGAGATGAGATAATCACACCCGCAGCTTGAGCGTTGCGGTGGATGAGGATGGCTTGTTCTTGAGTTATGTTGTCCTCATCCTTTGGAATCTCCACCCCGGTCATGACAATTTGCCACAACGCTGGGTTGAGTGACACGAGGTGGATCTTCATGTTGTGTTTCCACATACCGTAGTCCGTTCCATCGAATTGGGGAGGTTTCCCCAATGGGATGGACAGGTAGTGGTTGTTGGCGGCAAGGCGTTCATAGTTGAACCCTTGCCGGTTGTAGTTGGCTCCGCCACCACCACTTGATTGGTTTGACGGATCAATCCTGGAGATGTTCAACTTCTCCCGGAGCTTCGCCTTGAGTTGGCGAGTCTCCTCATCGTCCGTTGGCTTATCTTGATAAGCCAACATCTCCTCACGGGTCGCCTCGTAGTTGCTGCTCGATGCATCGTCATTCACCACTCCGGCCATCTCTCCGAGTTGTTAGACTCTTTGTGGAGAGTCCTGCTCTGATACCAATTGAAAGTTGCCTAGAGGGGGGGTGAATAGGCTAATCGACCTGTAAATGACTTAATAAAATGAGATTAAAATCACAGGGGACGGACTAGTCCGGTCAGGGGGCGGACTAGTCCGGTCAGCTTGCGTGAATAACCCTAAAAAGATGTTTCTAGCAAGTTTTAGGGAATTTTCTCTTTGCTACAAGTGAGTATATGTTTAAGTCAAGTTGAGCAACAACCTACACAAGAGCAAGTCAAGTTTCCACAAGTTTGTAGCAATGCGGAGTATGAAACGAGACTGCCAACCCTAGAACAAAGTAATCAATAGAATGAATGCGAAGAACACAAGGGGGCAAGGATTTTATCCCGAGGTTTGATTCCACACAAGGAATCTACGTCCCCGTTGAGGAGTCCACAAAAGGACCGGGTCCAACAACCCTTCCCTCACCAAGTTTACCGCACGGGCCTAACTTGGTTCTCCACTAATCACAACGGTGATTACAAAGTTCGTTGGGGCTTCTCACAAACTGAGGCTCCCACACCACAAAGATGATCAACACAATAAAGCAAACTCAATACACAGCCCACAAAGACTCAACGAGTGCAAGAGATCAAACCGGGAGCACAAGCGCGATGTTCTTCCTCTTCTCCACCTCACTAAACCCTAATCCACTCAAGAATTAGTTTTAGAGGGAAAGTAGGCAAGAAGGAAGCTTAGGAGTGCTCCAAGTTGGTTGTGGCGGCGCTAGGGTTTGAGTTTTTCCAAAGGTATTCGAAATGAGGCCGGGGGTCCCCCTTTTATAGGGGTCCCAAGCCCAATCTGCTGACTTCAGCAAAAGGGCGGACTAGTCCGGCCACTGGCCCGGACTAGTCCGGCCTAGGGGACCACTGACCTCTTTGTCAGGTCCCGACAGCTGACACACTATCGTCACGCTACCCGCCAAACTTCAAATTCAAACGGTCACTTCAGAACGGACTAGTCCGGTCAACACCGGACTAGTCCGATCTCACACAGAGCCTTTTGCTCCGTGTGAAAACGGACTAGTCTGAGGACCACGGACTAGTCCGGCCCCTAGGGCGGACTAGTCCGGTCCTCCCAGACTTAGCTACAGAAGCACCTTTTCCTAGCCAACCCGGACTAGTCCGGCCCCACGGGCGGACTAGTCCGTTCTCACTCAGGACCTCTTGGTCCGGTCTAAAACGGACAAGTCCGTGATTTTGGGACTTCATCCCCAAAACCCACTCACAGCTACCCGGACTAGTCCGGCGATAAACGGACTAGTCCGATCTCAGTCAGACCCTTCTGGTCCGGCCAGAAACGGACTTGGCCGGCCAGGAACGGACTAGTCCGGCCACCTGCACGGACTAGTCCGGCCCTACGGCCAGACCACTCATTCACTCATCTCTTTCATAGGTTTGACCTCTAAACCACTTTGAGCTCCCAAACTTGATCTCAATGCACTTTACACACACACCCTCCTATTACTACGGCTAGTCTAACTCAACACGCTAGAAACCCTAGTTTCCACGCTTCGAGTTGACTCCGTTTCTTTCCTTTTCCTTTTTGAGGGTTTGCGTCTCCGATCGAGTCTTCACCTGTGCTAAGATCACTTGAGCTCATTAACGACTTAATTGTCGTCATCAATCATCCAAAACCCACGGGGAACCTAGATGCACTTTCAGTCGCGCAGAGCGCTTCCCAAAAACCTTATCTGCCCTCTCCCGGTACAGGATCACAAGGGCGAGCGGTTCCGGAGACCTGCTCTCCCGATCGTCGGTGCACGCCGGCGCTCGAGATGGAGTAGACTAGAAGGCGGCGCAAGGAATGCGAACGTGAGAATGATCTGATCGTGGGATACCCTGCCGTACTGCGGACGCCCGTATTTATAGAGTCCCAGGAGGCGGTTCGTATAAGATCTGGAGGGTCCAGATCCGAACCGACTCCGCAGTCGTAGACGCGTCCGTCTCTAACGACTTGGACTCTGACTCGGTAGCCTCAAAAATTTGGAGGCCCAAAAACCCAATTTAATTTTCTGCAAAAATATAAAATCTGGGCTCGACTCGAATTCACACGAACACGCGCGCGTGTGCGGGGCGGGGCGGGGCGGGGCGTGGCGAAGCGAGCGAGCGAGGAGGAGGAGGAGCGCGCGTGGGCCACCCCTCTCTTCCTCTCTTCTCTCTCACTCAAGGAGTGAAAGAGAAACCTCCCTTATATGTAGGGGTTGCTCCACTTCCACTTCCCATGTGGGACTAAACACTTAGCACCACTCCCTCTTGACCTAATGGGTCTTTGAAATTTTCTAGGATTTATTTTTGAATTAATATTGGGCCAAACCCATTAATTCCAACATTCACTCCATCCGTTTCAAAATAATTGTTACCGGCTAGTTTATTTTTGAACTAACCGGTGACAATTATTTCGAAACGGAGGGGTACTCTCTCCGTCCTCAAAATCTTGTCGCTTTGTAGTTTATTTTTGAACTACAAATAAACAAGCTTTAAGGAACGGAGGGAGTAGTACTTATTACCAGATAATGTTGGGATAAGGATTTCGATGAGATACCATATATCCACTCAGGTAATGTCGGTATAAGAATCATTTTCTTTTCAGACGGAGACCACGAGCTCGTCGACACTGTTCCCTGCCTGGATCTGTCCTGTTGAACGTAGGGCACAGATCATTTTTAGCCTCTCACAGGGCCCAGATATGAGTGCGCGTCCGAGCAAAGCCCAGTAAGAGTGCGTCTCCCAGAAAAGCCCAGTTATCTTGTGTAGGTCATATGACCTCAGTCCTACGAACAGGCCTAAATTCGTAGATCCAATTTTTTTCCCCGTGACAACAAAAAGAAGAGTAAATGTGGAAACCGAGCAGAAGCAAGAAAAAATCTGTGAGAAATCGGCTAAGGTGTGTTTTAACATTTGTGAATTGAGCGAAAATTATATTATATTTCAAAATTTGTAACATCTGACAAAATAAACAGTCATGCAAGCTGTGCTAGATTTTTGGCTCCAACTTGAATTTCTTTTTTCACTTTAGGAATCACCAAATAGATGAACGCACCTTGAGGCGTTTTATATTTTTTTTACGCGTAGACATATTTGAATATACTAATTTACTATCAGCCTAGTCGTTTGTGGTTCGTGCATCTTCTGCAAAATAGAACTTTTCAAAATTTCCTTTGGTTCCATTAAATGTAATCACAAGATCCCTATTGAAATTGGTTGGTTGCAGATGACCCTTTTGGTTCTTATATGGCTGAGCACAGTACTGTCGTCACTTTCTTATAGCTGAAGACCTAGTGGCATGCTTGTTTGGACATCCTAACTCTATTGTTTGCTTATAAGTTGTATATTCATGGATACCTTAATGGTTTTGGCTAGAAGCTGTCTAACTTCATCATGGCATCCGGTGGTTCACGAAACATCAGGTGAGCGCATTCTTCTCAGATAAAAAAAAAAATCAAGAAGGTCGATATAAACTCTTCCGCTGCTAACTCCAGTACAATGGCCACTTTCAGAAGGGAATGCTAAAAAAACCAGAATACTGCACACATGTTTCAGCATGCTCAATGTGTATACTGAGTTTTGTGAATAGACGAATTAATTTCTTCAATGCTCATTTTCATCGGTTATTAGTACGCTGTATGATCCGAAGTTTCAAAGTTGCATTTTTTTTTTTCGTTGCATCATTTCAGTTTTCACAATGACACCGAAGTTCAGCACTTCAAAACAAGCCCTTTGGAGAAGAAGCACCTATCAAGCAGGAAGCACGATAAGGCTCACGATCCAAGGAGATGCCGGCTGGGTTTCCGGGGCGGGTGCCTGGAGAAGCCCTGCAGGAACCCGACCCTCAAGGATCGGGTTTTGTCGCGCGCCTTCTCGGAGGAGCTCGAGTCCCTGATGCGCGCCGGCAGCAGCCTCTTCTTCTTCGACCCGCGCGGGCACCTGATCAACCTGTGGCACAAGATCTTCCTCACGGCCTGCCTGATGTCGCTGTTCGTGGACCCGATGTTCCTGTACCTGACGGGCACGCAGCAGAATTACATGTGCATCGAGTTCGAGTACTCCCTGGCGCTGACGCTCTCCATGATCCGGTCGCTGCTGGACCTGCTCTACGCGGCGCACATCCTGGTCCGCTTCCGCACCGCCTTCATGGCGCCGTCGTCGCGCGTGTTCGGGAGAGGGGAGCTCGTCATCCGGCCTCACGAGATCGCCAGGAGGTACCTGTCGAGGACCTTTTGGTTCGATCTCGTCACCGCGCTACCACGAGTACAAGTGGGTTGCCACCCGCGGCGTCGACGAGGAGGCCCTGCTCAGTGACCTCCCCGCTCCCCATGGACATCCGCCGCGACATCAAGCGCCACCTCTGCCTCGGCCTCGTCCGAAGGGTGCGCGCGTGGTCAATCACAGGGCATTGCGCACGTAGGAGTTCGACACGTCAAAGCGAATGATCAGCTGACGTACGGATCAAGAATGCAGGTTCCTCTGTTCGACGAGCGGACGCTGGAGGCGATCTGCGACCGGCGCTGTACACGCGGGGCACGCGCCTGGTGCGGGAGCTGGAACCCGTGGACTCGATGCTCTTCATCATCCGCGGCTACCTCGACTCGCACACGACGCAGGGCGGCCGGTCCGGGTTCTTCAACTGGTGCCGCATCGGCGCCGGCGTGTTCTGCGGGGAGGAGCTCCTGACGTACGTGGGCGCTGGACCCGCGGCCCGCGGCGTCGCTGCCGCTGTCGACGCGCACTGTGCGCGCCGTCTCCGAGGTCGAGGCGTTCGCGCTCGTCGCGGACGACCTCCGCTTCGTGGCCACGCAGTTCCGACGCCTGCACAGCGCGCGCATCCGACACAGGTTCCGGTTCTACTCGCACCAGTGGCGCACCTGGGCGGCGTGCTTCATGCAGGCCGCCTGGCGACGGCACAAGAGGCGCCGCGCGTCCGTGGAGCTCCGGGTGCGCGAGGGCGGCCTGGCGCGGCCCGGGGGTACCATGAGGTGCCGCCGGCACAGCTGCGACGGCAAGGGGCTGATCAAGAAGCCCATGGAGCCTGATTTCACAGTGCAAGAGGAGGACTGATGATACTGTCATGCAAACCAACTTTTTTTATTTGAACTCTGATGGTACTGTTATGCAAACTTTCCGTGTAAACTAGGCACTACTTCGTAACACGCAGGCATCTAATAATGTATTAGCGGCTAACTGATTGTTGTACTGGGAATTTCATGGCATGAGTAAAATTGCACTGCATATTATTAAAGGATAACGCCCATCTTAGCTTGGGTAGAATGTGCTTATTCTCGAGTAGCCTGTGCTACTACAAAATTATCTGCGCCCGCGCGAAATTATTAGTTAGTCCGGCGCCTCTTTTTTTAGAAAGCTCAAAAAAAAAGAGGACTGCTGATACTGTGATGCAAACCAACTTTTTTTATTCGAACTCTGATGGTACTGTTATGCAAACTTTCCGTGTAAACTAGGCACTACTTCGTAACACGCAGGTATCTAATAACGTATTAGCGGCAAACTGATTGTTGTACTGGGAATTTCATGGAATGAGTAAAATCGCAGTGCATATTATTAAAGGAAAACGTCCATTTTAGCTTGGGGTAGAATGTGCTTATTCTTGAGTAGCCTGTGCTACTGCAAAATTTACTGCGCCTGCGCGAAACTATTAGTTAGCCCGGCGCCTCTTTTTTTTAGAAAGCTCCAAAAAAATTTGCCAAGTTCAGAAGGGCTCTCAACATCTGATGATCAGACAGTTGTGACGACCCAAGAAGTCATCCAGAGCATTTCATCATCACTTGACATGATTGGGGTGAGAGAGGCTCGAACTCTCGACCTCAGGATTACTCAAACAAGCTATGAGACCTACGCGCTAGCCAACTGCGCCACCACCCCATTGGTGTTAGCCCGGCGCCTCAAGCTTTCTTATACAGCCGACGACGGCCGACGCGCCTCGCCCCGGCGAGGAGAGGTCGGTGATCCATGGATGCCCCGTGCCCGCACCGGACGTGGTGGTGGAGAGGACATCCTCACCTTTAATGGATCACCCAACAGTGTAAAGGTCGATGGCGAATCGCCGGTGAGGCTCAAAGGCCGAGACCTGAGAGCTCCACACCGACGCCGCCGTTAAATCCGATGCAAGTGACGAGAGCCTTCGACTCCGTCGAAAATACCCAAGGCCTCTTCTCGGAGCCCATGGGCAAGAATCCCCTCGGTGGTAGGCTCACTAAGGCCCAACGGGCTGAAGGCTCTCCTTTGACGGCCCAGTGTGGGTCCACGATCCAATCCGATCAAAGGGTAAACAGAAACTCAATCGCGGCCGCAGATAATGGTGGCAAGTACGCTGCCCCCGGCCGTGCTTGATTGGAGTTGCTCCTTCCGATGAAGAGACGCCCGCGGCAGGGAACCGCGCTGTACGCGATCAAGCCCACGGCCGCCGGTGTGGGTACGCACGCCGATGGCTCAACGATCGACGTCCTGTGGAGCTGGGGGCATTCGACGCGGAGGAGGTCACGTTTTCGTCAGTGGAGAAGGCGCAGCTGCTCGTCGGTGAGCTGACAGTGGCACAATGTGAGAACTACCAGCATCATCTCCACGGCTGATACGCGACTCTGACACATTGGCTTGTAAGTCTTCTTTTCTGAAACGAGTCGATCTGCAACTGTAAAACTACACTCGTCGAACAGTCGCGTCTGTTTCAGTTTGCCTGCGGACGAGTTGCTTCTGCACGTGTTTTCTGTTCATCTGTTAGGCACACGTGTGTCATTGTCACCGACAACAAGCAGGTCTAACTAAACCAAGTACCGTACGTACGTGTGGATCGCTAATGTACTAACACAAGCCAGTTTAAACCTAACCTGAAGTACCTACTAGCATTTCGTATATTTTACTTACAGGCAGGGATTACCGTGCAATTATTCCATGTAAGTCAAATAGAAGATCATTGGACAAATAATAGCTACTCAGTGCGCGCTGAACTCGTGATTTGAAAGGCTTGATTTGATTCAACACCTGACTATCATTCATAAGAATGCCCCTTTTCCGGTAGGACCTGGTGTGAGGTCTCACCGAACGGCCGGATCGAATAATGGAGCTGGTTGCTCGCTCCACGTACGGCCGTGCCGTTGGGCCATTGCCTTTGCTTGCATTCACGGAAAGCAGACGCAACCACCTGTCTCCTTCCAACCTTGAGCCCAAAGTGACAAAAGGAAGATGGTTAACCTTGTTCAATTATTAGATTGGTGAAAGTTTCGGTGTTAGTACTTATTTGGCTTAGTTTACCTTCATTAGTGGAATGTGACGCCTTTATTAGGTCGAACAATCCGCTTTTGAGATGCGGCACTTGAGGTAGTGATAGTTTAGTTGGTAAATTATTCTGCGCGTGGGTTCGTGCATGGAACGTGTAATGTCTCTAATGCCACTGCAGCTGAATTTTTGCATTATCGCCAGTGCAGTCCAAGTTTCAGTTAACATAATACCACAGATAAGCAACAGTTGGTGATTTCATCTTATTATCTGCTCTACAGCAGATTCAGGTTTTGTTGCCTTCGGGCTAAATACAGATATTCTCTCCGTTTATAAAAGTTTGTCGCTTTGTAATTTATTTTTGAACTACAAAATGACAAGTTTTTTAAGACGGAGGAAGTACATACTTGCTGCATGTCACCTGTTCAATGAATAACTACAAGAGAAAATGATCATACCTACCACCTATAATCAGATGGTAAGATATCCGAATTTAGAAAACTCAGTCTCTTTCCTTATGATGTCATCAACTAATTAGTGTGCGAAGTGATCATAACACTAACTTCTGGTCATATATTTTGAACGATAAGTTTATTGTTGATCACATCGTATGATTAAACATATGACAGGCCTTGATTAGCGAACGAAGTTGAGTGCCGCCTCCATTGAGATCAAACATCTTCTTCACACGGGCTTTGTTAAATCAAGGATAGTACTGGGAAGCTTGCAGGGAACTCTCTCAGTCGCTCCAAAATACTGTCGTATTCTCAAACTATGTGCATCAGGGTCTTCAGTCTAAACCACAGGCTCACAGTTTATCCTTGACGCCTTGTTATCTGTAAGCACTGTAGTTATGCTACAACACCAGGCCTTGATACCCCCAATAACTCTGGTGTCTGCATCAGTCTCCATGCCATCCGAAAAAAAAAAATCAATAGTCTCCGATGCAGTACAGTAAGAATAATTTTACACTCTCAATAGGTAGGTCGACTGATAACGTGCCCTATAGTCCCGTGTTCGAGATCCACAAATTCCTGGTTGTACCCACTGACCACCGCTGGATCTCTTTTTGGACGTCGGTGATCTAGACTGAGTCGAAATATTTGGTAGCTGGTAACGGAGGAAGCTGTTGCATTCCTCGAGTGCACATCATTTTTCAATTCCTCGTGGAACCAGCACCAAACAAGCATCAAACAACGGCGTCAAAGCTCGACCAAACTGACCCTGCATCCACACCTTCCCTCCCCGGCCCACCGCTGCCTCTGCCTGGACATAAAACTGCCGCTCCTTCTCTTCTTCCTTCAAGGCGCGCGCCACAGCAAAGAATCGGCGCCATTATAAGCCGCAGCTCCATTCCATCGCGCGCATCGCCTCACAGTTTCCGCTTTCGCGAAGGATTGCAGGGGGCTGGGGCTGGCAGCAGAGGGGACGGAGGTGTCCTGTTGATTTGGGAAGAGAAGACCACTTGGAAAATTGGAAGTGAGTACTATTATGCTGTCTTCTTCTGCCTTTTTTATTCAAGTTTGCATTTGTGTCATATTGTCAACGAGTTTGGGTTTCGAGGTCTGCATCTCTTATAGCTGGCCGCCACGGCGGCTATGAACGAGAGTGCCGCAAAAAAAATTCCTTATTAGATGTTTTACTTTTTTGACATATTCAAATTCAGAATCATTGCAAAGCGATCGCTTATTTCATGGCAACAGGAGTGGAATCTCGTTTCAATTATTTTACTTATCATGTACTCCCTCCTTTCTCAAAATATTGTCACCTTTTAGTTCATTTTTGTACTAGAAGGTAACAATCTTTTAAGAAAGGAGGGAGTAAAAATGAGTGAACCACCGATTGATATGTCCACGTGAATTACTCGGGCCAACTATCATCTGAAGCCGTGTAAACACGATCGAGGTCTTCTCGTTTTATAGCTGTAGCGCACTTTTGGTAGCTTGATGAAACGCGTTGGGGGGAACCGGTTGTCCATTTGGACTCGCCATGTTGGTCTGATACCATGTTTCGTCATGTGACGACGCTGGCGTACGTTAGCTGGAAGCCTGCAAGCGTCGAGTCTGCAGGCATATACGTACGCTCGACTTCGTCGTCAGCTTCGATGGCGCGACGGAACGATCTGGCGGTATTGGGGAAGCATCCTACGCCAGCATTCTAGCGGAATCTTGCGGGCATTTGGCCACGATCGTTACGCTAGCAGCCACTTGGGAGGCACTTTTTTTCTTAAAGAAAAAGACATAGCACTGCCACTGCAATTCATTAAAAATGAAGCATAATACAGCAAAACATTGTACAGAGGAGTTTAAGCCAGAGCAACACACGACCGGTCGGTGCTGCTCTATGCGGCCATTTTCCTTTCTAAAAAGGCATGTCCTTTTTGGTGGATAATCTGAAACTTTTGTGAAGTTGTTAGCCGTGTACACTGATTTGGTGGGTATGTGCAGTTTCAGATAGCAGATACACAGCAGTTGGCCAAGATGACTGCCGGTGGTTTCCAGCTCGGTGTGATCGGGTCGCTCACGCTTTCCGTTGCATCATCGGTGGCCATCGTCATCTGCAACAAAGCCCTTATCAGCACTCTTGGCTTTCCATTCGGTACGGACCCCATCTAAGTCAAGACTGTAGATTACTATACTAGTATACTCACTTTGTGCATCAGCTACGAAATTAACACAGCATCGTGACGTGATTTGATTCATGCAGCTACGACACTGACAAGCTGGCATCTCATGGTGACCTTCTGCACACTTCACGTTGCGCAGCGCATGCACTTTTTTGAGCCCAAGGCAATTGATGGTCAGACAGTAGTAGTATTTGGACTGCTAAATGGAACTTCGATTGGCCTTCTCAACCTTAGTTTAGGATTCAATTCAATAGGATTCTACCAGGTCAGTGCTCTTAATCTTTCTCTTTCAGAATGAATGAATCCGATGCTCAAATTCAGCTTGTTCTGCAGATGACAAAGCTGGCCATCATACCTTTCACAGTACTCGCGGAGACTATATTCCTGAAGAAAAGATTCAGGTAAGAAAAATCAGCTGGACCACTCACGTTCTCTCTCAGCTAGAAGTACTGATTCCTCTTCATTCGTCCAACACAATGATAAAAAGTAGATACCCTGCAGCACAATGTTATTCTGTAGCCAACATTTCTGTTAATGTGTTTAGTTTTAACATGATGACGACTACAGCAGCTTTCGGTGACTATATTGACGAGCAATTATCCACCAAATTTAATATTACTGAATTAGTCTATCAAACTAGCTAAATTGAAGGCATGCTTTAGATTTGTTTATTTTCCGTTTTCTGGGCAGTATAGTATTTTCTTTTCCGGAAATCAAGCCATTTCCGTTCAGTTATCGCTATGCTAATACAGTATCACTAACTACATGTAGTGAGACGATCAAGTTTTCTCTACTGGTCTTGCTACTTGGAGTTGGCATTGCCTCGGTTACCGACCTCAAGCTAAACCTTCTTGGCTCGATCCTTTCCGCCCTCGCCATCGTCACGACTTGTGTTGGCCAAATTGTATCCTGCAACTAACTGAAATTCCTCTGTTCTTCATTCAATATGCACGTTTTGCATGTTTATCAGCATAATATAAAGGAATTAGCAGTAGGGTCAATCGCTAGTTAACTCTAGTAACCGTGCAATTAGTTCGCTTTGAAAAGAAACGAGAAAATAAACAAGCTTATCTAATCACAATAGTGTACGTGTATCCTTAACCTGTCAACTCTGAAGCTCACAAACACGATACAGAGGAAGTTGAAGGTCTCTTCGACACAGCTCCTGTACCAATCCGCACCGTACCAAGCAGCCATTCTGTTCGCAACCGGGCCCTTCGTGGATCAGCTCCTCACCAACCGCAGCGTCTTCGCCCACAAATACACTCTTCCAGTAGCGGTAAGCGCTGTCACACTTGGATTCGGATGGATGACAAGATGCGGAAAGAATAACCCCGGGTGTCCATGAACGCCGTACCGTGTGTTAATAATTGCAGGGCTTCATCATCCTGTCGTGCCTGATCGCGGTGTCCGTGAACTTCAGCACGTTCCTGGTCATCGGGACGACGTCGCCTGTGACGTACCAGGTCCTGGGCCACCTCAAGACGTGCCTGGTCCTGTCGTTCGGCTACACCCTGCTGCACGACCCGTTCACCACGCGGAACGTGCTGGGCATCCTCGTCGCCATCTTCGGCATGGCGCTCTACTCCTACTTCTCGGTGAGGGAGGGCAGGAAGAAGGCCGCTGGCGGCGACGCCCACGCCCTCCCGGTGACGGACAAGGAGACCGAGCCGCTCGTGGCGACCACCAAGGACGCCGGCGACGCCAAGAAGGCGAACGGCGTCGCGCACGATTCGTGATGGAGATGTTTCCTCCTTT
Source organism: Tuctoria greenei (assembly GCA_036927565.1). Taxonomy (NCBI): domain Eukaryota; kingdom Viridiplantae; phylum Streptophyta; class Magnoliopsida; order Poales; family Poaceae; genus Tuctoria; species Tuctoria greenei. The sequence goes on from JAYESD010000012.1 coordinate 128,921,115, forward strand.
TTTTCTCGTTTAGCGTTGCTCGGCTCTAGCATCGCCGTGGCCACGTACTACCCGCGAATGCAACGACTAGAAGCCTACTGTAATTTGAGCTATTCCTTTCGTTTCCTTGATTCCTTTCTGTAGATTCTGGATGTGTTTAGATAGTGTACGACTATATTCGGCAGTTATCAAATGTGACTCATCTTTAGGCTGCATGTGTTTGAGGTTTTTTTGCAAAGAGTTTTGCTGCTAACAACTACTGTAGCATCCACGGTCCAGTACACAAAGGAATTCATTCGTTCACCAGCGAACGAGTATGTATGCTCGTCGGATTCTCCGGTACAGTCGCCAGTTCCGCCGGAGAGTGGGCGCAGCACCACTCTGCCTGCGGCGTGCGGCCCGTGGAGACGATGCGAGCGGGCGATCTTTTTGTTTTAACACAATCTGCATGCGACGGGCCGTGCTTGAAGACCACTCTTAATGCGAGTGAGCGAGCGATCTGGCCACGGCAGCGTGTTTCAATACGACGGGCCATGCTTCGGCGGAAAGGAGGCGAATCGTATTTCGGGCTTTCAGACCCGTTGAGGCCCAAGCTTCGTCCTTCCACGATAGAAGTATTTCATACTGGGCTTAAGCCCACATAGACCGAGCGACAAGGGCTGGTCATTACTGCCCGCTTCTCGTAGATGGGCCTGTAGACGTGAGGCCGCCTTTCATCCTATTGGGCTGGTGATACTAAGTCTATGAGCCTTGATGATATCTTGTAGGGCGTCCCCATAGTACAGCCATCACAAAAAAAAGAACGTTAAAATCATGTCGCATTTGCAAGCAAATAACAATGGAACAATAAGAACCAAGGCATATCTGAAGAGATAAAAAAATCTGAGGTGGGTGAATTGAACCCATGACGGTACACATAGCACGATTCCATGCGTGCAGAGGCAGCCCGGTACAGATTACAGAACGCAGACAGACGGGCGGATATATCAGCACGTCACGCACACGCTCAGGGACAGCTTAGCGCGGACGCAGCTACACGCACAAGATCCCGATGAAAGGGCACATGCCGATCGTAGTAGATGTCATGGCCATCGTGGCCTCTCGGGGCAATACAATTCGGTTTGCTCATGTAACTTGCCGGTTTGACTTGTGACCGGAAGGTGCACACGCGCACCCCCGGCCGGCCGGCCGGGCGGGCGGCATCAACATGTGCATCAATCCCTGGACCGCGCCTCGATCGAACAAGCATCTGCATCTCAACGACCTCCCATGCCGCCGTGCTCCGCGCGCGCGCGTTAACGACACCAGCCACGCACTGGGATCGCGCGCATGGTTCCCAGCATATGGGTCGCCGCCCCCGCGCCGCGCGAGCTGCTCGCTCGGATCCCGCGCGCAGCGGCTGATGATGGCTTCGCTTTAAGGCGGGGGGAGGTTGGAGGCAACGGGCATGTGGGCGCAACCGGCGAGCCGGCGCCGGGGGCCCCGCGTGCCGGTCACGTGGGACAGCCGGAATACACGTTTCCATGCTCTGGCCCCCGGGAATCTTTGTTCCGAGAGGCCGACATGATCCACCGCAACCTGCTCCAAGATGACTTGATATTATTTTCTTAATTCCGCGCGCGTCCATGCGTGCACCTCCGTTCTCTCGGGCACCTGCAGTCGCCCCGCCTCGCTCATCCGACGCGTTGGACTGGATCGCTCTGTGCGTGTTGGCTGTATCTCTGCTGGCGCCCCGCCGCTTAATTGCAGTGCTAGTTTCTTGGTATATCTGCAAGTCAAACTTGGTGGTGTTCGGACTGGGCTGGGACTGGAAGGTGAGTGAGCGTTCGCTGAGGCGCCGCTGATCCCGATGTGGCGGTCTTTGCTCCGCGGTTCGTGCAACGAAGACTATTGGACCTCTCCAGTCTCGATCCCCAGTGTTTAAACTAAGTACTCCCTCCGTCCCCATGAACTTGTCGCTTTGTAGTTCAAAAATGAACTACAAAGCGACAAGTTTATGGGGACGGAGGGAGTACTAGTTCTACAACCTTGCGCGGGACAAGAGAAATGCTGGCCTTGTTGACTAATTTATTGTGCTATTCATATCGATGGCATTACACGTTTGGCCAGAGAACGTGCTAGCGTTTTCACTCTGCACTTTGTATTTTTAGTTGAAGAAAATCAGGTACAAGCCTCCCCTTCCGTCTTCCTCAAAAAATAAACGCATTCCCGTGCGTATGTGACCACTTCGTTACACACCCACCTCGATTTATGCCGCTTCCCCATTCGGGAACGGACTGATACGAGGCCTAGATAGCATAGGCGTGCACTCGCCGCCAGCAACTGTTTCCGCTTGTTTCTGGTGAGGTAGGAAGCCAGCCAATGACGCGGTGCACGCACAGTGTGTAGGTGCAAGCGTACGAGCGCGTTGTGCAGTCAGGTCCAACCAAAGCTTTGGAAACAAAATTTCACCGTACATATATCGGCGATAGAGCCGTGTCCCCCCTTGCCCTGCGCTGCACTTGCTGGAAGACAAAAGACACTGCAAACTCTCGCCTGTCCGAATCTACAAGATCAATCTCGCGGATGCTCTCTGTCTCGAAAACGGACACCGTTTTTAATGGTCCGTCTCTGCTCTCTTATTCACTGCTCGTCGTTGTTTACGAAGAAGATATGCGTAGTGCAAGGTTCACTTGCCCCCTACAAATATCCACACACACACACACAAAAACAGAGAGAGACAGAGGTTCACAGAGAATCAAGACGAGTAGACGACAGGGGAAGCGACGTGCCAACAGACGGAGTGATGAAATCGACTATAGATGAATTATTTCCTCGTTTTTTCTAGCTAGATCACATGAAGCGGTTCATGAATAGGGATTAATTAAGACGGGAGCCAGCGACCGGTGTTCCTGCTACCGTGTTTTGGTTGCGACGGGAGAACTATTCCGCTACCGAACGCTGCGTCTCTACAGCGACGAGCAGTACCATGTCTTCTTCTGACAAAAAAAATGAAGGGGACATGTTCTTCGGCCGCCTCTTGTGACGGGTTGACCTTGGTGGTTGATTGATTTACTACTACCTGCCTAGTAAACTCGGCAGCGTTCACTGACTTGCGCGGCGTACCCTTTTCTCGACGTGTCGCTGCAGCGTAGACCGTAGCGCGAGCAGCACTACTTGCCGGCTGGCCGCTAGCGCCAAAGGCCAGGCGGAGGCGGCGGCGGTCCCGGGGGTGCTGTGGAGGGAGGCGCGCGAGCCGGGTCCCAGCGGCGGCAGTAGGCGACGCCGGACTCCCGTGGCAAGCGTCGCCGGCGACAAAAGACACCCGCGCCCGCGCGCGTGAAGAGGCGTTGGCGCGCGCCTGGCTTGGCCTGGTCCCCGTCGCTCCAGCACTCCGCTCACGTCAGCGTCCTCCACGCCCTGTACTACTACTGCCTTGTCTCGTTCCTGTCCACAGGCTCCGGGCCCCGCGCCGCGCTGGTTGGCTAGGCCGGCCCTCCGCGAACACGCCTCCCTCTCGTCGGCGTTCGTGAGCTGATGAGCGCCCGCCGCCGGCACAAGCGCGGGGCCCTCGTGGCCGTGTCCCTCCTCCGTTGCCGTCGGCGCCGTTACGGGATCCGGGTCGGAGCCGAACGGGAAACCAGTTGTGTTGCGTGACCCAAGTCAACGGGGCGCCATTCATTCCCGTATAAGAATTCCCGCGGAGACATGGAACACGTTGAACGTTTAGCACATCGTCGATCCGTCGTCGACCTCGGACCAGCCTGCGGTTGCGCGTTCCACAAGGATCTGACGCAAAGACAAGTGCGTGCATTCCACTAAACTAATGTGTACTTATCCTAAACCAGCACGCAATTTAAATTTAGGCGGAGAAAGACGTACACTGTCAGTCTTCCAAAAGAAATGGGCGCTCGGTAGTCTTAAACAAGTATAGTTTAGCTAGTACACACCGTAATATGGAGTGTCGTCGCAGTTAGCAACAAGTTTCAGCTGCAAAGTAAAGTAAACGTCCTCTGAAGCAACGCACGACAAGCAACATATTTCTAACCTAAACAATGGATTGCAAGTAGCGTTGGCGGTCAACAACGAAGCTAAGCTATCACATGAAAAACCATGAAGCAAAGTACAGCAAGTTACTCCAAAATCATGACGGAGAAATAAATTGACGAAATATCATTTTCCGGTGTCCAATCGCATCACAGATCACTCATGTTGGAAGAATGAATATGTAGGGGTTGGATAGGATTTGGACTTTTTACCTGCCACTACTACAAAATGCTTCATCGCAGGCGGTTTTAAACGTATTATCGCATACGGTTTTAAAAACTGTCTGTAACGAAGAGTCTGTGAAAATAATCGATTAACACAGGTGGTGACATAATCCGCCTGTGAAACTACATTTTTACATACGGTTTTTAATAAAAAACCGCCTGTGAAATTTTTTTTGTTTCACTAGCCATTTTCACAAGCGGTTTTTAATTAAAAACCGCCTGTGAAAATGTATTTTCATAGGCGGTTCTTAATTAAAAACCGTCTGTGAAAATCTATTTTCACAGACGGTTTTTTATTACCGACCGTCTGTGAAAATAGATTTTCACAGACGGTTTTTAATAAAGAACCGCCTATGAAAATACATTTTCACAAGCGGTTTTTAATTAAAAACCGTCTGTGAAAATGGCTAGTGAAACAAAAAAAATTTCACATGTGCCGCCGGGAGTCAGAAGAGGTCGCGCCGCCTGAAGGCCACCGCGTTGCCCGGAGCCGGAAGAGCGCCGCCAAGTGTCGAAGGAGGTCGCACCGCCGAGAGCCGGAGGAGCCGTGCCGCCCGAAGCCCGACGAGGTCGTGACGCTTGGAGCCGGAGGAGCCGTGCCGTCGAGAGCCCGAGGTAGACCGCGCCACCGGGTGCCCGAGGTAGACCGCGCCGGATTTGTGCCCGCGCTCACGCTGGCAGGGCGCGCGCTCGCCGGGAGGCGCGCCGGAGCCGTGCCGCCGGGAGCCCGAGGTAGACTGTGCCAGATCCGCATCCGTGCTCGCGTCGGCAGGGCTCGCGCTCGTCGAGAGGCCCTGCCGGAGCCGTCGAGGTCCGGAGCAACCGAAGTCGCGCCTTAATCGCGCATTGAGAGAGGCCGCCGGCAGTCGCGCCGCCGGAAGCCCGAGTTGGACTGTGCCAGATCCGCGCTCGTGCTCGCGTCGGCAGGGTTCGCACTCGTCGGGAGGCCGCGCCAGAGCCGCCGAGGTCTGGAGCAACCGAAGTCGCGCCTTAGTCGCGCCTTGAGAGAGGCCGCCGGCAGCCGCGCCTTGGGAGATGCCGCCGGAAGCCGTACCTTGGGAGGTTGACGGAGGATCACGGACTGAACCGTGGCTGCTGCTGTTATAGACACATCTATCGTGCAGCTTCTAAACTGAGTCGTTGGATCGATAAGCAGCGGGCAGCGGAGATACGAAGTCCAAGAGTGATCCGTGGGATGAAGCAGCGGACCAATGAGGAGCCATCATTATTACAGGATGTTTTTATGTTACAGACCGTCTGTGAAAATCATTATATTTTCACAGACGGTTGTTTGTTACGGACCGCCTATGATAATGACTATTATCACAGACGGTTGTTTGTTACGGACCACCTGTGATATTATATTATCACAGGTGGTTATTAACTCGTCTGACATCACAGGCGACACTTTTAATGGACCGTCTGTAAAAAAATATAGAAACGCCTTTAAAAATGTTTTTTGTAGTAGTGTGCACACGATACTGGTTTTGCTGACGCGCGCATCCTAAACACGCCTTCGACGTGTGATATTTGATGGGCCCTCTATACACGCGCACGGTCGGGGGTGACGATTTGAAATGATGTTTAACCATTTTCTAGGAACGGCCTGGTCAAGAATCATTAAGAAGGGGAATTTTTAAATTTTGGAGGTATACAGTATGTAGACGTATCCTTTTCGACTTTGATACTACAATTTGGACCATTGTTTGCATATATTGCATTATGATCAATTTAATGGGAATGCACCCAACAAATCCTTATAAACCTATTTTGAGTTCGTTTATAATAAGGAAACTCCAGCCTTTTGCATCCGCAATAACATACGTCATTATTATACGGTCAACAAAGTGTAAATTCATCATCACAAAGCCTATGAGCACACAAATACACACACCATTAGAGTAAATATGCATTACTGCTGTTACAATCAAACGACAAAAAACGTAGATAAGAAACATAGGAAACATAAATTTCAATGTGGAAAACTCTTTCTAAGACGAAGGGTAAAAAACCACGAGCGCCGACCAATAAATATTCACTATATCAAGAATTTTATAATCGTGATATCTTTTTTCTTTCTCCCCGACAGCTTACAAGGAATATTTATATGTGGCGACTTAGAGTCCTAATCTTTTTTTTTCTTTCTTCCCCAGGCCTCCCGGCGACGGACCTCGCTTTGTATGGAAATCCTACTTCTTTTAGTCTTCATTTGAAATTGGATCACCTCCGAGCTATGGCCCATGCCACGACTCGAGCATTAATGACATTACTTTTAATCTGTTTCTGCAGCAACCTCCAAAAATCAAATCTCATACACATGATCGTCTAAACTTGTAATTCAATCTGAAATGTATTCAAGACTGTAGCATTGCCTCATTAAGGTCATTCTAGGTAATTTTGCTGCCGCAGACGTGCACCTTTAGGAATGTATGTGTGTATAAAGTTAATTCAGGTTTAGACCGTGACACACCAATACGGAGGCTGAAAAGAAGGGTCTTGTACAATGAGTACAAGTCAACTCCCTTTCCCCTTCGACATTTGATGTGGCCAATGTTGTCTCACGTGTCGCTTGACTCATGCTTGCACACTTTTCATTCACTGTATCAAATATCAATATCTTCATATCCAGTAATACATTTATTTCTTCGAAGATATCATGTATTTATATTTCTCTTTTAAATATATGGAATTTTAATGAGATTTCAAAAGTCGGAAGTCGATGTCCTACGAGTGTTGTCGTTTGTTGCCTGCCTACTTGCATTGTATTCATTGGATCAATGTCTTCATATCCCTAAGATATATTTATTTCTTCGAAGATATGGTGTATTTAATTTTGTTTTATGATTGATTTGAAACATTAAGTATAAGTCGGTTTACAGTACAAAACACAATCTCAAATCGTGTTGTGGACTAGTACAACTTATAAAATAGAATCCCGTTGCAGAGGCCAACTCTCATGCTTTTTCTTGACTGGAGTTCCGCGAAAGTCCAACACCCGCGTGCGGTACAAACTTACAGGCTTCAGAAGTTCATAGTGGCGAAACTCCGCGCGGACGTCCAACCAGTGCCCACAGTCGTGTGCCCTACGCGAACCACCGCAAACAATCCTAGCGCGTTGTCTCCCGTTCCCACTCGTCTAACGGGCATTTATTATAAGTCGGAACGGATTGTGTTCAACACTGCTCCTTACCGTGGGAACGGCACCTCGCTGGAGCGCGCAACCCCTCGCCTTCGCCTCCTCCGCCTTCCACTCACACCACACCAACAACACTAGGTTCTGGTGCGTTCCCGATGATCACGTTCGCGGACCTGACGGCGCCGGCCACCGAGCGGTGCGTGGACCGGCAGCTGTGGCTGGCGTGCGCCGGCGGCATGTGCACCGTGCCGCCCGTCGGCGCCAGCGTCTACTACTTCCCGCAGGGCCACGCCGAGCACGCGGCCGGCCTCGCCGACCTCTCCGCGGCGCGCGTTCCGGCGCTTGTGCCTTGCCGCGTCGCCGCGGTGCGGTACATGGCTGACCCGGACACCGACGAGGTGTTCGCCAGGATCCGCCTCGTCCCGCTCTGCGGCGGAGAGGCGGACGCCGGCCTTGAGGACGACGACGCCGCGGCCGACGGGCGCGAGAAGCCGGCGTCGTTCGCCAAGACGCTGACGCAGTCCGACGCCAACAACGGCGGCGGGTTCTCGGTGCCGAGATACTGCGCGGAGACCATCTTCCCGGGGCTGGACTACGCCGCCGACCCGCCCGTGCAGGCAGTCGTCGCCAGGGACGTGCACGGGGCGGCCTGGAAGTTCCGGCACATCTACCGGGGCACGCCGCGCCGGCACCTGCTCACCACGGGGTGGAGCACGTTCGTGAACAAGAAGAAGCTCGTCGCCGGCGACTCCATCGTGTTCCTCCGCGGCGACAGCGGGGACCTGCACGTCGGCATCCGGCGCGCTAGGCGTGGCTTCTGCGGCGCCGGCGGGGTCGAGGAGGCCCCGGTGGCCGCCTGGGACCCGTACGCGGGCCTCATGCGAGGCAATGTGACCACGTGCGGGGCCGCCAAGGCTCGGGCCAAAGTGCGGCCGGAGGACGTGCTTGAGGCGGCGCGGCTGGCGAGCGTCAGGCAGCCGTTCGAGGTGGTGTACTACCCTCGGGCGAGCACGCCGGAGTTCTGCGTGCGCGCAGCGGCGGTCCGCGCGGCGATGCGGGCGCAGTGGTCCCCCGGGATGCGGTTCAAGATGGCGTTCGAGACCGAGGACTCCTCCCGGATCAGCTGGTTCATGGGCACCGTCGCCGGCGTCCAGGTCGCCGACCCCGTTCGCTGGCCGCAGTCGCCGTGGCGGCTTCTTCAGGTAAACGCTTATTATCATATACAATTATTACGATTCCCCACCGCTTTGCGCCTGGTGTTCACCTGTCCAGTTGGCGACTGTTTGCAGGTGACCTGGGACGAGCCGGACCTCCTGCAGAACGTGAAGCGGGTGAGCCCGTGGCTGGTCGAGCTCGTGTCGAGCAATCCAACCATCCACCTCGCCTCATTGTCGCCGCCGCCACCAAGAAAGAAGCCTCGGCCGGCGTACCCTGAGTTCCCCTTCGAAGGGCAGCTCCTGGACCCGGCGTTCCCGCCCAATCCGCGGGCACACGGTCACCCATCTCACAATCATTTCCTTCACGCACACCCGTCCTTCTTCCCGTTCCCGGACGGCAGTGCTCCTGCAGCCATACAGGGAGCCAGGCATGCGCAATTCGTTCCATCTTTATCAGATCCCCACCTTACAAACCTGCAGTCGAGCCTGCTGTACCCCGGGCTCCGCCGTCCCGATCATGTCATCGGTCTGACGACGTCTCCTACCCCGGCGAGAATCAACACTGACCTGACCATCGGCGGCACCCCGCCGCGCGACGACTTTTCGTGCGATCTGTCCATCGGCGCCAAAATTAAGAAGCCCGACGCCGTGAAGCCGGCGGGGCTAATGCTGTTCGGACAGACCATACTTACCGAGCAGCAGATGAGCCTCAGCAGCTCCTCCGGCGCGACGTCGCCGGCGGCAACCAGGACCAACTCGATCAACTGGAACGCCGAGAAAGGCGCCAATGTCTCAGAGGGCTCTGGCTCTGGGTCCGGCGTCATCCAGAGCAGCCCGAACAACAAGGCGTCATTGGAGATGCAGTGGTTCGGGGACGGCGGCAGCAGCCATCTCTCCGAGCCCGGGCAGTGCAAGGTGTTCGTGGAGTCGGACACGGTCGGCCGCAACCTCGACCTCTCGAGCCTGAACTCGTTCGAAGACCTGTACGACCGCCTGTCCGAGATGTTCTACATCGAGAGCGCGGAGCTGAGGAGCCGCGTGCTCTACCGCGGCGCCACCGGTGAGGTGAAGCACGCCGGCGACGAGCCCTTCAGGTACGTACTCACCATTTCTACATTTTTCAGGTAATTGCCTATATGAATAATGAACTTACCCACATTTTTGTTGTTTTCCTTCCTTTTTGTTTTCTCAGCGATTTCGTCAGGTCGGCACGGAGAGTGACGATATTGACCGATGCTGGAAGCGACAACTTAGGCAGCTCGTAAGTGAGGAGCAGTAATATAAGCCAAACCCAGCCGCGAGCATCGAGTTCGTAGTACTCACTCCTTATCGTTTTGTAGTTCATTTTTGAATTACAAAACGATAAGTTTATGTGGACGGAGGGAGTACCAGAATCTACAGCTGAATCCGTGAGATATGTATGGTTTTGTTCTACTTCCGTTCCAATTCCGATGCAGAGATATCGTCTTGGCTGCTCGTAAGTCGTAAGCAGTGCCACGATCATTAGGCAGTTCAGTTCAGCTCTCCCAATGTCGAGGTATCTGAATCAATGTAAACCGTGGGACTAATCCTACTATCTGCGACTGTGTCAATGTATGCTGTGTACTACGTTTGCGATGCCTGTGACCACGCGCATCAGATGTATTTTGAATGCCCCCTTGCCAATGCATCGGTGCAGCACCATCCTAGGTGCAAGCGTGGCAGACAACAGAGCGCACAGATGCAGCTTCAATGTGCTTTGCTGTGCTGCAGCAGCTGCTGCTACTGGGATACCATCGCTGCAGCGCTGATCCGTGTCCTCGAAGCAGAGAGCTCCAGGTGATTTCGTTGTTCTGTTGCCTGCCTGTCTCTCTCTCTGCCACTGCCAGTGGACGAGCTAATCGCCCAAAAGATAGCCGTCTCCTTGCATATCCCGGTGTCTTTCGGTGTAAATGCTCCAGGGTCCTGTCTTCTTCTCGCCACAAGTGGAGTAATTATTGCCATTGTCTGGTTTGCCTAGCTGAAAACGGGACCGTGGTCGCTAGCCCGAGGCCGACACCGCATCTGCTCCAAACAAAGCAAGAGCCGGACAGCGCCAGGATTAGCTGCTTCTCTGGCGTTCGCTTGTCTCACATGCCCATCGCGGTCGGTCCACACCCCTGAAACCAACTCCGGCGTTGATTTGTGCCGATTCTTTGCTGGCCACCTTAAATGTTTTCTTGGACGCTTTCTCTGCCGGTCGCTATCGCTTACTCGATCTGCATTGCTGCTGAAACATCTGTAAAATTCGCAAAGTTTTCGTTAATGGCTGGAAAACTCAGAGTCGCGTCGATCACACAAGCTCTTCTTTCTCTTGTGTCGTTTTACCTGCTCGTACTAGTACGATTAGGGAGGTGATTGCAACTCGAGCTGTTGGCTTGTTTGGTTGCGGTTTGCTTGTACGTACGGCTGGCGTGCTTTGGCCGCACGCGCACGCATACACAGTGCAGCTCTTGTCGTCGTCGTCGCTGTAGAGGAGGGCAAGCAAGACAGCGCCCACGAAGCGCCACTGTGTTCACGAGACCTTGTCTTGTCCGGCCCGCTGCTGCTGCCTCGAGAGAATGTTGCAGCTAACGCGGACGGATGAGATGACAGGGGCGTGTGTGACGGCACGCGCGCTCTCCTGCCAGACAGACAGACAGACGGAGGCAATCGCTGTCCCTGCGTTCCGCCGCTCACGTACGACACGAAACCGGTGGATATGGGCGTGGAAGGGTGTTGGATCGGATGGATAGATGCGCAAACCTGCTAACTAACCGTCATAAACGTGGTTGTAGTGTTTGGTAAGCTAAGCTGGGCACGGTGTCAAGTCAAAAGGACGGTGGATTACTCTTGCTGGGTTTTGTGCTAACCTGTGACCTCCATCCACTGCAAGTTGCCATTCTCGGCGCCGCGAGAGGCGGTGGCAGGAAATGTTTTGCACGTGTGGGACTACTTGAAAGTATTGTAATACGCTGCTGTACTAGATCTGATCTGATGCAACACCAAATGTAGGTTTAGTATAGGGCGAAGTCTTCTTAAGCCGAGCCTAAAATATAGAGGTAACTGTGCCCACCACTTGATCGAATAATGGTCACGGGGAACATCATTATCGGCGCTCTAGCGGAGTTTTCCAGGACGATCGTGGGCTAATTCTGTACCTCCGACATGCTCTCGGGGGAAAAGGAAAATGAGTGCAGCATCGTACTCTCTCCGGTGACCGGTGTTAGATAAAGAAGAAATGGAGGGAGTAAGAAGTTTTGCTGTGTGTCTGAGCAATGAACGTACTGTTTGATGTAATCCATGCAAGGAGATCTTGTCATATACTCCCTCCATCCCCAAAAGGTTGTCGCTTTGTAGTTCATTTTTGAACTACAAAGCGACAACCTTTTGGGGATAGAGGGAGTATAACACGAAGCCACCAATCTGAGAGGGTACTACGTTACACCTAATCCTTCCATAGATCCCATGCTTTTTAAAGAACATACGTTGCAACCCTTTCTCTTTCTGCAACTTATGCCAGCTCCCCCGACACGGCTTCCCTTCTCCCGTTTGTCCTCCCATACGTTCTCTTGCTGATGTGTCACCATCATATTTATTGTGAAGATATGACGCATGGGAGGACCGAATGGGAGGAGGGAAACCCCATTCCCCCCCCCCCCCCCCCCCCAACTTCAGGTATCCATGATTAAAACTATCGGTCGGCATCCCATTGAAGCCATCTGTCACCTTTTCGGAAAAAGGAATGGCGGTGAGCGTCCAACGGTGACTCACGTCACATATTGATCCTCTCCTCCGATCCTCCATCCCTTATCTGTTAATTTCAAAAGGAAAAATCTCATGCCGACAGATGAAGGAGAAGGACTGATCGACCGCATAAGCGACCTCGTCCATCATCCATCTCCAGTCTCGTTAGGTGGGCTACCAAAGCCTTGAGGAGCTGTAGCAGCAGCTACCACTACTACTGGTGGCAAAGCAAGGACGTCACGCTTTAAGCATGCACGGCGATATGCAGCAGCATGCGTATGGGGTCCATCCATGGCAAGCAAGGCCAGAGCGGGAGCCCGCGCGCAGGCAGCTAACGCTTTGCTGCTGTCTGTAGCGAGCCGGGTCGCTTCGCTGCTGTGGCGTGCTGCGGACACAGCAGCTATTGCTGGGTGCGAGGCACAGTGCGGTAAGTTGGGCTCTGCTGTGCCAGTGTGCCGTGCCTGGGTGTGGCATGCATGGCAACGGGAAGGAGCGAACCCCACGGCATTTGTGGTACTGTTCTACCGGACCACCTCGAACGAAATTCCTCGACCAGTCCAGTCGCACCTTTCTGTCGCCACTCTTCCTCCGTTACTGTAGCGGCCCCTTGCTCTCTCCTCTCCGGTGTGCTTAGATGCGGAGCCGCCAAGGCAACACTCCGCACGCAAATGGTGTTGGTTTTTGCCGTGGCCAGAGGGATGGCGCGTGCAGCATTTTATCATGGCGCGGCCTTGGCAGCGACGATGCGCGGCGCCGTGAACCATTATTAGGACCCAAATTTTAACACGAGAGAGACGGGGAAAGACGGCCGCGGCGAGAGGTGGGGAAGTCAGCGCGGCACGGCGTGTAAAAATTATCCGGGTCAGCACTCTTCCCTTGGCCCCGACCCCGGATGCGGCGGGGACGGCGCGGCACACTGCAACATGCCGCCGTGCCCACCCCGGCCCGCGCGCCGGCTCACCATGGCTTCTCTGCCTGCATCTCATGCGTCACTGCTCCGCGCGTTTCACCGCGAGGGCCGTTACAGTTTGTGAGGAGATCAATGCAATACAGCGACAACGGAAGCCCGCTCGCCTCGTGCGGTGTTGTCGCGGATTGGCGGTGACGTCAGCGACGCGGGGCACGCGGCGAAGGTGGAAGATGGCATCCATGTTGTAACAGTATGTTTTCATTAATTGAACGAATATGTTTCCATAATATGTTGAACCAGTGAGAAGTCGATTTCGACGTTCATCGGTCGTAACATGTAGGCGTAGTTAGTATGTGCAGGAACTTGAACGGACAAACGTCTCATCGCGTCGTCTCGGTTATGTGAGAGAACACGGTGGAGTAGGATCCGGATCGATCCAACCAGTCTCACGTGTACGTTCGTCAGAACCAAGGAAACTGAGAACCCTCAACCGCCGAAATCAAGCGACGACCCAAGCTAACAAGAAAAATATTTCAGCTATAAAGACAATCACACGTCAGCCAATAGGACAGTACACAGTACTAGTGACACTAGAAGTGGAAGGAGAAAAGTAGAGGCAAAATGCGAGGTCCTAGCATTCAGTGCCCCAGCACAAGCGAACAGCCGAATCAACCGATCCACACGGCAGAAAAAGCAATCCCGACGCCCGTCGTCCCGGTCGCCATGCCTGGTTGACCCGCCGGCCAGCGAAACCCGGCGGCACTGTCTCCCGTGCCGCCGGCTTCGTGTTCCCGGAGGCATCGTTTCTTGTCTATTTTTCGGCCGTTCGTCACGGTCAAAGCAAGCTGCCTCGATTCAGATGGCATCCCTGTCCCTGAGCTATGCTGTGCCGCGCGCGCACGAGCTCCCTCGGGCGTGGGTTGCTCTCCTTGCTGGCTGTCATGGGAAACAGCGGATTAATCGGTCCAAGTCGGGATCTCGGGTTTGGTGGCTACGTGATTCGTGTGGGTCGCTGACTGGCGGCGCCCGCGGTAGAGTGGAACTCCAGTTTCCAGGGTACGTTGGGCTAGACTGGACGTTGTGCTAAAGCCCTATCCTCGTAGCGAGGCTAATACATATGCAAATTAACTTCTAGTTCGGCCTTTGTTTGAGGCCTTGATTCACCTTGCGAAAAAAACCAAGAAGTCCGTTTAGACCAGCGGCCTCAGTTGGGCCTGCCGCGGCTACCGCCTCTCCCTCACTTTCCTCATGGCTCATTTGGGCCAGTTGACAAGCCGATCTAGCGGATCCAGGATTGGGCCTCAAATTTTTTGTGCTCTGGATCTCCACCGGAAGACCAACTTGAAGGAAGATTTTTTTTATTTCAGCATTATTAATTTATTATTTAATATTAATAGCATCCGACATTTTTTTTTGTAAAATTAGTATCCCTGCCGTCCACGGCGTGGACTACGTGGCATGGTAGCCGTCCACCTGCTGGACAACTTGTCACGTGGCAATACCTGTAGCAGTCTCAAAATTCAGGTTTTTATTTACTTTTGGGCGCATATTTTAAAATACTTAGAGACATATTTTGAAAATGTTGTTATCGAAAAAAATATAGTAGACAATGTGTACTACAATTCCTTAAGTCACAACATTTCCAAAATAAGTCTCTAAATATTTCTAAATATCCGTCCAAATATGAATAAAACTCAGAAAATTTGCGCTGCAGAGGCAAATTTGCTGAGTTTAGTCACATTTTGACGGCCCTTTTAAAATACATAGATACAAATTTAGAAAATGATGATACTGGAATAACTGTATATAACAATTGTTATTACATTTTATTCAATAACCACATTTCCTAAATATGTCCCTAAGTATTTTAAAATAACCTTTCAGAAGTGACTAAACACAGCAAATTTGCCTCTGCAACCTGAATTTTCTTAGTTTCATTCACTTTTGGACACCTATTTTAAAATACCTAGAAACATATTTTTGAAATATTTTATTGAATAAGATGTAGTAAAGATTGTTTTACAATTATATAATATTAAAATTTCATGAATATGTATCTAGATATTTTAAAATAGTCGTCCAAAAGTAATTGAACTCAGCAAATTTGCCTCTGCAGCCCAATTTTGCTGAGTTTTATTCAATTTTGAACGGCTATTTTTAAATACTTAGAGACATATGTTGGAAATATTGTTATCATAGAATTTATAGTACAAATTTCATACTACATTTTCTTCAATAACAAAATGTACAAAATATGTCTCTAAGTGTTTTAAAATGGGCTCCCAAAAGTGAACAAAAACCGGAATTTTTTAGACTGCCACATGTGCTGCCACGTGGCAAGTTGTCTACACTGTGGACGGCAGAGATGCTAGTTTTGCAAAGAAAAAAATCGGATGCTATTAATGTTAAATAATAAATTAATAATGCTAAAATAAAAAATCACTCTAAGGAAGGTGTTCTCTAAAAAAAAGAGGGAGGAAAGTGAGTTGATTTGTTCTTGATCGGCTGGGCTGGGCAAGTGATAACAGAGATGAGCAGCCCAATGCGGTCTGGCCCATCACAAAATACAAGTTCTCCATGCGAGTGCGTAATTGCGGTCGATTTTAGTTCTAGTTACTGCAAACTTCAGTTGTGTTTGTTTTTTGTTACATGTGTGACGACATGTGTTTTTCCTGTTCCTCTCAACCTTACTCCAACATGTGACTGCTTCGGTGCCCTGTTGCTGTTTCAAACCGCGCGCGAGCAGCTTCCGATTTCCGGGGACGGTGCCACATAGTACAACAACGAAACGAGCCGTGCCATCAACTGCAGTAGCGGAGTAGCAAAGACTGATATGTGGGTCCAGTACCTACCGAACCCACAAGTCAATCTCTGCTACTGCACATGCAATACTGCAGATGATGTTGATCCAGAGCCGTTTGGTTTGTCTTGCTAAGATAATAGAAGTTCCATCCCCTGCCCGTGTCAATTGTGCTGCATGTGCGCGGCGCACCAGCGTGACCTCGACGGAGTTAGCCCGTGGGCCGTGGCATTCCATTGGCTCGCGCGTCACTTTCCGATACAGCATCAAATCACCGCCCAACGCAAGCCCGCGGAATGAGTGGATAGCATTCGTCGCACACTGCATATGTTTATGTGCCTGTAGAATGTGCTCGCTGATGGATGTTGATCTACTGCACATGCAGTACTGCAGAGGATGTTGATCTAGAGCCGTTTGGTTTGTCTTGCTAGGAGAATAGAAGTTCCATCCCCTTCCCGTGTCAATTGTGCTGCATGTGCGAGGCGCACCGGCGTGACCTCGACGGAGTTAGCCCGTGGGCCGTGGCATTCCATTGGCTCGCGCGTCACTTTCCGATACAGCATCAAATCACCGCCCAACGCAAAGCCTGCGGAATGAGTGGATAGCATTCGTCGCACACTGCATATGTTTATGTGCCTGTGGAATGTGCTCGCAGAAGTGGAACCCAACGACTACGTGCATTGGCAGCTCTCGTCTTCCCCTGCGCTGCCAGCGAAGATGCAGGCGAATGATTGGGCCCGTGACAAGGACTGCATCGTCATCGAGCCGCCCGGCTCTCTTCAGCCACGGAACCGCATGCAGGTGGCAGCGCCGGATTCGCCGGCCGCGCCCAATTCTACTACACGATCTGAAGGCCGAGGTGTCACCTACTCATCTCTGCAGAATGCGTGCGAGAATACGCTCGATCGATCGAACGATAGTAATGATATGTTCAGCGCAGAAACGCCAGGCAGTCAGGCGAACGTTCTACAGCTCTCTACTTCGCCGTCATGCTTGTCGCCGTCGGGGAAAGGTGACCTGGACAGGTTCCTCTCCGCAATAAAGCAAAGCTCGAGCCGATACACCGCTGATCACAAATGGACAGTACTAACCGCACCCTTAATCAGCTCACATAGGGGTCAAAAGGAGCATCAGGCAACAACAAGAGAACAAAATCACAGGTCACCGAGACAGCTCCTCACAAAACAAAATGCCAGACAACGAGCTTTAACCCGTGTTCATGCAGAGCGCTTAACCGACTCCTAATTAACGATCAATCATAAGTTTCGTGGATATGTTAGAGACCTAACGGCCATGGACAGTTCCGAGTTCGTGGTCCAGAAACCAGCACAAGGGTGGGGTAGCAGGTTTAGGTGCAGGCAGGGGAAACGCCTGCGACAAGGACCTGACGCACCGAGCTGGGAAATTCTGGAGGTTTCCTTCAGGAAAGAGGAGGAGGACAGCTAATGCTGTCAACCTCATACAGCTTGTAGGTTGCAACCGATCGACCTTGTGATAAGAATCTCGATTTGTAGGGGAGCTATGGCGGGCTGTCTGTGTGCGCAATGATTCGCTGTCCCTGTTGTTATTTACTGGCAATCAGGTTTCTGGGCATCTCCATTGGCGGATCAGTGCGCCGAGATTTGTTTTTCAGAGGATAACGCTTGGGAATTGTTTAGTACGTACAGTACGCATCATCATCTGCTGAATAAGAATAATGTCCGTGCGAAATGCGTGCTTGGTTTTCCGATTCCGATTGGCTTGTAAACTGCCAGCAGTTAATAATGTTCGTATGTCATCTCCTCTGTAGTTACTCACTCCATATTAAAATACTTATCACTTAGCACAAAAAATTATTGATATTTTTCTCGTTTTAAAAAATTTGTCGTTTTGTATTTCAAAAATAAACTACAAAACGGCAAATTTTTGGAACGAAATGAGTACGTAATATTTATATTAGTATCCATATTATTTTTGGAAGGAAATGAGTACGTAATAGTTATATTAGTATCCATATTAAAGGAGGAAACAGGAAATTCGGCAACCCTGTTTTGGCAAAACCAGAGTTAGGTGCTGCTAATTTTATAGGGGATGATAGCAATGCTGCCAGCGCATGCCTCGCAGTTCATCTGCACGCATTCGGACGAGTATTGAACTATTTCCATTCTACCTGCATGATCGTGGTGGTTACAGATCACTAATCGCTACACCTCACACTCAACACTAATCCTTACATTTCGGACAAAAAACCTTACACTCTTCTCTTTAGAAAAACTTACATCTACCCCAATTCTCAATCAACTTACTTGTACTAGCTACACATCCGGCTGCCACAGCAGGTGGACCACTATTACAAACACCTATCAGTATTGTGCTTTCAAACGTCAGGCTCTTGGCTTAATCTTTTCTTAGAACGTACAGTATGTAAGCCCACTGCCTTTGAAATTAGAATAGTCACTCCGATGGCTCACTAGCCACCAGTTAGGCTCCGTCATGACATAATGATGAGTGGTTAGTCGGTTTGGGGCGGCGTTAATTATATTATCCAAGAAATTTCCCACCCGAAATCCTTATCATTCACTAGTTAATGTAACCAGAAATGGCTAAACCGGCCATCATTGAGCTGACGAGCTCGACCTCTCCTCTGCACGGGCCGTCCCGTCGCGCCCCATATATACCGTGCCTCTCCTAGCTATCTCCTCACGCCACACAAGCAGCAGCCGCGCTAAGCAGTCGCATAGCCTCTAAAGAAGGGCTAGCTAGTTAAGAGCGAGAGAGCTTCGAGCAGAGAGAGGGTGACATGGCGAAGGACATCGAGGCGTCGGGCCCCGAGGCGGGCGAGTTCTCCGCCAAGGACTACACGGACCCTCCGCCGGCGCCGCTGATCGACGTGGAGGAGCTGACCAAGTGGTCGCTGTACCGCGCGGTCATCGCCGAGTTCATCGCCACGCTGCTCTTCCTCTACATCACGGTGGCCACCGCCATCGGGTACAACCGCCAGGCGGCCGCCGACAAGTGCGACGGCGTCGGCACTCTCGGCATCGCCTGGGCCTTCGGTGGCATGATATTCGTCCTCGTCTACTGCACCGCCGGCATCTCTGGTACGTTATTTGTCGTCGTCCCGAGCTATTTTCACCGTGTACCATCGTTTTAATTTACCAGTCCTGTGATCCTGAATGGACTGTGTTTTATTTATTTTTGGACGACATATGCTGACACATGCACGACGCCACACTGGCAGGTGGGCACATCAACCCCGCTGTGACGTTCGGCCTGTTCCTGGCGAGGAAGGTGTCCCTCGTCCGCGCCGTGCTGTACATCGTCGCGCAGTGCCTGGGCGCCATCTGCGGTGTCGGGCTCGTCAAGGGCTTCCAGAGCGCATACTTCGTGCGCTACGGCGGCGGCGCCAACGAGCTTCAACCCGGCTACTCCAAGGGCACCGGCCTCGCCGCCGAGATCATCGGCACCTTCGTGCTCGTCTACACCGTCTTCTCCGCCACCGACCCCAAGCGCAACGCCCGTGACTCCCACGTCCCGGTGAGTACATGTTCCAGTACGCACTCAGTAGATACACAGTACATGCACAGTAAACAGTTACAGTAGTGAATTTTTTATTTTCGAGGTACGACTAGTACAGTTCATAGTCGATGAGTACAGAGTATACTTCAGTGTTGATTCGTACGGCCAAAAAATTGCAGAAATGGATGTTCGATGCTCTAGCAACTAGCAAGTGTTGAGAACCGAACTTGAGCTTACGTACTAGCCTTTTTGACTTTGCTTTGGAAAACATAGTTATTAGTCGTCGTGTTTGCTTGGAGTATATACATAGCGAATAGAAAAATACAATTAGCGAAAAAAACAATCTGGCTTTAAAAAACGAAAAAAATAATTATGGAAATTGTCTGAGAGAAACTTATGGCTCACCTTTGTGACTGCCTTATTGTCTATCTGTTCTCGAAATTTTGTCGCTTTGTAGTTCATTTTTGAAATACAAAATTATATATTTTCAAAGACGGAGAGAATACATGTAACAAGAAAAAACTTAAGTTCAAGCATACCCTCTGATCTTAGCTCTTTACTGTGGCTGAGTAGTACAGAGCTACGTACAGAGTAAAAAAAGCCAGTGCAAGTCACTGCGTTGCAATGGAATTGATTGTACATAAGTTTACCTTCATTTTAATATAGGTGAAATTCTGTAACATGATATTGGTCCTAGCAAATTTAAGAAAAGGAATTATGAATTTCTACTGCTGCCAGCGTTAACAACATACTTTTTGGAAAACAGGTATATTGTTGCCTGCTAATACAGAACAGCTTGTGGAAATTTCAAATTATGCTAAACTTCTCACGAATATGTTCTGACAAATTAAGAGTTATAATGTCACCTAAAGTAATTAATTAATCATGACATACGAGATACGAAATGCCAACGGTCCCAAGTCCCAGCTGTATAGAACACACGAAATCAGGCGCATGTGCGTACGTATCCCCTTGCCGGATACACCATCACTGCTTGCCAAATAAGCAGATAAGATTCTCTCATGTGAAGGCAGCAGTGTTTTCAGTTGTCCCTGCGAAAATGAAAACAATGTCCTTTACAGCAAGTATGAGGTGGCAAATCGCATATGATTGACACATCTCATGAGGACGGATAAATGAATTATGGATAGGAACAAGATGCAAAATTCCAGGAGAATCTTCTGGAGAACTGAAAGCTCATTTTGCTTTAAGATTTGGTGTACGTCCCTTTCGACGGCCACAATTTCGAAAAATTGTGCTCCTTTTTTGAACAAATTTAAAATACTTGTTTTGTGCGGTAGCTGTTTAGCTGACGCAGTAAGCAAGAAAGGTAACAACGAATACTATTTTAGTACTCCATCCGATTTGTTATCAAAGTCATTAGTATAACGTTTTAAGTTTAAAAATCAATTAGAAATATTATCCCAACGTCATCAGTTAAGAACTGAAGGGAGTTTTTTTTGGGTATAGTTGGATTGATTATAAAATGTGATAAAGCTTAACGATTCAACCTCTGCAGGTGTTGGCCCCTCTCCCAATTGGATTCGCGGTGTTCATGGTGCACCTTGCCACCATCCCCATCACCGGCACTGGCATCAACCCGGCGAGGAGCTTGGGAGCCGCGGTCATCTATAACCAAGACGAGGCGTGGAAAAACCACGTGAGTACACCTATCATGCCGTACATATATATGCCTGAATGATTTCTCATGCTCGATCGCTCATGATAAGGCTTAGCGCAAGTGTTAGTATATACTAGCATGTCTTTCCATTCTTAAGTGCGCCTGTTTGATTAGCTTATTATGCATGACAATGACATATGCCACATACTTATCACAATAGACAACCTAATCCCTTGCCACAATCTACTACAGTAGCCTACCTTACACAGACACCTAGGAGATGCCAACATTTGTTGAGAAATAGTACTAACAACCGGTTGATGTACTCCCTGGCTTGGTCAATCATATCATTAGACAACGCTTCTCGTAACCATAATCAATGAAATCTTTATTAGAAGATAAACAAGTGCTGATTAATTAGGATATCTTGCATTGTAATCCATGTAAGCATCAACTGCATAACAGGTTAATAACTCCACCACTCGCTCACCGCGTCGTCGTCTGTTCTTACTTGCAGTGGATCTTCTGGGTGGGCCCTCTGATCGGCGCCGCCATCGCCGCTGCCTACCACCAGTACGTGCTCAGGGCCAGCGCCGCGAAGCTCGGCTCTTTCAGGAGCAGCGCCTAATTAAGTCCGCCGCGCCGGCCGGCGGGAGGGAGGCCACCGAAAGTGTAGATACTTGCACAGGCAAGGCGCCTCTCCATCCATGATGTCCTCCTCGATTCCGATCCATAGTAGTCATGCGTACGGTCTCAGAGATCCGCCCGTGTATCCATGTGTTCTGGAGCCCGCCATGTTTGTTTGTTGTTGTTTCTTGAATCTTCGAGATTTGTGTGAACCATTCTCATTTCCTGTATGTACTATCTGGAGAATTTGCAAGAACGAGCTATGTGAGGTTTATTTATCGCTTACGAGGTATCACTTGCTGTTAATTTATAGAGTTGTGATGTCGACCTCTACTCAGATTTATCCCGTTCTCTCTTGTACGTAAATCAGAACTTGAGAAGATTTGAAGCTACGCGTAAACAAGCTAGCAACGTGTATTGCGCTAACCACTGATGCCTGAACTATTTGTAACGACACCCACTCACCTCGACGATGACAGTCCACGTTGTCCAAACGCATTGATGTATCTATCACTGGCAAGTGGCATCTCCACCTTGACGCGGCCGCGCGTGGTGCGACCATGAACCCTGAGCCCCCGAGACGACGGCGACGCCCACAGTTGGCGCGGTCGATCCTCGTGGACGTGGAGGGTCAGGGAGGGAATGCTCTCGCGGGGCTAGAGATGCGCCGGGGCCGACGTCGGCAGATACAGGTCGCGGTCCGTGCACGCCACCTGTTCGACCGAATGCCCGAGCCAAGTCGAGCACCAGTTTGGTAGCACAAGTACTTGGTTGCTCCAACTCTGCTATTTTCTATAGTTCTTGCTAGGAGTAATACAAATATGAAGAGATTTTTTTGTTGGTGAACCGTGCTTTTTCTTATTAATAATATTATTGTTAAAGAGGCCAGAACCAGCGGCGTTGAACATTTCTCTGAAACTCGCCTCGGTCCGATCACTTACCCAGCGATCGGGTCCGGCGACGCAGGGCCCGCCGCAGCCTGAGCCATCCACCCACCCACCCGACACGCGGCGCAACGCCTCTTCTTGCTGCCCGGCACTGCTGCGCAGCGCACTCGCGAACCTGCGCGCGGTGCGGCGCAAAGCCGGATCTGCTTGGGGAGTTTCAGAACGTGCCCACCGTTTCTTTTCGGAGGACTCGAGCCTCGTCCCTGGCCGGGCTCCCCGGGCTGCGCTGAGCGCGCTTCCGCTTTACGTCCTTGTCATTACCTAACCACCACCGCGCGCACGATCGGATTAGCCTTTTTTGCTTGGGCCATCAGGCAGGGGCTTAGCTACGGCCGGTTGCATGATGATCTGATTTGCCATTGCCGTCGTTTTCCAGTGGGCTTCGACTGTCGACTCAAGCTCACCAGATGTTTCGTCGACGGATCAAAACCAGGGTCGCTCTCGCTCGGTGTGTCGTTGGGGGCAACGAATATGTCTCCAACAGAGCAAGCGAGAACTCGGCGACGCTCAAGGTCAAGCTTAGAGGGCGGTTCTTTGTTACAGTTGATAAACCGCCCTCCATATGGCGGTAGAACCATATTTTTGTACTTTTTCATTTGTACTCCATTTTTGTAATATAATTTAAAAAATAGCATATTTTTTTAAAAAAAATTCATGGCCCATGAGCCTTAAATGGCCCATTTCGCTGACGTGACAGTCCGTGGGCTTCTGTCTGCTAACACTAATTGGGCTTCACTCTAGGCCTTTTCCCAAAGAGTCTTGTTAGGCTCATTTTCGTATTTCACTGCTTCGACTTCCCCGCGGTGTGGCGCGTGACTCTGTAACAGAACAGCACACTTTGAGAATGCGGACAGCATGGGGCGAACACGGTTTCAGGGACGCGTCCGATCGATAAGCAGTGCGATCTGCTTTACCAGTGGGCACTGGCCCAACCCAACACCACGGGCACTGACCACATTCACCTGCGCTCCTGTCAGGTCGCAGCATACGATCCACGAGCCAGAACAAGAAGCCAATGCTGTAGCTGACTAGCTGCAGCGGCAGCAGCACGCCAAACTCGTGCAGTGGTCCTCCTCCTCCCACCTCCGTCGCTCCTAGGCCGCTAGCTTGGAATCCGATGTGGCTGATGCATTCTTCACGCGTCGCAGTAACTCGCTAGAGTCCACGATCGACGTCCTGCTTCCAGCTGCCCGTGAGGAGGTACAGTGTACTACCACAGCTATTGGACCCCGGTGTCCTCTGTCGTTTTCTAGCAGGGGCAGAACCTTGATCAAACGCGTTGAGTTAATCCGTTGGCAAATTAAACATTGACTAATCCCCCCTCGACGCTGCCACCGCTATATAAACCCCCCATCTCGTTC
Source organism: Tuctoria greenei (assembly GCA_036927565.1). NCBI lineage: Eukaryota > Viridiplantae > Streptophyta > Magnoliopsida > Poales > Poaceae > Tuctoria > Tuctoria greenei. The sequence continues at coordinate 128,945,145 of JAYESD010000012.1, forward strand.
CCGTCCATCTGCATCTTTCAGCTCCAGAAGGAAACAGCCAGCCGTAGTAGAGCTCAGATCTCGTCGTCCTTTTTGGGTGAGTGAGTGAGTGAGGAGATGGCACCGTCCCGTCGCATGGCCGCGCCCGTCTTCGTCCTCCTGCTCCTCCTCGTCGCCACAGGTAGTTGATTCGTTCTTGCACTGCATCCTTATCAACAGTGCTCTGATCTCTGTTTTTTTCTCGATCTGGTTCTGATATACTAAGACTTTGCGTTGCGTGCCTTGCGTCATGTGATGGATGGATGGGTGCAGAGATGGGGACGACGAAGGTGGCGGAGGCGAGGCACTGCCTGTCGCAGAGCCACAGGTTCAAGGGCGCGTGCCTGAGCAGCAACAACTGCGCCAACGTGTGCAGGACCGAGAACTTCCCCGACGGCGAGTGCAAGTCCCAAGGCCTCGAGCGCAAGTGCTTCTGCAAGAAAGTCTGCTAGTGCACGCCGCCTGGCCCGGCGACGGCGAGACGCCCATCGGATTTGCCTCTTGCCGCTAGGTTGTTTGTTGTGATTGTTCGTACTTGCTGCTGCAGTCGTATTTCCTTTCGCTCGTCGTGTTGCGCTGTCGTTATTATGTTCGTGCCAAATAAAGTGCCTGCGCGTGCGGAACATCTCGCTGTTGTTCTGAATCCCGTAGGTAGCAGCATGCGTCTGATTAGGCTGGACTGATTAATTTCTCGTGGATCGATCCTGTTTGTTCTTGAATCTGTAAGTCCCGCAAATTAGATATGGATGCAATGTATCTGTGCGTGATGGTTTCGTGTTTAACTATGACATTGGTGCTAGCTACGTGACTTAATCAAGTTTCGACTCACGTGGACATGCGTACTATACTATACAGTGCAACTAAGTAAAAGCGAGCAAGAAAACACAGCTCGGCATGCACCTCAGCACTGCACTGTGCTCCACCGCTCAATCACCACGCGATCCCCGTCCGGGTCGCAGAGCACAACCTTGCACCCACACCCGAGGACTCGTTCCAGAACATTGATCGGCCCTCTGGCTGAAACGTGTGAGGCGACAAGCTTAATTCGCGGCTGTCAAATATAGTTCCGTGCTATGTTTATCAGTTCCTGAATTAACCATTGTCTAATTTTACCTCTACACCAAAGGTATATAAAGCTCATCCGGTTCCCTTCCATCCAATGACTGCTTGCATTGTGCGTTCCCGTGTTCAATCGGCAACGAGAACCTGACCGTCGAAAAGATGGGACTGACTCGCCGCGTGGCCGCCCCCGTGCTCTTCCTCCTCGTCGTCCTCATCGCGACAGGTGATTAAATAATGACGGTTTCATGTTCGAGAAAATTAAATGACGGTTTCAGGTAGTATTGGCCATTGCTGAGCCGTGTAGTACGCTGCTGTGACGATGGGCCTAATAAAATTGCGACGGCCTTGTGTTGTTATGCGTGGTGGTGCATGCAGAGATGGGGACGACGACGGCCGGGGACGCGGCGCGCCACTGCCTGTCGCAGAGCCACAAGTTCAAGGGCTTGTGCCTGAGCAGCAGCAACTGCGAGAAGGTGTGCGCGACGGAGAACTTCCCCGCCGGCGAGTGCAAGATGGAGACCGTCATGCGCAAGTGCTTCTGCAAGAAGCCCTGCTAGTCCGTCGTTGGTCGTCCATGCCGTTGTCGTTACCGTGTTCAGTGTTTTCCTCATCTGCTGCGATCGCCTCGTTCGCCATGTTTCCGTTGGTGCCACTTCCAGCTAATAATTAGCTTGTTCGTCGGTCGACTCGTCATGTTTGTTGGTTCGGCCTTTTTTCCCCTTCCTTGGAATAAACTCCGTGGTAGGCGCTAGGCACATAGTACTAGTCTCACCTCGGGGCTGTGTTTTGTTGTTTGATTTCTCGTCTGCGTGTTTATGCAAGGTCTTGTAAGGCTCTCTTACACGTTAATGAACACCTTTTTACGCATAGCATAATGGTGGACTTAAGCATAATGACTGAACACTTGGCAATTTCGGTTCAGTTATAGCCAATAGACCGTACACATTTTAAAGTTTCTATCTCGAATAATAAATAGGTTACGTGTAACGGGTCGGACAGTGGGCCGCGTGGGGGTCACGCGCTCACCCCAACGCGTGAGGAGGCCATCATGAGTCAGGCGTCCTACTCATTTCTACAGTGTCATCTAGCATGTTGCGCCGGCAACGGGCAATTTCGCCAGGAAATGGTACTGTGATAGTAACAGACAACCGCATCGTGTTGTATACGTATTCTCCTACGTCTAAGAGCGACAAATTTGCCGACCTGATGAAAACTAGAACCATGAAATGGACATATATTATTCTACTTTTAACGAACGAATCAAGGCGCGGACAAAATTGCCTGTTCATTTCATCGTCAAGTTATAGGGTATAATATACTATGCTCATAGAAGATAAATCTCCGATATAAATATGTATTTTGGTTCACAAAACAAGTGTGGCCCCTGACCCCTCCTGTATACTCTCACACCATCGGAGTGCGTTTCTCGCGAACGGGGAGGAAGATCGAGTGCCTGGATCTGTGGCCCATGTTTGTTGTCCGAGGGACAGAGGAGAGCGAGGAGCATGGGTTGCAGATCTTCAGCATACCAGGGAAAATCATGTGTTACTCTACGCAGAGCCATGACTTTTCCACTGTCCACGGTCGAGAGTCAATCGCCCCCGGGACTGACGCCTACCAATTTACTCCCTCCGTTTCGTTTTAATTGTCGTTAGGACAATCTTCGTTAGTTTATTTCTAGTTTATTTGGTTGTCTGAAATGACAATTATTTCAGAATGGATGGAGTAGTTGGTACCACTGCTCTCCTTACATTCCCAGCTTGTTTGAACCGTAAACATCCGCGATGGGCTATGAGCGCTAGCTCTCAAGATTAAATTCGAAGCAAGTTTAAATTCGACTGTGTTTTGTACTTCTATCCACTATCCAGGTAGGTTTTGGGTTAATAAAAGTATTGGCTGAAGAATCGAAATTTTGTTAATAGTGTTTGGAAATTAGTCTCTGCTCACTACAACCCTATGTACGCGTATTGATATTCAATGTTAAAGGGTGTGACAAACATTGAAGGCTCTTACATATTTTAACCAGTAATCCTATATATCAGGTGCCTGAAAAGAAACCTTATCTCAGGCGACCTTTAGATATGCTTTAAGATTCGTGCACTAACTCTATTCTTTTCCAACCTTATTTCTTCTCCAACTCTCCCCGACCCCGATCCAGTCCGCTGGTCGCGGCTCTCGCGACGGGCGCGGCGGCCAGCGGCGAGTGGCCTCCGGCACGGCTCCTATGGGGCCCACGGCGGCCGGAGATGGGTGTCGGCGCGACGGCCGGTGACGCGCGGCGGCGCGATGGCCGGTGACACGCAGCGGCGAGCAGGCAGAGCGGCATCCCTCGAGGCGTGGCGGTGACAGCTCGATGGAAGACTGACGGCGACATGGCGGTGCGACGGCGGCGACGGTGTCATCAGCACCTCCGGATAGGTGAGTTTGATTTTTTTTGTTTTATTTTGTAATTGTAATTTGTAATTGTAGGATAATGTCAATTGTAAAATAATCGAACAAGATTTTTGTAATCGATTGATCTATAGAATTAAGAGTTAGTAGTTAATTACAAATATTAGTGATTAATGATGGTAATTAGTGGGTAATTACTCATCGCCGGAAATGTTGCCTGATTTCAGGCGCCGGTAATTAGAGGGCCTGCTTCGAAATCAAGAACTCAGTACACAAGTGACACACACCGTCACTAGTTAGATTCGGCATCTATTGATCCTCAATGTTATGGTAATTCGATTTCGTCCATCTCTATCAAACCCAAGGCGGTCGCGTTCGTCGCCGCTGACAGTATGCAAAAAAACGTTACCATCGTCAAAAGTAAATCTTTCTATTCTACAGCACGGTCAAGACCGCACACGAACGTCTCGGTCCATCCGCACTTTCGGCCCGTGCCAAGCAGTCGGAATCTAGGCCACAGGCCCATAAGTTTCGTGGCACTTTGCCGGCCACAGGCCCGGAAGGTTACCCGCGTGACTGCCTTGGACTTGACAAATTGGCGGCGCCCGTCGGCGGAGGGCCGCGCCTGCACGGGCCTCTGCGTAGGAAGAAGCAGCATTATCTCGCTCGTCACTACGGCCCATGCGGGCGTTTTCAGGTAAACAGATGAGTTATCTAGACCCACGCACCATTTCCGGTGGTATTCCTTTTTTATATATTTTATTTGAAGTTAGTCAGATCAATTTATTTCGTATGTTAGGTCGCACGACCGATTCGCAAAAGCTAGTGACACGTGACAGTCGGCAATCTTGCAACCCCACAACAACCCCAGTAGCTAGTGACAGGGCGCGCCTCCGCCCACGCGGCAATAAAGGGAACCTGCAATACAATGCCGACACCGGAAAGGCGATGACCACCGGTACTTGATTAGTGACACATGCACGGGGGCGCTTTCAGGGAGGATCTATAGGTCACATCAATCTCGTTGCTGGATGCGTGCGCCGTTGATCACGTAAATACAGTAGATGGAAAGAAAGAGATGGAGCAAGAGCTTTGGCTTAGCAGCACACGACGCATCACCTGCCGCCACCACATGTACACACACCTGCCCTGCCTGCCTGCCTTTTTGAGCTCACTGTTCCAACCGACCGCGGAAAAAGGAAAGAGAAGAAAACACGCACGCAGCGCGGCGCCGCGCGCGGTCCCTGGCAAGCTACACCGAACAAGGAGGAGGACGTGTGCGCGGCTTCGGCCGCTCGTATCGAAAGGCTGGCGCGCGCCTGCCGACCTCCTCGATCGCTCAAAGGAGTCACGTGTCCTCCTCCTTGTTGACGACGTTCTCATGCCGGTAGACCGATCGATCGTCGTCGTCGTTCACGATCCGTTCGAGGCGTGAAGAGCCGTCCAAATGACAGACAGATGGAGGAGGCGCCCGGTACGTAGCGCGAAACGGATATCGCGCGCCGCTGCTTGAGATCGAGCTAATTAAGCACGACCTGGACACAGCGCAACAACACAGCTCGCGCGCCTCTTGGTGTTGCCAATTCCAACTCACGAGCTTGTGCACACAGCTGTCAGTGCTATCTCGTAATCTGCGTGTTCCAGAGGCCAGAAGCCACAGCCAGCTAAAACATATTACCGCTGCCAACAGAGTTTGCTATCTGCGCACAAATAATAGATTGACAGCATGCATGAGCTTGATTCGACGGTGCAAGAGCTTATGTAGGACTCAAGTCTGCTGAGGACCAACCAGGAGTACATTATATATTAATCACAGCAAATATACTGTATGTAACACGGCGGCATGTTTATTTGCTCCTGACAGGTTAGATGGGTACGTAACGAGCAATGGGCCAGTAGCAGAGCAGCAGAGAAAATAAAGCTCGCCAGCTGAGACCACCAGCAGTGGTATGCTGTAAAGCATATTGGATACACTGTTTTGCAGTGTAATTTAGAGTACGTACTGTAAAAGCTGAAGAAGAATAGTGTATAGAGTATGCTTTAGAGTATGCTGGTGCGGATGGTCTGAGACGACATCTAATTTCGCCAGTAGAATACGCACGTCCCACGCGCGATCCCAGGCTATGCGTGTGAAAGCGTTGAATTCTCGCCCCGACTAGTAAAAATAATATGGTGAGGTGAAAGGGAAGCCATTGGATTCTTGTACCGAATTCAAGATCGGCCGGTAGTATACTTAATCAGAAACAGAGAGGACGACACTACCACTTTTGGGGCAGGAATATTAAACTAGATCGCTGGTAAAAGAATGAGAGTTTGTCTGGCCTAGAAGAGGAGGAGGAACGACAAACTGCCGCCCTTCATAGTATTGTTAATACCCTTCGGCGTTGAAAAGGGGGGAGCATATGTTCCTTATTTAAGTATTGTTAAGCAAAGCGAGCGGCGTCGGCTCGTTCGTGATCATTAGTAGTTCGTTTTGATGTCTAATCAGCACACGAAATTATATCGATGATCGTCTCTAGTAATTAACTAGGACGGCCAACAACTGTAGATGCATCTGAATTTATGTGCGATCATGCGGGCCTCGTCAAGGTCGAAACTGATATCTAAGCCGGCTAGCAACAGAATATTGGGTACTGAAAGCACGCGACTTCTTTCGTGGTCGTCTTGCTAAGTTAGAGGAGAATAAAGGCATGTTTGGTGTATTAGCTTATTACTCCCTCCCGATCAATTTAATTGACGTCCGGACAGCATCAATCAGTTCATTTTGTGTTCATTCTATTGTCTGAAACGTCAAATAATTTGCACCAGGAGGGAGTATATTTTTGGAGCTCGACTCTTGGCCTTTACAGAAGGCAAAAGTCCGTAAGATGAAATAAGCTCGATCATCGCCATGCACGCAGCACCGCCGCCCGCTGGCCGGTGTCAGTGACGAGTACCCGGCCGCGCCGGCCCAGTCAAGAGTCAAACACACGGACCCCTCCCCGCGTACATGCCGCGTCGCCCCAGCCGCTTCCAAGTGTCGATCGGCCTGCGCTGTCGGAGCAGCGAGTTCGGTCGGGGCCGGACGCCCCCCGCCCCGGACCCATGCAACTTCCGATTAAGATAAAGCTCACTCGCCACCACGAGTGCGAACGTGCACTACCCTTCCGTCAAGGCCTTAACCTGCTTAAGCCACAAACAGAGCAGTGCAAGCCAGCCCCAGCCAGAGCTAAGTTACCGCGCGCATTAAATTAATACGCGTATTAGTTAAACGGCTTCCTAAAATACTCCCTCCGTCCCCATGAACTTGTCGCTTTGTAGTTCAAAATTGAACTACAAAACGATAAGTTCATGGGGACGGGGGAGTACGTGTATTAGTGTTGGAATATCTAAGTTAATACACGATATTTTTTTCGACAGGCAGGTAATACACGATATTAGCTTATCATGCACTAATACGTGTATTAATTTGACAGCATAATGTATACTAATACGCGCGTTAAGTTGTCTATATATAGCTCGTGTCAGTCCCAGACGCTTGCACAGGCTGCAGGCACAGCTACCTCCCGATCAGCTTCCGCGTGCGTCTGAGCTTCCAGCGAGAAGTTTTAAGCGCGTGCACACAGCTCCCGAGCCAGCCTGCCAGCGATGCCGGCCATCGCGGGGAACGCGGCGGAGCCCCCGCTGGCGGACAGCTACTACGCGCTGCTCCGCCGCTACGGCGGCGTGGGAGGCGCGTGTGCGACGACAGTGCCCGTGACGGCGGAGTGCGAGCTCCCGATGATCGACGTCGGGTGCCTGACGAGCGCCTACGCCGGTTCCGGTGGCGCGGAGGCGGAGAAGGAGCGGGCGGCGTGCGCGGCGGCCATCGCGCGTGCCGCCGAGGAGTGGGGCTTCTTCCAGGTGCGCAACCACGGCGTCAGGCCGGAGCTTCTGGAGGAGATGCGCCGGGAGCAGGAGCGGCTGTTCCGACTGCCGTTGGAGACCAAGCACGGCCCGCTGTTTAAGGACTCCTACCGCTGGGGCAACCCGACCGCGACGTCGCTGCAGCAGCTGTCCTGGTCCGAGGCCTTCCACGTCCCGCTCGCCGGCTTCTTCTCCAGCAACGCCTGCAGCTTCGGCGAGCTCACCACCCTGAGGTACGTACGCACTACTACATTCGCGCGCGGCCGTGTGACCACACCATGTCTACAATAGTTTTGTGCATAACTATTGACCCATGGTGTCGAGAGTGCTCGACAGAGGCAGCTAGCGCACGTCCTGATCCCGACTGTTTTACTTTAATTATCTCGTGTCATTTCTCAAAGTACCAGGAATAATCTCTCTTTTAATTACAAATCAAAAGGACGTGTCAGGAATGATATCGAAAAGCGGTTTCCACTCCTATAAGGACTGGTAACTAACCCTGATTCGATCAGGTTACGTGACCGCGACGTCGACTATATTAGTGCTGCAGAATAAAACTCTGTTGGAAAATACAGGAGATGGCGACACGGTTAAATTTACGGCGCGTCTAAGCTCGCCTAGCAACGTCAACTTTTTAATCTGAACTTTTAGTCAAGTAGCGAAGTAGTGGGTTCAATTCACTTCCGATGTGGAAATGCTACAATCCATGTCAGTAAGGTATCGACGCGATTGGTCGTCCATGCATGATGACTGTAACTACAGACTGACTGTGTGTATCGTCACTAACATTTGACGTCGGTGTGTCCTATCACGGTTAATAGGAGAGCTAAAGAAGACGTCCATAATCTGCTCTTTTTGTACATGGCTTCTGATTGGGGCTGGAGAAAAAGTCTTCCACCCATAAAAAAAAATCGGGAATATATTTGAAAGTCTTTCTCATGAAAAAATATTAGTATGGTTTATTTACAAGATGTAATTCAAAAAGCTCATGCTTTGTTGACGTCGTTGTGCTACAGAGATGTGACACGGGAAGTGGCGGCCGCGATGTCTAAGCTGGCCAGCACGCTGGCCGGCGTCCTGGCGGAGGCCCTGCTGGGGCACGCCCCTGCCGGCGAGCGCTTCCCTGAGGGCTGCGACGAGACGACGTGCTTCCTCCGGCTGAACCGGTACCCGCCGTGTCCCTTCTCCTCCGACTCCTTCGGGCTGGTGCCGCACACCGACAGCGACTTCCTCACCGTGCTCTGCCAAGACCAGGTCGGCGGCCTGCAGCTCATGAAGGACGACACCTGGGTGGCCGTCAAGCCCATCCCCGGCGCACTCATCGTCAACATCGGAGACCTCTTCCAGGTACGCACGTCGATCGACGTTGCTTTCCTTCTATCCACCACCCACCGATCCATATCCTTCTCCTATCCACTTTGATATTATTTGCTCACGAGGAGATAGGTCAGTCACAGTACTCTCACTAGTGACCTGCTGTCTGCATGAAAGTACAGAGAATCTCTAAGAACATATTCCGATTCCAGAGCGCCCTTAAGTACGTACTTCCGTGATCCAGCTGTTCATGTGAATACTATATGTAACTCCTTCTAGCAAAACCTAGCCTGCGCATTCCGCGCTGATGAGTTCGGGCGACAGGAAAACATTCCAGTACAGAAGCCGACCTGTCCATGCATGCATGAACTCATCGCAGTACAAACGCTGACCTGTCCATGCACGGTAGTACACCCACATCGCGCACATGGTGTAGGTGTACACTGCAACTTTTGCGCGGCAACACGACGGATGTCACGCTAGTAGTCGTCCAGCTACTAGCTAAATGGAGTACTAAAGCGACTCGCCATTATCCAGATCGAAGGAGGAGTTATAGATCTAGCTTACCTGTTAGTACATCGCAGGTCCAACTTGTTAGAAAAATGCTTGCATGATGCGCCGTAGCCGCACGTGCTTCTGATCTTTAACAATGTGGCAACTGGATATTTACAATTGCAAGGTTCTGTTTTTTTTTTTTTTTGAAGGCATGGAGCAACAACAGATACAAGAGCGTGGAGCACAGGGTGATGACGAACGCGACGACGGAGAGGTACTCGGTGGCCTACTTCCTCTGCCCGTCCTACGACTCGCCGATCGGCACCTGCAGGGAGCCTTCGCCTTACTTGCCGTTCACGTTCGGGGACTACAGGCGGAGAGTTCAGGAAGATGTCAAGAAGACTGGAAAGAAGGTCGGGCTCCCTAGTTTTCTCGCGTGAGGATCGAATTCGAATTCGAATTCGCGTGCATGCATGGCCACACCAGCATACTACAGTTAATAGAGTGGTGTAGGATATATCGATCGAGCTTGTGCACCTAGCTAGGGTATATGTGGCTCGTAGTAACATCTGTGAGACATGTTGCGTGGTTGATGGACACTGGTATGTTTGTGCGTGCATTAAAATAGAAGTACCGATGATTTCATTTTTCTTCTTATAAAATTATTCGTTGTCATGTTTAAAATTCTTAAAAGTTCTGCTGGGGAGATGTTCTGTAGATTGCACAAATCGACACGTGGCATGCCAATAAGTTGGAGCTGCACACTACACACGATCGACCACCCAGGGACCGCGCGAGGCATAGAGCGCTGCTAGCAGTTACTAGCTCGATCATCACTACTCACGGATACGGAGATCATGTTTTCCTGCTGGATCCAACAACATAGTACTCCTCCGTCCTCATGAACTTGTCGTTTTGTAGTTCATTTTTGAACTACAAAGCGACAAGTTTAGGGACTGAGGGAATACGTGCCTGTACCTCGTCAGCGATACGCGCTCAAGACTGCGATACCTGCGGCATGCTTCATTTCAACCTTTTCGTTTCCATTCCTTTCGCGATCCAATAAAAAAATGGAACAGTGTTTAGTGCCGCGCGGCGCACATAATGGATCTGATCGCAAAAAATCCGAGCATAATGCAGGCGCCACGTTGATGAGGATTAGGAGAGATGGTGTGGACTATAAAAGATGTGCACGAATCTTAAAAGCACAATGAACGGCTGACAGTGTCGCCTGAAATATCTCCTGATTTCAGGCGTCTGCAGAGGAGGATTTCCGAAAATATAACGAGGAGAGTAACGATTATTAGACGAAACAGTTTGGCAGCAATCCATTTTCCAGTTCAGCGTCACGTCCAGGATGGCGCGCGCCACGCTTCGTCTTCGTCGCACCGCCATGCATTCGCCACTGCAAAACCAGTGAGTGCGGATCTTTTTGACCGCGCGCTGCTGCAAAGCCCAAAAGCTGTACTAATAGCAGACCTTTAGCAGCACCGGTCCGCAGTCGCCATGTTCCTCCTACTTACTGTAGGCGATCTGCGCATGCGCATGGCCGCAACGTGACCTTTCACTGTAGTCCTGTTGAATTCTCGGACCGTAGGACCACAGGTGCAGTGTACATATAGTACTGCACGAGATTAGTTTTGCACATGCAGATCGATATTCTCTTCCTCAGGTCGTCGAACCGTTAGTTTGACCGCCTGCACGCATCTCAGCCGACATTCATCTTGCTGGGCACGTCACCGGCCCACCGCCGGCTGCTGAACGCATGTGCCTTGCGCGTACACATGTACTCCCTCCATGCCCATTAACTTGTCGCTTTGTAGTTCATTTTTGAACTACAAAGCGACAAGTTCAGAGGGACGGAAGGAGTACGTTCACATGCATGCGGAGTACGTACATAGCATGCTTGTGCAGTGAAATCTTGGCACGTGATGCAACAATAATTGTATATACATATACAGTACACAACTTTTTATAAATTGTGTACGCGTACCGTTTATAAACAGGATCACTGGTTCACTCGTAAGAGCTGAAGAAGAAATTTTCAAGGCGGATTTTGTCAGCGATCCAAATTTCGTTTTTGTTGGCCGCGCCTGTGGGCTGTTCTGGGCTCAGACTTGTTGGGCTCTTTCTAGTTATCTTCTGGGCAGGGATCGAGTTTCGGCCTTCTGCAGGCTCGAGGTTGAGCTGAAATCACATGGGCCTCGAATGGCAAGCTAGCGCTTTGCTTGTTTGGTTTAGGAGTTAGGACCTGAAGAGGCCGTGCCAAATCAAGGTAACGACGTGTTTGGTTAATGACCGAATAAAAAAATTATCCAGTCAAAATCAGGCCCGTCATTTCGGCCTACCATGTTTTTGTCCAGCTACGAGGCAGAAAACATTTGGTTGCCTACTTTTTTTTGAAACTGTCCAAATTTTGGCTTTCAAACCAAAGTGCGCAGCCAAATTAAAACTTGGTCAGTTCGCTCCTTCCAAAAGCGGTAAACAAAAAATGTATGCTGTGGTATTACTGTTTTTGTAAAAAAAAACGCGATCAAGTAGCTACTGATTTGTCCCAGTTGAAAAAAGAAGTACAGTAGCTGCTGATTTCTTGGATCTCTGACGCACTCCAACGTTACGTGCAAGACAAGCGCTGGAAAAGTGAAAACCTGTCGACGTCCTCATTCCGTTTTGCTACGGATCATATAGTCCGTCCATCCGATCCGATCCCCGTCAGCAAATATGGGGGGCACATCATGCCGTTTAGCGATCATAGTCTGTGATCGAGAGTACTAGTGGCAGCTTCGATTTTAAATGCGGCGGAAACATCGGTGGAGGAACATGGCGGCATGATGGATAACGCGTGCCGAGCCTCCCTGGCCTGCTCCACCAGCCTTCGGTGCCGTGTCGACCGTAGCAGGTGGGGGCTGGCTTCGGTGGGTCATCTGTCCCCGCGACCCTCAATTGCCCGCGTGTTGACTTGCCGGCACACGGCGGCCGTGCACATGCCGCGCGTCTACTACATGATCGCTTCCGTGCCAATTCGTTCCAGGTTACCAGAAGTTTGCGACGAACGCCAACTCCGATTCCCAGGCCCTCGCGATTGCTACACGAGATGAGAGGTCCGGCAGCGTGAGACGGGGTCAAGGCACAACCGCACAACAAGCCGAGGAGCAGCTCTGAGCAATCCGGACCGCCAGTCTGAAGCAGACGCGCACCGGCCCGGTGCCGAGATGAGGAGATCGACGGCGCAGTGGCACACTATAAAGTATACTAGATACACTGTTTTACAGTGTACTCCCTCCGTTTCGTTTTAATTGTCGTTAGGACAATCTTCATTAGTTCATTTCTACTCCCTCCTTTCCATAATAATTGTCGCTTTGGACAAGATTTTTAATTCAAAATGAATTAAAAGTCTTGTCCAAAACGACAATTATTTTGGGAAGGAGGGAGTAGTTCATTTGGTTGTCTGAAACGACAATTATTTCAGAACGGAGGGAGTAATTTAAAGTACGTACTGTAAAAGCTGAAAGAGAATAGTGTATAAAGTATGCTTCAGAATATACTGGTGCGCATGGTCTGACGCCCCGACCCGAGCAAACGCACCCACGGACGGACGGAGGCGACAGACGCTGGTCTCATTCACGCGTGGGCCATTTCGCGGTGGCCCCACTTGGAGGTGGAGGAGGAGGGTTGGGAGTTGGGACGGTGACGCCGACCGCTCCACCCCAAAAAAGCTATCGAGGAAAGTAGCCAGCCCCCAGGCCCCAACCCAAACCCCCCGCCTCCTTCCTTCATTCCTTCCCCATCGGCCATCGGACGGGTCGCTTCCAGAGGCAGTCAGGCGCCGCACCAATACTTCGGATCCGGCGCCGAGCGGATCCGCGCGGCAACCAATGGCTTCGTCCCCGGCGGCCGAGCCGGACCACGCGGCCGACGCGGCGGCGGCGGAGGGGAAGGACAAGGAGAAGGGGAAGCGGGGCGGGGTGCTGGGCCGGCTGTGGCGGGCGCTCTTCGGCGGCCGGGAGGACTTCGAGAAGCGGCTGCAGTACCTGTCCAAGGAGGAGGCGGCCGTGCACGCGCGGATGCGCCGCCGGACGCAGTTCTCCCGCCGCGCCGTCCGCAACCTCATCGTCCTCTCCGTCCTCGCCGAGGTCTCGCGGATTCTCCCCTCCCTTTCTCCTCTACTTTTTTTTTTTTGTTATCTAGACGAGATGGTCTAGCTAGCGGTCTCTACTGCCTTCTGATTGAAATTCGTCGTGGTTCGATTCGCTACCACCAGTAGATTTGATTTTGCTGGTAATTCTAATTGGCGTGTATTGCTGTCATGCTGTGATGATGCTTGAGATTAGTATGTAGGGTGTCGTATGGCGTGTAACAGAGGTAGATGACTTTTACCAAAAGAACAGATGGATGCGTCTCTTTTACTTCGGGTCCACGGGTACTGAAAGGGCAATAACTTTGCCTTTGCTGGAACGAAACAAAGTAAACACAGACGAACAATAAGAGACACATTTTGTCTTCATGTGTTAAGGTAAGTTGGGATTACCAGCGAGTCCGGCAGCAGCTTCTCCCATACTACAGACTATATGATTGCATCAAGAACCAGTGTTGAGGAATCATTCCATTTTGGTGGGAAGTGAATGGTGACAACTCTGACTTTCCAGTGCTTAGAATGAAATCTTATTGAAAATTTGTTGAGGTTCCCGGAGTGTGATTTTCTGTCTGGCTTTAGAGCTCGTAAGCCGATACTCATTTTTTTGGCATCTCTGGTTATTAGCGTGCAGCTGTAGCTATCAGTGAAAATTTTGAAATTCACAGAAGAATTTTGCTGATATGCCAACTGTTCAGGCATGTAGTACTCAATCAGTAATTCAGTATATAAGCTAGTGTATCTTACATACATACTTGAGTAGGTGATGCATGGAACAGGAATATCTGATTGACACATTACACATTTGCTTGTGTCATGATATCTTTAACTATTGCATGAACCTTTGGATTGCTATTGGGTTTGTTCATTGAGTATTGACTGTAAAATGTAAATGATTGGAGTTGGTTTTCTCTCAACTGCAGCGAGAGTGCCCCCCTTTTGGGGTTTGTCATGGAATTTGTAGTTTCTCATTATGACCCTCTAGCTACATGAATAGTTGATTTCTCGCTTTTGGGGATTAGGAAGTTTCAAAATACCATGTGAAATGCATATTGGTGCTGTGTATTTAAGGAGATCGTGGATAGTGATTAAAGCATTCTAAAGTCTAAATGACAATCAAACACATTCTAAAGTTTAGATGACAATTAAACACTCTTCTCTGTTTCAACTCTTATGTTTTACATTCTAGTGACCTCTCCCCTTTTTGGTTGGTATAGTATATGATGCAGTTTACATTTCATGTTAAACTTGTAATCACTTTTTCCCCACTACATGTACCCGCTTAGCAATTTCTACGGATTTGATAGTTTGGTCCTGTTGTCAGGTGTTGGCTGTTGCTTATGCTATCATGATGACAAGGGATGAAGATCTAACTTGGCAAATGAGGGCATTTCGAGTGCTCCCTATGTTTGTCTTGCCTGCTGTATCGTCTGCGATATATTCAACAGTGGTAAACTTCACAAGGATGCGTAAGTATCTTGAAACTTCTCTTGGAAAAATGTCATTATAGTTTACCTCCTGCAATACCAGTATTTGCACTTTCATTGTCAGAGGGGTTCTATCTTTTGATTTAAATTGCTTTATATAAAACTCTCGTGTTCTGCAGTAAATTTGTGCTGTGTTGCTGGTCTAACCATAATTCACGTGTTTCTACTTATACGCATCAACAGTCTTTAACTTTGATGGTGGTCAAAACCTATCTTGATTTTTCTTGTTTTTTTGAGTCACAATACAAACTAGTTTTGAGAAAAAAGTTGATATTCCAATTGTCCACGTTTTCCAATTTGTTTGCTATTTCCAAAAGGTAAAAACAGATTTTATATTAAAACTGGTTTCATAAGCAATTTGAAGACAATCTTATCGGAAAAGAAATGAAATTAAGATCATTCTTGGGCTTCATTTCTTGGTTTGTCAAATTTATGACCATTCTTTCCCATATAATGGCCAGCTGTATGTGCAAATTATTTGCTCCGTAAACTTGGCATAATTTCTGTATCGATTAGCAAAATTATTGGCAAATAAATGATAGTTCTGTGGCCGTTTAACAAATGAAGGGTATTTTTTTGCATGATTTATTATTATAAATTTGAATGACTGTTCTGTTTTCTATTTGTCAAACGAATATCTTCTATTTGGCAGTATAAGGTTCTGAACACTATGGTATTTGATAAATATATGGTAATCTTTTTAAAAACAAATATACATGTAGTTATGTTATCAGGATGCCTTTTCAGTGTACTTAAATGAACATGTTCCTATTTGTTTATAGTTGAACGGAAAGACGAGAAGACTCTTGAAAAGTTGAGAGCAGAGAGGAAAGCTAAGATTGATGAGCTCAAAGAGAGAACAAACTATTATCTTACTCAACAGCTTATTCAGGTAAGAGGCAACTGGTCTTTCCCAGCTACAAGTGTTCAAACTTGATCATGCCTCTTTCCCCACCAATACTAACAGTGATGAAATGCACCCTTACTTGTGCTTATGCAGAAATATGATCTTGATCCAGCTGCAAAGGCTGCAGCAGCTTCAGTTTTGGCATCTAAGCTGGGGGAGGAGACTGGCTTAAAAGTGCAAGTTGGAGAAGAACCAAAGTTGGATGCAGCAGTGGCTAGAAGCAATGATGTTGAGATATTACCATCAGACGGGTTGAGGAACAGGAAGCAGCCCAATGCAAAAGGCAGCAGGACTGGAAGTACAATGGCTGCTCATAGCCAAGCACAGGGAGCTGAATCCAGCCCAACTGCTAGTGCTGGCCAGGTAACTGCACCATCTCCGATGGTGGTAGAACATCATCAAGGCTCCGGGGCAGGTGATGGTGGATGGATTGCAAAAATTGCTGCCTTACTTGTGGGGGAGGACCCATCACAGTCGTATGCTTTGATCTGTGGAAACTGCCATATGCATAATGGTATGTATGGTAAACTAAGCTTTGTTCTCTTTTCACATACTGTACATTTACCAAAAATGGTTTGCATTGCCTAATATACTGATATATGCAGGCTTGGCACGGAAGGAAGATTACCCACATATTACCTATTACTGCCCCCATTGCCACGCATTGAACACATCAAAGCAATCCATGGGGCAATATTCGGGCTCCACCTCTGGCCGGTCAACCCCAGGTGTTCCTGCTGATTCCGGTTCAGCACAGGAGAGTGCATTGAGTAACCTGACCACATTGCAGGAGCTTGCAAAGGAAGCAAATGCCGAGAAGCATGAAGCTGAGGCAAGTTAAGCTGTTGTTGACCTGTGTGAAATTAGCTATCGTTTTGGGTACACCGTCATGATTCAACTGGTCTGAGCCACAGATGCAGCTCTGTTGTAAATTGGAAATAGCGACTGATATGAGCTATAAGCAACCCGGCAACAAAAGAAAGGCATGTCCAGTCCATCCTTAGTGGATTAAAGAATTTTGTTGTCAAGTGAAGACTATCAGCTGCGTGGCAAGATGATGCTGAAAAGCTATGAGAAGAGGCAGCGGCAAACAGGTTACTTGTGTAACGTTCAGACAATGTGGTGTAAAACATAGATACGATTGATGGTCCATTTTCTCTTTTATCCTTAATTATTTGCAGCCAATTATTCTAGGTGTGAGGTGCATGTAGAAATTTTTGCATGTCTGAATCATAATGGGTTTTTCTTGTGATGTCTGTAACCTTACATCTTTCTGAGATTCAGTTCCTGCTATATTGTTGAACACAAATTTCTTAATATTTTCGAAACCATACTTTCATTTATCTAGGCTTGATGGAAGCCTCTTTTTTTTTCCTCGTTTATCATCGCGGTTCTCGTTTCTTATCGCAAATTCGATGCTGGAGTGTGCATGGGTGGTGTTGGTCCCCACTATGAAAGATACTGTAGTTGTGAAGTTGGGATCGATTTGGTTGCCGGAGTACAGGGTATCAGTATCCGTGTGACGTCGCTGCATCTGCATCTGTGATCTGACTATATTTCAAGAGGAAAGACTGAAGGTATCCAACAATTAGAGTTAGTTAGGAGAGCTTAGGAAGGTTCCGACAATGTTGGGCACATGATAACATGTACTCCTTCCGTCTCTATGAACTTGTCGCTTTGTAGTTCATTTTTGAACTACAAAGCGACAAGTTCATGGGGACGGAGGGAGTAGTGATTAGGATGGTTAGAGATGCGGAGAAATAACCGAATAAACATTGAGCGTCATAATTTGTGGTCGTTTGCCTTCTGATGTTCACACGCCATTTATTTTGAAATAGAGGGAATATTTTTTTCCCTCTTATCACAACATTTGTTCTGTCATTACTCTCTACGGATCTTTCTTTTGATTATCAGATGTTAATTTATAATATCTTTTACATAATTATAGTCCATTCTCATAGATCGTATTATTTCTCTGTTAACCTATTTTTCTAAAGAAACACTCCCTCTTTACTATAACAATGGACAAGAATTTTAGTTCATTTTGAACTAGAAATCTTATCCAAAACGACAATTATTGTAGGAAGGAGAGAGTATTATATTTCTTTCTTTCTGTAGTATAGTTTTGGGGACGAAGACGTCCGAAGTTTGCGCTTTTTCTAACGGGTGCATGTAGTTTGGTCGAAACTCTCTTATTAATGATTTAATTCCCTTGGGGACAATTCTTGCTAATCTCTGCCGCTGCTGCTTCCACCTTGCTGGACATCTAAACAAAGGCAAGGTGGCCAAATCTGACTTCCCCTTTTCTCCAATTTCCTTGTATTTTCTCATCGTTTTGGAGAAAAATCTAACAACATTCAGAGTCATGCATAACCAACCTCGTAATCTTCTGCACTGACCACTTTGCCCCTTGCTGCGCTACACCACGGGCATTTCCCCTGATGCACATCCTGACATCTGTTGCTTCTAGACATGCTCCTAGAATCAGTTTCTCCTTTCCGCCTGTCCATAAATACGTCCACATCATTGGCTCTCTTGATCTCCTTTTTGCCATCTGCAACTGCTAGCAGCAACCGGGGGAACTGCCCGACAGGAGCGTCGATGGATCAGGGGATGGAGTTGAAAGGGTGCGTTTGCCGGATCAAGAACTGCGCCGTCGAGCTTGTGTCCATAGAGGAAGATCTGGCGAGTGATCTGGACGACGAATCGTGGGATTTGGTCGGGAAAGACCTCAAGCTCAAGGCCGCCTTCCTGTACATTGATCTGAGCCGGGTGATCTCCCGAAGCGAGGGCGACGAGCGCAGGAAGGCGCTCACCCTTCTCGCCAACGAGTTCTTCTACTTCATGGATCAGGTGATGTGTGATCGGCGCCTTCTTTTATGTTGTTGATTGGTAATCTGCATGATCCTGATTAAATCACCGGGGAGTAGAAAAACGGTGCGTATAAAGAAATTGCGTTTTCTCTCGCAATATTCTTTCATTTTTCGGGTGACCTTTTTCAACGTTCTTATCAAATTATAGAATTTTGCACAATTGGGACCACTTGCTATCTGAACATAGTGACTGATAGCATAATATTCCATCCGGGTCTTTTTTTTTTATTTGTCACCTAGTTCGTTTTTGAACTAACCGGTAACAAATAAAAAATCCGAAATGAGTAATTTTTTCTTTATCATAACACACACGGACAAAACAGTGCATAATCAGCAGTTGTTGATATTTTAGAATCATACCTTGATGCCATGTATTAGGTAAAAAGTACTACCAAGCAATCCGATAATCAGTAGAATTCAGCAGTCTTTATTTTATTTTATTTATAGAAATGCAGGATGATTATGAATCGTTTTAATGTGAATGTTCTGCTTGAATTCTGACAAACAGTTTCAAGAAGCCAATTTGCCTTAAACATCTTTTTTTAAGGGTCACTATATATAAACCACCCATAGCACTACTCCCTCCATCCAAAAAAAAACTTGTAGATTTGTACTTCATTTTTAAACTAAAAAGCGATATACTTTTGAGAACGGAAGGTTTATTTATTTAACAATGCACAAAGTTGAAGAAGCTTCAAACTATACTTTCCAGCATCAGGTCAACATCGACCAGACATATCATCTATATTGTATACTCCCTCCATCCTTAAAAGGATGTCATTTTTAACACTAAATTTAGTGTTAAAAACGACATACTTTTAGGGATGGAGGGAGTACAAATTGCTGACCAATGCTTCTTCGGGCCCATGGGGCACTGGCGGGCGCAATGCAAACCCTGTATTGGTTCGGGTCAAATTGGGTTATACTGCGTAATTGGTCATCGTCAGACATAGAAAGTAAAACTACAGGTTTGAAACTAAAACTTTGAAACTTGATAGTTTGGTCCTTGTGATGATGTACACAACACAATGAACCGGTCGTTGGACAATAATGGTACTGGGCGAGGAGTCAGCTTAATTAAGGCAGCTAGTTGAGTTTTTCTAAAGTAAGCGTGTTTCCATGTTTGATTTCGGCACTGAGACCTCTCTCTTGGACGAACCCGTGCAGCTGTGCGACGCGGTGGCGAGCCGGAGCGTCTCCGACGTCGTGAAGATGTGCTACGGCGACGCGGTTCAAGCTCTGCGTGAGGTTGTCGCCGCCGTCGCGCCGCCGGCAGGGGTCTGATAGATGGGCTTGTACTGCCATTTTCCCAGACTCGCGCGCGCCGCAGTGTATCGCCATGTCGCGCGGCCGCGGAGGCAGGGAGTGCACAAGACGACTCTAGAGACACGCTCGTGCGCGCCTGGATGGGGGAAGGAGGACCAGATGATACGTACCACCATGTGAATAGTGAGCATGTTCCTGCCAATGTTTCGAAAAAGAGGATTGTGAGCATGCTGTAGCTGCATCGCCTACGTATATGCATGATGCAAGATGAGGGTGGTATGACGAGAGTCGAAGCAATATTCTCCGTGAATAATGATGCTTTTTTCTGCGTAATTTGCCTGTGTTCTGTGCGATGTTATTTTGATGTCGCGAGTATTGCTAGAAAAAACTATGAAATTTGACTCCATACATTCCGCCTGAAGATCCAAAGCAGGCGATTGACGTCGTCTCTGTATACACCTGATTTGATCCTGCAAGTTTCTCGAAAATGACGCAGGTATGTTTAATTCGTTCACGGAACGGAAGTCGTCCGAGGGCGCATGGTCATCCAAAATTAGAAATGGGCCGAACCCAATTGGCGGACGGACACCCAGACCCAGCCCAGCGCCATTCCGCCCCGCCGTTCCTTCGATCCAGAGTCCAGATCGAGGGCAATCCGTGCTCAAGTGCTCAAATTGTAAAAAGGTTAGGGGGCTCTTGCGAAATAAACAAAGGCCGCCGACTCCATCGCATTTCATCCCCGACCACCGTCCGTCAACAGAGCGGACCTCGCGGAGGCGCCTGCCCCGCAAACTCCACGACCACCGCGACGCCACCATGGCCAGGGAGGCGGCGGCGCCGACGGGAAGCCGTTGGAGGGAAGCGGTAGAGGGCCTGGGTGGGTGCTACTCTACTCACCGTCCGATCCTCCCCTCGGGCTCCATTGCTGGTCCTCTCCACCCCGGGACTTCCTCGCCATCAGTCGCCGAGGCGAAACAATGAAGATTTCCCTTCCCACGGAACCGTTGTAAGTTCTTCTGTTCTACGCAGTCCCAGGAAGCCAGCGATGATATGCTCTGTTCCGCTCTCCTTGCTAGGAGTACAGTATTTGGCATTGCATCATACAGAGGAAGTTAACCTGACACCGACAAAAAGGCTTTTCCTGCTGATTATTATTCATATCAACTTTTCTAAGCTACACCTCTGTTAACATCACCAACTCCGTCTGGACTCTGGAGCATTATAAGCCGAGAAACCAAAAAAGAATCATATGTGCAACCAAGGTGAGGAAAACTCCTATCTCAATCTTCACTAATTTACATCCAAGAGAAGGCTATGAAGTGGCACCCGGCCCATTACTTCTACAGCTTTCAGACATAGGAAAAGCAGCATCTCCGTTTCATCTTTGTTCCTCTTCCTCCATGCAGACACCAAAGCTAAACGGCTCCGGAACATTTTGACCGAACTACAATGCTGAAAATTGAGGTGCTTTCCCTGGAAGGGCCTACCATCCTCGTGGCTCTTCTTTTAAATGACTGCTGCCAAGAACTTGTGCCTTGAAACGGAAACAACAAAGGTACCAGAGTGAGAGCCTGAGATTAATAAAACATTATAGGTAAGAGGGCAATAACATATTAGCCATATTAAAAGGAGGATTCGTTTAGTTATGGCATGCTGCCAATTAAAAATGATGATGTCGTGATTGCGAAAAAGATGGAATGCGTACCCTACCCAACAATTAACGCAGCATCAGATTGCCGACACATTTTTTCTCAGACATGATTATTGACACATTTATATGGTGGAGCAAAAGAAATTTACCATAGGAGAGCCAGGGAGTACATAACTAGCTAGCTTTTCGTCCACTGAAACAGGCAATGGGGGCATCTTGCTCATTATTCCAGGCATTTGGCTCATGCTGTTTATTAAGGAGAGAGCATCACATAAGAGATAGAACTGATACAAAAGCGCTTTCCAGACTTTTATTATTTGTGTCAAATACGGTAAGCTCTAACCTTTGTTGAAGACAATTGATGTTCCTTATTGTGCAATGGAAAAGATCAATGTTCTTCTGAGCCTGAAAAATGTTATCAAGATTAACTGAAATTTAGTCCACGGATAGACCTTCCTACTGCCCACGACAGCTTCTCATGAAAATGTGCTCCCTACATACATAAAAATGGAATTTTGTTTTCTTCCTCAATATGAAGTTGTCATGAGCATCAGGGTATATGTTTATTGGATGGCGTCAACTCAGGTTTTACTAACTCGGTACAAGAGTTAATCTTGATGAAGATATGTATTTTTAATAAACTAATGCTTAAAACTTAGCTTCCTGCTAAAATAATAGTCATATCATACAAGTAAGAATCAGAACACCAACCTGTGATGTCAAAATATTTACTTCTATTTGGTTCAGAAGTTGAGCATTTTCCTCCAATATATTCCTCATTGCATGATCAATTTGAGAGGCTGCATAAGGAACAGAGGCATGTTCGCATTGTGAATTCAATACAGATAGTTCACATGCAAATATAAAAATCACGAGAATTCAACAATACTTACAATATGCAAATGGTCAATATGCAAATGGTCATTGATTTTCAAAGGAACTATGTAGGTCATGAAAATTTTAGTAACAGAGTCAACACGAAGCCTGCAACTTCTGCTACTCCAGATTCAGTTGTCAATAGTGCTAAATGTACAATAAGATTTATAAGATCCCAACTTTTATGAAAATAACATTTTAGCATTCCGAAGGACACGAAGTTGGTTGAAATATTATCATACTCTTGCCAGAAACAAAAAGAAATGGTTTACATAATCGATTACTGTATGTGGCAACTCTATAAGTGATCTACCTACCTCCAGATAGTAATCCGTTGTCGTGGCTGGTGTAAGGCACAAACGAAGGAGCTCTCATATCTGTCTGAATAGGAGGATTAGTAACCCACAAAGACGGCTCAGCCATTTTGTCCTGAGAAAATCTTAATCAGAACTATTTAAAAGAAAACTCATAATACGACTTGAGAAAAATAAGTAAGTGCAAACAGTGATACTGCATCATTGTCATTACACCACATAGCTTTTTCCAGAATTAATTTATAGTGCACTTCTTATTGGAAGTTAATCTGGTAGGTAAACAGTAACTTATGTAAGTAAACGGCCAGCAACTCGATGTCGACCCCATTTCATCATTTCAAACAAAAAAAATGGAAATGTGTACACGCGCACACTGTGGCAGGTTTCAAAATGTACTTAACATCACAAAGAAGTCCAAGTTCCGGATATGTTATCATGAGACATAACAGATCTTGTTTTAAGCAAGGGTAAGCACACAAGAGGATAATATTTATAAAAAACAGAAGGATCATTACCTTTCTGTCTTTTAGCTTTCTTCCAGGGTAGTGT
Source organism: Tuctoria greenei (assembly GCA_036927565.1). Taxonomy (NCBI): domain Eukaryota; kingdom Viridiplantae; phylum Streptophyta; class Magnoliopsida; order Poales; family Poaceae; genus Tuctoria; species Tuctoria greenei. The sequence goes on from JAYESD010000012.1 coordinate 128,968,365, forward strand.
CCTTCAGGTCTCCGTCGTCGTGTTGCTTCTTTTCTCTGCAAGCAAATCTAATCATTTGTACCAATACAAATATGAAAGAAAGACAAATTTTGGGTTAAAATTTCCTCGGAAATTTTTTCTAGAATAAGTAGGTGAGCTATATATATTATCATTAAGAAGAAAAATGGTTTGTTCATGACCTTACAACAATGCAAGGCATACTATACATCCAGCAAGTTATAATTTTACACATCTGAATATGAATAAAGGTAAGAAAACTGGAGTAACAACTAACACAAACATGTTTTCTTGGGCCTCTACAACTAACAAAGGCACAACATTTGTTTTGGGTGAATGCTGTACAAAGTGCACTGGTCAATCAGCTCAAGTGAGTGATACCATCTCGATTATATAGAACTGACAGCATAGATAAAAAAAAACATTACAACCCTTCCAAGAGATATACACGCTCTTGAAGCAAGAGCAGTCAAACTCTTTTAGCGATACAGGTCAAGACACAAATATTGCTAATAATGACAAAAGAAAGAGACTTTTCGTCCTTCCTAGTATTATTTTAGTATACACTAAACAAATACAAAGGCAAGCCTATAGGGCGACAGCTCAAAAGGATACCTAGGGATTGGAGGACCAGCTCAGATCACACTAACAAGCCCATAATAGACCATTATAGTATTTATTATAAGATGTGGACAAATAAGTGTATCTTCTGCGTGATCTACTTTCATATATGCGGCACATGTTTAGCAAAATCATTGTGATGACATCTTGAAAAAACACAAAAGTATAAACTACTGTTCGTCTCTATCCATAAGCTGGAGTGGGACCACATGTTGGTTTCAAATGAAAATAATCTAGATTGTGTGAACATCTTTCGTGACTTTAGGTTTAACTAAGAAGGTGCAAAGTTTTTATCCCATCTGAACTCTTCTGCAGAAGTTTCCTATGAAAATGAGCTTGAGGGCGACAGATGAAGGAACAACAATATGAAAGATACTGCATAATAGATCAACTGAAACAGGGACTAACCGCTGCCAACCACTGGCATCTCATGGCAACATCTCTTACTGTCTTATCTGGTAACATGGCTGCTATCTTGATGTACTTCATGATTCCCGGTTCATTTGCATACCTGCAATTTCATTAAGAGTGCACCAAAGCAAAAGGAGATAAATGATGAGGAAAAACCTCATTAGAAGATAGACAAGATTTTTTGTGCCAAAAGCATCAGGTTTAACGGACCAAGTATAAAAAAACAACTACAAAAATTTATCCTTTGATAATAATAATAGCGATAATAATAATAATAATAACAATAATAATAATAATAATAATAAATTCAAACCTTACAAATTTGCTCTTGGTGCAAGTCCTTAAAATAACTACTCTCATCGGATCTTTTTATTTGTCACCGGCTAGTTTATTTTTTAACTAACCGGTGACAAATAAAAAGATCCGCAGGGAGTACACAACATTCCTTCCATCAGGGAAAGGAAAGGGACAACAAAGTATTTAAAATAACTACAAGCATTCACTGTTTACTTTGAAATAATTTAGGGATGTTGGCAGCACAAAATATTTATAGTTTGGTGTCAATTGCCAGGCATTAAATTGGCAGCATATGACAAAAAGGTCCACATATTATGGTGAGCTAGAAGTTACTGGTTAATTCAGATAACATAACAGTACATCTTACTTGTTGAGGCCATCATTCAGTATTTGCAGCTCAAGAAGGGACCAATCCACTGCCATTGTCTTAATGCTCTGGCCAGAATCAGAAATCAAGTTTGGTGAACCAGTGGATACAATTGTTGAAGCTGTAGTGTTTAAAATCGCCAGATTGTCATTCATCCCACTGGAAGTATCCAGGCAACCTGGCATGACTCCTGATCCACTGGCAACTGAACTCGTCTGAAAAGAAACCACATGTTGATTGCAGAATGACTGTGGAAACATCCCATAGTTGTTAGGATCTGTTGATATCTGCATGCCACACAATATTCTGCAATCCCAAATCACCCTCACAAGCACATCATCAAGCTTCTGAAGGGCAGTTATGTATATTATTATCAACCCCCTTAATTTTCTTTAAAAAGAGGGAAGCTTCGTAGCAAATGTTACAGTTCTGCTGTGACGCTACCTAGATGAGGGAAACCAGGGATCCATAAACTCATCAAAGTACACATGGATGTCATCCAACTATGCCGTTGATTCAGAAACTTGACTGATTAAATCTCTTTAATTTTCTGATCGAAGTTCCCAGATTTGAGGAATTCAAGAGTAGAGTTCCTAAAATACATTTAAGAGGCAAACATAGTACAATTGCTCCTAGAAAAGACATACTAGAGTATTCGACAATACACCAGCAGTGTAAGCGTATAGCAAACACTAATGGTAAACCAGCCCAAAATAAGCTTTAAGCTATTAACCAAGGTTCAACTGTAGAAAAAAAGCACCACTGATCACATGACAAACTCACTATTGAAGACCTTGGAAAAAAAAACATGAAAGTAAGAGCATGAGGAGCATTATCTAATGCTCAATCATTTATTTGGATTCGATTCTGAATATTTTTTTTATCATTGTGAAACGACAAGAAGTACCTAAACCAAGCTGGCACAACTAAATATATGATCAACTATCATTAGCACTATGAAAAGCACTAGGGCGCCATGTGAAATCATTCGGTCGTATCAGCATCAGTAGAAGACTGGAGTGCACAAAGTAAGGGTGCAGATATCCATCTCAATATAATTAACTCATGCTACTAACAAAAAAAAAACTATCACATCGGTTTCATTTGATAAACTGACAAGTATGAGTACAAATCCAATGTAACAATTCTACCAACAGCATGAAAAGAAATTCGACAGACCTGACAAACAAGTTGCTTAATAAGAGAACACAGGAGGTTTCCAACCAAAATCAAAGCTCAAACAGATAAACAAAACCCTCAGACTATGCAAGGAGTTACGCTACCAACAGAGGCTGAGAAGTGGGAGGAGCCAAACTCTGACACAAGGTGAGACAATAGGAGCGCGCATGCAGCTGCTTGGCGAAGGCAGGCGCAGGAAGAAACGCTAGGGCCTGGTTATTAGCTAATCGATGTGATCGTAAACTACACAGGAAACATGGAAAAGCTTGAACAAAAAGGAAGGAACCGAATCAAGAAGCCATGATTGCACGAAAGACGGCGGCGCGTGCCTAGGAGTGCGGAGCTAGCACTATCCGCTTTACACATCGAATTCCACGCCGCCGCCACCGCCGCCGCGCAGTGACCAGGCTTCTTCCCGCTAGGTCACGCAACAGAGTCGAGAAACCACACGAAGGCACAAGCCCGCCGGCTGGATCCCAGCACGCAACCAACCCAAGGAACCCAAACCATCATCAATTAAGAGACGTACGTACGTAGTACCTGGGCTAGCGCCGCCGCCGACGACGCGTGCCCTCGCAGCTCAGCAGAGGAGGCGAACAACGTGCAGCAACGGCGACACGGTCCTGTTGCGTGGATGGAGTGTGAGCTGGCTGGTGCTCTCTCGTGCTTCCTTTTAATGGTGCCGTCCGGCTTTGTGAGCTCCAATGGGAAGGCAGGGGAGGGGAGAGAGAGCACAGAGCAGCGCAACCAAAAAGCGGCGGTCCCGCCTCCCCCAAAGGCGAGAGTGCCTAGCTTCTGCGCGCTCAAAAAGGGAAGCCAAAGCCGTGCGGGAATTCCACAACTTGCACCGCCACCAATTGGGACGAGTAGGGAGAGAAGGAGCAGCTGAAATGGCGAGATGGAGGAGGAAGAGAGACAGAGAGAAGCGAGACGAGATCTCTCGTAATTCAGCGCTAGCTAGGAGATGGAAACGAGATTCCAAGCAAGGAGTAGCCACCAGACAATTATTGCCACTACTGCTCTCTCTCTCTCTCTGTCTCTGCTCCCACTGCTTTCTTTGTTTGGTTCCACTTTTTTTTTAGGGAGGAAAGGAAAGAATCGAGTGCCCCATTCCGTTCCATGCGGCATGTGCCTCGAATCCTCTTTCCTGGTCACCAGCTTACTACTACTTGTTCCAATCGCGCGGCTGCATTTGGTAGTAATTCCTTTTTTCGTTCTTGCGTTGTGCGCGTCGACTCGGTGGCATCAGGGGTTTGGACATGACATCCAGGCTCGTTTTTCTTAGTCGACGAGTGCGTCCGAGAGCATGCTGCGACTGCTGGTTCGCCCAAATTCACCGCCCTTTAAGTGGTGACTGGCCAACTAGTGCAGTTAAGTTATTAAAAAGGAGAGTTTGAGATATTTTATGTTCTAGCTTATCCTCAAATATGCCGAGTGATTGTCGCACATAGATATACTCCGACTGTGCGAGCTTGGTCCTACCTCGGGAATTGAAGTGGATTGGTGAATCCAGGTGTTGGAAGGTAGCGATAGTTACACATCTCCGTCGTTGGTTTTAAAGCGGTTCACAAGTGGCTCTCATGGCTCGATAATGACTGTGATCGAGCATGTTGGTCTTCTGTTATTTGGACGGTGCTAAGTACCCCATTATTGAGGTCAGTTCACAGACAACGTTAGACAAAACGCTGTAAAACAATAAAAAAAACGTCATGAAAATTGATTGTGCTAACCACAACGTCAACGTTGAAAAACATAAAGTAAGAGAGTAAAACCGACTCTTCCAAGCACGATTACGAAACCTCACTGTACGTATGAATAGAGAATACAGATTTTTTTGCTTCCTGGAAAATGCTTCAGCAGCATACAGAATTTTTTATCGTGTTGACCATGCTTGGCTTACATATCTCCCAGTACGCATGATCTCGACGCGTGCTCCATCTGACGTTCGGGATTAGCTCAGCTCGTACGACAATATATTAAATACCAAGCGCATGAATTGCAAGGTCCGATTAATGTAGTATAATTCAGGTATAAACGTGCCATTTCTTCCACTTGCTCTTTTGTTAAGCTCAACTAATCATGCCGTCATTTTCCCGTGAGCCTCAAGAACGGCATGCAATCATGTTTTCAGCGAAGAAACTGTAGAATTTCCTAGGGTTCCTAATGGGTATTAAATTTTCTCTAAACAGTCTGAGTCGTATTCATATATAGCAGGTTAATTAGCCCGGCCTGGAGAATTTGGGGACAGCGACTGACGACGGATGGACGAGCGCGTGAACGTTGTCTTTTCTCTGCAGCGCTGGGGGCTAGAGTACGGCCGGGACCGGATCACAGTGACAGTCCTGCTGCTGACCTGACACAAGAGCCACGAGTCGCCCATGCAAGGTGTCTCCCAGGCAGCCCGTTTACTGCGACATCGTTTTCTCTGAAGCTACCGGAGAATTGTTTACTGGCCGCTACGGATATGGACGGACGGTGTCAACAACACCAAGAGTACCATGGTGTTGGTAGGACAGAAAACGAAAGGCAGACAGAAAAAATAGCTGAAATGGACCTAAATAGTATTTCTCTCATTTCAAAATACTTGTCACCTAAGACAAGATTTTAATTTATTTTGAATTAATATTTTTGTGCTAAGTGATAAGTATTTTGAGATGGAGGGAGAAATATCATAATTTTAGAAATAGTGGTGTTTGATTCAGTTGTTTGGATTTCTGAAAAATATGAATTTAACAGTAAGGTGAGTATATTTTTCTTATTGTCCAGATAATATAAGGCCGGTGAATGAAAATTACCCTATACAAATAATACGGCTGCAAAACCATTGATATAAACAAACCACGAATAATTGAAGATCCCTTATTAAAACAAAAAATATTCGTTCAAAATAAAAAATAAGGCCATGTTACCACAAAAAGAAAAAAAAATTGTGGAAGAAAAGTAATACCTCTCGATCACATTTTGACTCTATTTCTGAAATTGGTCAAAATCAAACTAATCTAACTTTGATCAAATTCATAAAAGAAATATTAACTTTCATAACATCATATTAGTACCATTAGATTCACCATAAATTATATTTTCATATATTTATTTTATGTCATAGAGATTTATATATATTTATATAAACTTGGTCAAACTGAAATGAATTTGACTTTGAACATTTTTAGAAATGTTGCTGTACCTGAGTGTGATTTCAACTCACCATGTTGGGTCAGCTCAAGGGTCAGGCACCCTTTGTCCCTTGCCCTTTCGGGGCTGTACCTGGGGCTGGAAGCCGGCAGCTGACACGCCTCGGCCAATGATTGGCTTCCGGTTGGTGGTGATAGAGATAAGCGGTGCGGCTGCTGCTGCGACACGTGGGATAGTGCAGCGTCCACGCGGAAAGCACCACCGGCAGGCGACGACCAGCGCAGCGAGACGAAGCGCACAACGAGCAAAGCGAAGAGGAGACGTGGCCCTGCGCGAGGGACCCTTGCGCCACCACCGTACCGTGGTGTGGACGATGGAAAGCGAGCACGGTGGTTTGGTCGCCGTGCACGGGGCAGTGGTGGCGCCAAAACTGGGAACGGGCTCTCTGATCTCGTGTCTATCTTTGTTCCTGCTTGATTGATCTTCCTGCCGAGGTCAGTTCTGAAAAATAGAAACGAGTAGAGTTTTCGCCTTTCGTTTTAATTTATGAAAAAGTGGAGCCTTATCGTGACGGCCGGGAAGAAACGGACATGCTCCTTTTTAGTTTGTGCTTGATTGCTTTTCTTAAACCTGCAAACCTTTTTATATATGAGAAGAACGTATAGCTGAAAACTAACTGAACGTGCGTGGTAACTCTTCTAATTCACAATATAAGAACTTACTGTTTTAATTTTGTTTACGAAAATATCAACTAATTGTTGTAACCATCGCGAACGAGACATACAGTACAGTATATGGACTAGCGATAAATTAAAGCAGTGTATAGTACTCCCTCCGTCCTCATAAACTTGTCGCTTTGTAGTTCAAAAATGAACTACAAAGCGACAAGTTTATGGGGATGGAGGGAGTACAGTTTAGTAGCGCAGCATCTAGTGCTCGAGCGGCTGGTGGTGGTGGACGTTGAACCCGTAACAGTAGCGATGAGCGTCTTCTTCACGCGCGTAGTCTAAATAAAGTTCAGTCTCCTGTGCCATCGTTTTCCTACTCGCATCGCATCGTCACCGCCTGTTCATCACTCGTCGTGGTGAAACTAATTAAAGCGCTGTCTTTCAATTCGGTCGAAAAGCGCTTTATTAGTTGAGATCCTTAGTCACGCTGACGTGTTTCCGCTGCATTTTGACATGCCAATTTAATTCGATGGTGGGAGGAAGGAATGAAGCTCTCTCTTTTGGTTAATCCAAAGGCGGTGCAATCAAAGGTTCAGTAGTAGATAAAAGTATTTACGGCCGACATGACAGCCATCTTTTTTTTTTTCCGTTTGTGATAACTAGTTTTTTCCTTTTTGAAAAATAATAAAAATAAGATACGAGGCGGAGGAAAGCCTCCGAGCCAAACAGCTACCAGTCAGCTGCTAGCTAGCTAGAGAGGACACAACAGGCGAAAGAGACGGATCACTTGCACACGAAGAAAGGCATTATTACTCCCTCCGTTCAGTTTTTGTTGCCGTTCCTGACAACAAATTTGCTCTCTCCACAAGTCAAAAGCTATGGTCGGAAAGTCAGCAAATCAGGAACAGAGGGAGTAAAACCTCTTGCAAGCTTTTCCACATCAAGGCGAGAGTGAAATAATGCGTCTGTATCCAACTTGGAACGGACTAGTACAGTGACGTCCTGCCTTTGCTGTTATTAGAGTGCCGCAGTGCCTGGAGTAGAAGCAGAACGCACTAGCACTAGTTAACACGAGGCAGAGATGGAACGGATCGAGAGAGAATCCCACTCGCTCGCGCCGCCCGCTTTATTCGCGCTCACACCGGCGAAAACGAAAGAAGAGGCTTGTTAATGCGGCGTAGAATCTCTAGGTCGCGGCAATCAAAGCAGCTGCACTTCTCCAAAGTCAGAAAAATGGATTCCTCCAGGGGTGGCGGCCATACGGACGGCGACACGAGGTGTGACCTTTCATTCCTTTTTTCTGTGATTCAGATGCAGCTGCTAGTTTGTTGGTTATGCCGGTAATTCAGGCCCCTCCCTCCACTTTCTCCCTGGTGATTATTCCGCGTAGAAGAGGTTTCGCCCATGGCAAACATGCGTTGACGCGTACGGCGTACCTGGTGAGCAATCATCAACGCAAGGGAATAAAGAAGCGTAACGTGAGGCCTAGAATGACGCGAAAAAAGAACAGAACTGGAAGTGCGTGGCAAGCAATTATCCACAGTTTCTTGCGAGTTTCTAATATGATCTTAGCGTCTAAATGCAACAAACTGTACGAAGGATGGTCCATATATAGAGCATAAGCACACGATTGCTTTACGCAGCTACACGTATGGAACACCTAGTCAGGCATATTTTCTTGATGTGTACGAAACTCGGTAGTCAACATCAAAGTATCACGGGCTTCAAACCGCACATAATGTAATCATAGGCAACTTAAAAGCACAAGGAAGCTTTGCAAATAGCACCATGACAAATACATTCAGGCATAATATGCGGACACAACACCCTAACACGAAATCTACCCTGTCTAGGTGCCAGGTTGCTTTATGCACAAAAAGACCAATGAACTCTGATGGTAAGAGTGCCCAATAAGCTCTGGTGGTGACAGTGAAGCTATTAGTAAAGATATTCTACTCCCCCCGTTACCACTCTTAGCCATCTCCTAATTCACAAAGAAGTTTAAAAGGAGATAATATCATACAGTGAAACCCCAGGACAAAAAGGTCAATAACAGCTTATCTTCTCCTGCCATAGCTGTGATAGAAACCACCTGCACCAGCAATGTGCCGTTGACGACCAACTCCCCGCATCGAACCATCCCAACTGCCCCGTCCACCTGATCTAATACTGCTGGTATTGCTACCTCCTTGACCCCAATTCCCTATTTGTGATGCTCCTCCGTTCAGTTCTTCCTCCTCCCTTTCATTGTATTCAAGGATCCTCCGCTTAATGCTCTGCTTCTCCTCAAGCTCAGCAGCCTCTTGCTGCTTTGTGCTCTGCACGAGTGAGCTGTCAGCAGGAATTAACATTTGTTTTGTCTGTTGTTTGTGTCCTTTTTTCATTAGCACCTTAACACGTACATTACTACCCTCTTCATCCACAGTTTCTTCATTCTCAGATTCTGTGGCCCTGGGGTCCTTTGAACCCTCGAGGACATTCATGGGCACCATCATGTTCAAAGCGAGCCTTGAACGAGCCTCTGATCTACGTGATTCCAAGCTTTCCTGAAGAAGAGATTTCAGCTCTCGATCAAAGTCTTCTTGCTCCTTAGGATCAACCTGCTCAACTTTCTGCCTAATCTCAACACCTACATCTTCATCAGAACCAACAGGAATGTCATCATCCTCATCATCACCTTCATTATCTGATCCATCATTCGATTTTTCCTCAGACAGATCTTCCTCATCTTCCCGCCCATCAGTGCTTCCACTATCTGAATAGCTCTCACTGCCTGCTACTTCATGATCTTTGCCATTTTCCTCAGCTCCATTAGCTGGGGCTTGGCCATCCAAAGATGAAGCTGCACCTCGTGGCTGCCTTTTCTGAGATTCACTGTCTGAGTGTCTTTCACTTTCAGCCTTTTCTACTGGTGCTGCACGTTCATTTTCTTCAAGCTCAGCTAAGGCGGCATTAAGCTCTTCAATTGATGAATACCTAGACATGTTTGGTCGTAGCTCAGCAAATAAATCCTGCAAAAAAACATATAAATCTGTCCTCAGTCCTCACCAAAAATTATGCATATCTACAACATCATTAAACATGATGATCAAGTAATCGCATTGTGTGGCATGATCAGTTGGTCACATTACGATATTACAGTTTTATATTTGGATTGCTTATATACAGTGTAAATTTCACTGCATGCATCTCACAGCTTGCTTTGTTTTTGACATCATGACCATGCACGAATGCTTGCGTGTGGAAATTTGAATATAAAGGAACAAACCTGAATATCAAACTCTATGTCAAGTGGCAAGGGCCCTTTACTAATAATGTATCTTTGAAAATGTAGCAAGAACTTGTCAAGCTTCCGTTTTGAAGATCCCTTACTGAAGTAGCGACCACAGGTCTGCAAAAGTGTAATGATCAACCTGATTCTGAAGCAATCTTCTGGTGGATCCAACACGTCTTGCTGTACAAGGGGAAAATGTTGTGTAAGAACATATGGCATATCCTTCTCAGAACCTTCTCAAACATACGTTTGCGTTAACTATCTGAAAATATGAATGGGACCAGCTTAACACAATCATCCATCTTGCCAATCCTTTATGGCTGAGTAAATATCCAGAATAGTTAATACATTTATATGGATTAAAGATGTATGTCTGAGGTACTAGCATGATAATGCCAGAAACGTAAACATGATTATATTTTTCTGAAATTGATTTAGTTCCATTACAGCACTATGCTAGGCAGAGTAAAGGATTAACTAATTTGTGAATGATAAGATTAATCAATTTTTTTCTGAGATACATCAAAATGCAATCATTTCAAAAAAAAAATTATAAGCATGCATTCAACATGGTTTCTCAAACGGCATCTAAATAAAATATATGTGATAATAAATCAACACTGATTAGGATATGAGGTGTAAATGTCCAGAAAATGGATTTGAAGATGGGAAGGTATCCCAAATCTTTGCTGAAGGAGGGATTAACTTACTTCAGTAGTTCCATGGCCAAACACGATGATAAGATATAGTGTCTCAAATACAACTGATGAATCTATATGCTTGTAGCTGTATAGCTCTCCAAGAAATCGCATGTGTGCAAGCTGCCTTTGTTGCATCCCATAGTCATTCAACTCCAATCCAACCCTTATCTCTTGTAAAACCTAAATCAAAATAGAAAAATAGAATACCCCAGGACATCAGATAGTTTGCGCACAAACAATTGTAAGTACATCAAGTCCACCAAGGTGTTATTTCAGTACTTGCTACTTTTAAAGGAAGAAAAACAGACTGCTGCAAATATCAAAAGGTTCTTATTACGCGCTGAGCTAAATAAACTAACCTCATCTACCAGTGCGACAGCAAAGTGATGGTGATAGCGGCTGAGGCTAGCAGTGAGAAGAGCGATCAGATGAACTTGGCTGTATTTTCCCTTGTGAACCTTTAGAAAACACTTTAAAAGGTATTGCTGACATTCCGCCCAAGGTAACTTGCGCAGTTGGCGAAGTACATGTTCAACACTTGATTTATCAAGATCCGAGAAAAGCAACTTTCTGATGTACTGCACAGGGGAAAAAGGAAGCATTGTTCATTGTCACACTTTATATAAGTTCAAAGGAATGCTCAATAAAACACAGAAGAGAATATATGAAAACCTTACTTGATGCAGAGGCGGACGAATTTTTGCAATTCGAGCAGATCTTTCAGGCGGTTTACAAAGGTAGTAGGCATTTTCTACAAGCATACTGTGGCGTGGATTCAAATTCTTGACATTTTTCAATCGCATCAGTATCTCCAACATGTTAGCCATGCGAATTGTAGTTTCAGGTGAACGATACAGAAAACGCCCACAAGTCTCAAGAAGGTTGCAGGCCACATCAATATTGTGATGACTAAAGTCATCTAGGCAGGCCTGCAAAATAAGAAATGACTTATCCCATTTGTCAACCATTACAAAGTTCGACCATAAAGGGCAGTCCGGTGCATGTAGCTCCCGCTTGCGCAGGGTCCGGGGAAGAGTCCGACCCATTTGAGTCTTTTTGTACGCAGCCTTTCCTTACATTACATTTCTGTAAGAGGCTGTTTCCAGGACTTGAACCCGTGACCTCATGGTCACAAGGCAGCAGCTTTACCGCTGCGCCAAGGAACCCGTGACCATAAAGTTCGACCATAGCATGATGAAATATTATGAATGGTTATATGAAACTTACATGGTTGGATTTGTCTCTGAAAACATTTTCATAAAAGAATAACTTCATTATTCAATATTGACACAAAGTTGTGAAAAGTAGTGATCATTGTCATTTAAGACTGAAAGCTCAAAAGCGTAAAATACAGAAGAACAGACAAATGCATACCTTCAAACAGCTAAAAACAAGAGCTGGAGGTGCCATTTTGAATTTGCACAATTCCCCAATAAATCTTATGTTCTTTATTTTGGTTTCAATGTTGATCTGATCCTGAAAGGTAACAACAGAGGAAATAGTTAGTCACAGTGATATATATATATATATATAAGGCGGTAAGGCGACAGACCCCCTTTTTACCTTTTAAGCGGTAAGGTGTAAGGCGAGGCGACGCCTTAATATTATATAAAAATAGAAAATAAAAATAATTATTAGCTGTAAAAAATACAGCAAAATTTCTGCCTATTTTTATTTCTTTCTGTTTTTAGCCCAAAAATAATATTGTTGAGTTTCATTTCTAGCCGACCCCAACTTGTCTGGGACAAAAGCTTGGTTTGTATAGAAGGTTTGTATCTGTTTTAAGCCCACTCAGGACTTCCAATCCAGCCCATCCAGAAGCCTTGAAACCCTAATCAGTAGCCTCCTCCCTTTGAAACCCTAATCAGCAGCCTCCTCCCTACAGCCGTCGCATGCCCGCACCCCACTCGGCGTCACACCCCCACCCGCTCCCTCAGATTAGATCGGCACCACACCCCACCTCTCCCTCCTCAGATCAGCGCTGCTTTCCCAGGCTCCGGCCGCAGTTGCGTCCCCTAGAAGCGCCGCCATCGCCTTCCATGCTCCCGCCGCGCCCCCGTCGCCGGCCTCCCGCCGCCGGATCTGCACGCCGCCGGCTTCCCCTGCTCCCGCGCCACCGGATCCCCTGCTCCCGCACCCCCTGACGCCGTCGTCTTACCATCCAAAGCAAGGCGACGGGACGCCTTACGGGACCGGACTGCTCTACCGCTAAAGCGACGCTTTAGCGACACCTTGATAACAATGATATTTACTTATCTATATAATGGGAAGTAAAATAATTTCCATCTAGCTCCAAGTCAAAATTTCATGTTAGAATTAATTTTTTTTAATAGTGGGAGCAGTATTAGGATAGGATTCCATAAATAAGGCATAAATAAGGCAGGAAATCCATAAATAAGATGGGTCATATAGATGGAAAGGTTGATGCCATTTAGATTAGTATAGTAGAGTCCTAAGAGATAAGGAATTCATAGATGGAAACAAAATCAGGATGTAATCGGCTACATAACGCCGACATATTATTGGAATATGAATTCCCTTATTATTATTTTTTCTCTCATCTGAATTTCTAACATTTGGTATCATAGCCAAGGTTGTTCCCGACCCAAGAGTGCTACCCCCAAGAGGATGTGCTCCTAGGAGCGGCAAATCTAGTGAGGGCACGCGGGTCCCTAGCAGCAAGCGCGTCACACGCACGGAGATCCAAGCGCACAACCACCATGGTGTGGCTCCCATTGACGGTAGCTCGAACCAAGCCAGATTCAGCGAGGCTCGATGAATCGGCACGGATCTGACAGAAATCGAGGCAAAGATCTCGACAGGTAGCATGGATCAGCATGGGCGGACCTACAGGGTATGTCGGTTGGGCCCCGGCATACCCTGTGCCCAAGCCCATCAAGCTACCATTCATCTGGTTAGGCAAGGATAGACAAGGATCTGCTAACGAACAAAAGCCTTGGGAAGGAAATCAGCAGCCGCGAATCACGATGCTAGGATAGGAAAAAGATCGGATACCTTGGCTGGCAGTGAGCCAGTGATAGGAATACGATAGCCTCACATCCACTTACGTTCGCATGACAACCATATGTGCCGCGATGCTAGAGCAAACATCAGCCTATGCGGCTTGCGGTTAGACGATGGTGTGTCAGCGCCCCCGATCTTCGTGACAAACTCGCGGTAAGCAGTATCGGGTTATGATAGACTGATAAAGACCTACAAAATTATTCATGTCTTTCTTACTCTACGCATTTTTCTTCGGATGATTGTATAAATTGTTTGTGTTCTTCTAGTTCAACATATTCTTATCAATATTTTGTTTTGTGTATCACCTAGAGAGACGTCATCAATATCGCAATGTTAGAGATCGTTTCGTCCAATATAAACATTGATATCATGTATTCCTATAGTGAGCTTTTTATTTCTCATACATGAGTTTTATTATATTATGTTGTACTTATTATCGATTAAGATCCATATAAAAAATGTAGTTGAATTATTTATATTGTAATTTATTCAATTTCAGATTTATCATGTTATTTTTTATACCGAATATGTTACAAATTAATAATTTTTATTGAATTGATAAATAGTTTCATCAAATAACATATAACTTTTTTACGGCATACCTTTTGAAAAAATCTTTTCTTCAAAAAATGTTGGGTTTCATTTCTAGCCGACCCCAACTTGTTTGGGAAAAGGGCTTGGTTGTTGTTGTTGTTGTTGACCCTTTGAAAAAAATCATAAGTCCGCCACTATGGATCGGGTGTAGCCAAAGCTAACACGCACGGATCCCGACAGGGTGTTGCTGCTGCAACAAGGCGGCAGCAGTCAAGGCGGCACGGGCGGGTCAGGCGGGCAACAAGGGCTGGCTTGCTTTTGGGGGGTGAGCACGGTTCGCATGGCGTTGCACGGCCCAGGTGGTTGCGACATGGCACGTGGCCCGACTGGCTGCGGCACGCGGGTGAGCACGCGAGGTTGAGGCCGAGCTGCGCTTGAGGTCCTGTGCAGTGTCGATCGGCATGTTCTGCGCAGCGAGAGCTTCGACGTGATGTGCAGGGGAACCCAATGAACCCTATGCTTTCCTATTTGAAAAAAAGAATTGCTACTGCAAGGCCATGTTAATGTGGTTCTTTCGCAAATCGATCCAAAAAGACTAGATCCTAGGTGCATGGGATGTTGAACCTCACAGGCTGCAGCACGACGCATGGGTGGACCTCAGCCATGCAGGTTGTGCACGTGCAGTGTATGGCGAAGCGTACATGCTGTAGAAGGAGCATGCACGGCTCGAAGGCTGGTCCACAAGCCTTGGTGTTAGAGGTGTTGTTCGCGGTAATGGGTGACCGTGAGCATCTCATATCGATGTGTGCTCAAGATACAAAGATGTGTTACATCCCGAGTTTGAATGTAGGATGGATATGTCGTGTCGTTATCCTGGGGATGAAGATGTGTTCATCCCGAAATTGAGTGCAGGGTAGAGGTGTGCTCGCCATTCTAGGGTGGAGGTGTGCTCGCCATCCTAAAATTAGTGCATGTTTGTACAGGGTGATTAAGGAGCGTTCTCCTGATTAAGGTGTGTCAAAATCAGAGTTCATGAAGAAAACAAGATTAAAGGGGTAATTGTTAAAATTAATCTTATAGGAGTTCATAAATAAGGCAGGAAAATCCATAAATAAGGCAGGTCATGTAGACGTAAAGGTTGTTACCAATTAGATTAGTAAAGTAGAATCCTAGATTAGAACAGAAGAATCCAAAATGGAAACAAAATTGTGGTGTCACTGGCTATATAAGGCCAGCATATTTCAAACTGATCTCCTCGTTTTTTTTTCTCTCATCCGGATTTCCAACATTCCATGTGCTAGACATTTGTAGACGTCACAATAAAAGGTCATTTGTATAGTTATAATGGTTTATTATAGTATAATTGATAATATAACTCAGATTCTATAGCTGATAATAACAATATTAGATATTGTTAATGAATGGAAGAAATATTTTATGATGAGAAAACAGGAAGTGACATAAATAAAGGGGACAAAAACAGAAACTATGAGTATACCTTCTTATTCATTAAAAAGTTGAATTCCTCTTCAAGCATAGACAGAAGCATACTCGGGACATCTTTCATACAAGTCGAAAGTGTGGCAACCAAACGAGAATAGTAAGGCAACAACTCCAGAGAAGTCCTGGGAACGTTGAATAAGGCCCGCACAAGTTTCTTTCGGTTTGCTTTAGAGTTTAGGTAGCAAAACTCAACCTGAGAAAGCCTAATGTAAGCTTATAATGATAAATGAGTCCTAACGAAAAGAGGATAGATTATGATACTACAACATGACTAGTACCGTCAACTGATCAATAAGATCACGGCTGACACATCCTGGCAACCTCTGCAGGAGGTTATCCAAACTTGCACCATCCAGTGCTCTTACTTTCTCTTTCTCTCTTTCAAGTTTCCTATCCAAGTCCTTCTCTTTGGATTTTTCTTTTCCACCATCTTTTACCTTATCTTTGTCTTCACTATCTCGGACTCTATCATTTGTTTTTACTTCAAGTTGATGTTCAGTGGAAGAAGATTGAGCACTATCATGTACTTCTGTATCTTGTTCTGCAGAGGACTCCTTCGCAACAAAAATCATAGAGTAATTTACTAGTGAACACAAAAGAAAATAAAGGGGAAATTCTCATTTGGATAAGGAGTGAATGCATCACATCATGCTGTCATCACATATTTGATTTACATGAATTAGGAGCAAAATGTGCACTACATCAATCTTTGTTCTGAATAAAAGCTAACTTATTAAGTTAGTACTTAGAAAAAAATTGTAACGCTAACGCATACTTCGAGGGAATAAGGAGAGAACATGGAGACCGTCAGCTTAAAGATTGTCTAGTGAAATTCCTAGGATATCATAAGTTCATAACATAATATCAAGATAACTTAAGAGTCAACTTGAAGATATTATTTGGCCACGGTGAAACAACTTAAGAGGCAAGCCTCTCAAGGGAGCATCTCTTAAGTCGCCTTGAATCTCAAGACAGCACTGACTTTAAGTGCCCTATTTTGCTAACTAAAAGACCAAAAGACACAAGAGTATGTACGAGATACTATTTGATGAAATATCTATGTGAAAAGGATCAGAACTGGAATGTTGCAAATAAAAAGATAGTCAGACAAGGATCAAATAATCCAATCTATGAAATTATTCTAGAAGTAGAACCCATCACACATTGCAAATGCAATTTAAACAATGGACTAGAGATTCAGGTTCTTACACTAGATAGTTCACGGCCTTTAGCATGTTGCTCATTCGACTTTGATTCAGCCTCTCCCAGTAATACGACAGGCACAAATGCTCTGCCCAAAATAACATAATCCCATAAGAATGACAAAATACAGCAATAGAATCAAACAGATGTTGGCAATAGCATCAAATGTGAACCTGAGATCAGGTAAGGATTCGTAGAAAGATTTGGTATCTTCATCATCCCAAATAGGTTCCAATGCAGATGATTCTTTTCCAGAAGAAGGCGAGACCTCAGTTCCTGTAGTAACCCTTGTTGTATTCTCATCATTTGGCATCACTGGATGCTGCATGTCAAGCGATTCCGCCAGTCTGGAGACGGGAACATTAATGAGAGCCAAGAATCATAACAAAACGAATGGTAGAATGGTAATATTTGACATGTTAACAGAGAATTACGAACACTTGTTAAGTCCTGCTAAAACTAATGGGCAGTGATTAGGGATTCGGCAATGCGCCGTGACAGTTATAGAATTTTTAATATTTCTAATGACATTTTGATGTTATTGCTCCTGTGATGGTGGTGGTGGGGCTAGGTAACTAGGGTTTATGCTATCCCCAGAGCTTAAGAGAGAATTCAAAATTGTATCCGAAAACATATCTTGGGGACAGCCTAAAGCACTCATGGTATCATTATGAATGTACAAGCCAAAACTGTGAAAACCTGCCTTTATTGAGTTAGATACCACATTATCTATCTTTGAAACAGGTATTAAGGTGGTCGATCTTTTAGCTCCTTATCGGCGTGGAGGAAATTTTATTTATTTATTGCAATTTAAACTCTGTGCTTCGTTTAGTGTATAAACAAGCTATCCTTCCTCATAACATCTCCACAGAAGATGTTTTTCAACTGATATATGAAAGAGTAGGATGCAGTGACTCAATCATTGTCAGATATGAGTTAATCAGTAGTGCAAGAAGACCAGAAAAGAGTGATGTTTGGTCCACAGTCACTTTTGTCTAATTTTTGTTTCCCTCACAAGATAAGACCAAGAGTCACTGCATTCAATATAAAAAAGGCAAAACAAAATAATAACAATACTGAAATGATTCGGTAAGATAACAAATTAATGGTGGTGTGTCATTTGGTTATATCTTGCAAAGAAAATACTACAGGAAGCTTACTGCTGGTATCATCAAACCAACAAACACATTAAAATATAATTCATGGAAAATACTCACAAGGATACAGCCCGTAGTAACTGATCAAAAGACTTCCTGAGCTTTTCATATGAGGTTGTGCTCTCATCACTTAGTTCACCTTTGGCACTTAAAACTTTTGCATTCTCTGACTCCATCAGACGAAGAGACTGGGTATAACAGATAGTTTCGTTTAGGCATGGATAACAGTATCCATACAGAACTGGGTACACGAGACAATGACAAATAAGAGAATCAAAATCTAACAAAGAAAAGGAGTGAGTTACCGCATGTTCTGACTGCAGTAGTTCAGCTACAGCATCATAGTAAGAGTTCAAGGCTTTCTTAAAGAATTTCTTCTGATCAGCAGTAACATTTAGTTCCTTATAGAACTGCAGAAGTACAACATTTTTGGTAAATCGATCGATGCAGTGTAGAGTGTAGACTAGTAAACAGGGATAAATTGACAGTATAATATCTTTGTATACGCAAGTACACATGCTGCGTTCAGTAAATCCTACAATAGCACACAAAACAGTGAAGTTCACTGAACTAAGAACACCTAGATCTTCTAACGGAGTTGGACAATGAGATCAGTATATTTCTCCAAGACCTTAGATGACTTAACAAATGATGCTGGCACTTGGATTTTTCTTACCTCATCATAAGCTTCTTGACCTTGACACGGTAAGCCTGCAAAAAACCTCCCTTGGCGAGCAAAGGTAGAGAGAAGAGACAAATTTGTCTGAGTTGCTTCACGGTCCTTCAAATGTTCAGCTGATGTCAGATCTTTTATAATATTTACAAAGATACTAACATCTTCAACTATTCCAACAAAATAGAGTTCAATCAGAAGTTTCAACGTGCTTCTCTTCTTCATGGCTCTCGAGTTTTTGTCTGCATCTAAATCAGCTCCAGATTTTCCAGGAAAGAAGACCTTTAGTAAACCTTGTACAAGACAAGGAGAGAAATCTTTGTATCTTTGATGAAGCAATGAGCAAACCTACATAAATTGCTAGAAGGGTTAACTAATTGTTTAAATCCCCATGGACACCACAAAATCATAAAAAATAGCACCTTCATAACAAACTACAATCAATTTTTGAAGTAAATATGGTTAAACTGGAACAAGTTGCAGGCCTGGACCGCATAAATTGAGCTTTTCTATTGTTCCCATAAAAGCACTAAAGGGCAGCCCGTGCATGTAGCTCCCATTTGCGCAGGGTCTGGGGAAGGGTCCAACCCACTTTAGTCATTTTGTGCGCAGCATTTCTGCAAGAGGCTGTTTCCAAGACTTAAACCCATGACCTCATGGTCACAAGGAATAGCTTTACCGCTGCGCCAGGGCTCCCCTTCCATAAAGGGCAGCCCGGTCCGCGTAGCTCCAGCTTGCGCAGGGTCCAACCCACTTTGGATCTTTGTATGCAATCTTTCACTGCATTTCTGCAGGAGGTTTCTAGGACTCGAACCCGTGACCTCATGGTCACAAGGCAACAGATTTACCGCTATGCCAGGGCTCCCCTTCATTCCCATAAAAGCACATTGAGCTCAAAAAAATCTTGGCAGAACCAATAAGTTTTGAGCATATAATGTGAAATCTCAAACATATGATGTGAAGGTTATCTACATAATAAAAACCAGGTGTGTTGTGTAGAATATACTTTGGTCCAAGCTATTATAGGATAAATGTACTACAAAGATTCTACCATATGCTTGAAATACCAATCCAACCAAAGAACCAGCGGTGGAACCCCCATACCAGTAACCGAACACCTCAACAATCTATAATTATGCTCTGGCAGTCATCAGAATGGTTGGCATCCATCAAAGAAAAAAGTTCAAAAGCTGAGGACACAAACATGCATGACACAGAAAAAAGATCTGGCTCACATAAAATGGCCAACAGCAATAAAGCGGTAAGCATGTCTTTGAAAAACAGGATGTAAAGTGGAGGGATCAACAGCAATAGCATGGTTAGCATAATAGCATGCCAGTGAAAAAAAAGCTTTTTTCCAAAGTATAACAGAAATAGCATGCTACAATTGTAAATTACCTGAACAGCAGCCTGTATATCAGCTGAACGAAGTTTAGCCTCACAAATATAAGAAACTGCTTCACTGACAAACTTGCTTAAATTCACACTTTTCAACTCATCCATTAGCCCGTCCTTCTGATCATCATTTATTATTTTCAGCTTCTTTATAACTGCCGTATTTCGTTTAATACTGGAATCCAGAGTCCTCAGGTAATTTGCATCTGGAATCGGTGAATCAAACCATACAACCACAGATCACAATAATGAAGATTGTGCATTGTGATTAAGATCAGAAATTTTTTGAGTTAGACCACCCGCACCAGCATAATGTAAAACATACTCTATCCTCTAAATCATACTCTAAATACTCTATACTTCCAGTATGTGCACTCTGTAAAATTTTCCGGTACGGTTTCCAGTACGCTTTACAACATACCACTGCGGATGACCTTATGGAAACATGAATTATCTAGTTCGACACAAAAGAAATGAACAACAAAATAACAGTATAAGCAAAGTAGAAAAAGTAATTAAAGGAGATGAAACTCATCAGCCTCTATTGAACAATACTCATGAGCATATAAGCAACAGAATCTTGAAAGCCACGTGCAAGAATAGGAGCATCTATGGTATCTTTCATGGATGAACTCCTTGAACCTTTGTTCCGCATGGCTCCCTAGAGCTCCAAACAATCAGGAAATTCAAGGTACATCTTGATCACTTTATTTCTTATTTTGTTCCTGTACCCGCCAACAAACTTTATATGAATTGCAGTTCTACTGAGATACATTCTCTCCATCCTACAAACCGTGTCTTTATCACAGCATGAAAAATCATCTATCCCACTCTTTGTGTCAACTAAAACATTTAAAATCAGGGTTCCGGAAGGTGTAATAAGGCGCTCACCCAGGCGCGCTAAAGCACTGGGCGAGGCCTCGACGCAGCGCCTGAGAGGGTAGGCGGAGGCGAGGCGGATGCGGTGCCTAGGCGATGCGCGGAGCCCGCCTAGGTGGCGAGGCAGGCGGAGGCGCGGGGAAAAATTGGCGCCACATGTCGATTTCTTTTTGGCGGGACTGCTTCACGCGCGTCAATCTTCCGCGTCGGTCTCCAACATGGACATCGCCTGGTCTTCACTTGTGCACAACTCCGTCGCTCTCCCACGCCATCTCCATGAGTCCCCGACGCCTTCTCCTCCGACCGCCCCCTCCTCCCCGCCGCCCCTCTTTGCTCCCCTGATGCCTTGTCCTCCTCCGGCTGCCCTCTCTTACAGTGTTGCGCTGCTGCCACCATCGCCCACGGCAGGTACCGCCGCCCCCACCCCCCACCCCCACCCCCACCCCCTTGCCTCCCCTGCCACCTTCTCCTGCTGTGCTCGCCCACACCAGCCCCGCCCCCCTCTGTTCTCACTTCCTCTTGTTTCCTCAATCTAGTGTGATAATTCCTCCTTTGTTTTAGGTTGTGTATTACTCCTGAGTCCCTCTTTTAGGTCCGAACTCTGAATGCTTAATTGCTTATGTACTCCCTGTTATGCATATGTACTCTTGTTCATGACTATGTACTCTTGTCCGTGCTTGTTATGTCTGTTCATCATAATTTATTAATTTTGTTCATGACTGTTAGGCTATTATGTCTGTTCATCATAATATTTTCATGCCTGTTATCTTTCTGTTTCTTGTATTATTCATGTCTGTTATGCCTCTATTTTTCATGTACTGTACATGGAGAAGTGTGTTGTGCACGTGTGCATGTGTGTATGTTAAAAAATAGTAAAAACGCCTAGACAACACCTAGGAATGCTTAGGTGCACTTAAGCTCTAGGCAGTGGGTCACCGCATGCCTAGCGCCTTCCTAAACCCTGTTTAAAATATTCAATGAACTAAGCAAAAAGGGGGAAAGGCCCCATTTGTTTGCAGTTGCTGCATTGTGCTGTGGAATCTACTTAGTTACAGGAATATTTCTAAATCTATAAATAGCTGTGCTGTTGTGACTCAAAAAAAAATCTTTCTTTATCATATCCCAGGAAAAGAAAAGAAACTAGAACCACATCCATAAAGCCACCAAAATACCAAAACATGACTGGCATACTGAAGAAAAATCCTGAAAAGTAAATGCCTAATTTAAAATTGGTAGATCACTAAGAAGATAAGAGTAACAACTAACAAAATACAAATAAACTAAGATTCTAGCACATGAATTGCTAATTTACATGCAGTTCTATCATGAGTCAAATCTCTAGGTATGTTTCACTCCTTTAAGTCTCGTTTCACCGCCTCCTGCCATGTCAACCTTGGTCGACCTCTACCTCTCCTAAAATTTTCTCTACTCTTTACAATCCCATACTATATGAACTAATTTGATAAGCCATACTGTCTAGATGTGGTGTTCATTGATTTGGAGAAGGCATATGACAAGATACCGAGGTCGGTCATGTGGTAGGCCTAGAGAAACAAAAAGTTCCGACAAAGTACATTACTCTTATCATGAATATGTACGATAATGTGGTGACAAGTGGTGAGACTGATATTTTTTCCACCGTTCCAAAAGGCGCTCGCCTAGGCTCGCCTAGGCACGCATAGGCGCTCCGCGCGGGTGGACCGCCTCGCCTAGGGGGGTAGGCGGCCGCAAGGCGGCGGGGGGAGGGGGTGGATCGGTAGGTGAGCCACGGAGGAGGGGCGGCGGGGCTGCCAGATCCAGAGGTGAGCCGCGGAGGAGAAACAGGGTGTCGGATCAGGTGGATCTGCGAGGATGAAGGGGCAAAGAAAGCAGAAGTGTGTCTTGCGTGGAAGGAAATAGGCAGCAGTTGGGCTGAGTTGTTGCTTGAAACTGTGGATGAAAGCCCCAGGACTGAAGTGGGTTGCGAAAAATCAGCCCACATAGCAAAAATATGAATATTTAGTAGTATTTTAAAACAAATTAGAATTTATTACTGCTACAGTGCACACCGTCTTGAAACGCCTAGGCGGCGCCTAGTCACGCCTAGGCTCTAGGCGGACGGTCACCGCCCGCCTAGCGCCTAACGCCTTTTGGAACCTTGATTTTTTCTATTGCAATAGGACTACACCAAGGATCAGCCTTGAGTCCACACATCTTTTCCTTAGTGATGAATGAGGTGTCAACGGATATACAAGGGATATTTTTGGTGTATGCTCTTTGATGATGATGTAGTGTTGGTAGATGAAATTAGGGATGGCGTTGATAAAAAATTAGAGCTATGGAGGCATATCTTAGAGTCCAAGAGGTTTAGGCTTAGTAGGACTAAGACTGAGTATATGAGGTGTGATTTTAGTGGTATGGGTGCGAGGAGAGAAATGTTAGTCTACAAGAGAAAATAGTACCTAAGAGGAACTCATTTTGATATTTAGGATCAACGCTACAAAGCAATAGCGATATTGACGAGGGATGCTTGCCATAGGATCAAGGCAGTGTGGATGAAATGGCGGCAAACATATGGAATCATATGTGACAAGAAGGTCCCACAAAAAGTTGAAATGGAAGTTTTATAGGACGATGATCAGACCTGCGATGCTATATGGGGCGGAATGTTGGCTAACAAAAAAGCAACATGTCCAAGAAATGAGTGTGACAGAGATGTGCATGCTAAGATGGATGTGCGGTGCGGTCACACAAGAGATCGAATACGTGATAGGGTAAGGGTGGCACCGATTAAGAAGAAGCTAGTCCAACATCAACTAAGATGGTTTAGCAACATATAGGAATTCTAAAGGATAGGGAAAATATTAGGAGAGGCGGCGAGCTAGCTACCAAGGTTGACATGGCATGAGGCACTGAAACGAGACATGGCATGGCGGGAGTGTAATTTACCTAAAGAGTTGGCTCGTGATAGGACTGCTTGGAAATTAGCAATTCATGTGCCAGAATATTAGTTTACTCATATTTTGATAATCTTATCTTTTTTCTTATCATTTTTTCTTTATTATTATTAAAAAGAAATTGTTGGGTCTCATATCTAGCCGGCCCCAACATGCTTGGGACAAAGGTTTGGTTGTTGTTGTTGTATACTGCCTAGATGTAAAGAAATATTGACACTAGAAATTCATGCAACTTATAATTGTTGGTTGGAGAAACATTAGACCAAAAGTGCTTCCAGCACTTCGTTTGATCTTGTTGTCAGTGCAGCAAAGTGTCCAATGGAATAGTTGTCAGATAAAGAAATAACTACCTGGCCTTTCAGGGTTCAGGTTGCTCCAGCGTAGGGAAGCCTTTTGATCAATAAATTTTTTGTGTTCTTCAAGGCGGGCCTCCTGCATGGAGCCAAAAGTTAGGAGAAGGGTCCTGAAGTTTACAACACTATAGCACTCAGATAACAATGGAAATAAACATCAATGAGTTATAAATTTCAAACTAGATCTGCTTGGGACTAGAAGGCTTTGTTGTTGTTGTTGTTTTTGTTGTTGTTGTTGTATCTGCATGACTACCAAAGGAGCAGATTATGGACCCATTAAAGTCGCAGCCAAGGGTCAAGTTTCAACAAAGTGCCGTAAGCAAGTTTTTTGATGTGTCAACCCGTTCGACCATCAATTTGTAGTTACAGTGAAACTCCATCAATCTGATACTTTATTTATGGGTTAATAATATCTGACGAGTAGCATGTATGCTTACTTGAAAGTGTGTAGGTGAAAAAAAAAACTGTTATTGAAGTAATGACTGGCCATGTATGTGAATCTATGCAAGGATGTGTCTTAGTTAGGGAGAAATGATTGCTGCTGGTAATGGCCGGTTAGATCGAAGATCAGACACCACCACAGTAACACAATGGTGGCCCAGAATGCCCCACCGTGTCCTTCACGTATCCGGGGCAATCTAGTCACATATCTGTAGTAATGTTTTGACTTTTCTTGCTGGCACTTGTGGGTTTCATCTGGAATACCCCAACTTAATTGAAACTAAAAGGCTTTGCCGCTGCTGTGGCTGATTGGATTCAGTGGCCACGACATGGTGGGCAACATCGACGATCGGAAGAGCACAAACAGCGTGCTCTTTGGTCTTTGGCCACGGCCCCATCAGCTGGCAATCACGGAAGCAGAGAGTGGTGGCGCTCTCAACATGGGAGACGGAGTACATCGCCGCTGCCACTGCTTCCTGCCAGGGAGTGTGGCTCCATCGGCTGCTTTGCGAGCTCACCGGAGAAGAGCTCCAAGGCGCCGAATTTGATGGTGGACAGAAAAATCCACAATCGCTCTCTGCAAAAATTATGTCCCGTGACCGCAGCAAGCACATCGATTTGCGCTATCATTTCATCCGTGATTGCGTCGATGGAGTGCAGGTCATCCTCGAGTTTGTCGATACCAGCAAGCAGCTCCTGGACATCCTCACCAAGTCACTGCGACACATTCGATACAAAGAGCTCTTTTCTGAGATTGGCGTTATCAAGGTGAGGGAAGAGCAATGAATTTAGGGGAGGAGATTTTTTAGTAAAATGCATTGCTCATGTTGTCTTTTGCTTAACACTTTGCACCTTGGTGCCAAGAAGATGTTTTAGGCGCCAAACTTTCAGCTGCAAGTGGCACTGTGTCAGCATGGTGTAGTAAGTAGTAGCAATTGCAATTAAATTGCTAGTAGGAGTAGGGTAGTAGAGATATGGGTTCAACTGCTCAAGTATGGCCAGTACAGTCTGTAGAGGCTGAGGTGTGGCAAGAGTGCCGTGTACCTTCGTACTCTTTGTGTATATAATCATATGGAAGCTTTCCTCCTTCAGCAGCTCAGCTGATAAATCATCTAAGCTCTAGTGTGAGTGCTGTGTGTGTGCTGGTGCAGCAGGTCAGGCCAACAGTCATAATTTATAAATTACCAACTCATTTGCTGATATTTAAGGTCAGGATTTGGAGGGGGCAATCAATGTTTAGCATCACTTTAAATTGAACCACGTCTCAATTTTGAAGCAAGCCTAGCAAACACCCATCGATTCTGGATGTGCCAAAATCATAAATCATGTCCTCTCCCTAAACAAGTTTTAGACCTATCAATGTCAGCATTTGCCAGTTAAATAAGGTTCCTGGCTTGCCGCAGGTTCGAGGTCAGTATTTTCCAGTAGTGCAAAAGAATGAAGTGGAAGACGACAGAGATGATTATTGGTTAACAGAATTGCAATGTGCAATAACATTCAGTACATTACCATTCTGCATTGTCATTGAAGGTGGAGGATTACCTCATCATCCTGTTTGCTCAGTCCTGTCCCACCATCTAGCTTGATGTTTGTTTGGTTCTCATTCGGAGTGTCCTCCATTTTGTTATTCAAGGCAAGAATCGAGGTGTATCCAGCGTAAATCTGCATAACAAGAATAAAGTTAGCTCTCTCTGGCGCCAGCAGTCCACCTTGAACTATCAAATAGAGGTGAATAAAGTCAAAATAGTGCCCTTAACAAACAGGTATGCATAAGCAGCATAATATTGTGACCTCTCCCATCATGAACAAAGACCAGTAGGTTCATGTTGATCTCCGGACGCGCTTCGAGTACGGCAAAGGGGTTATACTGTTCCGGGAAGAAGTAATTCTTGCACGTACCGGATGCCCATCCCCATCCCCGTCCCCGTTCAGGGGCCAAAATTCTTCACATATCAGCCCCCGCGCAGGGATCAACGAGGTTCCCATCCCCGCTAGAACCAGTCTAAATATCAAGTACATGGAAGGTGGAGGATTAGAGGATTGGGGAGGAAAGCTGAGCTCTCACCTTCCGTTGTCACCGTCGAAGCTGGAAGAGGAGGACGGCCAGAAGTCCCGCCGGCTTCGAACTAGGCGGTGGCTGTGGCCTTGGGTCGCGGCAGATCCGGCCTGGGATCGGCGATCGGCGGGGTTGCGCCCTAGTGTACGCGAGAGGAGGCAGGAAGTGGCAGAGCGAGCGAGCGAAGGGGCTACGGGGGTCGGGCCGTCGGGGTGTGCGAGCGCGAGCACGCCGAGCAGTGGCAAAGGCGAGTAAATACCCCTCACCTCTATGGATAGTGACGAAAAAAGGTTTTCTGGAGCACGTACGCGGCCACGCCACGCCACCTCTCTTGCTGCCTTTCTGGGTCCACCGTAGACCGAATGAACCTGCTCAACCTAAAAAAAAAAGATGAGAAATGCACCAATGGCCACTGTATTTGAAGGGTTATTTCAATTTGGCTATTGTACTTACAAAATTGTAAATCACAATTAATATGGCCATTACTCTCACCACGTATTTTGAACATGTCATAAATATGTCTGTGTATAACCAACTCGCGCACTCAAAATTTACATCGCACTTAACATTGTATTTCTTCATACTTTTTGCTATTTTACATTCCCCCTATACCTGATTTATTTTCCTACAGGGAGCCAGGGAGAGGACTATGGTCTATGGCAACTCATTCATCTCAATCTCGTAGTGATGTTCGACCACCATTAGGTCGTTTTGATAAGTGAAGCAACGACAATTGAATTGCTTCAACGGGCAACAGCGAGGGCATGCAAGCAGATTTGTTGGCAAGTAGTAATGGCGGCAACGGCAAGTGATAACCATGGCGACGAGCTCAATCTGGAAGGTGTGTTGCAGCCTTCCGGCGAGCAGGTCACGCTGCTGCTCATCTCCGACGCGCTCGCCAGCTTTACAAGGACAGGCACGGGCGCGGAAGCGCGGTGGCGTGGGATATGCGCTTTGACTGCGTATTGTTTTGGTTTCTGCTTCACCTGCTCTGCTCTGCTACCCCCTCCGGAAGAACTGATGAAGCAGAAATCCAAAGTGAACGACCGATGCGTTTTTTTTACCAAATTTCATTCACTGGGAATAGATCAGAGAAAGAAAAACATCATCAGTTTGTTTGGGGAATCAATTAAGGGCAATGAACAATAATGCTCCAATCAAAATTCCTGCTCGAGCGCTCAAAGCCTTTGGGATCAACAAACGTTCAACTCTTCAGAGTTTGGACTGTACCGCGGAAGCCGTCAGTCATCATTTCACTGTTACCACTAAACAAACCAACTGTCTGATAACACATCAGCATGATACTCCTTCTTGTATCAAAATAATTATCGTTAACAGTCATAGTTAGATCATTTTTAATTCTTTTTGTTTGTCTAAAACGACAAATAATTTGATACAGAAGAGAGTAAATTACATTTGCAAGCATCACAGGATTGCATCTCGTATCGTCCCAGAAATCCATTCAGGTGTCGGCGCCCAGAGAATGCACTCTGCCAGTAAGTCTTAAATTTGATTCAGTAAAACACTACCATCTTCGACCAGAACCCCCCAAAAAATTAAAGAAGCCCCTGCAGGACTGAACATATGCTTGCTCTGGATTTCAAAACCAAGGATAACTGGATATGGAGAAAATAACAGGGGCCACAGTTGTTCGTACGCTACTTCTTAGCACCGAGTCACCGACACGACAAAACGAAACCGGATAACAAAAGAAAAACCGGATAGCAAATAGTAGCTACAGCGACTGGACTACACCAGTTCAACAGAACACCCTTCGCGGTTCTCCCGCCGTTCCGAGCCCCACGAAAAAAGAGCAGAAGCATGAAGCCGCATGCGCGCTGCGCGCAAGCCGCCACCCCCCGCACGGCGCCGTGATGTGATCAACAGAGCACGCGGCTGAAGACACGGTGCACGTCCGACGGGCGGACGGGCTTCACCAGGAAGTCCTCAGCCCCTTCCTCCAGGCACCTGATCATTCGTCGGGGGCTGCTGGTTAACTTTGTGCCATCTTAATGAAAAAATAATACTGTAATAATTACGGACGAACATATGGAAACTGGTGATGGCACCTTGGTTATTTACCTGCTGATTCTGGTGGGCACGTTCTCCGAGGACATGATCACCACGGGGATCTGCTTCAGCTCTGCCGACTCCTGCAATGCAACAGTTTATTGGTTTGATGAAGTTCCAAAACCGATTGTACACGACTGGGTTTGAGGTGCCAAATAACGGGATGCGTCGTCAGAGTGTTGTGTTACCTTGACCTTCTTGAGGAGTTCGTACCCCGTCATGTCAGGCATCCAGTAATCGGTAATTATCATGCTCACGTTCGGCTCCTACCAGATCAGGGAAAGGGAGAATATTGACACTTGAATTTTCACGCAAAAGAGCGGTAGGTTTATTTCACAGAAAAAGATGATAAATTAAAGACACAAACAAATGTATGGCATACCGAGCCTAACAGTTCCAGGGCCCTCTTCCCGCTGTCCACAGCCGTCACTGCATACACATGAGCAAATAAAAACGACCGGATTCGAGCAGGCAACTACGAAACTGAAACCACAAAAGCGCGCGCGACAAGCAACTTGGCTTGCAACCATGTCGGCAGCCAAGCCCACGCACCTCGAAACCGGGAGCTCCGAAGGATGGCGGCGATGACGGCGCGGTCGACCGAGCTGTCATCCACCGCAAGGACGTGCGGCGTGCCCGCGCCGCCGCCGGCCACGACCGCTCCTCCGGCGCTCGACATCTCGACCTCAGCAGCGAACACCGCGCAGAGAGACGAGACGATGCTCGCTGCGTGGGTATGATCGATCAACACAGACGACAGGCACAGTCCCCTCGTCGGCGGCGGCGGCGCTGCGGTTATATATATACGCGGGGGGAGCCTGCCGCTTAGGGAAGGAAATGGTGAGGCGATCGCCCCGGGGATCCCCACCAGTGCAGGCGCAGCTGTGCGGCGCGGAGTGAATCCGCGAGATATCGATACGGGCATACGGGGGACGCACACGTGCCTCGTGATCGTGCGCCTGAAATCTTTTCTTGCTGCAAACGGAGGAGACAGGAGCTCAAGAATTTACTCCTCCCCGCCTGTCGCAGCCAAGGACAGGCAGGATCTCTTCTCCTTTCCCGGATCAAAGGATCTGCTCTCTTAAATGAGCCTCCCTGCGGCGACGTGCTCGGTCATCCTGACCTGCTGCCTGCTGGTACTACTAGCAGTGGTTTCAAGTCTTATTAGTATCGAAGATTCATTTAGCTGGCCAGATATAACTGCAGCACCACAGCCCTGTAAAATCGAATCTGCACGCGTTATTTTGGTGGTAGTGTTTTGTACTCCGAGCTATAGTAGATGATGGCGTCGCCAGCCAGCTCCTCCTTTTGACAAAAAGAATGAGCGATCGCGGAACGCTAGCACTGCCGCTGAAATCGATCGCACGCACCAAATTTCTTAAGGCCATGATAATAGCGGCCGTGAGCCGCCAAGGACACCGCCGCATCACGCCAGACGCCGATTAGCAATGGTCCGTGCCGTGCAGCAGAACCAGCGAGCAAGTAAATGGAAAACTTTGGGGGTCGTCAATCAAGGAGTCAAAATCCCTGTACATGAATAAAAGCGACGCGTCCGCATTGACGCGAACGGAAGGTTTTAAAAACTCGATTGACGCAGCAACCAGTTGTCGAAGGCTGACTACTGTACCAGCAAGCCGTTGCGAATCTCTTCGTGACCACGGTCCCGTAGCTCGCGAGATCGACTGCGCGCGGTGGGGGTGAGGAGGGGGCAACGAATCCCTCGGATGCGTACGGACGGACGGCACCCTGCGGCAGACGGCAGAGCGTCGTCACTGTACATGAACGGAGGCGTCGCTGACGAGGATCTGCGGATCAGGCTCGAGCTGGACCGAGTGCATGCCTGACAGCACCGCGGCATCGTTAAGGTCGCCGCTTGTACGCCGCTGACGTTCCGTGCTCTGCCGCGCGCGCCGGCACGGCCCATCGGGTGGACGCGACGTAGGCAGCCAGTAGTAGGTTGTACGCGTGAATGCGCCAGCGTCCGGCTGTTTGAATCATCTCCTCGGCCAGGCGCAGGAGCGTCGTGGTTTGACGGCCGGGGACGTTTGTCCAGTACTCCAGTGGCACGGCGATTCGGCGGGGCCAACGGATCGATCTGCTCCCCGGCCGCGCGCGACCTTCGTGCTGCCGTGGTGGGCGGCATCTCCGCGGCGGCGTACGCGACCACGGATTCACGGGCCTGGGATCCGGCCCGGAAGAGTGATCCGGGTTTCCGTGCCTGCACGGCGACGGTTATGCGGTCCGTCTGCGCTCGAGCAAGCCTGCTTGGATGGATCGGTGTGCCCGCCGTGTGTGTGAAGCACTCCACACATTTTTTTTTTCTTTCTTCACTGAAGGGCTCTTTAAATATATTCCTTCCGTTTTCAAATATTTATCACTTGCTAATTTATTTTTAAACTAACAAATAACAACTATTTGGAAATGGAGGGATTATCATTTCTTTCGAAAAGAACCTACCATTTCCGTTTTAAATACCATTTTGCCGTTGATAATCGTATAAAAGGAAACATGATTATGTATTGTTCTACACAGGTACGGAGAGAGTATCAAACACCAATGCAAATTGATTAATTTTAAGTCATTTATCTTTTTTTTTTGAAATGGCAATTTTGGCCTCGGCTTGGACTGATGCTGCTTCTCTTCGGTTGTACTGCTCCCGCTCCCAGCCAAGCAAAGCCTCTCCCCGGCTCCACCGAGACCGTTGCGGTCATCTCCAACGAGGAGGAGGGAAGGCGAAGCCATGTTGGAGCTTTCAGGGAGAGAGAAGGGGGCCACCGCCGATGGAGGGGTATGGAGAAAGCCAATACGGGTGCAATTCAGAGCTGCCACCGGGTGTTGGCCCTCCTCTCCAACTCGCTCAGCACGTCTCCAACAAGGATATCGTGGCGGCTACAAGGGAGGTTGTCTTCAAGTTTGGATCTCTGACCTCCAAGCTCAACAATGGCAACGGCCTCTAGGGCCATGCCAGGGTCAGGAAGGTCAAGAAGTCCTTGCCTATCATTGACAGCAACATCTTCTTGGAGAGATCTGCAATGGATGATGCCACTGCAGCCAAGACACTGAAACCGAGCTCGAGTCGAACCACTAGCCTCCAGCTGGTTCCGAGGTACCAGCAGGTGGAGGGCTCGACATCGAAGGAACCTGTGAGGATCTCTACACAATTTTGAGTCAATTATCGATTGAAAGCAATAGTTCGATTAGTGCTTGTGTCTGAGACATTTTTGAGAGGAGTCTCTCCATCTTTTTTCTAATGTTGCAGTTTTCATTATCCATCGACACTTCTTGATATTTTCAAATGTGCAACCTCAAAACACAAAACCAAGAGCATGCTTGCCTATTTTAGGGAGATTATTTTAATTATGCATGTAAACGATCCATGTACTTCTTTGGAAATAAGAGGCCACAATCACTATATGCACAAAGAGAGATTTTAGATGGGAAAATCATGTATAATCATCTTGTACCAGAGTCAACTTCTCTTCACTTTAATCGTGTCTGAGGGTTTCAACCCCCACACAGGGGCTAGTGACAATGTCTTTATGACCTGCTCATC
The DNA here is from genome assembly GCA_036927565.1 of Tuctoria greenei. NCBI lineage: Eukaryota > Viridiplantae > Streptophyta > Magnoliopsida > Poales > Poaceae > Tuctoria > Tuctoria greenei. The sequence goes on from JAYESD010000012.1 coordinate 129,000,789, forward strand.
AGTGTAAGATGTCTTATATTTCACACGTTAAGTTTATGTATCAGAAGAATGTGTATTTGTGTTGCATTGATATGTGATTTGTCTATTGCTATGTATGTAAATATTTTGATATATTTATCCATTGAAACACATACATGTCTCAATGAACAAAAGAAGAAGATGGTAACTTTAACATATAATAGTAACTAATGTATACACATCTACTGCTCTACCTATTTACGGACTCTAAAAACAATAAATCTTTAGCCAATTATCGAGTTGAACACATACATGTGTCCCAACAATTTGTTTGCTTTGTGCAATCATACATAAATTTTGTCCAGATCTTTTACTCTTTCTCATCCGAACTGATTCCATATTGTGCAATACGCAATTAAAGGGCTAGAGCCATGAGCATAATACTTTATTCACACCCGTACGTATATATGTCACATATGTCATGATTGGATGTTGGCTACAAGGAGCATGGTGGCCTGGTGCAGGATTTAGAATTGGCAGTAGGGCAAGAGTTCCTACCACCGCCATCAAACATGAACTCATGCATGACTCAATTGGTCTTGGCACCTGTTGGAGCTCTTCCTTTGTAGAACACCAGCGTTTTCTTGATGACAACAAGCACTAAATGTGGATGTAGCTCGATAGATCTCCTTGTTTGTGCTTGTGTCCTTCCAATAGCCAACCTCCCATTGGAGGATAGCATATCCTTCATTTCCAATTCAAGAAAAAGGAACAATTGCCACTAAGAAAATATATATTCAATTTATAATTTATAGATAAGTCTAGTTGTAATAAAACTTTATCAAATAAATGTACCAGACACACAAATGTGTGAACCACAAAATATGTGAGCCAAAATGGTAGTTAGTAATTAATAGAATAATACCGATATGAAAACTTTTTATTGATTAAATAACATGTTTAATTATCATAAAACAGTTAAAAACATATCTTATCTATTACAATATTTCACATGATTGAAGATGGGCTACAAGAACCGTGTTGGTGGATGAGCTAAAATTGGATATAGAGCAAAGGTTCATGGTATTATCATAGTTTGATCTCATGCATAACTCAATTTGTCTCTTTTGCCCCTGGGAGCTCGTCCTTTGTAGAAGACCAGGATCTTCTTCACGCTAGCAATCCCTAGCCTCGTGAATGTAGTTTGATAGACCTCTTTATCCTTGTTTGTGGCCTTCAAATAGCCATCCTTCCAGTGGAAGAGGGGAGAGTAAGACCGTGGACCGCTACATTCACCACTTCAAGACGAGAATAATTGCACCAAGAAGAGATATATTCAATTTTACAAAAAAATAGTGCAAAGATAATAAAGTAGACACATTAAATAATCAAGAACATCAACAAGATACTAAAATAGACACATTAAGATATAACAAATTAACGACATAGGGGGTAAGATGACCATACAAATGGAAACATGATTATGTATTATGTTGCAGAAGTACAAGGGATTATAAAACACGAATTCAAATTGATTAATTTTGAGTTAGCTTTCAATCCTAAGCAAGAGTTCAATTAGCACTTATGTCTCAGACACTTCTGAGACAAACCTCTCCGTCTTTTTTTTTCTTGCGTTGTCCACACTTGATCTTTTCAATCGTGCCATCAGCACTTGATCTTTTTAACTGTGCAAACCTAGTGAAGACACTATGTTTTTGTGGTGTTGGGATGCCTCGTGCATTTATATCTCCACAACACACTTCATACAAAATTCTTAAGAAATCAAGGAGCATGTTGAGGACACATAAAGCTGCAAAAAGTCGCCAGCCAAACATTGATTGAAGCCCCCATAACTAGAAGTCTAGAACAAGAGCAAGACAACCTTCGCAAAAAAAAAAATGAAGCCCTACAACCGCATAACACGAAACGAAGAGCATGTTTACCTTTTTTAGGGAGGTTACTTTACTCATTTTGTTCCTAAACATAGGACGTTCTGACAATTTCATTTATCAAAATGTCATATATTTGAGGACGGTGGGAGTAATTATGCATGTAAATGATCTATGGATGTGAAAGAGGTCTTAACCTAGTTATTAAATACTTTGAGTAGGATTTCTCACGCCCTGAGTTTAATTCTCCGCATGAGCTAATTTCAGTCTGGATTTAATAATATTAAATATTGATACTCCGTAGAGGAATTCTTAGGTGCTGAGTCTAGGCGTACTCTACGGAGTAACTCATGATGTCAAAACTGGAGCGTAACTACCAAAATGTGAGAGGACGAACATATCAATGTCAGTTTATGAAGTCCAGTCCACAATCACGTGTGTATTAGTCATATAGTTGTCATTTTCTTTTTCTAGATACCACTGCATTTTGTATTGGGTTGTAATAAACTGGTCATAACCTACGTAGGGACCATATAAGAGTGATGTATGTAAACATCTACTACTCAAGCTGAACACAAGTAGATGTGCCAACAATTTACTTATTTTGTGCAAACATACAAATATTCTATCTACATATTTTTCACTTTCCCTACTGAACCAATTCCACATTGTGCAACATGCAAGCATGGTGCCAGGGCCATGAGCATGGAGTGTTATGCACACTCGTACGTATGGAACACATGTATGATTGGAGGTGGGCTACGAGAACTATAATGGTGGAGACAAGAGGAGATTTCAACACAGGGTCATGGGGCTCGAGCCCTCCACCACCCATGACGCTATGAAGCCCCTCCTAAAATTCGTCCAAGAGACAGAAGGGGGAGAAGGGAGGTAAAGTGGAGGAATAGAGAAAAAGAGGATCATCCTCCCCTGTACTTGTTGTTTGGATCCACCACTAGGTGTAGGAACTGGAATTGGCAGTAGAGCAAGAGTTTATACCACTACCATCAAGTTTGACTCGTGCATGACCTATTCGATCTCGTCACCTCCGAGAGCCCTCCCTTTTATAGAAGACTGGTGTCTTCTTAAGGCCAACAAACACTAGCCTTATGTATATAGCTTGTTAGATCTGCCGATCATTTTCGGCCGCCTTCCAATAGTCATCCTTCCAATGAAGGAGAGGGAGAGAGTATAGTAGTATTTCTTCATTCATCATTTCAAGACAAGAACATTTGTCAATAAGAAGAGATATATTCAATTTTATAAAAAATGCATAAAAAATAATTTATAGATAGGTTCAGTTGTAATAAAATTTTACCAAACAAATGTATCAGGCGCATGAATGTGTAAACCACAGAATGTGTGAGCAACGTTGCTAATTAGTAATTAATAAAATAACAATCATAGAATAAACTAATTTTCATAATTAAATTGCATACCTAATTATCATAATAAGTTACATATCACACCTTACTTATTATGATATTTTATACATGATAGGAGGCAAGCTATGAGAAGCATGATGGTGGAGGAACTAGTATTGGCATTAGAACAAGAGTTCTTACCATTATCATAGTCTAATCTCATGCATCACCCGTTTTAGTATTTTCACCTCTGAGAGCTCTTAGAATGCTAGTGTTTTCTTCATGCCAACAAACCCTAGCCTAATGTATGTTGCTTGTTAGATCTTCCGATCTTTTCCGGTCGCCTTCCAATAGCCAGCCTTCAAATGGAGGAGAGGGAGAGAGTAGAGTAGCATTTGTTCATTCATCACTTCAAGACAAGAACATTTGTCAATAAGAAGAGATATATTCAGTTTTATAAAAATAATGCATAATAATAATTTATAAATAGGTTCAGTTGTAATAAAGTTTTATCCAATAAATGTATCAGACACACGAATGTGTAAACCGCGGAATGTGTAAGCCACGTTTCCAGTTAGTAATTAATAGAATAACAATAATAGAAGAAACTAAGTTTTATAATTATATTACATACCTAATTATCATAATAAGTTACATATTACACCTTACTTATTATGATATTTTATACATGATAGGAGGCAAGCTATGATAAACATGATGGTGAAGGAACTAGTATTGGTACTAGAACAACAATTCTTACCGTTATCATAGTATGACCTCATGCATCACCCGTTTTAGTATTTTTCACCCCTGAGAGCTCTTAGAATACTTGTGTCTTCTTCACGCCAACAAACACTAGCCTCATATATGTAGCTTGTTAGATCTCCCTGTCCTTTCCGGTCGCCTTCCAATAGCCAGCCTTCCAATGGAGGAGAGAGAGAGAGAGAGAATGTAGAGTAGCATTTCTTCATTCACCACTTCAACGTAAGAACATTTGTCAATAAGAAGAGATATATTCAATTTTATAAAAATAATGCATAAATAATAATTTATAGATAGGCTCAGTTGTAAAAAAATTTAATCAAACAAATGTATCAGACACACGAATGTGTAAAACACAGAATGTATGAGCCACATTGCTAGTTAGTAATTAATAGAATAACAATGATAGAAGAAACTAATTTTCATAATTAAATTACATACCTAATTATCATAATAATTTATATATCACGACTTATTTTATACATATTTTATACATGATATGAGGCAAGCTATGATAAACATGATGGTGCAGGAACTAGTATTGGTATTAGAACAATAATTCTTACCATTATCATAGTATGACCTCATGCATCACCCGTTTTAGTATTTTTCACCTCTGAGAGCTCTTAGAATACGTGTGCCTTCTTCACGCCAACAAACACTAGCCTCATATATGTAGCTTGTTAGATCTCCCTGTCCTTTCCGGTCGCCTTCCAATAGCCAGCCTTCCAATGGAGGAGGGAGAGAGAGAGAGAATGTAGAGTAGCATTTCTTCATTCACCACTTCAACACAAGAACATTTGTCAATAAGAAGAGATATATTCAATTTTATAAAAATAATGCATAAATAATAATTTATAGATAGTCTCAGTTGTAAAAAAATTTAATCAAACAAATGTATCAGACACACGAATGTGTAAAACACAGAATGTATGAGCCACATTGCTAGTTAGTATTTAATAGAATAACAATGAAATTACATACCTATGTTACCATAATTTTCACAATTAAATTACATACCTAATTACCATAATAAGTTACATATCACGACTTACTTATTATGATATTTTGTACATGATAGGAGGCAATCTATGTTAAGCATGATGATGGAGGAACTAGTATTGGTATTAGAACAACAGTTCTTACCATTATTATAGTGTGACCTCATACATCACCCGTTTTAGTATTTTTCACCTTTGAGAGCTCTTAGAATACTAGTGTCTTCTTCACGCCAACAAAGACTAGCCTCATGTATGTAGCTTGTTAGATTTGTCGGTCTTTTCGGTCGCCTTCCAATAGCCAACCTTCCAATGGACGACGGGGAGAGAGTAGAGTAACATTTCTTCATTCACCACTTCAAGACAAGAACATTTGTCAATAAAAAGAGATATATTCAGTTTTATAAAATAATGCATAAATAATAACTTATAGATAGGTTCAGTTGTAATAAAATTTTATCAAACAAATGTATCAGACACAGTGTAAACTATCGAATGTGTGAGCCACGATGCCTGTTAGTAATTAATAGAATAACAATGATAGAAAAAACTAATTTTAATAATTAAATTACATATCTAATTATCATAATAAGTTACATAGCACACATTACTTAATATGATATTGTATACATGATAGGAGGCAAGCTATGAGAAGCATAAGAGTGGAAGAACAAGTATTGGTATTAGAACAATAGTTCTTACCATTATCATAGTTTGACTTCATGCATCACTCGTTTTAGTATTTTCGCCCTTGATAGCTCTTAGAATAATAGTGTATTCTTCACGTCAACAAACTCTAGCCTCATGGGTGCATTTTGATAGATCTCCTTGTCCTTGCTGGTGTCCTTCCAATAACCGGTCTTCCAATAGAAGAGATTAGTAGAATTCTTTTCACTACTTCAAGACAGGAATGACTGCCACTCTGAAGAGATATATTCAGTTTTACAAAATTAGTGAATAAACAATAATTTATAGATACATTTGTAATAAAATTTTATCAAAAAATGTATCAGACACACAAATGCATTATCACAAAATGTGTGAGCCACATTGCTAGTTAGTAATAAATAGGATAAAAATGATAGGATAAACTATTTTTGTTATTAAACAACATATTTATTATCATAATAAGTTAAAAAGCATCTTACTTATTACAATATTTTACATTATTGGAGGCAGGCTACGAGAACCATGGTGGTGGAAGAAATGGAATTGGCAGTAGAGCGAGAGTTCTTACCATTGTCATATTCTATCCAGTTAGTTTTTTCAGCTTTGAAAACCCTTTCCTTTGTAGAACACATGGGTCTTCTTCATTCCAACAAGCACTAGCCTCGTTGGTGTAGATTGATAGATCTCTTTGTCCTTGCCTGTGGCCTTCCAATAGCCAACCTTCCAATGGAAGAGAGAAGAGCATAATTACTCAATTCACCACTTCAAGACAAGCACACTTGTTGTTCAGTTTTACAAACATAATGCATAAATAATAACTTATAGCTAAGTCTTGCTCTAATAAAATATTATTAAAGAAATGTATGTAAACCACAAAATGTGTGAACCACATTGCTAGTAATTAATAGAGTAACAATTATATGATAAACTAATTTCTTAATTAAACAACATACTTAATTATCATAATAAGTTACAAAATATGTCTTACTTATTACAATATTTTACATGACTCGAGATAGGCTACGAGAACCATGATGGTGGAGAAATTGGAATTGGTAATAGGGCAAGAATTCTTACCATTATGATAATGTTTTCACTTATGAGAGCCCTTACTTTGTAGAAGACTAGTGTTTTCCTCATGTGAACAAGCACTAGCCTTTGTGGATGTAGTTTGATAGACCTCCCTATCCTTGCCGCCGAACTTCCCATATTCATCCTTCCATTGGAAGAGAGGATAGTAAGATTCCTTCATTCATCATTTTAAGTCAATAACAATTGTCATCAAGAAGAGAAATGCTCGCATTATACAAATAGTATAGAAATAATAATTTATAGATAAGTCTAGTTATAATAAAACTATATCAACAAAATGTATCACAAACAAGAATGCATCAACCACAAAATGTGTGAGTCGAAGTGCCAGTTAGTAAAGAGTAGAATAACAATGTTAGGAGAAATTATTTTTTAATTGAACAACATACCTAATTATCATAATAGGCAGACTACAAGAACCATGATGGTGGAGGAACTAGAGTTGATAGTAGAGCAAGAGTTCTTACCACTAGCTTAATATGAAGTCATGCATCACTCGATTAGTCTTTTCACCTGTAAGAGCCCTTACTTTGTAGAAGATCAATGTCTTCTTCACGCTAACAAGCACTAGCTCGTGGATGCAGCTTGATAGATCTCTCTATTTTTTTCCAGTGACCTTCCAATGGAAGTGAGGAGAGTAGGATTCCTTCATTCACAAATTCAAAGACGAGAACAATTACCAACAATAAAAGATATATTCAGTTTAAAAACCAATATAAAATAATAATTTTAGATAGGTCTAGCTGTAATAAAAATAGATAAAAAAATTTATCATTCACACAAATGTATGAATCACAAAATGTGTGAGACACATTGCTAGTTAATTAGTAGTTAACAGAATAACAATGTTAGATGAAGTAATTTTCTTAATTAAATAATATACTTATTTCTCACAAAAAGTTACAAAACACACCTTACTTATTATAATATTTTGCACGTCCACATGCATATATATAGTAATAAGGCCATCAAATTATTAAGGACAAATAAACATATACACATTGTCGGCGGTTGGAGCCGACAGATCTCCCTACACTACTAAAGTGATAGGGAAGTTTGATGTTTGGTGTGAGCGCGTGGAGATTCAAGAAGGTGAATTGGAGTTTGACATAGGAGACATAGGAATTTACGTGGTTCGGGCCGCCTGAGCGTAATACCCTACTCCACGGGTGTGTTGGTGTTGTATTAGCAGTAAGAGCTTGTCACGAGTGTATGGGGGTGCGTATGATCGCCCGTGAACCTCTCCGCGTGTATCGTCGGCCTGTCCTTTTATAGTACAAGGACAGACCGTTACAAGTTAGCCTGACCCGACATGTGGCCCCGACGATTACTAGTATTGACACACGCTTAATTGTTCTTAATGATCCTGTAACGGGCTCTGACAGCGCCGTTACTGGTGTTAAGATCGTCCAATTAAGCGTCATTAATATGGCATTAATGGCACTTAATCGGGTCGTGAAGTCCTTGGCTCTCCTTTGAAGATTCGGAGCCGTTACAAGGTCTTCCGGAGGTTAGAGGCTGAAAGGTCCGACAATTTGACACGTGGCAGCTCCGGAGCTTGCTCTGGGAAGCAGGTAGCTCCGGGGCTATCAGACACGTGTCAGGTCCGGAGCTTCTCTCGATCTGGGGTTAAATCCGGAGGTGCCGTTTCGGTACGTGGCCCGGGGCTTCCCCCTTGTGGGAGGTAGCTCCGGGTTAGTTGTACACGTGGCGACCCAGGGATTAACCATGTTGGAGAAGCGAGTCCGGTCATGTCTGACAAGTGGGCCTCCGAGGGTCTTCAAACCAAGTAGATGACTTTCCTTTAAGATCTTTGTAACCTCAAGGGGTGTACGGTTTCTAGGGTACCGACAGTGGCCCCCTGGACCTACCTCTGAGGAAGATCACTGGGGTGAAGTCATTCCGTCGGAGGTGGGTCCATCCTTGCGACTCTTGAACTAAGTCTTCAAGGGTCTTCGAAGGTGCCGTTGGCAGGGATTTACAGTTAGATCCCGCCGCGTGGTGCACCTCAGGCGGCAGATGAGATCTTTGACGTGCAGATCTCACGCAATTGAAGGTCGCCGGTTCCCGATACGAAAACCATATCGGTTCCGCGCGCCCTGTCAGGCCGCCGCCTTTGGGTTTCCCGCCGCGTGATGACAACCGTTCGCCTGGGTAAGAGCCTCGACTTGATCGTCGTGGTGGTCCCGAGCCCTCTTGTCATCGGCTGGGTTAAATTTTTGAGTGGTATCTTCGACTTCCCTGCGGTTTCCATCCAAGCGTTGTGAGGGCTTACTTAAGAAGGAAAGTGCGCACCGTCGGGAGTTCTTTACGCCTCTCATCTGATCTTGCGCTCAAACTCCCAACTCGTTATTCGCTCCTCTTCTCTTGCCTAGCTGTGCCGCGATGGAGTTGGGTCTGCGCGAGAGTCGCTTGAAGACCGATGGCGATTTGAAGAAGGTCCGGGCCCTCATGGGGTGGTCCTCGGACTTATTCAACCGTTTGGTCCGTGCCGGCGGAGAGCTCCCCTTCGAGAAGGAGCGCGCCGGTGAAATGGTGTACTTTTCTTCGTACGCCATGGTGGGGTTGATCCCACCTTTTTCTTCCTTCTTCTTGATGCTGCTAGACTTCTATGGTCTTCAGCTATACCACCTTGGCCCTCACTCCATTCTCCTCGTGTCTATCTTTGTCCACTTCTGTGAGATGTGGGTGGGCATCCCCCCCTGCATCGAACTCTTCCAGACCTTCTTCACCGTCCACACCACCGGCCGGAGCAATGAGTACCTTGGCTTCTACTACTTTGTGAAGCGCAAGAAGTGCCCATTCAAGTACCTCCGGTCGTTCCCTTCCGGGAAGTGGGATGACTGGAAGAAAGATTGGATAGTCGTCAGGGTGGAGGAGCACGAAAGGTTGGAGCTGCCTGACGGTCTGCCCGGCATCGACACGACGATCTGGAGTGAGGTTCCGGTGCTGGCGGAAGCTTTCAACCCCGCCTTGACCAGGATTCGCCAATGAGTGGAGGGAGGATTGACCCCTCAGACGGTATTTTGCAACTTCCTGGCCAACAGGTGGGCACCACTGAAGAGGAGGGAGAAGCTCGCTTGGGCCCTCAACAGCGTGATGGACGAGGACCGGGTTGAGACCGGGTTGAAGTCCAACATGGTGGGGAAAACCTTGGAGTTCCACCTCAAGAAATTCCAGCACGGCATCGACGTTGACAGTGATGACTTGACCCCGCCATCGGCCTTTCTCCCTCTGAACATGGAGGTGGAGTTCAGCAGGGAGCTCCGGCGGACGATGCCCGCACTTGACGACCTTAGTGTCGCCGAGAGAAGATCAACCACCCGGGTGGCGATCCCCGGAATGCCCGAAGATGGCTCCGTCCCTACCCCACATCCGAGGGTCAAGGTCGTCGACAAGGGCAAGGAGCTAGCGGATGAGCCGGAGAGCCAGAAGAGGAAGCTGCGACACGCCGACGGAAGGTCCGCCAGGCCCGCTACTTCCACCTCGGTTCCTTCTCCCCAGAGGGGAAGATCTTCTACCACCGTGGCGACTGTCCCCGTAGTGGGGTCCTTCCGGAATGATACCATTCCTGCTGTGGGATCCTCCCAGAGCGCGTCTGTCCCCGTGGTGGGATCCTCCTGGGGTGCTAGCTCTAGGTGCACGACTCCGGCACCTGGGACGGTGGGAGCCTCCAGGTCCAGGGGTTCCTCCCGATCGAGGAGAGCCTCGACCCGGGAAACGCCTGTGGCTGGGACAAGTTCCGGGGGGCCTTCTGGAGCTTCTACGCCGACCGTGGCCAGCCCGGAACGTCCAGGAAAAAGGTTCCGCGCAAGCTGGTGCGGAAGCCTCCCAAGGTAATTTTTAATCTCTACCTTGTATAATTATTTTAATTGTAGCAACTGTTTGTTAATTTTCTTCGTCCATCATCTGCAGCGTCCCCAAGAAGGGGAGTGAAGCTCCACCCTCAGCCACAGTGTCTGAGGCCGTGGGAGCTTCTGCTCCTGTCCCGGTGCCGCCCCAGGTGGTGGCTGAGGCTGCGACAGCTCCGGCGCTGGCTGTCGTGGTCATGGACCTCGACTCGTCCCCAGAAGTTCCCGTGGTAGTGCCGGACCACGGGAGTGAAGACACACCAACGACACCTGTCTCGGAGGTTGAAGCTCCGGGTCCTAGTGCTGCAGTGATGGAAGCTATGGCTGTTGAGCCGGAGGAAGTGGTAGTCCCGGCTTCAGAGCCGGAAATTGTTGAAGCCCCGACGGTTGAGCCGGAGGTGACTGAAGCCCCGGCTTGTGAGCCAGTAGTCGAGGTAGTTCCGGCAGTTGAGCCGGCTACCTCCGAAGCACCGGCCGCTGAGCCGGTTATTGTTGGAGCGCCGGTCATAGAGCCGGTGGTTGAAGAGGTGATGGAGCTCGAGCCTCCCTCGGAAGAGGTGCCCAGACCGGAGCCAGTAGCGGCTCCTGCTCCGGAAGCGACAACATCGGAGGTACCTACGGCCGAGCCAGAGTGCCCAAGTGAAGTCGCTGGCCCCCTGCCCGAGGAGGTGAACGAAGACTTGGCGGTGGGGCCTTCTTCTATGGCGACTGAGGCCATCCCGGAGGACGGCCCTAGTGCCTTGGAAGCTCAGGGGTCCACTCTCGTAGAGTGGGACCCAATTTTTATGTGTGAAGACCCGCTGGAACCAGCGGAGGAGACCCCAGCAGGTCCGGAGCCCATCCCGCTGTCGATGTCTATCGACAACGCCTGCTCCAGTCTGCGTCAAGTCCAACTGGCCTTCTTCCACGACAGCAAGACTCTTGAAGAGGAGCGCCAAACCCTTAGGCGGTGGCGTAACCGGCTCTACTTTGAGACCAAGCTGGCGCAGTCGAGGCTAGCGGATGACAAGGAGTGGATCAAGCGGGAGAAGATCCGCCTGGAGTACTGGGGCAAGCTGCTGGATGACAGGGAGAGCATGACTCATGCCCTCGACGCTCAATCCCGTGAGATCTACGATCAGGCCAAAGCTGCCAATAACGCGGCCGATGCTCGGCACGAACAGCTTGAGGCCATTAACACCGCACTCATCAAGCGCCGAGAGGCACTTGAAGAGAGGGAGAGACGGCTCGAGAATGAAGAGTAGAAACTCCTTGAGCTGCGGGATGATGTCCTGAGGAGGGAAGAGGAGCTTGTCAAGAAAGCAGCTCTGGCGGACAAGGGCCTCGAGGAGCGCGCCAAGAAATTGGAAGAGCGCTGCCAAGAGGAAGAGGAGAAGACCTGAGTACGAGGGCAGGAACTCTACGAACACGAGTGTGCCCTTGTTGCCCGGGAGAAAAAAGTGCAGGCTAGGGAGAAGGACCTGGTCGATCGCCGAAACAAGATCCACCTCTGGGAGGAGGAGCTCGGAAGACTCGAGAGGCGGGTTGCTGAAAAGATTCAGCAAAACGCCAAAGAAGTTGAGCGCCTCGCCCGTGAGAATTCCAAACTGACGACGGCTAGGAGATCCCTGGAAGAGATGAAGAGCTTAAGGACTGCGGACTCCCTACAAATTTGGGAGTTCCTGGGCAAGGCCAACGACGCGCTGACGCCGATGGGTTTCAGCCCCGTGCGCCCGGATGATCCGGAGCCGGAGCCGGACCTTGCGCTGCAGGCGTTGAGCGCAGCAGGTAGCAAGCTCTCCAAGGTGGGCGATGTCATCGCGGACCAACTGGAGGTTGAGGGGCAATCCCTAGTGAAGAACGTCGCAGAGTATGTGCTGACGTGCTACACCAGCCGGAACTCCAAATTTCCTCTGGACCCGGTGCTTGAAGGCCCCGTCGAAGGAGAAGGCGAAGCTACCCGAGCCAGCGTATCGGAGGTCGCCCAGAAGGTCGCCGAGTTCTTCCATAGGGTTTAGGACCATCTCTGTATTTCTCACTTGTATTTTCTCTTCTTCTTCCTCAATTTTGTAATCCCTTGTCTCCAGTTGTAATCTCCTGTCTCCAGATGAATGAAATCCCCAAAATTTTTGCGAATTTCACTTTTTGTCTTCAACACCTTTATCTTCACTTGGCCCCCTGGTAGATGTACACAATTTGATTGTGAACATGTACCAAAAGGATATTGTGTTTTATTGAAGACTCATTTGCTCCAAACTTGTAGCATTTAGGTCTGAAGTCTTCAATAGTGAAGGTCCCCTGAGGTTGTCGAAGCTTAGAAGCTCCGGCATTGTCCATCGCTGGAGCTTGGTAGCTCCAACAATAGCCTCTATCAACACGTAGAGCGTCGATAGTTAGTCCTCCGGGGTGTCGGAACTAAGTAGCTCCGGCAGTGACCTTTGCCAACACTTGGCTTGTTGGCAGCAGACTCCATTTACGGGGTCTTCTCACCATCTGTTATTCAGCGTCGACGGTTGGCCCCCTTAGGGGAGTCGGAGCTTAGTTAGCTCCGGCTTTTCTCCATCAACGTAGACTTTATTTTTCCTGCACACTTAAGTCAAGAAAAATAGTAAAATTCGTTCCTTGTCTATAATTTCGTCGCGGCTTACGATTCTCAAGAAAACTTTAAGTTGAACGCAATTTTAAATACAACCGGATGCGTTGCCTTTTCTCTTAGATTCAACTGTTCATGGACCCGCCTTACTTTGGCCTGCGGGGGTGTAGGTAGAGTGGCATACTTAGGGTGCTTGACCAGGCTAAGTCGATAGCACACTCCAGCCCTAGATTGGCTTGGCGACTTTCAGGCGAGTTGGCCATGAACGATATTTGAATCCAAAAGAACTGACAATACAACTCGAATCGTATATAAACCGGTCGAACTAAAATTTCTTAAGAATTGCACGTCTTTGTTATAGACAAGAAAGAGAAAAATAAAAATGTTGAGCCTGTACAAAATAAATGCACGTGGAGTCTATTTCACATGAAGATGTCTTTCATTATAGGTCCGGGGTATAGGGGAAACAAGTACACTCTTAGGATACGGAACCGTGTTTGGTTTCTAGTTTGACCCAGGGTAGTTAGCCGCACTTTTAGTCCTCAGACTTTGACAAGTGCTGCATGAGCTTTGCGGACCTTTCGGGAAAGGTCCGGCTGCTCTCCCGGAGGAACTACCCGACTCTGTACAATGACTCTATAACATACATCTCAAGTTACTCAAGACTCACCTCCGTGGTATTAAGTGTAGAACTTACGGAGGTGCTCGATGTTCCAAGGATTTGGGAGAGGTGTCCCATCCTCGGTAGCCAAGCGAACGCTTCCGGGACGGGATACTTTGATCACTCGGAAGGGCCCCTCCCAGCCTGGGGAGAGTTTGTTTAACCCTTCTCTGGATAGTATTCTCCGTAGCACCAGATCGCCTTCCTCGAGCTGTCGGTTGTGTACATGTCGCTGGTGATAACGCCGTAGAGCTTGGCGATATCGGGCATTCCGAACAGCTGCTTGGCACCTTCCCTCCTCGAGGAGGTCTAGGTCTTCACGCCGGAGCTGGTCCTGCGCGGCTTCGTCGAAGGTCCGGACCTGGAGTGAACCCAAGGTGATTTCTGGAGGAAGTATTGCTTCGGCTCCGTACACCAGGAAGAAGGGTGTCTCTTCAGTTGACCGGTTTTGAGATGTCCTGTTAGCCCATAAAGTGGGCGGAAGCTCTTCGATCCAGTTGGCTCCATGTTTTTTCAAACGCTCATAGGTGCGCGTTTTGAGTCCTTTAAGGATTTTAGCATTTGCTCTCTCGGCTTGGCCATTGCTGGCTGGGTGAGCTACGGAGGCGTAGCAAACTTGTATGCCGAGGTCTTCGCAATATCCTTGGAATGCGGAGCTTGTGAATTGAGTCCCGTTATCAGTGATGATTTTGTTTGGGACTCCAAATCTGCTTACAATGGATTGTAGAAAGTTGATAGCAGATTGCTTGTTGATCGTCACAACTGGAGTCGCTTCCGGCCACTTGGTGAACTTGTCGATGGCGACATAGAGGAACTTGTAACCTCCGACGGCTCTTGGGAAGGGTCCCAAGATGTCCATCCCCCACACAGCGAAGGGCCATGTAGGAGGTATCATTTGTAAGGGATGAGTTGGTGTATGAATTTGCTTTGCATGAAATTGGCATGTTTCACATTTCTTCACCAGCTCAGTGGCATCATGGAGCGCTGTAGGCCAGTAGAAGCCATGCCGAAAGGCTTTACCAACCAACGTGCGGGAAGACGCGTGGTTCCCACACTCGCCTCCATGGATTTCTGCGAGAAGTTCGAAGCCTTCTTCCTGCACCGTATTAGGATGCCGTTGGCACCGCGTCGGTAGAGATCCCCTTCTACCAACGTGTATCTTTTAGCTAATCTGACTACCCGGTCAGCGGATACATCGTCGTCAGGAAGGATGTTGTCTTTCAAGTAGTTCCGGATCTCCGAGATCCATGCATCGGAACTAACTTGAGCATTTGAGTCTTGCGTGCTGGGTTGCTCGGGGCTTCCGGCAGCACCTACGACCCTTGATGGCTGCCATGGTAACAGGGCCATCGGGACCGTCAGCTTCGGGATGCTGATCTCGCCCCCTTCGCTCGATTCGGCAGGCTGAGCTGTGGGTTTCGACAATCTCCGAACAAAAGTTCCGTCAGGAGCTGGAGCTCTGGTTGACGCTTTCGTCGAGAGTTCGTCGGCTTCAGCGTTGTGGGCACGCTGAACATGGTGGAGGTCTAGGACTTCAAAGTCCTTCTGAAGCCTCTGGACTTCAAGGAGGTAAGCAGCTAGCTGGAGATTATTGCGGGAGCATTCACCCTTCACCTGCTTGATGATGAGCTGTGAATCTCCTTTGACCAACAGTTGCTTGACACCATATGACAGTGCCACCTTTAGTCCGTAGATGAGTGCTTCATACTCCGCCATGTTGTTGGTTGCCTTGAAGTCAAGATGTACCATGTATTTTACTTTCTCCCCAGTCGGTGCAAGGAGAAGGATTCCAGCTCCGGCCCCCTGCTTCTGCATGGAGCCGTCGAAGTAGAGGGTCCAGTGAGGCTCGGTGAAGGTTGGATCTTGATGCTCCGTCTTCTGCTCACTAGGCCCCCCAGGATTTGATGGAGAGGGAGTCCATTTTGCCACGAAATCTGCCAACGCTTGACTTTTGAATGCTTGTCTTGAAATAAATTCAAGATCAAATTCAGCCAATTCCGCTGCCAACTTTGCAATATTCCCAGTTGAATTGGGATTATGCAAGATTGCTCGAAGTGGATAGGAGGTCACCACCGAGACTTTGTGAGCTTGGAAGTAATGTTGAAGCTTCCTGGAGGCAATAATAACTGCATAGAGCAGCTTATGCACCTCTAGGTATCGAGTCTTGGCATCATGTAATACTTCACTGATGAAGTATATCGGGCGTTGAATGGTCCGGACCCCCCCCCCCCCCGGAGGGGTCCGGAGCTTCCTCTTCACTGATCTGGACCCTCTCGGAGGGGTCCAGATTCTCTTCAAGGACCTCCGGGTTCTGGCTGAAGGAACCCGGAACTTCTTCAGAAATGACCTGGACCCTCCCGGAGGGGTCTAGGTCTCCTGAAGTGACTTCTTGTGGGTTCGAATCTGGGAGCTGGGACCCAGACTCGCTTTCAGGAACTTCCGGACCTTCCCGAAGGGGTCTGGATTCCTGAGTGTGGAGTAGTTCCGGTCTCTTCGCAACGAGAACCATACTGATGACTTCGTCAGTAGCTGAAATGTAAAGCAATAAAGGCTCACCAGAGGTCGGAGCTACCAGAATTGGTAGGGTGGTGAGGAACTATTTCAACTCCTGGAATGCCTTCTCTGCTTCATCGGACCATTGGAATGGTCCGGACTTCCTCAATAACTTGAAGAAGGGGAGTGCCCGTTCCGCCAGTCTTGATATGAACCAGCTGAGGGCTGCTAGACATCCAGTTAACTTTTGGACGTCTTTGATGCGAGTTGGTGGCCGTATGTCTTCAATGGCTTTTATCTTCGCCGGATTAGCTTCTATGCCCCTTACCAGGAAACCATGAAGTTTTCCGGAGCTAACCCCAAACACGCACTTGTCCGGGTTTAGCTTTGTGCGGGTGGCCCGCAACTTGTCGAAGACAGCCTTCAAGGTGTCGAGGAGTGACTCCTTGTTTCTGACCTTGACCACGATGTCATCGACGTACACTTCCACTACGTCTCTAATGAGTTCTTCAAAAGTTTTGTACATAGCTCGTACAAAAGTTGAAGCTGCATTCTTGAGACCAAAGGGCATGGCTGTGTAGCAGTACAATCCATCTACTGTGATGAATGAAGTATGCTCTTCATCCTCCCTAGACATCCTGATTTGATGATACATAGAATATGCGTCTAGGAAACACAGTAATTCACACCCGGAGGTGGAATCCACTATCTGATCTATTCTAGGTAGTGGGAATGGATCTTTTGGACATGCCTTATTCAGTGTGGTGTAGTCGATGCACATCCGAAGCTTCCCGCCGGCCTTGGGCACAACGACTGGGTTCGCCAGCCATTTTGGATGGAAGACTTCTCGGATGAATCCGGCTTCGAGTAGCTTCTTCACTTCTTGTCGGATAAAGTTCTGCCGCTCTATGGATTGCTTCTGAGGCTTCTGATGCACAAGCCGAGCATCGGGGTAGATCTTCAGATTGTGCTCAATCACTTCCCTAGGGATCCCAGGCACTTGTGATGGTTGCCAAGCAAACACGTCAACGTTAGCCCGGAGGAAAGTGATGAGCGAGAGTTCCTATTTGTCGTTCAATCCTCCCGATATTCGGGTGGTCTGAGCGGCATCGAAACCAATTTGGACGACTTTGACCGGAATGTCGGTGTCGCCGCTTGGCTGCACACGGGGTGCAGAGGTTGAGCCTCGTTGACGAATGCTCGGGGGTTTTGGAGCTTGCTCCTGCCTGGAGTCCTCCTCTTGCGCTGTGGTGAGTGCGTGGAGTTCCTCCAGAGCAGTTACTCCAGCGGTACGATCTCCGCGGATCTGGAGAACGCCTACTGGTGTTTGCATCTTCAACACCAGGTATCCATAATGAGCAGCTGCCATGAATTTGTACAGGGCAGGTCTACCTAAGATGGCGTTGAATGGTAAGTTGATCTGAGCGATGTCGAAGACCAACTTCTCGGTGCGATACTTCTCCCGGGTCCCGAAGGTAACGGGGAGAGTAATAGCTCCGAGTGGGGTAATGGCCCCCGGACCTACTCCAGAGAAAGTTCGAGAGGGCTGGAGATCCGAAGGTCGGAGCTGAAGCTTAGTGAAAGCTTCGAAGCTGATGAGGTTAAGCCCCGAACCTCCGTCTACCATGACATGGTGGAGTTGGATGTTATTGATGGTAGGAGATACCATCAAAGGTAGCTGACCTGCTCCAACCATGCTCCGCGGGCAATTAGAAGCATCAAAAGTGATGGAGGTGTCCATCCACTTTCGATGAGGTTCCGGCCTGACTGTAGGGGCTACAACGACCATATCTCGCCGCATAGTCTTGATGACGCGACGAGAGGTGATATCCCATGACCCACCGAAAATGGTGTTCATGGTCTTCCGACGCTCGTTGTCAGAGACGTCAGAGTCATCATCGACGGAGGTGTAAACGGCCTTCAGGACCTTTTTGGGATCATGAAACCCTAACTCCTCTTCAGCCGGAGCTTCATCGACTTTTTGTTTTCCTTCCCTCTGTCGGAAAGGAGATCCTTCCTGGCGCTTGTTGTAGCGCTCGGCAAGGTTTTGGACCTCCCGGCAGTCTTCCAAATTGTGGCTGTCCGTTTTGTGAATGGGACACCACACTTTGGGTTTGCCACCGTCTTCAGAAGACAGTCGAGGTCGCTTCTCGGGGCGTGGCCCCCGGCCACCCGGAGCTGCAGCAGCTGCAACGTTGGATGTGCCGGCCGACGGCTTCTTCGTGCCGTTGGTCTTCTTTTTCTTCTTGCCACCCCCGGAGGTAGCAGCTTCTTCTTTTGAGGATTTCTTGTGATCCTCCAAGGCTGGTTTGGAGTGCATCTCACGGCCCTCCGCAGCTCTGGCACATTTATCTGCCAGGCTGAAGAGTTCCGTGACGCTGGTGATCTCCTTGATCGCCAGCTTCTCCAACATCTTCTTGTCCCGTACGCCCTGTCTGAATGCCACAATGACAGAAGCGCTAGAGATAGAAGGGATAGTGTTTCGTACCTGGGAGAACCTCTGGATGAAGGACCGCAAAGATTCTCCCCCTTTTTGCACAACCGCAAAAATGTCCAGTTCAGTGCCTGGTCGGGTGTATGAACTCCCGAAGGTGGCAGTGAACTGATGGCACAGCTCCTCCCAACTGTTGATAGAGTTAGGTGGAAGGCTCATAAACCAGGACCTGGCAGTCCCAGTTAAGGCCACTGGAAAGTAATTGGCCATCACGGCCTCGTTTCCTCCAGCTGCCAAGATTGCAGTGGAGTATATCTGAAGAAATTCGGCGGGATTGACAGTCCCGTCGAATTTTTCTGGCAGGTGAGGCCGGAACTTCTGTGGCCATCTAACCATGCGCAGGTGCATGGCTAGGGCTGAACAGCCTCCTCCTACTCCTTCAAGAGTAGAAAGGTCCTGAGCTTCCCGTCTTTCACGGGCACGCTCAATATGGACACGGCCATCTTGCTGGCGGTATCGGCGATCAAACTCCGCCCGGAGGTCATGAGTCGAAAGCCTGGATACCGTGTGAGTGCGTCGAGCCCCGGAGGGTAACGACGTCACTTGTTGTGACGCAGCACGTCTCCTGCTATTGGAGACATGCGGACCAAGTCTTCCAGACAAAGTCCGCTGCTGCGACGGGGCTCTTCCTGAAGGAGGAGGACCCTGGTTGCTGAGGCGTTCGGCTGCTGCTGCAACCAAATGCTCCACATCGGTCCTCCACTGCTCCAGTGCATCCCGAG
This sequence comes from Tuctoria greenei, assembly GCA_036927565.1. Lineage (NCBI taxonomy): Eukaryota > Viridiplantae > Streptophyta > Magnoliopsida > Poales > Poaceae > Tuctoria > Tuctoria greenei. Next base: position 129,020,314 of record JAYESD010000012.1, read on the forward strand.
ATGCATCCGGAGGTGGTGGACATTGAAGAAGAGCACGCGCTGCATGGAGCGCGTGTTCCGGGTTGTCATGATTTGCCAACGCAGTAAGCGACGCCGGTGCACCATCACGTTGCCCAGCACGATTTGCTGGAGAAGATGGTGGTGGTGGGAGTGTGGCTCCTGCTGGTGCTGAGGCTCCTGCTGGTGGCTGTCTGTTGGAGGGATTGCCCCCAACAGCCTGAGAAGCAGGTTGGACATTGGATGATCCAGCAGCGGAGTTCACCATTCTCGAAAATCTCAGGCGCCCCTTCCTAGCGCGCCAACTGTTGGCGGTTGGAGCCGGCAGATCTCCCTACACTACTAAAGTGATAGGGGGGTTTGATGTTCGGTGTGGGCGCGCTGAGATTCAAGAAGGTGAATTGGAGTTTGACACAGGAGACACAGGAATTTACGTGGTTCGGGCCGCCTGAGCGTAATACCCTACTCCACGGGTGTGTTGGTGTTGTATTAGCAGTAAGAGCTTGTCACGAGTGTATGGGGGTGCGTATGATCTCCCGTGAACCTCTCCGCGTGTATCGTCGACCTGTCCTTTTATAGTACAAGGACATACCGTTACAAGTTAGCCTGGCCCGACATGTGGCCCCGGCGGTTACTAGTATTGACACACGCTTAATTGCTCTTAATGATCCTGTAACGGGCTCCGACAGCGTCGTTACTGGTGTTAAGATCGTCCGATTAAGCGTCATTAATATGACATTAATGGCACTTAATCGGGTCTTGAAGTCCTTGGCTCTCCTTTAAAGATCCGGAGCCGTTATAAGGTCTTCCGGAGGTTAGAGACTGAAAGGTTCGACGATTTGACACGTGGCAGCTCTGGAGCTTGCTGTGGGAAGCAGGTAGCTCCCGGGCTATCAGACACGTGTCAGGTCCGGAGCTTCTCTCGGTCTGGGGTTAAATCCGGAGGTGCCATTTCGGTATGTGGCCCGGAGCTTCCCCCTTGTGGAAGGTAGCTCCGGGTTAGTTGTACACGTGGCGACCCAGGGATTAACCATGTTGGAGAAGCGGGTCCGGTCATGTCTAACAAGTGAGCCTCCGAGGGTCTTCAAACCAAGTAGATAGCTTTCCTTTGAGATCTTTGTAACCTCAAGGGGTGTACGGTTTCTAGGGTACCGACACACATGATGCACTATACATACATACATACACACAACATAGCAAGTTATCAAACTATACAAACCATACAAATATATCTCATTCTTACGTGCGAAATGCAATGCAACTATATAAATATGCTTACGCAATTCCCAATATCCCAGTTTCTCTCTTTGGCTTAGAATTTTCGCATTTCATCACAAAATGTCAATGGTGGCAACTCGTGGTAGGCCCGCAAACACCATCAACAAGATACCAATGGTGTTGGTCTCGTGAGAGCTTATCCGTACACGACGATTGTTGTTGGCTCGCCATTCAATCTGACCATTACCCCCCCCCCCCCCCCCATCATATACTGACCGCATAACTATTTATTGGTATAATAAAATGATTGTGTTGTGACTATCAAGTTTCTAAAATGGTAGTGTCCATTTGAAATGAAGAGTCGTCCATGCATGGAATCAATTTGGGCAATCGATTAATCAAAACTGATCAGTTCAATTTTTTAAGTTTGGTTATTAGAAATTGAAATCCAATGTAGTTCATGGGAAAGAAAAGTTAGGCCCACGATTAACCAAAAACTTCAGTTCTATTTCTAATTAACTGGAAAAAACTGAAAAATAACATATAACAACCATTTAATATAGACCAGTTTGGCTGGAACAAACTTTAACGAGCTGCTCAAGTGTATAGCATTTGGTAGCAATTCGAAGATCATTTAGAAACTTCAACAAAGAATTGCTCAAGTGTTTAGCATTTGGTAGCAAAATTAGGACAACTAAGGCTAGAGTGAGTCAAATACTAAAATAGATACCAAGTAAACAAACACCACAAAGATAATGCATAGTAGGAAACAAGCTAGGCAATATCATAATATATAGACAATGATGCAATGTATACCTCTACCATGGGATATGATGATGGCCCATTTGTTCCTGTCCTGTCTCCTTTATTTTCTTCCTGATAGCCAGCTTCAAATTATTGATCACAGCAGAGTTCAACACTATAACATCTTCCATATTGAGAAAAAAATAGATAAAAAATAAGAGCTAATTTAGGAAAAATATAAAGATTATCATAGCTACTAAATAAAAATTTGATGAAACAAAATGTATACCAAATCATGTGTTGTCCAACTTGACGACGCCCAAGGTTTATTAGTGGGGCAACATCAGCAAGGGAGGGCATCAACCTGAAGGGGCCGCTAAGGATGTGGCGACAAGTTGAAGGGGCGTGGGGTCAGCGATGTCGCGATGGTCGGGCATCGGGGTCATCGGATCGGGGATGACAATCCAGAGGAGCACCGACCAGGAGCGTTGGGTGATGGGGTGTGGCGGCCTCGGTGTCAGCATCGCTCATCGCGACTTGGGGGCTCGGGGCGGCGGCTAGCATGTTGAGGGACAATGGATGAGAAGCTAAGAGGTTGTGGCTGATGAGGTTAGGGTTGGTTATTGGGTTGGGCCGCTGCTGCCGCTGAGTTCTGTTGAATATTATTGGGTCGTGTTGAATATTATTGAGTCAAATTTTGGTTCACTCTGATAAATGAGAATAAAAATCTTGAATCGAAAAATAATTTTTTTTACATATTGTTGACAAAATATGTTCCGATTTGGTTGATTTTGATTCAGATTAGTTCGATTATTTTTTGCCCACACAGAGCCTACCATAGGAAATGAAACTTGAAATAAGGTTAGACTAATGCTAGTGGTGGATTAGAATGACACAAATGGGTCCATAATAGAAAGCAGTGTGTTGGGATCAGTGTTGTTAATCCACGCCCGGACGCCCACCGCCGCCGGGATGCCTAGGCGCCTAGGCGATGGCGCGAGGAGGAGATTGGGAGTCTAGAGAGGCGCAGGGCGGAGAAGAACGGCGACAGCGACCGTGAGGCAGGGCAGAGAAGAATTCGGTGGCAGCGGTCGGAGGAGAACTCAGCGGCGGCGGGCGGAGAAGAACGGGGACGACGACAACCAGAGAAGAACGACGGCTAGTTGAGGAAGACTAGGCGCATTACTGAGCCATGATAGACTTGGCCCGTTTATACCAGATTAATGTGAATCGTTGGATCGCATCCAACGACGTAGTTTTCAGATCAAAAATATATATGAAAGACTCACATGACCCACCCTAACCCTAATTCTTATCTCACCCTCTCCTCTCACAAGAAACATGCGGTTGCAACGGTTGCAGCCCCAGCCTAGGCGAGTGGTAGCGGCTGCGGCCCCAGCTCTGGCGAGCCGCGGCGGCCTCGACCACGGCTTCAGTGAGCATCGATGGCAGCACTGCTTCATCCTTCTTCTTCGGTCGCCATCTTCTCGACCATCCTCTGCTCCTTGCAAGAATTTCTCGCACCTTCTTCTTTGCCTCTGTCCCATTCTTGTCCTTCCACTGGCGCGTAGTCGGGCGCCTAAACTGGACGCACAGACGCCAAGTCGTCGAAGTCGAGCGACTGGACTATTCCAGGCGAGGTGAAGAGGCATGGTGTCTGTCCTGGAGCAATTGGACGCCTAGTCGGTGCCTAGGCGACGCCTGAACAATACTGGTTGGAATCAATGTCCAAATCTTTCGAACCTGTCGGTACCCTAGCAACCGTACACCCCTTGAGGTTACAAAGATCTCAAAGGAAATTTATCTACTTGGTTTGAAGACCTTTGGAGGCCCACATGTCAGACATAACCGGACCCGCTTCTCCAACATGGTAAATCCCTAGGTCGCCACGTGTACTACCAAACCGGAGCTACCGCCCACAAGGGGGAAGCTCCGGGCCATGTACCGAAATGGCACCTCCGGACTTAACCCTAGACCGAGAGAAGCTCCGGACCTGACACGTGTCGGGTAGCCCCGGAGCTACCTATTTCCCACAGTATGCTCCAGAGCTGCCACGTGTCCAACCGTCGGATCTTCAACCCCTAACCTCCGGAAGACCCCACAACGGCTCCGGATCTTCAAAGGGGAATCAAGGACTTCAAGACCCGATTAAGTGTCATTAATACTATATTAATGACACTTAAACCGACGATCTTAACACCAGTAACGGTGCTGTCAAAGCCCGTTACAGGGTCATTAAGAGCAATTAAATGTGTATCAATACTAGTAACCGCCGGGGCCACATGTCGGGCCAGGCTAACTTGTAACAGCCTGCCCTTGTACTATAAAAGGACAGGCCGACGACACGTTCAGGGGCGAGACATACGCACACGCGAGATACGCGAGACACACGTGCTCTTACGCTCATCACAAGCTCATACTGCTAATACAACACCAACACACCCGTGGAGTAGGGTATTACGCTCAGGCGGCCCGAACCACGTAAATTCTTGTGTCTCCTATGTTAATTCTTATTCACCTTCTTGAATCTCCGCGCGCCCTCACAGAACATCAAACTCTCCTATCACTTTAGTAGTGTAGGGAGATCTGCTGGTTCCAAACCACCGACAGTTGGCGCGCCAGGTAGGGGGGCGCCTGAGATTTCGAGAATGGTGAACTCTGCTGCTGGATCATCCAACGACCAACCTGCTGCTCAGGCTGTTGGAGGCAATCCCTCCAATAGGCAGCCACCAGCAGGAGCCTCAGCACCAGCAGGAGTCACACTCCCACCACCACTGTCTCCTCCAGCAAATCGTGCTCGACAGCGTGATGATGCGCCGACGTCAATCACTGCGTCGACAAATCATGACAACCAGAAACACGCGCTTCATGCAGCGCGTGCTCTTCTCACACGCCCACCACCTCCGGATGCATCCCGGGATGCACTGGAGCAGTGGAGGGCCGATGTGGAGCATTTGGTTGCAGCAGCAGCCGAACGCCTCAGCAACCAGGGTCCTCCTCCTTCACGACGAGCCCCGTCGCAGCGGCGGACTTTGTCTGGAAGACTTGGTCCGCACGTTTCCAATAGCAGGAGACGTGTTGCGTCACAACAAGTGATGTCATTGCCCTTCGGGGCACGACACACTCATACAGTATCTAGGCTTTCGACTCACGACCTCCGGGTGGAGCTTGATCGCCGTTACCGTCAGCAGGACGACCGAGTCCATATTGAGCGTGCCCGTGAAAGACGGGAAGCTCAGGACCTTTCTACTCCTGAAGGAGTAGGAGGAGGCTGTTCAGCCTTGGCCATGCATCTGCGCATGGTTAGATGGCCACAGAAGTTTCGGCCTCACCTGCCGGAAAAATTCGATGGGACTGTTAATCCCGCCGAATTTCTTCAAATCTACTCCACTGCAATCCTAGCAGCTGGAGGAAATGAGGCCGTGATGGCCAATTACTTTCCAGTGGACTTAACTGGGACTGCCAGGTCCTGGTTTATGAGCCTTCCACCCAACTCTATCAACAGTTGGGAGGAGCTGTGCCATCAGTTCCCTGCCAACTTCGGGAGTTCTTACACCCGACCAGGCACTGAACTTGACCTTTTTGCAGTCGTGCAAAAAGGGGGAGAATCCTTGCGGTCATTCATACAGAGGTTCTCTCAGGTACGAAACACTATCCCTTCTATCTCGAGCGCCTCTGTCATTGTGGCATTTAGACAGGGTGTACGAGACAGGAAGATGTTGGACAAACTGGCGATCAAGGAGATCACTAGTGTCACGGAACTCTTCAGCTTGGCTAACAAATGTGCCAGAGCTGCGGAGGGCCGTGATATGCACTCCAACCCAACTTCGGAGGGTCACAAGAAATCCTCCAAAGAAGAAGCCGCTACCTCCGGGGGTGGCAAGAAGAAAAAGAAGATCAACGGCAAGAAGAAGCTGTCGGCCGGCACATCCAACATTGCAGCTGCTGCAGCTCCGGGTGGCCGGGGGCCACGCCCCGAGAAGCGACCTCGACCGTCTTTTGAAGACGGTGGCAAACCCAAAGTGTGGTGTCCCATTCACAAAACGGGCAGCCACAGTTTGGAAGACTGCTGGGAGGTCCAAAACCTTGCCGAGCGCTACAACAAGCGCCGGGAAGAATCTCCTTTTCAATAGAGGGAAGGAAAGAAAAAAGTCGATGAAGCTCCGACAGAAGAGTAGTTGGGGTTCCAGGATCCCAAAAAGGTCCTGAAGGTCATCTACACCCCCGTCAACGATGATTCTGACGTCTGTGACAACGAGCGTCGGAAGACCATGAACACCATTTTTGGTGGATCATGGGATATCACCTCCCGTCACGTCATCAAGACTATGCGTCGGGATATGGCCGCTGTAGCTCCTACAGTTAGGCCGGAACCTCACCGAAAGTGGATGGACACAACCATCACTTTTGATGCTTTGGATTGTCCCTGAAGCATGGTTGGAGCAGGACAGTTACCCCTGATGGTATCTCCTACCATCAACAACATCCAGCTCCACCACGTCATGGTAGACGGAGGTTCGGGGCTTAACCTCATCAGCTTCGAAGCTTTCACTAAGCTTCACCTCCGACCTTCGGATCTCCACCCCTCTCGACCTTTCTCCGGAGTGGGTCCGGGGGCCATCACCCCACTCGGAGCTATTACTCTCCCCGTCACCTTCGGGACACGGGAGAATTATCGCACCGAGAAGTTGGTCTTTGACGTCGCTCAGATCAACTTACCCTTCAATGCCATCTTGGGTAGACCTACCCTGTACAAATTCATGGCGGCTGCTCATTATGGCTATCTGGTGTTGAATATGCCAACGCCAGTAGGCGTTCTCCGGATCCGCGGAGATCGCACCGCCGGAGTAACTGCACTGGAAGAGCTCCATGCGCTCACCACGGCGCAAGAGGAGGACTCCAGGCAGGAGCAAGCTCCAAAACCCCCGAGCATTCGTCAACGAGGCTCGACTTCTGCACCTCGAGTGCAGCCAAGCGGCGACACCGACATTCCCGTCAAAGTCGTCCAAATTGGTTCCGATGCCGCTCAAACCACCCGTATATCGGGAGGATTGAACGAAAAATAGGAACTCGTGCTCATCACTTTCCTCCAGGCTAACGTCGACGTGTTTGCTTGGAAACCGTCACAAATACCTGGGATACCTAGGGAAGTGATTGAGCACAATCTGAAGATCTACCCCGATGCTCGGCCTGTGCATCAGAAGCCTCGGAAGCAATCCGTAGAGCGACATAACTTCATCCGACAAGAAGTAAAGAAGTTGCTCGAAGCTGGATTCATCTGAGAAGTCTTCCATCCAAAATGGCTGGCAAACCCAGTCGTTGTGCCCAAGGCCAGCGGGAAGCTTCGGATGTGCATCGACTACACCACACTAAATAAGGATGTCTTCGACAAGCTGCAGGCCACCCGCACGAAGCTAAACCCAGAAAAGTGTGTCTTCGGGGTTAGCTCCGAAAAACTTCTTGGTTTCCTGGTAAGTCACCGGGGCATAGAAGCTAATCCGGCGAAGATTAAGGCCATTGAAGACATGCGGCCACCAACCCGCATCAAGGACGTCCAAAAATTAACTGGATGTCTAGCAGCCCTCAGCCGGTTCATCTCAAGACTGGCGGAACGGGCACTCCCCTTCTTCAAGTTATTGAGGAAGTCTGGACCATTCCAATGGTCCGAAGAAGCAGAAAAGGCATTCCAGGAGCTGAAACAGTTCCTCACCATCCTACCGATTCTGGTAGCTCCGAACCCTGGTGAGCCTTTATTGCTTTATATCTTAGCTACTGACGAAGTCGTCAGCATGGTTCTGGTTGCAGAGAGACCAGAACTACCCCGTACTCAGGAATCCAGACCCCTTAGGGAGGGTCCGGAGGTTCCTGAAAGCAAGTCTGGGTCCCAGCTCCCAGATTCGAATCCACAAGAAGTCGCGTGAGGAAACCTAGACCCCTTAGGGAGGGTCCAGGTCATTTCTGAGGAAGCTTCGGGCTCCTCCAGCCAGAACCCGGAGGTCTCTGAAGAAAATCCGGATTCCTCTGAGAGGATCCGGGTCAGTGAAGAGGAAGCTTCGGACCCCTCCGGGAGGGTCCGGACCATTCAGCGCCCAGTGTACTTCATTAGTGAAGTACTACATGATGCCAAGACTCGATACCTAGAGGTGCATAAGCTACTCTATGCAGTTCTTATTGCCTCCAGGAAGCTTCGCCATTACTTCCAAGCTCACAAAGTCTCAGTGGTGACCTCTTACCCACTTCGAGCAATTTTGCATAACCCCAATTCAACTGGGAATATTGTAAAATGGGCAGCGGAATTGGTTGAATTTGATCTCGAATTTATTTCAAGGCAAGCAGTCAAGAGTCAAGCATTGGCAGATTTTGTGGCAGAATGGACTCCCTCTCCATCAAACCCTGGGGGCCCCAGTGAGCAGAAGACGGAGCATCAAGCTCCAACCTTCACCGAGCCTCACTGGACCCTCTACTTCGACGGCTCCATGCAGAAGAAGGGGGCCGGAGCTGGAATCCTTCTCCTTGCACCAACTGGGGAGAAGGTTAAATACATGGTACACCTTGACTTCAAGGCAACTAACAACATGGCGGAGTATGAAGCACTCATCTACGGACTAAAGGTGGCACTGTCATATAGTGTCAAGCAATTGCTGGTCAAGGGAGATTCACAGCTCATCATTAAGCAGGTGAAGGGTGAATGCTCCTGCAATAATCTCCAGCTAGCTGCTTACCTCCTCGAAGTCCAGAGGCTTCAGAAGGACTTTGAAGTCCTAGATCTCCACCATGTTCAGCGTGCCCACAACGCTGAAGCCGACGAACTCTCGACAAAAGCGTCAACCGGAGCTCCGGCTCCTGATGGAACTTTTGTCCGGAGATTGTCAAAACCCACAGCTCAGCCTGCCGAACTGAGTGAAGGGAGCGAGATCAGCATCCCGAAGCTGACGGCCCCGATGGCCATGTTACCACGGCAGCCATCAAGGGTCGTAGGTGCTGCCGGAAGCTCCGAGCTACCCAGCACGCAAGACTCAAATGCTCAAGTTAGTTCCGATGCATGGATCTCGGAGATCCGGAACTACTTGAAAGACAACATCCTTCCTGACGACGATGTATCCGCTGACCGGGTAGTCAGATTGGCTAAAAGATACACGCTGGTAGAAGGGGACCTCTACCGGTGCGGTGCCAACGGCATCCTAATGCGGTGCATCACAAGGGAAGAAGGCTGCGAACTTCTCGCAGAAATCCATGGAGGCGAGTGTGGGAACCACGCGTCTTCCTGCACGTTGATTGGTAAAGCCTTTCGGCATGGCTTCTACTGGCCTACAACACTCCAGGATGCAACTGAGCTGGTGAAGAAATGCGAAGCATGTCAATTTCATGCAAAGCAAATTCACACTCCGGCTCAGCCCTTACAAATGATACCTCCTACATGGCCCTTCGCTGTGTGGGGGATGGACATCTTGGGACCTTTCCCAAGAGCCGTCGGAGGTTACAAGTTCCTGTACGTCGCCATTGACAAGTTCACCAAGTGGCCGGAAGCAACTCCAGTTGTGACAATCAACAAGCAATCTGCTATCAATTTTTTGCAGTCCATTGTATGCAGATTTGGAGTCCCAAACAAAATCATCACTGATAATGGGACCCAATTCACAAGCTCCACATTCCAAGGATATTGCGAAGACCTCGGCATACAAGTTTGCTACGCCTCCGTAGCTCATCTAGTAAGCAATGGCCAAGCCGAGAGAGCAAATGATGAAATCCTTAAAGGACTTAAAACGCGCACTTATGAGCGTTTGAAAAATCGTGGAGCCAACTTGATCGAAGAGCTTCCGCCCACTCTATGGGCCAACAGGACATCTCCAAACCGGTCAACCGGAGAGACACCCTTCTTTCTGGTGTACGGAGCTGAAGCAACCCTTCCTCCGGAAATCACCTTGGGTTCACTTCGGGTCCGGACCTTCGACGAAGCCGCGCAGGACCAGCTTCGACGTGAAGACCTAGACCTCCTTGAGGAGGGAAGGTGCCAAGCAGCTGTTCGGAATGCCCGATATCGTCAAGCTCTACGGCGTTATCACCAGCGGCATGTACACAACCGACAACTCGAGGAAGGTGATCTGGTGCTACGAAGAATACAATCCAGAGAAGGGTTAAACAAACTCTCCCCCGGCTAGGAGGGGCCCTTCCGAGTGATTAAAGTATCCCGTCCCGGAAGCATTCGCTTGGCTACCGAGGATGTGACACCTCTCCCAAATCCTTGGAACATCGAGCACCTCCGTAAGTTCTACACTTAATACCACAGAGGTGAGTCTTGAGTAACTTGAGGTGTATGTTATAGAGTCATTGTACAGAGTCGGGTAGTCCCTCCGGGAGAGCAGCCGAACCTTTCCCGAAAGGTCCGCAAAGCTCATGCAACACTTGTCACAGTCTCAGGACTAAAAGTGCGGTTAACTACCCTGGGTCAAACGAGAAATGAAACACGCTTAGCCTGGTTCCGAACCCTAAGAGTGTACTTGTTTCCCCTGTACCCCGGACCTATAATGAAAGACATCTTCATGCGAAATAGACTCCACATGCATTTATTTTGTACATGCTCACCATTATTATTTTCTCTTTCTTGTCTATAACAAAGACGTGCAATTCTTAAGAAATTTTAGTTCGACCGGTTTATGTACGATTCGAGTTGTTTTGTCAATTCTTTTGGATTCAAATATCGTTCATGGCCAACTCGTCTGAAAGCCGCCAAGCCAATCTAGGGCTAGAGTGTGCTATCAACTTAGTCTGGTCAAGCACCCTAAGTACGCCACTCTACCTACACCCCGACAGGCCGAAGTAAGGCGGGTCCATGGACAGTTGAATCTAGAAGAAAATACAACGCATTCGGTTGTATTTAAAATCGCATTTGACTTAAAGTCTTCTTGAGAATCGTAAGCCACGACGAAATTATAGACAAGGAACGAATTTTACTATTTTTCTTGGCTTAAGTGTGCAGAAAAAATAAAGTCTACGTTGATGGAGGAAAGCCGGAGCTAAATAAGCTCCGACTCCCCTAAGGGAGCCAACCGTCGATGCTAAATAAAAGATGGTGAGAAGATCCTGCAAATGGAGTCTGCTACCAACGAATTGAGTGTTGGCAAAGGTCACTGCCGGAGCTACTAAGCTCCGACACCCCGGAGGGTTAACTATCAATGCTCTACGCGTTGATAGAGACTATTGCCGGAGCTACTAAGCTCCAACGATAGACAATACCGGAGCTTCTAAGCTCCGACAGCCTCAGGGGGCCTTCACTATCGAAGACTTCGAACCTAAATTCTACAAGTTCGGAGCAAATGAGTCTTCAACAAAACACAATATCCTTTTGGTACATGTTCACAATCAAATTGTGTACATCTACCAGGGGGCCAAGTGAAGATAAAAGTGTTGAAGACAAAAAGTGAAATTCACAAAATTTGGGGATTTCATTTATCTGGAGACAAGAGATTACATCTAGAGACAAGGGATTACAAAATAGAGGAAGAAGAAGAGAAAATACAAGTGAGAATTACAGAGATGGTCCTAGACCCTATGGAAGAATTGGGCGACCTTCTGGGCAACCTCCGATACGCTGGCTCGGGTAGCTTCGCCTTCTCCTTCGACGGGGCCTTCAAGCACCGGGTCCAGAGGAAATTGGGAGTTCCGGCTGGTGTAGCACGTCAGCTCATACTCTGCGACGTTCTTCGCCAGGGATTGCCCCTCAACCTCCAGTTGGCCCGCGATGACATCGCCCACCTTGGAGAGCTTGCTACCTGCTGCGCTCAACGCCTGCAGCGCTAGGTCCGGCTCCGGCTCCGGATCATCCGGGCGCACGGGGCTGAAACCCATCGGTGTCAGCGCGTCGTTGGCCTTGCCCAGGAACTCCCAAATCTGTAGGGAGTCCGCAGTCCTCAAGCCCTTCATATCTTCCAGGGATCTCCTGGCCGCCGTTAGTTGGGAATTCTCACGGGCGAGGCGCTCAACTTCTTTGGCGTTTTGCTGAATCTTTTCAGCAACCCGCCTTTCGAGTTTTCCGAGCTCCTCCTCCCGGAGGTGGATCTTGTTCCGGCGGTCAACCAGGTCCTCCTCCCTACCCCTCACTTTCTTCTCCCGGGCAGCAAGGGCACACTCTTGTTCGTAGAGTTCCTGCCCTCGCACCCAGGTCTTCTTCTCTTCCTCTTGGCAACGCTCTTCCAATTTATTGGCGCGCTCCTCGAGGCCCTTGTCAGCCAGAGCTATTTTCTCGACGAGCTCCTCTTCCCTCCTCAGGACATCATCCCGCAGCTCAAGGAGTTTCTGCTCTTCATCCTCGAGCCGTTTCTCCCTCTCTTCAAGTGCCTCTCGGCGCTTGATGAGTGCAGTGTTGATGGCCTCAAGCTGCTCATGGCGTGCATCGACCGCATTATTGGCTGCTTTGGCCTTATCGTAAATCTACCAGGATTGAGCGTCGAGGGCACGAGTCATACTCTCCCTGTCATCCAGCAACTTGCCCCAATACTCCAGGTGGATCTTCTCCCGTTTGATCCACTCCTTGTCATCCGCTAGCCTTGACTGCGCCAGCTTGGTCTCGAAGTAGAGCCGGTTACGCCACCGCCTAAGGGTTTGGCGCTCCTCTTCAAGAGCCTTGCTGTCGTGGAAGAAGGCCAATTGGACTTGACGCCGACTGGAACATGCGTTATCAATGGACAGCGACAACGAGATTGGTTCCGGACCTGCTGGGGTCTCCTCCACTGGTTCCAGCGGGTCTTCGAATACAAAAATTGGATCCCACTCTACAAGAGTGGTCCCCTGGGTTTCCAAGGCACTAGGGCCGTCCTCCGGGATGGCCTCAGTCGCCATCGAAGAAGGCCCCGCCGCCAAGTCTTCGTTCACCCCCTCAGGCAGGGGGCCAACGACTTCGCTTGGGCACTCTGGCTCGGCCGCAGGTACCTCCGACGTTGTCGCTTCCGGAGCAGGAGCCGCTACTGGCTCCAGTCTGGGTACCTCTTCCCAGGGAGGCTCGAGCTCCGTCACCTCTTCAACAACCGGCTCAGGAGCCAGTAGATCTTCAACTTCGACCGGCCCTGTGACCGGAGCTCCAACAATGACCGGCTCAGCAGCCGGTGCTTCGGAGGTAGCCGACCCAACTGTCAGAACAACCTCGGTTTCCGGCTCGCATGCTGGGGCTTCAGTCACCTCCGGCTCAACCACCGGGGCTTCGACACTTTCCGGCTCAAAGGCCGGGATTACTACTTCCTCCGGCTCAACAGCCGGAGCTTCCATCATTGCAGCACCAGGACCCGGAGCTTCAACCTCCGAGACAGGTGCCGCTGGCGCATCTACGCTTCCGTGGTCCGGCGCTACCACGGGAACTTCTGGGGATGAGTCGAGGTCCATGACCACGACAGCCGGTGTTGGAGCTGTCGCAGCTTCAACCACCACTTGGGGCGGCACCGGGACAGGAGCAGAAGCTCCCACCCTCACGGCCTCCGACACTGTGGCTGAGGGTGGAGCCTCACTCCCCTTCTTGGGGACGCTGCAGATGATGAACGAAGAAAATTAACAAACAGTTGCTACAATTAAAATAATTGTCCAAGGTAGAGATTAGAAATTACCTTGGGAGGCTTCCGCACCAGGTTGCGCGGAACCTTTTTCCCGGGCGTTCTGGGCTGGCCATAGTCGGTGTAGAAGCTTCGGAAGGCCCCCTGGAACTTGTCGCGGCCACGAGCGTTTCCCGGGTCGAGGCTCTCCTCGATCGGGAAGAACCCCCGGACCTGGAGGCCTCCACCGGCCCAGGTGTTGGAGTCGCGCGCCCGGAGCTAACACCCCGAGAGGATCCCACCGCGGGAACAGACGCGCTCCGGGAGGACCCCACTGTAGGAACGGTCTCGTTCCAGGAGTACCCCATTACGGGGACAGTCGCCACGGTGGTAGAAGACCTTCCCCTCCGGGGAGAAGGAACCGAGGCGAAAGTAGCGGGCCTGACGGGCCATCCGTCGGCATGCTGTAGCTTCCTCTTCCGGCTCTCTGGTTCATCAGCCAGCTCCTTGCCCTTGCCGACGACCTCGACCCTTGGCTTTGGGGCAGGGACGGAGCCATCTTCGGGCATTCCGGAGATCGCCACCTGGGTGGTTGATCTTCTCTCGACGACACCAAGATCGTCAAGTACGGGCATCTTTCGCCGGAGCTCCCTGCTGAACTCCACTTCCACGTTTAGAGGGAGGAAGGCCGACGGGGGAGTCAAGTCATCACCGTCGACGTCGATGCCGTGCTGGAATTTCTTGAGGTGGAACTCCAAGGTTTTCCCCACCATGTTGGACTTCAACCCGGTATCGACCCGACCGTCGTCCATCACGCTGTTGAGGGCCCAAGCGAGTTTCTCCCTCCTCTTCAGCGGCGCCCACCTGTTGACCAGGAAATTTCAAAATACCGCCTGAGGAGACAATCCTCCCTCCACGCATTGGCGGATCCTGGTCAAAGCAGGGGTGAAAGCTTCCGCCAGCACTGGAGCTTCACTCCAGGTCGTCGTGTCGATGCCGGGCAGACTATCGGGCAGCTCCAGCCTCTTGTGCTCCTCCACCCTGACAACTATCCAGTCTTTCTTCCAGTCATCCCACTTCCCAGAAGGAAACGACCGGAGGTACTTGAATGGGCACTTCTTGCGCTTCACGAAGTAGTAGAAGCCAAGGTACTCATTGCTCCGGCCGGTGGTGTGGACGGTGAAGAAGGTCCAGAAGAGTTCGATGCAGGGGGGGATGCCCACCCACATCTCACAGAAGTGGACGAAGATAGACATGAGGAGAATGGAGTGAGGGCCAAGGTGATATAACTGCAGACCATAGAAGTCTAGCAGCATCTAGAAAAAGGAAGAAAAAGGCGGGATCAATCCCACCATGGCGTACGAGGAAAAGTACACCATTTCGCCGGCGTGCTCCTTCTCGAAGGGGAGCTCTCCGCCGGCACGGACTGAGCGGTTGAAGAAGTCCGAGGACCACCCCATGAGGGCCCGGACCTTCTTCAAATCGTCGTCAGTCTTCAAGCGACTCTCGCAGAGACCCAACTCCATCGTGGCACGGCTAGGCAAGAGAAGAAGAGCGAAGCACGAGTTGGGAGTTTGAGCGCAAGATCAGATGAGAGGCGTAAAGAACTCCCGACGGTGCGCGCTTTCCTTCTTAAGTAAGCCCCCGCAACGCTTGGATGGAAACCGCAAGGAAGTCGAAGATACTATTCAAAAATTCCACCCAACCGATGACAAGAGGGCCCGGGACCACCCCGACGATCAAGTCGAGGCTCTTACCCAGGCGAACGGTTGTCATCACGAGGCGGGAAACCCAAAGGCGGCGGCCTGACAAGGCGCGCGGAACCGATACGGTTTTCATATCGGGAACCGACGACCTTCAATTGCGTGAGATCCGCACGTCAAAGATCTCATCTGCCGCACGCAGGGTGCGCCATGCGGCAGGGATCTAACTATAAATCCCTGCCAACGGCACCTTCAAAGACCCTTGAAGACTCAGTTCAAGAGTCAAGAGGATGGACCCACCTCCGGTGGAATGACTTCACCCCAGTGATCTTCCCCGGAGGTAGGTCCAGGGGGCCACTGTTGGTACCCTAGAAACCGTACACCCCTTAAGGTTACAAAGATCTCAAAGGAAAGTTATCTACTTGGTTTGAAGACCTTCGGAGGCCCACATGTCAGACATAACCGGACTCGCTTCTCCAACATGGTTAATCCCTGGGTCGCCACGTGTACTACCAAACCGGAGCTACCGCCCACAAGGGGGAAGCTCCGGGCCATGTACCAAAATGGCACTTCTGGACTTAACCCCAGACCGAGAGAAGCTCCGGACCTGACACGTGTCGGGTAGCCCCGGAGCTACCTGTTTCCCAGAGTATGCTCCGGAGCTGCCACGTGTCCAACCGTCGGATCTTCAACCCCTAACCTCCGGAAGACCCCGCAACGACTCCGGATCTTCAAAGGAGAATCAAGGACTTCAAGACCCGATTAAGTGTCATTAATACTATATTAATGACACTTAAATGGACGATCTTAACACCAGTAACGGTGCTGTCAAAGCCCGTTACAGGGTCATTAAGAGCAATTAAACGTGTATCAATACTAGTAACCGCCGGGGCCACATGTCGGGCCAGGCTAACTTGTAACGGCCTGCCCTTGTACTATAAAAGGACAGGTCGACGACACGTTCAGGGGCGAGACATACGCACACACGAGATACGCGAGACACACGCGCTCTTACGCTCATCACAAGCTCATACTGCTAATACAACACCAACACACCCGTGGAGTAGGGTATTACGCTCAGGCGGCCCGAACCACGTAAATTTTTGTGTCTCCTGTGTTAATTCTTATTCACCTTCTTGAATCTCCGCACGCCCACACCGAACATCAAACTCCCCTATTACTTTAGTAGTGTAGGGAGATCTGCCGGTTCCAAACCACCGACAGAACCCATGGGAAATTGCATAGGTAATGAGAAGTTCATACTCGTCTAATCAATATCACCAACAATTGTAGCTATGTAAAATGATGATGTTGTTGTCTTCTTGACTTCCTAGCTCTTGTGACAAATCCTACAAATCACCCTCTTCCCCTCAGCTCACAAAACCCATTCCATGAAGAAAGATAATTAGATTAGTAAGAGATATAGATCAAATAGCTAGCATATACTAATTGCATGGATGTTTGTTGTGCTACCTACCATGGAAGAAAATTCCATGACCATTATGGTGGAAGAACTGGACCTGGCAATTGGGAAGGGTGCCTACCACTGCCCATCAAGTTTGTATTCATGCATGATCTAATCCGACTTGGCACCTGTGGGAGACCTCCCCTTGTAGAAAACGAGGGTCTTCTTCATGTCGATGAGCATTGGACCTGCAGATGTAGCTTGATAGAGCTCTCTATCCTTGCCAGTGTTGTTCCAATAGCTAGCCTTCGTAGCACGGTTTGCCCCTAACTCCAATGAGTACTTATTCAACCAGTAGAAGTACCCCTCCTCTATCATCTTTGCCATCCCTATACTATGCATTTAAGATTTTTAGTTAAAAGTTCAAAATAACTTAGATAAAAAATACCTATATAAACATATAAAATGTAGACCATGAGAGTTGCCATGGTTGAGACCTGTTGATATTGATAGAATGAATTGCTCAATTAATCATAGGGTCTAGGTACATATTTATAGATACATAGATGGGCCATACAGGTTAGGCCCAAACACAGTCCAACACCCCCCCGCAGTCCCAACATCTACCCACAACAGATGTTGAGACTGGACCGAAACTCAGAAAACAAAGTCGACGGGAGTCCCTTCGTGAAGATGTCGGCAAACTGTGATGTCGTCGGCACGTGGAGAACTCGAACCTCACCGCGTGCAACCCGCTCACGAACAAAATGAAGATCAATCTCCACATGTTTCGTGCGCTGGTGCTGGACGGGGTTGGTGGAGAGGTAGACGGCACTGACATTATCACAGTAGACCAGCGTGCTCCGGGCGACAGGGGAGTGGAGCTCCTGAAGTAGCTGCTGGAGCCAGGATGCCTCTGCTACGCCGTTAGCCACGGCGCGGTACTCCGCCTCAGCGCTGGAGCGAGAAACCACAGGCTGCCGCTTCGAGGACCAGGAGACAAGATTCCCCCCAGGAAGACGGCGTAGCGAGAGGTGGAACGACGGGTATCAGGGCACCCCGCCCAGTCAGCGTCGGTGTAGACCACCAACTCCGAAGCCGAGTCACGTCGAAGGAGAAGCCCGTAGTCGAGGGAGCCGCGCAGGTACCGAAGAATCCGCTTCATCGCCGTGAGGTGCGTCTCCCGCGGATCATGCATGTGGAGACACACCTGCTGAACCGCGTATGAGATGTCCGACCTGGTGAAGGTGAGGTACTGCAGGGCACCTGCAAGACTCCTGTAAGAGGTGGGGTCGGCGACCGAGGCGCTGTCAGCTGAAGCCAGCTTCGCCTGAGTGTCCACGGGAGTGGAGCACGGCTTGCAATCAGCCATGCCCGCTCGCTCGAGGATATCCAGGCAGTACTGGCGCTGGTGGAGGAACAGAGCGTCCGGACGGTGCTCGACCGCAACGCCCAGGAAGTGGTGGAGCTGGCCGAGGTCCTTCATCGCGAACTCCCGCTGCAGTGCGGAGATCGTGCGCTGAAGAAGAGCCGAGCTGGACGCCGTGAGGACAATATCGTCCACGTACAGGAGGAGGTAGACAGTGTCACCCTCATGCCTGTAAACGAAGAGCGAGGTGTCCGACTTGGCCTCGACGAAGCCAAGCGAGGCCAGGAAGGAGGCGAACCGGCTGTACCAAGCCCGAGGCGCCTGCTTCAGCCCGTATAGAGACTTGTTCAGCCGGCAGACCAAGTCTGGACGGGCTGAATCAACGAACCCTGTCGGCTGACTGCAGTACACCGTCTCAGTCAGCGTCCCGTGAAGGAAGGCGTTCTTGACGTCCAGCTGGTGGACAGGCCAAGAACGCGAGAGAGCCAACGACAGAACAGTCCGTACTGTCGCTGGCTTAACCACCGGACTGAAGGTCTCGTCGTAGTCCACTCCAGGGCGCTGAGTGAAGCCCCGAAGTACCCAACGAGCCTTATATCTCTCCAGGGAGCCATCCGCCTTCCTCTTATGCGTGAAAACCCACTTGCCTGTGACAACGTTGCCACGAGAAGGATGTGGAACAAGGTCCCATGTCCGGTTGGCAAGTAGGGCCGCATACTCCTCCTCCATAGCGCGGCGCCAGTGAGGGTCAGCGAGGGCGCTACGGACGGAGGTCGGTATAGGTGATACCGAAGAGGAAGTGGATGGTGTCGGTGTCGTCGAAGAGAGTACCACTCCGGAGAACCTCTCAAGAGGCCGAAGAACCCCAGCGGCACGTCTAGTCACCATCGGGTGAACGTGTCCTGGGTCTCGGTGAAGCAACGGTGGGTGGTACACCGAGGGCTCTGGACGCGCAGGCGTAGAGGCACCAACCCGCTCTCGTCGCTGGTAGACAAGAGCAGGATCGGCGAAACGTGGAACAGGGGCCGCGCGTGGCGCAGCGGGGGACGTGGGAGCCGGAGTAGTCGTCGGGTCCCCGCACGGCGCAGGAGTCGAGGCCGGAGACGCCGAGGCCGCGCGTGGCGCGGGAGTCGAGGCCGGAGACGCCGGGGCCGCGCGTGGCGCAGCCGTAGGGGACGTCGGGACCTCGTGTGCCGCAGGAGTCGAGGCCGGAGACGCCGAGGCCGCGCGTGGCGCAGCTGAAGGAGGCGCCGGGGCCTCGTGTGGTGCAGGAGACGAGGTCGGAGACGCCGGGGCCGCGCGTGGCGCAGCAGGAGACGTCGGTGCCACGCAAGGTGCGGCACTCGTCCCCAGGGTCGACGGAGCCTGGGCACCAACCCGCACTCGTCGCTGGTAGACGAGAGCAGGGTCAGTAAACCGCCGAGTCGTGGCTGTAGGAGGCACAGCCGGAGTCACCACAGGTGTCGGTGCTGCATGAGGTGCAGCTGGCGACGTCGTGGGAGCCACCTGGGAACTGGTGGGTGATGTACCTGCAAAAAAAGGCCAAGGCAGCTGTGGTGGAGCAGCCTCGGTGTCAGTAGAAAAAAGAGAATCCAGCTCTGCAGCTGAATCAGAGGTGGAGGAAGAAAAGGGGAAGGATGACTCGTCGAAGACGACGTGCCGAGAGATCAAAATGCGGTGGGTAGAGAGGTCGAGGCACCGGTATCCCTTATGCTCAAGGGAGTACCCAAGAAAGACACACCTAGTAGAGCGGGGCGCAAGCTTATGTGGAGCAGTGGCGGAAAGATTAGGGTAGCAGGCGCACCCGAAGACACGGAGGTGGTCGTAGAGAGGGGTAGTGCCATACAGGGCAAAGAAAGGAGTCGGTGCTCGAATCGCCTTGGTAGGAAGGCGATTAAGGAGGAAGGTGGCAGTGTGAAGTGCCTCTACCCAGTAACGAGCGGGGATAGATGCCTGAAACATCAAGGAACGCATGACATCATTAGTGGTGCGAAGCATGCGCTCAACCTTGCCATTCTGAGGGGATGTGTATGGGCAAGACATGCGTAGCTGTGTGCCATGTGTAAGGAGAAAGTCACGGAGTCGCGAGTTGTCAAACTCTCGTCCGTTGTCACACTGGAGAGCACGAACAGTACGCCCGAACTGTGTGGAAACCCAAGTGAAGAAGTGAGAGAGAGTATCAAATGTCTCAGATTTCATACGTAAGGGAAAAGTCCAAGAGAAATGTGAGAAATCATCAAGTACCACCAAATAATATTTGAAACCCGAGACACTGATAACAGGAGATGTCCACAAATCACAATGGATAAGATCAAAAATATGTTGCACATGAGACACAGAAGTGGGAAAAGGAAGCCGAACATGGCGACCAAGCTGACAAGCGTGACACAATGACTCATGTGTGCCCCTAGTACACGAGATAACAGAACTACTAGACAACTTCGACATAGCATCAGCGCCAGGGTGACCAAGCCGACGGTGCCAAGTAGCGGACGAAGCTGTCGTAGCCAGAGCAAAGGACGAAGACGCAGCGGAAGAAGGAAGTCGAAGAGTGTACAGGGGCCCCGGACTATCACATCGAAGAAGAAGACGCCGGGTGGAAAGATCCTTCACAGACAAACCAAAAGGATCAAACTCAACAGAAATATTATTGTCAGTGGTGAAACGACGAATGGAAAGCAAATTTTGAATAATGTCTGGAGCAACAAGGACATTATTAAGATGGAATGAACCCGGAGAAACCGAGTCACCTACTGAGGTGACTGGAAGAACGGATCCATTTCCAACAACGATCGATGAAGGAAACGACGGATGAGGTGTGTGAGTAGAAGAGAGAATACCAGCATCTGGGGTAGTGTGGTAGGAGGCGCCAGAATCAGCCACCCAATCAGTAGACGGCGGTGTGAGGTGCATGGTGCTGAAGGAAGACGCCAAGTCCTGACGGTCCCACCCCATGTGCGGCTCCTGGAGAGGTGCTGGTGGCTCCGAGTATCCAGCGGGGTAGGAAACACCGTCGTAAGCTGGAGTTGGCGATCCAGCCGCAGGGCGACCAGGTCCACCATAGCCCGGATGGGCTACGTACGCAGCCGGAGGACGTGGCTGGCGCGGAGTGGAGGAAGTCGGTGGCGCCCCAAGAAGACCCGGAGACGGCCCAGGCCACATAGAGATCTGGCCAGTCCACGGGTTATACGGTGTGGGCCAGGGCGCACCTCCCTGGCCAGTGCCACCAGTACCACCACCAGTAGGAGCAGTGGACGTAGGAGTACCGCCAGCACTTCGTCCTGTGCGCCTTCCGCCGCGACGTCGACGAGTACCACCCCCAGAGCCAGCAGAGGCACCCGGGGCGGTAGGTGGAGTAGGCGGTCGCGGTAGTGGTCCCCCAAAAGACGGTGGGCGTGAGGGCTGCCCGGAGCCATAGAAGGCTGTGGCAGACCCAGAGGTAGCAGACCCACCCGCCGTGATCTCCTCAAGCTCAAGATCAGACCAGACCTTCTCGAAGGTCGGTGGAGGCTCCATACGGAGAAGCCAGAAGCGAAGATGGCTGAAGCGCTCGTTCAGGCCGTGAAGGACCCGAAGAACTAGAGTGCTGTCAGCGACCGGCTCGCCAAGGTCGCGCAGGGAGTCAGCCATGCCCTTCATCTCTCCACAGTAGGCCGAGATGGAGCGGTCACCCTGCACTGTAGTCTGGAACCGTGCGTTAATGTGAAGAGCCCGAGTCGCACGGTTCCCCAAGAAGTGGTGCTCCAGGATCTGCCAAGCCTGGCGCGCGGTCCCCCCACCGCGCTGTCCGACAAGCTTGTACAGATCATCGGCGAGAGTGCCAAGGATCCAAGCAAGGACCAGACTGTCCATGCTGATCCAAGAGTCATCCCACGGGGCGTCGTCCTGCTGGACGTGGTCCGCAAGCTGGTACCGCCGTAACGTGAGGAGGAACTCGTTACGCCAGCGGGCGTAGGTGGTAGAGGTACAACTCAGAACAGTCGGCACTAGGGTCCGAATGTTCTGAACTCCAGCCGCCTGGGCGTGTAGGGCGGCGGTGAGCGACGCCGAGTACGCGGAGTGCACACCGGTGTCCAAGGTGGGCTCGTACGTCGCGCCCGGCGGTCGGTGAGCGCTCTCCTGGATCTGGTGCGAGAGAGCAGCCGCCGAGGCGCGCTCCTGCTCTAAGGCAAGAGTGAGTGCCCGCTCGCGATCGCGAGAGGCAGCCAGAGCCGCGAAGACACTGGAGGTGTCCGCGGCCGGAGCAGTAGCAGGTCCGGAGCCTGTCATGAAGGCGACGACAGTGGGGCCGGCAAGTGGTCCGCCGGCGGAGGGACCAGTCGCATCGCCGTACGCAGGCCGGGTCATGGCGATGAGGGGCGCGCCCGCTGCAGGACCGGTGGCAGGCACACCGGCGCAGGGGAGGGAGCCGGCCAGGGAGGGGACGGCGCCGGTGAGGGGCGCGCCGGCCCAGGGAGGGGAGGCGGCTGGCAGCGGCTGGGTCAGGGCCGCGCCGGCGGTCAGGGGAGGTGCGGCCCCGGCAGCGGCGGCGGGGGCGTGGGCGCCGGCGGCCAGGGTAGTTGCGGCCAGGGGAGGTCCGGCGGCGGCGGCAGCGGCGGCATGGGGGGCGCCGGCCAGGAAGGGACCGCCGGCGGCGGCGGTGGCGGCAGCGTGGTGGGGGGCGGCGGCGCAGTGGAGGGGGGCGGCCAGGAGGTGGCCGCCGGCGGCTGCAGCGGCGGGGGGGACGCCGGCGGCTGAGGCGGCGGCGGCCAGGGAGGGGGGGGCCCGCCGGCGGCGGCGTTGGCGGCGGCGGCGGCCAGGGAGGGGGGGGGCCCCGCCGGCGGCGGCGTTGGTGGCGGCGGCGGCGCAGGGGAGGGCGCTGGCCGTGGTGGGGAGGGGGGAGGCCAGGAGGCGGCCGCCGGCGGCTGCGGCGGCGGGAGGGACGCCGGCGCCGGCGGCCAGGGAGGGGGCGGCCCCGCCGGCGGCGGCGGCGGCGCAGGGGAGGGCGCCGGCCATGGGGGGGGGGGCGGCGGCTAGGGTTAGGGTTAGGGTGGGGATTAGGGTTTGGCTAATGATACCATGATAGAATGAATTGCTCAATTAATCATAGGGTCTAGGTACATATTTATAGATACATAGATGGGCCGTACAGGTTAGGCCCAAACACAATCCAACAGATATCAACCCCTCCAATGGTGTGAGCGGTGAACCTATTATCAAGCACCTTAGACATAAAGATAGACGAAGGTGATAATTTCCTCATCTGAGGGGTGGAACCAGAACCCGGGAGGCAGCTCCGGGCAACCAAAGTTGGCTCATACTCTGCTGTTGTTGCAAGTCTCTAATAGTTCCCAAATCTCCCTACACAATCAAGAGTGCTAATAAATCTACGCAAGCAACTACATTATGAAATGGTGAATCATGAATGCAAAAGGAGTGGTAAACATATCAATAGAAACCATTTAGTTATTCAGCAATCTTACATATCTAAGTTGAATGAAAACCAAATTGTTGTGAGAACTAGCCACTGATGGCAAGCGTTTAAATAACATTGTGGCATGCATTGACAATTCACTTACCATATATATATATATGCCTCTCAACTTTTTTATTTCTGGTGCTTTGTCCGTTTCCATGGGCCATGGACGTTTGTCCTTTCTAATTCTGCCATGCCTGTCCTCCTGATTGTTGGAATTAATGGGCTTGGCCCAATATTAATTCAGAAATAAATCCTAGAAAATCTCAAAGGCCCATTAGGGCAAGAGGGAGTGGTGCTAAGTGTTTAGTCCCACATGGGAAGTGGAAGTGGAGCAACCTCTACATATAAGGGAGGTTGCTCTTCCACTCCTTGAGTGAGAGAGAAGAGAGGAAGAGAGGGGTGGCCCACGCGCGCTCCTCCTCCTCCTCCTCCTCGCTCGCTCGCCTCGCCACGCCTCGCCTCGCCCCGCCCCGCACACGCGCGCGCGTGTGTTCGTGTGAATTCGAGCCGAGCCCAGATTTTATATTTTTGCAGAAAATTAAATTGGGCTTTTTGGGCCTCCGAATTTTTGGGGCTACCGGGTCAGAGTCCAAGTCGTTAGAGACGGACGCGTCTACGACTGCGGAGTCGGTTAGGATCCAGATCGCATACGAACCGCCTCCTGGGACTCTATAAATACGGGCGTCCGCGGTACGGCAGAGTACCCCACGATCAAATCGTTCACACGTTCGCGTTCCTTGCGCCGCCTTCTAGTCTACTCCACCCCGAGCGCCGGCGTGCACCGACGACCGGGAGAGCAGGTCTCCGGAACCGCTCCCCCTTGCGATCCTGCACCGGGAGAGGGCGAATAAGGTTTTTGGGAAGCGCACTGCGCGACTGCTCGCGTTCTTCACCACGGCTCGTCTACCGACCAGATCGGGCGCTGCGGCTCAACGTCGTCATCAACGCCTGCAGCGGCGATCTACAGCGGTGCATTCGACTTCTAATCGGTACGCGTTATTTCTCGTCCCGTCTGTCTGCCGATCGCTGTTGTTCTTCTCGTGTTTATCCGGAATTCTTCAGTAAATTGCCTCTTACTTTCCAACAATCCAAAAACCTTATTAGGCAATTTCCTGAATTGAACATGATGACTTTGGCCGATGCACTGAGGCCGGAGAAATTCTCTGGCGTGCACTTCAAGAGGTGGCAAGTTAAGGCCACGCTCTGGCTCCAATCGCTGAAGATCTTCTGGGTAACTGAGGGCAGGCCTCAAGGTCCTTTGTCTGTTGAAGAACAGACAAAGTTCGAGGAAGCCAATTCTGCCCTGAGAGGATGCATTCTAAGCATTCTTGATAATAAACTCTGTGATGTCTATCTGACAGTCACAGATGGGAAGGAGCTCTGGGATGCACTTAACGCTAAGTATGGTGCAGCCGATGCAGGTGGTGAACTGTATATCATGGAGAATTTTCATGACTACAAGATGGTTAACAACCGTCCTGTAGTTGAACAAGCTCATGAAATACAGTGCCTTGCGAGAGAGCTCAATCTCCTTAAGTGTCCTTTACCCGACAAGTTTGTGGCTGGGTGCATTATTGCAAAGTTACCTCCATCATGGAGGAACTTCGCCACAGCCCTCAAACACAAGAGACAGGAAATATCAGTTGAAAACCTGATAGCATCTCTTGATGTTGAGGAGAAGGCTCGGGCTAAGGACGCTACTGAGAAAGGAGGTGAGGGTCAATCTAGCGCCAATGCTAATATGGTGCAGAAACCCTATGTCAAGAACAAAGGGAACAAGTCTCTATTCAAGCCAAACAAAACTACTGCTTTCAAGAAGAAGAAGTCAAACAAAGCCAATGATGGCTGCTGCTACACCTGTGGGGAGCAGGGACATATTTCCAAGAACTGTCCTGAGAGGGCAGATCGCAAAGGGAAAAAGAATGTCAACATCGTGA
This sequence comes from Tuctoria greenei, assembly GCA_036927565.1. NCBI lineage: Eukaryota > Viridiplantae > Streptophyta > Magnoliopsida > Poales > Poaceae > Tuctoria > Tuctoria greenei. Next base: position 129,045,661 of record JAYESD010000012.1, read on the forward strand.
CATCCAGCAATGCAGATGGGTACGGTAATTCCTTTACTGTTCTTTCTGTTTCTCAAACATCATCTTGGTGGTTTGATACGGGTGCTAATGTTCATGTATGTTCTGACATGTCCATGTTTACTTCTTACCAGTTCGTCCGGGATTCCGCCGTCCTAATGGGGAATGGGTCACATGCTTCTGTTCGTGGTGTTGGCACGGTCGATCTGAAGTTCACTTCGGGAAAGATTGTCCAGCTGAAGAACGTGCAACATGTCCCTACTATGAACAAGAATCTTGTTAGCGGTACCCTTCTATGTAGAGATGGGTTTAAAGTAGTTTTAGAGTCCAATAAAATAGTTGTGTCTAAGCATGGACAATTTATTGGTAAAGGCTATGAATGCGGAGGCCTGTTCCGCTTTTCTCTTTCGGAGTTTAATAATAAGTCAGTAAACCATATTTGTGGCGGTATTAATGATAATGCAAGTGTTTGGCATTCTCGTTTATGTCACGTTAATTTTGGTTTAATGAATCGGCTATCTAGTCTCAAATTAATTCCGGAATTCACTATTGTCAAAGGTTCTAAGTGTCATAGTTGTGTGCAGTCAAAGCAACCTCGAAAGCCTCACAAGGCAGCCGAGGAGAGAAACTTGGCACCATTAGAACTCATACATTCTGATCTATGCGAGATGAATGGTGTGTTGACAAAAGGTGGAAAGAAATATTTTATGACATTAATAGACGATTCTACTAGATTCTGCTATGTTTACTTGTTGCAAACTAAAGATGAAGCTTTAGACTACTTTAAAATCTATAAATCTGAAGTAGAAACTCAATTAGAAAGAAAGATCAAACGTCTTAGGTCAGATCGTGGTGGTGAGTATTTTCCCAAAATATTTGATGATTTTTGTGCGGAACACGGTATTATACATGAAAGGACGCCTCCCTATTCACCCCAATCAAACGGGGTAGCCGAGAGGAAAAACCGCACATTGTGTGACTTGGTGAATGCCATGTTAGACACGTCCGGTTTATCTAAGGCATGGTGGGGGGAGGCTCTATTGACTTCATGTCATGTCCTAAACCGCGTTCCAAACAAGAATAAAGAGAAAACCCCTTATGAGGAGTGGGTTGGGAGAAAACCATCACTCTCATACTTGCGTACTTGGGGATGTTTGGCAAAAGTCAATGTGCCAATTACCAAGAAACGCAAGCTAGGACCAAAGACAGTGGATTGTATCTTTCTAGGCTATGCTCATCGGAGCATCGCATATAGATTTTTAGTAGTTAAATCTGAGGTACCTGATATGCATGTTGATACTATTATGGAATCTCGTGATGCAACATTTTTTGAGAATATTTTTCCTATGAAAGATATGCATAGTATTGCTAGGATCTCTTCTGAAATTTGTCCTGAACCCACTACAACTAGCGAGTTTCTTGATACACCATTTGAGAATGTCCCAGAGGAAGAACACAATGAAATAACTCAGTCGAGTAAGAGATCACGGATTGCAAAATCCTTTGGTGATGATTTCATTGTGTACCTTGTGGACGATACTCCTAGATCCATAGCAGAGGCATATGCATCACCTGATGCAGATGACTGGAAAGAAGCAGTTCATAGTGAGATGGACTCAATTCTTTCAAATGGAACCTGGGAGTTAACTGAACGGCCATACGGGTGCAAACCAGTAGGCTGCAAGTGGGTGTTCAAGAAGAAGCTCAGACCTGACGATACTATTGAAAAGTACAAGGCAAGACTAGTTGCAAAGGGCTATACTCAAAAGGAAGGTGAAGACTATTTTGACACCTATTCACCTGTCGCCAGAATGACGACAATTCGTGTACTACTTTCTTTGGCTGCCTCTTATGGTCTAATCATCCATCAAATGGATGTAAAGACAGCTTTTCTGAACGGAGAGTTGGAAGAGGAGATTTATATGGAACAGCCTGATGGATTCGTAGTAAAAGGTGAAGAGACAAAGGTGTGCAAATTGTTGAAATCCTTGTATGGCCTGAAACAAGCACCTAAGCAATGGCATGAGAAGTTCGATAGTACTTTGACGTCTGCGGGCTTTGTCATTAATGAGGCTGATCGGTGCGTGTACTATCGCCATGGTGGGGGCGATAGCGTTATGTTATGCTTGTATGTAGATGATATACTCATTTTTGGTACGAGCATTAATATAATTTCTGAGGTCAAGTCTTTTCTATCAAAGTGTTTTGATATGAAAGATCTGGGAGAAGCTAATGTTATTTTGAACATTAAGCTGAATAAGGATGAGAGTGGAATTACTTTAAGTCAATCCCACTATGTTGAGAAAATCTTGAGCCGGTTCGGCTTTATGGATAGCAAGATTTCTCCAACGCCTTATGATCCCAGCGTGATACTTAGAAAGAACAAGAAAGAGTCAAGAGATCAACTCAGATATTCTCAGATGATTGGTTCACTCATGTACTTAGCTAGCGCAACCCGTCCTGATATCTCGTTTGCTGTAAGCAAACTGAGCAGGTTCATGTCAAACCCGGGTACAGATCATTGGCATGCACTTGAAAGGGTTATGCGCTATCTGAGAGGTACAATGAGTTATGGAATTCACTATACTGGGCATCCGGCCGTGCCTGAGGGTTATAGTGATTCGAACTGGATCTCTGATGTTGATGAACTCTATGCCACGAGTGGATATGTGTTCACTCTAGCTGGTGGTGCTATATCATGGAGGTCTTGCAAACAGACCATTTTGACGAGGTCAACCATGGAAGCAGAACTCACTGCTTTAGAGACAGCCACTGCGGAGGCAGAATGGCTGCGAGAGCTCTTGATGGATTTGCCTATAGTTGAGAAACCATTGCCGGCAATCCTTATGAACTGTGACAATCAGACGGTGATTGCCAAAGTGACCAGTTCTAAGGATAATGCAAAATCATCAAGACATGTCAAGAGACGTTTAAAATCTGTCAGGAAAATGAGAAACTCCGGAGTTATTACTGTTTCGTATATACAAACAGACAAAAACCTGGCAGATCCCTTTACGAAGGGTCTATCACGTAATGTGATAGAAAGTGCATCGAGAGAGATGGGTCTGAGACCCATTGATGTGACACCATAGTAGTAACCCAACCTATGTGATCGGAGATCCCGTGAATTAGGACATGGGAAAACAAGCTAGTGGTTCACCGAGGAGAGTACTTCCTTTATACCCTCTCTATGTGAAGATGCACACTTGTACTCTCAAACTGTAAGGCAGGTTGGCGAATTGCCTTAATGTGTTTCTGTTGGCTATGTGTAGCAAAGATGCCGTCCTACAGGGCAGTCTTGAAGGAAACACACCTATATGAGCTCCGACTGTCTAACGTCGCAGTCTGTGAGATTTGGGTGATCTCTAGAAAGCTCATGAAGAGACCAGGGAGTACGACGCATATGCTCCACCCGCGGGGTAGACTACTGGTAGCCAAGTACTGGTAATGGTCTTTGGGTGAAGTCAGTTCACACAAAACTTGCAATTCAAGGCGTAGTCCATTGTTCAAGTTGTGACCTGATGAAATTTGAGGATCTAGGCAGAAGTTCAACTTTACAGTCTCTGCCGAAAACACTAGTATATTAAACAAGGAACGAGAATGACCTCTCTCCTAATGGCTTTGAGATCTGGTGGGGGATTGTTGGAATTAATGGGCTTGGCCCAATATTAATTCAGAAATAAATCCTAGAAAATCTCAAAGGCCCATTAGGGCAAGAGGGAGTGGTGCTAAGTGTTTAGTCCCACATGGGAAGTGGAAGTGGAGCAACCTCTACATATAAGGGAGGTTGCTCTTCCACTCCTTGAGTGAGAGAGAAGAGAGGAAGAGAGGGGTGGCCCACGCGCGCTCCTCCTCCTCCTCCTCCTCGCTCGCTCGCCTCGCCTCGCCCCGCCCCGCACACGCGCGCGCGCGCGCGCGTGTGTTCGTGTGAATTCGAGCCTCGAGCCGAGCCCAGCTTTTATATTTTTGCAGAAAATTAAATTGGGCTTTTTGGGCCTCCGAATTTTTGGGGCTACCGGGTCAGAGTCCAAGTTGTTAGAGACGGACGCGTCTACGACTGCGGAGTCGGTTAGGATCCAGATCGCATACGAACCGCCTCCTGGGACTCTATAAATACGGGCGTCCGCGGTACGGCAGAGTACCCCACGATCAAATCGTTCCCACGTTCGCGTTCCTTGCGCCGCCTTCTAGTCTACTCCATCCCGAGCGCCGGCGTGCACCGACGACCGGGAGAGCAGGTCTCCGGAACCGCTCCCCCTTGCGATCCTGCACCGGGAGAGGGCGAATAAGGTTTTTGGGAAGCGCACTGCGCGACTGCTCGCGTTCTTCACCACGGCTCGTCTACCGACCAGATCGGGCGCTGCGGCTCAACGTCGTCATCAACGCCTGCAGCGGCGATCTACAGCGGTGCATTCGACTTCTAATCGGTACACGTTATTTCTCGTCCCGTCTGTCTGCCGATCGCTGTTGTTCTTCTCGTGTTTATCCGGAATTCTTCAGTAAATTGCCTCTTACTTTCCAACACTGATCACATTGTCTCTTTTGTCTGCTATGGTGGATGGTTAAGAACCATTTAGAAATTCTCTTATTGTTTGCTCATTTTCACTTTTTCTATGTGCTTAGCCTATGATTCCTACGGGCTTATACATGACTAATACAACCTCTCACGATGGCAACCTTGATTGCATGTGTGGCTAGCATTAGGGGACGCGACTTCCATACTCCCGTTCGCTGCTCTCATGCATACTCCCGCTGATGTGTTATAATTTTATTGGTCTCTTCATCAATGCTCATATTAACTACCACACCTTCACAACAAATAAGATTGTAACACATCAACGGGAGCACGCATGGAAGCACAAATAGAAGTATTGAAGCTGCATCCAGCATTAGGGGTGGGCAAAAAAATGGAACGCACCGAAAACAGAAACCCGAATGCATATTTTCAGATAAGCAACACCAAAATCCAAATTAATTTTGGGTATTTTAGATTATAGGGCCTGATAGTCGAAATACCCGATTAAACTTTTAGGCCCAACACAGCAAGACCGACTGGCAAGCACACCCTCCAATTTTGTTCGGTCCATCGTCGATACTCTTCCGCCTTCACCTTTACTCTCGTTTAACCACAACCCTTAGACCGCCGCCTCTGATCCTGCTCATGAGTTGTGATCGACCGCTGCCTGCTCCTTCCGCTGACGGCTGACCATCATGAACGATCCATCAGCTCGGGCGCTCGACGCCCTGCGGCCATTGTCTCCCTCTTCCTAGGCCCCGATGTTGCGACACATCAACTCTCTCCCTCCACGAGCGCGACCCCATCGAGTCTCAACACCCTACACCCCTCCCGGCGAGGCCATGCTCCCTCGCGACAATAACGCTCAACTCTCCCTACACCACCACCAGCAATGACCCCCGCCCCTGATGCAGCTTGTGATGCGAAGGCAGCCACAAGGCTTGACTGCTGGGGACAAGGCTGAATATGCTCATCATTGTAAGGTGTCATGTATTTACATGGCTGTCTTTAGATGCAAGGAGAGCACATGTTTGTATTATACTGATGCACATGCTGTCAGTTGTTTCGGGAGTATATAAACTTCTTGATGTGTATATCTACTGAAAACACGTATTGGAGGTTTATTACTTTCTATAAAAATAACAGTGGTAACCATTTTTCATATGGGTGACAGATGTACACCCATGCTAGCAATGGTCAATCGATCTTTACTCGCTCAAACCCTGAGAGCAATGGGATGTTTGCTTTGCTGATTACTGTACTAAACGGAGACAAGCACACAAATTTTTTTTTGCTTATCTCGTGCAGGAATACATGGATACGTTTCCCATCTTTTTTTTTGTGCTCTTCAAGCAATCGATCACATTGTGCATGCACCATATGAGCAACGTACAGAACTTCCTCCCTCTCTAAAAAATTATCGCTTTGTAATTTATTTTTAAATTGCAAAACGATAAACTTTCAAAGATGGAGAAAGTATATCAAACGTGTGAGGTGTGCCACACGATATATAGTTAGCTTACTTTTTTCCAGAAGCGCTTTGTGTGCTGATGCGATCTCACCTAACAACGTCTCCTGCAGCGCATTTTATGATTGGTCAAAAAATGGAGTGAAGCTGAATACAAAATAGCTGATTATAAATGCAATATATAGAATACAAATATGCAATTTCCTTTTGTGGTGCAGTCCTGCAATGAGACCTTGTTGCATTTTTGTACTTACCTCCCACCCTTTGTACTTAACCCTCTGACAGCAGATGAAGGGAGTTAAGTGAAAAAATGTAACCATCATTAGATACACATTTAACGATTAAAAGAACCTCATTGCAGGATTGTACACATGAGAGATTGCATTCTAGATGTTGTCGATTATAAAATAGTCATTCCCATCTATAAAAGTTACTCCCTCCTTTCTTAAAAGATTGTCACCTTCTAGTACAAAAATGAACTAGAAGGTGACAATCTTTTGAGAAAGGAGGGAGTATAATTGTGGCACATATAAATGGGCACTACTTGCATCCCGCAGCCCAGTCGCCCGACCTGCCCATCCTGCATTTCGTAGCTACGCCAGAAATGGGCTGGATTCCAAACCCAGCCCAACCCACATCAGACAGCGCCACGCCACCACTCCGAGCAGAAACATGACAGCGAAGTGACCGACCGGCCTCCTCTCCGTTCCTCTTCCCACCTCTCCCCGCCCACAGCGCCAGCGCCCCAGATCTTCGCGAGCTTCCCAGCGAGAGCAGCCGGCAGCAGCCAGCCTCACCTCCGCGCGGCACGAGGACGGACATGGCGGCCTTCACCAAGCTCGAGGACTCTCCCATGTTCCGCAAGCAGGTGCCCGCGCTGCAGCCCCGCCCTCCCCTCTGCCCGCGTGGGCTCTCTGATCCGGTCCCGTCGGGGGGCATTGTTTCGTTAGATGGATTTTGGTTGATTGGGATCACGACGGTGGATGAGTTTGGACAGCGTAGCTATTGTTCGGTTGGTCCTGAAGGAGCTGGGGCGGATCCGGCTCATTTTCTTTGCGAGAGATCTCGAGCTTGTAGCGTGCTCCAGCTCTGTACGATCGATTTGAATCAGAAATGCGAGGGGTACCGAGCGTGCCAGATGTGTTCACGGGTTTTATGAATAAAGTTGTGTGTTGGTTTGAACAAATTGGGTCGCTGGTGTTGATTTTTGCCGTCATAGATGGATCGTCCTGCAATGGTTTCAGATGCTTTTATTTAGAGGGGTTAAGGCTGCTGTGATTGCCATGGTGGCAGATTTGCGATCGATTTTTGATGCTTCACGTATTTAAACAAAACGGGTGAATCATGTCTGCATTGAGCCATCGGGCTTGGTAAATGGTGAGGCTCGAGCAAGTTCATAACCTGGGCCTGGTGACTTACTGACTCCACCCTGTATCTGAACTACAATAATTCATTCTCCATTTATATGCACTGACCAAATTGCATCCCTATAAGTTATGGTACACTTGCTGGTAGAAAATATTAGAGCTCTAAAAAATGTCAGCGTTAGTCTTATTTTTTAAAGTTGAAATAAAAACTCTCTTGAAATGTTGAGTTTTAAACTTACCTCCAGTATTATCAAGTTGGAAATTCTTTGGTGATTACTGATTAGGGGTTCTGGCATCACCATTAGTGAAAAATGTGATTATCCAACCCGTTGCAATGTTTCAAAAAAATTTCAGAAAAATCATGCACATAGAGTTAAGTAGACCTGCCAAAGTTCATTTCCAAGTTCATCATTGATAGCTACAATTTGAGATTCGTTATAGATAAATAGTACTGCTCACATGATGAACAATGCCTTGTTGATTCTTGCCTATTTCATTTCTTGACACGTCGGATGAAATTTGCTTCTTGAATTTTACGAGCTTACTTAACTTCCGTGCACTATATATATGATTTTTGGTTGATTTTTTTTTTAAAATTGCATGACAGCATATTAAATTGCTAATGGGGAAGCAGGAATCCTCAACATCCGCAGACTAACCAAAACATCTCTACTTATTGCCTGAAATTCCTTGTTTTTGGTGCTGTACATGAACCTATTCATGTGTCACTTCTGACTTATTTTTAATACATACTTGCAGGTCAATTCTTTGGAACAGCTTACTGATGATTTGAAAGGACGGTGCTTAAACCTGCATAAAGGATGTAAAAGATTCATGTACGTTTCTGTACCAGTGTTCTATATTTTGAAATGTTGGCTGCACATAAACTTGAGAAAAAGGCGACAGATATACTGACTTCTTGTTTGCACAAGTTACTGACAAGATTCATTTATACCTTCAATGTTTCTATTTACTGACAAGGTTCCTCAGTACATTCATTGTTTCCATGTATGATATGAATAACTTGAAATTTATGCATAGAGAAATTAGACAACTTTTGCATGCACCTATCCTTAGTTGTCATAACAGCGCATGTAACTGTTGTAGCTTTGACAGTTTGTGGAATTGACAAGAATAATAAGAAAGTATATGCCTTTTTTCGCAGACAGAAACTGCATGCCATTGTGTTTCTAATAGTAATAGTTTCAGGGGATCACTTGATGAAGGATATGCTGGGGATCTTTCATTTGCTGATGCTTTGCAAGCATTTGGTGCTGGTCAAGATGACCCTATTAGTGTTGCCATTGGAGGTTATTTCATTAAAACTCGAACGCATCTATTGATTGTTTTTGTCTTTGCCAATTACATATAGTCGTATACCTAGCGAAATGTTGGGGTTACGGTTCCCAATTTCTAGATATGTTGGTGTCATTGTGTGAAGTGTCTATTTTGCTTTCTGATGTCCACAGATAAGAACACCAAATTGTTAGATACATCAATAAGTATACATACAGGCATCCCCTGAGCTTTGTAGTTAATGATTTTTTTCTTTCTGCTTGCTATCTTGTTATAGCATGATAAGGCAACTATAATTCATTTGTAACTCAGATTTACTCAGGAAATTAGTGTCTGTCTTTGCACCAATAAGAAGGGTGGACCTAGCGCAGTGGTAGCGTGTCTCCACTTGTGTCCTGAGGTCTTGGGTTCAAACCACCTTCTCTGCAAAAGCAGGTGTAAGGCTGTCTAGAAATAACCCTTCCCCAGATCCCACAATGCGTGTAAGCCTTCGGCGCTGGGTACACCCCTTCTTTGCACCAATAAGCATATTTTACTAAAGCTCCAAAGTATTAGATTTAAGCCTTCTGACAAGGACCTGCTGTTACACTGGCTTGCTGTCCTCTAGTACTTTCCAGCTCGGAAGGTCCTCTAGTAGGAGGGCATTCTTTAATTTCTACATCTCCTGTTTGGCTGTAATTTTCCCTATTACTAAGATATCAATATATGTACAGTAGGGGCTTCCCCTACTGTTTCCCCTTTAAAAAAAAGAGCATATTTTACTACATGAAGATGCAACATGCCATTTCACTGCAATTACATCTGATAGGTTCCTTTATTAGTACATTGAGTTTTATTGGATAAATCATACTTCAGAGACTAAGGAAACTTTATTCTTTACTATGTTACAGGGCCTGTAATGTCCAAGTTTACTACTGCCTTTAGGGAGCTTGGAACTTACAAAGAACTCCTTCGTTCTCAGGTATTCCTATCCTATAGCACTTAAATTTGTCCTACTATTTAGTTCACTTGACATATGAGAATGAGGACTGTGCTTGGCTATTTGGTAACTGTAAATTCTGAACTCAACACTCAGTGACCGTGTTTGCTCTGAATCTTGGCATGCTATGTATTCTTGTCACTTTACAATATTTTATCTAGCGATACATATATACTCTTCTTTATTTACTTTTTTTTTCCAATTAGAACTTGGCAGACCAAACTTTGTAATTTCCCACCTGTATTAAACATATTTGTCCACCTAAGATTCTGGGATTATTGGCATGTTCGAAACATATGCGATAGACTGAAAGTACAGTGTTGATTGTTACATGTTATAAGCACAGCAGGAAATCAAAACTCAAAAGATAAATGTGAGCATACAGTTTTCTCAACTTCATGAAAGATGTACATTCTTATATTGCTACAAACATCCATTATAGGAAGTAAAGCCAAAAGGGTTGCTTTTACAAGAAAAATCTTTCTTGCTTGTTATTAAATGTTTCGCCAATCCTTACTAAAGTGCAAAAGCTGTCTTACTGATGATGTATGAAGTAACTTTAAGGACGTCAGTCTATTATTGAACAACTCCACCTTGAACTGGCTCATCTCATCAAATTATTGATAGGAAGTAGAGCTAAAAGGGTTGCTTTCATTATAAAATCTTCCTTGTTATTAAATATTTCACTAATCCTAAAGTGCACAAGTTGTCTTAGTGGTGATGAACAACGTATTCCATCTATGTACTGTATAAATATCCACCATGTTAATGTTCTGGTGATGAACAAAGTATTCCATCTATGTACTGTATAAATATCCACCATGTTAATGTTCAAAGTCAAAAGAAAAACCTCGCCATTGGTTATCAGCTATCTACTGTATAAAAAAATACCAGTTAAAAATGTTATCAGCAAAGTTGATGAATATTACGGGCTTTATGCCGATGAGTCGAGGGATATTACAATATAATTCTAATAGGTACTTTTCCTCCAAACAGGTAGAGCATATGCTTAGTGAACGTCTATCACAGTTCATCGATGTGGATTTAAACGGTGTGAAGGTGAGCACCCTCCTGTCTACTCTCACTCCCCACAAAAGCATGCACATACACACATCCAGTCAAAAAATAGGAAAACCAAAACCTGCTAATTTGTAAATTGTAGGTTGTAGCTGAAGCAAACAACATTTACTATCGTATATAAGTCAACTCAAACGTTGATATGACGAGTAGTTTCATGCTCGTGGAGTCAAAGTCAAACTTCAACCCTTTTCCCCTGACAAGTAACAGAAAAGCTGGAGTAGTCCTGAAAACCTGTCTAATTTAAATATCAATGACTTCTCATAAAATAGGGACGATATCCTCATACCATATTAATTTTCATGTTGGCCGATGGGCGATGGGATTGTTGATATACTGCTTACATGATGTGTATTTCTCTTTTTGCACAATATGGCCCTGTGTAGGATTGTCGGCGACGTTTGGATAGGGCTGCTGTGAGTTATGATCAGGTGATGCCTCAAGTTTGAGCTATGCTGTTATCTGATTGCCTCTTTTTATTTCTTCGTGTTGATTGTGTTATATAATAAATGAATTAGCAGCGTGACTCATTAGTACCCTGTTGCTTTAGCATTTTACTAGAACACACACCTTGTCCTATTAAGATTCTCCTTGCTTGTCAGGCACGTGAAAAATTTGTGTCAGTGCGAAAAGGGACTAGACCAGAAGTTGTGACTGGACTTGAGGAGGTAAATTTGTAACTTGTTTTTTTTTTCTTTCTAGATGAATGTATATTCAGCATGCATACCATTTCCCTAATTCAAAGTTTACAGGACCTACACAATGCCAAGTCAGCTTTTGAGAGATGCCGCTTTAACTTAGTATGTACCAACCATTTTTTTCATCCAGAAGTATATTGTTCAACTATGCCAATGAATCTCGTTTGCTGCAAGGAATTCAGGTACACGCCCTTGCAAACATCGAAGCAAAAAAGAAGTATGAGTTCTTGGAATCAATAAGTGCAGTGATGGATGCCCATTTGAGATATTTTAAGCAGGTATGGTTGCTCTCTATGTTTTATACAATCTATGGTTTTTGAATGATTGATTCACTGGTTTTGTTCTTTATGTTATAGGGATATGAACTACTGAGTCAAATGGAACCATTCATTCACCAGGTTGAATATTATCTCCTATGGCATAATAGTCTAGAACTAAAAGAATGATCAATATGAATCAGCTAATCATGACTTAGACATAAATTTCCTAACCTTAAAGTCTTGGTACAGGTTCTAACGTATGCACAACAATCAAAAGAAATGGCTGTCAATGAGCAAGATAAACTTGCACAGAGGATTCAAGAGTTTAGAACTCAAGAGGAAATAGCAAATGTGAGAATGGCTAGTAATGTGGATACATCCACTAGCGGTGATGGTATCCATGTTGTTGGTCTTCAATCCTATAAAAACATCGAAGCCTTGATGCAGCCAACTGCTAATGGAGAGGTAGTTAATTTTATTCTGTAAAGTAAATATTTGTGAATGGTTAAATATCTAAAGTCTTTGGATGCTTCTTCACGTGATGTTTTGAGGAGATTGATTGCTGATAGATAGTATATTTGAAGTGTTAAGGACCTTTCTTTCCAGCATAGTGTTAACTTATTTGCGCATGAGACTTCCTGTAATAGAAATCAGTCAGAGGTATTCGTAGTACCTATATTTTATTCTCTTCTTCAAATGTCAAATCTAGTATTTACTCATATGCCATTACCTTTCTGTAATTGTTGTCTGAAGTTTTAATTGTTGGCAATTCATAATCGTCTTGTGAAGTTTCACAGCTTCACCGTACTGATTTGTTTCTTTGCCAGGTCCAAGTTATCAAACAAGGTTATCTATTTAAGCGTCCTCAAAAATCACGAGGAGAATGGAAAAGGAGTTTCTTTGTTCTCAACAGCCATGGGACTCTGTACTACTACAGAAATAAGGGAAATAAACAGTCGGTATGCAATCTAAATTAGCCTGTTTTATTGTGGCGTGAGAACATGTTTAGATCTTGGCACACAACTATCAGAAGCTCTTTTTTTTTGCTTGTATGAGACTACGAGTAAGCAAACTTTGTATTTTGGGCATTCCATATTTGTTATAATTTATCTTACTTTCCTAATTATCCTTTATATAATAGCTTGTGGCCCACTTTTTTTTTTGGTATTCATGACTTATATACTTGCCGTAACTATTTTCCCTCTATTTAGAATGCAGCATAGTTTTTAATGGTACATCCATATTGTGATGTGACCTTCAGTGGATGTATCTGACCCATGTATATTTGTTTGCTTCCACCAAATGTAATGTTTTTCTTTAAGGATGCCTGTGCATAATTTGACTTCAAAGTTTCTCTGCAGTAGATTATTCTAAAGGGATGTGATGCAGCATTTAGTAAATTGTGTTATATAATTTATCCTATAGTATTTCAGTTATCTTTATGCTATTTGGTCTGTACTTCATACATGTCTTTTTTTTTCTTTATGGAAAGCAAGGATCAGCATCACAACAAACAGCTGGGGAAGGAGCTGGTGTGTTTGGACGATTCAGATTCTTGAACCAACGAGCTTCGTCCCAGAGTGAAGATCCACTATCATCTCATACTATTGATCTCAGAACTTCAACCATTAAGATTGATGCAGATGAAAACGATTTAAGGTTTTGCTTCAGAATAATCTCACCCATCAAGACATACACGTTACAGGTAACTATAACTCTTGTTCCGCAGATGCTGATTTTCTTTCTGCAATGCATGTTTCTGATGTCTCAAGAATAGCATATTTGTATAATTTTTTTCATACTTTTCAGTATGCTGATACCACAGATGTTAATGCCTTTCATTTTTGTTGATGGCAGGCGGAATCAGCAGCCGATCAAAAGGACTGGATCCAGAAAATTACTGGAGTTATTGCTTCTCTACTAAATTCTTCTTACACACAGCAGGTTCGCCAGAGATCTCTTCCATGCTTTTATTACTAGTCTTGGTTTACCTGGTTGGTAGAAACAAAGAATGGATCTGTCATACTTTATGCCCCAAAACCAAATAATAATAATAATAATAATAATAATAATAATAATAGTAATAGTAATAGTAATAATAATGACAACAACAATATAGATACTCATTTTATCCGATTTCATCTCATTTCAGTTACCATATGGGAATGTAGCAGCAGAGAATCACAGATCTGCAAGTTATGTTGATACTTTATCTCATGAAGATAACTATAGTTCTGAGGGTCATGAGGATATATGCAACCTTCTGAGGAATATTCCCGGAAATGATAGTTGTGCAGAGTGTCGTTCTCCAGACCCTGATTGGGCATCTCTAAACTTGGGTATTCTGATTTGCATCGAGTGCTCTGGGGCTCACAGGAATCTTGGAGTACATGTTTCCAAGGTACAACATCAAACTTTTTGTACTGCATGATATATTGATATATGATGTGATAACTTTCAGCTAACTCTGCCTCCTGCAGAAAAAGTTAAGTTATATTCTTGGAAGTATTATTGTTGGGATGATAGATACTGTAAATATAATACTGAAATAGCTCGCTGTAATAGAATGTTACCTTTGTGACTTTGTCCTTTCTTGCTGTATTTTGACATTGATCTAACCATTACGTAGCTCTGGTCATTATATGTTGCAATTAGATGTACAGCAGGAGCTATTTGTTGTTCCAATCATATGCAGTAGGACATTTACGCCTTTGATGCATATAATAACTTCATTTCCACTTGATAAATTTAAATACTTCCATGCGCCTTAGTGGTTAAAGTAGTTAAAAAGGTTGACTGCATAAATTCTAGAATGATATGGAAGAGAGAACATATGGGAGTGAACCAAATGTATGTTTTAGATACTGGTATTAAAGTTTGAGAAGAAAATGGATTTCAGTAGGAAAACAAACACTTCAATTTAATACATTTGCTTGTTCTTTAATAGGTGAACCATTCATTTTCGTTGTGCGTGTAACTTTCAGCATGTATGCGCATAAAATGCTTCGTTCTTATTGTTGATGAGATATATGGATCTGATTATATGATGTTTCATGGGTTTCTATGGTTTTAAAAAAACCAATAATTTTTGGATTGAAAAATAGTATTAGCCAGTACCATATTTCAGAATTGCAAGCATTATTTTTACTTGATGCAGGTTCGATCTTTAAGATTAGATGTCAAAGTATGGGAGCCAGTTATTATGGATTTGTTTCGTGGACTTGGAAATGATTATGCTAATTCCATCTGGGAGGCCCTGCTTCCAAAAGAAGATGAAGGGTATGTTGAATTATATATTCATATTTTTTTGCTCGAATACCGCCTTGGAGCCACAAGGTGTTATGTTGTGTGTAACCTGTGGGATGTTGCCTAACGTAGGATAATGCTGAAGTCAAAAAGCTTGATATGGATTCCATGTAGAGGTTATCTGTGCTATATGTTCGTTCTTTGAAACCGCACAAACTATATTGGATAATCGGCAAATCCTAATGAACTTTGCTTTCTGAGTATCGTTAACTTATCATTGGCCATTGTTTATTAGTACATAACAACCAGTTCTAATGACATTGTAAACAGAACATACTATCACAATTATTATGTACTGACATTGTAAACAGGACATACTATCACAATTATTATGTACTTAAACATTGTAGATCAGAACTAGGATTTGAATTTTCATTCAGCTTTTGGTATGCTCTAAAATGAATATGTTTTACTGCTGGTGCGAATACAGAGATGCCATAATTAGCATACTCCAATAAGATTCTTTCTCAGTTAGATTTCAAGTGTCAATTTTTTTTTTCAGTAGATGCCCATGGCATAGTGGTTTTATTTCCTCTCTTTTCATCCGTGATACAACTGTACAAGATTTGTCAGTTTTCTTATTATAATCTTCCCTACGGGAATGAGCACTCTGTTATGCCAAAAATAAAGAGGGCTCTTTGAATATTATACCACAATGGATAATATTTCTTTTCTTGCATGGACAACTAACATGTTCAGGGGTTCGGTCAAAAAAAAAAAAGTAACATGTTCAGGGGTGCATTCAAGAAGAACCAACTCTGCTAGTTGTTTTCTTTGTAGTTTCCTTCTTAATATTTTGTTTTATTGTCATGTTTTTGTGCAGAAGGAATGAACCAAATGGAGCTATTCTTTTCATTGAAAAGCCAAAACCTAGTGACACTTTCTCAATAAAGGAGAGGTACATACAATCAAAGGTAAGGTTATGTCCTTTATTTTGTCTTATATCCTACTCATATATTCTCAACAATAATATACGGGCTGTCATTCCTTTGCTATCTGAAGTAACTCATATTTGCTAAGTTACTCATATTTTTCAACAGTGTATCACTGCTTGGGAATTTTATTGTCATCTCTACTGTTTTACATCAGAATTTCATTTAATTTCCAGCATTTCGGAACCAATCACACACTTGTTGTTTGGAGAAGCCAATGAGTTTCTAAGATATACGATATGTACATGAATTTTTATGCACATATAATTACTCATTTAGCTAGCAAGATTTGAGTGGACAGTGGAGATTCCCTTGTCTAATGAAGCCTTTGTTATGCTTTACATGTTGTAAGCCGATATCAGCTCCATGAACTTTTGATACACAACTAGCAGGATGTATTATTTGTTTGATTGTGGTTGTATCGTCTTACAGATAATCTGCATATATGGTAAATCGTCTAATCAAATGGGGAGCTATCAAACAAATTGTTGGACTAAAGTTTTCATTAAATAACTGACTGATCAAATAGCGAGCTATCCAACAAACCCTACAAATTCTGTATCCTTTGCAATATACATAGATTTGCCACGACAAATAGTATTGAGCTGCTTCATACAAGGATTACTCCCTCTGTATCATAATTCGTAACGTCTACCTGTAAACACCATTGGCACAAACCATGGAAGTGCTGAGTCTATTATAAAAGTTTAACAAGAAATGGTTTTTTTCCCACAATGACAAGCTAAAACTTAAACCTCTTTTACTACATTATTGTAGGGGTATAGAGTGGAAATATTGCTACAACTTTGGTAACTTTCGTAAGTGGTAAAATATTGTAATTTGTAAAAAAAATTCCTGATAAAATATTGCAAACACAAGAAGGATGATAGTATCATTATTATTCCCCAAGTATTTTTATTGATTATGATGATCTTTTCCTGCTATTATGTCCTCACCCATCCTCTCAAATGTTCCGATGCAGTATGTGGACAAACTTCTTTTATCCAGAGATGCCAATCAAATTACCATTGATATATTGGAAGCTATAAGGACAAACGACGTGAGAGCAGCATATCATATTCTTGTGATTGCTAATGTGAGCCCTAACATGACATGTGATGAATTGGGTAAAGATGTTCATCATGATCAGTCAGTGACAGACAGGATGTTATTGGACCCAGCATCTTGTGAGATAACTGAGGACTCTGGGAATCCAGAAGGCTGTCTACAAGGCTGCTCCTTACTGCATTTAGCGTGTCAATATGGCCATCCTGTAATGGTGGAGCTTCTGGTACTTTTTGGTTCAGATATCAATATGCAGGACTTCCATGGACGGACACCGTTGCATCGTTGTGTCCAGAAGAAAAATGATGACCTCACTAAGCATCTGCTAAAGAGGTAGGCTTAATTTGTCAGTAATATTGTTCATGATTAATGTTTTCTGTTTGTTGTCCCTTGTTCTCGTTTGCCTCTTATGCAGAACAAAGAGTAAAACATAGATGTTTTTTTAATAAATAAAGTACTACATCCTATCTGCAGGGGTGCCAGAACAACAATTAAAGATGGCGGAGGTCTGACTGCTTTGGAGAGAAGAATGGAACTCGGAGCAATAACTGATGAAGAATTGTTCATATTATTTGTGAGGTATGATTACTATGGTTTTTGTAGCCTTGCATGCTCATAATCCTTCGACAAATTGATCCTCTGCAAATGATTATGTAATGAGATACACACACTTGTTCATGGGTTCTGGGGGAAGACAAAACATGGATGGAAATTAGTTACTATAGGGATAACAGACTGATCTGTCAACCTATATGAAAAAAACCCTGTGAATTGATGGCTAGCAGTTTCCATGGGTTCAAAACTGACATTTTTCTCGGTTGTGTCATGTCAGCATAACTGCATAAGGTTGCATGAGTGATAATTGAATTCACAAATATGTTGGACGGGAAAGATCTCAGTGTGAACCAACACTTGTGCAGGTGATGTACAAGAACAGGGTTCTAGCAAGCAGTTTTTTTGTATGTACCTGGTAGCTGTACCGCTTGATTTAGCTTCATACGGAGAGACTCATCTACAGGTGAAGACAAGTGCCTTTTAGGGTACCATGCTATAGTAAAATGTGCACTTTTGCTTTTGTTGTATATTTCATTGTTCAACATGACCACAACGCTGGTTTGTATAACAATTATAGGTCAATGTATAATATTCATTTACTTGGAACATGATTTCGAGGTTTGAGTTTCTGATATCAAGTATGTATACGTATACAAACAAGTACATGTATGCCATTTACCGCTGTTATACAGTTTTGGATTCATTTGCGTGCTGTCATACAATTTTTGATTGTGTATTGTCTGGCCTAACTGTCAAATTACTCTTCTTATTCTGACCCGTTGCAAGTTATGTGCGAGAGTGGTCCCGATCGCGATCCCGGTCGGACAGAGTTTCGAGACCGTGATCCTGGCGGCAAGCCGGGCGCTCGCGGCCTCCAGCGCCGCATAGACGAGCCTGTCCATGCCCGCTGCCGGAGTAGGGACTGGATGCTTGTTCCGGAGGTTTAAGGCTTTTAGGCATGGTTTTGGCTCTGGCTGCATCCGAGCCCGGAATTGTGGAGGAGAGTGAGATTACATGGAACTGAGGGTCTGTTTGGTTCGAGAGTGAGATTACATGGAATTGAGGGTTTGTTTGGTTCAATACCTAACTTGTCTAAGCCTAATGTTAGGTTTTAGATATGTGTTTGATTGTTGACTAATGTTAGGTGTACTATAGAAGTTAGGCAACTTTTGCATTCATTAACTAACAAAAAAACGCCTCAACTGTGGCTCTCAAATCGACTGTCTAAGCTTAACCATTTGCCTAAGTTTAGTCTTGATAACAAATTAAACATATGCTACATTTTTTAAGCGTGCCTAAACTTAAGTTATGATAGCAAATCAAACACATGCTAACATTAATTAACTTAGGCGCGCCACAGGTGTGATAAGTAGCTAAGCTTAAGTTTAGACGAGTTAACTATCATCAAACAGGCACTGAATCTCACGCAAAACGGCGGGGTGAAGGAGGAGGCCGCGCGGGCGCGGGCGCCGGCGAGTTCCCTGGGGAGCGTGACGCGGCGGAGATGAAGGCGAGCGCGGTCGATATGTTTTGGGCTATACAAAATTCGGTCTTCGGGCTTGCGGTACGCGGCCCAAATAAGCCCAGTACTGACCGTTCCACGCTAGCACAAAACCTAGCAGAGAGAAACCCAAAACCCTTCCCCGTCGCCGCCCAGGAAAATGGCAGCCGCTCCCCTTCTCCTCCGCCGCGGCCGCCGCGCCCACGACCTCCTCGCCCGCGCGCTGTCCACCACCATCACCACCGCAGGCGACGCCCCGCTCTCGCACGCAGCCGCCAAGAAGCGCCTCCGCCAGGAGCACGACCCCGACCGCGCCGTCTCCATCATCGAAGCCATCGACACGGCTTCCCTCTCCGCCGCCTCCACCCGCCACGCGCTCTCCCTCGCCGCGCGCCGCCTCTCCCGCTCCCGCCGCTTCGACGAGGCCGATGCGCTCCTCTCCTCCCACCTCCCCACGGCCACTACCGAACCCCGCCTCGCCGCAGTCCTCTGCGCCTACGGCGTCGCCTCCCTCCCCGAGAAGGCCCTCTCCGCCTTCCGGTCTGTCGCGCCGTCCCTCCCGACCCCCATCACGACGCTCCCCTTCAACGCCCTCCTCTCCGTCTTTCTCCGATGCCGCCGCCACAACCGCGTACCGGAAGTCTTCGCCGAGCTCTCCAAAGAGTTCTCCATCACCCCCGACGCCACATCATACGGCATCCTGGTCAAGGCTTACTGCATGATCCGCGATGACGCGAAGGCGCAGCAAGTGTTGCTCCAAATGCGTGAGCAAGGTATCTCGCCGACCACCAGTATCTACACCTCATTGATTGATTCCATGTACAAGCAGAAGAAGACCGAGGAGGCAGAACGCTTGTGGAAGGAGATGCTGGAGAGTGGATGTCAGCCCGATGTGGCGACCTATAATGTTAAGGCCACAAACTACGCACATCATGGGAAACCGGAACAGATCCTTGAGGTGATGGCTGAGATGGAGGCGACTGGAGTGAAGCCGGACACCATTACCTACAATTTCCTCATGACTTGCTATTGCAAGAATGGGAAGGTGGCTGACGCCAAGGTGCTGTACCATTCTCTAGGAGAGAAGGGGTGCACCGGAAATGCTGCTACATACAAGCATATGTTGGCAGCGCTATGTGCCCATGGAGACTTCGAGGCTGGATTGGGTGTCTTCAAGGAAAGTTTGAAGAGGAACAAGGTTCCAGATTTTCAGACAATGAAAGGGTTGGTTAAGGGATTGACAAAGGAAGGCAGAGTGGATGACGCAAAAAAGGTTATTGCGGAGGTCAAGAAGAAGTTCCCAGAGAATTTGTTGTCTGGGTGGAAGAACCTCGAGAAGGAGCTTGGGTTTGACTCAAATAGTGAAGGAGCTCCCCGCACAGAATTTGAAGAACCTCTTGCTGAGGTGAAGTCTGATATTGAAGATGCACTTGAGCAGGAACAGTCTGTTGTCAAGGAAACCACTGAAAAAGAATCCTCTTCTTCTGAAGATGAATCCCATGAGCCTGATGTATCTACTGGTGAGGAAGCGCCGCGGGGTACTGCTTAGTTGGATTTTACCATTTTCGTTGAGCCCAATCTACATTGAAGAATTTTGTATGCTGCTCTGTAGAGGTAAGCATTAGGATTTGGATACAGACTCCTAAGGTGCTGACTTGCATAATAAGTTATAATACCACACCAGCCAATTTTAGGGATTAAATGATGCCTGCTGAGGTGTATGCTATGTACGATGTTAAAGCTTATATTGATGATGTTTGTCTTATTTGATAACCGCATTGTGCTTCGTTATTATCTCGTGTTATTTATAATTGTTTTGCATTGTTAAAATCATACATATGAAGGTTGTTGTGAGATCATGAATGCTGAATCATTTGGCCACTAATACCTGACAGAACTGCTTCAGTACATAAGAGTTACTAGTACCATTTAGGTTATCCTGCTCCGAGCTTCATATCAATAGTCAAAAGCACCGTTCCAAAAGGCGTTTGCCTAGGCTTGCCTAGGCACTCCGCGCGGGTGGACCATCTCGCCTTGGGGGGTAGGCGGCCGCAAGGTGGCGGGGGAGGGGGGTTGGATTGGGAGGTGAGCCACAGAGGAGGAGCGGTAGGGCTGCCAGATGCGGAGGTGAGCCGTGGAGGAGAGAAAACGGGAGTGCCAGATCCGGAGAGGAGCATCCAGGAGGGGGTGGATCTGCGAGGAAGAAGGTGTGGGGGATCTGAAGTGTAGAAAACAAGTGTGTGACCTGCGTGGAAGGAGACAGGCCGTAGTTGGGTTGATTTCTTGCTTGGGACTGTAGAAGCTAAAGCCCCATGGCTAAGTGAGTTGTGAAAAGTCAGCTCACATAGCAGAAATATGAATATATTGTAGTATTTTAAAAAATTAGAATTCATCATTGCTATAGTGCACACCGCCTTGAAACGCCTAGGCGGCGCTTAGTCATGCCTAGCGATTTTTGGAACCTTGGGCAAAAGGAATGAACCAGCTCATTTGTCTGTATGCCATTGCCATTTCATGGTGAACAAGTAAAACTATTGGACCGCTTGGTTGATATGTAAGCTTCATACCAGATGGATCTGGAAGGCTGCGTTGAATCTGCCATATGCTTCCTGATGTAACATGTATTTCTTTCTAAATGCAGCTGGAAAATCCTTATAACCAGTTTAAACGAGAAACTTTGACATGTATTTCTGCTGTATAGGGCTCCCGACATACATTTTCTATGTAGTATAACTCGCTTTAACCTCGGATTGTATGAGTGCAAGGATATTCAAATGGGAGTAACGGGGAGCATGATCAACCAGCAATTTTTTTTCCGTGAAGAAAGGAAAACATAACAAGTCAGGTTTTGAGTAATACTTACTCCATGTATGCGTGCATCACGAGCCGAACAAATTAAAGCTCTATAATCGCAACTCATCCTTGCCTCGGCCGGTCGAGGAAGCCGTGCAGCTCCGCGGCCATGATTCGTCAACGTCATTACGATCACGCTGAACCCCACAACAGCCGGCAGGCTCGGAGCGTGCTCACCACGAAGGCCCAGCTCATGCGTCGAACACCATCTCCGCCGGCCCACTCCACGTTGCCATTCTGCCGCTCGCTACACCTGGGATCCTCCCAACGGTGGCCGTCTGAGAGAGTTCTCTCCGGGGAGATGTCGCTAGCGATCCACATGTCAGCCGCAATAACTACAGTGTTGTTACTGTAGAGGATATCTGTCCGTATATCAGATTTAGGTGGGAAGTCGATCCACCTACACAGGGAAAATAACACATGCTGAACTATTGACATCCTCTCACACACACACACCGGTTGTTTGATACGGATGGCTGGTCATGGTGTTACCGTTTGTCAGTTGCTACTCGACATTGACAGCTCCTAAGATGAGTTCGAGCCAGCAAGTTGTTTATATGCAAGAATCAGTAGTATACTTCGGCTTTGAAATTTTGTTCCTTCTTCTGATCTCCCAGAATACTTGGTTGTAACTTGGTTCACATGTCGGCCCATTTCGCAATTAATGGCCCAACCTGCCGGGATCCCCTTGAGATGGTGCCACTGTGGTTATCCTCGGCTCGCGGGCATCATCGTCCTCGGGCGAGGCCAGCAGCCAAGGATTGAAGGATGAGGCTGCAGCCGGCTAGCCGGCGGCGATTGCGCGAAACGAGAAGCTATCACGGAGCTAGTACTGCGTAGAAAGTCGATCTCGCATTCGTTTCCAACGGACGAGAAAGTTTTGGGTCGCTCGCATTTCCGCGCATAGGTAAATACAGTATATAATCAATGCCCGCGGCGAGCAAGTTGAGAAGCATCTGCGCATCACGTCGCAGAGATCGCGCTCCATCCTGACGCCGGCAGGCAGCTGCCTCTGTCTGACTCCGATCGATCCGGGTATCGGATCGAGTAGATGAGCTCCTCCCATCAATTAAAACCTCGCCGTTGCTTTCGGCCCGCGCGACGAGTGAAAGCAACACATCTGGGATGGTGACCCGGTCGTCGTGACGTGCAGCCTCGGCAGATCCGGGCAATATTCCCTGATATGCTCTCTCGTCCATCTAATTAATCTACAGTAACAGCACGCTGGCGAGAGCAGAACACAGCGCAGTTTGACCACATATATGCAGACGCTGAATCCTATTAATTGGCACATTATATATAGGCTCATCAGTCAGACCAACGACTCAACAAAAATGACCTAAAAAATGAGGCACGTATAGCACAGATCAAATTTAGAATCCATTGCCGTCTATGGAATCCTATACGATCGAGGTGCTGAAGTACTAATAACTAGGCGGCAAGAGCGATTGAGCGGCTAGCTTAAGCCCTAGTACCATGGGGTGGCAAGAGCGATTGAGCGAATCCACCACACGGGTCTCGCTTTCGTTCCGGACCGGGGACTCTGTTCTGTTGGCTTGTTCACGTGAGGTGATGAGATCGCGATCACAAACAGCAGCGTAGCGGATGCAGCACTAGCAGCGGCCGGTGGGGACCCCCCGGCCCGCTAGCGCTAGCTCATTGATCCATCGCTTTCACGTGCGGGGCTAGCTAGCTAGCTGTCGCGCGCGGCGCTAAAAATATTGATCCGCGGAAACAGAATAAAAAAGGGCTGACGAGTTCATCTGATGGATGTATGCGTTACCTCATACCTGTACCTCGACTTAGATACAGTACACGAGTGTACTTTCCTCATGCTAAACGTATGTAGCAACTCTGGCGACGTATACATGGCCACACAAAATAGTAAGCCACGAAATGGGATTTGGCCAGACAAAATAGTAAGCTACGAAAAGCGGTCTTTAATTAACAATTGAACTGCGCGCTTGCAGCAAAACAGCAAATGAATACTCCCTTCAACATCGCCAATAATTTGTTACTTTTTTTTTTCAGAAAAAGATGATAAATTCTAAGAGATGGAAAGAGTACGACTAAACTGGTCATCCAGCAGCAGCAACCGGCCGGAACCACCAGCAAACCATTTGCAAACGGAACTGGTCTTTTCCGAAACCGGTGGTCGTCCATACGCTGGTGGCCTACGCGGTCGTTCCACGTCGAAAGATGCGAGGTTGTATTGCTCCGAGACGATAGAGTTTCGTTCGGCGTGTCAAAGAAATGTGGAGCATCGCCGTGCCGTGGCTTCGCCAGTGCGTTCCTTCTCGACGCGACAGCGACAAGCTGTGTAATGATTAAGAGCGAGGAAGAAGAAGTAAGAAAAGAAACGGAAATCCCAAATCCGCCGCTACTAGCTAATAGATGCAATGCAAACGAGAAACGAGGTAAGTAAGCGTTGCGTAAATAATTCAAGTGCTAGGATGCTATCACCCGGTCCTGGAATTTTTTTTATGGCGGCGTTCTTTTTAGCGGATCGAGGAGACGCAGAAACACTTATCTTGGGGTCGAGATTGGTCTACGAGCGCAGTAAGTCGTGTCAGCTCAGCTGACATCAAGGAGGATCTGCCAAGGTCTCCGTAGCCCACCACTCAGGAAGTCGTATCCCCATCACACGGCTAGGGCTACCAATCCACTTCTCGGAGGCGAGGCGGAGCAACGGCGCAGCCCCCGCTGCTTCCAATAAATTGAGAACAGGAGCACATCACATCGCATCCATCAGCCAGTTTTTTGTTATTGTTTTTTTTTCTTGTGCAGTTGCAGCAGCCTTTCCCACCCACTGCTTCTTCCAAGGGACAGACAGCACAGCACAGGACAGGGCACGGCACCACCACCGACCCACGCTGCCACCCACACACCAGCGAGCGGCCCCCGACCAGACCACCAATGGCGCAGCAGCAGCCGCACGCCGCGGCGCGGGGAGGCGGGGACGAGGAGGAGGAGGTGGCGGCGGCGGCGGGGCTCCGGCACCGGCACGCGGGGAAGGGAGCGGGCGACGACGACGGCGACGGCGCCGCCAACGCGCCGGCGTCCGTGGAGCGGGTGTTCGCGGACAAGGAGGTGCCGCCGTGGCGGGAGCAGCTGACGTTCCGGGCGCTCGCGGTCAGCGCGCTGCTCGCCGTCATGTTCAGCGTCATCGTCATGAAGCTCAACCTCACCACGGGGATCATCCCCTCGCTCAACGTCTCCGCGGGCCTGCTCGGCTTCTTCTTCGTCCGCACGTGGACCGCCGCCGTCCAGAGGATGGGCCTGCTCCGGCAGCCCTTCACGCGCCAGGAGAACACCGTCATCCAGACATGCGTCGTCTCCGCCTACGGCATCGCCTTCAGCGGTATATAACCACCCACCCTCTCCCCAAACATCAACCTTCTCAAATATATGCTTCGCACCTAGTAGCTAATTAGAAATACCGTTATCTCTTTGGTTCGCGGATTGCTTCAGTTCAACCTTAAAGCGTACGGCGAATTAGCAGCTGCTGCCCTGCTGTGAGTTGGTACCGTTTGTTGCGTCAATTTCGTGCTCACATTCGTCCACGCGTTGTTTGAATTGCTTGAAAACGAGCTCTAGCTAGAGGAATCCCCTTCGGTTCATCTGTGTCAGCTGCTTTGGGTTTGTTTCGATTTTGGTTGTGGGAGAGAGTCACTACTGGTGGGAGTAGCATAGCGTTTCTCTGTAGTTGGTAGCCTGCAACACCAGGAATCAATTATTCTTTTGCCCCAGTGGAACATATCAACCAACCGTTTTTTTTTTCCGAACAAATGAGCAGGAGCACTGCACTGATGGTGGGTGTGGAACTGTCCTTCTGGCATATGTAGGCACTGCATATGCTTTTGCCCTTCTTCTCCCATTGACACTGGAAGAACATCTTGGAAGATGCGTCACTGGCCTTGACCCATATGATCCTTTCATATAAAACACCACCGAAAAGTAGTTCTCAGTAAGAAGAACGATTGGTCAAGACTCCCCGACAGCTCGAACTCTTTTTGTTCGATTTGGACTTGTTGTTCAGTCCACCACTGCTAAGTGGAATTTACGTTGATTATGTGATCCTACCTAGTATGTTTTTATACCGTAGTCCTTTCTTCGAAGTACATGGTTGAAATTGTGGAAAGCCAAGGACAGACGGTGATAACTTTTTTACGATTGCTCCATTTGGCAAGGAAATAAACAAATGCATGGAGAAGTCAAAAATAGCTATTTAAACTCATAATTTGGTGAGCAACTTTGGGTAAGAAATTGTTGATACTCTTCAGTACAAGCTGATATGGATGAGCTTTCTTGGGTTTGACTCCCCATATTAAATTAGGTACATGGTGTACGCTTTGCTTTCTTATTCTTTGGCAGACATGACACTTGCATGTGAAGGCATTCGTCGAGCATAAACAACTACTGTTTTATTGTCTGCAGGTTTGTTTAAGAACCATATTAATTGCTCTGTTGATGTCAACTGTCGCTGAACTCATAAGATTGAAAGTACATGACACTTTGGCCTAGCATTTGAATTGAATTAACAAGGAATTGGTACATATGCATAAGCTCGTCTACCTGGAACTAGGAAGTTACTCTTATTAACGAGTTTAATTTTGTATTTGTTCGCCCTTGCAAAACTACTCTACAAGAAAGCTTCCACAATTTTGATTGATGAACTGATTATCTATGCTTCAATGTTGTCAATGTTTGAACGAATCACTTGAGGCATGAGATTAGTTGTGTTTTCCTACCTTATTTATCCAAAGGAAAATATTAAAAAAAAAACTCATTTCATTGATTTTATTATGATACTTGTGCCTCATGTTACTTGTATTCGCAAGTACAACTATGTTTGAATGAAACAGAAACTTTGTGCACATGAACTCATATATTTTTATTCCAATTAATCAGGTGGATTTGGCAGTTACTTGTTTGGTATGAGCGAAAAAATTGCTATGCAAGCAACAGAAGCTAAAGATGCTAATAATATAAAGGATCCTCACCTTGGATGGATGATAGGGTTCCTATTCCTTGTTAGTTTCATTGGATTATTTGCACTTGTGCCCCTAAGAAAAGTATGTTTTGACTACTTCTCTCTGCTATCTTTTGACTAAGTTTCTGTATGCAAGAAAACTCTTTTCTAATATAATGAACTATTGTTTCAGATTATGATTGTTGACTACAAGCTGACGTATCCAAGTGGCACAGCCACTGCATACCTTATCAATGGGTTCCATACACCTGAGGGCGCAAAGCTAGCAAAGTATATCTATATTTTTCTGCTTTATTGTTATTTTTGGCTTACAAAAAAGTACTGATACTTTCCACACCTCTGTTCATGTCAAACAAGTTAACTGACAGGGATAATGCTATATTTCAGGAAGCAAGTTAAGACATTGGGAAAGTACTTCGTGTTTAGCTTTTTCTGGGGCTTTTTTCAGTGGTTCTACACTGCAGGGGATGACTGTGGATTCAAGAACTTCCCGACATTAGGCCTTGAAGCCTACAACAACAGGTCGGACCTATGGCACCTTCTTGGATAACAACCAGTGTAGACTAATGATGTCCAATATTTTGAGACTGACAACCTGCAATTGCACCTATGTTGGGTCTTATTATTGTGCCAATGGACCATGAGGGTTATTCACGTCTACATCTGAACATACCCTTTTGGCTAACAGACACTTGGGGTGATCTCCCGTGCTGATCTTGGCTTGTCATCTTTCAGGTTCTTCTTTGACTTCTCACCTACATATGTTGGAGTTGGTATGATCTGCCCATACATTGTGAATGTGTCTGTTCTGCTTGGTGGTATCCTCTCTTGGGGTGTAATGTGGCCTCTCATTGCCAAGAAGAGCGGGAGCTGGTATTCTGCTACTCTCCCAGACACAAGTCTTCATGGGCTACAGGCTTACAGGGTACAAACCTCAGTTCTTTCTAGTTTACTTTTGCCGAAACTATATCTTTCATTGTTGTCTTCAAATTATATACTGAAATTTTTGTGAGCAAGAATTTGACTGCTAGCTCCTTGCTGTTACAGGTTTTTATATCCATTGCTTTGATTCTTGGTGACGGTTTATACAACTTCGTCAAGGTTCTTATACGCACAATTGCAGGCTTCATATCGATGGCTCAGCAAAATTCGAAAAGCATGCTTCCTGTTTCAGGAGATGGCAACCCCATGGCTACCTCTGAGGCAGTATCCTTCGATGATGAACGTCGCACTAAAGTCTTTCTGGAAGATCAAATCCCTAAGTCAGTTGCATATGGAGGCTACGTTGTAGTTGCCGCCGTATCAATTGGCACCCTTCCTCAGATCTTTCCGCAGCTCAAGTGGTACTACATTTTGGTTGCATACGTAGTAGCTCCCGTACTGGCCTTCTGCAATGCCTACGGAAGTGGCCTCACTGATTGGTCTCTTGCCTCCACCTATGGCAAGCTCGCCATCTTCGTCTTCGGTGCATGGGCAGGCCTCGGTCACGGCGGTGTGCTTGTCGGACTAGCTGCGTGTGGTGTCATGATGAGCATCGTGTCTACTGCTTCTGACCTGATGCAAGACTTCAAGACGGGGTACTTGACTTTAGCATCACCAAGGTCTATGTTCATCAGCCAAGTCATTGGCACCGGGATGGGGTGTGTCATCGCTCCCTGCATCTTCTGGCTGTTCTACAAGGCCTTCGGCGACATCGGCGAGAGCGGCACGGAGTACCCGGCGCCCTACGCCATTGTCTACCGCAACATGGCCATCCTCGGAGTCGACGGCTTCTCCTCGCTCCCGGAGAACTGCCTTACCCTCTGCTACATCTTCTTCGCCGCGGCGATCGTCATCAACCTGATAAGGGACCTCTTGCCACACAAGGTCTCCAGGTTCATCCCGCTTCCAATGGCCATGGCGATACCTTTTTACATCGGATCATACTTTGCAATCGACATGTTCCTAGGCAGTTCGATCCTCTTCATCTGGGAGAGGCTCAACAAGGCCAAGGCAGACGCCTTTGCACCCGCGGTTGCATCAGGGCTGATATGCGGAGACGGGATCTGGACCCTGCCGCAGTCTATTCTGGCTCTTGCCAAGGTGCAACCGCCCATTTGTATGAAGTTTTTGTCAAGAGGGATCAATGCCAAGGTGGATAGCTTCCTAAAAGGCTAAGTATCACGGTGACCGGTGATCTTACAGAGAACTACAGCTAGTGCGGCTCATCCTGTAATTATCGTCTCACAAAAATGTATTCTCAGACCGACCACTTGTTTTGTAGGAAACCCACGAAATGTGCTTGATGTATGAAAGAAGCTCAAAACGATAGTGGTTGCTCCGCATGCTATAGTAAAATGTGAAGGAAAATTACATAAACCACCTCATATGTCAGTTAAAGTTTTTGTTGATTTAAATTTAGAAAGAAATAAAGCCCCAAATAAGTTACATTGTTCTAAATGAGACTTATCCAGCATATCAACATGAAAAGTTTACCCACATAGTAAAACTGGTTTATCAGCCTTTAAGAGCTAGCCAACAGTTTGTGTTTTTTTTGGCAAAATCCTAAAAAGTGTGAAGAATATGCTCCCAAAAGTTTGTAACTTCGATACAGACTACATTAGGTGCTCCATATTAATGAAAACAAGTTTAATCAACAAAGAATGTGCGCATTAGATTGACTTATGCAATAAAGCGTCATAGAAGGGAAGTTTAAAAGAAGTTATGAATATATTTCTTTTTGAACCTAAAAGAAGTTATGAAATGAACCATCAAACTACGGTGCTAAACGGGGCAGTTTATTCAATTTTTTCAAATGTTCCAAATGTCAATAGAGAGACACAATCCACGTTCCTTACTCTGGGTTCATTACCAGGCGGGTTAGTATTTCACCATTTTACTTGTTTCTTTAGAAGGGATTTCATCATGCTTATGACCAAGTTGATGTTGCCCTTGCATTAACTAAATCGTTCTCAAGAAATTTGCAGAGGCAAACAAAAAAAAAGTGGTACAATTGCTGCAAGGTTACTGGAGCAGAAAACACAAACCAAAGTACCAACCAAACACGACTGATGTCCTAGTCATCTAGCCCACTCACATCATATGTCCAGTATATCAAAGCTACATACATCAGCTATAAAATACAATACCTAACTTGATTTCCTTCCGATTATCTGCGAGAAAGGCTGGGGCCATCCTGCAGGTGCTTACATTTTTCTGAAATAGCTACATGGCCGGTGGAAAGCCTGGAGCTGGACTAGAAAAATGCTCAGCCATTCATGACAGACCGATAATGATTGTCATCGATTGTGTTGTAGATATTGCCCTCGTCAACATGGGCCTTGATTGCCTTCCTGTAAAGGATGACAGATACGTTTCGTTTGTAGTGTATCAATATATGATAAATTTCAGAGCGAGGAAGGCAGGAAAATACCTGATGGCATCCTCTGGTATATTTCTAAGACGACTTATGGCATATTCCGCCGTCACTCCTTGCTCCAGGTGTCTGCAAATGCGGGCATCAGTCTATATGGACCGGATAGGCCATGACCATTTTGTTAGATGCAGAAAAGCAAAACATGCATTTGCAAATAGCACGATAGAAATATTTCAGTTCCAGAACATATTTACCTTTTCCTTCTTTGGGACAAACGACAAAAATCTAGTAGATAGAAGAAACATGCATATGCCACATAAAATTTCATTTCTGCTAAACTTCCTAGTAACCATATGGCACAAAAATCAGCATCCATCAAAATCAGAACTCAAGTTACTAACAATATGTCCTGTAACATTTTTGGTGCTTCTATGGTCTTCCCACTAAGCTAACCTCACCAGCACCGAAAATAAATTGGTGGCAGAAACAGCTAGAATATACTTACATGATGGCTGGATCATTAAAGACACTAAGAACCAAGCTGGAAGTATCATTTCCAGCAATATTTCCTGATACTGGAACCTGAGTAAACAACAATGGAAACATCAGACAGCAGGTATTTTTCAAATTTGGTGTACAATTTCAAAAGCTACCTGATTATTAGCAAGCTGGAATTTGTTACCCGGACTAGGGTTTCCTATATTAGCATTTACGTGGAGCTGCAATGAAGAATTGAAGACATCCACGAAAGATTAAATGACAGAAACATAAAATCAACCCCACCCAATACCATAGATAGTGATAGGAACTGGGGACAGTAAAACACTGAAACCCCAGGGAAAAAGTCATGGATTCTACTACCTTTGGCCTGGTGAGCTGTAAATGCACATGAATGCAGTGCAGAAAGTGATGAGTTACATCATTGAAGTCCGTCACACGCCTGACAAGAAATCACAAACAGTAAGATCGCAGAAAAATTGTGGCTCAAATATCTCAAAGTAGTTAGCCTCTCTCCCAGAAACAAGATGATCAGAAACTTTTGCCAATTATTTGACAAAAACTTCCAATCTGATATAGAAATGCTCTTGTATGGATAACAATGCAGAATTGCATTTTATTAATAATATAAGGACATCAACACCTGTGGGCTTTTCTACCCAATACCAAAATTATTAGAGTATGTGACTAGCCACAGCAATTTATTAGAGTACTACATCACTGCAGAAAAAGGCCCAAGTCAACTGATAATCAATATAATATTAAAGTATACTGCCTCATTACATGAAGCAGATTAATTTCCATTAGGCCTTGTTTGGATAGAGGAGAATACTCTACATTTGACGTGGATTGACAGGGATTGTGGTAAAAACTAATTCATTTTTCACTCCATTCCAATCCTATGCGAGTGGGTTCATTATTCCCAAACAAGGCCTTAGGGTATAGGCATATGATGGAAGCATTCCAATGTACTGCACAGAAAAGATCAGAGTACTCACCGCACAGAGTACGCAACCACATGGCGTTTTCCTTGAAAACCTTTCAGACCACCATTGACAATGACATAGTTTCCGTTGCTTGCAACACAAGAACAAAAGCAAAGCCATCAACTTTGTTGTGTGCAAACAAAATTAAGACATATCACAAGTAAAGTGGAATTCTTACTTGACATCAGCCATCTCCTTAGTGTCAGATGACTCGTTTTCCCTTAGGAAAAAAAGGAAACGTTGATAAATTAGTGGGAAAAAACTAAAATCTCAAAATTTCAAACGAAATACAAAGCATCATACCAGCGATTCACATCTATCGTGCCTGTACCGTCGTCAAGAGTGAAAGCAACATCTGTGACCCGCTCAACCTTATTCAACATGAGTCCAACAAGCCTAACCTGCAATTCAGGTTTGATATTTTTATTTTTACAGCATCCAACTAAAAATCGATCTAGCAATGAGTAAGTTATCAGTTATCACCCATCTAGGCACTTGAGGGCCTTTCAAAACAACAATCTCGCGATGCCAGTACACAAAGGGAAAGAGTGAAATTAGTTGCATCATCCAATACTACATTCCTCGCTCAATGAAACATTGTTTATATCAGCTAAGCACCATCCGGAGAGGTTAAGATCCGTACCGTGGTCACCTCGACGCCATTGACGGCGAAATTGGACTTGTCGTCGCTGGTCTGCGCCGCGTCCATGATCTGCTTCACGGTGAGCGGGAGCAGCGTCTGCGCGCTACGGACCTGCCACGCCACACCGACCAAAAACGGAGTCGGGACTCGAGGCCAAACAGAAGAAAAGGGAGCAAGATCAAACAGAGTGGAGGAGATTCGGAGGGACCTTGGAGAGGCCGCCGCTCTCCGGGACCGCGGTGGACTGCGAGGGCATGAAGCCCCCGCCGCCGAAGAGGGCGTTGGAGTTCGCCGTGCCCCCGCCGGCGCCATCGTATTGCCCGCCGCCGCCGTACATCGCGCAGGGTGCGTAAAGCCCGAAACCCTAGACTTGCTGGGGAGGGGTTGCGCAGGGTGAGGGCGGGAGAACAGTTGGGTTGGGTTGGGCGCGACGGTTTTCCCGGTGGCTTCACTCGGGGAGAAGTGGAGACTGGACGACGGCGCCGCTCGTGGCTGCCATACTAGCGTTTGATTTGACTCGATGCGTGCCCTGCTAAGAATCCAAGATCATGTTGCACTTATTACCGCTGATATGTGAGTTGAATATCTCATGAATCCACATATCAGCTACAATAAGTGCAGTTACTATCAAAGATATGCATTCCATACCGTGCGTGCACAGTGCGCGTCCCTCTTCCGAAAGGAGCGAAGGCCGCGGGCGCCGGATGGTGGGATGCACGCGTAGCTCAGGGTGGGTGCCGTGCAGCCCGCGAGGGTGCGACGCAACGGCTGACCGGACTTGTGCTGCCCGCGCGCTTCAAACATTTGATTTTCGATTTAGGACTGAGACGGGCACATTTCAGGCGGTTGCACAGTTCGGGGAGGCTGGTGCGTGGTCACTGCCACAACTTGGCAATTTTGCTCTAGCACGTTCTTGCTGTTGCTGCAAATTTAACATGTTTGTATATTGTTCAACTTTTCTTTTTATTTTCATTTTGCTCAAACTGCTGTACAGTTCATGCTCACATGTGTTCTTCCTCCTAATTTATCCCCCTTCATTTCAAGCAAGAGCTGCCCCAAGCCCTAGACACTTTAGTCTGATGCAGAGTCCG
This sequence comes from Tuctoria greenei, assembly GCA_036927565.1. Classification (NCBI taxonomy): domain Eukaryota; kingdom Viridiplantae; phylum Streptophyta; class Magnoliopsida; order Poales; family Poaceae; genus Tuctoria; species Tuctoria greenei. The sequence continues at coordinate 129,079,097 of JAYESD010000012.1, forward strand.
CACTGCATGTTTATAACAACTGGCGTACAGCGCTAATGCGCAGGGGCTCACAGCAAGCAAGGTCCGGTTGGCAATGAACGTCTTCTATGTCGCACAACTGGACCAAGGAAGCTCATCGATTCACCTCCAGAAGGCTTGGACCAGCAACCTTTGCAATCAGCATCACTCCACGTTTAAGTTATCCTTCGGTCAACTTCAAGCGTGGAACAACATTCATTGCTTGCAATTCCTGGTGATGCGAAACCAAACAAGTGGAGAAAATGAATTAGATGCATCTTAAATGGTCTAAGAAATAACCAAGCATGTGTCATGACTATTAAATTACAGTCGAAACCAAGTTAATACTCCCCCATCCCCAAATAAATGACGTTTTTTGAACAAAAGTTTAACATTATAGTTAAAAATGCCATTCATTTGAGGATGGAGTACATCACAGTGCTCTTTAGACGTTAGTTACTGTCCTTGGTTTAGAAATACTCGCCCCCTCTCATATTCTTGTCATTCTAGCCTTTGCATCACAAATTTTTCATCTATCCTTATTTTCCGTGCCCAGAGGCAGAACGACAAATTGGGAGAGTAAGATTTATGAAGACAGGACAGCAGAACTGAGAGGACAACTGGACAAGGGTCCGAGGGGGTTACACGGACCTTGCCAATTTCTGCAGGCAGCTTATAATTATGCTTTTCAGAAGTAATTATCTGATAATTACTTCTGAAAAACAGATTAATCCAAATCTAAGAAAAATATGATAGGCCACAATTACTATGCAAACTCTCAAGCATCAGACCATTTAACCAAACACGCAACAAATATTATGCGGCCAATTGATGATCAAGCACTTGAACTAGACAGTGTAATTGATAAAAAATCGTGCATCCGTAGAAATTTCAGACAAAACAAAGAAACAACAAAAAGTTAGGCAGCGTTGTTAAAGTAACTATGCACTTCCTGTTCAGAAGTACCTGGAACAGAAGTTTGCAAGCATATGGCAGCCTCATCTTGGCCATATTTTCCCCGTTTTTGCACATCGAACAGTACGATGTCTTCAGTTTATGATTGTAGTAGCCTAACAAGCCACACTTTCTGCAAACCTGGAGAACATTGGCACCCATAGAAAAGGTGAAGCCACTAGGAATCATAAAAAAAGGAAAGAGTGCTTTGCAACTATGAATCAAAAGAAAGGGTGCTTTGTGGCAACTGGGCTATGTTAGCGCATTTGCTACACTTATGTATTCTTTTGACTACACAACTAAAAGCTATGTACAAGTAATTATCCTTCAGGCCTCCTAGCATGATTTGTGACTCCGAAAACAATTGGCCTGAACAATTAACTCTGGAAACAATTGGCCCGAACAAATTTCTTCTAGCATGATTTGTGACTCTGAAAACTACATGAAGGATCACCTGGACTTGATATGGATCACTGGATAGCAGCAAACGTTCAAAGATTAGCATGCTAGCACCGTACGCAATTAAACAATCACGTTCCATCTCACCAAGACGTAGGCCTGGGAAAAAAATATCAAATAAAGCGAAAGAGTTAATCAGCGAGAATAGAAAAAACAGTCATATGACCGTGCAGCATATATAGATGTTGCAAACCTCCATCACGACTTCGCCCTTCAGTTGGTTGCCTGGTCAGCAATACTCGTGGTCCACTAGCTCGAGCATGCATCTTATCAAGAACCTGGAACATCCATATGTTCAGAAAATTAAGAGGATTCTAGAAGAAATTTCAAGTGAAATACCAAGCAAACTGAAAATTCTGAGTAGCCCTTCTAAGTGCAAACGTTTTAACAATGAAATATGACATCATTCAGAGTTAAGCACATAACAGATGCCAGCAGCCTGAATTATGAAATTAAGCGACATCCCAAAGAATGGTGAAATGAGATAACAATAAAAGCAATAGGCCTCACAATGTTTTGGAGATATTGTGCATTCTTCCTATTATTGCATCCTGCATCAGGAGAATATTGCACTACACTATTGTGCCTACTCATGATGGTGCCACATACAATGTATCAGACAGCTTCACTGCCAACATATGGTTTTCTTTTTCAAATAACTGTCCAAGACTCAAGATCACATGGCAACCAATGAAAATGATCCACATCCCAGGCAATCAATGAGAATAATCATATGTCAATTTCTTCATGTTATTACATTTTATCCCTCCAAAAAGATAGCTACCAATTCTCTACAGCATAATATTACTTTTCTATGTCATAACAAACTATCTACTTCCTAAGTATTCCCTCCATCCCCATAAACTTGTCGCTTTGTAGTTCATTTTTGAACTACAAAGCGACAAGTTCATGGAGACGGAGGGAGTACATTTATCCACATAACATCGCCCTAAAACTAATTCTACCAGTAAGAGGTTAGGGCTCTCATTCTTAAAAAGTTATGTCCTAAGGAACGGAAACTTTGACCACCAGTTTCTGTTATAATGTATTGGTAAACCTAGTGACAACAATATAATATTCCGGATGTAGTTTTCAGTACAAATTTGCACATATTTTTCATTTGTTCAAATATAATCACATTTTACAGCATAAGAACTGAAATATGACAGCATTACGAAACGAGCACATATATCATTACCATGTGCTTAAGTTTCTGATAGTATATTGGGCCCATGAAGATGTATGCCTCGAGAGGCTGACCAAGAATACCTGAGATAGGCGCAGAAGATATGCAGTGAGAACCAGGGCAGGAGGATAGTTCATTAGTTCAAGGACACTCGTCATCAATAAAGAACATTAAACAGTGAATAGAAAATATCAAATTTAAGATCTGGAAGATATGTCACACACAAGTCTGCTTGACCCAATGAAGCTTTAGTATGTCTCATTTTTCTCAATAAGCCTTAGTATGTTATGTATGTTTACAGATGCAATAATTAAGTTGTAATAATTTTTCCATTATCTGACTATAAATTGGTCCATCAATGACTTGTATTTGTCAGATGTTAACATTGACACAATGACTTTAACAATTTCTAGATTTGTTAGAATCAAACTTATTCGCATAGTGTATTCTAAAAAACACCTGAGTACAAGAAATCTTTTCCGTTATAGCTGAAGCCGTGCTTGATTAGAGTAGAGCTGAAACGCAATAAAGGATAGTGTTAAAATAGTCCTTATGAGTAAACTAACTGCGCTAACATGAACTTACCTTATGTCTTCAACCTTGTCAGCATTACCACTTGGCTCACCAAATGCACTGCCATAATGAAATCGACCACAAGAGACACCAGCCTTTCCACCAAGAAGTTCAATCATTTTACCTATTGTCATGCGACTGGTAGGAAAAAATAAAGTCAAACTCCCTGGAAAGTATGTCAATATGTCATACAGTTTACATATGTACAATAAAAAACAATCTAGGTAAGTAATCAAGCCATCCAAGTTAAAATCCAGCAATGATATTGGTAAAAGAGGCAACTGGAAGGCTGGAATGATCGTGGAGACGTGGACTTATCTAGATCTTGTATTGTCATTTTCACATAAAAAAACACAAGGTGTAACAGATATACAATTCACAATTTCAAGGTAATACAGCGAAAGCTCGATACCTGCGATAGCAATCAGGTTGTATCATCTACAATGTATGTATTCAGATTCAAATATTTCATGACGAAGTGTCAGCAAGCTCAAATCTAATATTCAGAGAAAAATCACATAATTTTCTGGTCTGAAATTTCCTTTTCTAACTTTGATCTTTTTTGGTTAAATGATTTATTTTCACAAATAAATATACAGGCCCAAACTAATGATGCATAATTGTTTGATCAGTCTTGATAAGAATATAAATTGACGGTGGTTAAGAAGATTTGAGATCCCCTCAAAAATAGAAGTATTGACTTTACTAGATCACTGTATGCAAAGATGCCAGCAGTAAATCTGAACAAAATACTTGGTCAAGAATACGCCACCAAATGTCATAATAGGTCTGACGTAAAGAAAAATTGCTCAGAGCAAGAATCCACAAAGAAGCCAACTTTTATATCAAACGAGAAAAGCTGCATAAGACGAGATCTAAATTTCCATGGCAGACAGTTATAATAGAAAAAATATATTTATTCAAAGGAACAATATTTGTCATGAAAAAAACAACTTCTTGATGAATTAATTTCAAGATTTAGGTAACAATGTAACATAAAACCTTGGGAATCCATGTGGATTCATAATTAAATCAGGGCATATTCCTCTCTCAGAAAAGGGGAAATCTTCCTGCTGAACAATGGTACCGCAAACACCTTTCTGGCCATGTCTGCTACTGAATTTATCACCAACCTGAGACACAAACATGAAAGCAAAGTTGTATATCTATCTTCTGCAGACGAAATCGAGTGAATGGAGCAGATAAACATTACCTCTGGCCTTCTAGTGTGACGAATAATACACTTAATGGACAATTTATCATTTGTATCTGAACAAAGCATTACACGATCTACAACAGTAGTTTCCCCATCAACACCTTTATAAAAGGCAGGTGAGTCCTTGTAGTCCCTACATGGTATTTTAAAGCCAAAAAACATATTTATCATGATCCTTATACACAAAATAAAAAGTAGAAGCTATAATACTGACCTGTCTGCCAATGGTGCACCGTTTCTTTTTTTGGTGTTCCTGGGAGTTTGTTTGTACACGTATATATCATGATTGCGGATTATTTGACCCGGTGCAGCAATTCCATCTTCATCCAGTGCCTTTCAAAAAGTCGTACTGTAATTAGTAGATCGTACACAAGGCATACATAGAAAGAATTGGCTTCATGTTCAATAAAAAAAATGGCTTCTGGAGATTGATGCAGAATAATGACAATGATCAGCCCTTTTCCTTACCCTCATATTCTGCCTCACCAAAGTACCATCTTTATCTCTTTGGGGTTTAGCAATCCTATCAGATATGCCATCTCCATAGTTATCCTTCAGAACGGTGTACCTGTAAGTGGAGAATAACATATGAATAACAAAAAAAATCAATAATACAGCGAGGCCACAGCACTAAGGACTGCTACAAAGCACTTCAATCAAAGCGGATGATAAAGTGTTGCTATGGAAGTATAACATTACTTCTTCATTGCAATGCAACGGCCAAAACCTCGATCGAGGGATGATTTGTTCATCACAATTGCATCTTCAATATCATATCCACTGTAACCCATGACAGCAACCGTGGCATTCTGCCCAGCACCAAGCTTATCGTACCCAGCCTGTAAATGATAGTGTTAAAAATCCAGAACATTATATCAAGAATGGATGCAGGTCAGAGACTGACCAACTCAATTGTTTTGGTCGTTAGAAGTGGCCGCTGTGCATACACCAGTAAGTAGAGTAGTGAATCTGCTCTGAACAACTGCAGCACATTGTAAACGTTATTTTCATCTTGGAATAAAAAAACAGCGAACAGAATATCACGGCATCACAAAATGAAACCCAGCATACAAAGAAATAGAAATTTATCTTTGAATGATCTGAATTGTTACGGCGCCGCCGCGCCGGCAAGGTTTGTGCAGGGGAGAGATGATGAGCAAGAGCGAGTGGGACTCGGAATGAGAACGCAGAGGGTAGCGAGGAACTGATCTTGTCGCCGGCCTAGGACACGTTCCAACAGCGACATAAGACAGTCCCACCACCAAGGGAGACTAGGGCCTTAATAGATTAGGCGTCAACTAACTCTCTAACCACTAACAAACTCTTAACCAAATGACTAACAAACTTAACCTAACTCTCCTTGATTATTAGCTAACTATCTGTGTGTGTTCTTAGACACTTTTATATTCCACTGTGGCCTGTGGTGCACAGCGCCATGTGGGTATTTGTGACCCACAAAAGCATCCACAACAGAATACATGTGGCAGTTACAATCAATGCAACCTTTTTGGCATTCATTTGGGAGCATCTTTTAAGGACAAGTGCAGCACTAACAAACTAATGAGGAAATCATGTGGTTCCTTGCCTGATTATAGGCGATATTTCCCATCGCTTGCTTACCCATGGCACACTGAAAAGAGAAACGTCAATAGAAAATAACCCAAAATTCAAGGAGGTGTATAACAAAATTAATGATAATATGCTGCTTGCCTGATAAGTGTTACGGGGAGATTGGTTATGGTGCGGATACGGAATAAGTCCAGATACAACTCCTAAGATAGACAAAGGCTCTATTTCAATGTGTGTGATGTCGCTTCTTGCAACATCATCTTGATCCACATGCTCATACAATGCAATCTGTTTAAAACATATTAGAACACATTATTACACTATGAATAAACCACACAAGAAATGGCTTACAGTTATGATATACCAATGCATTATTCTCTTCATTGACGTCAAGATATTCTATCAATCCATCACGCAGAAAATCATCGAAAGAACGAATACCATCCTGAAGGTGAAACTGTTAGTGATAGAGGATACATAAACGACAACAGATCACGAAATTATGGAACTCAAATTGCTTACCCTCAGTTCTTTCATATGACACTCTTTGACCCTTGATATCCCCTTATCAGCAATTATAAGGGGGCGACAAACACGGCCCCCGTCAGAGGCAATATGAATGCAATGCTATAACAAGACAGGTCGAAGGTTAGCACCTCGCAACATATTCGTGAACCAAAAACAGATAAAAGTTATTGCCAACACAATTTTGCAACGCGTAAATAGATGCAGATACAAAAATATAACAACAAAGCCTTTTAGTCCCCCAAGCAAGTTGGGGCAGGCTCAGATAAAAAATAACCAACAAAAGAAATTACACTTTTCTGGACATGGAAAATGTCTTTTTATTTTTGTAAACATTCATGGAGCAAAGATAATGCTGACTTATAAGAAACTTTATTACCAATATCAGTCTATAAGGTATGACCAATAGTTAATGTTGTATGCAGTCAACCACTTGGAACGTGGATTATTTATGTATTGTCTGTTTGGGTTTAGATATTTGTAAATCACAAAAGATGAGTAGCCAAGCATGTCTTTAGGGGAACATGCCACTGCCCAAAACGTTAGCAGAAACAGTGCGCTTTTACATTTTTTTTCTGAAGGAAACACTCTCAAATTGAGTTCTCAGTTCTGAAGACACATTTTTATTCAGCACAAGTTTTTTTATGGGAAAATGCTTACAAACTCTCCAATTTTGTCCAATCGACGCATTTTTATTCAAGCATGATGGTAAGACTCGTTATAAGTAAGAGAAGAACTAATACCTTTTTCTCATTAACAAAAATGCTTACGAACTCTCCAATTTTGCCCGATCGACGCAATTTCCTCATAGCATTAGCAAACCTCTGAAAACATGATGGGCAACATGATGAAAATAGCAAGAAGAAACCAAATATGTCAAATATGAATCTCAGTGTTGTAACAAATAAGACCTGAGGCTGTCTGTGCTTGCCCAGTATTAATCCATTGAACATGACCAAAAATGAACCCGGTGCATGGATTTCTTCTCCGGACAGGAGTGATAAATCTTCCACGCCTAGACTATAACACTACAGTAAAGAATAAATATGAGACATGATAGCAGATACAATACTGCACATAAATTATTGCACTTAATATCATATTAGGAGGAAAAAAGTGAGCGTGAAGAAAGAAAGATAATATTACCACAACTTCTACCAAATGAATTAAGGGTCAGTGTCTTGTTGGCTTATTTCTTTACTGCTCCTTAGGGTACAACACTACAACTAATTACTAAGGTACTGAAAGTTACTCGATGTTCTTTCCGGAAATTAGTAAATATTGTAATTATTTTTTTTATTGGTAATAATGTGATTACTGTGTCCAAAAAGATGCTTCAGAGCAACTATACTTAAAAGAGAGTGAATATGTCTGGTGCATGCATGTTATGCACTTAAAATCAACATCCGCTGCACATCCCAAAAGGTCGAGAAGCTTTTATAGCCAAAATTATTTTCGAAAGTGATACTCAATAGAATATAACACAATTCGAAACAGAGGCTAAAGTTGAAATTATTGGTTGTTATACTTCTATAGTTATATGATCAAAGGACATCTACAGTTCTGCTGCAACCAGGTCTAAGAAAAATACAAAGTGGTCTAGATAATGGGTCATTATGATATGTTGGGATTCTCATAAATGAATGTATGGGTCTGCTCATATACGCACAGTGTCGCAACTAAATATAAAACTGAATAAGGCAGTCACAAACCAGATTCATCAGTGGGCCCTCCTCTTGATCTGTTGTAACATGAGAAAGCAAAGCTAAATTTTTTGTCAATCCACAAGCTTCTCCTTCAGGAGTATCACATGGGCAAAGCATACCCCACTGTTAACACAAATAAATAAATCAATACAATATTACACAATCGACGAAACAAAATATATTTTACATTCTTAATTTGCATTAAGTTTCTACTTTCTATACGATGTAGAGAGAGCGATATGATTAGCCCCCCACCTGACTAGGCTGCAAAGCACGAGGTCCACTTGTTTTACGGGTTTTCTCAAATTGTGGTGTTATCCTTGTCATGTAGCCTAAAGATGCCATGTAGGAAAGCCTTGAAAGAACCTACACATGAGAGAAATAACAAAAACCACATGCCCGTCAAATGAATAGCAACAGAGTATATTCAAAGATATTGGCAAGGCAATACCTGTGATACACCTTTCCTATGCATCCTAAAACGTTTAATGTCCCAATTTCCAGTGGAAATAGCCCTCTCCAATCCAAAGGTTATGGTATCCGACATTATGTACTGCCAAAATGAGAAGGAATTTATATAATCAATATACTATGTAAGACGGTTGAAAAACATGGTTAAAGATTGTAAAACATATTCCTTGAGAAACCAGACTGATAAATGCATTCAAATATGGTGTGCAGACAAGATAGATAAATAGTAGCTAAAAAAGGATCCACCCTTCATATATCCATTACAGAATTCCCAGAAACTATGTGCACTAAAGATTATTTCATCTATAAATATTATGGTGCACAGGTAACTTGAACATCACGAGTAACAGTGACTGATGATTCTAAAAATTCTGATATTTCCTTTCTAAACACAAAGGTGTGGATGTGGGAGAAGAACCCAGTAATAAATTCACAAAATGAGGATCTTCCAAGCAATATATGTCATCCAAACGAGCATCTAATTTTTGAAATAGGAGAAAGGCCCAACCCATGCCCTTAAACCTTTCATACCAACTGCACGCAAAACTAATGAGGTCCTTCCAGTTAAAATAATAAAGTATTTGTAATATGATTACAAAGCTACCGGTTTCCCTTTGAATGCCTCATGGTGTAGAACTGATGGGAGAAAACTGAAGATACTTATTTTCATCACTTAGCCTGCCCAACAATGTAACAACCAAGGAACAACTAAATAAAGTTTAAATTACACAGGCAAAACTATTAAAAAATAAAAACAGTGCAACAACATATAAGGGAAATAGATCAGAAATACAGCAATATGAACCACAATATCACTACCTGGCTAAAATCCAAAGGACTAGAATGAGTCTTGTCACTATTTTTGTTCATGCGCTCCACAGCTAGGGAATTCATTGTTTTGAATAAATCCTTCAGAAAGAAATAACATAAGAAACATAAAATATAACATCTAACAAATAGACATGAGAAAATAAACACCTCGAAAAGAAGAGATATCAGTTGACCGGATAGCTCCAACCTCTTATTTCCTACATAATCCTGGGAAATGTGCAATAAACTATGTAAGTAAATATGTGATCTAAATTAAATCTTCATAGGAAAAAAATACCAGCAGTACTTCTTCCTACCAAAGTCATGATCGAGAAGGAACGTTCTCATATAACTCAAGCATAGGGATTTTGGTTTCTTTGACTAACCTACAACTACAAGGTTAATGGGCGAGACAAATTTTGCCAGTGGTCCTGCTTGGCACAACTTTTTTACAGAAATAAGCAGAAGGTGTGCAAAACAGCAGGCTTCTGCAGCAGCTTTTTAGTTCACCTGTTTCTCAGAATGAACTAAAAGCATAATATAAGCACAAGCTGCTTTTCATTAGTGTTTCAAATAAGGTGTTTTTTCAATAAGCAGAAGCTCTGCCAAATAGGGCCAGTAGACTTAGAGCATCAACGCATGTTAGAATTGCACGACTTTTTAGTGGTGAGATTTGGGAAGGTACAGTTTTTTGATATATTTAAAATACTTGGAGGGTATAGGTGCCAGCTTTAAACTTACCTTATCATCAAAGGTGTCAGCATTTAAAATAGCGTCCAACATGCGCCTTAACATTACAGCAGTGTATATACACTTTGATCGAAAGTTCCCATTGTTAACCTATAAGAGAGAATGGCATGTGTATGAGGAAAGTATTTTCAATTTGGACTGCAGAACTACGGTAAGAACACTTATCTCACCGGCACATGGGCAATAAACACATCACGAAGGATTGAGTTTGACCGACCTTCCTAAAAAGTGATAAATTGAGAAATGTCAGATCCATATGATTTTATAAGCATAACAGCTGCAATAATTTTAGTGACCAAAGAGATAGTAAATTCTCAGCATGTCCGGATGTCCATTTCAGAATATTGAAACTCTTTGCTAGTACTATATTGTTTTTTCTTTGCGGGAATACTTGGAGCATATTTCTATAGCCACTAGCAGTCAGAAGAATATAAAGCAAAAAGAGAGAGAAGATTTGTGATCAATACCTTCTGATTTCCAGTACCAGGATACGTCACCTACAATTTTGCATCCAGTAAGAGGTTTAGAAGGATGATATACCAATATGTTCAAAATAGCAAATTTACAGTTGTACACTTGTACTACACCATATTTTAACGTAAAGGGAAGAAAACATGACAGATCTCTACAAGATTCAGGGACACATGTTATTGTCAACAAGCAAAACCTATATCATTCCATGGTCTATACTCGGTAAAGCTGTCCACGTTGGAGGTGACCCGATTGAAGACCTACTTCAGAGTCCTGACTGCCCTGTATACTGGTTCATAAAAAGGAGGCCCAATGAAACCGGGGAAGTAAGGTTCCAATGTAGCACTTCACACTTCCAAACTGCAGGTCAGTGGCCATATTTTTTTTCTCGGTTTTTTAGTACTCTATTATTCTGACTCCGTAGTCCAATCAAAATGTAACAATTAGTTGTAGAGTACTTTGTTAGTTATTAGGATCCTCAATAGATATTTCTGATGGCGTTTTAAATTTGCTGAGTAGGACGGTCCCAGTCCGAGAAGATATGTGGTTTTTAACATTTCAATGGGGCTTTGTTCATGGTTATTTACTGGTTGTTGACGTTCTCCCTTAAGTCACCTTCAATTAAGAAATTGTCTCAGTGAGTTTCCGAGTGATTTTGTGCATCAGCAATTATCTCAGTTGGTAGTAGAAAATGACAAACTGAAGTATGAAAAGTAGAATGCTCTCTTTGTTGGAATTTCAGACAAAATTGAACACATAATTTCTTTTCTAAATTTCTTGATTAATTCTCTGGGGTTTGCCCACCTATAGAAAGTATTTTACAGATCCGGAAATAGTCCCAAATTTGTTTAGGACTCTCTTTAAAACACTTGGACTCGATCGCTAACTCTTACCTAAGTTGGACTTGTTAGAGATATAGGGGTTATTTGTATTTTCCCCTTTGCATAGGGGCTTTTCCGCTTATTTGTAATCCTTTGTACCTCTATTTATAGTGGCCTCTGACCCTCATAATAATACAAGCTCATTATTCCTAACATGGTATCACAGCCAAGTTTCTAGGGTTAGACTTCGTTTTGTCTGCCCTAGCCACCACCGTCTGTTCTTCCTACCGATTTTTTTTTTCCGTCGGTTGTTGGCACCGGAAGACCTTCATTATCGGATTTCTTCCCGTCGTGCCTTGAGAGCGCCGACGGATTTTCCATCCGCAGAGCCGCCTCTGTGTCCCCGCTTGCGGGCGCCGCCGGATTCCCTGCTGCTGCCATGCGGTAGGATCTTGAAGCCCCGCTGTCTCTTGGTCACGGTCCAGATCGATCCCTACTGCAGCCGTGCCTTGGCACGTGTGCGGCTGTGGGTTCCTTCTGCTGCCATGTCTGGCTCTCAGATCTGAGCCACACACGTCTCCTGGTCATGGACTCACGGTCCTTGCTGACCTGCAGCTCGGTTCCAAAGGAACTAGAGACGTGAGGTGAGGTTAAAAAAAAAAGAGAGAGAGAGAGAGAGAAAAAAAGAAAAAAGAAAAATAGGGAAAAAAATTGCAGCTTGCGCCGCCTTTTCTTTTGCTCTCTCGCCGTCGCCCGCTGCTACATTGTTTGCGCTCTTGCCGTCGCCTGTTGTCCGATCAGGATGACTTTTTCTTTGGGTGGGGTTCCAGTCTTGCGTTGTCCAGTGCTTTTCAATGGCACTAACTATCGCGACTGGGTTCCCCGCATGCGTCTACATATGCATGGTCTACGTCTTTGAGAGTTTCTCACGGGTGATCTCAGATGTCCGCATTGTCCTGCTGTTCCTTCAAAGCCTGTCGTTCCAGATAAGGCTACTGACGAGGAGAAGAAAACGCTGCTTGAAGATTATGAGACTCGTCTGTCTTTATACGAGTCGGACTTCAGTGTGTACAGGTCTTGGTTGGATGATGATGCTCGGGCTGGTGCTATTCTTGCTACTAGTATGGAGGATCGTATCGCTGTGGATATAGTTGAGTTTGAGTTTGCACATCAGAAGTGGGCTTTTCTTGGTCGTCGCTATGAGCCTACTAATGAATCTACCTATCTTGCTGCTATTCGTCAGGAGCAGCTGTTACGACAGGGAGATGCCACAGTGGATGAGTTTTTCGCCCAGATGTCTACCATTTGGTGCCAGCTTAACACTCTTGGTCCTCGGTTGTCACCGGATACCTGCTCGTCTTGTCAGGGTCAGAAGGATGCACTTGAGCTTCGTCACACATATGACTTCTTGACTCGGCTTCGTGATGAGTTTGAGCCTCTTCGTGCTCAGCTGCTTGCTCGTCACCCTTGTGTTACTTTTATGGACGCTCTGTCTAGCGTTCGTAATGAGGAGCTAGCTTGACTAGCTTCGTCTTCCTTCAGCTGCGCCTGCTAGTCTTGATGGCTCTGCATTAGCTGTTTCGTCCACCTCGTCGTTTGCTCAATGGCACCATCGTCTGGGTCATCTGTGTGGCTCTCGTCTGTCAGCCCTAGTCCGTAGTGGTCTTTTAGGATCGGTTTCAGGTTCTAAGTGTTTAGCTCAGTGTCAGGGCTGTCGATTAGGGAAGCAGATTCAGCTTCCCTATCCTTCTAGTGAGTCAGTGTCTGAGCGTCCGTTTGATCTTGTTCATTCTGATGTATGGGGTCCAGCTCCTTTTGTTTCCAAAGGAGGACACCGATATTACATCATTTTTATAGATGACTTTTCTCGCCTCACATGGAATTACTTTATGAAACATCGTAGTGAGGCCTTGTCTATCTATAAAACATTTTCAGCTATGATTCGCACTCATTTTGATGTCTATTCGTGTTTTTCGTGTTGATTCTGTTAGTGAGTATCTTTCTGATGCTCTTCGTTAGGTTCTTTCTGAGCAAGGCACTCTTGCTTAGTTTTCTTGTCCTGGTGCTCATGTACAGAATGGTGTGGACGAACGCAAACATCGACATATCCTTGAGACTGCTCGTACTCTTCTGCTTGCTTCCTCTGTTCCTCCTCACTTTTGGGTCGAGGCTGTTTCTACTGCTACATACCTGATTAACATTCAACCTTCGTCTACTCCTAAGTGTGAGATTCCCTTTCGGCGTCTTACTGGCAAGATGCCTGACTATACTAGCCTTCGTCTTTTTGGTTGTGTGTGTTATGTGTTGCTCGCACCTCTTTTAGGTTATGTGTGCTATGTGTTGCTCGCACCTCGTGAACGCACTAAGCTTACTGCTCAGTCGGTCGAGTGTGTTTTTCTTGGATATAGTGTTGAGCATAAGGGGTATCGTTATTGGGATCCTGTTGGTCGACGAATGAGGATCTCGCGTGATGTTGTCTTTGATGAGACATGTCCTTTCTATCCTCGTCCTTCTTCAGATACTCCTCCTGTATCTTTGGTCAATCCGATATCGTTTCTATTCCTTCCAGATACCCCCATCGCTAGTATACCTCCTTCACACTCGGTGTCGCGTCCCACTGTGTCTTCTTCGGAGCCTTCTTCTATGGTCCCTGATTATACTATGAAGCCTCCTGTGACACAAATCTACACTCGACAAGTTGTGCCTTCTTTTAGTGAGCTGTCAATCCAGTTGAATCCTCTTCATCTGATGACCCATCTTCTCCTGAGGCACCCTCTTCTTCTGAGGAATCATCTTCTTCTGATGAGTCTTCTGCTGAGCAGCCTCTTGGACGTGGTCATCGCTCTCGTCAGCCTCCTGATCGGTACTCTCCTTCTAGTTTTGTTGTCGTCGTTCTTTCTGAGCCAGCTACATATCGTGATGTTGTTACTCATCCGGAATGGCAACATGCGATAGCTGAGGAGATTGCGGCTCTCGAGCGCCGGCACGTGGGAACTTGTGCCCTGTCCCCCATGTATTTGTCCTATCACCTGTAAGTGGGTCTATAAGGTTAAGACCCGCTCTGATGGTTCACGTGAGCAATATAAGGCTCGATTAGTTGCTCGTGGCTTCCAGCAGGAACATGGTCATAACTATGATGAGACTTTTGCTCCTGTCGCTGACATGACCACTGTTCGCACTCTACTCGTTGTGGCCTCTGTTCGTGACTGGTCCATCTCTCAGCTTGATGTAAAGAATGTCTTTCTTAATAGTGAGCTGCGTGAGGAGGTTTATATGCAGCCACCACCTGAGTATTCTGTTCCTGAGGGTATGGTTTGTCGTCTTCGACGCTCTCTTTATGGCCTTAAGCAAACTCCTCGTGCTTGGTTTCAGCGTTTTGCATCTGTGGTCACTGTTGCTAGTTTCTCTGCCAGTACTCATGACCTCGCACTTTTTGTGCACACCTCGTCCCGGTCGCACTCTTCTTCTTCTATATGTTGATGACATGATCATCACCGGAGATGATTCTGAGTACATAGCTTTTGTAAAGGCCCGTCTGAGCGATCAGTTTCTTATGTCCGATCTTGGTCCTCTTCGCTACTTTTCTTGGAATTGAGGTTTCTTCCTCTTCTGAGGGAATTTTTCTGTCTCAGAAGAAGTACATTCAGGATCTTCTTAATCGGGCTTCTCTTACTGATCACCGGACTGTTGAGACTCCCATGGAACTCAACGTCCATCTTCGAGCCACTGATGGTGAGCCTCTTGATGATCCTACTCGTTACCGTCATATTGTAGTGAGTCTCGTGTACCTTGGTGTCACTCGTCCTGATATCTCGTACTCTATTCACATTTTGAGTCAGTTTGTTTGCGCTCCCACCCAGGTCCACTATAGTCACTTGTTTCGTGTCTTGCGTTATCTATGTGGGACTATCTCTAAACGTCTGTTCTTTTCACGCTCTAACTCTTTACAACTCAAAGCATATTCTGATGCTACTTGGGCTAGTGATCCCTCTGATCGTCGATCTCTTTCTGCCTATTGTATTTTTCTTGGTGGTTCCCTCATTGCTTGGAAGATAAGAAGCATGTAGCAGTTTCTCGTTCGAGTGCAGAGGTTGAGTTGCGTGTTATGGCTCTTGTGAGTGCAGAGGTTACTTGGTTGCGGTGGTTGCTTGAGGATTTTAGTGTTTCTGTTGGTATGCCGACTCCTCTTTTGTCTGACAGTACAGGTGCTATTAGTATTGCTCGTGATCCGGTTAAGCATGAGCTTACCAAGCATATTAGTGTTGATGCTTCTTATACACGAGCACAGGTACAGGATGGTGTTGTTGATCTTCAGTATGTGCCTTCAGAGCTTCAGCTAACAGATTTCTTCACGAAAGCACAGACCCGAGCTCAGCATAGTTTTTATCTCTCCAAACTCAGTGTTCGTGACGCACCTTGAGTTTGGGGGTGGGGGGGTGTTAGAGATATAGGGGTTATTTGTATTTTCCCCTTTGCATAGGAGCTTTTCGGCTTATTTGTAATCTCTTGTACCTCTATTTATAGTGGCTTTTTGCCCTCATAATAATACAAGCTCATTATTCCTAACAGGACTCACCTACACTATTATCTTCTAGAAAACATGATTAACTCAACAATAACCCCATTAATCATGATTTCTAGAACACACTCACACACTTTTGGGATACATTTGCGGTGGGCACATCTACACCCCATGATGGTCACATCTTCACTCTGCACAACTTTAGGATGAACACATCTTAATCCCAGGGATGGACACATTTTCACACCGCACACAAATTTGGATTGGGCACATCTTCAATCTCTGGATGGACTCATCTTTATCCTGCACACAACATCGGAATGGGCGCATCTTCATTCCTATCACACACCTATGGGACGAACACATCATCCCGAGCTCACAATTTTGGGTTTCGACCCTAGGGTGAAGGTGGACACAACTACACCCCCGGGATGGACACAACTACATCCCGAGTTTCAACCCTGGAGTGAACACAGCTACACCTCCTGGGATGAACACATCCATCCCGAGCACTTTTTTGTGAGACGCTCACAGCCACCTTTGTTGTTGTAAACCACCTCTATCACGTCCATGGGCACACCTCCCTTGCACGTGAATAACACCAACACAGTCCGGGCTCACCAACCCGACAGTGTTCTTCTTCCTCTTCCTTCTTTCCTCAACTGCAACGGGTCCATTATTGGGCTCTCTTGTCCACCATGGACCAGGTCTAGCTACCCAAGCCAAGCCACTTCTCTGCTGCCCAAACAAATCAAGCCCCATTGCGGCCCAACAACCAAGCCCACTCGGTCCAACCAATCGGTCCACTTCCCTTGTGCACCAAGCAGGCCTAATCCAGCCATAAAAAAAAAATCTTCAACGTCTGATTTCTTCGGCCCGGCCAAGCTGACCTCCTCCTTGCTGCACACCACACACGCGAGGATCATTCACTGCAGCGCCATCGAGCCCCCCCCCCCCCCCCCCCCGGCTAGAACCTTCTCCTCAAGCGATCCATGTCCATGTAGGGGAAAATGGGAAGTAAGTCGCGATCGCCTCAGTCTCCCCGATCTGCGCGACACGAGCCCGATGATCCAGTTCCGCACGGCTCAGGGCGCCGGGAGCGTGCAGCGCGGCCACCACGCATGCCGCTCACAGCCTCTCCCACTGGATCTGAGCTACAAGTCAGCACCCGCTAGTGTCGCGCTACTCTGCCTTGGCACGCGTCCCACATCAGGGCAGCACCGCACAACTCAGCGCGCCACCGAGCTGAGTTGGCCACCGATTCTCTCCGGCCAAAGCTTCCGGCTCGAGCACACGCTTTCCCGCTCGGTGTCGTCCGAGCGTCGCGCACCTACATCTAGCTTTCCGCGCGATGCAACTTACGTGCAGGGAATCGCCGAAGCTCTAGTGCAAGCGTGCCGTACCGCCGAAGCTCCCCGCCCGACTCGCACGGCGCGCCTTCCAGCGCGTGGACCCGCTCGAGCTCCCCTCTTTTGTCGATTCACTCTGAAGATTTCTCCAGTGTTGACGCGCGAAGAGACCCGCATGCCTCCTCCTGCGAGTGTGGTCCTCGCCCCGATGCGATCTGTTCCAATCTCTCCACTGACGTGTGTGCGCCTGATCCGTTGCCCCTCCCCCAGCCCGGCCAGAGAACCCCCTCCGGGGGCAGAAGATCAAAAATTGAACTGGCTTTGATGTCAATTGTTGGAATTTCAGACAGAATTGAACACAAAATTTCTTTTCTAAATTCCTTGATTGATTCCCTAGGGTTTGCCCAGCTATATAAAGACTTATACAGATCCGAAAATAGTCCCAAATCTGTTTCGGACTCTCTCTAAAACGGTCGGATTTAATCTCTAACTCTTACCTAATTTGGACTCTCCTACCATAACTCAACACTCTTCACGAACACATGCACCTTATAGCAATATAAAGCCCTCGAGAAAAGTGGAACATAGAGTCAGAGGCTAACATTCTAAATGTAGTGAAAGGAACTCCAGCCGAAAGATGAAACATTACTTCAGGACAGACTGAGTGCCACGGTAAAAAAATGTGCTTTGCCCTATGTTTCCTCTGCAGTTTTATTTTATTTTGAAGGGAAATGGGCTCTGCAGTTTTATTTTTATTTTGAAGGGAGGGGAAACCCTTACTGTAGTGATATGTATTATCTAGTAGGAATTGTGGTTAGGAAACCACATGTCTCAAAGAAGAGCCATACCAAACCTCACTATGAATCTGATCCAGAAACCACACAAAAGAAGAAAAAAACTGACTATAAAAAGGGGCTCAGACCAGAGGTGCTCATGAGACTGAGGTCATACTGAGTAAAATTGTTGCAATCTATTTGGCTTATTCAATACACCAACAACGGTTTACTGACAATGATAAGTAATTATTTAAGTTTGAAGTTATACCTTGTCATCCATGTACTGTAATGCTTGCTGCCGTGTATATATTCTCTCTGAAGCACATTCCTAGGAAATCACAAAAAATTTTGTATATAAGTAATATGTCACTAGAGCAGAAAATGGCAATGAAAAGAATGGAGAAGAAATACTTTTGACATAGCACTAGCACAAGTTTAAAATATCAATTACAGTCATTAAGGAGATGTCCATTTCTAGCTCAAAACAAGAAGGAAGTAAATAAACTACCTGAATAGATGGGTACAGGAGGTCTCCATATCTTGGATCTCTTCCAACCATTTGTACAACTTCCTGATCACTTTCCATTCCCATCGCTTTCATGACCACTAGTATGGGAATCTGCAAACTTCAAAACTCAGAATAGAATAACAAATTATCAACTCACTCCATATCATGTATGCTATGAAATGACACAAATAATCACTTATGTATGGATCCTGTTTTTTTAAAACAAGTTAAAGAAGTATTATGAATTTGGAACCGGGTAATTAGCTGACAAGTACGGTATAAAATTAATACCGGTTTAGAGAATTGATTCAGCTGCAAATAAATCTTCTCTTTATCCATATGAATCACTGTCTTGCTTTTTATTTCATGTGTGCTGCTGGTAACAGATGCAATCACCCTGATTTCAAGTGCATGACAGCAAGTTCAAGGACAATATCAGTGGCTCATATAACAGTTAACAGATGCCAAACAGAAATATTCATATGCTCGAGAATAGTATAAATTTCTAAATAGCCGACAGTATAATATGGCAGACCTTCCTTTATTATCGGTTTCAGTAATAATACGATTCTTCGATAGCTGTTCTTGAATTAGGATGACCTGGGAATTAACATGTGACAGAATATCAATAATACGTACAACAAGCAACTACAAAAAAAAAACACTAAGAACGAAGCAGAGTGCTAAAACTCGATGGCTTCCAATTGGTTGAAGCGTCACTAACCAGATCAAAACAGCAAAGACGGAATAAAGAACATTGCATCGCTGTTTTTAGTTACCTTCTCAGTTCCCTTGACAATAAAGTAGCCACCAGGATCCAGAGGACACTCACCTGTAGAGCACAACAAGGAAACCATAAAAACAGCCACTAAAACAAAATATCAAATCTGCCTAGCAAAGAATAAAAGACGAGAAGATACCATATTTTGCTAGTTCAGATTCATCCTTTCCATTCAGAATACAGGCACGACTTCTAAGCATAATAGGCATGTAGCCAATGATGAAATTATTCTGAAAATAAAAAGAGAGAAAATAGGAGGCAAGTGATATTTTTTTACTTCAAGCAAGTAAAATCTTCTTCAAACATATGTTAGATAATCGGGTTACCTTTCTTCTCAATTCATGCTGCTTCCCTACAGTGTATGCAATGTCAACTTTTATAGGAGCGGAATATCTGAAAGAACAAAGCAAATTCCAGTGTGATAACATACAGATACAGACCATGAAGAACTTGTAATATGCAGAAAGTGTGTACTATAAAAATAACACCAAACTTTACCACCAAGACGGCCAAGCAGTGTTTGATGGATCCGCTAACTAAGCAACAAAAATGTTAAATTTCTTCTGAGACCTCTTAGGCAACGAAGTTTCTGCTTTTCCTACATAAATCCTAGCGCATGAAGAGACATCATCTCATTTACAGGCTTCCCAATCATACACGATATATGCTAATGGACGCCGAGCATTCACAGTGTTCATGAGATCTACAGCGATGTATATGTCAAGATTTATTCGCATGTTATAGAAATGCCATTATGCTGTTGGGAAGACCAGAAATACTTGGAATCACCTACTGTCATGTGCTACATCAAGCATGATTTGTGGTGCAAACAATGGCAGGGGGGGACTAGGTTGAGGGGGCCCAAGTTATGATCGGTTAAAGTTGCATGCAAAATATGCCCCCCTCCAACAGCATCATTTACACTTAATGTAAAATGTTCCAGTACAGCATTTTTCATATTTACAGATAAAAGGGGGCATTGCACCTGATACACTATCTAGTATCTACATACGCAATTGCAAACTTGATGTGGCTAGTCTAGTAATGGAAAAACGCAGATGGATGGAAATGAGATAATGCCAGGCTTACGTGCGATCAGTGAGGCGGCAAAAGTGTGGTGTGATATTTTCAACTTTGTAATCCACCTGTACGGATGGTGTGCCAACATGTACGTCAAGGTATCTGCAACATGGTAAAAAAAATACATATTAGAGACAGTTAAAGTACACTTGAAACACCTGCTGAATAAATTGGCGAGCATGCCTAAGATAAATGGATGGGTCATTGCGCGCTTCAATTTGATTGTTTGCCTCAACAATGTTCTTGATTCCTTTAGTAATGAAGTAGTTGAATGAGTCAATGTGCTCCTTC
This sequence comes from Tuctoria greenei, assembly GCA_036927565.1. Classification (NCBI taxonomy): domain Eukaryota; kingdom Viridiplantae; phylum Streptophyta; class Magnoliopsida; order Poales; family Poaceae; genus Tuctoria; species Tuctoria greenei. The sequence goes on from JAYESD010000012.1 coordinate 129,099,912, forward strand.
ACGAGTCCTCTAACCTGGGGATCCAGCAAAGAAATTGAAAGGAGAGATAAAAAAACTGAACCGATTTGTGAAGACTTTCAAACTGAATGAAATGTTGGCACGCATCAAAAAACCCACATGCATGAGTTGCTATGCAAGAACGGGCAGCTAGCCAGCTACAGACCCCCTGGTGTTTATTGGTTGGAATAAGATGAATCATACATCAGGCACAGAACAAGGAGCCAGTCAATGGATGCCAGTGTGTAGATCATAAATCAAGCTGAGATAAACAGAGGCAGAGACATTATATAATATATAGGCTTCAGTTTAGAAGTCTATTTAGAACGAAATTTCGCTGTGAAAATGGAACCTACAAGGAAATTAAGAGACGAGCGGCTTGAGAATTTCAGTGAAAGGACAATAAAACTGAGTGCAGCTTTCGCATTCTGAAAATTGAGCAACTACAGCCCGCAAAAGAGCAGATTTGCATGGAAACGATCAGATGAACGTACTGCCTATTGCCTGGCTAGTGACTTGAACGTCCAGTGAATGCAGCAACCGTTAAATTGAAATGCACCAAAATTGGATAGATGTATTAAATCAATGCAAACATAGCTTAGTATAGGCAAAGATAATAACGTCATACCGACCTTGAGGAAGGCGGGGAGGAGTGCGAACTTGTCGACGGGCTTCCTCACCGGCGCGGCCAGCGACTGGTAGGTTGACGTTGGCAATGCCTCGGCCTCCTTGCCGCTGCACGAAGCAGAAAACAAAGCAATACGAGGTGAGAGTTTCAAAGGTGACGGCACCTCGGTTATGGTTGGGGGAGAGAAGGGGAGGGGAGCGTACCGTTCGTGGTCGGCTTCAGCTACCACGGTCATGGCGGAAGGTTTTAGACGGGTTTTACCCGAAAACCAGCGGCGCAGGAGAGGAGCAAGGCGGCGGTGGAATCCTATAAGAGGACCACAGTTCGCCGTCGCAGATTTCAGTATCAGCTTAATAGTTCAGTTCAGGACGGTTCGCTCAGCGAGCCGATGATACATACAGGAGGGCGGATGTTACGTTGGACCGGTTGAGCGTCGGGCGGTGGCGGCCTTCGATGGGAGGGCGCGGGGACAGCAGCCGTCCAACAGAGAGCGGGGGTGGCAGCCGTCGATGGGAGGGCGCGGGTGCCTTCGGGTGGGGAGCGGGGGCGGCAGCCGTCCGACGGAGAGCGGGGTCGGCAGCCGTCGGGCGCTCCGGCGGGGAGCGGGGGACGGCAACCGTCGGGCTATCCGGCGTTGGCAACGGCCTCGTCGAGGCGCCGGACGGGGGCGCTGGGGCGGCGCCTGGGCGAGTGCGCGGGGTGCGGCGCTCTGTGCGAACTGCGAATGCGGGCGTGCGGTAGGATGGGAGTTAGGGCCTGCGACTTATGGGCTGGGCCTGCGGTTTATTGCTTATTGGGTGAGATGTTTACTTATTGGGCTGATCTGTTTGTTGGACCGATTTTGCGGTTAACTAGGAAAATAACGAAATCGGAAATAAATCGGTTTATACGTAATTCTCCTTCCGAATCTTATTATTTATCACCAGCTCGTTTACTTTTTAACTAACCGGTAACAAAAAAAATTCGGAAGAAATACTAAGTATTCGAAATATATGTCAGTTTAATCAGTTTCAATTCCGGCTAGTTCCATTTCGACTGAAGACTCACGTGAAGTTACAAATTACATGTCATATCTGCTTGCTCAATCAGTGGCACACATAATGGGCCGGTGCAAGGCTCCAAAACTAAGCCGGTATTCAAATGCCAATTTTTAAAATCTTCAATAAAATGATCTCTCCGTCCAGTCCACACAACCACCCGTCCCATGTGCTCGCCGTTTGTTCCGGTTCCATCCAGCGTATTTCATACTCTGCCCTGCTTGTTTTGTCTACACCCACTACCCCCATAGCCTCGCCCTATCGCTTCTGGTTCAGTCTGCGTTCTTCTTTACCACCCATTTCTTCTCGGGTCCACCTCTCTCTCCCGCAGACGGCACTGTTCGCCATGGAACCCCCGTCCTCCCAGGTGATGTCGGCGTCCGACGACTTCCAGGACAAGGCCGTGAACGAGTGGTAAGGGGACTGCTTCCTTGCTCGTCGTCGAACCCGAGTTTTTCTTTGCCTGCTCTGCTTTTCTCGCTGATCGATCGGTCCTTAACCGTGTGCGCGTCCGCCATGCTCTTGCAGCTGCTCGTGCTTCTACGATTGCTGCTCCAGCATCCTGGACTTCCTTTGCTGTTCGTCTTGATGGATGCGGCTGCTTCTCAGTTCTCTCGGGCCTCAGCTAGCGGAATTTCTGACGGAAGCAGGAGGTCTGAATGAGCTGCCTCCTGGTGCAAAGTGATATTGTTCCGGAGTTCTTAGAGTCTTTAGGTCCTTCGGTGATGGTATTTGTAAATTATTCTTCATCCATCAGCATCAGTAAGGAAATTTGGATCGAGTGCTGGAACTCGAGGGTGATGGCGTCCTGCTGTACTTCATATCAGAATTTTTTTTTGAGAGATTTATGTTGGAAGTACCGGACTTGTCCGGTAAAGACCGGACTAGTCCGGTTTTGTCCAAGGGTGACCGGACTAGTCCGGACACTTAGAGGACTAGTCTGATATTGTCCAGTAAGGGTGACCGGACTAGTCCGGACCCTATAAGGACTAGTCCGATTTTTCAGTAACTGTCAGTTTGAACTCGAAATTGACATGTGTTCTAATTGAAATGACACAACCCACCAAATTTTGAGTCTCTGATCGGGAGACTCAACAATTCCTAAGGGTAGGAGGCCCCCTCTTGTGTCTCTTGGTCAACTATAAGAAGAGGGTCAAGTGTGTGATCAAAGAAGGTTTAAAGGGCATACATTCATACACACTTGAACACTCTAATCCACTCAGAATCCGATCAAGATACCAAGAGAAGAACAAGGGGAAACGCCTCTCGTCGTCGTTCTTCTTGCGGCCTCGCCTTGTTGGCTAGATGGCCGCATCGTCAAGTAACAACAAAGATGGAGAAGGTATTATTGATGTTCTTGTGCTATTTGAGAGATAGCATTTGGTGTTCATGTTGTAATCAGATTTTTCCATGTAATTCGAGATGATTTAGTGGTTATTTGATCTTTGGGCTTCCTATTGTTTTCTAACAATGGTATCAGAGCCATTTAAACCACTAATCACTTCGAATTGAGTTTTGATCAAAGTTTTTCGCTGAAAGTTTTGAAGGTCCGGACTTGTCCGGTCTAAGGGCCGGACTAGTCCGGTGTGCCACAGTTAAGTGGTTAGGTTTTCGGATCAGGACGTTTTGACGCGTTCATCTGATTGAAAACCAATTAAGCACTTTGGATTGAAATCCATTGTGAAAATTAAGTTGTTTTGGTAAGATGGTAAGATTAAGTTTCCCTTTTGGGTATTTTGACATTTTTTTTCCAGTTTTTTATGAAACTTTTCCGGGATTGGTCGTACTAGTCCGGAATAGTACGGACCAAACTCGAAAAGTTCAATAAAGAACGGATCAAATGTTTTGATGGGGCCGGACTTGTCCGGCGTATGGACCGGACTAGTCCGAAAACCATACTGTAAGAGTTCGGACTAGTCCGGCCATGTGCGGACTAGTCCGTGCTATACAATTAAGTTTGCTTATCAAGTTAAGCTTCCGCTGTGAATTAAGTTTATTGTCATAGCAATTTGGTCGAGTAACCAAAGCGAAAGATAAATTGCTATATCAATTTAAGTTGCATGAAATTATATTGAGTAACCAAAGTGAAAAATAAAATTATCATGATTTTAAGTTTTATTAATGTCATTATTGGCCGAGTAACCAAAGCGAAAGGCATTAATGACATTATCCTTTCTAAGTACATAGTAATTTGGTCAAGTAACCAAAGCGAAAGATAAATTACTATGTATTTCAGTTGTTCTTCAATATTCAGTTTCAATGTCATTATTGGTTGAGTAACCAAAGCGAAAGGCATTAATGACATTCTTTTTGTAAGAACATAGTAATTTGGTCGAGTAACCAAAGCGAAAGATAAATTACTATGTTGATTTTCAGTTATTCTCAAATGTTGAGTTTTGGTCGAGTAACCAAAGTGAAAGATAAAACTCATCATTTTCTTGTGGTTAACATCTATGCATTCTTCTTGATTTTGGTTTTTTGATTATGAAGGTTCCTCCAATGCTAATTCAGCACTGAGTTTCATCGCTTCTATTGATCCACTCAATGGAAGCAATTATGGGAGATGGCGAGAGAAGTTGGAGATTGCTTTGACAGTCTCTGAGATAGACTTGGCTCTCACTACTCCATATCCGGTTGCACCGGTTGAACCAGTAAGAAATGATGATGAAACTCAGGAAGCCTTTGCTGTGAGGACAAAGAAATATACTACTGAGTTATTGGCTTATGACATTGATTGTTATAAGTGAAAGAAATCAAACAGGAAATGTTTGATGGTAATCAAGGGCACTATCACTGAGGCCATTCGGGGAGCAATCCCTGAATGTGAAACTGCTGTTGAGTACCTCCAAAGGATAGAGAATCAGTTTACTGGTTCTTCTAAGGCCACTGCAAGCACTCTTATCAAGAGGCTTGTTACTGAAAAATATCATGGAGGTGGTGTGCGTGAGCACATCTTAAGGATGACAAATATGGCTACAAAGCTTAAGCCTATGGATTTGAGGATTAAAGATGAGTTCATTGTGCATCTCATCATTGCCTCACTTCCTAAGGAATTTGAGACTTTTGTCATCAACTACAACTCTCAACCTGAACTATGGAACATAGAAAAACTCATGGCTATATGTGTTCAGGAGGAAGAGAGGATTAAGTCCCTTCACGGTTATGATGTTATTAATTACGTGAAGGGAAAAGGTAAGGCTAAGAAGAATTATTCTTCTAAGCAATCTTTTAAGTATCATGGTTCATCTCACCATGATAAAGATAAGAGTAAGTTTCCACAAAGCCATCCTTATAATAAGGATGTGAAAGTGGATAAAGATCAGTGCCGTTTTTGTTTAGACAAAGGTCACCATCAGAAGGATTGCATTGGCTTCCTTAAATGGTGTTGCAAAAATGGTAATGACTTTGTGACCTTTGTTGATGAATCCCTGCTTTTAGATTATACACCATCTTCTTGGTGGATTGACTCAGGTGCCACTGTGCACGTTTGCAATTCGTTGCAGGGGTTAAATATGAGGAGGACCCTAGAAAGAGGGGAAAGGGCCATTAAAGTTGTTGATGGCCATGAAGCTGAAGTGAAAGCCATTGGAGATTATCCATTAGTATTAAGAAATGGCTTTGTACTTACACTTCAGGATGTATTATATGTACCCTCTTTAAGTAGAAATCTCATCTCAGTGTCATGCTTAGATGATGATGGTTATGTTTGCCAGTTTGGCAAAGACAGATGTGTAATTAAGTATGATAATAAGATAGTTGGTGTTGCCATAAGACAAGGCATGCTATACTTATTATCTATGCATGATGATGTTAATGTTGTAAGCGACAATCAGTTTTCCTCACATCAGGGTAAGCGTAAGAGAATCGATTCTGAAATGTCTTCGAAATTATGGCATTGTCGCTTGGGCCATATTTCGAGAGGGAGAATTGAACAATTGATTTCACAATCGATTCTTCCCCATTTGGATTTTTCGGATTCAGAAGAATGCATAGACTGCATTAAGGGAAAGTTTGTTAAGAAAATTAAGAAAGGTGTCATACGCAGTGCGGGAATTTTGGAATTAATCCATACGAACATTTGTGGTCCTTTTCCCGTAGTATCTGTTGATGGTTTTGATTCATTCATAACCTTCACGGATGACTATTCTCGATATGGCTATATTTATCCAATTAAAGAACGCTCTGAAGCGTTGGATAAATTTAAGATATTTAAGGCTGAAGTTGAAAATCAGCACAATATTAAGATTAAAGTGGTAAGATCTGATCGTGGTGGTGAGTACTACGGTCGTCATACCCCGTATGGCCAAGTTCCTGGACCGTTTGCTCGGTTCCTACAGGAAAATGGCATAGTCGCCCAGTATTCTACATCGGGCGAACCTCAGCAAAATGGAGTAGCGGAACGACGCAACCGTACGCTAATGGATATGGTTAGATCCATGTTAAGTCAATCAGATTTGCCGGTTAGCTTATGGATGGTGTCGGTACCCTAAAAACCATACACCCCCTGAGGTTACAAAGATCTCAAGGGAAGGACATCTACTCAAATTAAGACCCTCAGGGGCCCACTTGTCAGACATAACCGGACCTGCTTCACCAACATGGTTAACCCCTAGGTTGCCACGTGTACCGCCAGACCGGAGCTACTACCCACAAGGGTGAAGCTTCGGGCTAGGTACCGAAACGGCACCTCCAGATTTAACTCCTGACCGAGAGAAGCTCCGGACCTGACACGTGCCAGGCCACCCCGGAGCTTCCCGCTTCCCACAAGCAAGCTCCGGAGCTGCCACGTGTCCATACGTCGGAGCTGGCCGCTTCAAACCCCCGGAAGACATTGTAACGGCTCCAGATCTCCAAAGGACAGCCGTGGACTTCAAGACCCGATTAATTATCATTAATTCCACGTTAATGACACTTAATCGGACGATCTTAACACCTGTAACAGCACTGTCGGAGCCGTTACAGGGTTATTAACAACAATTAATCTCGTGTATCAATACTAGTAACCGCCAGGGCCACATGTCGGACCAGGCTGACTTGTAACGGTTTGTCCTTGTACTATAAAAGGACAAACCGACGATACACGAGAGAGAGGGAGAGAGAACTCTAGAACGCTCTCAAGCTTACAAGTTAATACAACACACACACACCCGTGGAGTAGGGTATTACGCTCAGGCGGCCCGAACCACGTAAACCACTGTGTCACTCGTGTCCAATCGCGTTTCACCTTCTTGAGTCTCCGCGCGCCCAAACCGAACTACAAACTCCTTCAACACTTTAGTAGTGTCAGGGGATCTGCCGACTCCAACAGTCGACAGTTGGCGCGCCAGGAAGGGGGCGCCTGAGATCTTCAAGAATGGTGAATTCTGCGGCTGGATCATCCAACGGGCAACCTGCTGCTCAGGCTGTCGGAGGCAATCCCTCCAACATGCAGCCACCGGCAGGAGCCTCAGCACCAGCAGGAGTCACACTCCCACCACCACCATCTTCTCCGGCAAGACATGCCGGACAACATGATGGTGCACCGGCGTCACATTCTGCGTCGGCAAGTCGTGACAACCCAGAACATGCGCTCCATGCAGCGCGTGCTCTTCTCCAGCGACCACCACCTCCGGATGCATCTCAAGGTGCCATGGAGCAATGGAGGGCTGATGTTGAGCATTTGGTCGCAGCAACGGCCGAACGCCTCAACAACCAGGGTCCACCTCCTTCAGGGCGGGCCCCGTCGCAGCGACGGACGTTGTCTGGAAGACTTGGTTCGCATGTCTCCAACAACCGAAGACGAGCTGCGTCACAGCAAGTGACGTCGTTGCCCTCTGGGGCACGACGCACCCATACCGCATCTCGGCTTTCGACACATGACCTCCGGGCGGAGCTTGATCGCCGATACCGTCAACAGGATGGCCGTGTCCACATCGAGCGAGCTCGAGAAAGACGAGATGCTCAAGACCTTTCTACTCTGGAAGGAGTAGGAGGAGGCTGTTCCGCCCTAGCCATGCACCTGCGCATGGTTAGATGGCCACAGAAGTTCCGGCCACACTTGCCGGAAAAATTCGACGGGACTGTCAATCCCGTAGAATTTCTGCAGATATACTCCACTGCGATCCTAGCAGCTGGAGGAAACGAGGCCGTAATGGCCAATTACTTTCCAGTGGCCTTAACTGGGACCGCCAGGTCCTGGTTTATGAGCCTTCCACCTAACTCTATTGACAGTTGGGAGGAGCTGTGCCGTCAGTTCACTGCCAACTTCGGGAGTTCATACACCCGACCGGGCACTGAACTGGACCTTTTTGCGGTCGTGCAAAAAGGAGGAGAATCTTTGCGGTCATTCATCCAGAGATTCTCTCAGGTACGTAACACAATCCCTTCTATCTCAAGCGCTTCTGTCATTGTGGCATTCAGACAGGGTGTGCGAGACAAGAAGATGTTGGAGAAGCTGGCGATCAAAGAGATCACCAGCGTCACGGAGCTCTTCAGCTTGACAGACAAATGTGCCAGAGCTGCGGAGGGCCGTGAAATGCACTCCAAACCAGCCTTGGAGGATCATAAAAAATCCTCCAAAGAAGAAGCCGCTACCTCCGGGAGTGGCAAGAAGAAAAAGAAGACCAACGGCAAGAAGAAGCCGTCGGCCGGCACATCCAATGTTGCAGCCACTGCAACTCCTGGTGGCCGGGGGCCACGCCCCGAGAAGCGACCTCGACCGTCTTCTGAAGACGGTGGCAAATCCAAGATGTGGTGCCCCATTCACAAAACGAGCAGCCACAGACAGGAGGACTGCCGGGAGGTCCAAAACCTTGCCGAGCGCTACCACAAGCGCCGGGAAGGGTCTCCCTTCCGACAGAGGGAGGGAAAACAAAAGGTCGATGAAGCTCCGGCTGAAGAGGAGTTAGGGTTTCAGGACCCCAAAAAGGTTCTGAAAGCCGTCTACACCTCCGTCGACGATGACTCCGACGTCTCCGACAACGAGCGTCGAAAAACCATGAACACCATCTTTGGTGGATCATGGGACATCACTTCTCGTCGTGTCATCAAGACTATGCGACGGGATATGGCTGCTGTAGCTCCTACAGCTAGACCGGAGCCACATCGAAAGTGGATGGACACACCCATCACTTTTGATGCTTCGGACTGTCCTCAAAGCATGGTCGGAGCTGGCCAATTACCCTTGATGGTATCTCCCACCATCAATAACATCCAGCTCCATCATGTCCTGGTAGACGGAGGTTCGGGGCTTAACCTCATCAGCTTCGAAGCTTTCACTAAGCTTCAGCTCCGACCTTCGGACCTCCAGCCCTCTCGACCTTTCTCCGGAGTAGGTCCGGAGGCCATTACTCCACTCGGAGCTATTACTCTCCCCGTTACCTTTGGGACCCGGGAGAAGTATCGCACCGAGAAGTTGGTCTTCGACGTCGCTCAGATCAACTTACCATTCAACACCATCTTGGGTAGACCTGCCTTGTACAAATTCATGGCAGCTGCTCATTATGGATACCTGGTGTTGAAGATGCCAACACCAGTAGGTGTCCTCCGGATCCGCGAAGATCGCACTGCCGGAGTAACTGCCCTGGAGGAACTCCACGCACTCACCACAGCGCAAGAGGAGGACTCCAGACAGAAGCAAGCTCCACAACCTCCGAGCATTCGTCAACGAGGCTCGACCTCTGCACCCCGTGTGCAGCCAAGCGGCGACACTGACATTCCCGTCAAAGTCGTCCAAATTGGTTCCGATGTCACTCAAACTACCCGCATATCGGGTGGCTTGAACGACAAATAGGAACTCGCGCTCATCACTTTCCTCCGGGCTAACGTTGACGTGTTTGCTTGGCAACCGTCACAAATGCCTGGGATCCCCAGGGAAGTGATTGAGCACAATCTGAAGATTTACCCCGACGCTCGGCCTGTGCATCAGAAACCTCGGAAGCAATCTGTAGAGCGACAGAACTTCATCCGACAAGAAGTGAAGAAGTTGCTCGAAGCCGGATTCATCCGAGAAGTCTACCATCCAAAATGGCTGGCAAAACCCAGTCGTTGTACCCAAGGCCGGCGGGAAACTTCGGATGTGCATCGACTACACCACACTGAATAAGGCATGTCCAAAAGATCCATTCCCACTACCTAGAATAGACCAGATAGTGGATTCCACCTCCGGGTGCGAGTTACTGTGTTTTCTAGACGCATATTCTGGATATCATCAAATCAGGATGTCTAGGGAAGATGAAGAACATACTTCATTCATCACAGTGGACGGATTGTATTGTTACACAGCCATGCCTTTTGGTCTCAAAAATGCAGCTTCAACTTTTGTACGAGCTATGTACAAAACTTTCGAAGAACTCATCAGAGACATAGTGGAAGTGTACGTCGATGACATCGTGGTCAAAGTCAAAAACAAGGAGTCCCTCTTGGACACCTTGCAGGCTGTCTTCGATAAGCTGCGGGCCACCCGCACGAAGCTAAACCCAGACAAGTGCGTCTTCGGGGTTAGTTCCGGAAAGCTTCTTGGTTTCCTGGTAAGTCACCGGGGCATAGAGGCTAATCCGGCGAAGATAAAAGCCATTGAAGACATGCGGCCACCAACCCGCATCAAAGACGTCCAAAAATTATCTGGATGTCTAGCAGCCCTCAGCCGGTTCATTTCAAGACTGGCGGAAAGGGCACTTCCCTTCTTCAAGTTACTGAGGAAGTCCGGACCATTCCAATGGTCTGAAGAAGCAGAGAAGGCATTCCAGGAGCTGAAACAGTTCCTCACCACCCTACCAGTCTTGGTAGCTCCGAACCCTGGTGAGCCTTTATTGCTTTACATTTCAGCTGCTGACGAAGTCGTCAGTATGGTTCTGGTTGCGGAGAGACCGGAACTACCCAATACTCAGGAATCCAGACCCCTTCGGGAGGGTCCGGAGGTTCCTGAAAGCGGGTCTGGGTCCCAGCTCCCAGACTTGAACCCACAAGAAGCCACTTCAGAGGACCTGGATCCCTCCGAGAGGATCCAGGTCATTCCTGAAGAAGCTCCGGGTTCCTCCACCCAGAACCCGGAGGTCCCCGAAGAGAGTCTGGACCCCTCCGAGAGGGTCCGGATCAATGAAGAGGAAGCTCCGGACCCCTCCGGGAGGGTCCGGACCATTCAACGCCCGGTATACTTCATCAGTGAAGTGTTACATGATGCCAAGACTCGATACCTAGAGGTGCATAAACTGCTTTATGCAGTTCTTATTGCCTCAAGGAAGCTTCGACACTATTTCCAAGCTCACAAAGTCTCGGTGGTGACCTCATATCCACTTCGAGCGATCCTGCATAATCCCAATTCAACTGGGAATATTGCAAAATGGGCAGCGGAATTGGCTGAATTCGACCTTGAATTCATTCCAAGACAAGCAATCAAGAGTCAAGCGTTGGCAGATTTCGTGGCAGAATGGACTCCCTCTCCATTAAACCCTGGGGGCCCCAGCGAGCAGAAGACGGAACCTCAAGTTCCAGCCTTCACTAAGCCTCACTGGACCCTTTACTTCGACGGCTCCATGCAGAAGCAGGGAGCCGGAGCTGGAATCCTTCTCCTCGCACCAACCGGGGAGAAGGTGAAATACATGGTACACCTTGACTTCAAGGCAACCAACAACATGGCGGAGTACGAAGCACTCATCTATGGATTAAAGGTGGCACTATCATATGGTGTCAAGCAGTTGCTGGTCAAAGGAGATTCACAACTTGTCATCAAGCAGGTGAAGGGTGAATGCTCCTGCAATAATCTCCAGCTGGCTGCTTACCTCCTTGAAGTCCAGAGGCTTCAGAAGGACTTCGAAGTCCTAGACCTTCACCATGTTCAGCGTGCTCACAACGCTGAAGCTGACGAACTCTCGACCAAGGCGTCAACTGGAGCTCCGGCTCCTGACGGAACCTTTGTCCGGAGGTTGTCAAAACCCACAGTTCAGCCTGCCGAACTGAATGAAGGGGGCGAGATCAGCATCCCGAAGCTGACGGTCCCGATGGCCCTGTTACCATGGCAGCCATCAAGGGTCGTAGGTGCTGCCGGAAGCTCCGAGCAACCCAGCACGCAAGACAAATGCTCAAGTTAGTTCCGATGCATGGATCTCGGAGATCCGGAGCTACTTGAAAGACAACATCCTTCCTGACGATGATGTATCCGCTGACCGGGTAGTCAGATTGGCTAAAAGATACATGTTGGTAGAAGGGGATCTCTACCGGCGCGGTGCCAACGGCATCCTAATGCGGTGCATCACAAGGGAAGAAGGCTGCGAACTCCTCGCAGAAATCCATGGAGGCGAGTGTGGGAACCACGCATCTTCCCGCACGCTGGTCGGAAAAGCCTTTCGGCACGACTTCTACTGGCCTACAGCGCTCCAGGATGCCACTGAGCTAGTGAAGAAATGCAAAGCATGCCAATTTCATGCAAAGCAAATTCATACACCTGCTCAGTCCTTACAAATGATACCTCCTACATGGCCTTTCGCTGTGTGGGGGATGGACATCTTGGAACCCTTCCCAAGAGCCGTCGGAGGTTACAAGTTCCTGTACGTCGCCATCGACAAGTTCACCAAGTGGCCGGAAGCTACTCCCGTTGTAACGATCAACAAACAATCTGCAATCAATTTTCTACAATCCATCATGAGCAGGTTCGGAGTCCCAAATAAGATCATCACTGATAATGGGACTCAGTTCACAAGCTCCGCATTTCAAGGATATCGCGAAGACCTCGGCATACAAGTTTGCTACGCTTCTGTAGCTCATCCTGCCAGCAATGGACAAGCCGAGAGAGCAAACGCAGAGATCCTTAAAGGACTCAAAACGCGCACTTATGAGCGTTTGAAAAAGCACGAAGCCAATTGGATCGAAGAGCTTCCGCCCACTCTATGGGCCAACAGGACTTCTCCAAGACGGGCAACCGGAGAAACACCCTTCTTCCTGGTGTACGGAGCTGAAGCGATCCTTCCTCCGGAAATCACCTTGGGTTCCCTCCGAGTCCGGACCTTCGACGAAGCCGCGCAGGACCAGCTCCGGCGTGAAGACCTAGACCTCCTCGAGGAGGGAAGGTGCCAAGCAGCTGTTCGGAATGCCCGATACCGCCAAGCTCTACGGCGCTATCACCAGCGGCATTTACACAACCGACAGCTCGAGGAAGGCGATCTGGTGCTACGGAGAATACTATCCAGAGAAGGGCAAAACAAACTTTCCCCCGGCTGGGAAGGGCCCTTCCGAGTGATCAAAGTATCCCGTCCCGGAAGCGTTCGCTTGGCTACCGAGGATGGGACACCTCTCCCAAATCCTTGGAACATCGAGCACCTCCGTAAGTTTTACACTTAATTCCACGGAGGTGAGTCTTAAGTAACTTGAAATGTAGTCTCCGGACTAGAAGTGTGGCTAACTACCCTGGGTCAAACAAGAAACCAAACACACTTAGCCTGGTTCCGTACCCTAAGAGTGTACTTGTTTCCCCTGTACCCCAGACCTATAATGAAAGACATCTTCATGTGAAATAGACTCCACGTGCATTCATTTTTGCATAGGCTCGACATTTTTATTTTTCTCTTTCTTGTCTATAACAGAAACGTGCAATTCTTAAGAAATTCTAGTTTGACCGGTTTACGTACGATTCGAGTCGAATTGTCGGATTTTTTAGATTTAAATATTGTCTGTGGCCAACTCGCCTGAAAGCCGCCAAGCCATTCTAGGGCCGGAGTGCGCTATCGACTTAGCCTGGTCAAGCACCCTAAGTACGCCACTCTACCTACATCCCGGCAGGCCAAAGTAAGGTGGGTCCATGGAAAATTGGATCTAAAAGAAAAGACAATTCATCCAGTCGTACTAAAAATCGTGTTCAACTTAAAATTCTCTTGAGAACCGTAAGCCGCGACGAAGTTATAGATAAGGAACGAATTTTACTATTTTTCTTGGCTTAAGTGTGCAGGAAAAATGAACCCAAAGTTGAGGGAGAAAAACCGGAGCTAACCAAGCTCCGACTCCCACCAGGGCGTCAACCGTCGTCGTTGACTAAAAGATGGTGAGAAGACCCCGTCACTGGAGTCTGTTGCCAACAAACCAAGTGTGGCAAGGGTCATCGCCGGAGCTACTAAGCTCCGACACCTTGGAGTATTAACTATCGACGCTCAACGTGTTGATAGAGGCTATTGCTGGAGCTACTAAGCTCCAGCGATGGACAGTGCCGGAGCTTCTAAGCTCCAACAACTTCAGGGGACCTTCACTATCAAAAACATCGGACATAGATTCCACAAGTTCGAAGCAAATTCGTCTTCAACAAAACTCAACATCCTTTTGGTACATGTCCACAATCAAATTGTGCACATCTACCAGGGGGCCAAGTGAAGACAAAGATGTTGAAGACAAAAAAATGAAATTCACGAAAAATTGGGGATTTCATTTCATCAGAAGACCGGAGATTACATCTGGAGACAAGGGATTACAAAATTGAGGAAGAAGAGAAGATACAAGTAAAGGCTAAGAGAGATGGTCCTAGACCCTATGGAAGAACTCGGCGACCTTCTGGGCGACCTCTGACACGCTGGCTCGGGTAGCTTCGCCTTCCCCTTCGACGGGGCCTTCAAGCACCGGGTCCAGAGGAAATCGAGGGTTCCGGCTGGTGTAGCACGTCAACACATATTCTGTGACGTTCCTAGCCAGGGATTGCCCCTCGACCTCCAGTTGGTCCGCGATGACGTCGCCCACCTTGGAGAGCTTGCTGCCCGCAGCGCTCAACGCTTGCAACGCAAGGTCCGGCTCCGGCTCCGGATCATCTGGGAGCACGGGGCTGAAACCCATCGGCGCCAGCGCATCGTCGGCCTTGCTCAGGAACTCCCAAATTTGCAGGGAGTCCGCCTTCCTCAGGTCCATCACCACTTCCAGGGATCTCCGGGCCGCCGTCAACTCCGAATTCTCGCGGGAGAGGCGCTCAACTTCTTTGGCGTTCTGCTGGATTTTCGCAGCAACCCGCTTCTCAAGTCTTCCGAGCTCCTCCTCCCGGAGGTGGATCTTGTTCCGGCGGTCAACCAGGTCCTTCTCCCTAGCCTCCGCTTTCTTCTCCCGGGCGATAAGGGCACACTCGTACTCGTAGAGTTCCTGCCCCCGCACCCAGGTCTTCTCCTCCTCCCCGAGGCAGCGCTCTTCCAATTTTTTAGTGCGCTCCTCGAGGCCCTTGTCCGCCAGAGCTGTTTTCTCTGCGAGCTCTTCCTCCCGTCGCAAGACGTCATCCCGAAGCTCCAGGAGTTTTTGCTCCTCATCCTCGAGCCGTCTTTCCCTTCCTTCAAGTGCCTCTCGGCGCTTGATGAGTGCGGTGCTGATGGCCTCGAGCTGATCAAACCGAGCATTGGCCGCGTCGTTAGCAGCCTTTGCTTGGTCATGGAATTCCCGGGATTGAGCATCGAGGGCGTGAGTCATGCTCTCCCTCTCATCCAGCAGCTCACCCCAGAGCTCCAGGCGGATCTTCTCCCGCCTAATCCATTCCTTGTCATCCGCAAGCCTCGACTGCGCCAGCTTGGTCTCGAATTGGAGTCGATTACGCCACCGCCTAAGGGTTTGGCGCTCCTCTTCAAGAGCCTTGCTGTCGTGGAAGAAGGCTAGTTGGACTTGACGTAGACTGGAGCAGGCGTTGTCGATGGACATCGACAGCGAGATGGGCTCCGGACCTTCTGGGATCTCCTCCGCTGGTTCCAGCGGGTCTTCATTTACAAAAATTGGGTCCCACTCTACGAGAGTGGAACCCCGATCTTCCAAAGCGCTAGGGCCCTCCTCCGGGATGGCCTCAGTCACCATCGAAGGAGGTCCCGCCATCAAGTCTTCATCTGCCCCCACAGGCTGGGGGCCGGCGACTTCGTTCAGGCACTCTGGCTCTGCCACAGGTACCATTGACGTAGTCGCCTCCACTGGCTCCGGCCGGGACACTTCCTCTGAGGGAGGCTCCAGCTCCCTCACCTCTTCAGCCGCTGGCTCTGCGGCCAGCGCTCCAACAATCACCGGCTCTGCGACCGGAACTTCGGAAGTAACCGGCTCAACTGCCGGAACCACTTCAACTTCCGGCTCGCATGCCGGGGCTTCAGCTACCTCCGGCTCAACCGCCGGGGCTTCAGCACTTTCCGGCTCTGAAGCCGGGACTGCTACTTCCTCCGACTCAATAGTCGGAGCTTCTACTTCTGCAGCACCAGGACCCGGAGCTTCTACCTCCGGAACGGGTGCCGCTGGCGCATCTTCAATCCCGTGGTCCGGCGCTACCACGGGAACTTCTGGAGACGAGTCGAGGTCCATGACCACGACAGCCGGCGCCGGAGCTGTCGCAGCCTCCGCTTGGGGTGGCACCGGAGCTGGAGCAGAAGCCCCCGCAGCCTCAGACACTGTGGCTGAGGGCGGAGCTTCACTCCCCTTCTTGGGAACGCTGCAGATAAAGAACGAAGAAATTGAGCAAATAGATGCTACAATTAAAAGTTAATCGAGGTAAGAAAGAAAAATTACCTTGGGAGGCTCACGCACCAGCTTGCGCGGAACCTCTTTCCCGGACGTTCCGGGCTGGCCACGGTCGGTGTAGGAGCTCCGGGAGGACTCCCAGGACTTGCCGTGGCCGCGGGCGTTTCCCGGGTCGGAGCTCTCCTTGATCGGGAGGAACTCCTCGACCTGGAGGCCCTCACCGCTTCTCGTGCCGGAGTCGCCTGCCCGGAGCTGGCACCTCCGGAGGGATCCACCCCGGGGACAGTCGCACTCCGGGAGGATCCCACCGCCGGAACAGTAGCGCTCCGAAAAGACCCCACCACGGGGACAGCCGCCACGGCGGCGGAGGATCTTCCTTCCTGAGGACGGGGAACTGGGGGGGAGGTGGCAAGACCGACGGACCTTCCGTCAGCATGTCGCAGCTTTCTCTTCCGGCTCTCCGGCTCCTCCGCCAGCTCCTTGCCCTTGCCGATGACCTCAGCTCTTGGCTGAGAGACAGGGGCGGAGCCGCCTTCGGACAACCCGGGGATCGCCAACCGGGCGGTTGATCTTCTCTCGACGACGCCAAGGTCGTCAAGCGCGGGCATCTTCCGCCGGAGCTCCCTGCTGAACTCAACTTCCACGTTCAGGGGGAGGAAAGCTGGCGGCGGAGTCAAGTACTCTCCGTCAACATCGATGCCGTGCTGGAATTTCTTGAGGTGAAACTCCAAGGACTTCCCCACCATGCTGGACTTCAACCCGGTCTCAACCCGGTCCTCGTCCATCACGCTGTTGAGGGCCCAGGCGAGCTTCTCCCTCCTCTTCAGCGGCGCCCACCTGTTGGACAAGAAGTTGCAGAACACCGCCTGGGGAGTCAATCCTCCCTCCACACATTGGCGGATCCTGGTCAGGACGGGGTCGAAAGCTGCCGCCAGCACCGGAACTTCGCTCCACACCGACGTGTCAATACCGGGCAGACCATCTGGCAACTCCAACCGCTCATGCTCCTCCACCCGGACGACTACCCAATCTTTCTTCCAGTCATCCCACTTCCCGGAAGGTAATGACCGGAGGTACTTGAACGGGCACTTCTTGCGCTTCACGAAGTAGTAGAAGCCAAGATACTCGTCGCTTCGGCCGGTGGTTTGGACGGTGAAGAAGGTTCGGAAGAGCTCGATGCAGGGAGGGATGCCCACCCACATCTCGCAGAAGTGGACAAAGATGGACACAAGGAGAATGGAGTGAGGGCCAAGGTGGTACAGCTGCAGACCATAGAAGTCCAGCAGCATTAAGAAGAAAGAAGAAAACGGTGGGATCAGCCCCACCATGGCGTACGATGAAAAGTACACCATCTCGCCGGAGTGCTCCTTTTTAAAGTGAAGCTCTCCGCCAGCGCGGACCGAACGGTTGAAGAAGTCCGACGACCACCCCATGAGGGCTCGAACCTTCTTCAGATCGCTTTCCGTCTTCAAACGACTCTCACGCAGACCCAACTCCATCGTAGCACAGCTAGGCAAGAGAAGAGGAGCAAAGCACGAGTTGGGAGTTTGAGCGCAAGAACAGATGGAAAGCGTAAAGAACTCCCGACGGTGCGCTTTCCTTCTTAAGTAAGCCCTCGCAACGCTTGGATGGAAACTGCAGGGGAGTCAAGGATACTACTCAAGAATTCAACCCTGCCGATGACAAGAGGGCCCGGGACCACCCTGACGATCAAGTCGAGGTTCTTACCCAGGCGAACGGTTGTCATCACGAGGCGGGAAACCCAAAGGCGGCAACCTGACAAGGCGCGCGGAACCGATACGGTTTTCGTATCGGGAACTGGCGACCTTCAATTGTGAGAGATCCGCACGCCAAAGATCCTATCTGCCGCCTGAGGTGCGCCACGTGTCGGGATTTAACCGTAAAGCCCCGCCAATGGCACCTCCGAAGACCCTTGAAGACCCAGTTCAAGAGTCGCGAGTATGGACCCACCTCCGACGAAATGACTTCACCCCGGTGACTTTCCCCGGAGGTAGGTCCAGGGGGCCACTGTCGGTACCCTAAAAACCATACACCCCCTGAGGTTACAAAGATCTCAAGGGAAGGACATCTACTCAAATTAAAGACCCTAGGGGGCCCACTTGTCAGACATAACCGGACCTGCTTCTCCAACATGGTTAACCCCTAGGTTGCCACGTGTACCGCCAGACCGGAGCTACTACCCACAAGGGTGAAGCTCCGGGCTAGGTACCGAAACGGCACCTCTGGATTTAACCCCTGACCGAGAGAAGCTCCGGACCTGACACGTGCCAGGCCACCCCGGAGCTTCCCGCTTCCCACAAGCAAGCTCCGGAGCTGCCACGTGTCCATACGTCGGAGCTGGCCGCTTCAAACCCCCGGAAGACATTGTAACGGCTCCGGATCTCCAAAGGACAGCCGTGGACTTCAAGACCCGATTAATTATCATTAATTCCACGTTAATGACACTTAATCGGACGATCTTAACACCTGTAACGGCACTGTCGGAGCCGTTACAGGGTTATTAACAACAATTAATCTCGTGTATCAATACTAGTAACCGCCAGGGCCACATGTCGGGCCAGGCTGACTTGTAACGGTTTGTCCTTGTACTATAAAAGGACAAACCGACGATACACGAGAGAGAGGGAGAGAGAACTCTGGAACGCTCTCAAGCTTACAAGTTAATACAACACACACACACACACCCGTGGAGTAGGGTATTACGCTCAGGCGGCCCGAACCACGTAAACCACTGTGTCACTCGTGTCCAATCGCGTTTCACCTTCTTGAGTCTCCGCGCGCCCAAACCGAACTACAAACTCCTTCAACACTTTAGTAGTGTCAGGGGATCTGCCGACTCCAACAGTCGACAGATGGAGGCATTAAAAACCGCCATTCATGTGCTAAATCGGGTTCCTACTAAGTCGGTGCCCAAAACACCGTATGAGTTGTGGACAGGACGTAAGCCCTCATTAAGTTATATGCATATATGGGGTTGTCCCGCTGAGGCAAAATTGTTTAACCTAAACATTGGTAAGTTGGATTCTAAGACAGTAAGTTGTCATTTTATTGGCTATGCAGAAAAGAGTAAGGGATATCGTTTCTATTGTCCAGAACGATATACTAAGTTTGTAGAAACAAGGCATGTCGTCTTTTTAGAGGATGCCATGATCAGGGGGAGTACGGTAAGACGAGAAATTAATCTTGAAGAGAAGCGGGTTTATGTACCCACTCCTATGATTCAAGAACTATATTTCTCATTACCTACTGCTGTTGAATCATCAGTGCCTATTGGTAATGATTCAACACCTGTTGTTAGTTCTCCATTGACAACGGAATTATTAAGAGAGGTTGAACATTTTCAGCCCGTTGTCACTAATAATGAAGAGCAACAACAGCCTCAAAATGAGTATAATGTGCAATTAAGAAGATCTCAACGAGAAAGAAAATCGGTCATTCCGGACGATTATGAGATCTATTTGAGTGAGGCAATTCAAATGGAGAGTGATCCCACCACATTTGAAGAATCTATGAGAAGTCCTCAATCATCTGAATGGCGTAAAGCCATGGAGGATGAAATGAGGTCTATGGAAACAAACAAAGTCTGGGATTTAGTTGAGATTCCTAATGGAGCCAAAATAGTAGGTTGTAAATGGGTCTATAAAATTAAACGTGACTCCAAAGGGAATATTGATAAGTTTAAGGCCAGACTTGTTGCAAAAGGCTTCACTCAAAGAGAAGGGATTGATTATAATGAGACATTTTCACCTGTCTCAAGTAAGGATTCGTTCAGAATCATTATGGCATTAGTTGCACATTATAATTTAGAATTACATCAGATGGATGTAAAGACGGCGTTTCTCAATGGTGATCTATATGAGAACGTCTATATGACACAACCGAAAGGTTTTGTTATTAAGGGTAAGGAACATATGGGATGCCACTTAAGGAAGTCCATTTATGGACTTAAACAAGCATCAAGACAGTGGTATCTCAAGTTCGATGAAACAGTAAGAAAGTTTGGGTTTAAAGAAAATGAGGAGGAGAATTGCATTTATGCTAAGTTTAAGAGCGGGAAATTTATTTTCCTCGTGCTTTACGTAGATGATATACTACTTGCAAGTAGTGATGTCAATCTACTATCAGAAACTAAGAAGTTTTTGTCCTCTAATTTTGATATGAAAGATCTTGGTGAAGCATCCTATGTATTGGGCATAGAAATTCACCGAGATAGAAATAAGGGGGTATTAGGCTTATCACAAAAGGCATACTTAGAGAATGTACTGAGAAAGTACAGTATGCATAAGAGTAAGCCTTCGCCTGCTCCGATTGTCAAGGGCGATAAGTTTGGGAACTTTCAGTGTCCCAGGAACCAATATGAGATCGATCAAATGAAGTCGGTTCCATATGCTTCTGCTGTCGGAAGCCTTATGTATGCTCAAGTCTGTACTCGCCCTGACTTAGCTTATGTGACCGGAATGCTTGGCAGATATCAGGCCAATCCAGGGATTGATCACTGGAAGGCAGTTAAGAAAGCATTAAGATATGTGCAAGGCACAAAAGGCCTCATGTTAACGTATAGTAAGTCAGACCCACTTGAAGTAGTGGGATATTCAGATTCAGATTTCGCGGGTTGTGTGGATACTAAGAAATCCACGTCAGTTTATATATTCACCCTCGCGAATGGAGCCATTTCGTGGAAAAGCTCCAAACAAACCGTCACTGCATCGTCCACAATGCATGCCGAGTTTGTTGCATGTTATGAGGCCACCGGGCAGGCTGTTTGGCTTAAGAAATTTTTACCCGGTCTTAGAGTGGTCGACAGCATTGAAAAACCACTTAAGTTATACTGCGATAATGAGCCCGCAGTATTTTACTCTCACAACAATAAGTCGAGTGGTGCTGCCAAACACATCGACATTAAGTTTTATGTTGTGAAAGATCGAATCCAGGATCATACCATAAGTCTTGAGCATATAAGTACTAAGCGTATGCTTGCGGATCCGCTAACAAAAGGTCTTCCACCCAGCGTGTTCAGTGAACACGTAGCCGGCATGGGTTTAAGGGAGAGCCTATGATCACTGGATATTTAGGGGCCAAGTAAGAGTAAGGTTCATTTCCAAGTGTGAGATGTATTGTGGTCTTCGAGTCCAACAATACGTAAATGGTTGTTGTGATGCGTCGTGCCCTATATGTCAAGCATGAGAAAATGGACACTAAGTTTAGTATTAAGTAAGTTGGTAAGTTTCAGATTCGAGTTCAAGGGGGAGAATGTTGGGAGTACCGGACTTGTCCGGTAAAGACCGGACTAGTCCGGTTTTGTCCAGTAAGGGTGACCAGACTAGTCCGGACCCTTAGAGGACTAGTCCGATATTGTCCAGTAAGGGTGACCGGACTAGTCCGGACCCTATACGGACTAGTCCGATTTTTCAGTAACTGTCAGTTTGAACTCGAAATTGACATGTGTTCTAATTGAAAGGACACAACCCACCGAATTTTGAGTCTCTGATCGGGAGACTCAACAACACTTGAACACTCTAATCCACTCAGAATCCGATCAAGATACCAAGAGAAGAACAAGGGGAAACGCCTCTCGTCGTCGTTCTTCTTGCGGCCTCGCCTTGTTGGCTAGATGGCCGCATCGTCAAGTAACAACAAAGATGGAGAAGGTATTATTGATGTTCTTGTGCTATTTGAGAGATAGCATTTGGTGTTCATGTTGTAATCAGATTTCTCCATGTAATTCGAGATGATTTAGTGGCTATTTGATCTTTGGGCTTCCTATTGTTTTCTAACAATTTACTCTTGCAAGTCGAGTACCTAGCTGCGGGTTTCCCGTTGATTATATCTTCTTGGCGCAAGCACAACTGCACAAAGTCAAAATGATGCGATGGCCGGCCATCGGCATGGATTGGTGGCTGCATCATGGTGTTTGGTATACTCCCTCCATCCCAAAAATATTGTCGCTTTGTAATTTAAAAATGAACTACAAAGTGACAAACTTTTTGAAACGGAAGGAGTACTTTGCTAGCGCGAACGCGACTGGAATGCTGAACTGGACCAGCGTGACATACCCCTCTTTTGCGGTCGCTTTTCCACTTTTGCCAGGATGACTATAGCATGATGTCAATTGGTAGAACCTCCTGCACCAAAGGCACGTCGTCGAGCTCCCCCGGGACGACGACCTCTTCCGCTCTTCGCCATCCGGATCCGTCGCCGGAGGCCGAAGTAGAGAGGCGGCAAAATTTGCGAGGGGGGGCTGGCACGGGAGAGGCCATGTAACCAATGCGCAACACGGCGCGCAGGGCGTCAGCGAGAGGGACCCGGCCGTCGATCTCTGAGGTTTTGCTAGATCCGTTCCAGCTTATCCGTGGTTGCCATCTTGCTCGCCGTCGTCCAGGCGGTTAGGTGATGTCATCTCGTTGGATCCTCGTGGCCGCCGACCCGTTCCGGCATATGTGCACGTACGTCGATGACTGAATACATGGTGCATGTAAATCAGAAAAAAAAAAGATGTCTTATAATCTTCTACCGCAGTATGCTTACGGGTGGTTGACAGGATTAATAACTGTTTTTTAGGGAAAGGATTAATATCTGTAATTCTGTCACAAGACATTTGTTTAACTAATGGTCTCGTGATCAGGTGTGAGAAAGTAAATCAGCTGCTGGCATATGATGTTAGCTCACGTCACCAGGTGAGATATCGTAAAATTCAAACAGCAACACGATTTATAAATAAAATCGGAAGAACGATCTGAAGCTCAAGATAACCGTTTTCCCATTAGCTGGTGATATATTTTTCTAATTCTAGCAACAAGTTGAGCATGACTTCAAATCAAGAATCCTCTGAGACGATGTATGCAAAAACGACGGTGATGTCATCAACTTTCCCGCCGTAGTGCCGGTACCTCCGATCCTCCTCGACACGCGCGCTCTCCACACTAAACGGCGAGGGTGCCCACCACCTTGTCGACATACTGCGGGCCTTTGTTAGCAAACCGATAGATATGGGAGTAAGAAAGAGAGAGCTCGAGTTGCCTTAGAAGAAGAAGAGAGAACAAGAGGAATAAATGGTTTTCAGTAATAATATTCTCTTTTCATGATCCTTTATAGCATTATATCATGTGCCACTTGGAGCCGGGTGCGCACATGCAAGCCGAGTAGCATAGCAGCTGCTGACATTCCCTCCCTCTTGAGAGCCTGCTTGCCCTCAAGCAGGGTGTTTAAGGCCCACCACGCTGACGCTGCACCACTAGAACATATGTGCGTTGTGCTAAGGTAGTGGATCAGGTACTGCCTGCACAGCTTGACCTGTAGCACGATCAGCCATGACATGTAGAGGAAGCTGTTGACAATCACCAACAACAGCCGCGTCGCCCGATTGCTGTTGCTGCTGGCATCGACCATGACGTGGCTGGGGATCTCCATGTCGCCGCTGAGGAACACCAACACCTGCAGCCTGTTGACCATGTGGACGATGCTAGAGCCGAAAAACATTGGGCCATATGCGGTGGTCATTTCCTCGAACATGTTGCGTGCAAGTCTGGGCTTGCTGGTCTTCACCAACGCTTCAAGCAGGAGGAGTTGATGCAGGGTGTTGAGCAGCTCGATGAAAGACAGAAACGTTGCGCACTGGGGCACCTTGTACTGGTTGATAGACGAGCCGACGTAGTTGACCCGATACACGTTCCGCGAATGCATCATGAAGTAGAGCATGGTTGCAGCCACAGGAACGAACGCGTCGAGGAAGATGTGCACGACGCGGATCACCAGCAGCTGGGCGAGCGTCTCCTCCGGCCTAGCGTGCGTCGCGCCGACGCGGGCCGACACAGCCAACGATGGTGGTGACCATGGTGGTGTGGGAGGCTGTGGGTGCTCAGGCGACATCAGGAGAGGCAGGATGATGATGCCGATGCGGAAGCACCTGCTGTTGCGCTGGTACTCCTTAGATGCGGACAACACCCGTTCCTGCAGCGCCTCATTTCCAAGGCCATCCACGGAGTAGTCATGCATTTTGTCGAACAATGGTGGAGGTTGGCGCGACATTTCTTCGAACAGGTGGCGCGCACGCTGGAAGTGCCTGACGTTGTCGGTGCTGCCCACCAAGTGCGCCGTCTTGCTGTAGAAGGTGTGCACGCTGGTGCTAATGACGGCCTCGTTGACGCCCTCGTCCAAGCAGGTGGCGGAGAGGGTGTCGTTCATCTCGCCGAGCTCCCAGTACAGCCACAGTAGTACCTCACCCGTGGAGAAAAACGCCACCATGGCCCTCGCCTCCGATGGGTTTGGGCGCTGTTGCATCTTCACTCGGAAGCAGGAGATGAAGTCGCGGTTGTGTGGGCTCGACACGCAGAAGACCAGCATCGCGGCAGCCAAGGTCGTCGCGCGCAGAGCAGGGAAAGAGGATGGGCCCCGACGGAAATTCCCCGACGATGATGCTCTTTATGAAGAATTCGCTCGAGAAGATGCACTAGATGATGGTCCCACGAATCTTGGCCTCGTGTTCCTCGGAGGCGACGCGATAGCGGCCGACCAGCAGCGCGGATCCGTCGAGTCTGTGGTGGACCGGCGGGGTCTCGAACAGGGAGGAGCCGCAAAGGGAAGCAGAGGGAGCGCGTCGATCTGGTACTCGTGGATGGTGATTTCAATGTCGTTGGTGGTGACCGTGCGTGTAGGCCCGCGGACGTTGCAATCGACGTCGAGGAGGCGGTGGTGGCCAAGGTGGTGGATCCGATGGCGGAGTTTCTTCCCAAACTCGCCCGTCACGCAGGCGGCCGCGCGCGGCCCCGTACGCGACCCCATCGACGACTCGCAGCGCCTGGCTGAACAGGGCTCCTTCCATCTCCTTGAACTGCTCGGCGACATGCGCGAGTGGCGGGCGGACGTAGAGCTGGCGCGGAGTGGTGCAGGCCGCGACGAGGTTGAAGAAGGCAGTTGAACCTCTATGCGCGCCCTTGACTAGCACCTCTTCCGGCGGTTGGTGCTTGATGCAGATGTCTCTGAAGTGGATCTCCACGAGCGTTGCGAGTTGGGCGACAGAGTTGGTGGTGACACGGGAGGCGGCGAACGCCGCTGAGCCCGGCGGGTTGCGGTTCCAGTCGAAGATGCGGAAGGAGTCGAGGACCACGGTGGTGGCGTCCTGTGGGTTGTCGACGAGGGCGGGGTAATCTGCACAGGGTCCATTGGCGACGACGTCGGGGAGTACGAGGGAGTCGTGGTCGCCGTCGGGAATGAACGAATCGAGGTCGCCCTGCGAGTCCACCTTTGTCAGCACCGGCGCGAGTGGAGCAGCGACGACCGGAGTCGAAGGAAGAGGAGGCAGTTCCGAGATAACGGGGTGCCTCACGAAGTTGGATTCAGATCGACCGCGCTCCAACCTGTGCGGCGCGAGGGTGCTAAGTGTGTCGACGAAGTTCACCGAGATCTCCTGCTCCGAATCGGCGACAGGCTCGATCTCCTCGACCTCGGGCGCGACCTTCGGCTCCAAATCGGCGACAGGCTGGGTCATCTCGACCTCGAGCGCGAGCTTCTGCTCAGAATCAGCCGTCGTGGGCCCTGTTTGTTTTCGCTTATAATCAGCTTATAGATCAAAATAAGCGAAAAACCCACCCAAACGTTTTGCTTAATTCTTGCTTACCTCCTAAGCGGATTACTAAGGGAGCCCAAAAATAGTACAAAGTTAGCTTTCCTGCATCGCCGGCTAAAAGGAGGACTTCATTTTAAGCGGATCGCTTTTCCTTCACTACCCTTCCTCGTCCGCACCTCGAGGCGCCACCGGCCCTCCCGTCCAGACGCCACCGCCCGTCCGCACCTCCACGCGCTGCCGCCCATCCGGCCCCAGGTGTTGCGCTCGTCCGCTCCCTGGCGCTGCTGCCCTCCCGTCCAGATGTTGCTGCCCGTCCGCACCTCCCCAGCGCCGCCGCCCATCTGCTCCCCGGCGTCGCCGCCCATCCGGCTTCACCAGAATGGGCCCCAGAGCAACGGCAAGTTCGTGGTGGAGGTGCTGATGCCGAGCCTGCTGCACCACCCCAACCTGTTGAGCCTCGTCGGCTATGTACCGACGGTGAGCAGCGGCTGCTCGTATACGCGCTCATGGCACGGGGCTCCCTGGAGGACCACCTCCATTACCAAGCGCGGGGGCTGCAGATAGCGCACGAAGCGGCGCGGGGGCTGGAGTACCTGCACGACAGGGCCGTCATCTACTACGACCTCAAGCCAACCAACATCCTCCTCGACGACGACTACACGCCAAGGCTCTCCGACTTGCAGGAACACCACACCCTGCAGCTTTTTTTTTGTGCTGCAATGTTGTACGTGAATGTCTTTATGGATCTAAGTACGAAATATTTTTTAATAGGAAAACCTTCCATCGTTCAAAATCATGACTGGTACTAGTACAATCAAAAAGATATAAAAACATTAAAAATTAGTTGTCAACAAGATTAAGGGTATATTGGTCATTTTACAGACAACACAGAGATAGTTCGTTGAAATAATCAGTTTTACCAAACACTCCCCTCCCGCAAGTAAGCAGATTAATTAGATCGCGGCTTATCAGAAAAGTAGGCTCACCAGATAATCGAGACTAAAAAAAGCGAAACCAAACAGGGCCGTGAGCGGGTCGCTCGTGGTGTCACGGTTGCGCTCCAAATCGGTCGTCGCGGCGAGATCGGTCGTGGTGTCGTACTTGGAGAATGCCTCGCGGAACGCCTCACGAATCGTCCGACGAAACTCCTCTGCGAGGTACTCTAGCAGCTGTTTCGTGTTGGGATGCATTGACTCTGGTACCAATTGTGAGCAACTCGGCTGTTTCGTGTTGGGATGCATTGACTCTGATACCAATTGTTAACAATGTAGATATAGGAGCAAGAAAGAGAGAACTCGAGTTGCCGGAAGAAGAAGGGGGAACAAGAGGAATAAATGGTTTTCAGTAATAATATTCTCTTTTCATGACCCATTCTCTCTCCTCTCATCTTCAGCATTACATCATGTGCCACTTGAAGCCGGGTGCGGCACATGCAAGCCGAGTAGCATAGCAGCTGCTAACAGCCTTGGCAACGATCTTGTCGGTCATCTCCTGCAGGGACAAGCCCTGCTCCGTGCCTTTTCTCCACGACCCGCTAGAGGTCCACATCTGTCGGTAACCTAGAAACCGTACACCCCTTGAAGTTATAAAGATCTCAAAGGAAAATCATCTACTTGGTTTGAAGACCTTCGAAGGCCCACATGTCAGATATAACCGGACCCACTTCTCCAACATGGTTAATCCCTAGGTCGCCACGTGTACTACCAAACCGGAGTTACCGCCCACAAGGGGGAAGCTCCGGACCATGTACCGAAATGGCACCCCCGGACTTAGCCCCTGACCGAGAGAAGCTCCGGACCTGACACGTGTCGGGTAGTCCCGGAGCTTCCTGTTCTCCGCAGCAAGCTCCTGAGCTGCCACGTGTCCGATCGTCGGATCTTCAGCTTCTAACTTCCGGAAGACCCCGCAACGGCTCCGGATCTTCCAAGGAGAGCCAAGAACTTCAAGACCCGATTAAGTGTCATTAATACCATATTAATGATACTTAAACGGACGATCTTAACACCAGTAACGGTGCTGTCAAAGCCCGTTACAGGATCATTAAGAGAAATTAAACGTGTATCAATACTAGTAACTGTCGGGGCCACATGTCGGGCCAGGCTAACCTGTAACGGTCTGCCCTTGTACTATAAAAGGACAGGTCGACGATACACATGCGGAGGGGGGACACACGCGCCTCATACGCTCATCACAAGTTCATACTGCTAATACAATACCAACACATCCGTGGAGTAGGGTATTACGCTCAGGCGGCCCGAACCACGTAAATTCTTGTGTCCCCTGTGCCAATTCTTATTCACCTTCTTGAATCTCCGCGCGCCCACACTGAACATCAAACTCCCCTATCACTTTAGTAGTGTAGGGAGATCTGCCGGTTCCAAACCACCGACAGTTGGCGCGCCAGGTAGGGGCGCCTGAGATTTCGAGAATGGTGAACTCTGCTGCTGGATCATCCAACGGCCAACCTGCCGCTCAGGCTGTTGGGGGCAATCCCTCCAACAGGCAGCCACTAGCAGGAGCCTCAACACCAGCAGGAGTCACACTCCCACCACCACCGTCTCCTCTAGCAAATCGTGCTGGACAACGTGATGGTGCGTCGACGTCGCTTACTGCGTCGGCAAATCATGACAACCTGGAACACGCGCTTCATGCAGCGCGTGCTCTTCTCCAACGCCCACCACCTCCGGATGCATCTCGGGATGCACTGGAGCAGTAGAGGGCCGATGTGGAGCATTTGGTTGCAGCAGCAGCCGAACGCCTCAGCAACCAGGGTCCTCCTCCTTCAGGAAGAGCCCCGTCGCAGCGGCGGACTTTGTCTGGAAGACTTGGTCCACACGTCTCCAGTAGCAGGAGACGTGCTGCGTCACAACAAGTGACGTCGTTGCCCTCCGGGGCACGACGCACTCACACGGTATCCAGGCTTTCGACTCACGACCTCCGGGCGGAGCTTGATCGCCGATACCGGCAGCAGGACGGCCGAGTCCATATTGAGCGTGCCCGTGAAAGACGGGAAGCTAGGACATTTCTACTCCTGAAGGAGTAGGAGGAGGTTGTTCAGCTTTGGCCATGCATCTGCGCATGGTTAGATGGCCACAGAAGTTCCGGCCTCACCTGCCTAAAAAATTTGACGGGACTGTCAATTCCGCCGAATTTCTTCAGATATACTCCACTGCAATCTTGGCAGCCGGAGGAAATGAGGCCGTGATGGCCAACTATTTTCCAGTGGCCTTAACTGGGACTGCCAGGTCCTGGTTTATGAGCCTTCCACCCAACTCTATCAACAGTTGAGAGGAGTTGTGCCATCAGTTCACTGCTGTCGGTACCCTAAAAACCGTACACCCCCTGAGATTACAAAGATCTCGAGGGAAGGACGACTACTTGAATTGAAGACCCTCGGAGGCCCACTTGTCAGACATGACCGGACCTGCTTCTCCAACATGATTAATCCCTAGGTCGCCACGTGTACTGCCGAACCGGAGCTACCGCCCACAAGGGGGAAGCTCCGGACCAAGTACCGAAATGGCACCTCCGGACTTAACCCCTGACCGAGAGAAGCTCCGGACCTGACACATGCCAGGTAGCCCCGGAGCTTCCTGCTTCCCACAGCAAGCTCCGGAGCTGCCACGTGTCTAAACGTCGGAGCTGGCAGCCTCTAACCTCCGGAAGACCTTGTAACGGCTCCGGATCTTCAAAGGAGAGCCAAGGACTTCAAGACCCGTTTAAATGTCATTAATGCCATATTAATGACACTTAAACGGACGATATTAACACCTGTAACGGCACTGTCGGAGCCCGTTACAGGATCATTAACAACAATTAATCATGTATCAATACTAGTAACCGCCGAGGCCACATGTCGGGCCAGACCAGCTTGTAACGGCCTGTCTTTGTACTATAAAAGGACAGCCCGATGATACACACGGGGACAAGAGACACACAGACGTGGAAATCATACGTGATAAGCTAATACAACACCAACACACCCGTGGAGTAGGGTATTACGCTCAGGCGGCCCGAACCACATAAATCCTAGTGTCTCCTGTGTTAAATCACGATTCACCTTCTTGAGTCTCCGCGCGCCCATACTGAACCACAAACTCCTTCAACACTTTAGCAGTGTCAGGAGATTTGCCGACTCCAACAGTCGACAGTTGGCGCGCCAGGTAGGGGCGCCTCAGATTTTCGAGAATGGTGAACTCTGCGGCTGGATCATCCAACGACCAACCTGCTGCTCAAGCTGTTGGGGGCAATCCCTCCAACAGGCAGCCACCAGCAGGAGCCTCGGCACCAGCAGGAGCCACTCTCCCACCACCACCATCTTCTCCGGCAAATCGTGCTGGACAACGTGATGGTGCGCCGGCGTCACTGACTGCGTCGGCAAGTCATGACAACCCGGAACACGCGCTCCATGCAGCGCGTGCTCTTCTCCAACGACCACCACCTCCAGACGCATCTCGAGATGCAATGGAGCAGTGGAGGGCCGATGTGGAGCATTTGGTCGTAGCAGCGGCCGAACGCCTCAACAACCAGGGTCCTCCTCCTTCGGGACGAGTCCCGTCGCAGCGACGGAATTTGTTTGGAAGACTTGGTCCGCACGTCCCCAACAACAGGAGACGGTCTGCGTCACAGCAGGTGACGTTGATGCCCTCTGGGGCACGACGTACCCATATGGTATCCAGGCTTTCGACTCATGACCTCCGGGCGGAGCTTGATCGCCGATACCGCCAACAGGATGGCCGTGTCCATATCGAGCGTGCTCGTGAAAGACGGGAAGCTCATGACCTTTCTACTCTGGAAGGAGTAGGAGGAGGCTGTTCAGCCCTAGCCATGCACCTGCGCATGGTTAGATGACCATAGAAGTTCCGGCCACACCTGCCGGAAAAATTCGACGGGACTGTCAACCCCGCTGAATTCCTTCAGATATACTCCACTGCAATCTTGGCAGCTGGAGGAAACGAGGCTGTAATGGCCAATTACTTTCCAGTGGC
Source organism: Tuctoria greenei (assembly GCA_036927565.1). Lineage (NCBI taxonomy): Eukaryota > Viridiplantae > Streptophyta > Magnoliopsida > Poales > Poaceae > Tuctoria > Tuctoria greenei. The sequence continues at coordinate 129,130,566 of JAYESD010000012.1, forward strand.
CTTAACCGGGACCGCCAGGTCCTGGTTTATGAGCCTTCCACCCAACTCCATCAACAGTTGGGAGGAGCTGTGCCTTCAATTCACTGCCAACTTCGGGAGTTCATACACCCGACCAGGCACTCAACTGGACCTTTTTGCGGTTGTGCAAAAAGGGGGAGAATCTTTGCGGTCCTTCATCCAGAGGTTCTCTCAGGTATGCAACACAATCCCTTCTATCTCAAGCGCTTCTGTCATTATGGCATTCAGACAGGGCGTACGGGACAAGAAGATGTTGGAGAAGCTGGCGATCAAAGAGATCACCAGCGTCACGGAACTCTTCAGCCTGACAGACAAATGTGCCAGAGCTGCGGAGGGCCGTGAAATGCACTCCAAACCAGCCTCGGAGGATCACAAGAAATCCTCCAAAGAAGAAGCCGCTACCTCCGGGGGTGGCAAGAAGAAAAAGAAGACCCACGACAAGAAGAAGCTGTCGGCCGGTACATCCAACATTGCAGCTGCTGCAACTCCTGGTGGCCGGGGGCCACGCCCCGAGAAGCGACCTCGACCGTCTTCTGAAGACGGTGGCAAACCCAAAGTGTGGTGTCCCATTCACAAAACGGGCAGCCACGGTTTGGAAGACTGCCAAGAGGTCCAAAACCTTGCCGAGCGATACAGCAAGCGCCGGGAAGGGTCTCCTTTCCGACAGAGGGAAGGAAAACAGAAGGTCGACGAAGCTCCGGCTGAAGAGGAGTTAGGGTTTCAGGATCCCAAAAAGGTCCTGAAGGCCGTCTACACCTCCGTCGACGACGACTCTGACGTCTCTGACAACGAGCGTCGGAAAACCATGAACACCATTTTTGGTGGATCATGGGGCATCACCTCCCGTCGCGTCATCAAGACTATGCGGCGGGATATGGCCGCTGTAGCTCCTACAGCTAGACCGGAGCCACATCGAAAGTGGATGGACACATCCATCACTTTTGATGCTTTGGACTGTCCTCGAAGCATGGTCGGAGCTGGACAGTTACCTTTGATGGTATCTCCCACCATCAATAACATCCAGCTCCATCATGTTATGGTGGACGGAGGTTCGGGGCTGAACCTCATAAGCTTTGAAGCTTTTACGAAGCTTCAGCTCCGGCCTTCGGATCTCCAGCCCTCTCAACCTTTCTCCGGAGTAGGTCCGGGGGCTATTACTCCACTCGGAGCTATAACTCTCCCCGTTACCTTAGGGACACGGGAGAAGTATCGCACCGAGAAGTTGGTCTTCGACGTCGCTCAGATCAACTTACCATTCAACGCCATCTTGTGTAGACCTGCCCTATACAAATTTATGGCAGCTGCCCATTATGGATACCTGGTGTTGAAGATGCCTACACCAGTAGGCGTTCTCCGAATCCGCGGAGATCGCACTGCCGGAGTAACTGCTCTGGAGGAGCTCCATGCACTCAGCGCAAGAAGAGGACTCCAGACAGGAGCAAGCTCCGAAACCCCCGAGCATTTGTCAACGGGGCTCAACCTCTGCACTCCATGTGCAGCCAAGTGGCGACACCGACATTCCCGTCAAGGTCGTTGTCGACTGTTGGAGTCGGCAGATCTCCTGACACTACTAAAGTGTTGAAGGAGTTTGTAGTTCGGTGTGGGCGCGCGGAGACTCAAGAAGGTGAATCACGATTGGACACGAGAGACACAGTGGTTTACATGGTTCGGGCCGCCTGAGCGTAATACCCTACTCCACGGGTGTGTGGTGTTGTATTAGTGTATGTATGAAAGCTCACACCAATGCGTGTGTGCCTGAGAGCGTTCGAGAGCCTTCTCCCCCCTCGTGTATCGTCGGTCTGCCCTTTTATAGTACAAGGACAAACCGTTACAAGTTAGCCTGGCCCGACATGTGGCCCCGGCGGTTACTAGTATTGATACACGATTAATTGTTGTTAATAACCCTGTAACGGGCTCCGACAGTGCCGTTACAGGTGTTAAGATTGTCCGATTAAGTGTCATTAACATGGAATTAATGACAATTAATCGGGTCTTGAAGTCCGCGGCTATCCTTTGAAGATCCGGAGTCGTTACAATGTCTTCCGGAGGTTTGAGGCGGCCAGCTCCGACGTTTGGACACGTGGCAGCTCCGGAGCTTGCTTGTGGGAAGCAGGAAGCTCCGGGGTGGCCTGGCATGTGTCAGGTCCGGAGCTTCTCTTGGTAAGGGGTTAAGTCCGGAGGTGCCGTTTCGGTACCTAGCCCGGAGCTTCACCCTTGTGGGTAGTAGCTCCGGTCTGGCAGTACACGTGGCAACCTAGGGGTTAACCATGTTGGAGAAGTAGGTCCGGTTATGTCGACTGTTGGAGTCGGCAGATCCCCTGACACTATGAAAGTGTGGAAGGAGTTTGTGATTCGGTTTGGGGCGCGCGGAGACTCAAGTAGGTGAAACGCGATTGGACACGAATGACACAGTGGTTTACGTGGTTCGGGCCGCCTGAGCGTAATACCCTACTCCACGGGTGTGTGTGTATGTTGTATTAACTTGTGAGCTTCCGAGAGTTCAAGTGTCCTCCTCGTGTATCGTCGGTTTGTCCTTTTATAACATAAGGACGAACCGTTACAAGTCAGCCTAGCCCGACATGTGGCCCTGGCGGTTATTAGTATTGATACACGGGATTAATTGTTGTTAATAACCCTGTAACGGCTCCGACAGTGCCGTTACAGGTGTTAAGATCGTCCGATTAATTATCATTAATGTGGAATTAATGGTAATTAATCGGGTCTTGAAGTCAGCGGCTGTCCTTTGGAGATCCGGAGCCGTTACAACGTCTCCCGGGGGTTTTAAGCAGCTAGCTCCGACGTATGGACACGTGGCAGCTCCGGAGCTTGCTTGGGAGAAGCGGGAAGCTCCGGGGTGGCCTGGCACGTGTCAGGTCCGGAGCTTCTCTCGGTCAGGGGTTACCTCCGGAGGTGCCGTTTCAGTACCTAGCCCGGAGCTTCACCCTTGTGGGTAATAACTCTGGTCTGTCAGTACATGTGGCAACTTAGAGGTTAACCATGTTGGAGAAGCGGGTCCGGTCACGTCTGGCGAGTGGGCCCCCGAGGGTCTTCAATTTGAGTAGATGTCCTCCCCTTGAGATCTTTGTAACCTCAGGGGGTGTATGGTTTTTAGGGTACCGACAGTGGCCCCCTGGACCTACCTCCGGGGAAGGCTAACGGGATGAAGTCATTCCGCCGGAGATGGGTCCATACTTGCGACTCTTGAACTGGGTCTTCAAGGGTCTTCGGAGGTGCCTTTGGCGGGGCTTTACGGTTGAGTCCCGACGCGTGGCGCACCTCAGGCGGCAGATAAGATCTTTGACGTGCGGATCTCTCGCAATTGAAGGTCGTCGGTTCCCGATACGAAAACCGTATCGGTTCCGCGCGCCTTGTCAGTCCGCCGCCTTTGGGTTTCCCGCCTCGTGATGACAACTGTTCGCCTGGGTAAGAGCCTCGACTTGATCGTCAGGGAGGTCCCGGGCCCTCTTGTCATCGGCTGGGTTGAATTCTTGAGTAGTATGCTTGACTCCCCTGCAGTTTCCATCCAAGCGTTGCGAGGGCTTACTTAAGAAGGAAAGCGCACCGTCGGGAGTTCTTTACGCTTTCCATCTGTTCTTGCGCTCAAACTCCCAACTCGTGCTTTGCTTCTCTTCTCTCGCCTAGCTGTGCTGCGATGGAGTTGGGTCTGCGTGAGAGTCGTTTGAAGACGGAGAGCGATCTGAAGAAGGTCCGAGCCCTCATGGGGTGGTCGTCGGACTTCTTCAACCGTTCAGTCCGCGCCGGCAGGGAGCTTCCCTTTAAAAAGGAGCATTCCGGCGAAATGGTGTACTTTTCATCGTACGCCATGGTGGGGCTGATCCCACCGTTTTCTTCCTTCTTCTTGATGCTGCTGGACTTCTATGGTCTGCAGCTATACCACCTTGGTCCTCACTCCCTCCTCCTTGTGTCCATCTTTGTCCACTTCTGCGAGATGTGGGTGGGCATCCCTCCCTGCATCGAGCTCTTCCGCACCTTCTTCACCGTCCAAACCACCGGCCGAAGCGACGAGTACCTTGGCTTCTACTACTTTGTGAAGCGCAAGAAGTGCCCGTTCAAGTACCTCCGGTCGTTCCCTTCCGGGAAGTGGGATGACTGGAAGAAAGACTGGGTAGTCGTCCGGGTGGAGGAGCACGAGCGGTTGGAGCTGCCAGACGGTCTGCCCGGCATTGACACGTCGGTGTGGAGCGAAGTTCCGGTGCTGGCGGCAGCTTTCGACCCCATCCTGTCTAGGATCCGCCAATGTGTGGAGGGAGGACTGACTCCCCAGGCGGTGTTCTGCAACTTCCTGTCCAACAGGTGGGCACCGCTGAAGAGGAGGGAGAAGCTCGCATGGGCCCTCAACAGCGTGATGGACGAGGACCGGGTCGAGACCGGGTTGAAGTCCAGCATGGTGGGGAAGTCCTTGGAGTTTCACCTCAAGAAATTCCAGCACGGCATCGATGTTGACGGAGAGTACTTAACTCCGCCGCCGGCTTTCCTCCCCCTGAACGTGGAAGTTGAGTTCAGCAGGGAGCTCCGGCGGAAGATGCCCGCGCTTGACGACCTTGGCGTCGTCGAGAGAAGATCGACTGTCCGGTTAGCGATTCCCGGGTTGTCGGAAGGTGGCTCCACCCCTGTCTCTCAGCCAAGAGCTGAAGTCACCGGCAAGGGCAAGGAGCTGGCGGAAGAGCCGGAGAACCGGAAGAGGAAGCTGCGACATGCTGACGGAAGGTCCGTCGGGCTTGCTACTTCCCCGCCAGTTCCCCGTCCTCAGGAAGGAAGATCCTCCGCCGCTGTAGCGTCTGTCCCCGTGGTGGGGTCTTTCCGGAGCGCTACTGTTCCGGTGGTGGGATCCTCCCGGAGTGCGGTTGTCCCCGTGATGGGTCCCTCCGGAGGTGCCAGCTCCGGACAGGCGACTCCGGTTCGAGAAGCGGTGAGGGCCTCCAGGTCTAGGAGTTCCTCCCGGTCAAGGAGAGCTCCGACCCGGGAAACGCCCGCGGCTACGGCAAGTCCTGGGAGTCCTCCCGAAGCTCCTACGCCGACCGTGGCCAGCCCGGAACGTCCGGGAAAGAGGTTCCGCGCAAGCTGGTGCGTGAGCCTCCCAAGGTAATTTTTCTTGCTCACCTCAATTAACTTTTAATTATAGCATCTGTTTGCTCAATTTCTTCATTCTTCATCTGCAGCGCTCCCAAGAAGGGGAGTGATGCTCCGCCCTCAGCCACAGTGTCTGAGGCTACGAAGGCTTCTGCCCCAGCCCCGGTGCCGCCCCAGGCGGAGGCTGCGACAGCTCCGGCGCCGGCTGTCGTGGTCATGGACCTCGACTCGTCTCCAGAAGTTCCCGTGGTAGCGCCGGACCACGGGATTGAAGATGCGCCAGTGGCACCCGCTCCGGAGGTTGAAGCTCCGGGCCCTGGTGCTGCAGAAGTAAATGCTCCGGCTGTTGAGTCGGAGGAAGTAGCGGTCCCGGTTTCAGAGCCGGAAAGTGCTGAAGCCCCGGCGGTTGAGCCGGAGGTAGCTGAAGCCCCGGCGTGCGAGCCGGAAGTTGAAGTGGTTCCGGCAATTGAGCTGGTTACTTCCGAAGCTTCGGTCGCAGAGCCGGTAGCTATTGGAGCGCCGGCTGCAGAGCCGGTGATTGTGGAAGCGCCGGCTGCAGAGCCGGTGGTCGAAGAGGCGAGGGAGCTTGAGCCTCCCTCAGAAGAAGCGTCCCGGCCGGAGCCAGTGGAGGCGACGACGTCGATGGTACCCGTGGCGGAGCCAGAGTGCCTGAACGAAGTCGCCGGCCCCCAGCCTGAGGGGGCGAATGAAGATTTGGTGGCGGGACCTTCTTCGGTGGCGACTGAGGCCATCCCGGAGGAGTGCCCCAGTGCCGTGGAAGCTCGGGGTTCCGCTCTCGTAGAGTGGGACCCAATTTTTGTAAATGAAGACCCGCTGGAACCAGCGGTGGAGGCCCCAGAAGGTCCGGAGCCCATCTCGCTGTCGATGTCCATCGACAACGCTTGCTCCAGTCTACGCCAAGTCCAACTAGCCTTCTTCCACGACAGCAAGGTCCTTGAAGAGGAGTGCCAAACCCTTAGGAGGTGGCGTAATCGACTCCAATTCGAGACCAAGCTGGCGCAGTCGAGGATTGCTGAGGACAAGGAATGGATCAGGCGGGAGAAGGTCCACCTGGAGCTCTGGGGTGAGATGCTGGACGAGAGGGAGAGCATGACTCACAACCTCGACGCCCAATCCCGGGAGTACCATGACCAAGCTAAGGCTGCTAATGATGCGGCCAACGCTCGGTTCGATCAACTCGAGGCCATCAGTACCGCACTCATCAAGCGCCGAGAAGCACTTGAGGGAAGGGAAAAGCGGCTCGAGGATGAGAAGCAAAAACTCCTGGAACTACGGGACGACGTCTTGCGACGTGAAGAAGAGCTCGCCGAGAAGACAGCTCTGGCGGACAAGGGCCTCGAGGAGCGCGCTAAAAAATTGGAAGAGCGCTGCCTCGAGGAAGAGGAGAAGACCTGGGTGCGGGGGCAAGAACTCTACGAGTACGAGTGTGCCCTTGTCGCCCGGGAGAAGAAAATAGAGGCTAGGGAGAAAGACCTGGTCGACCGCCGGAACAAGATCCACCTCCGGGAGGAGGAGCTCGGAAGACTTGAGAAGCGGGTTGCTGCGAAGATTCAGCAAAACGCCAAAGAAGTCGAGCGTCTTTCCCGCGAGAATTCGGAGCTGGCGGCGGCCCGGAGGTCCCTGGAAGAGATGAAGGGCCTGAGGAAGACGGACTCCCTGCAAATTTGGGAGTTCCTGAGCAAGGCCGATGATGCGCTAGCGCCGATGGGTTTCAGCCCCGTGCTCCCGGATGACCCGGAGCCGGAGCCGGACCTTGCGTTGCAAGCGTCGAGCGCTGCGGGCAGCAAGCTCTCCAAGGTGGGCGACGTCATCGCGGACCAGCTGGAGGTCGAGGGGCAATCCCTGGCTAGGAACGTCACAGAGTATGTGTTGACGTGTTACACTAGCCGGAACCCTCAATTCTCTCTGGACCCGGTGCTTGAAGGCCCCGTCGAAGGAGAAGGCGAAGCTACCCGAGCCAGCGTGTCGGAGGTCGCTCAGAAGGTCGCTGAGTTCTTCCATAGGGTCTAGGACTATCTTTCTTAGCCTTTATTTGTATCTTCTCTTCTTCCTCAATTTTGTAATCCCTTGTCTCCAGATGTAATCTCCGGTCTTCTGATGAAATGAAATCCCCAATTTTTCGTGAATTTCATTTTTTGTCTTCAACATCTTTGTCTTCACTTGGCCCCCTGGTAGATGTGCACAATTTGATTGTGGACATGTACCAAAAGGATGTTGAGTTTTGTTGAAGACAAATTTGCTTCGAACTCGTATAGTTTAGGTCCGAAGTTTTCGATAGTGAAGGTCCCTTGAAGTCGTCAGAGCTTAGAAGTTCCGGCACTGTTCATCGTCGGAGCTTAGTAGCTCCGGCAGTAGCCTCTACCAACACGTTGAGTGCCGATAGTTAATACTTCAAGGTGTCGGAGCTTAGTAGCTCCGGCATTGACCCTTGCCACGCCTGGCTTGCTGGCAACAGACTCTAGTGATAAAGTCTTCTCACCATCTTTAAGTTAACGCCGGTGGGAGTCGGAGCTTGGTTAACTCCGGTTTTTCTCCATAAATATTGGGTTTATTTTTCCTGCACACTTAAGCCAAGAAAAACAATAAAATTCGTTCCTTATCTATAACTTCGTCGCGGCTTACGGTTCTCAAGAGAATTTCAAGTTGAACACGATTTTTAGTATAATTGGATGAATTGTCTTTTCTTTTAGATCCAATTGTCCATGGACCCACCTTACTTCGGCCTGCCGGGATGTAGGTAGAGTGGCGTACTTAGGGTGCTTGACCAGGCTAAGTCGATAGCGCACTCCGGCCCTAGAATGGCTTGGCGGCTTTCAGGCGAGTTAGCCACAGATGATATTTAAATCTAAAAAATCCGGCAATTCAACTCGAATCGTACGTAAATCGGTCTAACTAGAATTTCTTAAGAATTGCACGTTTCTGTTATAGACAAGAAAGAGAAAAATAAAAATGTCGAGCCTTATGCAAAAATGAATGCACGTGGAGTCTATTTCACATGAAGATGTCTTTCATTATAGGTCCGGGGTACAGGGGAAACAAGTACACTCTTAGGGTACGGAACCAGGCTAAGTGTGTTCGGTTTCTCGTTTAACCCAGGGTAGTTAGCTACACTTCTAGTCCGGAGACTGTATCAAGTGTTGCATGAGCTTTCCAAACCTTTCGGGAAAGGTCCGGCTGCTCTCCCGGAGGAACTACCCGACTCTGTACAATGACTCTATAACATACACTTTAAGTTACTTAAGACTCACCTCCGTGAAATTAAGTGTAGAACTTACGGAGGTGCTCGATGTTCCAAGGATTTGGGAGAGGTGTCCCATCCTCTGTAGCCAAGCGAACGCTTCCGGGACGGGATACTTTGATCACTCGGAAGGGTCCTTCCCAACCGGGGGAGAGTTTGTTTTGCCCTTCTCTGGATAGTATTCTCCGTAGCACCAGATCGCCTTCCTCGAGCTGTCGGTTGTGTACATGCCGCTGATGATAGCGCCGTAGAGCTTGGCGGTATCGGGCATTCCGAACAGCTGCTTGGCACCTTCCCTCCTCGAGGAGGTCTAGGTCTTCACGCCGGAGCTGGTCCTGCGCGGCTTCGTCGAAGGTCCGGACTCGGAGGGAACCCAGGGTGATTTCCGGAGGAAGGATCGCTTTAGCTCCGTACACCAGGAAGAAGGGTGTTTCTCCGGTTGCCCGACTTGGAGAAGTCCTGTTAGCCCATAGAGTGGGCGGAAGCTCTTCGATCCAATTAGCTCCGTGCTTTTTCAAACGCTCATAAGTGCGCGTTTTGAGTCCTTTAAGGATCTCTGCGTTTGCTCTTTCGGCTTGTCCATTGCTGGCAGGATGAGCTACGGAAGCGTAGCAAACTTGTATGTCGAGGTCTTCGCAATATCCTTGAAATGCGGAGCTTGTGAACTGAGTCCCATTATCAGTGATGATCTTATTTGGGACTCCGAATCTGCTCACGATAGATTGTAGAAAATTAATTGCAGATTGTTTGTTGATCGTCACAACAGGAGTAGCTTCCGGCCACTTGGTGAACTTGTCGATGGCGACGTACAGGAACTTGTAACCTCCGACGGCTCTTGGGAAGGGTCCCAAGATGTCCATCCCCCATACAGCAAAAGGCCACGTGGGAGGTATCATTTGTAAGGGCTGAGCAGGTGTATGAATTTGCTTTGCATGAAATTGGCATGCTTTGCATTTCTTCACTAGCTCAGTAGCATCCTGGAGCGCTGTAGGCCAGTAGAAGCCGTGCCGAAAGGCTTTTCCGACCAGCGTGCGGGAAGACGCGTGGTTCCCACACTCACCTCCATGGATTTCTGCGAGGAACTCGCAGCCTTCTTCCCTTGTGATGCACCGCATTAGGATGCCGTTGGCACCGCGCCGGTAGAGATCCCCTTCTACCAACGTGTATCTTTTAGCCAATCTGACTACCCGGTCAACGGATACATCGTCGTCAGGAAGGATGTTGTCTTTCAAGTAGTTCCGGATCTCCGAGATCCATGCATCGGAACTGACTTGAGCATTTGAGTCTTGCGTGCTGGGTTGCTCGGAGCTTCCGGCAGCAACTACGACCCTTGATGGCTGCCATGGTAACAGGGCCATCGGGACCGTCAGCTTCGGGATGCTGATCTCGCCCCCTTCATTCAGTTCGGCAGGCTGAACTGTGGGTTTTGACAACCTCCGGACAAAGGTTCCGTCTGGAGCCAGAGCTCCGGTTGACGCCTTGGTCGAGAGTTCGTCAGCTTCAGCGTTGTGAGCACGCTGAACATGGTGAAGGTCTAGTACTTCGAAGTCCTTCTGAAGCCTCTGGACTTCAAGGAGATAAGCAGCCAGCTGGAGATTATTGCAGGAGCATTCACCCTTCACCTGTTTGATGACAAGTTGTGAATCTCCTTTGACCAGCAACTGCTTGACACCATATGATAGTGCCACCTTTAATCCATATATGAGTGCTTCGTACTCCGCCATGTTGTTGGTTGCCTTGAAGTCAAGGTGCACCATGTATTTCACCTTCTCCCCGGTTGGTGCGAGGAGAAGGATTCCAGCTCCGGCTCCCTGCTTCTGCATGGAGCCGTCGAAGTAAAGGGTCCAGTGAGGCTTAGTGAAGGCCGGAACTTGTGGTTCCGTCTTCTGCTCGCTGGGGCCCCCAGGGTTTAATGGAGAGGGAGTCCATTCTGCCACGAAATCTGCCAATGCTTGACTCTTGATTGCTTGTCTTGGAATGAATTCGAGGTCGAATTCAGCCAGTTCCGCTGCCCACTTTGCTATATTCCCAGTTGAATTGGGATTATGCAGGATCGCTCGAAGTGGATACGAGGTTACCACCGAGACTTTGTGAGCTTGGAAATAGTGTCGAAGCTTCCTTGAGGCAATAAGAACCGCGTAGAGCAGCTTATGCACCTCTAGGTATCGAGTCTTGGCATCATGTAACACTTCACTGATGAAGTATACTGGGCGTTGAATGGTCCGAACCCTCCCGGAGGGGTCCGGAGCTTCCTCTCCATTGATCCGGACCCTGTCGGAGGGGTCCAGACTATCTTCGGGGACCTCCGGGTTCTGGGTGGAGGAACCCGGAGCTTCTTCAGGAATGACCCGGATCCTATCGGAAGGATCCGAGTCCTCTGAAGTGGCTTCTTGTGGGTTCAAGTCTGGGAGCTGGGACCCAGACCCGCTTTCAGGAACCTCCGGATCCTCCCGAAGGGATCTGGATTCCTGAGTATCGGGTAGTTCCGGTCTCTCCGCAACCAGAACCATACTGACGACTTCGTCAGCTGCTGAAATGTAAAGCAATAAAGGCTCACCAGGGTTCGGAGCTACCAAGACTGGTAGGGTGGTGAGGAACTGTTTCAGCTCCTGGAATGCCTTCTCTGCTTCTTCAGACCATTGGAATGGTCCGGACTTCCTCAGTAACTTGAAGAAGGGAAGTGCCCTTTCCGCCAGTCTTGAAATGAACCGGCTGAGGGCTGCTAGACATCCGGTTAATTTTTGGACGTCTTTGATGCGGGTTGGTGGCCGCATGTCTTCAATGGCTTTTATCTTCGCCGGATTAGCCTCTATGCCCCGGTGACTTACCAGGAAACCAAGAAGCTTTCCGGAACTAACCCCGAAGACGCACTTGTCTGGGTTTAGCTTTGTGCGGGTGGCCCGCAGCTTATCGAAGACAGCCTGCAAGGTGTCCAAGAGGGACTCCCTGTTCTTAACTTTGACCACGATGTCATCAACGTACACTTCCACTATGTCTCTGATGAGTTCTTCGAAAGTTTTGTACATTGCTCGTACAAAAGTTGAAGCTGCATTCTTGAGACCAAAAGGCATGGCTGTGTAACAATACAATCCATCCACTGTGATGAATGAAGTATGTTCTTCATCTTCCCTAGACATCCGGATTTGATGATATCCTGAATATGCGTCTAGAAAACACAGTAACTCACACCCGGAGGTGGAATCCACTATCTGGTCTATTCTAGGTAGTGGGAATGGATCTTTTGGACATGCCTTATTCAGTGTGGTGTAGTCGATGCACATCCGAAGTTTCCCGCCGGCCTTAGGCACAACGACTGGGTTTGCCAGCCATTTTGGATGGTAGACTTCTCGGATGAATCCGGCTTCGAGCAACTTCTTCACTTCTTGTCGGATGAAGTTCTGTCGCTCTACAGATTGCTTCCGAGGTTTCTGGTGTACAGGCCGAGCGTCGGGGTAAATCTTCAGATTGTGCTCAATCACTTCCCTGGGGATCCCAGGCATTTGTGACGGTTGCCAGGCAAACACGTCAACGTTAGCCCGAAGGAAAGTGATGAGCGCGAGTTCCTATTTGTCGTTCAAACCACCCGATATGCGGGTAGTTTGGGTGACATCGGAACCAATTTGGACGACTTTGACGGGAATGTCGGTGTCGCCGCTTGGCTGCACACGAGGTACAGAGGTCAAGCCTCGTTGACGAATGCTCGGAGGTTGTGGAGCTTGCTTCTGTCTGGAGTCCTCCTCTTGCGCTGTGGTGAGTGCATGGAGTTCCTCCAGAGCAGTTACTCTGGCAGTGCGATCTCCACGGATCCGAAGAACGCCTACTGGTGTTGGCATCTTCAACACCAGGTATCCATAATGAGCAGCTGTCATGAATTTGTACAAGGCAGGTCTACCCAAAATGGCATTGAATGGTAAGTTGATCTGAGCGACGTCGAAGATCAACTTTTCGGTGCGATACTTCTCCCGGGTCCCGAAGGTAACAGGGAGAGTAATAGCTCCGAGTGGGGTTATGGCCCCCGGACCTACTCCGGAGAAAGGTCGAGAGGGCTGGAGGTCCGAAGGTCGAAGCTGAAGCTTAGTGAAAGCTTCGAAGCTGATGAGATTAAGCCCCGAACCTCCGTCTACCAGGACATGATGGAGCTGGATGTTGTTGATGGTGGGAGATACCATCAAGGGTAGCTGGCCAGCTCCGACCATGCTTTGAGGACAGTCCGAAGCATCAAAAGTGATGGGCGTGTCCATCCACTTTCGATGTGGCTCCGGTCTAGCTGTAGGAGCTACAGCAGCCATATCCCGTCGCATAGTCTTAATGACGCGACGTGAGGTGATGTCCCATGATCCACCAAAGATAGTATTCATGGTTTTTCGACGCTCGTTGTCGGAGACGTCGGAATCATCGTCGACGGAGGTGTAGACGGCTTTCAAGACCTTTTTGGGGTCTTGAAACCCTAACTCCTCTTCAGCCGGAGCTTCATCGACCTTTTGTTTTCCCTCCCTCTGACGGAAGGGAGACCCTTCCCGGCGCTTGTGGTAGCGCTCGGCAAGGTTTTGGACCTCCCGGCAGTCCTCCAGTTTGTGGCTGCTCGTTTTGTGAATGGGGCACCACATCTTGGATTTGCCACCGTCTTCAGAAGACGGTCGAGGTCACTTCTCGGGGCGTGGCCCCCGGCCACCAGGAGTTGCAGCGGCTGCAACGTTGGATGTGCGGGCCGACGGCTTCTTCTTGCCGTTGGTCTTCTTTTTCTTCTTGCCACTCCCGGAGGTAGCGGCTTCTTCTTTGGAGGATTTTTTATGATCCTCCAGGGCTGGTTTGGAGTGCATTTCACGGCCCTCCGCAGCTCTGGCACATTTGTCAGCCAGGCTGAAGAGCTCCGTGACGCTGGTGATCTCTTTGATCGCCAGCTTCTCCAACATCTTCTTGTCTCGTACACCCTGTCTGAATGCCACAATGACAGAAGCGCTTGAGATAGAAGGGATTGTGTTACGTACCTGAGAGAATCTCTGGATGAATGACCGCAAAGATTCTCCTCCTTTTTGCACAACCGCAAAAAGGTCCAGTTCGGTGCCCGGACGGGTGTATGAACTCCCGAAATTGGCGGTGAACTGGCGGCATAGCTCCTCCCAACTGTCGATAGAGTTGGGTGGAAGGCTCATAAACCAGGACCTGGCGGTCCCAGTTAAAGCCACTGGAAAGTAATTGGCCATTACGGCCTCGTTTCCTCCAGCTGCTAAGATCGCAGTGGAGTATATCTGTAGGAATTCTACGGGATTGACAGTCCCGTCGAATTTTTCCGGCAAGTGTGGCCGGAACTTCTGTGGCCATCTAACCATGCGCAGGTGCATGGCTAGGGCGGAACAGCCTCCTCCTACTCCTTCCAGAGTAGAAAGGTCTTGAGCATCTCGTCTTTCTCGAGCTCGCTCGATGTGGACACGGCCATCCTGTTGGCGGTATCGGCGATCAAGCTCCGCCCGGAGGTCGTGTGTCGAAAGCCGAGATGCAGTATGGGCACGTCGTGCCCCAGAGGGCAACGACGTCACTTGCTGTGACACAGCTCTTCTCCGGTTGTGGGAGACATGTGGACCAAGTCTTCCAGACAACGTTCGTCGCTGCGACGGGGCCCGCCCTGAAGGAGGTGGACCCTGATTGTTGAGGCGTTCGGCCGCTGCTGCGACCAAATGCTCAATATCAGCTCTCCATTGCTCCACGGCACCTTGAGATGCATCCGGAGGTGGTGGTCGCTGAAGGAGAGCACGCGCTGCATGGAGCGCGTGTTCTGGGTTGTCACGACTTGCCGGCGCAGAATGTGACGCCGGCGCACCATCATGTCGTCCGGCATGTCTTGCCGGAGAAGATGGTGGTGGTGGGAGTGTGACTCCCGCTGGAACTGAGGCTCCTGCTGGTGGCTGCATGTTGGAGGGATTGCCTCCGACAGCCTGAGCAGCAGGTTGCCCGTTGGATGATCCTGCCGCAGAATTCACCATTCTTGAAGATCTCAGGCGCCCCCCTACCTGGCGCGCCAACTGTCGACTGTTGGAGTCGGCAGATCCCCTGACACTATGAAAGTGTGGAAGGAGTTTGTGATTCGGTTTGGGGCGCGCGGAGACTCAAGTAGGTGAAACGCGATTGGACACGAATGACACAGTGGTTTACGTGGTTCGGGCCGCCTGAGCGTAATACCCTACTCCACGGGTGTGTGTGTATGTTGTATTAACTTGTGAGCTTCCGAGAGTTCAAGTGTCCTCCTCGTGTATCGTCGGTTTGTCCTTTTATAACATAAGGACGAACCGTTACAAGTCAGCCTGGCCCGACATGTGGCCCTGGCGGTTATTAGTATTGATACACGGGATTAATTGTTGTTAATAACCCTGTAACGGCTCCGACAGTGCCGTTACAGGTGTTAAGATCGTCCGATTAATTATCATTAATGTGGAATTAATGGTAATTAATCGGGTCTTGAAGTCAGCGGCTGTCCTTTGGATATCCGGAGCCGTTACAACGTCTCCCGGGGGTTTTAAGCAGCTAGCTCCGACGTATGGACACGTGGCAGCTCCGGAGCTTGCTTGGGAGAAGCGGGAAGCTCCGGGGTGGCCTGGCACGTGTCAGGTCCGGAGCTTCTCTCGGTCAGGGGTTACCTCCGGAGGTGCCGTTTCAGTACCTAGCCCGGAGCTTCACCCTTGTGGGTAATAACTCTGGTCTGTCAGTACATGTGGCAACCTAGAGGTTAACCATGTTGGAGAAGCGGGTCCGGTCACGTCTGGCGAGTGGTCCCCCGAGGGTCTTCAATTTGAGTAGATGTCCTCCCCTTGAGATCTTTGTAACCTCAGGGGGTGTATGGTTTTTAGGGTACCGACAGGTTATGTCTGACAAGTGGGCCTCCGAGGGTCTTCAATTTGAGTAGACGTCCTTCCCTTGAGATCTTTGTAACCTCAGGGGGTGTATGGTTTTTAGGGTACCGACAGTGGCCCCCTGGACCTACCTCCGGGGAAAGTCACTGGGGTGAAGTCATTCCGTCGGAGGTGGGTCCATACTCGCGACTCTTGAACTGGGTCTTCAAGGGTCTTCGGAGGTGCCGTTGGCGGGGCTTTACGGTTAAATCCCGACGCGTGGCGCACCTCAGGCGGCAGATAAGATCTTTGACGTGCGGATCTCTCGCAATTGAAGGTCGCCGGTTCCCGATACGAAAACCGTATCGGTTCCGCGCGCCTTGTCAGGTCGCCGCCTTTGGGTTTCCCGCCTCGTGATGACAACTGTTCGCCTGGGTAAGAGCCTCGACTTGATCGTCAGGGTGGTCCCGGGCCCTCTTGTCATCGGCAGGGTTGAATTCTTGAGTAGTATCCTTGACTCCCCTGCAGTTTCCATCCAAGCGTTGCGAGGGCTTACTTAAGAAGGAAAGCGCACCGTCGGGAGTTCTTTACGCTTCCCATCTGTTCTTGCGCTCAAACTCCCAACTCGTACTTTGCTCCTCTTCTCTTGCCTAGTTGTGCTGCGATGGAGTTGGGTCTGCGTGAGAGTCGCTTGAAGACTGACAGCGATCTGAAGAAGGTCCGGGCCCTCATGGGGTGGTCTTCGGACTTCTTCAACCGCTCGGTCCGTGCCGGCAGAGAGCTCCCCTTTGAAAAGGAGTACGCTGGCGAGATGGTGTACTTTTCCTCGTACGCCATGGTGGGGATGATCCCACCGTTTTCTTCTTTCTTCTTGATGCTGCTGGACTTTTATGGTCTGCAGCTGTACCACCTTGGCCCTCACTCCATTCTCCATGTGTCCATCTTTGTCCACTTCCGCGAGATGTGGGTGGGCATCCCTCCCTGCATCGAGCTCTTCCGAACCTTCTTCACCGTCCACACCACCGGCCGAAGCAATGAGTATCTTGGCTTCTACTACTTCGTGAAGCGCAAGAAGTGCCCATTCAAGTACCTCCGGTCATTCCCTTCCGGGAAGTGGGATGACTGGAAGAAAGATTGGATAGTCGTCCGGGTGGAGGAGCATGAGCGGTTGGAGTTGCCAGACGGTCTGCCCGGCATTGACACGTCGGTATGGAGCGAAGTTCCGGTGCTGGCGGAAGCTTTCGACCCTGTCCTGACCAGGATCCGCCAATGTGTGGAGGGAGGATTAACTCCCCAGGCGGTGTTCTGCAACTTCCTGTCCAACAGGTGGGCGCCGCTGAAGAGGAGGGAGAAGCTCGCCTGGGCCCTCAACAGCGTGATGGACGAGGACCGGGTTGAGACCGGGTTGAAGTCCAGCATGGTGGGGAAGACCTTGGAGTTTCACCTCAAGAAATTCCAGCACGGCATCGACGTTGACGGAGATTACTTGACTCCGCCGCCGGCCTTCCTCCCTCTGAACGTGGAAGTTGAGTTCAGCAGGGAGCTCCGGCGGACGATGCCCGCGCTTGACGACCTTGGTGTCGTCGAGAGAAGATCAACCACCCGGTTGGCGATTCCCGGGTTGTCCGAAGACGGCTCCGCCCCTGTCCCACAGCCAAGAGCTGAGGTCATCGGCAAGGGCAAGGAGCTGGCGGAGGAGCCGAAGAGCCGGAAGAGGAAGCTGCGACACGCTGACGGAAGGTCCATCGGGCCTGCCACTTCCCCCCCCCCCCCCCCCCCCCCCGGTTCCCCCTCCTCAGGAAGGAAGATCTTCCGCCGCCGTGGCGACTGTCCCCGTGGTGGGGTCCCTCCGGAACGTTACTGTTCCGGCGGTGGGATCCTCCCGGAGTGCGACTGTCCCCGTGGTGGATCCCTCCTGTGGTGCTAGCTCCGGGCGCGCGACTCCGGCATCTGGAGCGGTGAGGGCCTCCAGGTCCAGGAGTTCCTCCCGATCAAGGAGAGCTCCGACCCGGGAAACGCCCGCGGCTGTGGCAAGTCCTGGGAGTCCTCCCGGAGCTCCTACGCCGATCGTGGTCAGCCCGGATCGTCTGGGAAAGAGGTTCCGCGCAAGCTGGTGCAGGAGCCTCCCAAGGTAATTTTTCTTTTTTACCTCGATTAACTTTTTAATTGTAGCATCTGTTTGCTCTATTTCTTCGTTCTTCATCTGCAGCGTTCCCAAGAAGGGGAGTGAAGCTCCACCCTCAGCCACAGTGTCTGAAGTTGCGAGGGCTTCTGCTCCAGTCCCGGTGCCGCCCCAAGCGGAGGCTGCGACAGCTCCGGCGCCGGCTGTCGTGGTCATGGACCTCGACTCGTCTCCAGAAGTTCCCGTGGTAGCGCCGGACCACGGGAATGAAGATGCGCCAGCGGCACCCGTCCTGGAAGTGGAAGCTCCGGGTCCTGGTGCTGCAGTAGTAGAAGCTCCGGCTGTTGAGTCGGAGGAAGTAGCAGTCCCGGCTTCGGAGCCGGAAAGTGCTGAAGCCCCGGCGATTGAGCCGGAGGTGGCTGAAGCCCCGGCATGCGAGCCGGAAGTCGAAGTAGTTCCGGCAGTTGAGCCGGTTACTTCCGAAGCTCCGGCCGCAGAGCCTGTGATTTTTGGAGCGCCGGTCACAGAGCCGGCGGTTAAAGAGGCGAGGGAGCTTGAGCCTCCCTCAGAAGAGGTGTCCCGGTCGGAGCCAGTAGCGGCTCCTGCTCCGGAGGCGACGATGTCGATGGTACCTGTGGCAGAGCCAGAGTGCCTGAACGAAGTCGCCGGCCCCCCGCCTGAGGGGGCGAATGAAGACTTGGTGGCGGGACCTCCTTCGATGGCGACTGAGGCCGTCCCGGAGGAAGGCCCTAGCGCTTTGGAAGCTCGAGGTTCCACTCTCGTAGAGTGGGACCCAATTTTTGTATGTGAAGACCCGCTGGAACCAGCGGAAGAGATCCCAGCAGGTCCGGAGCCCATCTCGCTGTCGATGTCCATCGACAACGCCTGCTCCAGTCTACGTCAGGTCCAACTGACCTTCTTCCACGACAGCAAGACTCTTGAAGAGGAGCGCCAAACCCTTAGGCGGTGGCGTAATCGGCTCCACTTCGAGACTAAGCTGGCGCAGTCGAGGCTTGCGGATGACAAGGAGTGGATCAAGCGGGAGAAGATCCGTCTGGAGCTCTGGGATAAGCTGCTGGACGAGAGGGAGAGCATGACTCACGCCCTCGATGCTCAATCCCGGGAGTTCCACGACCGAGCTAAGGCTGCTAACGACGCGGCCAATGCTCGGTTTGATCAGTTAGAGGCCATCAGCACCGCACTCATCAAGCGCCGAGAGGCACTTGAAGGGAGGGAAAGACGGCTCAAGGACGAGGAGCAAAAACTCCTAGAGCTACGGGATGACGTCTTGCGACGGGAAGAAGAGCTCGCCGAGAAAACAGCTCTGGCGGACAAGGGCCTCGAGGAGCGCACTAAGAAATTGGAAGAGCGCTGCCTCGAGGAAGAGGAGAAGACCTGGGTGCGGGGGCAGGAACTCTACGAATACGAGTGTGCCCTTGTCGCCCGGGAGAAGAAAGTGGAGGCTAGGGAGAAGGACCTGGTCGACCGCCGGAACAAGATCCACCTCCGGAAGGAGGAGCTCGGAAGACTTGAGAAGCGGGTTGCTGCGAAGATCCAGCAAAACGCCAAAGAAGTTGAGCGCCTCGCCCGCGAGAATTCGGAGCTGACGGCGGCCCGGAGATCCCTGGAAGAGATGAAGAACTTGAGGAAGGCGGACTCCCTGCAGATTTGGGAGTTCCTGGGCAAGGCCGACGACGCGCTGACGCCGATGGGTTTCAGCCCCGTGCACCCGAATGATCCGGAGCCGGAGCCGGACCTTGCGTTGCAAGCGTTGAGCGCCGCAGGCAGCAAGCTCTCCAAGGTGGGCGACGTCATCGCGGACCAGCTGGAGGTCGAGGGGCAATCCCTGGCTAGGAACGTCACAGAATATGTGTTGACGTGCTACACCAGCCGGAACCCTCGATTTCCTCTGGACCCGGTGCTTGAAGGCCCCGTCGAAGGAGAAGGCGAAGCTACCCGAGCCTGCGTGTCGAAGGTCGCCCAGAAGGTCGCCGAGTTCTTCCATAGGGTCTAGGACCGTCTCTTTTAGCCTTTACTTGTATCTTCTCTTCTTCCTCAATTTTGTAATCCCTTGTCTCCAGATGTAATCTCCGGTCTTCAGATGAAATGAAATCCCCAATTTTTTGCGAATTTCATTTTTTTTGTCTTCAACATCTTTATCTTCACTTGGCCCCCCTGGTAGATGTGCACAATTTGATTGTGGACATGTACCAAAAGGATGTTGAGTTTTGTTGAAGACGAATTTGCTTCGAACTTGTGGAATTTAGGTTCGAAGTTTTTGATAGTGAAGGTCCCCTGAAGTTGTCGGAGCTTAGAAGCTCCGGCACTGTCCATCGCTGGAGCTTAGTAGCTCCGGCAATAGCCTCTATCAACACGTTGAGCGTCGGTAGTTAATACTCCAAGGTGTCGGAGCTTAGCAGCTCCAGCAATGACCTTTGCCACACTTGGTTTGTTGGCAACAGACTCCAGTGACGGGGTCTTCTCACCATCTTTTAGTCAACGCCGACGGTTGACGCCCTGGTGGGAGTCGAAGCTTGGTTAGCTCCGGTTTTTCTCCATCAACGTAGGGTTCATTTTTCCTGCACACTTAAGCCAAGAAAAATAGTAAAATTCGTTCCTTGTCTATAACTTCGTCGCGGCTTACGGTTCTCAAGAAAATTTTAAGTTGAACATGATTTTTAATACGACTGGATGAATTGTCTTTTCTTTTAGATCCAATTGTCCATGGACCCACCTTACTTTGGCCTGCCGGGATGTAGGTAGAGTGGCGTACTTAGGGTGCTTGACCAGGCTAAGTCGATAGCGCACTCCGGCCCTAGAATGGCTTGGCGGCTTTCAGGCGAGTTGGCCACAGACGATATTTAAATCCAAAAAATCTGACAATTCAACTCGAATCGTATGTAAACCGGTCAAACTAGAACTTCTTAAGAATTGCACGTTTCTGTTATAGACAAGAAAGAGAAAAATAAAAATGTCGAGCCTATGCAAAAATGAATGCACGTGGAGTCTATTTCACATGAAGATGTCTTTCATTATAGGTCCGGGGTACAGGGGAAACAAGTACACTCTTAGGGTACGGAACCAGGCTAAGTGTGTTTGGTTTCTCGTTTGACCCAGGGTAGTTAGCCACACTTTTAGTCCGGAGACTGTGTCAAGTGTTGCATGAGCTTTTCAAACCTTTCGGGAAAGGTCCGGCTGCTCTCCCAGAGGAACTACCCGACTCTGTACAATGACTCTATAACATACATTTCAAGTTACTTAAGACTCACCTCCGTGGAATTAAGTGTAGAACTTACGGAGGTGCTCGATGTTCCAAGGATTTGGGAGAGGTGTCCCATCCTCGGTAGCCAAGCGAACGCTTCCGGGACGGGATACTTTGATCTCTCGAAAGGGCCCTTCCCAGCCGGGGGAGAGTTTGTTTTGCCCTTCTCTGGATAGTATTCTCCGTAGCACCAGATCGCCTTCCTCGAGCTGTCGGTTGTGTACATGCCGCTGGTGATAGCGCCGTAGAGCTTGGCGGTATCGGGCATTCCGAACAACTGCTTGGCACCTTCCCTCCTCGAGGAGGTCTAGGTCTTCGCGCCGGAGCTGGTCCTGCGCGGCTTCGTCGAAGGTCCGGACTCGGAGGGAACCCAAGGTGATTTCCGGAGGAAGGATCGCTTGAGCTCCGTACACCAGAAAGAAGGGTGTTTCTCCGGTTGCCCGACTTGGAGAAGTCCTGTTGGCCCATAGAGTGGGCGGAAGCTCTTCGATCCAATTGGCTCCGTGCTTTTTCAAGCGCTCATAAGTGCGTGTTTTGAGTCCTTTAAGGATCTCTGCATTTGCTCTCTCGGCTTGTCCATTGCTGGCAGGATGAGCTACGGAAGCGTAGCAAACTTGTATGCCGAGGTCTTCGCAATATCCTTGAAATGCGGAGCTTGTGAATTGAGTCCCATTATCAGTGATGATCTTATTTGGGACTCCGAATCTGCTCACGATGGATTGTAGAAAATTGATTGCAGATTGTTTGTTGATCGTCACAACGGGAGTTGCTTCCGGCCACTTGGTGAACTTGTCGATGGCGACGTACAGGAACTTGTAACCTCTGACGGCTCTAGGGAAGGGTCCCAAGATGTCCACCCCCCACACAGCGAAAGGCCATGTGGGAGGTATCATTTGTAAGGAATGAGCAGGTGTATGAATTTGCTTTGCATGAAATTGGCATGCTTTGCATTTCTTCACCAGCTCAGTGGCATCCTGGAGCGCTGTAGGCCAGTAGAAGCCATGCCGAAAGGCTTTTCCGACCAGCGTGCGGGAAGATGCGTGGTTCCCACACTCGCCTCCATGGATTTCTGCGAGGAGCTCGCAGCCTTCTTCCCTTGTGATGCACCGCATTAGGATGCCGTTGGCACCGCGCCGGTAGAGATCCCCTTCTACCAACATGTATCTTTTAGCCAATCTGACTACCCGATCAGCGGATACATCATCGTCAGGAAGGATGTTGTCTTTCAAGTAGCTCCGGATCTCCGAGATCCATGCATCAGAACTGACTTGAGCATTTGAGTCTTGCGTGCTGGGTTGCTCGGAGCTTCCGGCAGCACCTACGACCCTTGATGGCTGCCATGGTAACAGGGCCATCGGGACCGTCAGCTTCGGGATGCTGATCTCGCCCCCTTCGTTCAGTTCGGCAGGCTGAACTGTGGGTTTTGACAACCTCCGGACAAAGGTTCCATCAGGAGCCGGAGCTCCAGTTGAGGCCTTGGTCGAGAGTTCATCAGCTTCAGCGTTTTGAGCACGCTGAACATGGTGAAGGTCTAGGACTTCGAAGTCCTTCTGAAGCCTCTGGACTTCAAGGAGGTAAGCAGCCAGCTGGAGATTATTGCAGGAGCATTCACCCTTCACCTGCTTGATGACGAGTTGTGAATCTCCTTTGACCAGCAATTGCTTGACACCGTATGATAGTGCCACCTTTAATCCATAGATGAGTGCTTCATACTCCGCCATGTTGTTGGTTGCCTTGAAGTCAAGGTGTACCATGTATTTCACCTTCTCCCCAGTTGGTGCGAGGAGAAGGATTCCAGCTCCGGCTCCCTGCTTCTGCATGGAGCCGTCGAAGTAAAGGGTCCAGTGAGGCTTAGTGAAGGTTGGAACTTGAGGTTCCGTCTTCTGCTCGCTGGGGCCCCCAGGGTTTAATGGAGAGGGAGTCCATTCTGCCACGAAATCTGCCAACGCTTGACTCTTGATTGCTTGTCTCGGAATGAATTCAAGATCGAATTCAGCCAATTCCGCTGCCCACTTTGCAATATTCCCAGTTGAATTGGGATTATGCAGGATCGCTCGAAGTGGATATGAGGTCACCACCGAGACTTTGTGAGCTTGGAAATAGTGTCGAAGCTTCCTTGAGGCAATAAGAACTGCATAAAGCAGTTTATGCACCTCTAGGTATCGAGTCTTGTCATCATGTAACACTTCACTGATGAAGTATACCGGGCGTTGAATGGTCCGGACCCTCCCGGAGGGGTCCGGAGCTTCCTCTTCATTGATCTGGACCCTCTCGGAGGGGTCCAGACTCTCTTCGGGGACCTCCGGGTTCTGGGTGGAGGAACCCGGAGCTTCTTCAGAAATGACCTGGACCCTCTTAGAGGGGTCCGGGTCCTCTGAAGTGGCTTCTTGTGGGTTTGAGTCTGGGAGCTGGGACCCAGACCCGCTTTCAGGAACCTCCGGACCCTCCCGAAGGGGTCTGGATTCCTGAGTATTGGGTAGTTCCGGTCTCTCCGCAACCAGAACCATACTGACGACTTCGTCAGTAGCTGAAATGTAAAGCAACAAAGGCTCACCAGGGTTCGGAGCTACCGGGACTGGTAGGGTGGTGAGGAACTGTTTCAGCTCTTGGAATGCCTTCTCTGCTTCTTCAGACCATTGGAATGGTCCGGACTTCCTCAGTAACTTGAAGAAGGGAAGTGCTCTTTCCGCCAGTCTTGAAATGAACCGGCTGAGGGCTGCTAGACATCCAATTAATTTTTGGACGTCTTTGATGCGGGTTGGTGGCCGCATGTCTTCAATGGCTTTTATCTTCGCCGGATTAGCCTCTATGCCCCAGTGACTTACCAGGAAACCAAGAAGCTTTCCGGAACTAACCCCGAAGACGCACTTGTCTGGGTTTAGCTTCGTGCGGGTGGCCCGCAGCTTGTCGAAGACAGCCTGCAAGGTGTCCAAGAGGGACTCCTTGTTCTTGACTTTGACCACGATTTCATCGACGTACACTTCCACTATGTCTCTGATGAGTTCTTCGGAAGTTTTGTACATAGCTCGTACAAAAGTTGAAGCTGCATTCTTGAGACCAAACGGCATGGCTGTGTAACAATACAATCCATCCACTGTGATGAATGAAGTATGCTCTTCATCCTCCCTAGACATCCTGATTTGATGATATCCAGAATATGCGTCTAGAAAACACAGTAACTCGCACCCGGAGGTGGAATCCACTATCTGATCTATTCTAGGTAGTGGGAATGGATCTTTTGGACATGCCTTATTCAGTGTGGTGTAGTCGATGCACATCCGAAGTTTCCCGCCGGCCTTGGGCACAACGACTGGGTTCACCAGCCATTTTGGATGGAAGACTTCTCGGATAAATCCGGCTTCGAGCAACTTCTTCACTTCTTGTCGGATGAAGTTCTGTCGCTCTACAGATTGCTTCCGAGGTTTCTGATGCACAGGCCGAGCATCGGGGTAAATCTTCAGATTGTGCTCAATCACTTCCCTGGGGATCCCAGGCATTTGTGACGGTTGCCAAGCAAATACGTCAACGTTAGCCCGGAGGAAAGTGATGAGCGCGAGTTCCTATTTGTCATTCAACCCACCCGATATGCGGGTGGTTTGAGTGACATCGGAACCAATTTGGACGACTTTGACGGGGATGTCGGTGTCGCCGCTTGGCTGCACACGGGGAGCAGAGGTTGAGCCTTGTTGCCGAATGCTCGGAGGTTTTGGAGCTTGCCCCTGTCTGGAGTCCTCCTCTTGCGCAGTGGTGAGTGCATGGAGCTCCTCCAGAGCAGTTACTCCGGCGGTGCGATCTCCACGAATCCGGAGAACGCATGCTGGTGTTGGCATCTTCAACACCAATTATCCATAATGAGGAGCTGCCATAAATTTGTATAGGGCAGGTCTACCCAAGATGGCGTTGAATGGTAAGTTGATCTGAGCGACGTCGAAGACCAACTTCTCGGTGCGGTACTTCTCCCGTGTCCCGAAGGTAACGGGGAGAATTATAGCTCCGAGTGGGGTAATGGCCCCCGGACCTACTCCGGAGAATGGTCGAGAGGGCTGAAGATCCGAAGGTCGAAGCTGAAGTCTGGTAAAAGCTTCAAAGCTTATAAGGTTCAGCCCCGAACCTCCATCCACCATAACATGATGGAGCTGGATGTTGTTGATGGTGGGAGATACCATCAAGGGTAATTGGCCAGCTCCGACCATGCTTCGAGGACAGTCCGAAGCATCAAAAGTGATGGGTGTGTCCATCCACTTTCGATGTGGCTCCGGTCTAGCTGTAGGAGCTACAGCAGCCATATCCCGCCGCATAGTCTTGATGACACGACGAGAAGTGATGTCCCATGATCCACCAAAGATGGTGTTCATGGTTTTCCGACGCTCGTTGTCAGAGACGTCGGAGTCATCGTCGACGGAGGTGTAGACGGCTTTCAGGACCTTTTTGGGGTCCTGAAACCCTAACTCCTCTTCAGCCGGAGCTTCGTCAACCTTCTGTTTTCCCTCCCTCTGTCGGAAAGGAGACCCTTCCCGCCGCTTGTTGTAGCGCTCGGCAAGGTTTTGGGCCTCCCGGCAGTCTTCCAGCCTGTGGCTGCCCGTTTTGTGAATGGGGCACCACATTTTGGATTTGCCGCCGTCTTCGGAAGACGGTCGAGGTCGCTTCTCGGGGCGTGGCCCCCGGCCACCAGGAGTTGCAGTGGCTGCAACGTTGGATGTGCCGGCCGACGGCTTCTTCTTGCCGTTGGTCTTCTTTTTCTTCTTGCCACTCCCGGAGGTAGCGGCTTCTTCTTTGGAGGATTTTTTGTGATCCTCCAAGGATGGTTTGGAGTGCATTTCACGGCCCTCCGCAGCTCTGGCACATTTGTCTGCCAAGCTGAAGAGCTCCGTGACGCTGGTGATCTCTTTGATCGCCAGCTTCTCCAACATCTTCTTGTCTCGTACACCCTGTCTGAATGCCACAATGACAGAAGCGCTTGAGATAGAAGGGATTGTGTTGCGTACCTGAGAGAACCTCTGGATGAATGACCGCAAAGATTCTCCCCCTTTTTGCACGACCGCAAAAAGGTCTAGTTCAGTGCCCGGTCGGGTGTATGAACTCCCGAAGTTGGCAGTGAACTGACGGCACAGCTCCTCCCAACTGTCGATAGAGTTGGGTGGAAGGCTCATAAACCAGGACCTGGCGGTCCCAGTTAAGGCCACTGGAAAGTAGTTGGCCATTACGGCCTCGTTTCCTCCAGCTGCTAAGATTGCAGTGGAGTATATCTGCAGAAATTCTACGGGGTTGACAGTCCCCTCGAATTTTTCCGGCAAGTGTGGCCGGAACTTCTGTGGCCATCTAACCATGCGCAGGTGCATGGCTAGGGCAGAACGGCCTCCTCCTACTCCTTCCAGAGTAGAAAGGTCTTGAGCATCCCGTCTTTCTCGAGCTCGCTCGATATGGACACGGCCATCCTGTTGGCGGTATCGGCGATCAAGCTCCGCCCGGAGGTCATGTGTCGAAAGCCGAGATACCGTATGGGTGCGTCGTGCCCCAGAGGGCAACGACGTCACTTGCTGTGACGCAGCTCGTCTTCTGTTGTTGGAGACATGCGGACCAAGTCTTCCAGACAACGTCCGTCGCTGCGACGGGGCTCGCCCTGAAGGAGGAGGACCCTGGTTGTTGAGGCGTTCGGCCGCTGCTGCGACCAAATGCTCAACATCAGCCCTCCATTGCTCCATGGCATCTCGAGATGCATCCGGAGGTGGTGGTCGCTGGAGAAGAGCACGCGCTGCATGGAGCGCGTGTTCTGGGTTGTCATGACTTGCCGGCGCAGTATGTGACGCCGGCGCACCATCATGTTGCCCGGCACGTTTTGCCGGAGAAGATGGTGGTGGTGGGAGTGTGACTCCTGCTGGTGCTGAGGCTCCTGCTGGTAGCTGCATGTTGGAGGGATTGCCCCCGACAGCCTGAGCAGCAGGTTGCCCGTTGGATGATCCAGCCGCAGAATTCACCATTCTTGAAAATCTCAGGCACCCCTACCTGGCGCGCCAACTGTCGACTGTTGGAGTCGGCAGATCTCCTGACACTACTAAAGTGTTGAAGGAGTTTGTAGTTCGGTGTGGGCGCGCGGAGACTCAAGAAGGTGAATCACGATTGGACACGAGAGACACAGTGGTTTACGTGGTTCGGGCCGCCTGAGCGTAATACCCTACTCCACGGGTGTGTGGTGTTGTATTAGTGTATGTATGAAAGCTCACGCCAATGTGTGTGTGCCTGAGAGAGTTCGAGAGCCTTCTCCCCCCTCGTGTATCGTCGGTCTGTCCTTTTATAGTACAAGGACAAACCGTTACAAGTTAGCCTGGCCCGACATGTGGCCCCGGCGGTTACTAGTATTGATACACGATTAATTGTTGTTAATAACCCTGTAACGGGCTCCGACAGTGCCGTTATAGGTGTTAAGATTGTCCGATTAAGTGTCATTAACATGGAATTAATGACAATTAATCGGGTCTTGAAGTCCGCGGCTATCCTTTGAAGATCCGGAGTCGTTACAATGTCTTCCGGAGGTTTGAGGCGGCCAGCTCCGACGTTTGGACACGTGGCAGCTCCGGAGCTTGCTTGTGGGAAGCGGGAAGCTCCGGGGTGGCCTGGCACGTGTCAGGTCCGGAGCTTCTCTTGGTCAGGGGTTAAGTCCGGAGGTGCCGTTTCGGTACCTAGCCCGGAGCTTCACCCTTGTGGGTAGTAGCTCCGGTCTGGCAGTACACGTGGCAACCTAGGGGTTAACCATGTTGGAGAAGCAGGTCCGGTTATGTCTGACAAGTGGGCCTCCGAGGGTCTTCAATTTGAGTAGACGTCCTTCCCTTGAGATCTTTGTAACCTCAGGGGGTGTATGGTTTTTAGGGTACCGACAGTCGTCCAAATTGGTTCCGATACCGCTCAAACCACCCGTATGTCGGGAGGGTTGAACGACAAATAGGAACTCGCACTCATCACTTTCCTCCGGGCTAATGTTGACGTGTTTGCCTGGCAACCGTCACAAATGTCTGGGATCCCCAGGGAAGTGATTGAGCATAATCTGAAGATTTACCCCGATGCTCGGCCTGTGCATCAGAAGCCTCGGAAGCAATCCGTAGAGCGGCAGAACTTCATCCAAAAAGAAGTGAAGAAGCTGCTCGAAGCCGGATTCATCCGAGAAGTCTTCCATCCAAAATGGCTGGCGAACCCAATCGTTGTGCCCAAGGCCGGCGGGAAGCTTCGGATGTGCATCGACTACACCACGCTGAATAAGGCATGTCCTAAAGATCCATTCCCACTACCTAGAATAGATCAGATAGTGGATTCCACCTCCGGGTGTGAATTACTGTGTTTCCTAGACGCATATTCTGGGTATCATCAAATCAGGATGTCTAGGGAGGATGAAGAGCATACTTCATTCATCACAGTAGATGGATTGTATTGTTACACAGCCATGCCATTTGGCCTCAAGAATGCAACTTCAACTTTTGTACGAGCTATGTACAAAACTTTTGAAGAACTCATCAGAGACATAGTGGAAGTGTACGTCGATGACATCGTGGTCAAGGTCAAGAACAAGGAGTCCCTCTTGGACACCTTGCAGGCTGTCTTCGATAAGCTGCGGGCCACCCGCACGAAGCTAAACCCAGACAAGTGTGTCTTCGGGGTTAGCTCCGGAAAACTTCTTGGTTTCCTGGTAAGTCACCGGGGCATAGAGGCTAATCCGGCGAAGATAAAAGCCATTGAAGACATGCGGCCACCAACCCGCATCAAAGACGTCCAAAAGTTAACTGGGTGTCTAGCAGCCCTCAGCCGGTTCATATCAAGACTGGCGGAACGGGCACTTCCCTTCTTCAAGTTGTTGAGGAAGTCCGGACCATTCCAATGGTCCGAAGAAGCAGAGAAGGCGTTCCAGGAGCTGAAACAGTTCCTCACCACCCTACCAATTCTGGTAGCTCCAAACCCTGGTGAGCCTTTGTTGCTTTACATTTCAGCTACTGACGAAGTTGTCAGTATGGTTCTGGTTGCGGAGAGACCAGAACTACCCCATACTGAGGAATCCAGACCCCTTCAGGAGGGTCCGGAGGTCCCTGAAAGTGAGTCTGGGTCCTAGCTCCCAGACTCAAATCCACAAGAAGTCACTTCAGAAGACCCAGACCCCTCCGAGAGGGTCCAGGTCATTTCTGAAGAAGCTCCGGGTTCCTCCAGCCAAAACCCGGAGGTCCCCGAAGAGAATCTGGACTCCTCCGACAGGGTCCGGATCAATAGAGAGGAAGCTCCGGACCCCTCCGGGAGGGTCTGGACCATTCAACGCCCGGTATACTTCATCAGTGAAGTATTACATGATGCCAAGACTCGATACCTAGAGGTGCATAAGCTGCTTTATGCAGTTCTTATTGCCTCCAGGAAGCTCCGACACTACTTCCAAGCTCACAAAGTCTCGGTGGTGACTTCCTATCCACTTCGAGCGATCTTGCATAATCCCAATTCAACTGGGAATATTGCAAAGTGGGCAGCGGAATTGGCTGAGTTCGATCTCGAATTCATTTCGAGACAAGCAATCAAGAGTCAAGCGTTGGCATATTTCGTGGCGGAATGGACTCCCTCTCCATCAAACCCTAGGGGCCCCAGCGAGCAGAAGACGGAACATCAAGTTCCAACCTTCACCGAGCCTCACTGGACCCTTTACTTTGATGGCTCCATGCAGAAGCAGGGGGCCGGAGTTGGAATCCTTCTCCTTGCACCGACTGAGGAGAAGGTAAAATACATGGTACACCTTGACTTCAAGGCAACCAACAACATGGCGGAGTATGAAGCACTCATTCTACGGGCTAAAGGTGGCACTGTCATACGGTGTCAAGCAACTGCTGGTCAAAGGAGATTCACAGCTCATCATTAAGCAGGTGAAGGGTGAATGCTCCTGCAATAATCTCCAGCTAGCTGCTTACCTCCTTGAAGTCCAAAGGCTTCAGAAGGACTTTGAAGTCCTAGACCTCCACCATGTTCAGCGTGCCCACAACGCTGAAGTTGACGAACTCTCGATCAAAGCGTCAACCGGAGCTCCGGCTCCTGACGGAATCTTTGTCCGGAGGTTGTCAAAACCCACAGTTCAGCCTGCCGAACTGAACGAAGGGGGCGAGATCAGCATCCCAAAGCTGACGGTCCCGATGGCCCTGTTACCATGGCAGCCATCAAGGGTCGTAGGTGCTGCCGGAAGCTCCGAGCAACCCAGCGCGCAAGACTCAAATGCTCAAGTCCGTTCTGATGCATGGATCTCGGAGATCCGGAACTACTTGAAAGACAACATCCTTCCCGACGATGATGTATCCGCTGACCGGGTAGTCAGATTGGCTAAAAGATACACACTGGTAGAAGGGGATCTCTACCGGCGCGGTTCCAACGGCATCCTAATGCGGTGCATCACAAGGGAAGAAGGCTGCGAGCTTCTCGCAGAAATCCATGGAGGCGAGTGTGGGAACCACGCATCTTCCCGCACGCTGGTCGGAAAAGCCTTTCGGCATGGCTTCTACTGGCCTACAGTGCTCCAGGATGCCACTGAGCTGGTGAAGAAATGCGAAGCATGCCAATTTCATGCAAAGCAAATTCATACACCTGCTCAGCCCTTACAAATGATACCTCCTACATGGCCCTTCGCTGTGTGGGGGATGGACATCTTGGGACCCTTCCCAAGAGCCGTCGGAGGTTACAAGTTCCTGTACGTCGCCATTGACAAATTCACCAAGTGGCCGGAAGCAACTCCAGTTGTGACGATCAACAAGCAATCTACTATCAACTTTCTGCAGTCCATTGTAAGCAGATTCGGAGTCCCAAACAAGATCATCACTGATAATGGGACTCAATTCACAAGCTCCGCATTCCAAGGGTATTGCGAAGACCTTGGCATACAGGTTTGCTACGCTTCCGTAGCTCATCCCGCCACCAATGGCCAAGCCGAGAGAGCAAATGCAGAAATCCTTAAAGGACTCAAAACGCGCACCTATGAGCGCTTGAAAAAGCACGGAGCCAATTGGATCGAAGAGCTTCCGCCCACTCTATGGGCCAACAGGACTTCTCCAAACCGGTCAACCGGAGAAACACCCTTCTTTCTGGTGTACGGGGCTGAAGCAATCCTTCCTCCGGAAATCACCTTGGGTTCGCTCCGGGTCCGGACCTTCGACGAAGCCGCGCAGGACCAGCTCCGGTGTGAAGACCTAGACCTCCTCGAGGAGGGAAGGTGCCAAGCAGTTGTCCGGAATGCCCGATATCGCCAAGCTCTACGGCGTTATCACCAGCGGCATGTACACAACCGACAGCTCGAGGAAGGCGATCTGGTGCTACGGAGAATACTATCCAGGGAAGGGTTAAACAAACTCTCCCCCGGTTGGGAGGGGCCCTTTCGAGTGATCAAAGTATCCTGTCCCGGAAGCATTCGCTTGGCTACCGAGGATGGGACACCTCTCCCAAATCCTTGGAACATCGAGCACTTCCGTAAGTTCTACACTTAATTCCACGGAGGTGAGTCTAAAGTAACTTGAAATGCATGTTATAGAGTCATTGTACAGAATCGGGTAGTTCCTCCGGGAGAACAGCTGGACCTTTCCTGAAAGGTCTGCAAAGCTCATGCAGCACTTGTCACAGTCTCCGGACTAAAAGTGTGGCTAACTACCCTGGGTCAAACGAGAAACCAAACACACTTAGCCTGGTTCCGTACCCTAAGAGTGTACTTGTTTCCCCTGTACCCCGGACCTATAATGAAAGGCATCTTCATGTGAAATAGACTCCACGTGCATTCATTTTGTGCAGGCTCGACATTTTTATTTTTCTCTTTCTTGTCTATAACAGAGACGTGCAATTCTTAAGAAATTTTTAGTTTGACCGGTTTATATACGACTCTGGTTGTATTGTCAGATCTTTTAGATTTAAATATCGTTTATGGCCAACTCGCCTGAAAGCCGCCAAGCCAATCTAGGGCCGGAGTGCGCTATCGACTTAGCCTGGTCAAGCACCCTAAGTACGCCACTCTACCTACACCCCGGCAGTCCAAAGTAAGGCGGGTCCATGGACAATTGGATCTAAGAGAAAAGACAACGCATCCAGTTGTATTTAAAATCGCGTTCAACTTAAAATTTTCTTGAGAATCGTAAGCCGCGACGAAATTATAGACAAGGAACGAATTTTACTATTTTTCTTGGCTTAAGTGTGCAGGAAAAATAAACTCTACGTTGATGGAGAAAAGCCGGAGCTAACCAAGCTCCGACACCCCCAAGGGGGTCAACCGTCGGCGCTGAGTAAAAGATGGTGAGAAGACCCCGTAAATGGAGTCTGTTGCCAACAAACCAAGTGTTGGCAAAGGTCACTGCCGGAGCTACTAAGCTCCGACACCTTGGAGGACTAACTATCGACGCTCTATGTGTTGATAGAGGCTATTGCCGGAGCTACTAAGCTCCAGCGATGGACAGTGCTGGAGCTTCTAAGCTCCGACAACTTCAGGGGACCATCACTATCAAAAACTTCGGGCCTAAATTCTACAAGTTCGAAGCAAATTCGTCTTCAACAAAACTCAATATCCTTTTGGTACATGTTCACAATCAAATTGTGTACATCTACCAGGGGGCCAAGTGAAGATAAAGATGTTGAAGACAAAAAATGAAATTCGCAAAAATTTGGGGATTTCATTCATCTGGAGACAGGAGATTACATCTGGAGACAAAGGATTACAAAATTGAGGAAGAAGA
Source organism: Tuctoria greenei (assembly GCA_036927565.1). Classification (NCBI taxonomy): domain Eukaryota; kingdom Viridiplantae; phylum Streptophyta; class Magnoliopsida; order Poales; family Poaceae; genus Tuctoria; species Tuctoria greenei. Next base: position 129,162,856 of record JAYESD010000012.1, read on the forward strand.
AGAGAAAATACAAGGGAGAGCTAAAGAGATGGCCATAGACCCTATGGAAGAACTCGGCGACCTTCTGGGCGACGTCCGATACGCTGGCTCGGGTAGCTCCGCCTTCTCCTTCGACGGGGCCTTCAAGCACCGGGTCCAAAGGAAATTGAGGGTTCCGACTGGTGTAGCACGTCAACACATATTCTGTGACGTTCTTCGCTAGGGATTGCCCCTCAACCTCCAGTTGGTCCACGATGACGTCGCCCACCTTGGAGAGCTTGTTGCCTGCTGCGCTCAACGCTTGCAGCGCAACGTCCGGCTCCGGCTCCGGATCATCCGGGCGCACGGGGCTGAAACCCATCGGCGTCAGCGCATCGTTGGCCTTGCCCAGGAACTCCCAAATCTGCAGGGAGTCCGCCGTCCTCAGCTCTTCACCTCTTCCAAGGATCTCTTGGCCGCCGTTAGTTCGGAATTCTCACGGGCGAGGCGCTCAACTTCTTTGGCATTTTGCTGAATTTTTGCAGCAACCCGCCTCTCAAGTCTTCCGAGCTCCTCCTCCCGGAGGTGGATCTTGTTCCGACGATCGACCAGGTCCTTCTCCCTAGCCTCCATTTTCTTCTCCCGGGCAACAAGGGCACACTCGTATTCGTAGAGTTCCTGCCCTCGCACCCAGGTCTTCTCCTCTTCCTCGAGGCAGCGCTCTTCCAACTTCTTAGTGCGCTCCTCGAGACCCTTGTCAGCCAGAGCTACTTTCTCGGCGAGCTCCTCTTCCCTTCTGAGGACGTCATCCCGCAGCTCCAGGAGTTTTTGCTCTTCGTCCTCGAGCCGTCTCTCCCTCCCTTCAAGTGCCTCTCGTCGCTTAATGAGTGCGGCGTTGATGGCCTCAAGTTGCTCGAACCGAGCATTGGCCGTGTCATTGGCAGCCTTGGACTGATCGTGGATCTCCCGAGATTGAGCATCGAGAGCATGGGTCATGCTCTCCCTCTCATCCAGCAGCTTCTCCCAGTACTCCAGGCGGATCTTCTCCCGCTTGATCCACTTCTTGTCATCCGCTAGCCTCGACTGCGCCAGCTTAGTCTCAAAGTGGAGCCGATTACGCCACCGCCTAAGGGTTTGGCGCTCCTCTTCAAGAGCCTTGCTGTCGTGGAAGAAGGACAGTTGGACCTGACGTAGACTGGAGCAGGCGTTGTCGATAGACATCGATAGTGGGATGGGCTCCAGACCTGCTGGGGTCTCCTCCGCTGGTTCCAGCGGGTCTTCACATACAAAAATTGGGTCCCACTCTACGAGAGCGGAACCCTGAGCTTCCAAGGCGCTAGGGCCATCCTCCAGGATGGCCTCAGTCGCCATCGAAGAAGGCCCCGCCGCCAAGTCTTCATTCGCCCCCTCAGGCAGGGGGCCGACAACTTCGCTTAGGCACTCTGGCTCGGCCACAGGTACCATCGACGTCGTCGCTTCCGGAGCAGGAGCTACTACTGGCTCCGACCGGGGCACCTCTTCCGGGGAAGACTCGAGCTCCCTCGCCTCTTCAACCGCCAGCTCTGTGACCGGCGCTCCAACAACAACCGGCTCAGCGACCGGTACTTCGGAGGTAACCGACTCAACTGCCAGAACTACCTCGACTTCCGGCTCGCACGCCGGAGCTTCATTCACCTCCGGTTCAATCGCCGGGGCTTCGACGAGTTCCGGCTCCGAGGCCGGGACTACTACTTCCGGCTCTGCAGCCGGAGCTTCCACTACTGCAGCACCAGGACCCGGAGCTTCAACCTCCGAGAGAAGTGCCGCTGGCGTGTCTTCACTCCCGTGGTCCGGCGCTACCACGGGAAGTTCTGGGGACGAGTCGAGGTTCATAACCACGACAGCCGGCGCCGGAGCTGTCGCAGCCTCAGCCTCCACCTGGGGCGGAACTGGGACAGGAGCAGAAGCTCCCACGGCCTCAGAAATCGTGGCCGAGGGTGGAGCTTCACTCCCCTTCTTGGGGACGCTGCAGAGGATGGATAAAGAGAATTAACAAACAATCGCTACAACTAAAAAGTTAACTAGGGTAAACATCAGAAATTACCTTGGAAGGCTCCCACACCAGCTTGCGCGGAACCTTTTTCCCGGACGTTCCGGGCTAGCCATGGTCGGCGTAGGAGCTCCAGGAGGCCCCCCAGAACTCGCCGCAGCCACGGGAGATTCCCGGGTCGAGGCTCTCCTCGACCGGGAGGAACCCCTGGACCTGGAGGCTCCAACCGCCCAAGGTGCAGGAGTCGTGCACCCGGAGCTAGCACCCCCGGAGGGCTCCACCACGGGGACAGACGCGCTCCGGGAGGATCCCACCGCAGGAACAGTCTCGTTCCGGGAGGACCCCACCACGGGGACAGTCGCCACGGCGGCAGAAGATCTTCCCCCTGGGGAGAAGGAGCCAAGGTGGAAGTAGCGGGCCTGACGGACCTTCCGTCGACATGATGTAGCTTCCTCTTCCGACTCTCCGGCTCCTCCGCCAGCTCCTTGCCCTTGCTGATGACTTCAACCCTCGGCTGTGGAGCAGGGACCGAGCCATCTTCGGGCACCCCGGGGATTGCCACCCGGGTGGTTGGTCTTCTCTCAATGACACCAAGGTCGTCAAGCGCAGGCATCGTCCGCCGGAGCTCTCTGCTGAACTCCACTTCCACGTTCAGAGGGAGAAAGGCCGACGGCAGAGTCAAATAATCTCCGTCGACGTCGATGCCGTGCTGGAATTTCTTGAGGTGGAACTCCAAGGTCTTCCCCACCATGTTGGACTTCAACCCGGTCTCAACCCGGTCCTCGTCCATCACGCTGTTGAGGGCCCAGGCGAGCTTATCCCTCCTCTTCAGCGGCGCCCACCTGTTGGTCAAGAAGTTGCAGAACACCGCCTGGGGAGTCAATCCTCCCTCCACACATCGGCGGATCCTGGTCAGGACAAGGTCGAAAACTTCCGCCAGCACCGGAACTTCACTCCATATCGACGTGTCGATGCCAGGCAGACCGTCTGGCAGTTCCAACCGCTCATGCTCCTCCACCCTGACGACTATCCAATCTTTCTTCCAGTCATCCCACTTCCCGGAAGGGAACGACCGGAGGTACTTGAATGGGCACTTCTTGCGCTTCACGAAGTAGTAGAAGCCAAGGTACTCATTGCTCCGGCCGGTGGTGTGAACAGTGAAGAAGGTTCGGAAGAGCTCGACGCAGGAGGGGATGCCCACCCACATCTCGCATAAGTGGACAAAGATGGACACGAGGAGAATGAAGTGAGGGCCAAGGTGGTATAGCTGCAGACCATAGAAGTCTAGCAGCATCAAGAAGAAAGAAGAAAACGGTGGGATCAGCCCCACCATGGCGTACGAAGAAAAGTACACCATCTCGCCAGCGCGCTCCTTCTCAAAGGGGAGCTCTCCGCCGGCACGGACCAAGCGGCTGAAGAAGTCCGAGGACCACCCCATAAGGGCCCGGACCTTCTTCAAATCGTTGTCGGTCTTCAGGCGACTCTCGCGCAGACCCAACTCCATCGCAGCACAGCTAGGCAAGAGAAGAGGAGCAAAGTACGAGTCGGGAGTTTGAGCGCAAGATCAGATGGGAGGCGTAAAGAACTCCCGACGGTGCGCGCTTTCCTTCTTAAGTAAGCCGATGACAAGAGGGCCCGGGACCACCCCAACGATCAAGTCGAGGCTCTCACCCAGGCGAACGGTTGTCATCACGAGGTGGGAAACCCAAAGGCGGCGGCCTGACAGGGCGCGCGGAACCGATACGGTTTTCGTATCGGGAACCGGGGACCTTCAATTGCGTGAGATCCGCACATCAAAGATCTTATCTGCCGCCTGAGGTGCGCCACGCGTCGGGATCTAACTGTAAAATCCTGCCAACGGCACCTCCGAAGACCCTTGAAGACCCAGTTCAAGAGTCGCAAGGATGGACCTACCTCCGATGGAACGACTTCACCCCAGTGACCTTCCTCGGAGGTAGGTCCAGGGGGCCACTGTCGGTACCCTAAAAACCGTACACCCCCTGAGATTATAAAGATCTCGAGGGAAGGACGACTACTTGAATTGAAGACCCTCGGAGGCCCACTTGTCAGACATGACCGGACCTGCTTCTCCAACATGATTAATCCCTAGGTCGCCATGTGTACCGCCGAACCGGAGCTACTGCCCACAAGGGGGAAGCTCCTGACCAAGTACCGAAATGGCACCTCCGGACTTAACCCCTGACCGAGAGAAGCTCCGGACCTGACACGTGTCAGGTAGCCCCGGAGCTTCCTGCTTCCCACAGCAAGCTCCGGAGCTGCCACGTGTCTAAACGTCGGAGCTGACAGCCTCTAACCTCCGGAAGACCTTGTAACGGCTCCGGATCTTCAAAGGAGAGCCAAGGACTTCAAGACCCGTTTAAAATGTCATTAATGCCATATTAATGACACTTAAACGGACGATCTTAACACCTGTAACGGCACTGTCGGAGCCCGTTACAGGATCATTAACAACAATTAATCATGTATCAATACTAGTAACTGCCGAGGCCACATGTCGGGCCAGGCCAGCTTGTAACGGCCTGTCTTTGTACTATAAAAGGACAGGCCGACGATACACACGGGGACAAGAGACACACAGACGTGGAAATCATACGTAATAAGCTAATACAACACCAACACACCCGTGGAGTAGGGTATTACGCTCAGGCGGCCCGAACCACGTAAATCCTAGTGTCTCCTGTGTTAAATCGCGATTCACCTTCTTGAGTCTCCGCGCGCCCACACCGAACCACAAACTCCTTCAACACTTTAGCAGTGTCAGGAGATCTGCCGACTCTAACAGTCGACAACTGCCAACTTCGGGAGTTCATACACCCGGCCAGGCACTGAACTGGATCTTTTTGCAGTCGTGCAAAAAGGGGGAGAATCCTTGCGATCATTCATCCAGAGGTTCTCTCAGGTACGAAACACTATCCCTTCTATCTCTAGCGCCTCTGTCATTGTGGCATTTAGACAGGGTGTACGAGACAAGAAGATGTTGGAGAAACTGGGGATCAAGGAGATCACCAGTATCATGGAACTCTTCAGCTTGGCTGACAAATGTGCCCGAGCTGCGGAGGGACGTGAGATGCACTCCAAACCAACCACGGAGGGTCACAAGAAACCCTCCAAAGAAGAAGCCGCTACCTCCGGGAGTGGCAAGAAGAAGAAGAAGAAGACCAATGGCAAGAAGAAGCCGTCGGCCGACACATCCAATGTTGCAGCTGCTGCAGCTCCGGGTGGCCGGGGGCCACGCTCCGAGAAGCGACCTCGACCGTCTTCTGAAGACGGTGGCAAACCCAAAGTGTGGTGTCCCATTCACAAAACGGGCAGCCACAGTTTGGAAGACTGCCGGGAGGTCCAAAACCTTGCCGAGCGCTACAGCAAGCGCCGGGAAGAATCTCCTTTCCGACAGAGGGAAGGAAAGCAAAAAGTTGACGAAGCTCCGGCTGAAGAGGAGTTAGGGTTCCAGGATCCTAAAAAGGTCCTGAAGGCCGTCTACACCTCCGTTGACGATGATTCTGACGTCTCTGACAACGAGCTTCGGAAGACCATGAACACCATTTTTGGTGGATCATGGGATATCACCTCCCGTCGCGTCATCAAGACTATGCATCGGGATATGGCCGCTGTAGCTCCTACAGTCAGGCCGGAACCTCACTGAAAGTGGATGGACACAACCATCACTTTTGATGCTTCGGATTGTCCTCGAAGCATGGTTGGAGCAGGACAGTTACCCTTGATGGTATCGCCTACCATCAACAACATACAGCTCCACCACGTCATGGTAGACGGAGGTTCGGGGCTTAACCTCATCAGCTTCGAAGCTTTCACTAAGCTTCAGCTCCGACCTTCGGATCTCCACCCCTCTCGACCTTTCTCCGGAGTAGGTCCAGGGGCCATCACCCCACTCGGAGCTATTACTCTCCCTGTTACCTACGGGACACGGGAGAAGTACCACACCGAGAAGTTGGTCTTCGACGTCGCGCAGATCAACTTACCCTTCAATGTCATCTTGGGTAGACCTGCCCTGTACAAATTCATGGCGGCTGCTCATTATGGCTATCTGGTGTTGAAAATGCCAATGCCAGTAGGCGTTCTCCGGATCCGCGGAGATCGCACCGCAGGAGTAACTGCACTGGAAGAACTCCATGCGCTCACCACAGCGCAAGAGGAGGACTCCAGGCAGGAGCAAGCTCCAAAACCCCCGAGCATTCGCCAACGAGGCTCGACTTCTGCACCTCGAGTGCAGCCAAGCGGCGACACCGACATTCCCGTCAAAGTCGTCCAAATTGGTTCCGATGCCGCTCAAACCACCCGTATATCAGGAGGATTGAACGACAAATAGGAACTCGCGCTCATCACTTTCCTCCGGGCTAACGTTGATGTGTTTGCTTGGCAACCGTCACAAATGCCTGGGATCCCCAGGGAAGTGATTGAGCACAATCTAAAGATCTACCCCGATGCCCGACCTGTGCATCAGAAGCCTCGGAAGCAATCCGTAGAGCGGCAGAACTTCATCCGACAAGAAGTAAAGAAGTTGCTCGAAGCTGGATTCATCCGAGAAGTCTTCCATCCAAAATGGCTGGCAAACCCAGTCGTTGTGCCCAAGGCCGGCGGGAAGCTTCGGATGTGCATCGACTACACCACACTAAATAAGGCATGTCCAAAAGATGCATTCCCACTACCTAGAATAGATGAGATAGTGGATTCCACCTTCGGGTGTGAATTATTGTGTTTCCTAGATGCATATTCCGGATATCATCAAATCAGGATGTCTAGGGAAGATGAAGAGCATACTTCATTCATCATAGTAGATGGATTGTATTGTTACACAGCCATGCCCTTTGATCTCAAGAATGCAGCTTCAACTTTTGTACGAGCTATGTACAAAACTTTTGAAGAACTTATTAGAGACATAGTGGAAGTGTACGTCGATGACATCGTGGTCAAGGTCAGGAACAAGGAGTCACTCCTTGACATCTTGCAGGCTGTCTTCGACAAGCTGCGGGTCACCCGCACGAAGCTAAACCCAGACAAGTGTGTCTTTGGGGTTAGCTCCGGAAAACTTCTTGGTTTTCTAGTAAGTCACCGGGGCATAGAAGCTAATCCGGCGAAGATTAAGGCCATTGAAGACATGCGGCCACCAACCCGCATCAAGGACGTCCAAAAATTAACTGGATGTCTAGCAGCCCTCAGCCGGTTCATCTCAAGACTGGCGAAACGAGCACTTCCCTTCTTCAAGTTATTGAGGAAGTCCGGACCATTCCAATGGTCCGAGGAGGCAGAAAAGGCATTCCAAGAGCTGAAACAGTTCCTCACCACCCTACCAATTCTGGTAGCTTCGAACCCTGGTGAGCCTTTATTGCTTTATATTTCAGCTACTGACGAAGTCGTCAGTATGGTTTTGGTCGTGGGGAGACCATAACTACCCCACACTCAGGAATCCAGACCCCTTCGGGAAGGTCCGGAGGTTCCTGAAAGTGAGTGTGGGTCCCAGCTCCCAGATTCAAATCCACCAGAAGTCGTTTCAGGAGACCTAGACCCCTCCGGGAGGGTCCATGTCATTTCTGAAGAAGCTCCGGGTTCCTCCAGCCAGAACCCGGAGGTCCCTGAAGAAAATCCGGACCCTTCCGAGAGGGTCCGGGTCAGTGAAGAGGAAGCTCCGGAGCCCTCCGGGAGGGTCCGGACCATTCAACGCCCGGTGTACTTCATTAGTGAAGTATTACATGATGCCAAGACTCGATACCTAGAGGTGCATAAGCTGCTCTATGCAGTTCTTATTGCCTCCAGGAAGCTTCGACATTACTTCCAAGCTCACAAAGTCTCGGTGGTGACCTCCTACCCACTATGAGCAATCTTGCATAATCCCAATTCAACTGGGAATATTGCAAAGTGGGCAGCGGAATTGGCTGAATTTGATCTTGAATTTATTTCAAGACAAGCAGTCAAGAGTCAAGCATTGGCATATTTTGTGGCAGAATGGACTCCCTCTCCATCAAACCCTGGGGGCCCCAGTGAGCAGAAGACGGAGCATCAAGCTCCAACCTTCACTGAGCCTCACTGGACCCTCTACTTTGACGGCTCCATGCAAAAGCAGGGGGCCGGAGCTGGAATCCTTCTCCTTGCACCAACTCGGGAGAAGGTGAAATACATGGTACACCTTGACTTCAAGGCAACCAACAACATGGCAGAGTATGAAGCACTCATCTACGGACTAAAGGTGGCACTGTCATACGGTGTCAGGCAACTGCTGGTCAAAGGAGATTCACAACTTATCATCAAGCAGGTGAAGGGTGAATGCTCCTGCAATAATCTCCAGTTAGCTTCTTACCTCCTTGAAGTCCAGAGGCTTCAGAAGGACTTTGAAGTCCTAGATCTCCACCATGTTCAGCGTGCCCACAACGCTGAAGCCGACGAACTCTCGACCAAAGCGTCAACTGGAGCTCCGGCTCCAGACAGAATCTTTGTCCGGAAGTTGTCAAAACCCACAGCTCAGCCTGCCGAACTGAGCGAAGGGGGCGAGATCAGCATCCCGAAGCTGACGGTCCCGATGGCCCTGTTACCATGGCAGCCATCAAGGGTCGTAGGTGTTGCCGGAAGCTCCGAGCAACCCAGCACGCAAGACTCAAATGCTCAAGTTAGTTCCGATGCATGGATCTCGGAGATCCGGAACTACTTGAAAGACAACATCCTTCCTGACGACGATGTATCTGCTGACCGGGTAGTCAGATTGGCTAAAAGATACACGCTGGTAGAAGGGGATCTCTACCGGCGCGGTGCCAACGGCATCCTAATGCGGTGCATCACAAGGGAAGAAGGCTGCGAGCTCCTCGCAGAAATCCATAGAGGCGAGTGTGGGAACCACGCGTCTTCCCGCACGCTGGTTGGTAAAGCCTTTCGGCATGGCTTCTACTGGCCTACAACACTCCAGGATGCAACTGAGTTGGTGAAAAAATGCAAAGCATGCCAATTTCATGCAAAGCAAATTCACACTCCGACTCATCCCTTACAAATGATACCTCCTACATGGCCCTTCGCTATGTGGGGGATGGACATCTTGGGACCTTTCCCAAGAGCCGTCGGAGGTTACAAGTTCCTGTACGTCGCCATTGACAAGTTCACCAAGTGGCCGGAAGCAACTCCAGTTGTGACAATCAACAAGCAATCAGCTATCAACTTTCTGTAGTCCATTGTATGCAGATTTGGAGTCCCAAACAAAATCATCACTGATAATGGGACCCAATTCACAAGCTCCGCATTCCAAGGATATTGCGAAGACCTCGGCATATAAGTTTGCTACGCCTCCGTAGCTCATCCAGCTAGCAATGGCCAAGCCGAGAGAGCAAATGCTGAAATTCTTAAAGGACTCAAAACGCGCACCTATGAGTGCTTGAAAAAACATGGAGCCAACTGGATCGAAGAGCTTCCGCCCAATCTATGGGCCAACAGGACTTCTCCAAACCGGTCAACCGGAGAAACACCCTTCTTTCTGGTGTACGGAGCTGAAGCAATCCTTCCTCCAGAAATCACCTTGGGTTCGCTCCGGGTCCGGACCTTCGACGAAGCCGCGCAGGACCAGCTCCGGCGTGAAGACCTAGACCTCCTTGAGGAGGGAAGGTGCCAAGCAGCTGTTCGGAATGCCTGATATCGTCAAGCTCTACGGCGTTATCACCAACGGCATGTACACAACCGACAGCTCGAGGAAGGCGATCTGGTGCTACGGAGAATACTATCTAGAGAAGGGTTAAACAAACTCTCCCCCGGCTGGGAGGGGCCCTTCCGAGTGATTAAAGTATCCCGTCCCGGAAGCGTTCGCTTGGCTACCGAGGATGGGACACCTCTCCCAAATCCTTGGAACATCGAGCACCTCCGTAAGTTCTACACTTAATACCACGGAGGTGAGTCTTGAGTAACTTGAGATGTATGTTATAGAGTCATTGTACAGAGTCGGGTAGTTCCTCCGGGAGAGCAGCCGGACCTTTCCCGAAAGGTCAGCAAAGCTCATACAACACTTGTCGCAGTCTCAGGACTAAAAGTGCGGCTAACTACCCTGGGTCAAACGAGAAATGAAACACCCTTAGCCTGGTTCCGTACCCTAAGAGTGTACTTGTTTCCCCTGTACCCCGGACCTATAATGAAAGACATCTTCATGTGAAATAGACTCCACGTGCATTTATTTTGTACACGCTCAACATTTTTATTTTTCTCTTTCTTGTCTATAACAAAGACGTGCAATTCTTAAGAAATTTTAGTTCGACTGGTTTAAATATGATTCGAGTTGTATTGTCGATTCTTTTGGATTCAAATATTGTTCATGGCCAACTCGCTTGAAAGCCGCCAAGCCAATCTAGGGCTGGAGTGTGCTATCGACTTAGCCTGGTCAAGCACCCTAAGTACGCCACTCTACCTACACCCCGGCAGGCCGAAGTAAGGCGGGTCCGTGTACAGTTGGATCTAAAATAAAAGACATCACATTCGGTTGTATTTAGAATCACGTTTGACTTAAAATCTTCTTGAGAGTCATAAGTCGCGACGAAATTATAGACAAGAAACAAATTTTACTATTTTTCTTGGCTTAAGTGTGCAGGAAAAATAAAATCCACGTTGATGGAGAAAAGCCGGAGCTAACTAAGCTCCGACTCCCATAAGGGGGCCAGCCGTCGACGCTGAATAAAAGATGGTGAGAAGACCCCATAAATGGAGTCTGCTGCCAACAAACTGAGTGTTAGCAAAGGTCACTGCCGGAGCTACTAAGCTCCGACACCCCGGAGGGTTAACTATCGATGCTTTACGCGTTGATAGAGACTATTGACGAAGCTACTAAGCTCCAGCGATAGACAATGCCAGAGCTTCTAAGCTCCGACTACCTCAGGGGGCCTTCACTATCGAAGACTGCGAACCTAAATTCTACAAGTTCGGAGCAAAAGAGTCTTTAACAATGCACAATATCCTCTTGGTACATGTTCACAATCAAATTGTGTACATCTACCAGGGGGCCAAGTGAAGATAAAAGTGTTGAAGACAAAAAAAGTGAAATTCGCAAAATTTGGGGATTTCATTTATCTGGAGACAAGAGATTACATCTGGAGACAAGGGATTACAAAATTGAGGAAGAAGAAGAGAAAATAAAAGTGAGAATTACAGAGATGGTCCTAGACCCTATGGAAGAATTGGGCGACCTTCTAGGCGACCTCTGATACGCTGGCTTGGGTAGCTTCGCCTTCTCCTTCGACGGGGCCTTCAAGCACCGGATCCAGAGGAAATTGGGAGTTCCGGCTGGTGTAGCACGTCCGCACATACTCTGCGACGTTCTTCGCCAGGGATTGCCCCTCAACCTCCAGTTGGTCCGCGATGACATCGTCCACCTTGGAGAGCTTGCTACCTGCTGCGCTCAACGCCTGCAGCGCTAGGTCCGGCTCCTTCTCCGGATCATCCGGGCGCACGGGGCTGAAACCCATCGGTGTCAGCGCGTTGTTGGCCTTGCCCAGGAACTCCCAAATCTGTAGGGAGTCTGCAGTCCTCAAGCCCTTCATCTCTTCCAGGGATCTCCTGGCCGCCGTCAGTTCGGAATTCTCACGGGCGAGGCGCTCAACTTCTTTGGCATTTTGCTGAATCTTTTCAGCAACCCGCCTTTTGAGTCTTCCGAGCTCCTCCTCCCGGAGGTGGATCTTGTTCCGGCGCTCGACCAGGTCCTTCTCCCTACCCCTCACTTTCTTCTCCCGGGCAACAAGGGCACACTCTTGTTCATAGAGTTCCTGCCCTCGCACCCAGGTCTTCTCCTCTTCCTCTTGGCAGCGCTCTTCCAATTTCTTGGTGCGCTCCTCGAGGCCCTTGTCAGCCAAAGCTACTTTCTCGGCGAGCTCCTCTTCCCTCCTCAGGACATCATCCCGCAGCTCAAGGAGTTTCTGCTCTTCATCCTCGAGTCGTTTCTCCCTCTCTTCAAGTGCCTCTCGGCGCTTGATGAGTGCGGTGTTAATGGCCTCAAGCTGTTCGTGGCGCGCATCGGCCGCGTTATTGGCAGCTTTGGCCTGATTGTAGATCTCCTGGGACTGAGCGTCGAGGGCATGAGTCATACTCTCCCTCTCATCCAGTAATTTACCCCAGTAGTCCAGGCGGACCTTCTCCCGTTTGATCCACTCCTTGTCATCCGCTAGCCTTGATTAAGCCAGCTTGGTCTCGAAGTAGAGCCGGTTACGCCACCGCCTAAGGGTTTGCCGCTCCTCTTCAAGAGCCTTGCTGTCGTGGAAGAAGGCTAGCTGGACTTGATGCAGACTGGAACATGCGTTGTCAATGGACAGCGACAACGGGATTAGCTCCGGGCCTGCTGGGGTCTCCTCCGCTGGTTCCAGCGGGTCTTCAGATACAAAAATCGGGTCCCACTCTACAAGAGTGGTCCCCTGGGTCTCTGTCGGTACCCTAAAAACCGTACACCCCCTGAGGTTACAAAGATCTCAAAGGAAGGACATCTGCTCAAATTGAAGACCCTCGGGGGCCCACTTGTCAGACATAACCGGACCTGCTTCTCCAATATGGTTAACTCCTAGGTTGCCACGTGTACTGTCAGACCGGAGCTAACACCCGCAAGGGTGAAGCTCCGGTCTAGGTACTGAAACGGCACCTCCGGACTTAACCCCTGACCGAGAGAAGCTCCGGACCTGACACGTGCCAGGCCACCCCGGAGCTTCCCGCTTCCCACAAGCAAGCTCCAGAGCTGCCACGTGTCCATCCGTCGGAGCTGGCCGCTACAAACCTCCGGGAGACATTGTAACGACTCCGGATCTTCAAAGGACAGCCGCGGACTTCAAGACCCGATTAATTGTCATTAATTCCACGTTAATGACACTTAATCGGACGATCTTAACACCTGTAACGGCACTGTCGGAGCCGTTACAGGGTTATTAACAACAATTAATCTTGTGTATCAATACTAGTAACCGCCAGGGCCACATGTCGGGCCAGGCTGACTTGTAACGGTTTGTCCTTGTACTATAAAAGGACAAACCGACGATACACGAGAGAACTCAAAAACGCTCTGAAGCTGACAAGTTAATACAACACACACACTCACCCGTGGAGTAGGGTATTACGCTCAGGCGGCCCGAACCACGTAAACCACTGTGTCACTCGTGTCCAATCGTGTTTCACCTTCTTGAGTCTCCGCGCGCCCAAACCGAACTACAAACTCCTTCAACACTTTCGTAGTGTCAGGGGATCTGCCGACTCCAACAGTCGACAGTTGGCGCGCCAGGTAGGGGGCGCCTGAGATCTTCAAGAATGGTGAATTCTGCGGCTGGATCATCCAACGGGCAACCTGCTGCTCAGGCTGTCGGAGGCAATCCCTCCAACATGCAGCCACCGGCAGGAGCCTCAGCACCAGCAGGAGTCACACTCCCACCACCACCATCTTCTCCGGCAAGACATGCCGGACAACATGATGGTGCACCGGCGTCACATTCTGCGCCGGCAAGTCGTGACAACCCAGAACACGCGCTCCATGCAGCGCGTGCTCTTCTCCAGCGACCACCACCTCCGGATGCATCTCAAGGTGCCATGGAGCAATGGAGGGCTGATGTTGAGCATTTGGTCGCAGCAGCGGCCGAACGCCTCAACAACCAGGGTCCACCTCCTTCAGGGCGGGCCCCGTCGCAGCGACGGACGTTGTCTGGAAGACTTGGTCCGCATGTCTCCAACAACCGAAGACGAGCTGCGTCACAGCAAGTGACGTCGTTGCCCTCTGGGGCATGACGCACCCATACTGCATCTCGGCTTTCGACACATGACCTCCGGGCGGAGCTTGATCGCCGATACCGCCAACAGGATGGCCGTGTCCACATCGAGCGAGCTCGAGAAAGACGAGATGCTCAAGACCTTTCTACTCTGGAAGGAGTAGGAGGAGGCTGTTCCGCCCTAGCCATGCACCTGCGCATGGTTAGATGGCCACAGAAGTTCCGGCCACATTTGCCGGAAAAATTCGACGGGACTGTCAATCTCGTAGAATTTCTGCAGATATACTCCACTGCGATCCTAGCAGCTGGAGGAAATGAGGCCGTAATGGCCAACTACTTTCCAGTGGCCTTAACTGGGACCGCCAGGTCCTGGTTTATGAGCCTTCCACCCAACTCTATTGACGGTTGGGAGGAGTTGTGCCGTCAGTTCACTGCCAACTTCGGGAGTTCATACACCCGATCGGGCACTGAACTGGACCTTTTTGCGGTCGTGCAAAAAGGAGGAGAATCTTTGCGGTCATTCATCCAGAGGTTCTCTCAGGTACGTAACACAATCCCTTCTATCTCAAGCGCTTCTGTCATTGTGGCATTCAGACAGGGTGTGCGAGACAAGAAGATGTTGGAGAAGCTGGCGATCAAATAGATCACCAGCGTCACGGAGCTCTTCAGCTTGGCTGACAAATGTGCCAGAGCTGCGGAGGGCCGTGAAATGCACTCCAAACCAGCCTTGGAGGATCATAAAAAATCCTCCAAAGAAGAAGCCGCTACCTCCGGGAGTGGCAAGAAGAAAAAGAAGACCAATGGCAAGAAGAAGCCGTCGGCCGGCACATCCAACGTTGCAGCCACTGCAACTCCTGGTGGCCGGGGGCCACGCCCCGAGAAGCGACCTCGACCGTCTTCTGAAGACGGTGGCAAATCCAAGATGTGGTGCCCCATTCACAAAACGGGCAGCCACAGGCTGGAAGACTGCCGGGAGGTCCAAAACCTTGCCGAGCGCTACCACAAGCGCCGGGAAGGGTCTCCCTTCCGACAGAGGGAGGGAAAACAAAAGGTCGATGAAGCTCCGGCTGAAGAGGAGTTAGGGTTTCAGGACCCCAAAAAGGTCCTGAAAGCCGTCTATACCTCCGTCGACGATGACTCCGACGTCTCCGATAACGAGCGTCGGAAAACCATGAACACCATCTTTGGTGGATCATGGGACATCACTTCTCGTCGGGTCATCAAGACTATGCGGCGGGATATGGCTGCTGTAGCTCCTACAGCTAGACCGGAGCCACATCGAAAGTGGATGGATACACCCATCACTTTTGATGCTTCGGACTGTCCTCAAAGCATGGTCGGAGCTGGCCAATTACCCTTGATGGTATCTCCCACCATCAACAACATCCAGCTCCATCATGTCCTGGTAGACGGAGGTTCGGGGCTTAACCTCATCAGCTTCGAAGCTTTCACTAAGCTTCAGCTCCGACCTTCGGACCTCCAGCCCTCTCGACCTTTCTCCGGAGTAGGCCCGGGGGCCATTACCCCACTCGGAGCTATTACTCTCCCCGTTACCTTCGGGACCCGGGAGAAGTATCGCACCGAGAAGTTGGTCTTCGACGTCGCTCAGATCAACTTACCATTCAACACCATCTTGGGTAGACCTGCCCTGTACAAATTCATGGCAGCTGCTCATTATGGATACCTGGTGTTGAAGATCCCAACACCAGTAGGCGTTCTCCGGATCCGCGGAGACCGCACTGCCGGAGTAACTGCTCTGGAGGAACTCCACGCACTCAACACGGCGCAAGAGGAGGACTCCAGACAGGAGCAAGCTCCGAAACCCCCGAGCATTCGTCAACTAGGCTCGACCTATGCACCCCGTGTGCAGCCAAGCGGCGACACCGACATTCCCGTCAAAGTCGTCCAAATTGGTTCCGATGTCACTCAAACCACCCGCATATCGGGTGGATTGAATGACAAATAGGAACTCGCGCTCATCACTTTCCTCCGGGCTAACGTCTACGTGTTTTCTTGGCAACCGTCACAAATGCCTGGGATCCCCAGGGAAGTGATTGAGCACAATCTGAAGATTTACCCCGACGCTCGGCCTGTGCATCAGAAACCTCGGAAGCAATCTGTGGAGCAACAGAACTTCATCCGATAAGAAGTGAAGAAGTTGCTCGAAGCCGGATTCATCCGAGAAGTCTTCCATCCAAAATGGCTGGCAAACCCAGTCGTTGTGCCCAAGGCCGGCGGGAAACTTCGGATGTGCATCGACTACACCACACTGAATAAGGCATGTCCAAAAGATCCATTCCCACTACCTAGAATAGGTCAGATAGTGGATTCCACCTCCGGGTGCGAGTTACTGTGTTTTCTAGACGCATATTCTTGATATCATCAAATCAGGATGTCTAGGGAGGATGAAGAGCATACTTCATTCATCACAGTGGACGGATTGTATTGTTACACAGCCATGCCTTTTGGTCTCAAGAATGCAGCTTCAACTTTTGTACGAGCTATGTACAAAACTTTCGAAGAACTCATCAGAGACATAGTGGAAGTGTACGTCGATGACATCGTGGTCAAAGTCAAGAACAAGGAGTCCCTCTTGGACACCTTGCAGGCTGTCTTCGACAAGCTGCGGGCCACCCGCACGAAGCTAAACCCAGACAAGTGCGTCTTCGGGGTTAGTTCCGGAAAGCTTCTTGGTTTCCTGGTAAGTCACCGGGGCATAGAGGCTAATCCGGCGAAGATAAAAGCCATTGAAGACATGCGGCCACCAACCCGCATCAAAGACGTCCAAAAATTAACTGGATGTCTAGCAGCCCTCAGCCGGTTCATTTCAAGACTGGCGGAAAGGGCACTTCCCTTCTTCAAGTTACTGAGGAAGTCCGGACCATTCCAATGGTCTGAAGAAGCAGAGAAGGCATTCCAGGAGCTGAAACAGTTCCTCACCACCCTACCAGTCTTGGTAGCTCCGAACTCTGGTGAGCCTTTATTGCTTTACATTTCAGCTACTGACGAAGTCGTCAGTATGGTTCTGGTTGCGGAGAGACCAGAACTACCCAATACTCATGAATCCAGGCCCCTTTGGGAGGGTCCGGAGGTTCCTGAAAGCGGGTCTGGGTCCCAGCTCCCAGACTTGAACCCACAAGAAGCCACTTCAGAGGACCCGGATCCCTCCGAGAGGATCCAGGTCATTCCTGAAGAAGCTCCGGGTTCCTCCACCCAGAACCCGGAGGTCCCCGAAGAGAGTCTGGACCCCTCCGAGAGGGTCCGGATCAATGAAGAGGAAGCTCCGGACCCCTCCGGGAGGGTCCGGACCATTCAACGCCCGGTATACTTCATCAGTGAAGTGTTACATGATGCCAAGACTCGATACCTAGAGGTGCATAAACTGCTTTATGCAGTTCTTATTGCCTCAAGGAAGCTTCGACATTATTTCCAAGCTCACAAAGTCTCGGTGGTGACCTCATATCCACTTCGAGCGATCCTGCATAATCCCAATTCAACTGGGAATATTGCAAAGTGGGCAGCGGAATTGGCTGAATTCGACCTTGAATTCATTCCAAGACAAGCAATCAAGAGTCAAGCGTTGGCAGATTTCGTGGCAGAATGGACTCCCTCTCCATTAAACCCTGGGGGCCCCAGCGAGCAGAAGACGGAACCTCAAGTTCCAACCTTCACTAAGCCTCACTGGACCCTTTACTTCGACGGCTCCATGCAGAAGCAGGGAGCCGGAGCTGGAATCCTTCTCCTCGCACCAACCGGGGAGAAGGTGAAATACATGGTACACCTTGACTTCAAGGCAACCAACAACATGGCGGAGTACGAAGCACTCATCTATGGATTAAAGGTGGCACTATCATACGGTGTCAAGCAACTGCTGGTCAAAGGAGATTCACAACTTGTCGTCAAGCAGGTGAAGGGTGAATGCTCCTGCAATAATCTCCAGCTAGCTGCTTACCTCCTTGAAGTCCAGAGGCTTCAGAAGGACTTCGAAGTCCTAGACCTTCACCATGTCCAGCGTGCTCACAACGCTGAAGCTGACGAACTCTCGACCAAGGCATCAACCGGAGCTCCGGCTCCTGACGGAACTTTTGTCCGGAGGTTGTCAAAACCCACAGTTCATCCTGCCGAACTGAACGAAGGGGGCGAGATCAGCATCTCGAAGCTGACGGTCCCGATGGCCCTGTTACCATGGCAGCCATCAAGGGTCGTAGGTGCTGCCGGAAGCTCCGAGCAACCCAGCACGCAAGACTCAAATGCTCAAGTCAGTTCCGATGCATGGATCTCGGAGATCCGGAACTACTTGAAAGACAACATCCTTCCTGACGATGATGTATCCGCTGACCGGGTAGTCAGATTGGCTAAAAGATACACGTTGGTAGAAGGGGATCTCTACCGGCGCGGTGCCAACGGCATCCTAATGCGGTGCATCACAAGGGAAGAAGGCTGCGAACTCCTCGCAGAAATCCATGGAGGCGAGTGTGGGAACCACGCATCTTCCCGCACGCTGGTCGGAAAAGCCTTTCGGCACGGCTTCTACTGGCCTACAGCGCTCCAGGATGCCACTGAGCTAGTGAAGAAATGCAAAGCATGCCAATTTCATGCAAAGCAAATTCATACACCTACTCAGTCCTTACAAATGATACCTCCTACATGGCCTTTCGCTGTGTGGGGGATGGACATCTTGGGACCCTTCCCAAGAGCCGTCGGAGGTTACAAGTTCCTGTACGTCGCCATCGACAAGTTCACCAAGTGGCCGGAAGCTACTCCCGTTGTGACGATCAACAAACAATATGCAATCAATTTTCTACAATCCATCGTGAGCAGGTTCGGAGTCCCAAATAAGATCATCACTGATAATGGGACTCAGTTCACAAGCTCCGCATTTCAAGGATATTGCGAAGACCTCGGCATACAAGTTTGCTACGCTTCTGTAGCTCATCCTGCCAGCAATGGACAAGCCGAGAGAGCAAATGCAGAGATCCTTAAAGGACTCAAAACACGCACTTATGAGCGCTTGAAAAAGCACGGAGCCAATTGGATCGAAGAGCTTCCGCCCACTCTATGGGCCAACAGGACTTCTCCAAGTCGGGCAACCGGAGAAACACCCTTCTTCCTGGTGTACGGAGCTGAAGCGATCCTTCCTCCGGAAATCACCTTGGGTTCCCTCCGAGTCCGGACCTTCGACGAAGCCGCGCAGGACCAGCTCCGGCGTGAAGACCTAGACCTCCTCGAGGAGGGAAGGTGCCAAGCAGCTGTTCGGAATGCCCGATACCGCCAAGCTCTACGGCGCTATCACCAGCGGCATGTACACAACCGACAGCTCGAGGAAGGCGATCTGGTGCTACGGAGAATACTATCCAGAGAAGGGCAAAACAAACTTTCCCCCGGCTGGGAAGGGCCCTTCCGAGTGATCAAAGTATCCCGTCCCAGAAGCGTTCGCTTGGCTACCGAGGATGGGACACCTCTCCCAAATCCTTGGAACATCGAGCACCTCCGTAAGTTCTACACTTAATTCCACGGAGGTGAGTCTTAAGTAACTTGAAATGTATGTTATAGAGTCATTGTACAGAGTCGGGTAGTTCCTTCGGGAGAGCAGCCAGACCTTTCCCGAAAGGTTTGAAAAGCTCATGCAACACTTGATACAGTCTCCGGACTAGAAGTGTGGCTCCAAACACACTTAGCCTGGTTCCGTACCCTAAGAGTGTACTTGTTTCCCCTGTACCCCGGACCTATAATGAAAGACATCTTCATGTGAAATAGACTCCACGTGCATTCATTTTTGCATAGGCTCGACATTTTTATTTTTCTCTTTCTTGTCTATAACAGAAACGTGCAATTCTTAAGAAATTCTAGTTTGACCGGTTTACGTACGATTCGAGTCGAATTGTCGGATTTTTTAGATTTAAATATCGTCTGTGGCCAACTCGCCTGAAAGCCGCCAAGCCATTCTAGGGCCGGAGTGCGCTATCGACTTAGCCTGGTCAAGCACCCTAAGTACGCCACTCTACCTACATCCCGGCAGGCCAAAGTAAGGTGGGTCCATGGACAATTGGATCTAAAAGAAAAGACAATTCATCCAGTCGTACTAAAATCGTGTTCAACTTAAAATTCTCTTGAGAACCGTAAGCCGCGACGAAGTTATAGATAAGGAACGAATTTTACTATTTTTCTTGGCTTAAGTGTGCAGGAAAAATGAACCCAACATTGAGGGAGAAAAACCGGAGCTAACCAAGCTCCGACTCCCACCAGGGCGTCAACCGTCGGCGTTGACTAAAAGATGGTGAGAAGACCCCGTCACTGGAGTCTGTTGCCAACAAACCAAGAGTGGCAAGGGTCATCGCCGGAGCTACTATGCTCCGACACCTTGAAGTATTAACTATCGACGCTCAACGTGTTGATAGAGGCTATTGCTGGAGCTACTAAGCTCCAGCGATGGACAGTGCCGGAGCTTCTAAGCTCCGACAACTTCAGGGGACCTTCACTATCAAAAACTTCGGACATAGATTCCACAAGTTCGAAGCAAATTCGTCTTCAACAAAACTCAACATCCTTTTGGTACATGTCCACAATCAAATTGTGCACATCTACCAGGGGGCCAAGTGAAGACAAAGATGTTGAAGACAAAAAAATGAAATTCACGAAAAATTGGGGATTTCATTTCATCAGAAGACCGGAGATTACATCTGGAGACAAGGGATTACAAAATTGAGGAAGAAGAGAAGATACAAGTAAAGGCTAAGAGAGATGGTCCTAGACCCTATGGAAGAACTCGGCGACCTTCTGGGCGACCTCCGACACGCTGGCTCGGGTAGCTTCGCCTTCTCCTTCGACGGGGCCTTCAAGCACCGGGTCCAGAGGAAATCGAGGGTTCCAGCTGGTGTAGCACGTCAACACATATTCTGTGACGTTCCTAGCCAGGGATTGCCCCTCGACCTCCAGTTGGTCCGCGATGATGTCGCCCACCTTGGAGAGCTTGCTGCCCGCAGCGCTCAACGCTTGCAATGCAAGGTCCGGCTCCGGCTCCGGATCATCCGGGAGCACGGGGCTGAAACCCATCGGCGCCAGCACATCGTCGGCCTTGCTCAGGAACTCCCAAATTTGCAGGGAGTCCGCCTTCCTCAGGTTCTTCACCTCTTCCAGGGATCTCCGGGCCGCCGTCAGCTCTGAATTCTCGCGGGAGAGGCGCTCAACTTCTTTGGCGTTCTGCTGGATTTTCGCAGCAACCCGCTTCTCAAGTCTTCTGAGCTCCTCCTCCCGGAGGTGGATCTTGTTCCGGCGGTCAACCAGGTCCTTCTCCCTAGCCTCCGCTTTCTTCTCCCGGGCGATAAGGGCACACTCGTACTCGTAGAGTTCCTGCCCCCGCACCCAGGTCTTCTCCTCCTCCTCGAGGCAGCGCTCTTCCAATTTTTTAGTGCGCTCCTCGAGGCCCTTGTCCGCCAGAGCTGTTTTCTCGGCGAGCTCTTCCTCCCGTCGCAAGACGTCATCCCGTAGCTCCAGGAGTTTTTGCTCCTCATCCTCGAGCCGTCTTTCCCTTCCTTCAAGTGCCTCTCGGCGCTTGATGAGTGCGGTGCTGATGGCCTCGAGTTGATCAAACCTAGCATTGGCCGCGTCATTAGCAGCCTTTGCTTGGTCATGGAACTCCCGGGATTGAGCGTCGAGGGCGTGAGTCATGCTCTCCCTCTCATCTAGCAGCTCACCCCAGAGCTCCAGGCGGATCTTCTCCCGCCTAATCCATTCCTTGTCATCCGCAAGCCTCGACTGCGCCAGCTTGGTCTCGAATTGGAGCCGATTACGCCACCGCCTAAGGGTTTGGCGCTCCTCTTCAAGATCCTTGCTGTCGTGGAAGAAGGCTAGTTGGACTTGACGTAGACTGGAGCAGGCGTTGTCGATGGACATCGACAGCGAGATGGGCTCCGGACCTTCTGGGATCTCTTCCGCTGGTTCCAGCGGGTCTTCATTTACAAAAATTGGGTCCCACTCTACGAGAGTGGAACCCCGAGCTTCCAAAGCGCTAGGGCCCTCCTCCGGGATGGCCTCAGTCGCCATCGAAGGAGGTCCCGCCACCAAGTCTTCATCTGCCCCCACAGGCTGGGGGCCGGCGACTTCGTTCAGGCACTCTGGCTCTGCCACAGGTACCATTGACGTCGTCGCCTCCACTGGCTCCGGCCGGGACACTTCCTCTGAGGGAGGCTCCAGCTCCCTCACCTCTTCAGCCGCCGGCTCTGCGGCCGGCGCTCCAACAATCACCGGCTCTGCGACCGGAACTTCGGAAGTAACCGGCTCAACTGCCGGAACCACTTCAACTTCCGGCTCGCATGCCGGGGCTTCGGCTACCTCCGGCTCAACCGCCGGGGCTTCAGCACTTTCTGGCTCCGAAGCCGGGACCGCTACTTCCTCTGACTCAACAGCCGGAGCTTCTACTTCTGCAGCACCAGGACCCGGAGCTTCTACCTCTGGAACGAGTGCCGCTGGCGCATCTTCAATCCCGTGGTCCGGCGCTACCACGGGAACTTCTGGAGACGAGTCGAGGTCCATGACCACAACAGCCGGCGCTGGAGCTGTCGCAGCCTCCACTTGGGGCGGCACCAGAGCTGGAGCAGAAGCCCTCGCAACCTCAGACACTGTGGCTGAGGGCGGAGCTTCACTCCCCTTCTTGGGAACGCTGCAGATAAAGAACGAAGAAATTGAGCAAACAGATACTACAATTAAAAGTTAATCAAGGTAAGAAAGAAAAATTACCTTGGGAGGCTCACGCACCAGCTTGCGCGGAACCTCTTTCCTGGACGATCTGGGCTGGCCACGGTCGGCGTAGGAGCTCCGGGAGGACTCCCAGGACTTGCCGTGGCCGCGGGCGTTTCCCGGGTCGGAGCTCTCCTTGATCGGGAGGAACTCCTGGACCTGGAGGCCCTCACCGCTTCTCGTGCCGGAGTCGCATGCCCGGAGCTGGCACCTCCGGAGGGATCCACCACGGGGACAGTCGCACTCCGGGAGGATCCCACCGCCGGAACAGTAGCGCTCCGGAAAGACCCCACCACGGGGACAGCCGCCACGGCGGCGGAGGATCTTCCTTCCTGAGGACGGGGAACTGGGGGGGAGGTGGCAAGCCCGACGGACCTTCCGTCAGCATGTCGCAGCTTTCTCTTCCGGCTCTCCGGCTCCTCCGCCAGCTCCTTGCCCTTGCCGATGACCTAAGCTCTTGGCTGAGAGACAGGGGCGGAGCCGCCTTCGGACAACCCGGGAATCGCCAACCGGGCGGTTGATCTTCTCTCGACGACGCCAAGGTCGTCAAGCGCGGGCATCTTCCGCCGGAGCTCCCTGCTGAACTCAACTTCCACGTTCAGGGGGAGGAAAGCCGGCGGCGGAGTCAAGTACTCTCCGTCAACATCGATGCCGTGCTGGAATTTCTTGAGGTGAAACTCCAAGGACTTCCCCACCATGCTGGACTTCAACCCGGTCTCAACCCGGTCCTCGTCCATCACGCTGTTGAGGGCCCAGGCGAGCTTCTCCCTCCTCTTCAGCGGCGCCCACCTGTTGGACAAGAAGTTGCAGAACACCGCCTGGGGAGTCAATCCTCCCTCCACACATTGGCGGATCCTGGTCAGGACGGGGTCGAAAGCTGCCGCCAGCACCGGAACTTCGCTCCACACCGACGTGTCAATGCCGGGCAGACCGTCTGGCAACTCCAACCGCTCATGCTCCTCCACCCGGACGACTACCCAATCTTTCTTCCAGTCATCCCACTTCCCGGAAGGGAATGACCGGAGGTACTTGAACGGGCACTTCTTGCGCTTCACGAAGTAGTAGAAGCCAAGATACTCGTCGCTTCGGCCGGTGGTTTGGACGGTGAAGAAGGTTCAGAAGAGCTCGATGCAGGGAGGGATGCCCACCCACATCTCGCAGAAGTGGACAAAGATGGACACAAGGAGAATGGAGTGAGGGCCAAGGTGGTACAGCTGCAGACCATAG
This sequence comes from Tuctoria greenei, assembly GCA_036927565.1. NCBI lineage: Eukaryota > Viridiplantae > Streptophyta > Magnoliopsida > Poales > Poaceae > Tuctoria > Tuctoria greenei. The sequence goes on from JAYESD010000012.1 coordinate 129,186,535, forward strand.
AAGTCCAGCAGCATCAAGAAGAAAGAAGAAAACGGTGGGATCAGCCCCACCATGGCGTACGATGAAAAGTACACCATCTCGCCGGAGTGCTCCTTTTTAAAGGGAAGCTCTCCGCCGGCGCGGACCGAGCGGTTGAAGAAGTCCGAAGACCACCCCATGAGGGCTCGGACCTTCTTCAGATCGCTTTCCGTCTTCAAACGACTCTCACGCAGACCCAACTCCATCGCAGCACAGCTAGGCAAGAGAAGAGGAGCAAAGCACGAGTTGGGAGTTTGAGCGCAAGAACAGATGGAAAGCGTAAAGAACTCCCGACGGTGCGCTTTCCTTCTTAAGTAAGCCCTCGCAACGCTTGGATGGAAACTGCAGGGGAGTCAAGGATACTACTCAAGAATTCAACCCTGCCGATGACAAGAGGGCCCGGGACCACCCTGACGATCAAGTCGAGGTTCTTAACCAGGCGAACGGTTGTCATCACGAGGCGGGAAACCCAAAGGCGGTGACCTGACAAGGCGCGCGGAACCGATACGTTTTTCGTATCGGGAACTGGCGACCTTCAATTGCGAGAGATCCGCACGCCAAAGATCCTATCTGCCGCCTGAGGTGCGCCACGCGTCGGGATTTAACCGTAAAGCCCCGCCAACGGCACCTCCGAAGACCCTTGAAGACCCAGTTCAAGAGTCACAAGTGTGGACCCACCTCCGGCGGAATGACTTCACCCCGTTGGCCTTCCCCAGAGGTAGGTCCAGGGGGCCACTGTCGGTACCCTAAAAACCGTACACCCCCTGAGGTTACAAAGATCTCAAAGGAAGGACATCTGCTCAAATTGAAGACCCTCGGGGGCCCACTTGTCAGACATAACCGGACCTGCTTCTCCAATATGGTTAACTCATAGGTTGCCACGTGTACTGTCAGACTGGAGCTAACACCCGCAAGGGTGAAGCTCCGGGCTAGGTACTGAAACGGCACCTCCGGACTTAACCCCTGACCGAGAGAAGCTCCGGACCTGACACGTGCCAGGCCACCCCGGAGCTTCCCGCTTCCCACAAGCAAGCTCCGGAGCTGCCACGTGTCCATCCGTCGGAGCTGGCCGCTACAAACCTCCGGGAGACATTGTAACGGCTCCGGATCTTCAAAGGACAGCCGCGGACTTCAAGACCCGATTAATTGTCATTAATTCCACGTTAATGACACTTAATCGGACGATCTTAACACCTGTAACGGCACTGTCGGAGCCGTTACAGGGTTATTAACAACAATTAATCTTGTGTATCAATACTAGTAACCGCCAGAGCCACATGTCGGGCCAAGCTGACTTGTAACGGTTTGTCCTTGTACTATAAAAGGACAAACCGACGATACACGAGAGAACTCAAAAACGCTCTGAAGCTGACAAGTTAATACAACACACACACTCACCCGTGGAGTAGGGTATTACGCTCAGGCGGCCCGAACCACGTAAACCACTGTGTCACTCGTGTCCAATCGTGTTTCACCTTCTTGAGTCTCCGCGCACCCAAACCGAACTACAAACTCCTTCAACACTTTCGTAGTGTCAGGGGATCTGCTGACTCCAACAGTCGACAGTCTCCATGGCTCTAGGGCCGTCCTCCGGGATGGCCTCAGTCGCCATCGAAGAAGGCCCCGCCGCTAAGTCTTCGTTCACCCCCTCGGGCAGGGGGCCAGCGACTTCGCTTGAACCCTCCAGCTCGACCGCAGGTATCTCCGACGTCGTCGCCTCCGGAGAAGGAGCCGCTACTGGCTCCGTCCTGGGCACCTCTTCTGACGGAGGCTCAAGCTCCGTCACCTCTTCAACCACCGACACAGGAGCCGGAAGATCTTCAACATCGTCCGGACCTGTGGCCGGAGCTCCAACAATAACCGGCTAAGCTGCCGGTGCTTCGGAAGTAGCCGGCCCAACTGCCGAAACTACCTCATCTTCCGGCTCGCATGTCGGGGCTTCAGTCACCTCCGGCTGAACCGTCGGGGCTTCGACAATTACCGGCTCAGAGGTCGGGATTACTACTTCCTCCGGCTCAACACCCGGAGCTTCCATCATCGCAGCACCAGGACCCGGAGCTTCAACCTCCAGGACAGGTGCCGCTGGCATGTCTTCACTCCCGTGGTCCGACGCTACCACGGGAACTTTTGGGGACGAGTCGAGGTCCATGACCACGACAGCCGGCGCCGGAGCTGTCACAGCCTCAGCCACCACTTGGGGCGGCACCGGGACAGGAGCAGAAGCTCCCACCCCCACAGCCTTAGACACTGTGGCTGAGGGTGGAGCCTCACTCCCCTTCTTGGGGACGCTGCAGACGATGGATGAAGAAAATTAACAAACAGTTGCCACAATTAAAATAATTGTACAAGGTAGAGATTAAAAATTACATTGGGAGGCTTCCGCACCAGCTTGCGCGGAACCTTTTTTCCGGGCGTTCTGGGCTGGCCATAGTCGGTGTAGAAGCTCCGGAAGGCCCCCCAGAACTTGTCGCGGCCACGGGCGTTTCTCGGGTCGAGGCTCTCCTCGATCGGGAGGAACCCCCGGACCTAGAGGCCTCCACCAGCCCAGGTGCCGGAGTCGCGCGCCCGGAGCTAACACCCCGGGAGGATCCCACCGCGGGAACCGACGCGCTCCGGGAGGACCCCACTACAGGAACGGTCTCGTTCCGGGAGGACCCCATTACGGGGACAGTCGCTGCGGTGGCAGAAGACCTTCCCCTCCGGGGAGAAGGAACCGAGGCGGAAGTAGCGGGCCTGACGGACCTTCCGTCGGCATGCTGCAGCTTCTCTTCCGGCTCTCGGGTTCATCCGCCAGCTCCTTGCCCTTGCCTACGACCTCGACCCTTGGCTTTGGGGCAGGGACGGAGCCATCTTCGGGCATTCCGGGGATCGCCACCCGGGTGGTTGATCTTCTCTCGATGACACCAAGGTCGTCAAGTACGAGCATCTTTCACCGGAGCTCCCTGCTGAACTCCACTTCCATGTTCAAAGGGAGGAAGGCCGACGGGGGAGTCAAGTCATCACCGTCGACATCGATGCCGTGCTGGAATTTCTTGAGGTGGAACTCCAAGGTTCTCCCTGCCATGTTGGACTTTAACCCGGTCTCAACCCGGTCGTCGTCCATCACGCTGTTGAGGGCCCAAGCGAGCTTCTCCCTCTTCTTCAGCAGCGCCCACCTGTTGACCAGGAAATTGCAAAATACCGCCTGAGGGGTCAATCCTCCCTCCAGGCATTGGCGGATCCTGGTCAAAGCAGGGTTGAAAGCGTCCGCCAGCACCGAAACTTCAATCCAGATCTTCGTGTCGATGCCGGGAAGACCATCGGGCAGCTCCAGCCTCTCGTGCTCCTCCACCCTGACGACTATCCAGTATTTCTTCCAGTCATCCCACTTCCCAGAAGGAAACGACCGGGTGTACTTGAATGGGCACTTCTTGTGCTTCACGAAGTAGTAGAAGCCAAGGTACTCATTGCTCCGGCCGGTGGTGTGGACGGTGAAGAAGGTCCGGAAGAGTTCAATGCAGTGGGGGATACCCACCCACATCTCACAGAAGTGGACGAAGATAGACACGAGGAGGATGGAGTGAGGGTCAAGGTGATATAACTGCAGACCATAGAAGTCTAGCAGCATCAAGAAAAAGGAAGAAAAATGCAGGATCAACCCCACCATGGCGTACGAGGAAAAGTACACCATTTCGCCGGCGTGCTCCTTCTCGAAGGGGAGCTCTCCGCCGGCACGGACTGAGCGGTTGAAGAAGTCCGAGGACCACCCCATGAGGGCCCGGACCTTCTTCAAATCGCCGTCGGTCTTCAAGCGACTCTCACGAAGACCCAACTCCATCGTAGCACAGCTAGGCAAGAGAAGAAAAGCGAAGCACAAGTTGGGAGTTTGATCGCAAGAACAGATGAGAGGCGTAAAGAACTCCCGACGGTGCGCACTTTCCTTCTTAAGTAAGCCCTCGCAACGCTCGGATGGAAACCGCAAGTAAGTCGAAGGTACCACCCAAAAATTTCACCCAGCCGATGACAAGCGGGCCCGGGACCACCCCGACGATCAAGTTGAGGTTCTTACCCAGGTGAACGGTTGTCATCAAGAGGCGGGAAGCCCAAGGGCGGCCGCCTGACAAGGCGCGCGGAACCGATACGGTTTTCGTATTGGGAACCGGCGACCTTCAATTGCATGAGATCTGCACGCCAAAGATCTCATCTGCCGCACACGGGATACGCCACGTGGTGAGGATTCAATTCCCAGTCCTTGCCAATGGCACCCTCAAAGACCCTTGAAGACTCAGTTCAAAGGTCGCGGAGATGGACCCACCTCCGGCGGAATGACTTCCCCGGAGGTAGGCCCAGGGGGCCACTGTCAGTACCCTAGAAACCGTACACTCCTTGAGGTTATAAAGATCTCAAAGGAAAATCATCTACTTGGTTTGAAGATCCTCGAAGGCCCACATGTCAGACATAACCGGACCCGCTTCTCCAACATGGTTAATCCCTGGGTCGCCACGTGTACTACCAAACCGGAGCTACCGCCCACAAGGGGGAAGCTCCGGACCATGTACTGAAATGGCACCCCCGGACTTAGCTCCTGACCGAGAGAAGCTCCGGACCTGACACGTGTCGGGTAGTCCCGGAGCTTCCTGTTCTCCGCAGCAAGCTCTGGAGCTGCCACGTGTCCGATCGTCGGATCTTCAGCTTCTAATCTCCGGAAGACCCCGCGACGGCTCCGGATCTTCCAAGGAGAGCCAAGGACTTCAAGACCCGATTAAGTATCATTAATACCATATTAATGACACTTAAACGGACGATCTTAACACCAGTAACGGTGCTGTCAAAGCCCGTTACAGGATCATTAAGAGAAATTAAACGTGTATCAATACTAGTAACCGCCGGGGCCACATGTAGGGCCAGGCTAACCTGTAACGGCCTGCCCTTGTACTATAAAAGGACAGGCCGACGATACACATGCGGAGGGGGGACACAAGCGCCTCATACGCTCATCACAAGTTCATACTGCTAATACAACACCAACACATCCGTCGAGTAGGGTATTACGCTCAGGCAGCCCGAACTACGTAAATTCTTGTGTCTTCTGTGCCAATTCTTATTCACCTTCTTGAATCTCCGCGCGCCCACACCGAACATCAAACTCCCCTATCACTTTAGTAGTGTAGGGAGATCTGCCGGTTCCAAACCACCGACAATATCGAACATGTTGTCGAACAGCACGTCCGTCCCGACCACCACGATGTCGCCCTCCTCCACCGGCGTCTTGCCCACGATCGCGTCGGCGACAGCGTCGCCCCCGTGGCGTGGAGCTGGTACGGGTAGTTGAAGCCGTGCTGCTGCGGAGTCGAGCGGTGCACAATCTTGTCGCCGCCGCGGAGCACAGCGAAGGCGCTGTCGCCAATGTACGCCCAACTGAGAGTCGTGCCGCGGAGAGACACGATGATCGCCGTGGAAGCCCCCCGCGCGTGCCGCCTTCGTGCACGCCCTCCGCAACAGGTTGAAGGGTTTGACGGGCTGGTTGAGAATGTCGTGTTTGGTGGTGTTCATCCCTGTGCGCGTGTGCTTCATGAGTGCGCGCGCGAACGCGGCGGCGTCCACGCCCGCTTTGCGGCACCCACCGACGCCGTCCGCCACGCCGGCGAACCCGACCTTGGGGTGGATGAAGTGGTCGTCCTCGTCGTGGTCCGGGATGTAGCGGGACGCGAGGTCCATCCTTATGGAACGCGCCTGCGAAGCCGTCGATAGTTTGCCGGCGTTATCACCTCCGTACATCAACGCTGACGCCGACAATGTCGTGTCGTCGAGTTCTTCCTCCACCTGTTTGTCTTCTTCCTCTTCCTCTTCCTCCTCCTCCCGCTCCTCCTCCTTGGCACGAATGGCGCGGTCAAGAGCATTGCCGATGGAGTCGGCGGCTCGTTCTTCGACCTCGATCATGATCTGTTTCAGCACCTGCTCCAGCTGATTCATGGTAATTGCCTTAAATTTCTCTTGGGCTTCAATCGACTACGTGGCACGGTGATAATATACACGCTGTATATTATATTTATTCCGGATGGTATTAGTATAATAGTATCTGGAACCCCGTTGGGAAATCAAACCACCCCGTCCGCCCACCGTAACAGCGAAGCCACTGTAGACACCGCTCGTATCGTATGCGGTGGGAGCTCGCCGGCACACAAGATGAACGGTGAGGAGGTCGCGCGGAATTGCAGCGATGGCAGCGGCGGCGGCAGATGGAGACAATGACGAAATGTCCTGAGCTGGACTCTCGGGATGTGATGGGCCGCGCTATTTCTTACTGAGCAGTATTGGGCTGCAAGTGGTTTGTGTCGGCCTAGGCTGGCACGTATACGTATTTTTTATCGGCCCAGGATAATGTGTATATGGCCAGGCCGGGCTATATGGGCTGACACAAGGGCCGTAATGCCCAGTATCAGCCGTGCCCAAACCCGCTTGCAGGTGGTATATCTACAAAAGTCAGACTCCAATTTCGGGAAACAATTAAGGAACGATGATCCTGTCATCAGTGTTCATTCGGTAACGGTGAGAAAATTCTCAAAGCAGTTACTTTCGAGAAGATCAAGCATGTTTCTGTTTTTAGGTTTGCAAAATGCAACAAACAGATCGTATTCTCACTGAATATCAGAACAGAATGTGTTCGGGTAGCACGCAAATCTGGCAATATAAAATGTGCAATTATACAAGTATGTGATGATGTCTTCAGTTCTGTGATACAATGAACGCGACGATGACAGTAATGTCGTCTGGCTTCCCGCCGGTCAAACTCGTCCCTTCCTCTTTCCGTCTCAGTATGCTGTATGGCGTGTCTCTGTACGTGCACCTCGCCGCCTCGTGCGCAAAGCCGGCGATGACGTCCGCCATATTCCGCGGAGAGAACCCCATGGCGGTGCCCATCCGCACGATCCGCTCCAGCTCGTCGTCCGACACGTTGTCGAATAGCCCGTCCGTGCCCACCACCACGACGTCGCCTTCCTCCGCCGGGACCTCGCCCACTGCCGCGTCGGCGACCGAGGCGCCGCTGCCCGAGGCGTTGAGCTGCACGGGGCAGTTGAAGTAGAGCTGCTGCGCCCGCGAGCGGCGCAGGAGCCGGCCGTCGCGGAACACGGCGAAGCCGCTGTCGCCGACGTACGCCCACCTCAGCGTCCTGCCCGCCAGCGAGAGGATGAGGGCCGTGGACGCCGCGGGGGTGCGCGACGCGACCGTCGCCTGGTGCGCCCGCTCCAGCAGCGTGAGGGGGCAGACGTGCGTGCCGGGCGCCGCGTACAGCACCTCCATGAAGGCGTGGTGCATCAGCCTTCGCGCGAACGCGGCGGCGTCCACGCCTCTCCTGCGGCACCCGCCGACACCGTCGGCCACGCCGAGGACGCCGGCCTCGGCGTGCCCAAAGTGCGCGTCCTCGTCGTGGTCCTTGAGGTAGCACGATCCGAACTCCATCCTCAAGGCACGGGCACCCTGCGTCGCGTCGTCGCTGCGGTTTAAGGAATCGCCATCCCCGTCGTCGACGCGCGGCGCGAGCAGAGCGTCGGCGAAGCTCGCGACCTCGTCGTGCTCGCCGGGACCTGGCGGTGGCAGGACTCGGTGCTGGATGCCGAACGCCACCCGGAGGGCGTCGGGGATTCGCTCGTCGATCTCTCCGAGGGTTTCTTGCCCGATCACCCCCTCCATCTTGGATCTTTTCGTTTCTCTGTTCTAGACTACTCTCTGGGATCTTTTCGTAGGTATGTTGTAAAGTAAAACGTCTCGCCGGGATTTATAACACCCTGCAAGTTCAGCCAAGTTTCCCTCTTTTTTACGCATCCGAGTCCACGACGCATTCGGATCCATCCCAAGCACGGACTAAAACGTAGTCCGCCTCCGACATGCTTTCGACTCGTATGCTTTGCGGTAAATGTTCCGGTCGTGGTTCACTTTTTTCATACAAAAAGTTGATACTACTAACTGCGCAGGGGTATAAGAGAGATTATGAGGAACAATTGCAAAAACCTGTTTATAACTCAGTGGTTCATAAGGGAGTGTTATATGATAAGGTACTTTTACAACGAGGAGACATAATAGCTAAACATCACTTGGACGATTAGTCGTATTAATTAAAGAATTCAAAACTCTCAGATGACGTAAAAGCATATTATTAACGAAATGAGATGTGTAAAAGCAGACTTTGTGTTGGTTCAATTTGGTTTATAAAGTATCCATTAAGAATTAGATATTTATTTTTCGTTGTATATATGGATTATCGTGTCTACCAAACGGACCCGTTATGAGTACTATTACATTTTTACACACACAACAAGTGAATAGTCCTATAAAATATTGTTTACAATTATCATATTAGAACTAACAATTTTTTATATGATCTATACATTCACAAGGTACATATGATTGATTATTTTAAACTAATATGATCATTACAATTAACAAAAATAATAACTCACATAATCCTTGCAATTAATAAAATTATTTCAGCTGCTAGAATTACAAAAGTGTTTTCAGGCGCCAGTAGAGAAGTATTTCCATACTAAAAACAACTACTCCGTATATACTAAAAAGGATGAACCAATATTGGTTTACAACAAATAGTTATTCTTTTGCACAACCATCAAATGCGTGAAGGGATCACCAATCTGCACGACGACCATGAACAGCTAAGCTAGCAGACACGGTGAAACTCCGGTTTTCATCCAAAGAACGGTGGCCAGCGGGGCAACCCCCAACTCGATCATAACGCCCAATCTAGCTAGGGAGGAAACGAGCGACTTGGGCCGCCTGCTGATTCCTCGTTCATACGTACAATACAACGGTGTGGTGACGAGAGTATTTGTTCAGTCCTACTGCTATACAATGAACGACACGACGACCGTGATGTCGTCTGGCTTCCCGCCGGTGATAGTCGTCCCCGTCTGTTTCCGGCTCTCGACGCTGTACGGCGTGTCTCTGTCGGGGCACCTCGAGGCCTCGTAAGCAAAGCCGGCGATGAGCTCTGCCACGTTCTTGGGCGAGAGCCCCATCGCGTTGCCCATGTCCACGATCCGCTCCAGCTCGTCGTCCGACACGTTGTCGAAGAGCCCGTCCGTGCCCACCACCACCACGTCTCCTTCCATCGCCAGGATCTCTCCCACCGCCGCGTGGGAGATTCTGGCGCTGCTGGCCATATTGGAGTTGAGCTGGTAGGGGCAATTGAAGTAATGCTGCTGCGCCTTGGAGCGAAGAAGGAGCCTGCCGTCGCGGAACACCGCGAAGCCGCTGTCGCCGACGTACGCCCAGCGGAGCGTCCTGCCCGCCAGCGAGACGATGACCGCCGTCGACGCCGCGGGCGTGCGCGACGCCACCGTCTTCCAGTACGCCCGCTCCAGCAGCTTGATGGGGCAGACGATGTGTGTGCCCGGAGCCGTGGCGGCGGACACCTCCTGTAACGCGTTGTGCATGAGGGCCCGGGCGAACGCGGAGGCGTCCACGCCCTCGCTGCGGTACCCGCCGACGCCGTCCGCCACGCCGATGACGCCGGTGCCGTCGTGCACGAAGTGAGCGTCCTCGGCGTGGTCCGGCAGGTAGCAGGACTGGGACACCATCCTCAGGTCCCCCCGCTGCGCCTCGATGTCGTACTCCCACTCCATTGGGTCGCCGACGACGCGCGGCGGGAGCAGGGCGGCGGCGAAGGCCGAGACTTCGTCCTGCTGGCCGGGAGCGGGCGCCGGCGAGGCGCGGTAGGGGATGCCGAACGCCAGCCGCAGGGCGTCGGGGATCCGCCGGTCGATCTCGTGCAAGGTTTTCTCGATGAGCTTCTCCATCTTTGGAATGTGGAAGGGCTTCGGTGTATGCCACGTACCGCCCGCTATGCGTGATGGGGACGCGGAACTGAAGCAGCGGTCTCATTGACTGTGGGCACTAACGTTTATATAGATAGAGCACACGGACCTGTTCCGAGTCGGGTTCTGTTCGGTCCACCCCGAGCCATTCCGAACTCACCTCCAGGGCTCCATACGTGAAAGGTATTGAAAATAAAAGTTATCTTTTACGTACTCGCTCCATCCTCATGAACTTGTCGCTTTGTAGTTCAAAAATGAACTACAAAACGACAAGTTTATGGGAACGGAGGGAGTACTTCATATAAAAAATTGATATGGCAAACAAACTTATGTGATTTTCTTTTATACGTGCGTACATCATCATTCTAATCGCAACAAGTTACATTAAGTAATGGTGGACTTAACTTCAAACAATATATATGTTATAACACACAACCTCGTCCCATAATACTTTTTTCTAGGGTTGGTCTAAGTCAAACTAGCTCATTTTTTATATTTTTTGTAAATAGTACTGACACCTACAACATGTAATGAACATATTAGTTAGTCAAAATTAAAATAGTTTGACATAGACCAGTTCTAGAATGAGACTGAGGGAGCATTTATGAACAACATAAGAAACTATGATTGCACGAAATATTGTCATAACAAAACTATTTTCTTTGTTATGAATTATTTGTCATTCGAGCTTTAGTGAAAATTAAACTTTCCATCATTCAGCGTCATATTTTAGAATTTTTTATAATGTGCGTACATGTGACCAGTTATAAACACTGCTACAATAAGCCTCATCACAGGCGGCTCCAAACCTATTATCACAGACGACTTTTAAAACCGCCTGAAACGAAGAGTCTGTGATAATCCGCAATTTCACAGGCGGAGAAGTGAAACCGCCTGTGAAGACTAATTATCATAGGCGGTTCTTCACTAAGGATAGCCGCCTGTGAAGACCGATTATCATAGGCGGTTCTTTACTTAGGCTAGCCGTCTGTGAAAATACTTTATCACATACGGGTCGTGCAGCATATATAACCGTCTGTGATAAACGTCTTATCACAGACGGTTATTGAATAATAACTAACCGCCTATGATAAGAAGTCTTCACAGCCGGGTATTGAAGCATAACTAACCGCCAATGATAATTTGTCTTCACAGGCGGATTTTGAAGCATAACTAACCGCCTATGATAATGAGTCTTCACAGTCGGGTATTGAAGCATAACTAACCGCCTATGATAATGTGTATTCACAGGCGGATTTTGAAGCATAACTAACCGCCTATGATAATATGTCTTCACAGGCGGGTTTTGAAGCATAACTAACTGTCAATGATAATGTGTCTTTACAGACGGTTATTGAAGCATAACTAACCCGTCTATGATAATGGTGTTATCACAGACGGAGTTTACCTATATCAGCCGTCTGTGAAGACCCTTTAAAGCAGCCGGTTTCTACCATAACAGACACCGCCTGTGAAAATTAGGTTATCACAGATGTTTCTTTACTTGTATCTAGCCGCCTGTGATAATTGTTTTTCACAGTCATGCAGTACTACTGCTGTTATTTCTAATTTCCAGGTCAATTCAATATAATCACAGAACAAAAAACAACAATCATCACAGAACAAAAGACAATAATATTATCATCACAAAAGTCAATTTCACTAAAACAATATACATACACACAAGTTACAGATACAATTTCATCTCAAAGTTTACAAGTTTTCACTAAAAACTGTTTAGATTGGTATAGTCGGAAAGTTCTGGCACATCAGCTGCTGAACCTCTCTTATCAAAGAACTTCCCCGTTTTGTGCAAAATTTCGCGACGAATGAACTGACAGAGTTCAGAAGCAATCCTGTCGGCTCCTCCATCAGGAATACTTCTACAAACCGGCCATTCTTAGTTCAGATTCTTCTTGTGCTGCAATATAACACATAACAAGGTTTAGAATGTGTTAGTTTGAACAATCTCAAAGTATAGATCAAAGTGAGAGTATACAAGAATTTAGTAGGTATTTTTGGAGCAGTTGTACTATGAGCAATTGAATTTTGAAGTTGGAATCAAAATATGAAAATAATGTTTCTGGTAATATTGAACAGCAGAGAATATAAGCATTAAACTATGCTAGTTACAATGAAAATGAAACACAAAAGTAAGAAAATAAGGTATCGACATTAATGATAACTTACATCCTCACGATTGACTCTATATACGACAGCGGTCCGAAGATGCTCGCATACATAATGCCCGCATAAGACACTCCCAGCAGGCTGCTTCGGACAAGCATAATACGTTTTAATGTCCAATGCATTCGTATTAGGAGGTCTCTGACCGCCAAGCTGTTCCGCGTAAAACCGCCAAGCGCTGTAATACAAGAAATGTCATATAAAACTTGTCAACACATTCTAAATGTGCGTAAATTAAAATTATTGAATAAACGTACTTTTTCAAAATGGAAAGGAAATCTTTGTAACGATCTGGTGGGTAATCGACCGAGTCCAAGACTGTTGCCATTCCCTGCGTTGGCTTGATGAAGATCATTATGTAGTGATTACTGCAAACATACAAACACACGTGTTAACAATTACCAATAATTGCTATTTCAATGCCATGTGTCGAACTTACTCGAAGTGGTACGGAGCCTTTACGAGGTCCTGGCCGTCTCTGACAAAGTTAAACATCGCATGTCCTATGTAAGCTGCAACTTCTGCCTTTCTATCCTTCTTAAGTTTTGCAATTGCTCTTTCAAAATCTTTTTTTTTCATGTGTTTGTACTGGCTTGATTCTCGATTCGCCTGGACGTTGAATAGCGACTTTGCAATCCTAGTAGGGTCAAGGATATCTGTCTTGTGCGCCAACTTTTCATTATCCATGTATTGCATCCTATTGAAGAAGTCCAGAATTGTTATAATCTCATGAAATGTGTATGCGTGTAGTAAGAAAAGCAAATACAAAATATTAGAGCACTTACAAGCACCAGACGAGCAGCAGGTTGATTTCGAGCATGCCCCGATGGAAAATGGAAAGTAGCTCGTCAAATAAAATGACTCGTTTATCTACTCCAGTGCTCCAAAATGCTTCTTTTGGAATACGGAATGTGACGCAATTAAGACCATTGTCGGTACCCTAAAAACCATACACCCCCTGAGGTTACAAAGATCTCAAGGGAAGGACGTCTACTCAAATTGAAGACCCTCGGAGGCCCACTTGTCAGACATAACCGGATCTGCTTCTCCAACATGGTTAACCCCTAGGTTGCCACGTGTACTGTCAGAACGGAGCTACTACCCGCAAGGGTGAAGCTCCGGGCTAGATACTGAAACGGCACCTCCGGACTTAACCCCTGACCGAGAGAAGCTCCGAACCTGACACGTGCCAGGCCACCCCGGAGCTTCCCGCTTCCCACAAGCAAGCTCCGGAGCTGCCATGTGTCCATACGTCGGAGCTGGCCGCTTCAAACCTCCGGGAGACATTGTAACGGCTCCGGATCTTCAAAGGACAGCCGCGGACTTCAAGACCCGATTAATTGTCATTAATTCCACGTTAATGACACTTAATCGGACGATCTTAACACCTGTAACGGCACTGTCGGAGCCGTTACAGGGTTATTAACAACAATTAATCTCGTGTATCAATACTAGTAACCGCCAGGGCCACATGTCAGGCCAGGCTGACATGTAACGGTTTGTCCTTGTATTATAAAAGGACAAACCGACGATACACGAGGGGATCGAACTCTCGAACGCTCTCAAGCTCACAAGTTAATACAACACACACACACACCCGTGGAGTAGGGTATTACGCTCAGGCGGCCCGAACCACGTAAACCACTGTGTCTCTCGTGTCCAATCGTGATTCACCTTCTTGAGTCTCCGCGCGCCCAAACCGAACTACAAACTCCTTCAACACTTTAGTAGTGTCAGGGGATCTGCCGACTCCAACAGTCGACGGTTGGCGCGCCAGGTAGGGGCGTCTGAGATCTTCAAAAATGGTGAATTCTGCGGCTGGATCATCCAACGGGCAACCTGCTGCTCAGGCTGTCGGAGGCAATCCCTCCAACATGCAGCCACCAGCAGGAGCCTCAGCACTAGCAAGAGTCACACTCCCACCACCACCATCTTCTCCGGCAAGACATGCCGGACAACATGATGGTGCGCCGGCGTCACATACTGCGCCGGCAAGTCGTGACAACCCAGAACACGCGCTCCATGCAGCGCGTGCTCTTCTCCAGCGACCACCACCTCCGGATGCATCTCAAGGTGCCATGGAGCAATGGAGGGCTGATGTTGAGCATTTGGTCGCAGCAGCGGCCGAACGCCTCAACAACCAGGGTCCACCTCCTTCAGGGCGGGCCCCGTCGCAGCGACGGACGTTGTCTGGAAGACTTGGTCCGCATGTCTCCAACAACCGAAGACGAGCTGCGTCACAGCAAGTGACGTCGTTGCCCTCTAGGGCACGACGCACCCATACTGCATCTCGGCTTTCGACACATGACCTCCGGGCGGAGCTTGATCGCCGATACCGCCAACAGGATGGCCGTGTCCATATCGAGCGAGCTCGAGAAAGACGGGATGCTCAAGACCTTTCTACTCTGGAAGGAGTAGGAGGAGGCTGTTCCGCCCTAGCCATGCACCTGCGCATGGTTAGATGGCCACAGAAGTTCCGGCCACATTTGCCGGAAAAATTCGACGGGACTGTCAACCCCGTAGAATTTCTGCAGATTTACTCCACTGCAATCTTAGCAGCTGGAGGAAACGAGGCCGTAATGGCCAACTACTTTCCAGTGGCCTTAACTGGGACCGCCAGGTCCTGGTTTATGAGCCTTCCACCCAACTCTATTGACAGTTGGGAGGAGCTGTGCCGTCAGTTCACTGCCAACTTCGGGAGTTCATACACCCGACCGGGCACTGAACTGGACCTTTTTGCGGTCGTGCAAAAAGGAGGAGAATCTTTGCGGTCATTCATCCAGAGGTTCTCTCAGGTACGTAACACAATCCCTTCTATCTCAAGTGCTTCTGTCATTGTGGCATTCAGACAGGGTGTGCGAGACAAGAAGATGTTGGAGAAGCTGGCGATCAAAGAGATCACCAGCGTCACGGAGCTCTTCAGCTTGGCTGACAAATGTGCCAGAGCTGCGGAGGGCCGTGAAATGCACTCCAAACCAGCCTTGGAGGATCATAAAAAATCCTCCAAAGAAGAAGCCGCTACCTCCGGGAGTGGCAAGAAGAAAAAGAAGACCAACGACAAGAAGAAGCCGTCGGCCGGCACATCCAACGTTGCAGCCACTGCAACTCCTGGTGGCCGGGGGCCACGCCCCGAGAAGCGACCTCGTCCGTCTTCCGAAGACGGTGGCAAATCCAAAATGTGGTGCCCCATTCACAAAACGGGCAGCCACAGGCTGGAAGACTGCCGGGAGGTCCAAAACCTTGCCGAGCGCTACCACAAGCGTCGGGAAGGGTCTCCCTTCCGACAGAGGGAGGGAAAACAAAAGGTCGATGAAGCTCCGGCTGAAGAGGAGTTAGGGTTTCAGGACCCCAAAAAAGGTCCTGAAAACCTTCTACACCTCCGTCGACGATGACTATGACGTCTCCGACAACGAGCGTCGGAAAACCATGAACACCATCTTTGGTGGATCATGGGACATCACTTCTCGTCGTATCATCAAGACTATGCGGCGGGATATGGCTGCTGTAGCTCCTACAGCTAGACCGGAGCCACATCGAAAGTGGATGGACACACCCATCACTTTTGATGCTTCGGACTGTCCTCAAAGCATGGTCGGAGCTGGCCAATTACCCTTGATGGTATCTCCCACCATCAACAACATCCAGCTCCATCATGTCATGGTAGACGGAGGTTCGGGGCTTAACCTCACCAGCTTCGAAGCTTTCACTAAGCTTCAGCTCCGACCTTCGGACCTCCAGCCCTCTCGACCTTTCTCCGGAGTAGGTTCGGGGGCCATTACCCCACTCGGAGCTATTACTCTCCCCGTTACCTTCGGGACCCGGGAGAAGTATCGCACCGAGAAGTTGGTCTTCGACGTCGCTCAGATCAACTTACCATTCAACGCCATCTTGGGTAGACCTGCCCTGTACAAATTCATGGCAGCTGCTCATTATGGATACCTGGTGTTGAAGATGCCAACACCAGTAGGCGTTCTCCGGATCCGCGGAGATCGCACTGCCGGAGTAACTGCTCTGGAGGAACTCCACGCACTCACCACGGCGCAAGAGGATGACTCCAGACAGGAGCAAGCTCCGAAACCCCCGAGCATTCGTCAACGAGGCTCGACCTCTGCACCTCGTGTGCAGCCAAGCGGCGACACCGACATTCCCATCAAAGTCGTCCAAATTGGTTCCGATGCCGCTCAAACCACCCGTATATCAGGAGGGTTGAACGACAAATAGGAACTCGCGCTCATCACTTTCCTCCGGGCTAACGTTGACGTGTTTGCTTGGCAACCGTCACAAATGCCTGGGATCCCCAGGGAAGTGATTGAGCACAATCTGAAGATTTACCCCGACGCTCGGCCTGTGCATCAGAAACCTCGGAAGCAATCTGTGGAGCGACAGAACTTCATCCGACAAGAAGTGAAGAAGTTGCTCGAAGCCGGATTCATCCGAGAAGTCTTCCATCCAAAATGGCTGGCAAACCCAGTCGTTGTGCCCAAGGCCGGCGGGAAACTTCGGATGTGCATCGACTACACCACACTGAATAAGGCATGTCCAAAAGATCCATTCCCACTACCTAGAATAGATCAGATAGTGGATTCGACCTCCGGGTGCGAGTTACTGTGTTTTCTAGACGCATATTCTGGATATCATCAAATTAGGATGTCTAGGGAGGATGAAGAGCATACTTCATTCATCACAGTAGATGGATTGTATTGTTACACAACCATGCCTTTTGGTCTCAAGAATGCAGCTTCAACTTTTGTACGAGCTATGTACAAAACTTTCGAAGAACTCATCAGAGACATAGTGGAAGTGTACGTCGATGACATCGTGGTCAAAGTCAAGAACAAGGAGTCCCTCTTGGACACCTTGCAGACTGTCTTCGCCAAGCTGCGGGCCACCCGCACAAAGCTAAACCCAGACAAGTGCGTCTTCGGGGTTAGTTCCGGAAAGCTTCTTGGTTTCCTGGTAAGTCACCGGGGCATAGAGGCTAATCCGGCGAAGATAAAAGCCATTGAAGACATGCGGCCACCAACCCGCATCAAAGACGTACAAAAGTTAACTGGATGTCTAGCAGCCCTCAGCCGGTTCATTTCAAGACTCGCGGAGAAAGCACTTCCCTTCTTCAAGTTACTGAGGAAGTCCGGACCATTCCAATGGTCTGAAGAAGCAGAGAAGGCATTCCAGGAGCTGAAACAGTTCCTCACCACCCTACCAGTCCTGGTAGCTCCGAACCCTGGTGAGCCTTTATTGCTTTACATTTCAGCTACTGACGAAGTCGTCAGTATGGTTCTGGTTGCGGAGAGACCGGAACTACCCAATACTCAGGAATCCAGACCCCTTCGGGAGGGTCCGGAGGTTCCTGAAAGCGGGTCTGGGTCCCAGCTCCCAGACTTGAACCCACAAGAAGCCACTTCAGAGGACCCGGATCCCTCCGAGAGGATCCAGGTCATTCCTGAAGAAGCTCTGGGTTCCTACACCCAGAACCCGGAGGTCCCCGAAGAGAGTCTGGACCCCTCCGAGAGGGTCCGGATCAATGAAGAGGAAGCTCCGGACCCCTCTGGGAGGGTCCGGACCATTCAACGCCCGGTATACTTCATCAGTGAAGTGTTACATGATGCCAAGACTCGATACCTAGAGGTGCATAAACTGCTTTATGCAGTTCTTATTGCCTCAAGGAAGCTTCGACACTATTTCCAAGCTCACAAAGTCTCGGTGGTGACCTCATATCCACTTCGAGCGATTCTGCATAATCCCAATTCAACTGGAAATATTGCAAAGTGGGCAGCAGAATTGGCTGAATTCGATCTTGAATTCATTCCAAGACAAGCAATCAAGAGTCAAGCGTTGGCAGATTTCGTGGCAGAATGGACTCCCTCTCCATTAAACCCTGGGGGCCCCTGCGAGCAGAAGACGGAACCTCAAGTTCCAACCTTCACCAAGCCTCATTGGACCCTTTACTTCGACGGCTCCATGCAGAAGCAGGGAGCCGGAGCTGGAATCCTTCTCCTCGCACCAACCGGAGAGAAGGTGAAATACATGGTACACCTTGACTTCAAGGCAACCAATAACATGGCGGAGTACGAAGCACTCATTTATGGATTAAAGGTGGCACTATCATATGGTGTCAAGCAGTTGCTGGTCAAAGGAGATTCACAACTTGTCATCAAGCAGGTGAAGGGTGAATGCTCCTGCAATAATCTCCAGCTGGCTGCTTACCTCCTTGAAGTCCAGAGGCTTCAGAAGGACTTCGAAGTCCTAGACCTTCACCATGTTCAGCGTGCTCACAACGCTGAAGCTGACGAACTCTCGACCAAGGCGTCAACCGGAGCTCCGGCTCCTGACGGAACCTTTGTCCGGAGGTTGTCAAAACCCACAGTTCAGCCTGCCGAACTGAACGAAGGGGGCGAGATCAGCATCCCGAAGCTGACGGTCCCGATGGCCCTGTTACCATGGCAGCCATCAAGGGTCGTAGGTGCTGCCGGAAGCTCCGAGCAACCCAGCACGCAAGACTCAAATGCTCAAGTCAGTTCCGATGCATGGATCTCGGAGATCCGGAGCTACTTGAAAGACAACATCCTTCCTGACGATGATGTATCCGCTGACCGGGTAGTCAGATTGGCTAAAAGATACACGTTGGTAGAAGGGGATCTGTACCGGCGCGGTGCCAACGACATCCTAATGCGGTGCATCACAAGGGAAGAAGGCTGCGAGCTCCTCGCAGAAATCCATGGAGGCGAGTGTGAGAACCACGCATCTTCCCGCACGCTGGTCGGAAAAGCCTTTCGGCACGGCTTCTACGGGCCTACAGCGCTCCAGGATGCCACTGAGCTAGTGAAAAATGCAAAGCATGCCAATTTCATGCAAAGCAAATTCATACACCTGCTCAGTCCCTACAAATGATACCTCCTACATGGCCTTTCGCTGTGTGGGGGATGGACATCTTGGGACCCTTCCCAAGAGCCGTCGGAGGTTACAAGTTCCTGTACGTCGCCATCGACAAGTTCACCAAGTGGCCGGAAGCTACTCCCGTTGTGACGATCAACAAACAATCTGCAATCAATTTTCTACAATCCATCGTGAGCAGATTTGGAGTCCCAAATAAGATCATCACTGATAATGGGACTCAATTCACAAGCTCCGCATTTCAAGGATATTGCGAAGACCTCGGCATACAAGTTTGCTACGCTTCCGTAGCTCATCCTGCCAGCAATGGACAAGCCGAGAGAGCAAACGCAGAGATCCTTAAAGGACTCAAAACACGCACTTATGAGCGCTTGAAAAAGCACGGAGCCAATTGGATCGAAGAGCTTCCGCCCACTCTATGGGCCAACAGGACTTCTCCAAGTCGGGCAACCGGAGAAACACCCTTCTTCCTGGTGTACGGAGCAGAAGCGATCCTTCCTTCGGAAATCACCTTGGATTCCCTCCGGGTCCGGACCTTCGACGAAGCCGCGCAGGACCAGCTTCGGCGTGAAGACCTAGACCTCCTCGAGGAGGGAAGGTGCCAAGCAGCTGTTCGGAATGCCCGATACCGCCAAGCTCTACGGCGCTATCACCAGCGGCATGTACACAGCCGACAGCTCGAGGAAGGCGATCTGGTGCTACGGAGAATACTATCCAGAGAAGGGCAAAACAAACTCTCCCCGGGCTGGGAAGGGCCCTTCCGAGTGATCAAAGTATCCCGTCCCGGAAGCGTTCGCTTGGCTACCGAGGATGGGACACCACTCCCAAATCCTTGGAACATCGAGCACCTCCGTAAGTTCTACACTTAATTCCATGGAGGTGAGTCTGAAGTAACTTGAAATGTATGTTATAGAGTCATTGTACAGAGTCGGGTAGTTCCTCCGGGAGAGCAGCCGGACCTTTCTTGAAAGGTTTGAAAAGCTCATGCAACACTTGATACAGTCCCCGGACTAGAAGTGTGGCTAACTACCCTGGGTCAAACGAGAAACCAAACACACTTAGCCTGGTTCCGTACCCTAAGAGTGTACTTGTTTCCCCTGTACCCCGGACCTATAATGAAAGACATCTTCATGTGAAATAGACTCCACGTGCATTCATTTTTGCATAGGCTCGACATTTTTATTTTTCTCTTTCTTGTCTATAACAGAAACGTGCAATTCTTAAGAAGTTCTAGTTTGACCAGTTTACGTACGATTCGAGTTGAATTGTCGGATTTTTTGGATTTAAATATCGTCTGTGGCCAACTCGCCTGAAAGCCGCCAAGCCATTCTAGGGCCGGAGTGCGCTATCGACTTAGCCTGGTCAAGCACCCTAAGTACGCCACTCTACCTACACTCCGGCAGGCCGAAGTAAGGTGGGTCCATGGACAATTGGATCTAAAAGAAAAGACAATTCATCCAGTCGTATTAAAAATCGTGTTCAACTTAAAATTTTCTTAAGAACCGTAAGCCGCGACGAAGTTATAGACAAGGAACAAATTTTACTATTTTTCTTGGCTTAAGTGTGCAGGAAAAATGAACCCTACGTTGATGGGAAAAACTGGAGCTAACCAAGCTCCGACTCCCACCAGGGCGTCAACCGTCGACGTAGACTAAAAGATGGTGAGAAGACCCAGTCACTAGAGTCTGTTGCCAACAAACCAAGTGTGGCAAAGGTCATTGCCGGAGCTGCTAAGCTCCGACACCTTGGAGTATTAACTATCGACGCTCAACGTGTTGATAGAGGCTATTGCCGGAGCTACTAAGCTCCAGTGATGGACAGTGCTGGAGCTTCTAAGCTCCGACAACTTCAGGGGACCTTCACTATCAAAAACTTCGGACCTAAATTCCACAAGTTCGAAGCAAATTCGTCTTCAACAAAACTCAACATCCTTTTGGTACATGTCCACAATCAAATTGTGCACATCTACCAGGGGGCCAAGTGAAGATAAAGATGTTGAAGACAAAAAAATGAAATTCACAAAAAATTGGGGATTTCATTTCATCTGAAGACCGGAGATTACATCTGGAGACAAGAGATTACAAAATTGAGGAAGAAGAGAAGATACGAGTAAAGGCTAAGAGAGACGGTCCTAGACCCTATGGAAGAACTCGGCGACCTTCTGGGCGACCTCCGACACGCTGGCTCGGGTAGCTTCGCCTTCTCCTTCGATGGGGCCTTCAAGGACCGGGTCCAGAGGAAATCGAGGGTTCCGGCTGGTGTAGCACGTCAACACATATTCTGTGACGTTCCTAGCCAGAGATTGCCCCTCGACCTCCAGCTGGTCCGCGATGACGTCGCCCACCTTGGAGAGCTTGCTGCCCGCGGCGCTCAACGCTTGCAACGCAAGGTCCGGCTCCGGCTCCGGATCATCCGGGAGCACGGGGCTGAAACCCATCGGCGCCAGCGCATCGTCGGCCTTGCTCAGGAACTCCCAAATTTGCAGGGAGTCCGCCTTCCTCAGGTTCTTCATCTCTTCCAGGGATCTCCGGGCCGCCGTCAGCTCCGAATTCTCGCGGGAGAGGCGCTCAACTTCTTTGGCGTTCTGCTGGATCTTCGCAGCAACCCGCTTCTCAAGTCTTCCGAGCTCCTCCTCCCGGAGGTGGATCTTGTTCCGGCGGTCGACCAGGTCCTTCTCCCTAGCCTCCACTTTCTTCTCCCGGGCGATAAGGGCACACTCGTATTCGTAGAGTTCCTGCCCCCGCACCCAGGTTTCTCCTCTTCCTCGAGGCAGCGCTCTTCCAATTTCTTAGTGCGCTTCTCGAGGCCCTTGTCCGCCAGAGCTGTTTTCTCAGCGAGCTCTTCTTCCCGTCGCAAGACGTCATCCCGTAGCTCTAGGAGTTTTTGCTCCTCATCCTCGAGCCGTCTTTCCCTCCCTTCAAGTGCCTCTCGGCGCTTGATGAGTGCGATGCTGATGGCCTCGAGCTGATCAAACCGAGCATTGGCCGCGTCGTTAGCAGCCTTAGCTTGGTCATGGAACTCCCGGGATTGAGCGTCGAGGGCGTGAGTCATGCTCTCCCTCTCATCCAGCAGCTCACCCCAGAGCTCCAGGCGGATCTTCTCCCGCCTAATCCATTCATTGTCATCCGCAAGCCTCGACTGCGCCAGCTTAGTCTCGAATTGGAGCCGATTACGCCACCGCCTAAGGGTTTGGCGCTCCTCTTCAAGAGCCTTGCTGTCGTGGAAAAAGGCCAGTTGGACCTGACGCAGACTGGAGCAGGCGTTGTCGATGGACATCGACAGAGAGATGGGCTCCGGACCTGCTGGGGTCTCTTCCGCTGGTTCCAGCGGGTCTTCACTTACAAAAATTGGGTCCCACTCTACGAGAGTGGAACCCCGAGCTTCCAAAGTGCTAGGGCCCTCCTCCGGGATGGCCTCAGTCGCAATCGAAGCAGGTCCCGCCACCAAGTCTTCATTTGCCCCCTCAGACTGGGGGCCAGCGACTTCGTTCAGGCACTCTGGCTCTGCCACAGGTACCATCGACGTCGTCGCCTCCACTGGCTCCGGCCGGGACACTTCTTCTGAGGGAGGCTCAAGCTCCCTCGCCTCTTCAGTCGCCGGCTCTGCGGCTGGCGCTCCAACAATCACCGGCTCTGCGACCGGAGCTTCGGAAGAAACCGGCTCAACTGCCGGAACTACTTCAACTTCCGGCTCGCATGCCGGAGCTTCAGCCACCTCCGGCTCAATCACCGGGGCTTCAGCACTTTCCGGCTCCGAAGTCGGGACTGCTACTTCCACCGACTCAATAGTCGGAGCTTCTACTTCTGCAGCACCAGGACCCGGAGCTTCCACTTTCGGGACGGGTACCGCTGGCGCATCTTCATTCCCGTGGTCCGGCGCTACCACGGGAACTTCTGGAGACGAGTCGAGGTCCATGACCACGACAGCCGGCGCCGGAGCTGTCGCAGCCTCCGCTTGGGGCGGCACCGGAGCTGGAGCAGAAGCCCTCGCAGCCTCAGACACTGTGGCTGAGGGCGGAGCTTCACTCCCCTTCTTGGGAACGCTGCAGATAAAGAACGAAGAAGTTGAGCAAACAGATGCTACAATTAAAAGTTAATCGAGGTAAGAAAGAAAAATTACCTTGGGAGGCTCATGCACCAGCTTGCGCAGAACCTCTTTCCCGGACGATCCGGGCTGGCCACGGTCGGCATAGGAGCTCCGGGAGGACTCCCAGGACTTGCCGTAGCCGCGGGCGTTTCCCGGGTCGGAGCTCTCCTTGATCGGGAGGAACTCCTGGACCTGGAGGCCCTCACCGCTTCTGGTGCCGGAGACGCGCGCCCGGAGCTAGCACCATGGGAGGGATCCACCACGGGGGCAGTCGCGCTCCGGGAGGATCCCACCGCCGGAACAGTAATGTTCCGGAAGGACCCCACCACGGGGACAGTCGCCACGACGGCAGAGGATCTTCCTTCCTGAGGACGGGGAACTGAGGGGGAGGTGGCAGGCCCGACGGACCTTCCGTCAGCATGTCGCAGCTTTCTCTTCTGGCTCTCCGGCTCCTCCGCCAGCTCCTTGCCCTTGCCGATGACCTCAGCTCTTGGCTGAGAGACAGGGGCGGAGCCGCCTTCGGACAACCCGGGGATCGCCAACCGGGTGGTTGATCTTCTCTCGACGACACCAAGGTCGTCAAGCGCGGGCATCTTCCGCCGGAGCTCCCTGCTGAACTCAACTTCCACGTTTAGAGGGAGGAAAGCCGGCGGAGGAGTCAAGTAATCTCCGTCAACGTCGATGCCGTGCTGAAATTTCTTGAGGTGAAACTCCAAGGACTTCCCCACCATGCTGGACTTCAACCCGGTCTCAACCCGGTCCTCGTCCATCACGCTGTTGAGGGCCCAGGCGAGCTTCTCCCTCCTCTTCAGCGGCGCCCACCTGTTGGACAGGAAGTTGCAGAACACCGCCTGGGGAGTCAATCCTCCCTCCACACATTGGCGGATTCTGGTCAAGACAGGGTCGAAAGCTCCCGCCAGCACCGGAACTTCGCTCCATACCGACGTGTCAATGCCGGGCAGACCGTCTGGCAGCTCCAACCGCTCATGCTCTTCCACCCGGACGACTACCCAATCTTTCTTCCAGTCATCCCACTTCCCGGAAGGGAATGACCGGAGGTACTTGAATGGGCACTTCTTGCGCTTCACAAAGTAGTAGAAGCCAAGATACTCATCGCTTCGGCCGGTGGTTTGGACGGTGAAGAAGGTTCGGAAGAGCTCGATGTAGGGAGGGATGCCCACCCACATCTCGCAGAAGTGGACAAAGATGGATACAAGGAGAATGGAGTGAGGGCCAAGGTGGTACAGCTGCAGACCATAGAAGTCCAGCAGCATCAAGAAGAAAGAAGAAAACGGTGGGATCAGCCCCACCATGGCGTACGAGGAAAAGTACACCATCTCGCCAGAGTGCTCCTTTTTAAAGGGAAGCTCTCTGCCGGCGCGGACCGAGCGGTTGAAGAAGTCCGAAGACCACCCCATGAGGGCCCGGACCTTCTTCAGATCGCCGTCTGTCTTCAAGCGACTCTCACGCAGACCCAACTCCATCGCAGCAAAGCTAGGCAAGAGAAGAGGAGCAAAGCACAAGTTGGGAGTTTGAGCGCAAGAACAGATGGGAAGCGTAAAGAACTCCCGACGGTGCGCTTTCCTTCTTAAGTAAGCCCTCGCAACGCTTGGATGGAAACTGCAGGGGAGTCAAGGATACTACTCGAGAATTCAACCCTGCCGATGACTAGGGGGCCCGGGACCACCCTGACGATCAAGTCGAGGCTCTTACCCAGGCGAACAGTTGTCATCACGAGGCGGGAAACCCAAAGGCGGCGACCTGACAGGGCGCGCGGAACCGATACGGTTTTCATATCGGGAACCGGTGACCTTCAATTGCGAGAGATCCGCACATCAAAGATCTTATCTGCCGCCTGAGGTACGCCGCGTGTTGGGATTTAACCGTAAAGCCCTGCCAACGGCACCTCCGAAGACCCTTGAAGACCCAGTTCAAGAGTCGCGAGTATGGACCCACCTCCGACGAAATGACTTCACCCCGGTGACTTTCCCCGGAGGTAGGTCCAGGGGGCCACTGTCGGTACCCTAAAAACCATACACCCCCTGAGGTTACAAAGATCTCAAGGGAAGGACGTCTACTCAAATTGAAGACCCTCGGAGGCCCACTTGTCAGACATAACCGGACCTGCTTCTCCAACATGGTTAACCCCTAGGTTGCCACGTGTACTGTCAGAACGGAGCTACTACCCGCAAGGGTGAAGCTCCGGGCTAGATACTGAAACGGCACCTCCGGACTTAACCCCTGACCGAGAGAAGCTCCGGACCTGACACGTGTCAGGCCACCCCGGAGCTTCCCGCTTCCCACAAGCAAGCTCCAGAGCTGCCACGTGTCCATACGTCGGAGCTGGCCGCTTCAAACCTCCGGGAGACATTGTAACGACTCCGGATCTTCAAAGGACAGCCGCGGACTTCAAGACCCGATTAATTGTCATTAATTCCACGTTAATGACACTTAATCGGACGATCTTAACACCTGTAACGGCACTGTCGGAGCCGTTATAGGGTTATTAACAACAATTAATCTCGTGTATCAATACTAGTAACCGCCAGGGCCACATGTCAGGCCAGGCTGACATGTAACAGTTTGTCCTTGTATTATAAAAGGACAAACCGACGATACACGAGGGGATCGGACTCTCGAACGCTCTCAAGCTCACAAGTTAATACAACACACACACACCCGTGGAGTAGGGTATTACGCTCAGGCGGCCCGAACCATGTAAACCACTGTGTCTCTCGTGTCCAATCGTGATTCACCTTCTTGAGTCTCCGCGCGCCCAAACCGAACTACAAACTCCTTCAACACTTTAGTAGTGTCAGGGGATCTGCCGACTCCAACAGTCGACAACCATATTTTGTGCTGGCAGTGATGTACCACTCATGCATTCTTCTGAGCGCGACGGGTTGTTTGCTAAGTTGTACGGATGTCATTAACGGCTTCCCATTCTCAAATTTAGGAGGAACATCCTCAAGCTTGTATATTGGAACTCCTGGTTTAACTAAAGCCGTCCGCCGATTATACATGACACCGTCTTCTTCCCACTCCTCAATATCTTCTAATGCTGGCTCATGAGAAGAACGAGATGCACTCGATTTTCTAATATTTTCCTTCATAGCTTCCAAATACTTTGTCACTTCTGATGAAGGTTTCTTATTTTCGTATGAGCTAACTTTGACAGGCACTGATGATCGAGGAGTAGTCGTCGGAAGTTGGACACTGGCTTGTTGTTGAACCTGTTGTTCAACTGATTGCTCTTTACTCCCAGCAGCTGGCTCTAGTACTACTTCAAGCTGTTGCTCAACTAGTTGCTCTTTACTAGCAACAGCTTGCTCTGGTACTGCTTGAAGTTGTTGTCCAACTTGTTGCTCTTGGATATCATCATCCTTGCTCAGACATAGGGGGAGTGGATCTTCCCGGACTGGGAGTGGATCTTCATGCACTTTCGCCTTAGAAGATGGGGTTGCAGTATTTGGAGATGCGACGGGGCTAGAAATTGGCTCATCGTCCAACACGATATCGCGTCGGTGCCAAAGGATTAATTGGTTGACAGCCTGCCCCAGAGTCGCGATCCCCTCAGGTGTGACGTGGTCTATTTCATAATCTTCATAATCATTATCAATGATCTGAAGAACTTGCACCACAGAATAATACAACGGAAGTGGACTCCCGTTGAAGTCACGATCAGGCTTTGCCATAGCAGTGGCAATCTGTTTGGTTTTGTTCCCTGCTCTGCCTATCGGGACAAGAAGACGACAAGATTTGTCGTTAGCAATATCATCGACAGGGAACTTATGGGCTGACCCTGAGCCTGGCACGGAACCAACGCTGCTAGGGTAGGCAGTTGGAGATACTAATTGCTCCTTTTGCACCGGAACCATCATTGTACTTGGTGCCACTAATTGTCCTGATTATCTAAGTTGTTCCATTATTTCTTGCATATTTCCTTTGACCTTTTGAGCAATTGTTTCATCAAGTGTTTTCTTAAACTTCTCACGTCTTCTATATGTGTCTTTATCTTTAGGGAAACCATCTAGCCAAGACATTTGAGAAGAGACCGCTCGAACCCGTCCGCTGTGTTCAGGGTTTCCCAAGATAGCGGTAAGTTGGTCATTCTCCCTCTTCGGCTTGAAGAGACCCTTCTGTTGCTTTTCAATTACTTCTTTCATTTTATCCTCTACTTCATTCAGAGAGTCGGGCTTTTCAAGTTTGCCCTCGCTGGTCAAACCTGACCGAGCAAAGACCCAGCGTTGAGTTCGCTCATCGCACCCTTCTAATGGGTGAGGATTGCCCTTACTAAGAATTTCGTCTATTATCTTATTCCATTTCTGGACTTTGGGGCCATATCCGGCAGACCCCAAGCGATGATGGTATTTGTTCTTTTTTGCAAGCTCTGACCTAGTTGCACTTAGAGCTTTAGCATCAGGTGTGCTCTTTTGACGAACAAACTCTTGTCACTGAGCTTGTGTGATTTTTCCCATCTTCCTCGGGCTAGGGACCTTATTGGCCTTAACATAAGCATTCATTTCACTCTTCCAGCATCGAAACTTCTTGCCGCAAGAGACCAATGTTGCTTTCTTTACAGCTTCTTCTGTGCCTTTCGGGAACTTGAATTGTTTCTTTATCTTTTCCCACAACTCATTCTTGGTCTGCTCGGGTAATTTCCTCCAATTCTCGGTTGTGATCGGCACAACCTCCCTAACAAGAAAACCGCATGCATTACGGTACTTGGTAACTGAATCCAGTGGTTCTTGGGGAAGCCCACCTGGACCGACCCTTGTTATGTACATGATGCGGTCCAATAGACCCTTATTGGGACCTCGTTGCCCTCGTTTCCGCTTGAGTGAAGCTGAGGATTCATCCATTGGTGAACCTTCTGCGGTTTTAGGAGCCGATGTCACCTCATTGTCTTCGAGATTAATCTAGGTAGAAAAAAATTATAAGACTTCGTATACTTGACAACCAACATTAACTTGAACTGCTGAAGTTAAGATTCGTGATCCATACCTCGTCGGCAGGATCATATTCCGGGTCTAGATCCACTGAAGTCTTTTTAATTTTTATATTCGGAAAAGGACCCGAAGGACTGTGATAGGAGCCTGAACTGCTGGAGTCAGTAAACTCCATATTGTCTTCTTTGTTGTTACAATCAGGACCAGTATTCTTAGGGCTTTCCATGCTAGATCTAATAAGACAAAAAATCTAATAAATGGCATAACTAAATTTGGTCATATTTAAAACAAATTTTCTCAATTTTGGCTCAATTAAGTAAATTTAACCAAAACACATTTTTGAAGTTATATAGGTCTAACTAAATTCTTGTATCATAGAGATCGGCATCATATGCTCAGACTCCATCGCCACACCTAGTGTTACCTAGATATGGGCGTGAGGATGCTCCTGGCATCACAAATGAGTTGGCCAACAACTTTTGTTTGGCTTCAGAGCTAAATATAGCATAACTTTGGTAGCTCAGATTAGGTACAATTGCTCAAATGAAGCTGATGGAGCCACAAGTGCAGACATCTTTGGTAGCACAGATTAGCTACAATTGCTCAAATGAAACTTAGAGAAATAAAAGCAAACTTAACCAAACTTAGTCTAGCATAGCTAACTCTAAGCAAAAGTAGCCAAATATAGCTAAATATAGCATAACTTAGTCAAAATTAGTCAAGTATAACTATATCTAATGTAACTTAGCCAAAATTAGCTAAATTTGGTCAACTTAACCAAATATAGCTAAATCTTGCCCCTAATAGAGAATTATGTGGCATATGCAAGGCCGATGACAGAAATAGGGAATATACTGCTGTTACTAGAGTCTAGAATCATGTTTACCACTAATGTGTCAGAACAGTTTCAGACACACAGAACCAACTACCAATTTATCGTGATATAACCATCCACATAAATCTTGCCCCACCGAACCCTAACCAAAGATGCCACCGAACTTGACAGTTTTTCGAATTCCACCGAACCCTAACCAAGGATGCCTACCATTATCTAATTCCCGAACCCTAACCAAGGATATGCAAGGCGGCAGCGAGGGCGGGGAGGGAGGCGGCACGGCGAAGGAGGATGGAAGGTCGAAGGGTTTAGGGTTTACCTTGAAGCTCGGCGGCGACGGAAATGGCTTCGCTCGGCGTACCTGGAAGTGAGGAGGGCGAAGCTCGGCGACGACGGCGAAGCTCGGCGACGGCGAAGCTCGGCGACGACGGCGAAGCTCGGCGACGGCGAAGCTCGGCGACGGCGAAGCTCGGCGGCGTACCTGGAAGTGACGAGGGGGAACACTTGGCGGCAAACGAAATTTTGGCAGCCTAACGGCGTCTAAGTGTTTCGCCCGGGTTAGGTTTTTCCAATGCTGCCGAGGGGTATATATAGACTCACATTTTCTCAGGCAGATTTTAAGTATCGACCGTCAGGGAAGACTGTTACCTCAGTCGGATTTTACTTACCAACCGCCT
This sequence comes from Tuctoria greenei, assembly GCA_036927565.1. Taxonomy (NCBI): domain Eukaryota; kingdom Viridiplantae; phylum Streptophyta; class Magnoliopsida; order Poales; family Poaceae; genus Tuctoria; species Tuctoria greenei. The sequence continues at coordinate 129,215,990 of JAYESD010000012.1, forward strand.
GAGAAGATATAATTATCTCAGGCGGTTGGTTAGTAACACCCGCCTGAGTTAAACATGGGCCTGTGAAGATATTTACTTCTTCTTAATTTGATGAACGCCTACATAAAGACCCCTCACCAACCGGGATGAGGATCCCCTGACTTAATCAGCGGTCACTGACATGTGGACCCGGTCCCACACGTCAGTGACCATGTCACGCGTGCGCGACCTTTCTTTTCCACTCCGCGCGGCCTTAAAGACGCGCTATCGCTCACAAGCGCATCGCTCACTTTGAATCCTCTTGTTTTCTTCGTCTTCCTCCGCTCCGACGACCCAACACCACTATGGCCGACCTTCCGCCGCCAAGCCCTCCGAGGGAGCCACCTTGCAAGAAACAATGTTGCAGCTCCCCCGAGAAGATCAACACCGAGCAGCGCCTCCTCATGGCGCGAGAGGCGTACAACAATACGTCTCGCGCCATGAGTGCCTTGGGGCTGGGTACCCTTCCAGAGTATACTGGAATGGGTACCTTGGGCCACTACCTCTACGCCCTCGTGGGGGTGGCTGATCGTCTCGACATTCTGTTCGCGACGATGGCCCAAGTTCTTGGCCCCGAGGGCCGTAGAACGCTGGTGGAGGCGACGGCTAGCAACCTCGGGGTTGCACCGCCGGTGCAGCCGGTGCAGCCGGCCCTGTCTCCTGTTGCACCGGTGCCGGAGTCGCCGCCGGAGGACGAGGAGGAGGAGAAGGAAGAGGAGTAGGAGTAGGATTTAATTAGTTTTTCTTTTTGTTGTTTTTAGTTGCTTCTGTTTTGTAAATATTGTTAATGAATGAAATCTATCTTTTTTCATCTATATGATTGAATATTACTTGTGTATCTTTTGTGTTCTTGTGTGTTCTTGTGTAAATATTGTGCATCTTGTGTGTTCTTTTGTGAGATGTGCATATTGTTAATGAATGAGTATCTTGTGTGTTCTTCAACTGTGTGAATGATTGAATATTGTTAATGAATGTAGTGTGTTCATCGTTAATTAAAATTTCACGTCTGAGAAGAAATTAATTTGATATTTACCAAAACATTACAATGTCAGCTATACAAGTTTTAAAAATATTTTGTTCAGGTGGTAGATGTTAATTTTATACAAATGTAGAAGAAAGAATCATCGAATTTGGGCACAATTTGCAGAATCTAAACATGTTTGAGTATTTATATTGGAATCTAAATAAAAAAGAAGCAAGGGATAAGGAAACTGAAGAACAGTATCGGGCATTATCTCAGACGGTTGTTAAGCAATAACCGCCTGTGAAGATATTTACTTCTTCTTATTTAATATTCTTGATTAAATGTGGTCCTTTAAAAAGGCAAAAATCCACTTTCTTGTAATATTATTGATAAGTAAAGGTTACCATTAAATTTCACTTCATAAATCTTTTTAAATTTGTCAGAACATAAAAAACATACAACAAATGCTATTTTTCATTTTTCTATCTTGATGAATATAATGTTTTTTTCATTTATTTTTTCAGTGGACATTTTTAATCATCATACCAACATCTACGAATTTTTTCATATTTTTTAAATTTTTTGGAATCAATGTGTGTTCATAATTTGATGAATGCCTCATATGAATATGAGCATTTAGTTAGAATGGTGGATAATTTGAAGTTTGACATGTTGGAATGCTTTTAAAAAAATTAAAAAAATTCATACATGTATAAATTATACAAATATGTTCATACCAACAATTTTGAGTGAAGGAACTTTTTTTTTATGAGATACACAAATGTGAATAATATGTGAGTAGAAATTAATTTGATATTTACCAAAACATTACAATGTCAGCTATACAAGTTTTAAAAATATTTTGTTCAGGTGGTAGATGTTAATTTTATACAAATGTAGAAGAAAGAATCATCGAATTTGGACACAATTTGCAGAATCTAAACATGTTTGAGTATTTATATTGGAATCTAAATAAAAAAGAAGCAAGGGATAAGGAAACTGAAGAACAGTATCGGGCATTATCGTAGGCGGTTGTTATGCAATACCCGTCTGTGAAGATATTTACTTCTTCTTAATTAATATTCTTGATTAAATGTGGTCCTTTAAAAAGGTAAAAATCCACTTTCTTGTAATATTATTGATAAGTAAAGGTTACCATTAAATTTCACTTCATAAATCCTTTGAAATTGGTCAGAACATAAAAAACATACAACAAATGCTATTTTTCATTTTTCTATCTTGATGAATATAATGCTTTTTTCATTTATTTTTCGAGTGGACATTTTTAATCATCATACCAACATCTACGAATTTTTTCATATTTTTTTAAATTTTTTGGAATCAATGTGTGTTCATAATTTGATGAATGCCTCATATGAATATGAGCATTTAGTTAGAATGGTGGATAATTTGAAGTTTGACATGTTGGAATGCTTTTAAAAAATTAAAAAAATTCATACATGTATAAATTATACAAATATGTTCATACCAACAATTTTGAGTGAAGGAACTTTTTTTTATGAGATACACAAATGTGAATAATATGTGAGTAGAAATTAATTTGATATTTACCAAAACATTACAATGTCAGCTATACAAGTTTTAAAAATATTTTGTTCAGGTGGTAGATATTAATTTTATACAAATGTAGAAGAAAGAATCATCAAATTTGGACACAATTTGCAGAATCTAAACATGTTTGAGTATTTATATTGGAATCTAAATAAAAAAGAAGCAAGGGATAAGGAAACTGAAGAACAGTATCGGGTATTATCACAGGCGGTTGTTAAGCAATACCCGCCTGTGAAGATATTTACTTCTTCTTAATTAATATTCTTGATTAAATGTGGTCCTTTAAAAAGGCAAAAATCCACTTTCTTGTAATATTATTGATAAGTAAAGGTTACCATTAAATTTCACTTCATAAATCCTTTGAAATTGGTCAGAACATAAAAAACATACAACAAATGCTATTTTTCATTTTTCTATCTTGATGAATATAATGCTTTTTTCATTTATTTTTTCAGTGGACATTTTTAATCATCATACCAACATCTACGAATTTTTTCATATTTTTTTAAATTTTTTAGAATCAATGTGTGTTCATAATTTGATGAATGCCTCATATGAATATGAGCATTTAGTTAGAATGGTGGATAATTTGAAGTTTGACATGTTGGAATGCTTTTAAAAAAATTAAAAAAATTCATACATGTATAAATTATACAAATATGTTCATACCAACAATTTTGAGTGAAGGAACCTTTTTTTTATGAGATACACAAATGTGAATAATATGTGAGCAGAAATTAATTTGATATTTACCAAAACATTACAATGTCAGCTATACAAGTTTTAAAAATATTTTGTTCAGGTGGTAGATGTTAATTTTATACAAATGTAGAAGAAAGAATCATCGAATTTGGACACAATTTGCAGAATCTAAACATGTTTGAGTATTTATATTGGAATCTAAATAAAAAAGAAGCAAGGGATAAGGAAACTGAAGAACAGTATCGGGCATTATCACAGGCGGTTGTTAAGTTATACCCGCCTCAGATAAACATATTTGTAGACGGTTGTTAAGTACCAACCGTCTGTGAAGATCTTTACTTCTTTTTTCTCATGCGGTTTATAAGTAATACCCGCCTGAGATAATCATTTTTAAACTACAATATGTTAATTAACGGCCTGAGAAGTGTTAATTAACTCACGCGCCGCACGAGGTCTGCGGAGAAGTTGAGAAGCCGTGGTGCAGGGACGCGTGCAAGGATCTCTCAAGATCGTCTTCCACAGTGGTTTAATTGTGCGCCGCACGAGGTCTGCAAAGAGTTCAATGCGCAATGAACAAAATATTTTGTTCAGTTGGTAGATGTTAATTTAATACAAATGTAGAAGAAAGAATCATCGAATTTGAACACAATTTGCAGAATGTAAACATGTTTGAGTATTTATATTGGAATCTAAATAAAAAAGAAGCAAGGGATAAGGAAACTGCAGAACAGTATCGGGCATTATCCCAGGCGGTTGTTAAGTTATACCCGCCTTAGATAAACATATTTATAGACGGTTGTTAAGTACCAACCGTCTGTGAAGATTTTTACTTCTTTTTTCTCAGGCGGTTTATAAGTAATACCCGCCTGAGATAATCATTTTTGAAACTACAATATGTTAATTAACGGCCTGAGAAGTGTTAATTAACTGACGCGCCGCACGAGGTCTGCGGAGAAGTTGAGAAGCCGTGGTGCAGGGACGCGTGCAAGGATCTCTCAAGATCGTCTTCCACAGTGGTTTAATTGTGCGCCGCACGAGGTCTGCAAAGAGTTCAATGCGCGGGAAAGGAACCGCTCCCTCGTCTACTCCGCACAGACCTATATAAGGCGCGTCGTCGGTTATGGACAAGCACAAAACTTTTCTCCACTCCTTTCTTCTTCTTCCATCGTTCCACCTCTCCTAGCCCGCCGCCGATTAACCACCACAGCCATGGCCAACCTTCCGCCACCTAGCCCGCCGAGGCAGCCACCCTGCAAGCGGATACGCTGCAGCTCCCCCGAGAGGGTGAATGACGACCAGCGCGTTCCACCGCCGGTGCAGCCGGAGCCACCGGTACAGCCGGAGCAATCGGCTCAGCCGGAGAAGCCGACCCTCTCTCCTGCTGCATCGTCGCCTGAGGAGGAGGAGGAGGAGGAGGACGACTTCGACGACGACGACGATGATGACGACGAGTCGTCCTCCGACGACGGCGACGACGAGTCGTCCACCGACGACGGCGACGACGAGTCGTCCACTGACGACGGCGACGACGACGACGGCGACCACCACCATGGTGACGACTACGACGACGACGACGACGAGTCGGAGGAGGACCGCTTGGCTTGGTTTGAGAAGCTGGCGGAGAGGATGGAGGAGGCGGGGCCGTAGTGTAGTTTTAGGATTTCAATCAAGTGTTCTTGTACATTTTTCTTGTGTTTTGTACATATTTCAATCAAGTGTCAATGAATACTGGTGGATAATTTGAAGTTTGACATGTTGGAGTGCTTTTAAAAAAATTAAAAAAATTCATACATGTATAAATTATGCAAATATGTTCGTACCAACAATTTTGAGTGAAAGATCTTTTTTTATGAGATACACAAATGTGAATAATATGTGAGTAGAAATTAATTTGATATTTACCAAAACATTTCAACGTCAGCTATACAAGTTTTAAAAATATTTTGTTCAGTTGGCATTATCTTAGACGGTTGTTAAGTAATACCCGCCTGAGATAAAAATCTCCCTTGGCGGTTATTAAGTACCAACAGTCTGTGAAGATATTTACTTCTTAATTAATAAACATCATCTCAGGCGGTTGGTAAGTAAAACCCGTCTGCGATAAAGTTAAAAACCGCCTGTGAAAAACCTACGTCTATATAAGGACCCCTCACCGCAGTCAAAACGCAACCCTGGAGAATTTATATCGACGCCGCCAGGCTGTTGAAATTTCCCCTGCGCCGCGCCGCCGCTCCGCCGCCCAGCCCATACTGCCGCGCCGCCGCTCAACCCCGCACCGCCACTTCTCCACCCAGCCGGCCCACCGTGCTGACGCCTCCCCACCGTGCTGACGCCTCTGCAAGGTAAATGTAGTTTCCTTACTTTTTCTTTGTATATTTTCATTAGCTGATAAGCTGTTAGTTTTGTGTGTTCTGGTATATGGATTTTGTCCTTTTGCATGTGTAAGGACTGTATGGATTGTGTTCTGGTATATTGATGTATGGACTATATGGATTGTTTCCTTTTTGTACCTATTATGTGACATGAATATGATGTTTAATTAACAGATGCTATTGTAATATATATAAGATGCATATGGGCCTTGTTTCTCGATATAACGGACTGGATCCCACCCAGACCTAGCCCATGCTGCTGGGCCTGTTTCCCCCTTTGACTCCGTCCGCCTCAAGACGTCGCCCGTCTCCTACATTAGTCGCCCTAATCATACTTGTTATGTCTCTGTAAATTCATTTTATAGAAGACCTTTAGAGAATATTTGTGGCCAAATTTTGTAAATCTGACAAAAAATTCTATTATTGAAGCATGGACCGTCGAGCGTGGATGTATAACATGCCAAGACCCGATCCTATGTACATTCGTAATGTTGCAAATTTTATTGAAGCATCCAAGAGACATGCGAAGTTGCAAAAGATAGATGACATATTATGTCCATGTATCGACTGCGAAAATAAGATTGCTTGGACGGATACTATAGTAATCCAATCTCATTTGGTGAAAAGAGGTTTCAAAAATAACTACACAATATGGACAGAGCATGGTGAGTTAGATACACATGATGTGGATAAAGATGATGAGAGAGGCTCAGATGATGATAATGTTCATATCGATGATGGTAGTGACAATCAAGCTGGTGATGATGATGATGAGTTCGATTGTGAGGAGATGTTGCGTCACATTGAACCATATGTACTGACTTCTATGGGAGCAAGCAAAGGTTTAAGTAAAATGGAGACATTGCAGAATGCGGCCACAGAGCTTTTATATGATGAATCAAACGGTTGTGATAAAGAGTTTACTACATTGCGTGCAGTCTTAGAACTACTAAAGTTGAAAGCTACGCACGGATGGTACGATTGTAGTTTCTCTGATCTTTTGAATCTTCTCGCAGAAATTCTTCCAAATCCAAATAAACTGCCTAGAAGCACTTATAAAGCGAAGAAACTTCTTTGCCCGATGGCACTAGGTGTGACAAAAATACACGCTTGTGTGAACCATTGTATTCTGTATCGCAAAGAGCATGATCTCGCAACTAGATGCCCCATTTGTGGTGTCAGTAGATATAAGAAGGACTACAATCACCAGTATGTTATCAACATGAAAAAGACTCAGAAGAATAAGAAGTTTATTATTGGTCCTGAAGGTGACGATGACGAGACTTCTGGCGATGCAGACGGGAAGAATAAGAGAAAAATTCCTGCATTGGTGATGTGGTACCTTCCGGTAATTGATCGCTTGAAGCGTTTGTTCTCAAACCCTAGGGAGGCTGAACTTATGCGTTGGCATTCCGAGGAACGCAAGAAGAATGAAAAACATATACGACACCCTGGTGATGCAACGCAGTGGAAAAAATTTGATATTCAGTATCCAGAATTTGCGAAGGAAATCAGAAATGTGAGGTTTGCCTTGGGTACAGATGGAATGAATCCGTTTGGTGAAAAAAGGAGCATACACAGCACATGGCCCGTGGTCTTAACTATGTACAACCTACCGACGTGGTTGTGTCACAAAAGGAAATATATCTTATTATCTGTTCTTATCCAAGGTCCGAAACAACCCGGCATCGAAATTGATGTGTTCTTGGAACCTTTAATGGAAGATATGGCGAAATTGTGGAATGAAGGGGTACGTACATGGGATGAGAGCGGGAGTATTTCACGCTAAGAGCAATGATATTCGTTACCGTGCATGATTATCCCGAACTGTTTACATTATCGGGACAAATGAAAGGGAAGAAAGGTTGCGTTAGGTGCGTGGATAGAACTGGATATCTATACCTCACTTCATCCAGAAAGACGGTGTACATGAGACATCGACGGTTCTTGACAGATACACACAAGTATAGGAAGATGAAAGAACAATTTGATAACAAAATCGAAAAAGATACTGCACCGAAACCTTACAGTGGAAAACTTGTGTTTGAAATGGTCAAGAACATTCATATTGCTTTCGGTAAGGGAAAAAAGAGTAAAGGAATTAAGAGAAAGAAAAGTACATCTTCGGATGATACAACTGACATGGCTTTCAAGAAACAATCAATTTTTTTCAAGTATCTTCCGTATTGGAATAATCTGGAATGTTGCCATAGTATTGATTTGATGCACGTTACAAAGAATGTATTTGACAGCATCATTGGGACCTTGCTGGACATGCCGAGGAAGACAAAGGATGGATTAAATTCACATATGGACCTAGTAAATCTTGATTTGAGACCAGAGCTTCATCCAGTAGAAAAGGCGAACGGGAAGCATTACCTTCCCCCAGCCAGCTACAACTTGACGCTAGAAGACAAAAAAGCAATTTGCGTATGCTTGCGTGGGATCAAAGTGCCCACAAGTTTCTCATCCAATATCCGCAAACTAGTCTCGATGAAAGACTTGTCTTTATTCGGTTATAATTCTCACGACTGTCACATGATGATGACAGTTTTCCTTGCCATTGCAATAAGAGTAATCAAACCTGAGCATATAAAAGTTGTCATCACACGTTTGTGTTACTTCTTCAATGCAGTATCGCAAAAGGTGATAGCACGTGAAGATTTAGACTATCTGAAAACATACATCGTCGAGACAATGTGCAAGCTTGAGATGTGTTTCCCACCATCCTTTTTTGATATGCAAGTACACCTAATCATACATCTTGTTGATCAGATAAAAGCATTGGGAACACTATATTTACATCATATGTTTTCGTTGGAGAGATATTTAGGAGTATTAAAAGGTTATGTGCGGAACCGTGCTCACCCAGAGGGTTCAATTATGGAAGGATACACCACTGAAGAAGTGATTGAGGGTTGCGCTGATTACATCAAAGATGGAAAATCGATAGGTGTGCCTATACCGGTACATGAGGGTAGACTACGTGGGAGAGGCAAAGTGGGTAAGAAAACTTTTATTGTTCAAGATTATAAGAATGTACACCGTGCACATTTTGGTGTATTACAACAGCTCGCAATAGCTGAGCCGTACATCGAGGAACACCAAATTGAGCTTCGTGATAAAAACCAAGACCGCAAAGAGGACTGGATCATGAAAGAGCACAGAAGATGTTTCACTGAATGGTTAATGGACAAAAATATATCATACGGAAACACTATAGAAGAGGCAACAATGAAAAAGTTAGTTTGTGGCCCATCTGCTTTGGTAACATCATGGCAAGCATATGACATCAATGGTTACACATTTTACACTAAAGAAAAAGACGGTAAGAGTGTTGCACAAAATAGTGGTGTTCGTATTGAGGCTTATGATTCACAAGGGCAGAAGACCACATACTTCGGGTTCATAGAGGAAATATGGGAACTCGATTATGGCGAAAGAATGGTAATGCCCGTATTTAAGTGCCAATGGGTCAAACATCCTGATGGTTTGAAAGTGGACAATTACGGACTGACACTGGTAGACTTGAATAAAGTGGGTTACAAAGATGAACTGTGGGTTCTCGCCGATAATGTTGCACAAGTTTTTTATGTTCAAGATCCAGAAACTGAGAAGTTGCACGTAGTTGTTTCTGGAAAGCAAAATATTGTTGGGGTTGACAATGTGGGAGATAATGAAGAGGAATATAATCAGTATGAAGAGATGTACCTTTTCACCGAACCAGAAAACATCAAGCGCGTAGAGAGAAGCATTAAAAAGAATTTGAAACCCTATATGCGAGAAGATGTCAATGCTGGAAAAAATGTATATAGCAATGCGAGATGATATATATTGTATATATTTGTATCTTCTGAAATCAACTTAGAACAATGTTGGTATATGGATTGTGTCCTTTTGCATTTGTGTACATATGCGTTTGGACTCAATGATTTGGAAGTTTGGAAGTTTGATCTTTCTTCAGATAATGATGTCTCGGGCGTGTAGCCGATTGAAGGAGGAGCGCTTGGCGTGGCGCAAGAACCATCCCCATGTATGTACATATGGCACACCGGTCACATGGTTGTATATACATATGTATCTGTAATGGACTGATGAACTTAACTGTAGTTTGTTTTTCCGTGTTGTTTGTTTTTGGTATTTTCAATTTCTCCGCGTAGGGTTTCTCTGTGAAGCCTGAATCGGGAGATTTATTGAAGTGGCAGTGCATCGTCCCCGGTAAAGAAGGGGTAAGTCATGAAGAACAAGCACAATATGAGTTTAACTATCGTCCTCCTATTAATAAATTTCTTTTGCAGACTGAATGGGAAGATGGTTACTACCCCCTGACAATCTCCTTCTCTGAGGACTATCCCTTGGTGCCTCCAAGATGCTCCTTTCCAATTGGGTTCTTCCACCCAAATGTCCATCGTTCGGGAGCACTCTGCATCGGGATTCTTGATCAAGAGACTGTAAGATAGACCTATTTTGTTCATGTAATTATTACTTATAATTTTTGTCGAACTTATTTGAACTGGTTTCTTATATTGCTTAAATTATATTTCGTAGGGGTGGTGCAGTGCTTTTACAATCAAAACTATACTACTTGAAGTTCAGCGTTTGCTGCATCAACCAAATGTGCCTGATGTTGAAAATGATTGCTATAATCTACTTATCAAGGTTAGATGACACTTTGACTTAGTGACCAATGTAGGTTATTCATTCCTCCTTCGACATTTGTTAATTTAAATAATGTCAATATTTTCAGGATCCAGCGGAATATAAGAGACGTGTTCGGGAGCAAGCATGACGGTACAATTTAGATTGATCGATGGGAGCTTCATCGTCGATCTACAATGAATGTAGCATGATTTTTGTTCAGTGTGTAAAGAAATTATCTTTGAACAATTGTAAAGCCTCTAATGGTGTATTATCACAATTAAGCCAGCCTCACTGGTGATCGAGCATTTCCTATAATGCATTACTGTACTAGTATCCGCTAGCTCATCTGTGTTTTTTTCCTGATACAATTTTGCCTGCACGACTACATGCGGCTGTGATATATAATTGCAACTACATCCCTGTAATTTCAATGAAAACCGCTTATGATAATTAAACAATGACCGCCACTGCAAATACATGATCTTCTCAGGCCGTTGTTAATCAAGAACCGACTATGAAGTTCATTGCATTACAGACGGTCATTAATTAAGAACTGCCAACGAAGATCATGTATTTACTCAGACGGTTGTTCCTTAAAATCCATCTGTGAAGTTCATTGCATTACAGACGGTTATTAATCAAGAACCGCCAACGAAGATCATGTATTTACCCAGACGGTTGTTTCTTAAAATCCGTCTGTGAAGTTCATGGCATTGCAGACGGTTAATAATTAATAACCGTATGTGAAGATCATGTATTTACCCATACGGTTGTTTCTTAAAACCCGCCTGTGAAGTTCATTGCATTGCAGACGGTTAATAATTAATAACCGTCTATGAAGATCATGTATTTACCCAGACGGTTGTTTCTTAAAATCCGTCTGTGAAGTTCGTTGCATTACAGGCGGTTCTTAATTAAGAACCGATTCTGAAGATCATGTATTTACCCAGACAGTTGTTCTTTAAAATCCGTCTTTGTTGTTCTTTCATCACAGACGGTTATTATATCATTCGTCATCACAGTCGCATATTTTTAAGGACCGCCTGTGTTTGAAAAATTGAGGCGCCTGTAAAAATGCTTTTTTAGTAGTGAAATCATGAAAATGTTTCACATAGTGAGTCAAAAAATATAAATACCATTTTGTTAAACTTAAATATATGTTGAAAATAATGATAAAATGTTTGGCGTTGATGAAAACTAGAATGACAGATAATTTGAAACAAGGAAATAACATACATGTACAGGATCAATCACAGTTTCCCTTTTTCAGTAAATATACCATTCTAAACCCATAAACTTGTTTTCCCTAATACACGGTCGTCCCTCTTAATAACACCATCAACAAAAGATTCAAGGTTCATCTTTGCCGTACTTCTTGCTCCACCCATCATGACTCTCTCCCTCAACTCTTCCACTTTCTTCTGCAAACGCCTGCCATCTTCTCCTTCCATGATCCCCTTGACACAATCTTGCACAACGCTCCGCTTGGTGCTACTAAGCCTGATCCCTATCCCCCACATCTTAACAATGTACGCGCAGTTGATGAACTGATCACCGGACACAGGGTAGCACAGCAGACGCACCCCATGTTGTATGGCCTCCATCGTCGAGTTCCACCCGCAGTGCGTGAGGTAGCACGCCACAGACTTGTGCTTCAGGACGTCTTCCTGCGGCGACCATGGGACGATCTTGCCCCGGCCGGCAACCGCCTCCGCGTACCCGTCCGGGAGGCCACTTCGCCACGAAGGCTGGTCCTTCAGAGTCCACAGGAACGGCAGGCCGGTGGCCTCCAGACCGAGCGCGAGCTCGTGGATCGCGTCTCGCCCGATCGACGCGACCCAGCTTCCGAACGAGACGTATATCACAGACCCTGCATTCTGCTGGTCCAGCCAATCCATGCAGGTCTCGTCCGATTTCCACATGCTAGGGTTCTTGAGCGTCGGTGAGTCACGCAAGCTGCCGTCTTTATTGGCAGTGCTTTCGAATAGGCCGTTGGTTGGCAGTGGCCCGACCTGGAGAATCTGCAGATCATGATGCGCCTGCGGCTGTTGATCAAGCTCGCCGACGTCTTCGCCGGGAAAGCTGTTGACGAGGATGGGGTGGAGGATCTTTGCACGCTCCATTATCTTACGCCAGAGGGTGAATCTTGACCTCTGGCAGGCTTGGTCGCCCACGAGCCACGGAAGTTCTGAGGTACTTAGATCTAGCTCTGCAGGCAATATGTTGAAGCTGTTTCCAACCAGGTGGTCTCCGTTTACTTCAGCTCCATTGCTGGCCAATAGTTTTGTTGATATGGGAATGCCTGCATGTGACAGAAACACGACAAATAATAAACTAGCTATGGAAGCTTATAATAAGTATTCCGTCGAAAAGAATTTTTACTCAACAATTGTGTACGCCCATCTGGTTTAAATACTCACGTATTGTCTAGTGTTATAATGCTAAGAGCCACATGCCCCTGCTTCGACTTTTAAACTCAAATCCAAGAGGGAGGAAACTTCTTAATTAAACACATATTTTTAGCAACTTGAAGATGTTGCAAAGTAGAATAATCACGTCACAGATCTATACTAGCCGAGGCTAAAAGTCAACTGTTGCACCATGTGTTGTGGTGATTTTTTTTGAGTGAACCTTAATAGTGATCTTGATGGACATGATTTTCAACCAAGGATAGATGCAAACATTTGATGGTAGGTTAAAAACTGCAAGCTTCGAGAAGCGTGTCATTTTGTGACGCTCTTTGCGGTTCAACCGTACGTGTGAAATAGATGCTGGGCTTCTCATGACTTCTTCCTCGACCTATCTTTGTATCAAAATGGGGTATCTAAGTTAGTTAGTAAAGTTAGAAGTTAGAACTAGCTGCTCTGACCATATGGACATAAACAAAGACCACACGCTTCAGCTTTATTTGCGGCAGCCAGGTACTGTGCATCAGAGGTTGAAGCCTATCTGTAAGGATAATGCATGAATGAGCTAGCTAGCTTATGGATCCCAAGAGTATATACCAATTAGACGTAACATCAACAGTCGTTAGTATCATACGAGTATAAAATGTTCATACTAGCTGTTTTGTCACAGAGGCATGTGAAGCTAGAAAATAGGCACAGAGCTGAAATTTGGGGCAACGATCATTTTTTTTTTGGACCAAGGCAAGGAATTATCTAGAGCGAGATGGATGCAATGCAATACAATATACAGTATAATGCATGGACGCTTGCGGGACATACCGCAATCTGAGATCAACCCCATGGCGATGAGGTCCGGGATGGCCGCCACCGCGCGGTAGGTCGCCAGCATCGCCGGCCAGAACCCCACGGCCGGCACGCCACACCGCTCGGCGACGGGGACGGCCCAAGAAGCTAGGACGTCGACAATCAGGCACGCCACGCCACGGCCAGTCAACGCGCGCCGCGTCAGCATCTCCTCCAGTCGCTCCGGCATGGTGCGCTCCATGGCGTGCGCGAAGCCGGCAAAACCGGGGGGCTCACCGTTGCCATCATCGGGAACGCCGCTAGCGATGGACGCGAGCTCCACCCCGTGACTATCGCTTCCGTCGTCGTCCTGGCTGGCACCGACGACGAGGCGGCGGTGGACAAAGTCGGGCACGGCGACGGTAGCCTCAACGCCGCGCGCAGCGAGGGCGCGCGCCAGGAGGAGCATCGGGGAGACGTGGCCCTGCGCCGGGAACGGCACGAGGACGACGGCGGCGGGGCGGACGGGCACGGGCTCCGGCTCCGCGCCCATGACGTTGACGTACGGCCGGCGCGGCGGTTGATCAGTCGCCGCCGCGCGCGTCGGTGTGGACTTCGGCTACGCTGGCTTCACGGGGCGATGTGTGTACGGTATTAACCTATTTAAAGATGGCGCCGTGCGTCGTGGCTTGATTCGCCAGCTTCCTTTGACATCCAGTTATTACGATGTCGCGGTTTGTTAAACACGAAGTAAACGCTTCTGGATATATGTCTGACATCATTTGTAATCCACTTGGCAACTCGACTTGGACCGTTGGGCTGTTGAGTTGTCGAAATGATGCTAGCTCCGTTTTATTTTCTTAATTATATACTCCCTCCCGTATCAAATTATTTCTCGTTTTATACAAAGAAAAAAAACTAAAAATAAACTAACTATAGCTGTTCTAATGATAATTATTTCGATACCGAAAGGAGTATTTCTTGCATTTTAAAATATTTGTCACTATTTAGTTAAAAATTAAATTAAAGAGTGACAAATATTTTAAAATAGAGGGAGTATAATGTCCTCACAGTTGGCACGTGGTTTGTGGGCTTAGCTCGAAATGCCAGGAACTCTCGTTTTGTTTAGTTAATGCACTCGTGGTTGACTTGGTTAAGTACTCCTTCTATTCCTAATTAGTTGACGTTTAAAAAATATTTTTAGTTTAAACATCCTGTTCTAAACGCCAACTAATTAGAGATGGAGGGATTATATAGTTTGGGCTTAAACGTTCTATAGCAACCTAAGCTCTGAAAGTGGATCATTTTAGTTTATTTGAAAAATTACGATCGGACCACGTGTTTGATAGCAACATGTTCTCGAAATGAGGGCATCAATGTAAGATACTGATCAAAATTGTAATTAGAAACTTAATCACCTGATCGCTGCACTGCTAATGTGGAATTAGTGTGTGAAACTTAAACTGACTAGAGAGCTCGATGATGCTCTGTGGACGTAGCAGAGTCGGTGCACGCCCAGTCAGAATATCGAACTGAGACATCACAATGCTAAGTTAATACCTAGCGGACTTACGGTCATGTATAAGAATATTCGATCCCAAAATATTCAGATACTGGTAGCAGTACCGCTTGCCTCTGACACAGAATGAGGCTCTGACATCTGAGCTTTCACCAAGATGTGGAGAAGATTTTTTTTTTTTCTGAAACAACAGCTGCATCTAGGTCCCTGACGACGGTTCTCGCCTGTTCTTGCTACTGAAAAGGACCTAGCAGAATATCTTTCCACCGGTGCTTGTACATGGGATTGCTGTAGCTGGTATTAGGTGCTGGCCGTAGCAAGAATCCAGAGATCATCGCCCTCTCCCGGCGATGGCGACGCCTACCGGCGCCGGTGGCAACTCCGCGGACCGCAGAAGCGAAGTTCCAGGCGGTGGCTCCTCTCTGCACGCACTAGCTCACACGTGTGCTGGCCCCGTACGGTTCACCGCTGCTCCGCGTAGCGCGCCACGTCGCAGGCTCCGGCACCACGAGCTGCTCGTGCTCCGCACCGGTGAGCCGCCTGGGCCGCCGATATGTCCAGGTGAGCCGGTGGAGCTAGCGTGGAAACAAGGTTCAGACGTCGATCACATTGATGCAGATTACGAGTGAGAGTGGCAGCCGCAAAGACCCGGAGAAGTAAAAAAACGATCCCACTCGCTTTCGCAAACGGGGAAAAATACCGGTCGCACCAGGCCGAAAACCTGCACAAGGAAACAAATTCTCGGCAGCCCAAATTACCCGGCAAGAACTCTCGGTCGCTCAATCAACTCGTGGGCCGAATTCTTTCCTGCGACGCGGGCAGATCCCAGACCGCAAACAGAGCAGGAAGACGTATCACCCAACTCCATTCGAATACCACGTGGCGGCGCCGAGAAGGAAGGATCAATCCGGAACGGCTCGGAACCGCACCGTCTGGACACTGCACTCCTCCGGTCCGGCCCCGCCCCGCCCCGGTGCACGGCTCACCCTATCCGTTTCTGCCTCCTCCTTCTCCTTGTCATTAACAACGCCCTTCCTTCCTTCCCCGTGGGCGTGCTCATCCCCAACCCAACCCACGCCCACCGCCGCCTCAGATCCCCTGTGCCGTACCCCAGCGTGAGACGACGCGGCCGCGGCCATGACGCCGCTCGCTCTCGCCCACCTAACCGCCGGGGCGTCCCCGCTGCCCGCCTCCTCGCACAGGCCCAGGCCCGGGCCCAGCTCCGTGGCCCTGCCCCACGCCGCGCCGCGGCGGCTCGCGCTGGCGGCGCCCCCGCGGGCTTTCTTCCCCCCGTCCCCGTACCAGCAGCCCCCGTCCCAGCCGTCGGGCATCTCGCCGCACCGCGAGTACGGCCAGCTGGTGCCCATGGTCATCGAGACCACCTCCCGCGGCGAGCGCGCCTACGACATCTTCTCCCGCCTGCTCAAGGAGCGCATCGTCTGCATCCACGGCCCCATCGCCGACGAAACCGCCTCCCTCGTCGTCGCGCAGCTGCTCTTCCTCGAGTCCGAGAACCCGCTCAAGCCCGTCCACCTCTACATCAACTCCCCCGGCGGCGTCGTCACGGCGGGGCTCGCCATCTACGACACCATGCAGTACATCCGCTGCCCCGTCACCACGCTCTGCATCGGCCAGGCGGCCTCCATGGGCTCGCTCCTCCTCGCGGCCGGGGCGCCCGGGGAGCGCCGCGCGCTGCCCAACGCCAGGGTCATGATCCACCAGCCTTCCGGTGGCGCGCAGGGCCAGGCCACCGACATCGCCATCCAGGCCAAGGAGATTCTCAAGATGCGGGACCGCCTCAACAAGATCTACCAGAAGCACACCAAGCAGCCCATCCACAGGATTGAAGAGTGCATGGAGAGGGACCTCTTCATGGACCCAGAAGAGGCGCGCGACTGGGGGCTTATTGATGAGGTCATTGAGTCCCGGCCCGCCTCGCTCATGCCCGATGGCCTCAGCGGTGGCAGCACCGACCTGCCCAACCTTGGTGGTGGCGGTGGGCGGGGAGGGGATGTCGAGCCTGCTGCCGCGGTGTGAGGACCGACCGCCCACAAAGGTGAAATCTTTTTCGTGTCCGGTGGCTGTGTAGTCTGTTGTTAGATGTAAGCTTATTGCACAAAAAGGTTAACCTTGTTATTCTGTATAGCCCAGTGGTCGTCCGGCTCCCCATCCCCCTTGTTGCTTCAGTTGCCTGAATTGATCTATTGGTGACAACTATTGCTACATTAAGGGAATGTTGTCAGCCCATTTGATACTGATAAATTGACACACTGTTGTGTATGTCTGTACTACATGAGTGCATTCATTCTCAAGCATTGAAAGTCACATCCGCTTTCTCTCATTCTTACCATAAACGTTCTTGTTATTGACAATCAAAGGCTAGTAATTTGGTAGAAGATTCATGTTACGTAAACGGAATTTTGTATGTTCTTCTCTCATTGTTATATGTATGTCAGTTTTCATCACTTGTCTTGGTTGATGAGGCCTTATTATCTTTCATATTCATGTTTTGCTGACCTGTATATCATATATGTATGAAATGTGGATGAACAGTTTAATGTTCCGATTCTCTGTAATAGCTTACTGGACACTCCAATAGACTTCATCCTAATTTTTATTTTCTGCTTAATAAATTACTTATATTTATTTTTCTGAGGGCAAGGTTACTTATGTTGTTATTCACAATTGGGAGGGTTTGTTGAATTGCTTTGTAATACTGATAAACTAACACAGTATTGTGTATGCTTGTATGTGTCATTCCATTCCCAAGCATTGAAATTCTTATGTCATTTCTTTGTCTCATACTAAATGTTCTTGTTTTTGTACATATCAATGACCATCAAAATAGCAATCCTTTTGTATTAAGATGTCAACGCCATTACGTGTTCCATTTTATCCATTTTTGCTGGTTGCTCAGGCCCTATCATGTTAGTGCGAAGTATGAATTTTAAGTGTAATGTTCTGTTTCGCTATAATAATGCCCCCTACTTTCTAGATCATCTAAGATGCCTCAGTGTTATTGACTTCTGCACATTTTATTAAATACTTCGTTTCTTATTCACGACTGAGAGAGTCAGTTAAACTGCAAGCCACCCTTTAGCAGGTCTAAAAATACCATTATTCGTGTGGGCCTTAAAGCATACAATTTGCAGATGGACATTTAAGTTGCTTAGTTGGTGTTTGAGGTAACTGGCTCTCCAGGATACCTCCAAACTAGCAGAACCTTATTAGTTCTATGCTGATTGTGCACAAAATTGAAGTTAGTATGTAGCAATGCCTACACCACGGTACCTCCAAACTAGCAGAACCTTATTAGTTATATGCTGATTGTGCACAAAATTGAAGTTAGTATGTAGCGATGCCTACACTAGGGTACCTCCAAACTAGCAGAACCTTATTAGTTCTACGACAGACATTTGAATTCGGTCAAGCAATCAATGAAGAAATACTCTCACAATCTCCCAATATCTCTCAAGCTCTAGGCAAAGCATAAGGCCTAATTATCCATCTCCATTACACCAATATATATAGCTCATATGGAGAACCATGGAGCTAATCTTTGATGCTCTAGACTTGTAAGAAAATGTATAGAAGTGGTGTTATTTGTTTGGTTGGGCATTTTTTCAGAATTATTGTTGTTCAATTTGATTTTGGTGTCACATATTGGACTGCATTTAAACTTTTTTGGTCGCATGTTCTCCTTATAGGTATATTGATGAGGATAGAAGTTGAGTGATTGTAGTTGTCCGTGTCTTAAAGTTGATACACATGAAGCCATCCGTGCTTGACACCTTCTAAACTCAGATGCTCTGCGTAATTTCCATAGCACCAGTTAAAATTTTTACAGCTTCATGTTAGTAGCAGAATCAAGGAGTTAGTTGGACAAATGAATGTTTTTTTTTTGATCGAAAACTGTAAGGGAATCCTCTACAGTGTTATATTAATAGAAATAGGATACGAACTATAAGGTAGCAAATATTAAATGTTGTTTTTGTAGGTTCCTGAGGGAGGAACCTCTACTAGATACTATTGACCCATTCATAGATATGGGTCTTGTTTTGCTCCTTCAGCCTGCAGCACTGAGCAAGGACAGAGGCTTTGAAGTTGGTTTTCCATTTATTTAGCGATGGCATCTCGTTCCTGAAAATTTTATCATTCCTTTGCTTCCATATCTCCCATGCTGCAATGCTGAAAATCTCCATGAATCCCGGCCTGTTCCAACTTTGCCTTGCTTTTTCAATAGTTGTGAAGAAGTATAATGCATGATCCCATTGTATTCCCAGGATGTTCCAGCAAGCGTCGCTGAATGGGCATCTAAAGAATAGATGATAGGTGGTTTCTTCGGTGTTGAGTGTGCATAAAACACAACTATAATCCTCTCCTTCAATATGTATGTTCTTCCTTTTAAGCAAGTTTCTTGAATGTAGTCTGTCTCGGAACATCAGCCAGGTGAAGATTTTGATTTTTCGCAACACCTTTGAGCTCCAGATCCACTTGAATGGTCTAGGCGGGTTTATTGACCTGAACCAATAGTTGTATGCCTGCATGGATGTGAATTTGTTACTATTATTGTTGGTTCGCCATATTTCTCTATTCTGATTTATGGCAACTACTACTTGCATAAGATCTTGGAGGCTATCCATTTCTAGCTGTGCCTGTTCTGACAACGGACTGAAAAAATGAGTAATGATGTTTGATTGAGCAATGAATTGCACTATCGAAATGTTTGGCTTTCTTGCAAATGAAAACAGCCTGGAGTAGTTGTTTTTTAGTAGTCTACCCTCCCATTCATCATTCCATAGCAGCGTAGTATTACCCTTGCCAATACTGACTTTTAACTGTGGTCTTAGATCATCCCAAAGACTCAATACATCTCGCTGCCAGAAGGATCCTTTTTCTTTTGTGCGGTGTGGCGGTCTGCCATTGGTGCAGTATTTGCTCAAGATCAATTGTACCCAGGGTAGCTCCTGTTTATTGTAAATCTTGAACAAGAATTTTTTGAGCAGAGACTTATTCATTGTTTTGAGGCACTTGATCCTGAGCCCTCCACTTTTCAGTGGTGAGGTGACTGTCTCCCATGCCACTAGTGGTATTCCATTTCCAGCTATGTCGGAGCCTTTCCAGAGGCATGTTTTTCTTGTCTTGTCCATCATCTTTATAACTTGAGGTTTCAGTTTGATGGTGCACATCGCATAGATAGGGATGACAGATAGGATGTTGTTGATGAGTGTGCATCTTCCTGCCATGGTCAACCAAGTAGCCGAGGAGGATAGTTTCCTCTCTATCTTTGATGCCAGGTATGCAAAGTCTTCTGCCCTTGGTCTCTTTAAGCACATAGGGAGGCCTAGGTATGTGAAGGAAAAAGCTCCAATTGTGCACCCAAGCGTACCTGCCATGATGTTGGTTTCGTCTACAGATAGATTGATTGGTATGATACACGATTTCCTCCAGTTAACTTTTAGTCATGTGGCCCTTCCCAGTGTCTGTAGTAGATTATTCAAGAAGTATAGTTCTCTTTGTGATGCTTTCATGACCATAATCGTGTCATCTGCATATTGCACTACTGGGAAATCTGTGCCGAACTGTTGGATGGGTATTGAGAGTAACCCCCTTACCACCGCTAGATTGATCGTGATTTGTAAGATTTCTGCTGCTAGTACAAATAGTAGGGGGGAAATAGGGTCCCCTGTCGTACTCCTCTCTTGCATTGAAACTTGTTTCCAGGTACTCCATTGAGTAATATCGATGAGGTTGCTGTTGAGATGATGTTTGACATCCAATCTATCCACCGCTCGGGAAATCCCATATTACTTAGCATTGTAAGAATGAAGCCATGATCGACCATATCAAAGGCCTTTTCGAAGTCTAATTTGAGCACAACTATCTTTGTGCAGGATGTGTCACATTGATATAAATATTCATATGTCCATGCCATGCAGTCTTGAATGGTTCTATGTCTGATAAAACCGTATTGATTTTTGTGGATCAGCTCTCTGATAACTTGATGTAGTCTAGTGGATAGTACCTTTGTGATCATCTTCACCGTGGAGTTCAACAGGGATATCGGCATGTAATCGTTGGTAGTTGTCGGGTTGCTTACCTTAGGTAGTAACATGATGAAGGAGCAGTTCAGAGGCTGCAAGCTTACTTGATTATTGTAGAACTCTTCAAAGAGTCTGTAGACATCTTCTTTGATTGTTGACCAGCAGGATTTATAGAACCTATTGTTGAATCCATCTGATCCGAGCGCTTTATCCCCAGGCATGTCCTTTAGGGTTCTATCAATTTCCTCTCTTGTGATTGGGTCACATAGGTGTTGCAGCGATTGATGTCGAGGTATGATATCCTATAGCATAGACCATTCCTGCATTGGATCTGCTTCTCCCAACCCGTCTTTGAATTCCTTCCATAATAGTGCAGCTTTTTGACTATGGTCCAGTAGGTCCGTGCCATCTTCGGAATGTATGACTGTGATTGCATTTCTTCTGTACTGTTCTGTTGCCGCTGCTAGAAAGAATTTGGTGGGCTCATCTCCCAATTGTGTCCACCAGACTGTGTACCTCTGCTTCCAGTATTCATGTTTTAACTTTAGGAAATGTGCCAACTGTTCCTTGATCAAAATTCTGAAGCAGTTTTCTTGTGGGAATAAAGCCCTTTGTTCCTCCACTTTGTCCATTATTAGAATATGATAATTGCAGTTAGCAATCATTTTGGGAGGGTGCCTACCGATTTACTCCAATGTTTGAGGGTGTGTCTCAGCCTTTTAAATTTTACCGAAATTGTCCTGGCACTGTTCATGATTTGTACCGGTTGATTCCATGATCCTTGTAGAATGTCTTGAAATTGTGAGTGTTGTAGCCAGTAGTTTTCAAATCTAAAGCAGTTTGCTTTAGGAATGTTTGTGCCAAATTGCACAACACATGGGATGTGATTTGATACATTCCTAGATAAAGGAAGTAATTTGGTGTTTGGGAAAGTTAGATGTAAAGCACCAATCTAGTTGTTCTAATAGTGGTGAAGCTTGCATATTACTCCAGGTATAATTCCTCCCTTGCAGAGGTATTTCAGTCATGCTTTGGTGGAGAATTATATCATAAGATTTCCACATCCCCAAAACTCGCCCCAGCCCTATTCCTGTCATCTACTAACCTGTAGAAATTAAAATCACCGACTATCATCCAAAGATCCTCGGGCCGGAGGGGTATGTCTTTTAACCATTGCGTGAATTCTTGTCTTTGTGTACCCTGACACGGTCCATAAACTGTGATGAGCTTCCATGTAACCCCATTAAGTAGTGAGGTTAAGTTAAGGTCGATTGCCTGTAGGATCATGTGGGTGTTGTGGACAAATGAATGTTGCAGGTTGATTTGGCAAAGGTCTCATTCCAGGCAGGATTCTAAGTTCAGTCGGATGGAGTTTCAGTTGTACACGCTTGTTACTAAAATTCAAATGTGCGTGTTGAAACCATCATCATGTAAAGAATTGTGAATTGCAGAATTGGAAGCTGTTGATTCACTATCAATTATTACCACCTGTTGATTCATTGTCTGTAGGATCATGTAATGTTGGATCAGTTTGTTTCCGAACTCAAAGCGGGACACTTGTTTTTTTTTTCTCAGGTTCAGTGTTGAAATTATGAGTCCCAAATGAATTCTCAATACGAAGGACTTGGGGATCGTATCCGGATGTTGGATGCTGTGTCTGATGGATCAAATGAATTCTCAAGGGAGGCCCAGAGGCTCGATATACTGCTACCGTTATGGGCCCATATTTATGGTCCAGTAGAATGGAAACAGTTGATTGGGCCCTAATTATCGGCCCCTAAACCCTTCTTCTCCCACAGTCCCACGACGCCGGTCGCCGCAGCGGCCACATTCCTCGAGCGTGAACGCTTCAGTCGTGACCACCACTCCGGCCGGCGTCCTCTGGGTCTGCTCAATCCTGGGACTGGCAGCCAGCGGCTACCCCCTGCCGTCCGAAGATGGCTTTCCTCTTCAACAAGTTCCAAGAGGTACGCCTGCCTTCACATCTCGCAGCCACAAGCCACTGCCGCATCTCGATCTACTCCATTTCACTCCCGTTTTGCGCGATAAGACCCACCACAGGTTTACCTAGCACATGAACAAGCTCAATTTCCCTAGCAAAAAAAAAAAAATAATAACGGCTCAATTTCCTTTGGGCACTCTGACTAAACAGTACCTGATATGGGGGATGAACGCATGAAATCGTTATTCCGTACCCTAAATGCCATTTGGATTTAGTGTTCTAGATGTGTGATTGATGTCTCCCATGTTTCTTCCAGGACCAGCTCGAAATGAGCACAATATTAGTCATGTGGAACATCGCGCGAACCATTTCTCAGCCTCTGTTAATCTGTACCGGCACTTTAGCTGACTTACTGTTACATTTTCAGGCAGTCAAGACACTTGCTAAGAATCCAATGTTCGCCCGTGATCCAAGGCACCTTCAATTTGAAGCTGATGTAAATCGTTTATTCCTCTATACAAGGTTTGTGAACATCCAAAGAAACAACTCTGTTCTCCTTTTCATGTACTCCCTCCACATTTTTTTCATTGACGTCAAGACAATTAGAGGCCAATAATAGATTAGGGTTTCATTGATTCATAGTTAGGGGTACATATAAGCCCCAATGGGCCAATTACATGGGCCTAGCCCAATACTCATACAACACAGTCCAACACCCCCCCGCAGTCTCAACATCTAGCCACGACAGATGTTGAGACTGGAGCGGAACTCGGAGAACAACGACGAAGGAAGACCCTTCGTGAAGATGTCGGCAAACTGTGACGTCATCGGGACATGGAGGACCCGGACCTCACCACGAGCAACCGGCTCACGAACAAAGTGAAGGTCAATCTCCACATGCTTCGTGCGCTGATGCTGAATGGGGTTGGTGGAGAGGTAGACGGCGCTGACGTTGTCGCAGTAGACCAACGTGCTCCGAGTGACTGGGGAGTGGAGCTCCTGAAGTAGCTGCTGGAGCCAGGAGGTCTCGGCCACACCGTTCGCCACGACGCGATACTTCGCCTCAGCACTCGAGCGCGACACCACGGGCTGTCGCTTCGAGGACCAAGAGACGAGATTGCCGCCCAGGAAGACGGCGTAGCCAGAGATGGACCGACGGGTGTCCGGGCAGCCGGCCCAGTCAGCATTGGTGTAGACAACCAGCTCAGAAGCTGAGTCACCCCGAAGGAGACCGTAGTCGAGGGTGCCGCGCAGGTAACGAAGTATTCGCTTCACAACTGTGAGATGCGGCTCCCTCGAATCATGCATGTGAAGGCACACCTGCTAGACGGCGTAGGAGATATCTGGCCTGGTGAAGGTGAGGTACCGGAGAGCACCTGCAAGACTCCTGTAAGCCATGGGGTCAGCAACAGGGGCGCCGTCAGCTGAGGAGACCTTTGCCTGGGTATCCACCGGAGTGGAGCACGGCTTACAATCAGCCATGCCCGCTCGCTAAAGGACATCCAGGCAGTACTGTCGCTGGTGAAGAAACAAGCTGCCCGGTCTGTGCTCAACCGTGACGCCCATGAAGTGGTGAAGCCGACCCAGGTCCTTCATCGCGAACTCCCGCTGCAAGGCGGAGATCGTGCGCTGAAGGAAGGTCGCTCTGGACGCCGTGAGGGCGATGTCGTCGACGTAGAGGAGGAGGTACACTGTGTCCCCCTCACGGCTGTAGACGAAGAGCGAGGTGTCCGACTTGGCCTCGCCGAAGCCGAGCGAGGCCAGGAAAGAGGCGAACCGGCTGTACCAAGCTCGGGGCGCCTGCTTGAGGCCGTACATGGACTTGTTCAGTCGGCAGACCATGTCTGGGCGAGCTGAATCCACGAACCCTGTCGGCTGACAGTAGTACACCGTCTCCGTCAGCGTGCCGTGGAGGAAGGCGTTCTTGACGTCCAACTGGTGGACAGACCAAGAACGCGAAAGAGCCAGCGACAGCACGGTCCGAACCGTCGCCGGCTTCACCACCGGACTGAAGGTCTCGTCGTAGTCGACCCCAAGCCGCTGAGTGAAGCCGCGAAGGACCCACCGAGCCTTGTACCTCTCCAGGGACCCATCCGCCCTCCGCTTATGCGTGAAAACCCACTTGCCCGTGACAACATTGCCACGACCAGGACGGGGAACCAAGTCCCAGGTCCGGTTGGCAAGAAGGGCCGCATACTCTTCTTCCATAGCCCGACGCCAGTGAGGATCGGCGAGAGCGCTACGAACAGAAGAGGGGATAGGCGAGACAGCCGAAGAGGCAGGCGGTGGGGAGGTCGTGGAGGAGAGGACTACCCCAGAGAACCGCTCCACCGGTCTGAGGACCCCAGTCGCCCGTCGGGTCACCATCGGGTGGACGTGGCTGGGGTCTCGATGGAGCAGTGGGGGGTGGTACACCTGAGGCTCCGGGTGGGAAGAACACCAGCCCGCACTCGTCGCTGATACACAAGTGCAGGGTCGACGTATCGTAACGTCGGGGCCGCGTGTGGCGCAGCTGGCGACGTCAGGGACGTCGGGGCCGCGCGTGGCACAGCGGGTGACGTCGGGGACGCCGGGGCCGCGGGTGACGATGGGGACGCCGGAACCGCGCGTGGCGTAGCTGGCGACGTCGGGGACGTCGGGGGCCGCGCGTGGCGCAGCTGGCGACGACGAGGACGCTGGGGCCGCGCGTGGCGCAGCTGGCAACGGCGGAGACGCTGGGGCCGCGCGTGACGCAGCTAGCGACGTCGGGGACGCCGTAGCCGCGCGTGACGCAGCTGGTGACGGCGGGAACTCCGAGCCCGCGCACGACGCAGCGGGCGGTGTCAAGGACGTCATGCTCGCGCGAGGCGCAGCAGGCGACGCCGGAGACACCGGGGCCACACGCGGCGGAGCACGTGGGTAACCTGCAGGGGGTAAAACACAAGGTCGCTGTATAGGCGCGGCCTCAAGGTCAGTAGAAAAGAGGGAATCCAACTCAACAACAGAGTCAGAGGACGAAGTGGAGAAGGGAAAGGTGGACTCATCGAAAACAATGTGACGAGAAATCAAGACACGACGGGTAGCAAGGTCAAGGCACCGATACCCCTTATGATCAGGGGAGTATCCAAAGAAGACACAACGAGTCGAATGAGGCGCAAGCTTATGAGGGGGGTGGCGGAAATGTTAGGATAGCAGGTGCATCCGAACACTTGAAGGTGGTCGTAAAGAGGAGTGGTGCCGAAAAGAGCGAAGTGAGGAGTGCGGGCACTAATCGCCTTAGTAGGAAGGCGATTGATGAGGAGAGTGGCGGTGTGAAGTGCCTCAGCCCAGTATCGAGCAGGAATGGAGGCCTGAAACATCATGGAACGCATAACATCATTAGTGGTAGGAATCATGCGTTCGGCCTTGCCATTCTGAGGAGAAGTGTACGGGCAAGACATGCGCAACTGAACACCGCGAGAGAGAAGAAAGTCACGGAACGCAGAGTTGTCAAACTCGCGTCAGTTATTGCACTGGATGGCTCGAATAGTGAAACCGAACTGGGTGGACACCCAAGCGAAGAAGTGAGAGAGAGTGACGAATGTGTCAGACTTCTGATGCAAGGGAAAAGTCCACGAATAGTGCGAAAAATCATCAAGTATCACCAAGTAATATTTATAACCCGAAACACTGATGACAGGAGAAATCCAAAGATCACAGTGAATCAAGTCAAAAATCCGCTCAACATGAGTAACAGAGTGCGGAAAAGGAAGCCGAACATGGCGACCAAGCTAACTACCATGACATACAGACTCATGAGTACCCCTAGTACACGAAATCACTGAGCTACTAGACAACTTAGACATAACATCAGCACTAGGGTGGCCAAGCCGGCGATGCCAAGTCGTGGAAGAAGCTGTCGTAGCCAGAGCAAAAGGTGAAGTTGAAGCGGAAGCAGGGAGACGAAACGTGTACAGGGGCCCCGAACTCTCACAGCGGAGAAGAAGACGTCGGGTAGTAAGATCCTTCACAGATAAACCAAAAGGATCAAACTCGATAGAAACATGGTTGTCAGTGGTAAAACGACGAACAAAAAGAAGATTATGAATGATGTCAGGAGCAACAAGAACATCCCTGAGCTAAAAAGACCCCGAAGAGCCCAAATCACCGACTGAGGTGACTGGAAGAATAGACCCATTCCCAACAACGATAGATGAAGGATGAAAAGGGCGGGAAGGGTGGGAAGAAGAGAGTATACCAGCGTCAGGAGTGGTATGGTACAAAGCACCTGAGTCAGCAACCCAATCAGCACCTGGTGGAGTGGGAGTCATTGTTCTGAAGGAAGAGGCCAGCAACTGACGGTCCCAGCCGTCAGGAGTGGAGTATGGCGCCGAGGACTCAGGGCCCAAGTCCCAGTGACTGGAAGGTCCAGCCATAGGGTGACCCAACCCACCGGTGGTCGGAGTCCACAGTCCACCAGCCGAGTAGGTGGAACCACCGTACGTGGGAGTAGTCACGTAGGCCGCCTGAGGTCGTGTCGAGCGTGGCGGAGGGAGACCCGGAGATGGCCCAGGCCACATAGCAATCTGGCCAATCCACGGGTTGTAGGGTGTGGGCCAGGATGGCAGAGCACCCGAACCAGTGCCACCCTGAGCGGGGCCACCAGTCTAGGTAGTGACACCTCCACCACCTGTACCTCTGCTGGTAGCGGTACCAGCACCGCCACGACCACCAGAGCTGTCACGACCACCACGACGACGATTACCACCACCAGGGTGGGCAGGGGCCCCTGGGGTGGTAGGTGGGCGCGAGGGCGGTCCGCCGAAGGCAGGACGGGAGGGCTGCCCAGAGCCGTAGAAGGCTGTGGCAGTCGAGGGGACGCGAGGGCCAGCAGAAGTGATCTCCTCGAGCTCAAGGTCGGACCAAACCTTGTTGAAGGTCGGTAGCGGCTCCTCACGAAGAATCACCGTCCGAAGGTGGGAGTAACGCTCATTCATGCCCTGCAGGACCTGAAGAACGAGAGAGGTCTCCGGGACGGTTTCACCGAGGTCATGAAGGGCATCTGCCATACCCTTCATATGACGACAGTAGGCGGAGACGGAAAGGTCCCCCTGAGTAGCAGCTGCGAACTGCGCCCGGATGTGAAGAGCTCGGGTCGCACGGTTCCCTTGGAAGTGCTGCTCGATGACGAGCCAAGCCTGACGAGCTGTGCCACCACTACGCCGGCGCACAAGGTCCTCCAACTCATCGGAGAGAGAGCCGAGAATCCAGGCAAGGACCACACTGTCCATGCCAAGCCAGGAGTCATCCAACAGGTAGGCATCACGGAGGACGTGGTCGTCAAGGCGGAAACGCCTCAGCGTGAGGAGAAGTAAGTCCCGCCAGCGGGCATAGGTGGTGGAGTCAGAGCTGAGAACAACCGGGACGAGCGACCGAATGGAGACACCGGAGGCCTGGGCATGGAGACTAGCAACCAGGGTCGCCGCGTAGGTACTGTGAGCTGCTCCATCACCAGGAGAGGGCTCACGGGAGGTACTCCATGGTGGGTGTGTGGCATCCTCGAAATGACAAGAATTTGAATCCAGAGGTAGTGTTTTCCAGGGTAGGCATCATGCTAGTTCAAGCTATCAGATGGAATTTTGTTTACTCTTTCTAGCTATCAATAAACAATGTAACTCTGTTAAGGACTAAGGAGTTTTAATGGATTGTTGTAGTTTATAGCTCACAAGGAATCTTGTGAAACCTGTATGGTATGGTTGGTCATATTCCATTATTGAACTCCTCAGCTAGGCTATTACAGGCAACTGCGTATTAAGCCGCCAAACTATTTCTTTGATCATCTCTACATTTTTAAGTTTACTTGAGAAGCTATATGCGTAGACAGCTGCTTTCCTAAGTTTCTCTTCTATGTGCACTTAGTTATAATCGTTTGGGGGTGAATGCTGAAGAGAAAGATGCAGAGGAGATTATTGACTTGGCCAGCAAAGCTTCTGTCAATCAGCAGCAGCAACAAGTGCAGGAAAATGTCCATTATCAACTTAGGCATATATGCCAACTAATGGATAGCATTCTTCAACCCGATGCAACGAATGACCTGTCAAAGGATCCATCGGAGGGAGATAGTCATTCACGGCGTAGTGGATTGAGTTTTGCTGTTGGCGGGGTTGGATCTGCAAACAAGCAAGGTACTTTGTTCTTACTAAGTGGATAACACTGGTACATAACTTTCTGTAGGTATATCATTCTGATATGGGCTACTTAGCTAGTTAATGACTTGTTTTGGATGATCATGTTGTCTAATTTATGCCACAGAGAAGTCACCCTCAGCATTTTTCTGCTACTGAATTACTGAAGATACTTCAAAAGTATGATAACCACAGTTCATCTACCTGTATCGGGATCAGTATTACACTATCACAGCTCTGTATTATTTCTCCATATGTACAAACACAGTGTTCCTGTTTAACTCTCAATTATTTGCGCTTTGTATAGCCATGCTTCAGCTGTTCTCTTATCAATGTCATTTCGTCACACTTTAGTTGAAGTTACGATGTAAGGATGATAAATAGAGTGTGTGTTGATCTGTTGTTGATGGCATTATTGCATTAATTTGTAGTTACCAAAAAAATGCTGAACCCTGAGCTAAATATGTACGTCCATGGTGTGTGTTTTTACTCTTTAACCCGCCCTTTCATTTGAAACTCTTAAGATTTTTTGCAGGCAGATTACATTATTATTACTATTATTTACACTTTTTATCTGTTGAATCCTAAGGAGCTAGGTGCTGATCTATTTGCTCTGCAGTGCAGCTGTTCCTGCTACAAAACCTTTGACTCGAGCGGATTTGTCAAATAAATTTAAGGATCAATTTGGGTACACCCTTGACATCAGACAATCAGGGATTGCTCACAAAGATTCAGGGCAAGGTCTCTTCCTATCTGGAGGAGCTAATGTTGGTGCTGTCCTAGCCATCTATCCTGGTGTTATATATTCACCTGCTTATTATCGATATATACCTGGATACCCAAGAATTGATGCATGCAACAACTATCTGATAACGAGATATGATGGAACAATAATCAATGCAAAACCATGGTGTTTTGGTGGTGAAACAAGAGAACTATGGGATGGCTCGGATTCAGTGGATTACAGTGCTATGCCACCCAATGGCTCAGATAACTCTGATAGAGTGTGGAGAATGCTTACCAAACCTCTAGAGAAAAACACCAGGGAAAATTTTGGGGAAGTGCTTGAACGGCGAAATCCACTTGCTTTTGGTCATTTTGCAAATCATCCACCACAAGGATCAGCGCCAAATGTCATGATCTGCCCATATGATTTTCCTTTGACAGAAAAGGACATGAGAGTATACATCCCAAATATTACCTTTGGCGGTGAAGAGTCCATTACGATGAAGAGGTTTGGCTCTTTCTATTTCAAGTCTGGAAGTTCTGTTAATCAGGCTGGGGGTTCTCAAGTACTAAAGACACTGGTGTTAGTGAGCACAAGGTCCATCTGTGATGAAGAGCTATTCCTTAACTACCGGTACAGTAACTCAAAGCGGCGACCAGAATGGTATACCCCTGTGGATGAAGAAGAGGATAAGAGAAGATGGAGCTAATTTAGCTGTTCTGTATGGTTCTGCCTGCAATGTTTACTTGACACCAATTTCTTTATTTTTCATAAGTACATTTTTCCTATTTGCTAGGATAAATACTGACGTGGCCTTTATTCTCATAAAAAGCAGAGTATTGCATCCCAATAAAATACTGTTACTTTTTTTACGAGCATTGCATCCCAGCCTTGGATCCTTTATAGCACAAAATAATATTGATGCTACTCCTTTTATGAGTTTTGCATCCCAGTCTGAATATTATGTTGAAATTTATATTGGACTATGAGTGTTGCATCCCAGTCTGAATATTATCCTTTATAGCCAGGAAATATGAGTGTTGCACATAATAATATCCTCTGCTTACAGCAATGCCTTCCAGATTGATTTCGATCTATTTGACTACTTTTCAGACAAAAGTACAGAGATAGGGGAATCCAATAAAATTTGCTTCAGAATTGTGGTTTCCCCCTCTTATTAGTGACATTTTCTAGTTTCCTTCATCTCAATAAATAATTTAAAATAAGCAAAAACTGCTTATGATACCTACTCTATTGATTTCCTTCTTGACCAAACTAGGAGCTGGTTTTTTTTACTGTACGTATCCCCCCCCCCCCCCCCTCAGTCCACCAGTTCTTACTGTACGCATATTGCCTGGCAAGAAGAAAAGTATGCAACTGTTGGAAAATCTTATTTTAAAAAAATGTTGGAAAATGCTTTCACTCGTAACCAAATGAACCGTATCAAATGGTCAGATGTATAGCAGCACGCATTCATTACTATTATCCGTCGTTGTCAGTTTCAGTATGTAAGTTATGTGTCTGGTAGTGATGGAGCTGTGGTGGTATATCTGACGCGTGCATGTTGATACATACTGCCATGTGTGCCGCCCGATAAAATCGTACTCCGGTGCGCATGCATGTTGATACATACTGTCATGTGCGGACCGATAAAATCGTATTCCCTCTGTCGTCTCCAGGTTCATTTTTAATTAAAATATGATAAACTTTTGAAGTACAATAGCAGGAGTTCGTAAGTACATCATCTGGGAATTTGATGAAGAGATTGTAGCTTATTTCTTGGAGGCGTTCTCGGTCCCATAGTCTCGGGATCGCAGCTACCAGCGTGGCATAATTTGTGTCTGATGTCGGACGAGCGTGCATTTTCTTTTACAACTTGAATACTCCCTCCTTCCCACAATAGTTGTCGTTAGGACAACAAATTTAGTTCAATTTTGAACTAAGTTTGTTGTCCTAACGACAACTATTGTGGGAAGGAGGGAGTAATATTTAGCGCCACATCAAAAAGGAGAGTATAATAAAAAATTTCTTCCACCGTTTTCTTAGCTGGTTCCATAGAGAATAACGTTGTGTGAACTAAGTTTGTTGTTCTAACGACAACTATTGTGGGAAGGAGAGAGTAATATTTAGCGCCACATCAAAAAGGAGAGTATAATAAAAAATTTCTTCCACCGTTTTCTTAGCTGGTTCCATAGAGAATAACGTTGTTCAATGATATTTCGTCACCTAGACAAGAGTGTGCGCGGGGGCAGGAGACCAGCGGAGTATCTAGGGGGTATTGCCCGGTGGACCCGACGTGCCCTGACCACACACACATCAATTTTCAGTTCCTGCTAAGGTCATAATCTAACGGGAGTCTGCCAACTAATGAGAGCTTCGATAAACAAATCAACAGTTGGGTGTAACATACAGCGATAGAATACAATGGAATACTTCAGTTGATCGTAAGATTGTGAAGTAAGATAACAGTTGTACACTCACGATGCCGAAACAACCATATGCATCACGATGCCAAAGTAGTGATCGGTCTACGCAGCTTGTGATACTAGTTTGCGACTAGGCGATTACAGTGTGTCGACGTCACCCTTGATTGACTATTGACTCATCTCTGCGACGTGTACTTGGCATACTCATCCTATTTTCAGACTCGTGATGACGCCTCAAACTTGTTTATGTTCTTCTCATTCTACATATTTTTTTATTTATTGTGATTAGATAAATTGTTCGTGTTCTTTCGGCTCTATGATTTTTATTTCTTTTATTTATATTGTTATTTCGTGAATTTAATACTTATCATATTACATGTATTGGAATCGTGTTATATATTTATAGTTATTTATTGAATTAATAAATAATTTAATAAATTATATATATATATATTGTGACATATCTTTTACTAAAATTCTAGATACGCCACTGCAGGAGATAGGAGGAGAGAAGTCATGTTCACGGTCAGGTTCATGCAGGCTTGCACGCGTATGGCATAACACGCTGGCATGTAAAGTTAACATAAAACATACAATTGTGGGAATAACTATTATTTGGTATACCCCATTGAAAAGGATATTATAAGAATAATTTATTCCACAATTGTCTGAAATTATAAGAATAATTTCTTTCCACGATTGTTTGGGTTGGGCTGTGAGAGAAGATATAAGTGAAGCCGTGTTTAGCTAACGTTTTATGTATCATTTAAATGGAATGTTTTCCTAATCATGGTCCATCATAGAAAATATTAAGTCAATGTGGGATTTCCAACCACTTGTAATTGTGACCTCTCGTGATTAATTGTATGGTCACAAATACTCCTCCCCCATCTCCAAATAAATTATATTTGCTGAACTATAATTAATTCAAAACATCATTTATTGGGGATGGAGATAGTACAGGTTATCAATTTAACACTATGAAGATCATTTACACCACATATGCTCTCAATAACAAAGCATGTATATTTTTTAGATTCTCCATGCAAAATACATTAATGCTATGATATCCGATTTACTCCCTCCTTATCTTTTTAATTGACGTTCAGACACAAATCTTAGTTCATTTTTAGTTTAAAATCTTGTCTGAAACGTCAAATAAAAGAATAAGGAGGGAGTACATTTTTTCACTATGATATTTTATAATTTATTGTGAAAGATATGGTTGCTTGACTTTCACCAAACGTAGGTTCTGCTTCCGAAGAGAAGGATAGCCCAAGACGAGGGGAGAAAGATGAAGAGATCCGGTTCCCTTTTTCTTATTCCATTTTTTCTCATCTTCCTCTTAATACCAATGGTTGTGATTGATTTGAACCCTTACCTTTTATTAGAGGGTAAGAGGCTACTTTAACAAGTCTTTTGCATGATTTTGAATCTATAATGACATAATATCAATCTGCAACATCATCTTCCAATCCAATTACAATATGTCTTGAGAGCTTTGAGGTCAAATAAACAAGAAGGTTTACTTCCATGCCTGTACCAGAAAGAAAACTTCCATGCGTATGTGCCATCAATTTCTGCCTTCCTGCTCACGTCGATTGCACTGCACCTGGACACGATGACAATCATCAACAAATCACAGCCAGCGGCGGCAGTGGCAGCAGCCGTCGCTATCTATCAAGAGCCCCGCCACCCGGCCCTGTACATATAGAGCCTACCAGGGCGGAGGCGCATCAGCAGCCCCAACGGCCATCATCGGCGGCGCGCCACGCATTTGCACTCACACGATGGCCGCCCATCGCCGCTGGGCCTCGCTGGCGCTCGCGCTCTCGCTGCTGGCCGCCGCCGCCGCCGGCCATGGCGTGAGGGTGGACCCCGCGGCCGCGGCGCAGCAGGCGGCCGACCGCGTGTCGGGGCTTCCGGGGCAACCGCCCGTGCGGTTCAACCAGTACGCCGGGTACGTGACCGTGAACGAGACGCATGGCCGCGCCCTCTTCTACTGGTTCTTCGAGGCCACCTCCAACGGCCACAAGAAGCCGCTCGTGCTCTGGCTTAACGGCGGTACGTATACCCCTCGATCGCTCTCTCGCCCATGCAAACTGCATATGACGAACGTCATAACCCATCATCTCTCCTTTCACCAGACGACATTCCACAGCACCGGCCGCTCGTACTACTTTACTGCTTGCTAGCATGTAGTGAGTTGGTTAGCCTGTAGCTAGCTTGCAAGAGACCCAAATAGCCAAGCCTTTGTCGTCTGTCAGTCCCTGTACAAAGGACAGGTACCGATCGTTCGATTCCCTTTTGCGGTGCGCGTCGGTGAACAGACAACGCAAGCTTCAGCTAGCGCTTTACCGTGCTCTCTGAGACTCTGGCTCTCCCCATCAAGGCACGTCTCTTTCAGCTAGCGTCCTTGTCTGCACCGGTCGTCCTCGCTCGTCCACCATGATCGCGCGAGCCCGATGGGTAGCTCTATCTCCCTGCCCGAATCTGACGCATCGAGCTCGAGCGAGCAATATTCCTTCCGAGAAAAAGAGAGAAGCCGATGCGATTGGACAGGCTTGCATTCCCGGGATACGTAGAAGCTGGCTGGGTGACGCGTCATCAGGATTCAGTACACGGGCCTGAATATTGTTGCTGTTGCAGGGCCTGGGTGTTCGTCTGTCGGGTTCGGGGAAGCGCAGGAGCTGGGGCCTTTCCTGGTGCAGAAGGGCAAGCCGGAGCTGAAATGGAACAACTACTCCTGGAACAAAGGTATGCACTGATAAACACAGGAAACCCAGTAAGCTCTTAATTAGCCTGTTGAGCTTATATATGCTTCAGTTTGCTGAAACTTGAACGAACTGCTCGCAGAGGCCAACCTGATTTTCCTGGAGTCGCCGGTGGGCGTCGGTTTCTCCTACACGAACACGAGCACCGACATGCAGCAGCTTGGTGACAAGATGACCGGTAATATAAAATTCATCCCCGGCCCACAGTGTGATATCGAAGTCCAATACTGAAAAACCACCCCGTTTGCTTTTATGATAACGATTTCGAACCGTATCTGGACTTGTCGACGCGCGTCCACGTGCAGCTGACGACTCTTACGAATTCCTGCTCAACTGGTTCAAGAGGTTCCCGCAGTACAAGGCTCACGACTTCTACATCGCCGGAGAGAGTTACGCCGGTGAGCGCCAACCTCATTCCGCAGTTCAGCCAGAGCACGCGATTGGAAAAAGATTATTAATTAGATTGTGACACGAGTTTAATTAATTTGCTCTGCACTTGTGCCGTGCCTTTTTTCAATAAACTTGCCAGGGCACTACGTCCCTCAGCTGGCGGAGAAGATCTTGGACGGGAACAAGGCAGGCCGCGAGGAGAACCACATCAAATTCAAGGGCATCATGCTCGGGAACGCGGTCATGGACGACGAGACGGACCAGACGGGCATGGTCGAGTACGCCTGGGACCACGCCGTCATCTCGGACCGGGTGTACCGCGACGTCAAGGCGCACTGTAACTTCAGCCTGGAGCACGTGACGGACGCGTGCAACCACGCGCTGGAAGAGTACTTCAGCGTGTTCTCCCTCATAGACGTGTACAACCTCTACGCCCCCGTCTGCACCGACGCCGCCGGATACCCCCACTCCGGCCACCGGAAGGTCGCCGTCCACGGCGCCGCCCCCAAAATCTTCTCCAAATACGTACGTACGTCGCCGCACATATGCGTTGCGCGTCATCTCCAGACTTCACTGATTCGCCCAGGTGCACATCAATACATACAACGTTTTGATGAGATCTCTCATGCATGAACTGATTTTTGATGCAGCGAGGGTGGATCATGAGGCCGGCGGGGTACGACCCCTGCGTGGATGGCCACTCCGAGATCTACTTCAACCGGCCCGACGTCCAGGCGGCGCTGCACGCTAACGTGACGAAGCTCAGCTACAAATGGACGCACTGCAGGTACCGCGCTGCCGAGCTACCTGTATCACTTACTACTGCTCTGGACTGAACAGGCTTATGAACACCACTGACGAATCAACTCTCTTTTCTTCGTGGTCCACGCCGCAGCCCCAGGCTGGGCATATGGTACGAGGCTGACTTCTCCACACTCCCCATCATCCGCAAGCTCATCGCCGGCGGCATCAGAGTTTGGGTTTTCAGTGGCGACACCGATGGGAGGATCCCCGTGACGTCGACGCGGCTCACCCTCAACAAGCTCGGGCTCAAGATCGTCGAGGACTGGACACCGTGGTACGACCACTCACAGGTAATGGCATCGATCCAACCTGATGACGACGAACCGGTCATCAGCGACGTGCATAGTATGCGAGACTGCTCGCCGTGTGCGCGGGAAGGGAATCAAATTTTTGACGTATCGATCTTTTGGCAACCGAAATCTGCAGGTTGGTGGATGGACGATCGTCTACGAGGGCCTGACGTTCGTGACGATCCGCGGAGCCGGGCACCAGGTGCCGCAGTACGCGCCGCGGCAGGCGTTGTCCCTCTTCAGCAACTTCCTGGCCGGCACCAAGATGCCACCAACGAAGTACACCTAGTAGCAGTGGTTGTGCGCCGGCTGACATGCCTTATTTTCCATTCGTTAGTTTCACCGCAAATTTGCAAGTGTAGTTCGATTGGGAAAAAATAGGGAATAAAAGTATTACTGCTAATTTCAGCGTTCACACCACACACTGGCCGTCCGGCCTCTTGAATGCCCTATTGTGCGCCCATGAAATAGTACTCCACGAAATCCACTAGCATCATATAGAACGTGAGCCGCAAACGAAGTGTTCCACATAAATAAATTTAAATTGTAGATATTGCGTAAGATAAGCACGGTGCCAACCACTGAATCGTACATCATGAAAGGTCAGAATACATACATGCAAGCGCAAAGGAAACAAACGCCCTGAGTTAATAAGCAGATTTAACTGATAAACTCAATCTAATTCAAAAGCACCTCTCAATTCATCTACATCTCTATCTCTGTTCCCCGCCATTCCTCCTCATTTCTTGAGCACCACATTTTTTCACCCATTTTTTTATTTTCTTTGCCTAGAGCCAAAAGGACATTGTGGCGGAGACACGGAGCTGGTATTTTGTAACAATTTATCTAATTCAGAACATTTTATAATAATTTGGTGTTGACTTCTTCATACTTGCAAATTCCAACTCCAGTTGTGGTTTCGATTCTCAAGCCGGCCTGCCCACAACAATAACTGGGCCGTTCGTTAAATAGAAGGCCTCATCCTCTGGCACGTGCCCTGTCACCTCTGTTTCCTTAACCAGCCCTTTATCAGAGGCCCGAAACTAGTTTGGACTTGTAGATTCTGAGCCCAATGCAATCTTCTTGCGAAACACTCCACTCTCCTCTGTTGTTTCTCCTGTGATTCCACCTCCCACCCCTTCTACCAGCCGCCCCGCTCCCCAGTTCGCCGCGAGTCACTCTCCCGGCCCGCAGAAGCTGACGAGGTAGCACCGGGCGCCGGGCATGGGCGACAGCCAGTACTCCTTCTCCCTCACCACCTTCAGGTTCGCGTCTACGCTCTGGCGCTCTCTCCCTTCGCCGGAGATCGGGCGAGATTTGGTTTAGTTTTGGTGGCGCGATCGTGAGTTTTTCGTCGATTTCGTTGCAGCCCGTCGGGGAAGCTGGTGCAGATCGAGCACGCGCTCACGGCGGTCGGATCCGGCCAGACCTCGCTCGGGATCAAAGGTACGATCCGTTCAGGAACCACTTCCCATAACTTTCTGCCGTGGTTATTGTTTTGCTTCTGGCGGATAAAATTGAAGGTTTATTTTAGCCAGTACAAAGCGGCGGTGTGATCCTTTTAGGATCTCCACGGCATTAGGGCAACGTGTAGGGTTTCAAGTTACCTTCCAATGCGGAGTGTATGATTTAGGTTTTGCGTTTCGTGTGTTTGTGGTCCTTCGCCTTTATTGACGCCTGCTTTGATTAGAGCCTATTTTCCTGTGGCATCTAAAATATGATGCTGGTGTTTATGTTGAATTTCAGTACAATACTGCAAGTGCAAGTGCATTATATAGTGTTTGTGTGTTTGGAAGCTTTTGAATGTTCTAGGAACGTTGCCACTGCAGAGTTTGAATTCTGGAATTCTAGCTTCACTGGATGTACAATGGGGGACGAAGGTTGCAGTTTGGTTTGCTTGCTTCTTTTATAGCATCCTGATTAGTGTACTAGTTCTTCAATTAAGCTAATATTGTCACTCAACAGCTCTGTGCAGTTAATTGAAACCTATGTATTAATTTTAGCCCATGATTCCTGTTTTAGTATTTCAAATAACTGATTGAAACTGACATGTATTCATCTAGTTACTGCTGATACTTGTTTTATTGACTGAATTGTGTCACATTCGGTTTATGGTATGCTTTTTATCGGATTTTTCTATACTTAATTGGTCATCACTGTTGAGTGTTGCGTGATTGGAACCTAAAGCTCTCCTGATTCTGAGATTCATCTTTCATCGTTGCAGCTGCTAATGGTGTAGTTATTGCCACTGAGAAGAAATTGCCTTCTATTTTGGTGGATGAAACATCTGTAAGTGTAAATCATCCTTGAATTTAATCTTCATCGTTCAACCACATTGTATCCTTTCTTATTCTAACAAGTTATTGTAAATTTCTGTTTGCTAAATTTTAGGTGCAAAAGATTCAGTCATTGACTCCAAATATTGGAGTTGTTTACAGGTGATTTGCACGATCTTGTAATTAAATTTTTATGTTGAGGCTATGTTATGATTTTGTGATATATGCTTGCTTTGAACTACCCCAACCTCACACTATGTTGATGTTTTCTTTAATCTTTGGTGATTGCTGAAGCAGTGTGTCTGTAGTTTTGTACTTGCTTTGAACATTTAAGTCGTTATATCTTGTTCTTTGATTAATTGGTAGGCTCAATAAATAAACTATATCTCTAATGTTATTACCGTATGTTGTCAGGATTTCTGAAAAGGCAAGATTGGCCAGCCACCTGTCCAATCCAAAACCACAAAATGATTGATAAATCAACTCATGTATATACTCTTT
The DNA here is from genome assembly GCA_036927565.1 of Tuctoria greenei. Classification (NCBI taxonomy): domain Eukaryota; kingdom Viridiplantae; phylum Streptophyta; class Magnoliopsida; order Poales; family Poaceae; genus Tuctoria; species Tuctoria greenei. The sequence continues at coordinate 129,255,286 of JAYESD010000012.1, forward strand.
TGCAAACAAAATTTTGGATATCTCTAGTTGAACCTATTGTTTTAGCACTAGAAATACGAAGCTTCAACCTTCTAGGCAATTTGATCAATTGTAAGGACTAAGGAGAGTTTATATCGTTTTTGTTATGAACTTGTAAATTATGTGTGGACCATTTCACTGGCTAAAGTGATTCTCTTAATATGCAAATGCCTTGTTTGATTTGAATACTTATCTGAAAATAAAAGGTTTGTCCTTTAGTGCACTGCACAATACAGTAGTACTTATTGGAGATAAGCCTTTTATACTGATGATGAATGAGAACAAATGCATTTCTCTTTGAATTTTTTGTTTCTTCTACCATTTTATTACCATTAAAATGTGTTCCACTTCATTGTTGTGATTGTTGACATTTGATCATTGAATTGCCGAACCTTTTGTTTCCTTTTCTTCTGCATTGTGTACTTACCTTACATCGTTTTCAGTGGAATGGGCCCTGATTTTAGAGTTCTTGTGAGGAAAAGTCGGAAGCAAGCACAGCAGTATTACCGGCTTTACAAGGTACACTTCTTGACAGATGACAGTTCATTTATTTGACTTCGGAAAATTGTTTCTATAGCTACAAAAAACCTTCTAAAAATGTTCATTGACTTTGGAAAAATGTTTCTATAGGTAAAAAAACATTCTAAAAGGTGCTTATTTTCATGTCCTGTACCCTTAGCTTAACTACCACCAGGTAATATTTTTGTTTGTGATTACTGATTATTGTTTCTCATTGTCAAATGAATGCAGGAAACTATACCTGTTACACAGCTTGTCCGAGAGACTGCTGCTGTTATGCAGGAGTTCACGCAATCGGGGTATGTGTCTATGCTCATTTTATTGGCGGTGATTGTCAGATCATGCACTTGTTCTTGTTAATATATTGATGAGAAATTAAGTTACTGAATGCTTGTATTAGCATTATCTGGCTAAAGAGATTACAACATCATATTAGGAACAGCATAATAGTCTACATTTCCTTTTTCTTATAGTGATTGTCAAAGCCAAAAGAAATCTTTTATACTCCTTATATATTGGATGTACCAATGTATTTTCCTGTGACCTTGTTTGTTTCAGTGGTGTGAGACCATTTGGAGTATCATTGTTGATTGCTGGGTATGATGACAATGGCCCGCAGTTATATCAGGTATGTACAAAAAGCTACGTAATAGGACTCCCTTCTGACTATCCGCATTGATTAAGTGCAACATGCTATAATATTGTCCACACTTTGTTTTAAGATATCACCATTTTTTATTAATGAAGGCTGGATGCCTTTTTTTTTCTGTTACTCTTCGTTCAGGTTGACCCCTCAGGATCATACTTTTCATGGAAAGCATCTGCCATGGGGAAAAATGTGTCCAACGCTAAGACATTTCTTGAGAAGAGGTATATTGAAGAATTATCCAGCTTACCACTGATGTTCCATACTTGCATTACACACCTTTGAGACTCAATGAATCAGTATAGCTCATATCCTGATATCCTAATGATAATGAATAAATTGCATTTTATCTTTTACAATTTATGTATCTCCTTCCAATATGCAAGCAGCATGTATTTCATTTCTTTCATCCACATGTATGGTTTCATTGCATAACTTATATTGTTGTTTGATCTCAGGTACACAGAAGACATGGAGCTTGATGATGCCATCCATACTGCAATCTTGACTCTGAAAGAAGGGTATCACTTCACTTTCTTGTAGTTCCTTTTAATGTGCTTAGTTACTGACTGTTTCTGGATTTCACAGATATGAAGGACAAATCTCTTCCAACAACATTGAAATCGGAATTATTCGAGCGGATCGTGAGTTCAAGTATGTTGTGGACTGAGGCTCATTGATTATTCTTATCTTACTGCTATGTTTATCAGTGCCTTTTGCTTCTTCAAATGAGCTAAATCCTTAGCCTTTCCGTAATTTATATAGCATGCCATCTTTATCTGTTAGGTAACAACTTATAATGGTTTAACTCTTTACTATTTAAAACATTCTGACTGTTGAACATTAGTCAAATTTGTGATTCTTTTGGTTTTTTAGATGGTGATACTGACAAGCACAGATCCTCAAAAGCAGCTATTCTGTAATTTATGCTTGTTTTAACTGTTGAATTCCGCCTATGTTGTAATGACATAGCCGGTCCCAAGTCCGGATAAAGGAGGAGGGGTTGTGATAGGCTTGGCGAGCCAACAACTATAAATAGCCATTCGCATGGAAATAAAACCCATTTTGTTGGGTTTCATTTCTAGCCGACCCCAATCTGTTTGGGACAAAGGTTTGGTTGTTGTTTTTGTTTTTGTTTTTGTTGTTGTTGTATGCTTGTTTTAACTGTTGGCTGTTTGTAATTTAGCTTGTGAGATAGGTAATAGTCCAATGTTTTTGTGCTTGACCCCTTTATATGTTATATAGCTGCAACAGTAAAGTGGTTTGGTCGAAGTACAGATTCCTTTCCCGGATCAAGTGGTTTACTGACAAATAATACTTGCTATACGAAATGCAGGGTTCTAAGCCCAGCAGAGATCAAGGATTTCCTGGAAGAGGTAGAATAAGTTGTCTGTTGGCAATATGCAGTTTCACGGATGTAACAGGAGAAGCCGCCCTGAAGCTTATCTTATGTTCTCTTTTTCACTTGCTCCATTGACATGGGATGAAATTTACATTTGAACCCAGACACTGAAGATAATGTTAGGTGGATGTTGTATTTGTCTCGCTCCCTGTTTGTCGTCAGAGCTTTTATGCAACCTGTGTGGTGCATATGCTTGTGATTCCTGATTCTTACTGTTTTTTGACTCGGAGCATAAAAGGTAGGTCAAGATGTACTGGGATTTGATGTGCCAAAAACCAAATTCTTTTGCACGTGGCACTATACATTTTTTTCCACTAGGGCTTATCATCGAGACAAATTGTCCATGGTGAAGAATGCAGCTCCCGAATCCCAGATACAGAAACTCCTCACAATATGATGTGAAAAATGTCAAAATTACCGAGACCTGCACAGAACTTCCCCTCTTGCGATCAGCAGTAAACTGCGAGCCCCGATCGCACATCTTCTTCCTCTAGAGCTCGTCAACGAATGAAATGAAACAACTGCCTCTCCCTCCAGCCGTCGTCTTCAGCACAGGCCGGTTCCTCCTTGCACGTATAAATCGCCCACCTAATCCGTCGGATGGATGGGGTGGTGCTCCCCGTCCACTCCCCGGCAGCTCCTGAATGCTATGTTTTGTGACGTCTCCTTGAGTTTGCTAGGCTCGTTGATGAAAGCGGAAAGGCGAAAACGACTACCTGCGGCTGTCAACTACACAGACTGATCAAATGTATGCTCTTTCGGAAACTCTATTCGTTAGCTTGGAACTTTGCTCCTGAGCTCCGAGCGACGAATAAGCCGACGCGATGGCCGGTCAAGAGGTCGACGGTTTCTAAAAACTTCAGTCAATCGAGGCGGAATTGACCCCATGTTCTTATCAACCGTTCTGCAGAGCCATCCCATACCGTGCGTTGCGTCTATGCAGCGCGCGCGGTGAAATGGCACCACCTGAGGACGAGATCGATCGCCGACACGCCCCTTTTTTGTGCCAACGAGGCCAGGGAGACTTTTGCCGGCCGGGCCTGCTCCCTCCCTCCCTCCCTCCCTCCAATTATACGCAGAGAGGGATCTGGCGACGGAGACAGGCATATCCAAAACTAGGAAGGCTGGTGGCCCGTCAATTCGCCCCTCCCTTTCAGCACAGGTCATCGTCGTCATGATGCATGCCGGACCTCGTCCACATCGATCTGCATCTGCCATGCTGACCCACTACCGAGAAACGCTCCCGCCGGCACTCCAAGTCAACTATATTAATGTGTTCAGATCACAAAGTGCCATGCTGCCTCACCTCCATGCCCGTTTCGGAATCCTCACAAACACATCACGGTTAACAACGGAGCTGCAGGCGTGTTCGGTTATCGAAACCGCCAACCGATGATCGGCTCATCGCCCGTACCGGCAACTACGTCCTCACGAGAGCATGGACGGCCGATTTTCAAGTGCATTTTGTCCCGGCCCGGCACCATCAGCTGACGCTGGCGCTGGCTCGGCTGCTCGTCGAGTCGAGTCAAGCCTCGGCTCCGACTCCTCGTTGTCTCCCGCCCGCCCGCCCGCCCGTGGAGATGGTCCGGCTCCGCGGGAGCGCGGCCCCTGGCCCCAAGTTGGGGGCGGCATCGTGCGCTGTACCGCGCGTGGACGTCCACTCAGGGCACAACTTGGGAGCCCAGGCCATCCATGACCTGTGCGCGGTCGCACGCATGGCAAATGGCATGATAACGATTTTTTACTAGGGCAACGACGAACTCCGCACATCCCCAAGAAGCGCGCCCCATCATCCGGTGTCGATGGCCACGCAAAATCCTTCTTGATCCTGCGTGCCGCTGCGTGCCTGCCCAGCAAGATAGAGCTGGCTGGAAAGACAGGCAGGGGTATCTCTCCGCTCAGGTCACGTTGCTGTTCCCGCACAGTTGATGATTTGTTTCACCGCCATATAAAAAGATAAGGTTATCCTACACGCAGCAGCAGCAGCCAGCAGGCTCTTTCGCGGCCGGCTGTCTAATCCCCGATTGCGATGTGATACGGCGGTAGGCTTCCTATTTGTAAAAGACCTGCAGATTCCAGCAAAGATAAGGGCTGCTGGACCCAGATTCGCATGTGGCCTGCCCCCCCTATGGGTACTGTGCTACTGCAGCCCGGCCGGCCCTCTCTCTGTCTGCCGCTCCTACCCCTCTGCCGCATCTCGCACTTTTGCAGAGTTTTAGGTTAGTTTTCGAACTCCGTGGCACAGTAGTTCTTTTTTTACTACTACTCTTTAGGTAGTGTATTTACCGTCAGCGTTGATGCTACACGTTATTAGCCGTAGTTGTGTGCATGCATGAAAACATATTCCGTTATTGTACAACTACTATTGGCAAATTGGAGTGGCAATACGTTCATAAAAATACGTAGAACACGGAATAATGCAACATAGTAAAAATGAGCATTGGTAAAATTGTGCAATGATAGATGAGGTCCATTATAAATCTACCCGGCCGGCGTGTCCCTCTCCCCATCACCTCAAAACATATCCAACCCCACAGCCACAGGTCCACCTCCACTCCACCGCTAGCTCTCCAGTCGTCCCCGTCCAGGTCCAGCAAACAACGCGGCGAGACAGGCGCCATGGCCACCCGCGACGACGTCGTCTCCACCGCCGCCGCCATGTTCCACGTCTACCAGCAGCCCCCGGGTCAGGTCCCGTCCATCATGACGGTTCCAGCGGCGGCGGCATCATCCGACGGCACCGTGGCGGTCGTCGCCGCGGCGCAGGGCATCAAGAAGAAGCCCGCGCAGGCGCAGGGCGGCAAGGACCGGCACAGCAAGGTGAACGGGCGCGGGCGGCGCGTGCGGATGCCGATCGTGTGCGCGGCGCGCGTGTTCCAGCTCACCCGCGAGCTCGGGCTCAAGTCCGACGGCCAGACCATCGAGTGGCTGCTCCGCCAGGCCGAGCCGTCCATCCTCGCCGCCACGGGGTCCGGCACCACCCCGGCCGTCTTCGTCTCCTCCTCCGCGCCGTCCACCTCCTCCTCGTCCTCGCACTACCACCAGCAGCAGGCCGTCCTCGGCAAGCGCCCGCGCGAGGAAGGCGACGCCGCCACCGTCGCGGCGGCGTCCGCGTTCTGGGCGGCGTTGCCCGCGCCGCGGCCGGAGGCCTGGGGCTTCTCGCCGCTGGAGGCGCAGGCGGCGGCGACGACGACGACGTACGTGCCGATGGCGCAGGCTCACCACCACCTCAACCTGCTCGCCGCGCTCTCCGGCGCCGCCCGGCGCGCCGAGGAGGAGACCCGGTGATTCAGCCTTCCTGACACGTTCGATGCTTCATTTCACTCGTGCATGGCGTCCGTGTGTTCTTGGTAGCGAGTTTCTGGATCTGTGTGTGCTTCTCATCAATCAGTCGACGTCTAGTGTGTGTGTGTGTGTGTGTTATTTCAATGATTTGAGGAAGATTGATGGTGCCAACTGCCTAGTTCCAAACATAGTAAGTATGTAAATACGAGTCCTTGGATCTTACTACAGTACATTTCATTGATTCGCACCCAAAAATAAGAGGATCTTACATTCCAGTAGCATGCGTGCTCTTTTAAGAGTTTGTAACCTGTTTTAGGTTTCCTGTGTTTTTGTGATTGGAACTTGTTTTCAAGTAGTATCAGCATCTTGTTCTGTACCAGAGCCCGGGTCATTTAGTAACGTGATTTCATAAAGTTGCCATTCTTTTGGGGTCATTTCTTATTCTCGATCCATTATGAGACATGATTCCATGGAGTCGCTATTCTTATAATCCTCAAGAAGCCAGGAGTATAGTAGCACTAGTGCGGTACTAGAATTGAGAGCACCGGTTTAAAAAATGTTCCGGCTGTCCGCGGTGGCCATCCAGGCTGCAGCAGATGGGCACAGATTACAGCAATGATAACGCTGGGGAATCCCAAAGGAATTTCGTTTCCCCCGTCCCGTTCCCGTCGGTCGCTTTTGCTCGGGAGACCTCGCTTTCTCCCGCTGGCTGCTCCGAGAGGGGAAAGGAAGCGCGGCGAAAGGCTGCGGCGCCTGCACCCGCACAGCAGTAGCAGTCTTGCCTGCAGCTGCCGCTCGCCCGCCCGCCCGCCTCTGAAAAACTTTGCCGCTGTCAATGAAAGGGTGAGGCCGTTGTTGCGCCTGTGGCTGCGCACCCGGACCCGGTTCGTGTCAAAGCTGGAGGCAACTTCGTCTCGGCCTCCGAAATGGAAAGATGCATCTATCTATCGTCTCGGCATCTGTCGTCTCGTCTCCTGCAGCGTACCGCCCGCGACCGCGAGCGCATACTTGTATGCTGGGCGACTTGGACAATGAGGAATCGCGCGTGCTTTGAGGGGAAAAATATTAAAGATCCTACTGATATTATTATTCTAATGTGTTCACTTTTATCATATTGGTCAGGTGCGTGTTCTGAGGAGCTGAGGAATATTATACGTACTGGGGTGGAGAATATGCTTAATGAGGTATGGAAGATAAGAGAACTACAGGACAAGAGCCGATGTGCACATCAACTGAGGAAGTGAGGAATCAAGGGAGGAGGCGATGATGGTTTTCCTCCTTGGTCCCTGATACACTTTGCTGTCGCGCTAATGGAAGCTGAAAACTGTTATTTTGTTGTCTGTACCTAAGTAAACCCCATGGGGAAAGTGTTTGCTTTTACCTATAGTCATTCGGTAGTTCAAACAATGATAGAGCTAGGAATGGCTAGGTAAACCATTTCTGTAAGATCAGACCTCTGTTTCATTTCTATGGAATGGAGCTGGCATGGCCGTTTCAAAAAAAAAAAAGGTTGACTCCGGCCGGCGACGGTAGATGCTCTCCACGGCACGGTGACACGTTCACGGAAGACGAATTTGTTGTGGTCAATACGCGCAATGCTGGCAAGGCTAACTCATCAAGGTAACATCCCTCTCGTCCTCTGGATGTGAAAAGAACAGAACGAAAGAAAAAACGAAGGAGGCAATTGGGTGAAACGGTCAGAGGCTGCATGGACGCGAACAAGCGCGATGCGTAGGACCTGTCAGTCGTATCTGCTGTAGAGTACAGTACTACGTACGTAAGCCTGTTGCCTGCCAGACGGTACACAGCCACACGGCCAAGGAGAAGTACTTGGACTTGGTTGTTCGTGTGGCCCTGAAAATCACGGAACTGACCGAGTCCGGCGGGTAGAGTTCACCCGCGGTTCGATCCGCCGGCCGTCGTCTCGTTCTCGTTAGGATTCAGAATACAATCGCGCGTGAAAAGAGAGCGAAGCAACCCCATCGCATGTGAGAATACAGGGACCCGACCGGTTGGGCGTTCAAATTAAACAGTACGTACAGTGCAGTGCAGTGCAGCCTTCTCCTGTTCACCGAGCCGTGCGCCTGCCCTGCCCAGCTAGTGTACGTACGTGCACAGACCTGCGCGCGCGCCCGCGTCGATGGGCACCGAGCGAAAAGCGTCGGCGTGCGTGACTGACAGACGACGAGACCGGCCGGGCGTCCGGTCCCGCTGCTGGGATCTCTCAGGCCACACGGCACGACGGCGAGATGCCCTTCGGGCTGGCGCGCCGGCCGTACCGTACCGCTCTGCCGTGCGTCGTCCTGCCTGCCTGCTTGCCGGTCTCGTCTGGCGCGCGGCCAACAAGGAGGTCGTCAGGCCAGCTAGCTAGCCAACCGGCCGCTGCATGTGCCGTGCTCGTGCATGCATGCACATTCTCCCTTCCCCCACCTTCGCCAGTAGCCAAGCATTTTACCTTACCTCGATCGCTGTCAAGAGCGTTGTACTGCTGCTCGGCGCGCGGGCGGCCTGCACGACCAGCAGCAGGCGGTAAGCACACGCGCACGACTCGCGACGAGGCCGCCGCGCCGCAGTGTCCTGGGCGCTTTGCTTCTTTGGATTTGGAATACTGTGCCGGGCAGGTGCATCGGCGCTCGCGAGCGGCAGTGGATAAGAGAAGAGGCGTGTGCTCATCAGTTTGGTCGGCTGACAACTTGTTGCAGCTGATGAGCTCAGTGGAGCGCCTGAAGCCTGCTGCAAGCTGCTCGGCAGTTCGGCACGCGAGCCTGCCGTCTGCGGTCGATTTAACACGTTCGGCAACCAACGAATGACAAGCCCTGCGTTCGAATGCTCCCCTTGACCCCGTTGCTCTTGTTCTACTGAGCCATCTTAGACTATCCGCACCAGCATACTCTAAAGCATACTTTATACACTATTTTTCTTTTAGTTTTACAGTGTGTACTCTAAATTACACTGCGATACAGTGTATACAGTGTGTCGCTGCAGACGGTCTTAATCAAATTGTGCTTTTTGAAGATCTATTTATATAGAATAGTTTCACTTAATTACACCAAGCGGGGATAGCTCAGTTGGGAGAGCGTCAGACTGAAGATCTGAAGGTCGCGTGTTCGATCCACGCTCACCGCATAATTATTTAGTTATTTTTCTTTCCTTTTTTGTTGCGCCTTCCCCCAATTCTCAGATTCCTTTTCTTCCCCACCCCTGTCCACTGACGCCGCCATCCCTTTTGCAAATCACCACTCCGATTCAATCAACACACAGCGGCTTCAAGCTTGGACGTAAGCCCTTAAACCATCGTCGTTTATTTCCTTCTGATCCATTGCGCTCCCATCTTGATATTGTGAATTCGATCTTGGTGCACCGGCAGGGAAGAACTTTAGGTCGTAGCTACTGTTCTTTTAAGCTTCGATTCAGATACCGTTTTGTTAAAAATACTGGCGAATTTCCGAATTGTTTTTACTTGTTTATGATTTTCTGGCGGTTTCATTGATCTATGTATGCATGGAGAGCCTGATTGATTTCGTCAATATCTAGGTTTTGATTTTGCGAAAAGAAGTTGTAAATTTCGCTGTTGGTTTGGTAAACAGGTGATGAATTGGAAAAGCTTATGGCTGGATTTGTTTTCCCTGCTTTCTTACCGAAAGGCGTGATCAACCAGAATTTCAGTATATTACCGAAGTACGAGTTTAGGACCAACTGCACTGTACGCTGTTCTAGGATATGTTACCTGTTCCTGTCAGGTGGTAGTATTTGTTTATTAAAGTTGTTGAACTGAATCTTTTTCTTTTCTCTTCGATATCATAATATTTGGAAATCTGCATCATCATATATTTACAACTTGCTCAAATGAGGCCACAAACATTGGAGATTATGTTAGGCAAGGTACGTTTTTCTATTATATGATGCATTGGTGACCTTATCGGGTGATAATGTGCACCAGATGAATTATTAGCATGGATTTTTCGGCGTGCTCAAACATCAACGTTCCTATATGATACTTAGATCCTGTATCTATTATGATATTGCATAACCAGTGGCTCTTGCTACCAGGTACATTTAAGAAGTTGGCAAGACCTCACCATGATGGGTTCACGAGGAACCGGTGCTGTGCTTTCAAGAGCTGCTCGGATGAGGCAAAAGCTGCAGCGTGCTTTGGAGGCCAGTGCCCTAGACATCGAAGATGTCTCTTACCAACATGCAGGGCATGCAGCTGTCAAGGACAATGCAAACGAGACACATTTTAACATCAAGGTAATCTCACCAAAATTTGAGGGGCAGAGCCTTGTGAAGCGCCACAGAATGGTATATGATCTTCTGTCTGATGAGCTGAACTCAGGTCTCCATGCTATCTCCATTGTCGCAAAAACCCCAAAAGAGTCAGGATCCTGATTTTGTTGAGTCTAATGAGCACTGTCTTGCGTTCACAATAAATTGGTTGTAGCAGTATTATGTAACCACAAATTGATAGCCAAAACATTGTTATGTTGTGCTGCTTTCCGTATGAAAACCTTGTAGTGCAAGATTTGTATCACTCTGTTCACGGCTATCTGGATAATTCTTTTTTTTTCAGGGAATTATTGTAGCGAGTATGAAATTTGTTTTTTTATTCAGTACGTCTGACAAGATCTTTCCATTTGGTGCGGCTGGAAGTATTCGTCAATATGAATTTTTTTTGTGTTGATTTAATGATAGACGTGTACTCGTCCCCTGTCCCTTGTACTGATATATGGTCCCTTGATGATAATCAACAGTGCAAAAATTGTGGAGCTGACTCATATACAGCATATTGTGGCTAAGACTATTCAAGCATGAATCATTTGTCAAGGGAAAGTTGTCTATCTGCAAGTTCTCTGCAGCATCATGTCTGAATGATTCCCAGATGACAATTGCTGTAGTCAACTAGTCTGGGCCACTCGGCTGCCCTTCCGGTCGAAATTGTATCACTTGAGAGGGCACGATGTAGGCTTTGGCAAGGCTGCAAGACTATTTGCGAACAGCGTTTTTGCTTGCTACAGTACTTGTTTGAGAAACCATGAGCATGAACAGGAACGCAGAATGGCCAGTGATGAGTGATCTGCTGCCATTCTGCCGTGCTGCTTTCGTACTAACAGACTACTCCATCTTAAATTACTTGTCACTCTTTAGTTTATTTTTAAACTAGAGAGTGACAAGTAATTTGGATGGAGGGAGTAAAAGTAATCACCTTATAAAGCAATTTTTCACCTTTTCCGACTGTCTAACCTGTGTTACTGAATACAAAGCTAGCCCCCTCTATATTCAATATGTGAACTTTCTATGAAATTTTTGGGGAAACAATGTTAAACACAGACTTGATGAGCGAAATGTAAATGTGAAACAGGCTGTCAGTTCTCTCGATGTAACAAGCTGACGTCAATGTCGCCAAAGCAGTATTTCAAGCTGCTGGAGCACATTTGGTGATTGATTCCGGTGAAAAAAATTAAGGTTGTAACAGACAATGAGGTTACGATTACATCTTAAGAAACGTGCTGAACATGTGAAACTGTAAGGTAAAAAAAAAATTGCCCCCATGCAGGATCGAACTACAGACCTTCAGTTTACAAGACTGACGCTCTACCACTGAGCTATAGGGGCCAAGACGCTCTGAGATTGACTAAATAGGTATTCGTAACAATTGACTGAGCTGAACACAGCACTACCCAATCTGGTTCGAACCCACAACACGACTGTTTCCCTCAGATACATAAGATTGTTTTCCAGCCATTCCATAGAAAACTTTTGTAGGCTAACTAAAAGTTTTCTTGCAGCCTGGAGTTTCAGATAATTTAATCCAAGCAATACAGACATCTGGCCGAACAAGCAAGCGACTTTTTTTTAGAAAAATACTATAATAATAGCAAAATTTGCTGGAATGATATTACATAATGCTAGAAACAGACAAAAGTGAGCAATAGTACTCTGAAGAAATAATAATTTATTCCACATCTTCCTCTTTGTGAACAACAAGCTCCCCTTCAGTGAATTCGCATGGCTTGATCGGCACAGACAACTGCTTGCGCATTTTCCTAACAACAAACGCCTCTGCTTCTTCACATATTGTGACCACAATTCCTTTCCTCCCGAGACGTCCAGTTCTTCCTGCTCTGTGAGCGTAATGTGTGGAGTCGGTAGGAAGGTCCAGATTAACCACAAGGTCACATTCTGGCACATCCAGTCCTCTGGCACACAACTCATTCGTAACTAGAACTCTGAATTCACCATCCTTGAACTTTTTCAAGACCGTAGACCTCGATAGCTTTCCAATATCTCCATGTAGCTCAGTAGCTTTGATACCACGAGCCTCCAACTTAAATACAACATCCTTCAGTGGCTTGGTGTTGTTCATAAATGCAATTACTGTCTGTGCTTCCAGAGCATGGATGCATCTCCTTAAAGTGTCAACTTTGTGTTGTGCCTTGGATGTGCAGTAGTAATGTTCCAGAGATGGGGGTAAGCTACCAACTGCTGCTTGATTTACGGAGTTTGATGGAGAGCTGGAGTTAGCATCAGTCTGGGGTAAGGCAGGTCTTGGAACAGTGACAGAGTCAAGTGGAACTACACTCTTGGCTCTAACGAGAACTGGATCATGACCCCAACTCCTTGCTGCTCGTATAACTGAGAATGGTATTGTTGCAGAAACCAAGATAGTCTGACGCTCAGATCGCCTAGCAATTGGGCCAAGAATATCCCTAGATGAAGTACCTGATTTCCTTCCAACATGCTCCACAATTCTATGCATATCCTCACGGTAATTGAATGACAAGAGCTGGTCAACTTCATCCAATACAAGAAAGCGGCAGTTATGGGTGTGTAGCTTACCTGCTGCTGAAATTTCAGAAATACGGCCAGGTGTTCCAACAACAATAAGTGGTTTGTTCTTCTTTAATGCTTCTTCTTGCCTGGAACGATTAGCACCACCAACAAGTTGCTGAACAAGTCTCTTATCATTAGGGCCCAAAATCTTCTCCACTTCTCTCACAATTTGCATTCCTAATTCCCTGGATGGAGCGACAATAACTGCTTCTACGCCCGATCTTTTCTCTGAACTACCTTGTTCCGTAGGCTGCTTCAGGGGGCCTATTTCAGAAAGGATTGGGAGAAGGTAAGCAAGTGTTTTCCCTGAGCCAGTATATGATTGGATCACCACATCATGCTTTTGTGCTATAATAGGAATAGCAGCGGATTGGACCTCTGTAGGAGCAGTCAGACCTTCCTTGTTCAACCGATCAACAAGCAAAGGTGTCAAACCAAGCTCTTCAAATGACTTTGCTGAAAAAAGAGCTTCATCTACCTTCAGTGTCTTCTTTATCACAGCTGACTTTGGTAAGGAAGTCTTCGCTGGTCGGACATTAAGGGAAGAAATCTTTGGTTTCAAATTGATGGAAGACATCCTTGAACTGGATTTCGGACCTCCAGTTCGTGCCATTTTTTCCTTTTTCCCATATTCAACTTTGCTTTGCACTTCTAGGTTAGCAAGAGTTAGCGGCCCATCTCTACCTTCTACAATTTGACTGCTGCACCAATCAGTCTGGTGAGCTGCTCGTGGTAGGGAAAGCATCCTGAATGGAAGATGGTCTCCACGAACAAAGCATGACCGGGAGGATGCCAATGCAAGAACATTTCTGTGGATTTGCATGAGCCTCATTTGCAGTGCTCCGGAATAACCACCACAAAATTATGCTTCAATCTTCTTACAGGGTTACAGGAAGTTGCTCTTGGCCTATGGAAAGAATAAGGTTATCAGATAAATGTTTGGAAGCTTTCCTAGCGCAGAGTAAACAAGACTAAGTAATTAGAAGTCACAAAGCACAACAAAAGACAGAAAATATGTACTCCCTCCGTCCCCATGAACTTGTCGCTTTGTAGTTCAAAAATCTGCTGGATATCGTTAGTTCATGGGGACGGAGGGAGTATAAATTAGACCGCAGATCTGCTGGATATCAGAGTGCTCCAAACGTAAATTCGAAGAATACGGAATTGAATTAGATTCAAGGGTTACAAAAAATCAATTATGCATCACTAATACCATACAATAACATCATGCAGTATATTTAGCAAAATAATGTAAATCGTAGAAGGATAAGACTAACGATATGGGAATTGATAGTATACTTACTCAACTGGAATTCCGAAAGGCGATAACACCGTTTCCTTTCTATTGTCTATATGCATGTAGCATGACATAAGAACGAACTAACACTATGCAGACTTAAATACCTGCGCTCTTATCAAATGGCTCTATCCTGACCACAGGAGGGAGGAGGAGGAAATCGGCGGCGTCCAGTGGATAGGGCAGCGGCCGGTGTGGGGAGAGAGGTGGCAGCCGCTGGATGCGGGGAGGGGGGAGCCGCCTTGGCGGGCGAGGAGAGGGCAGGCGGAGACAGTCCGGTGGTGACGCCGGCGTCCGCTGGTGTGTGCGAGGGGATTGGTTTGAGGAGAGGAAGAGCAGCAGGGCGTGGGGGTGGGGATGAGGTCTGGGCAAGAATGGTGTTGAGGGTTTTGGGACTCGGGCCCACCTGTGAGCATGCGACGACCGATAAAGGCCCATTTCTCGAATTCCGGCCCATTACCACCTGCAAGCAATGCTGCAATATTAATCGTTCTGGTTGCGCTTCAGTTCAAAGGTGGTGGTGTCAGAGTTCATCCATACGGTGTTGCTTACGGGGATGGGCATCAATATTAGCATGAAGATCTGAAAACGATGCAGACCAAACCAGATCTGGAAGACTGGAACATATCGTCATTAGCCATTATTTGACAATGCATTTTTTTCTCCTCGAACACGCAGGAGAACAGTGTGGCATGCCATTAAGATGGGTATAAAACGTTTATACGGCACCATCAAGCACAAGAGAAAAAAGGAAAATACAATGCAAATTTGCAATGTACATTCCGTTTCAATATAATTTATGTATTGTCAGCATCCCACGATACACAGTGCGTACACATTCAAGACACTTAAAAACTATGGGGCATTATTCCAGGCATGAACTTAACAGTTCACACTGATATAGGTCGCTGCTAAGGCTGAGCTCATAGCTGGTCCTAGAAGAATTCAGCAGATGGATCGGAGTCCAGCAAGTTGCCGTCGAAATTCACCTTGCAGCCAATGGGAAACTGCAAGCCAGCTTGCTCGCAGCTGTCCTTTGTAATCAGCGGACATGACCGCACATCAAGGTACTCTAGAGCCTTGCAGGATTCAATAATACTGCTCACTCCTGCAACTGTGAGCCTAACACAGCTGCTGATGTTCAGGATTCTCAATTCAGACTGAAGTCCATTTCCTTCACTTTCCTGAAATGACGCGTCTGTTATTTGTTCACAGCACCCCACATCAATAGCTACAAGGAGTTTACAGTTCCTCAGAAGGCTTTGCAACGATGCGTCTGTTATTTTCAAGCACCAATCCATTCTTAGGCTCTTTAAGCTGCTCGAGCAAGCATGAGCGAGTGCTTCTACGGATGAGTCGCTAATGTTCCGACATCCACCAATGACAAGACACTCCAGGTTATGGCAGAACTTAGCTAGTGAATATATGGACTTATCCCCAACTTTGCTGCAGTCCATCAGCTTTAAAGAGACCAAGCATGATGAAGAAATCTCTGCAATTTTACAGAGTCCAGAATCACCAACTTTGCTGCACTTGCTTATGTCTAATGCTTTTATATGACGACAGCCATCAGCAAGGAAAGAGATACCAGTATCTGTTATGCGGTTACATCCTGCAGCTCCAAGCTCTTCCAATTGTAAACAACTCTTTGATAGAACAAGCAACAAATTATCGGTTATTAATTTGCAACCTGCGATGTGCAACTGCCTCAATTTTTGGCAACCCACTGCAACCGCCTTCAAACCCTTATCACTAATCTTTATGCAGTGAGAAACATCAAGGCACTGTAGATATGGCAGTCCACCTCCTAATTTGGCCAGTCCAACATCAGATATACCTGAAGTCACATGAACAGTTGCAGCTGTAATACTTGATAGATCTATTTAAGGAAATAGCGGGAGACTCTCATCTGAATCAGTGATTACTTGATCCAACAAATAATTGAAATTCCATATATAGTCGTCCAGTTTATGAGTGTCTTAAGATCCATTCCTCGACCAACTTCAGTTCACAAAAAAACAAAAAACTTGGAAATAGCATAATTATAACTAGAGAATACATCTAAGAAGCTACGTCGGATAACAATCTAACATATCCAAGAAGAACTGAACTAATTTCTTATGCTGTTCTCAGATATGACTGTAAACAGAGTAAAATTGTCATGTCCACCAAGGAGAAACTAGTCACATCCACCGAAAAGGAAAACGTTATTTTTGTAGCCCAAATTTGCAGAAAAGATCAGCGTACCAGAGTCATAGATGTCGGTGGCACTAGAAGAGACGCTCCTACCTTTGCAATTTTGGAGGGCCAGGATGCGCAGGTTGCGGAAGCTCCCGGCGATGACGTCAAGGTCGTTGTCGATGACACCGGGGTAGAAAGAGCGGGCGGGCGACTGGGAGAGATCGAGTACTAGTATGCCCGGGAAGCGCGCGGCGAGGCGCCGGAGCATGTCCGGTCCGGCGCGCGCGCGCAGGCGACGCCGCTCGGAGCTTTGGATCCGGAGCCAGCGTCGGCACACGAGCCCGAAGGCGTCGCGCTCAGCCTCCGGCCCCAGCCGGGTGAGAACTGCGCGGAGATCGTCGTCGGTGAGCACCTCGTTGATGAGGGCGCCGTCGCCGCCGGACGGCAGCGCCGACATGACTGGAGACAGAAGCTGTCTAATTCTTTAATACCGATGTGCAGATGATGCTGAAGAGGTGCACATTGGCTGCTAGTGAAAGCAGTGCCGGCCCTACGATGTGGAGGCACAGGTCGAACTCAATGCCAAAAATATAAAATATGACAAAAGAAATAGAATAAATTCATTTTACTTACTTCAAATATCAACATTGTTCACTTAATCCTCTAAAAAATTTTGGTTCAGTTTTTTTCTAAACTATTTACATTGATTCAGTTCACTCCTAGTGATTTTTTTCTTTTTTCATTTCTCTTTGTAAACATCATTTTTGGAGATAAAATTCACTAAGATTACATGTTACAACATACTCCCTCTGTTTCAAATTAAATGTCGTTAAGACATACTTCCTTAATTCATTTTAGTTCACTTTTGCTGTCCAAAACGACAAATAAAAGAGAATGGAAGTAGTATTACAAAAATATATTTTTTGAAGAAGGTTAACAGATCTCACTTGAAAGATGGAATAATGCAAAAAATAGTTTACGGAAAATTATAAAAGTATTTTCTAGCATAATGTATCATATGAGCCATCATCCAACAAAATTTTTAACTTTAAACATAGCTCATATGAAAAGAAATTAAAAAGAAAAAAATCAGTAGAGGGTGAATTGAACTAATCTAGATAGTTCGGAGAGAAAACTGAACTAAAATTTTCTTAAGTGGTTAAATGAACAGAGTTGATACTTGAGGGTAGTGCAAACTGAAACAGAACCAGTTAATAAGAATTAACATCTAATCAAATTATTAAAGGGAAATAGAGGTAAAATTATTATCTCAAATAAAGAGCTAAGTCCAAAAACAGGGAAAAGATGTTAACAAGTTACTGATTAAGGGACTGGGGAAAAGAAGTTGCTTTTGTATAAATCACATCTAGACCAATTTATGTGGAATTTACCTCGCTCTTTGATCTTATGCGTGATCAGGTGAACGGTAGATGCAATTTAAAACAATGAAATATTCCATCCGTCCCCATAAACTTGTCGCTTTGTAGTTCAAAAATGAACTACAAAGCGACAAGTTCATGGGGACGGAGGGAGTAAGCCATTATTAGCATTAACAGCTCGCGTAAGGAGATTTGGAACAATATTAGAAGAATCCGTTGAACAGTTAAGCAGCGGATGATGTGTACACCATACCATGAAACACAGGACAGTGAAAATAGCAGAGTGGGGATCTGTGGGCTGCCACCGAGCTTCCATCGACCTGAGCTTTGGCCTATTCTATTCATTTAACAATGTTGTGTACGTGGTTTGGACTAAGTAGGTTATAGTGGGCCCTGGGCCGAATCTAGTCACGTGATGTTCTAAAATAAATAACGTTGGTCGGTTTATTATAATTATGGTAGAAATAAAATATCAAGGGAAATTACTCTCCACTGCTACCTTTTTTTGAAAAAAATCCCCTATGTGTTTTTATGTTGCTTGAAAATTATCTAAAATCCAAGTAGAGGGCATACAACAAATTAACACTCTCTCCATTATAAAAAGTCTATCGTTATATAGTCTAAAAAGGAATTATAAAACTGACAAACTTTTTGAGACGGAAGAAGTATTTATGTTGTCAAAAAGTTTTGCACGAGTTTCTATGTTTCAACTCGTTCACCTCATCACTCGCAAGCAGAAATTAGTGTAATAATGAGGTTGATTCTCTTGTCGTTGCAGGTGCAGATGAAATATTTTCATTCAGTGAAACCAAGATTCTTGGTCCATCTATCCCTAGAAAGTAGAAACAGATCTCGGTAGACCACACGATAGCCAACAAATTAATCCAAATCGCACGAGGAAGGAACGTACTCCCATCACAAAAATTGGTGGAGCAGTTACGGACTACGAACGATCGAACATTCCAACAAGACGTTGCCGCGCTTGAACGGTAGCCCGCAAACTTCACTTCTACTGCCCATACAGGTAGGACGCACGCTCGCACGGACCTCCAATTAAGACGACCGGATCCCTGGCTCGACCCTTGCGCCGGTCGAGCCATTCCAAGAACTATAGCTCGGAGATCACCTGCTGTATGTATTTGCAGCATCTCTGGTAGCTGACGAACCCCATGAACCAGAACTCGAACCCGTCCACGGTGACCACCTGTATGTACTTCTGCTCCGGCTTCTCGGCGTTCTCGCTCGGCCTCGCCCGCTTGATCCTTCTCAGGGGAACCACCACCTTGTAGGGCACCCGGGCGACCACGTCGCCGGCCGGTGAAGTGACGGCGAGGGAGCGGTCGCTGCGGAAGGCGATCTTGCGGGTGGACACGAAGAGCATCCCGGCGATGGGGCCGCCGGTGGTGTAGAGGTAGCACTGGAGCGCCTTCACCAGCCGCTCGCCTTTCTCGGCCGAGAAGGCCTGCCGGAACACGCGCTCCACGCCGCCGGCCTGCAGGATCCTCGCGCCCAGGCTCAGCTTCCCCTTCACCGTCTCCGACAGCTTCGGCCCCAAGGTCACTGATGAACATCATAATGCATGAGACGCGACACGTCAGTCCACGCGTACGTGCCAGCCAGCGGTGCAACTTTTAATCGTTCGCCAAGTACGAATAATTGTGACGAAGTTGCAAGTAAGTGCGAACGAGCGTTGACTACTACAACTCACCATGGTCCCTGAAGCTCTGAGCTCGTCTGCCCAGCTTGTTCACCCAGTGGATCACCTGACCTTTGCTGCCTGAAATTGCGCAACGTGGCATCCTGTTGTTAGCTTCCGGAACGGGTTATTGCTGAAACATAGTATTACAACGTTTACTAGCAGCGGAAGATCTCGAGAGAAGGATCTAGCTAGAACGTACTGTGCTTGTAGCCAAAAGTCGTGTACGGGCTCGGGTGCGTCAACGAGACCGCAAGACGATCGCCGTCGTTCTGATCCGCCGGTCGGGTAGTACTCGCCGCCTCCTCGATGGCGTACGCCTTGGAGGTGACAGGCACACCCATCACATGGCCGCCGCCGTCGCCGCTTGACTTCGTCATGACTGATGCGCTCCTAGCTTGTTAGCGTGCGGAGCAGATCGAGGAAGAGCGTGTGTCCTCGTGTTCGTGCAAAAGGCCGGGGGAGCTGGAACGGCAGGCAGGGGAGCGGGTTTTATAAAAATCGCGGCGTGATGAAATCTTCAGGCGAAAGGCACTGGGGATTCGCGCGGAGTCAGCACGGGCTCATCGGCGCCAGAAAAGCAGCGGTTCACGCACCCAAAAAGGGCCGTGGGGGCTGTGTCATCCGTTTCGAGCTTTCGATCGTGCGCGCAGCCCGGCCGGACGAGCGGCCAACCGCAGGATATTTGCATCTTTCCGCCGCGCGCTGGCGTGGAGGCCTTGCCGCATTTGGTCCACGGCCGCTGCGCAGCGGATGGCTTGACAGGTGGCTCGCGCGCGGCGGTCGGCGGATAGCTTGCCGCTTTTGAAGGAG
The DNA here is from genome assembly GCA_036927565.1 of Tuctoria greenei. Lineage (NCBI taxonomy): Eukaryota > Viridiplantae > Streptophyta > Magnoliopsida > Poales > Poaceae > Tuctoria > Tuctoria greenei. The sequence continues at coordinate 129,275,353 of JAYESD010000012.1, forward strand.
CAGCCCATGTGCTCGCACGATCGTGCGTGCGCCGGGTTACAGGAAAAGGTGTGGGCTCGGGCCGTCGGCCGGTGCCATGCCAGGGAGGCCCAGGGATAATGTAAGATTAAGATCGTTTGTTTTTGGAGTACCTAGTACCTACCGTTAGTTTTTCTCAGAAACATTTTTTCACAATAAGTCTTTGTGGGTGTTTTGAACTGAGAGAAAAAAGGTAGTTTTAACCAGCTAGGATGGTATCAATGTAAAAATGTACTAAAACCATATAAAGCGATGGTAGTCTTATATAACGGAACGAATAACAGGGGTGAAATGGCAAAAATGCACCGCTTGAAGCATGTTCACGTGAACCCCTTGCACAATAAAGGCCCCCTTTTCTCTTAAAGAAAAATGGAAAATAATAAAGAAAGAAGTGGTAGCTACAGGAGAATCAGATATTCAGATCTACAGATTCAATTTAAGGCCCCACGGGTGTGGACCATGGGGGTGATGTGCAACCATGACGATCCAATGTGTAAAGTGAAAAAACTTCCTTTCCCAGCGGAACAATCTCCGGTTTTGGTGAGTCAGGGATCCGATCCGATCCAATGTGTAAACTGTCTACTGTCCCGACCTGTCTCCTATCTCGTCCCTCATCCTGTTTCTCCCGTCTCCGCCCGCCATCCCGTCCCGTTGCTTTGGCAGACCAAGTGTCGAGAAGTCGCCGAGTCCGCGTCGCGTCCCACGCCGCTCCGATTCATGCACACACGCCGTGCCGAGCCCATCCTCCTGGTGTCCCACACGGGCGCACCGGCACCGCGCGCGCGACAGTAGGCCGTCGGCGCCCCGCTGTCTCTGTCCGCAGTTACACCAGCAGATCGAGAGGTTCTTGGCTGGCTCCTCTGATATTTCATCATTTGCAATGCAAGCTCGGCTTTAACATGTACTACGTCCACCGGCGCCGTGTGATATGGAAAGCTCAGAGGCGATGGATGATAGTTGGATCCTTTCCGCGTCGATCTCGGTAGATCTTTAGTTACGGCGTTCGTGTCGATGCTCCCATGGAACTTTGTCAATAGGTAGTCAAATCTACTGGTTCTTGTTGGAATATCCAGGGCACACCATTTTTTTTCAGTTCAACAGTCGACGTAATCAGAAAACATTTATAAGGGATCTATTTTTGTATATAGCTGGAATAAAATGTGAGGTGTGTGATGGGGAAGGGCACGACGCCAATGTCCCAAAAATTCAACACCAACACAATGATGTACTTTCAGCGAAAGCCGCGATAATTGAGCGTGATATCCGTTCCTGTTTGTGGAACTCTGCTAATGATTCGTATTAATAGCGTGTGATGCCTGCTGGGATCGCAAAATATTTGATCAAATCACTTTCCAAAAACTAATCTTGAAGCTGATTTTTGGGCTTGGAGCGGTGAACGCTCTTTAAGACCTGTCTTGTCTCTGGAAATCATGAGGTGATACTGCTCCAATGGAGCTCTTGCCCTGTCGTGGGCGATAACTTCAGGTGGAAGACAAACTGTTTCGCAGCTTTTCACCCAAGTGGATGCCTGAATGACCCAACTAAAGGCCGTCTGATCGGATAACCGTATGAAGATCCGAAAAAAGGGTTAACTGATGGTCCAAAGCCGCAGCAGGACAGAACAAATTGTTCATCCAAACACGGAATGGGAACAACTGAAACGAAAAGGGGGAACCAACCAAAGGAAGCTGTAAAAGCTCCAAGTGCATGTCCTCTCTGTGGCCTCGAAACAAAAGATCGCCATTTGGCGCTTCCGTGTTAAGGCTTGAGCTGTTCAGAGGCTGTGAATTGACATTGCCGGCTTGGGCAGAGTCATCGGTCAGAGTCGTGCCTCATGCGTTTCTGGAACTCGACTGTTTCAGCTGCGTATGATATCCCATTTCAAAAAGAAAAGAAGCAGATGTGCAATGTATTTGTAATTCAGACTTTTTAATTTCAGATCTACTGTAGCCCGGTTCCGATTGAGGGCGGATTAGAAATCTTCCCTTGCGAGTCAATCGATTGCAAAGGTCAGAGGAATGATGTTTCATGATTTTCTGTGGGTCTGGACGTCTGGTCCCCATACGAGGCTTTCTTACTTCTACCTAATGATTTTTCTCCTCTTTATCTTGACCTGGTCAATCGATTTCTTTGACACATCAATGCAGGGACTTGACCGTGGAAAACTGAATTTTGTTAGATGACAGTGAATTGAATTCAGTCTCTTTCGGTCAGGTGTGTGTGCCATCTTCAAAGGCTGGCATAGAAGTTCTAGTAGTTGGATAGTCATGTTTATGAATAGTCAGATTTATGAACCCGTTTAATGTCGAAGTTCTTCATGCATACCTCAAGGCCACAAAACAGAGAACCACAAACAGCTCTAAATATCATCTGTAAGTTAATTTAAGCCGGAACTTGTGGGGCTACACTTCTATGCTATGGAGCTACACACAATCGCTGCATTAGCATACTGTGGAGCTACACCAGAAAGCAGCTAGCAGGCATTTACACGTCTCAAGGTCCAAAACAATCGAGAGAACTTCTGAAGTTTTGATAACAGAACACCGTTTCTGCACAATTTGTTTTCTCGAGAAGAGAATGGAAACTGACGAGATGCCACTTTCTCCATTGGGGCACAACCATTTCTGTTCCACCTGAAGCATTTTCTTCTTCCCTAACCCCCAAAAAGATTACATGCCCATACTGGTCGCCTTCGCCTCTTACAAACTTGCTAGCCAGCCGACTAATCCACGATATATCGAGGCGACCCCCCATATACAACGACATGTTGCAGCCTTGCCTACACATACACAAACCTAACCCACCTACTACTGTAGAAAGCGCGCGCACGAAGAAACTACTACCAGCTCCACCACGCGTGCCGTGTCGTCATTGCGCCTGCTGCGCGTACGCGACGGCCTGCTCGAGGTGCTGCAGCGACCGGTTGTAGCTGACGAAGCCCATGAACCAGAACTCGAAGCCGTCGTTGGTGACGAGGCGGACGTACTTCTGCTCCGGCCGGTGCTTGTTCTCGCTGGGCCGCACCGCCTTCACCTTCCGCAGCGGGATGGTCACCTTGTAGGGCACGCGCGCCTTGTCGCCCTCCGGCGTGGGCACCGCCAGGGAGCGGTCGCTGCGGAAGGCGACCCGCGCCGTGGACACGAAGAGCATGCCGGCGATCGGGCCGGCCGTCGTCGACAGGTAGCACTGCGAGGCCCTGAGCAGCTTCTCGTTCTTGTCCACGGAGAACCACTGACGGAACGCCTTCTCCAAGCTGCCGGCCTGGAGGATCTTCGCGCCCAGCGTGAGCTTCCCTTTGACCGTGTCGGCAAGTTTTGGCCCCAGTGTCACTGCAAGACATCGGAGCAAGCGAAGTTCAGTCTACTTTTTTCCAAAGCCGTAACCAAGAAGAAAGAACATATGCCGTGTTCAACAACTTTTTAATATTTGCTGAAAAGCATGTATGCTGTCTTCAACACGATTTTAATCGCTAAACGTAAGAGAAAGATCACTAATTACCGTGTTCTTTGATGCCTTGAGCAATCTTATCTCCTTTCCTGCCATGGTTGATCGTCGGTCGATCGGCAGTCGGGCGGTTCGCATCTGAAGGGGAGAAATAACTTCATCAACACATGCTCTGGTTCAAGAACTGCAATCCAACGTAGAGAGAACAGGGGAGAGGTCCTCACCGTGGTTGGCTTCAAAAGAACCGACAAAACTGCCGTGATCAGGCGTCGTCTCTTCCGTCGGGAACTCCGGCTCTTCGATACCGTAAGCCCTGCTGTTCACCGGGAACTCCGGCTCCTCGATGCCGTAAGCCCTGCTGCTCACCGGGAACTCCGGCTCCTCGATGCCATAAGCCCTGCTGTTCACCGGGATCCCGATCACATGGTCTCGGCTCGTCGACCCTTCCATCGCTGACCCTTGAGAGACGGAAGGCTTGGTCCGAAGCTAGCTAGCTGTGCTCTGTTCTTGTTGGTTTGGTACCTATCGTGCGGTGGTTGTGGGTAAGCTCAGGTCTAAAATGACAAGGGGGGAACCCTCCTTTATAGGGTTGGTGCCAATCGTTATCTCCACAGAAAGATCCAAGCGCCTCGCTGGCCGTCTAATACGGCACTTTGGAATTGGGAATGGATGGAACAGCCCTCATCCCCTCATCATGATAAAAAGCTCGCGTTATAGAAAAAGGCTCGATCGGTGGCGTCGACCTAATTTGCGAGAGGGAGCACGGGGCCCCACGGCCGGTTTTTCTTTTTTGAATTCATGGCGCTGTTTCTGAAAGTCACGTAGTTGTTGTCGAGCTCGTTTAGAGTAAGTTCTCTATGGAATTTGTGTTCCTCGCTACGTCCATCCGCGTGTGTGCGAGCTGCCCCCGGTTCGGTATCCAGCAGAGCGCAAGAGACGGCGCCAAGTGGGTTGTTGGGTTCCGGTGGCAGGGAATGGACAAGTGTACAGCTTCATTTCCGGCAAAACATCCATTTTCGCGACGAGCTAGGGGTTACCGTCCACGAGAGAATAGAAACACCGGACAAGTGTACAGCTTTTGACTCGGCGTTGCGTTGCGTTGCGTAGAGGGGCAAGCTGCCACGGCGTCTGTCATGTCGCTGCCCTTTTCTGGCTGGATTCTCATCAAAAGCACTTGGATCCTACGAAGCAGTAGGGCGATTGGGTGTACTCCCTCTATTCTCATGAACTTGTCGCTTTGTAGTTCAAAAATGAACTACAAAACGACAAGTTCATAGGAACTGAGGGAGTACTTTTTTGTTGAGTAAGGTTTGGGCAAGAGAATGTAGCCGACCACCACGAGTTATCAGTATCAGTATTCGCCGCCTGCAAATACGGGTATCGATAACTCGCAACGGTACTATATATATATAGGGACACGCGCATGCGGTCCTGGTGTATTGATCCCAAAAATACTTGCAACACGCGTCTGAAATGCCAACGCACACTGTACGCAGTAGCGTACAGCCACATATACACAACACTCTGACACTCAAACATCCTGCACACAAGTCAAATGAACGGAGTCTGTACCGATGATTGGTGAACAAAAAAACCATCCCCCGATTCAAGCATCCTTTAATCAAACGGGTCGCTGGACTGGCCGGCCCCCGATAGATCCGCATCGAATCGGAACCTGGGCTCCCCAACGATCGTTGCTGCAAGAAAGCACACGGGGACGGCGACACCTCGACGACGAGCAAAGCGGGTGGAGCCACGACGGGGCCCGGGGCCACCTGCCACTGCTGGAGACGCCGTCACAAGTTCAGCCGCCCGGCCCTCCCGTCTCCTGCTTTATCAGCGGCCACGGAGGCCGGAATCACCAGTCCGACGTCGCGCCGAGTCAGCCGCACGCGCGCCCGTAGCGGGGCTTTGGTTTTCTATCGACAGCGTTGCTCGCTGGTGGTTGGCTGGCGAGCTCGGCTCGGCTCGGCTCGGTGCTGTGGCGCACCAAACCAACGGGAATGCTTTGCTTGTTGTTTGCCTTTGGCCCATATACGTTTTTTTTTTTTTTGCTTTTGGCCTTTCTTTTTCTTTTTACAAGTGGCATTTATTTTTTCCTTGTTGCATAAAGTTCTCATCTTGGAACTTGGAACGCGTACGTACTTGTGTTTATCCATATTTTTAACTTTGAGAATTGTACAATAAAACTTAGTAATCTGGTTCTGAATAATGAATGTTTGGAGTTTATAACATCCCCTTTGAATATTGTAATGTTTTAGGCTAACTAATCCCTCGTATTTTAATGTTTTGCTTAGTGCTTGTGTTATGTTATTGCGCGTCGCGCGGGAGGAATGGAGAACACTTGGCCGTTGAAGCATTAAAGGGTCAACGATCGATCGAGCGGCGACCTTTCTTTGTAGTACATGTCTTGTGGAAAGAAGGAGAACGATGCATGCCAGCAGAAACGGGAAAGGAACACTGACGAATCTAATAAGCGATAACTTGCACGACACTCGGTCGTTGCTTGCTCCATCAAATGTAGAAGGAATCTAGAGAAGGGGACAAAAGTGGTAATAACTGGGCGAAAGGTGCTGGGTGTATGCATTCCAGGGAAACTGAAGCTGCCATCATCAGCTTCACGCTTCAGATCGTTCACACGCATGCTGGTGCTGGCGTAGCACCAAAAGCCGCGTGCGTGTCAACAACGAGCCTAGAAGACTGCTAACGCGTAGGCACGCCACGGTGGTCGGGACCCTGCGCCCCTGGTCGCATCGCGGCGCAGGCCCGAGCACCGAGATATTTGGTACGTGAACGGACTGTTTCGTCCTACCGGAGTCCGTGATTTGAAGTCATATTTTATTCTTTTGACCCGACGACGTTTGGCCCGGCGAGCCATAGTACCGATAAGCACACTTAATTTGCCCCATGGGTTCCCCTAGGAGCACCACACTGTTCTTTCCTTAATCAGGAGGAGCAACCGCCGGTCCATGGAAAGCAAAGCCAGCAGCGCCTTTATCCTGATCCAAAATGTTCGCGCAGATCGATCCATCGATCGCCAAAGGATCGATTCGAGCAGGCAGCCTTTTGACATTGACCCCCCACTGACGTTCCACGGTTGCAGTCTGACGGCAAAAGGGGTGCGTGCCTGTTGTAAAGGCGCTCAGCGAACGGTGGAAAGCAGCTCACACGATCATCGTAGATTACTTGGGCAAAACCACGGGGAGGGGATTATGCTTATGCTTTGCGAGAGCGCGCGGGGGCTCCACCCCGGCCCGGCAGCAGATAAGTATGGGTTTCGCGAGCTTAATATATGTAATGCGCTAAACACAGCCTTTTTCCTCGTCGGTTTGTGCGGGGGTCCAGTCTAAAGCACTGGGTGGTCGACGCCAGGTAATTAACAAAACAAACCATCCCCATCCGACGCAGCACAAGAGGGAATAAGCTTATGCGTACAGCCGACATGGCGTGGTGGGCTTAGGTTGCCGTTGCCGTTCCGTGTCACTGCTGATTCGGCTCCTCCTGCTGGCCTTGTTGTCATGTCTGCATTGGTGGCTTTTATTTCTTCGTGCCTCGTCACGAGCAAAGCACGCACGCTGCGCGAGTTGAGTTGTTCAGGTGTCTAGATCGTTCGGTTTTGGTACGTGAGGGGCTGTGCGTGTGTATATATGTCTGGGTCGGGACCGGCAGCTACTGTATGCAGCCAGCAGCCCTGGCTTTGCTTTTCGACTCCAGAAGCCATATCCACAGTTGGAACTGTGAGTCCGTGCACGGTGTCCTGCTCGAGAAGCTCTCAGGTGTGAATGGGGATATGTATCATCGGATTTTGGTCGGCACTAACTTTATGGGAGGAAACATTTGGAAGTAAGGTCGAACGATAAGGCTGGTCCGAGCTAGATAGTTAGTGATGACTGGCTCACCAGGCGTGACTGATATATATTCTCCGTTTTCAAAAAAATATTGTTTACCAATTCAAAATAAATTAGTAAGTGACAAATTTTTAAAGACCAGGAAGTACTTGATAAGAGCAATCAAGAAAGGGCCTGAGCACGGCGTTTCAGAAACCAGAATTTCTTCGAAATTTTTATGCCACGCGGACGATTGTCTCGTTAAATGCACAGGTTAATTCAATTTTAAAATAACCATCATCATTTATTTTGAAACGCAAGAAACCAGTCAATAATAACGGTTGGATCACTCTCGTTTCCCGTGTCACAACAACCTCAGGCGAACTTTCATCGGGAATGCACTACGTCACGCATCCGGCGAACTCGGATTCGCCGCCGCAATCCATCGATTTAGCATGTGGCCGCATAGATGGCAGCATTTGTGTGTTACCGTGTGAGTTCACGTACACGGTACACATCTCAAGCTCGTCACGCAGGTCCGCACTCGCCAAGGTCGTGGACGAGCGTGACTCGCTTCACGGATGCGACCGCGAGCGCGCGTTCCAGCCGCCCCAACATCGTCGACCCGTCCCAGGCCGTGTGGAACAAGCTGGGGATCACCAGGACGACGTCGGCGAGTATTTGGTAGGATGCGTGAGCGGCCGTGACATAATTAGACGGCATGCAGGGGCGTTCATTACACGTTTCAAGACTATGCATTGGTGACGCACACAGTTCACGCCTGTCGCTTCGATGTCATATTCCCAGTAAATGAATCGATAAAAACAAGAGAAAAGATTTCGACACGGGTTTTCAGTTTTTGACACTTGTGTATTATATGGACCTCGCCCCTCGGGATGGATGGATGGATGGATGTGGATGGGCTGTAAAATATGCTACTGGATTTCTTCTATCGTGTTTAAGCCCATTATGTAAACGGCCCATGAAAGATTTCGGGGTGGTACGAATTTGAACGCTGGAGCTCGAGCGAATCTACCGGTTGGGCAATTTCAGTGCGTGCTTTCGCGGTACCTCAGCCATCCATCCGTGGCGGGCGGCCAGGATTGCCCGTCGATGACACAACGGCAGGAATCACATGCCGATTCGACGCATCATCGCTCACGAGCGTTTCAGAGCGATGAGATGCTGCGCGGGATTGATCATTGTACGTGCTCCTAAAAATCTAGCTCGTTAAACATTCCATCGAAACAGAGCCAAAGGAGCAAACATCGGTTGTTATTCTTCACGCTGTCTCGGTTCTCACTTACTTTCAAAATAAATAATGGTATTTAGTTCAAAACTGAACTAAGATCATTTATTTTGAAACGGCGAATGGAGAGTATTCCGAGATTGTTCAACTTCACAAGTACCGACGCTTCCGGCGCCCTGGACGATGCCGGCGGTGACGTACCAGTTCCATAGGGAGGACCACCATATTCCTTGAGCCCGACAGTGTGCTACAGTCTTTTCATATCGTATAAATACAATTATGGTGACAAATTGATGAACGAAATGTCAGTAGCTCATCGAAGAAATTCAGATGGAGCACATGGCGACAGCTCTGTACCTGGGTACCCATTCAAATCGTTCACAGCAATAGTGTCAGCAGCTGTGCGTGTCAAGAACAATTGGACGGCAAGATGCAGGGCGCCGTACTTGTACCACCGCCCTTCTGGCGTCGGCACACGCACATCCGACGATTCCATCTTTCTCGTGTGAATTTGAGTTTTTTTTCGCCTAGAAAAAGTACCATGGCTTACGGATGAAAGAAAGGACGGGACCTGGGAGTTGGGACCGGAGGTTGCCCACTTTCTCTGGAGGAGCAACAAACAACCAAGAGAGTGCGAGTGCCATGTCCTTCGTCTCCCTCACGAATGCGGCTTCCCTCCTCCAAGCATATTATTGATTTCTTCATTAATGCTCACTTTAACTACTATACATTATACTCCCTCCTTCCCGTTTTATTTGTCGTTTCAGACAGGTTTCCAAAAATTAAGGTTGATGTGAAATTACGTTTTTACCCTCCGCTTCCTCATCCCCACACGCGACCTCGACACTTCCGTCGTCCCCGCCTCCACGCGACGCCGCCGTCCCCATCATCCTGGCCGCCACACGATACCGTTGTTGTCCCCGCCCGACGTCGCCTCCGTCGTCACTGTCCCCGCCCGACGTCTCTACCGTCCCGATGCCTCCGCCGTCCCCGACGCCTTCGTCATCCCTCCGTCGTCCTTAACGCCTGCGCTGATTCCGACGCTGCTCCATGTCGATCTGACTCCGGTATGGCGGTATACCACTCTCAATCCAGATCTGGGGTCGTGACCACGCATATCCGCTTCAACCTGTCGGTTGCGTCTTCATTCTTGTCCCCGCCTCCTTTCGTCGTATTCCTCTTCGTTCTTGATGAGAGCTTCCTTTTAGCTGCTTCAAGCATGGCTCGCTTCTTTATGTGCTTTGTTATTGTACTTGCACGTACACATCCACGCACCCAATCCGCCGTCCCGGGCAGCAGCAGCAGCTCGCCGCCGACCAGCAGCCGACTGGGCGCATCGACGAGCCGGTGGATGGGTATCGCACTGGTGCGGATCTGGGCGGTGGAGGGCCCGCGAGTGCGCGCAGGCCTCCCGCGTCGACGCTGAGTCTCCCGCGCCGGACTCGCAGCGAGGAGGAACCGACGGAGCGAGGAGGGAGAGTGGACCGGAGGCGAGGTACAAACGGGGTGGGCGAATATCAGGGGCAAAGAAGGAATAAAATTTTTACGGTGACTTGCGACGACAAATAAAATGGAACTTTTGTCCGTGACTTGCGGCGACAAATAAAACGGGAAGGAGGGAGTAACAAATAAGATGATACACATGAGCAGCGTATAGGAGGACAAACGGAAGGAGCGAAGCCGTGTGCCTCCCCCACCCACGGAAGGAGCGAAGCCGTGTGCCTCCCCCACCCCCGTTGTCATGTTGTTTTCCTTTCTTCCAAACTTCCGTAACTCCGTTGTCATTCTGTTTTCCTTTATGCGCGTGGGTGCGCAGCTGCATACGTCAATGGCGTGTTTGCTTTCAAGATCTTTCCCTTCACCCTGAACTTGGAGGAGCTATCGGTGCGGCATTATATGCCTCAGGAGGACCTCGCATCAAACTTCAGGCAATCTACTTGTGGACTTTGCATCTATACAACTGCCTAGCTGGCTCTAACGTGTCAGGTTGTAAACCTGTGATGCTGGTGCAAAAAGAACTTAATTATAAGCGGCCTAGCGACTTTCACTGTTGTCAGGACGCGAGGCGAGAAGGATTTTTTTCCCTAATGAACGGGAACAAGAAGACTGGCCATATATAGCTCAGACTAGAAGCTCAATTTCGTAATACTGGGATGTCTAGCGAAAATGGCAAATTAAGAATGCAGGGGATCAAGCAATCACTCAAGGAAACAAGCACCAAAAGTAGCAGACTTGTTTCACCCCTGCAAATCATACATATTGTTTACACCTGGAAGCACGCATAATATCACAGAAGCACCGAAAATTGCAGGTTGTATCATCAAGAAACGCGCGCATGCAGCCCCGCACAGTCCCGTCGTCCTCCATTACACGATCCTCTTGACCTCTACCCGAATCAACCCGTCGTGAATCACCGGAGCGCATCGCTCGAGACGAGGGCGACGTCGGCGGCGGCGCGTCCGTCGTCGAAGTTGAGCGCGTAGCTGAGCGCGTCGTAGTGGAAGCTGAACCGGCGGCCGCGCCTGGCGCGCTCCGACCGCAGCCGCCGCAGCAGCGCGCGCAGGCGCCAGTAGAGGCTCCGCACCAGCCTGCTGCTCCGCCCACTGGCCACCGCCACAACCCCCGCCTCCACCGCCGCCACCACGGCCGCCATCCTCTCCCCGGCTCGCCTCTCGCTCGCTCGCTCGCTCGCTCTCTCTCTCTCTCTCTCTCTCTCTCTCTCAGCCTCAATACCTCTCCACTCTGTTCTACTAGTGTCCTGTACGCAGTGGGTCGGTTGCGCCTGTGCGCAGGCGGAGGCGGCACGGGAGGAGGAGATGGTGCGGCGGGGAAAGCGTGTTGCCACTCCTATATAACGCCGCCGTCACCGCATTCTCCTCTGCCCGGGACGGCACATTGCTTTTTTCAACGCCCCGTGGCCGCTCCGGTTACGAGGCTTCACGTTGTACTCCCTCCGGTGTACAAAATATTGTCGTTCTACACTAGAGCCAAGAGTGCACAAAAAATTGTCGTTTTACACTGCATGCCATGGAAAATGGTGTAAATAATGGGGTAGCGTGTACCTAGGAATCAAACTTGCATCAGATTGGCTGGAAAACCACTCGAACCACTAAGGAGAGTTGTATTATAAAAGAAAGAAGTCTATTTAATACTTCCTTGGTATGCGAGAACATGTCCAAAACGACAATTTTTTGTACACCGGAGGGAGTATGTATGTTAAGCTATCCACATTAGTTTTCTTTAAATATACTCTATATATTATTTTACTTTTATTTTTATAATGTCCCTTTTAAATTTATACGACAGTATGCCACTGCAGTGCTACACGGCTAGCTCCGCGCAAAACGGTCGCCTGCGCCCGTGATGAGCAGGCGTGTTGATGCGCTCGCATCGAAGTACGGTTGGTTGGCTGAGCGCAGGAACATGCGATGGGGTCGGCCGAGGAGACGGGGCGGATAGGACTAGGGAAAGACAGACTCAGAGAGAGAAAGAGAGGGGGCAGGAACACGAGGGGCGGAGAGAGGACCGCGGCATGTGGGTGTGGGTCACATGGCGCACTGCCGCCGCGCCGGGACGGACAGCATGGCGGGTGTGGATTGGCGAGAATTTCTTGCGGGATTCCTCGCTGCCGAGCATGGATTCCCGGGCCAGTGTTTGGATTTTCATGTCGTGCTCAGGCTCGGAGCCCGGAGCAGCGTGGACTTTCGCGGACGCCCTACCAGTTCCAGGAAAAAAGAGGTAGTAGTTTTACGAGTACTCGTATCACGCTACAGGTAGTGACGACTGAGATCGCTGTAGTTTTTTCTCCCTTCGGAGCGGGACCGCAGGGCAGAGCGGCCGGGCTGTTTTGACGTTAACCGTCTGCGCCGCTGCTTTTGTTTATGACTGCTGATGGTGCAGCAGGAACAGCTAACGAATTGAAGGATGGGCAGCGAGCCTCTGCCCCGCGCATTGATCGGCGGAGCAGCTTTGCTCCTGGATGGGCGCAGCTGCGATGCCTGGTAAAAGTCCGGTACAAAACCAAACGGTTTCTGGAGAGACGGTTCAGAGTCAGTTACATAAAACAAAATAACGGAAGAGAAATACTGTAGTAAAAAGACAAATTATGAAAGTGATTCTAGCCATGACTTAATTTCAGTAAGATATCATCACTTCGCTCTATGGAACACCGTGACGACGAACTCAAGCTTGGACTTCCCCTTGTATCATGGTAATTATCGATCGTGAAATCAGAGATAAACATATACTCCCTCTTTATTCTTTTATTTGACGTTTCAGACAAGATTTTGAACTAAAAATGAATTAAAATTTGTGTATGAACGTCAATTAAAAAGATAAGGAGGGAGTATCACTCGAAAGACCTGCCAGATCGACGAGGCAAATCAAGTTGGGAAAAATACATCCTGAACGCTCTTCGCTGGTCAATTCGACGGTGGTTGCAGTCGCAGTCAGTTAAAGTGAACATTGACGTTGTTTTATCCTGACTACAACTTGAGCCAAGAATGTTCCTGCCTTCGCAAGGAAGAAGGGTTGATTCTAAAATTCTAATGGCCCTTGTCTCTTGACCTGAACCACTCATGCACGTTAATCTCATGCTATCATTATCTTCAGGAAGGACTCCAATGTGATTAACTTTCCCTATTCGGAATTTTTCAGAAAGAGAGAGAGAGAGAGAGAGTGGCGTGGATCAGTTGAGATGCTTTGAAGGGTAAACACATGATCTCGCGCGTATCCTGAGTGGTTCCGGAACTTCAGAAGGTGGAAGGCAGGATCGGTTCCAGTCCTTTCGGCAAAGGATAAAATGTGTGGTCGCTCGAAAAGCAAAAAGCGGAAGTATTTGACACCGAAAAAGAAATAGCGGCCGTGCATAATCCAGGAGCGCTAGAGTGCGCAAAGAATCAATTACGATTTCGTTTTAATTGGCCATAACGAGGACCTATGTACTCCCTCGTGGGTACAAGTACTCTGCAGTATTTACTGCGAGAATACAGAAGGAAAGAATAAGAAATTCAGCATGATCATTAACGAACGAGGAAGGACATGCATCACACTGGTAAAGGACTAAAGGTCATATCGGTATAGCAGATTCACGCAAGTGACGCTGTGGCTACGGACCGGACGGGACGCGGCTCAGGTTCTTCCGCATAGCTAGCGGCTCCGCGCCGCCTGGGGAGCAGCGACGAGAGGAGCCCCGCTTTTCAGGGCTAGCGCCGTGGCCCGTGACACTGACTGGCGCATCGTGCCGCGCTGTGCCATGAGGCCATGAGCACGTGGGTATCGACCGCTTCACCGCTCAAATCTTGCCCAATATCAGATCTGGCTCGTCCTTTTATCCGCCCGGCCCCCGATGGCCGGACATGCCTCGTCCCACCGTACTACACCGGCCGGGGAAGACGCTCGGTTCCATGCCGTCGGGTCACAGAGATGGTGACGGCGAACACATCAACTGTACACACGGCGGAGTGCGCTCATGGATCGAGGAAGTGAGGAACCCCTTTTTTTTCTTGACCGCGGTGGTCAAGGAAAAACTAGGCGAGCGTGACCATGTTTTCGAACCTCGGTCCAGGCTCGAAAACGTGACCTGTGTAGGAACTCGTCCATCGTACCGGGCTATAGAGTAGCTGTAGCTCTAGCAACGGCTGTATTGAGCTTTTCTTGCAAAAATACACAACGTATTTGGGCTGCATCGGCCTGATCTGCTTCTCAGATGCTGCCGCTGCCGCTGCCGGCGCGAGATTGGGCTGGAATCGGCGTGCTACTTACAGGACGATGGGCCTCTGCTTATTTGGGCTAGCGTGGACAGGCCCATCGCTTGTCTCGCCTTCTCAAGAGAAGTAGATTGAGCCCAATACCAACAACATGAAGCATGCACGCGTGCCCCCTTTTTTTTTCTTGTGTTCCCCAACCGGCGCGCTCCAGGCCAACGCCCTTCAAAACACGTCCATCGTGCAGTCCACCCATCGCACGGTAAGCCCGACCGCTACGCTCCTCGACGCGCAGCCATCGCAGAGGCCTGCTTGTCCTCTTCCTCCCCGCTGCCCGCACTGGGCCACTGTGTAATGCGCCGTCCACGTCGAGCGCGCAGCCGAACCGGCCGTCGCGTAGCCACTGACGGCCACTCCGCCCCCAGCTTCTTTCTTGGCTTGGCGCCGCGGTCGCCGGCACGGCTCCTGCGCGGTCGATTTTGGACGGTTTCTCTCGTGCGTGCGGACTGAGGAGCGGACAGAGCACGCCTTTTCGGTGGACCGCTCGGCTGTGACGGCTCCGGCGGTGTTTGCTCGCCGGATGTTTCTGTCGCTAATTTTTTCCTCGGCGTCGCTGAGTTGGGGTTGGGGGGGGGGGGGGGGGGGGGGGGAGCCTACACGTCTCGACGTACATAGCAGCTCCGTAGCGAAACGAGGACCTTTAAATAGACACGTCACCATTGACAAGATCCCACCTGCCTCTCTACATCTCTCAAGGACCTTTAAACATTTCTTTGGGAAAAAGTCTACTTAATCCCCTAAACTATGAGCTAGAGACTACTTAGCTCTCTCGACTTTAAAACCGGGTACTTAACACCCTAATCTATATAAAACCGTTTAATTAGCCCCTATAGTGGTTTTGATGAGTGGTTTTGCCACATCAACCGCTGACGTGGCCTATTTTGCATGTGGGTTCATGTCATGGTAAGCGATACCTTCGTCCTCCTAAGGAGGAACTCTTCCACCGAGGAAGGAACAAGTCCGGCGCCATGTACGTACCAGTCCGCATGTCCCCGTAGTCTCGTCGCTGATCAGTGTAGACTTCGGCGGCCCCGAAACCTCATATGCGCCATTGGGAAGCCACCATGGCATGCCCCCAGTGCGCCCCTTGCTCTGGAGATGGTGTAACGCTTGCGTAGTTCTGAAATCTGAGTCACCGTTCTATTGATAATGCGAGTCTGTCTGTAGATTAACCATAACATATCAGAGCTACCATTCTCGCTGAACTAGCTCATTGTTCGCCGATGCTTTTAATTTGGCCTTCACTTTCGATACATTTATGCAGCTCTGGTCACTACCATCAAATGCAAACAATGGTGTAACAAACAATTATTGTAAGTGGCGGGCTAGTTCCCAAGATAAAGGAACGCCTCTATCAACAACAGAAGTTGTCTTGTTGCGATGTTACTCTTAAATTTCATTCCAATTGCAGCTAAACAATACGATACAGGTAACAGATACAATCAACAAAGATGTTCGGATTTCAACAACCAACAGATCAAGGGATCAACTATGTCTTGTTGTGATGTGATGATCTTCCACGCGAACTCGAAGAGTCTTTCAAACCGTTTCCTGGGAGCAACAGCTGCAGGGCGGCCTCGAAGAGCTCAAATCGAAGATTCCAGGAGGACGACGAAGGGCGCGCGGGCAGAGGGAGAGGAGCGCGAGCATGAAAGTGTAAGTGACATGTGTGGAGTGTGCCGCGGCCAGCGAGCTAGGGTGGCGCCGTCGCCACTGACAGAGGAGGAGGGCGGCTTGAGCTTGGCCATGGCGGTCTCGTGTGTGAGAAGTGACGAGTGGCACGACTTTACTCGGACCGAAAAAATCTTGCGTGGGAGTGAGATGAGAGTGGGTGGGTGGACTGATTCGCTCCAGATACCGATCTGAGGGTAACAGATGGCTCATATGTGGGATCCACTGTACAAATATGTAAAATACGCCACATCACCTGCTGATATGGCAAAACCACTCCTCAAAACCACTTTAGGGTGTGTATTAAACGGTTTTGTATAGATTAGGGTGTTAAGTACCCGGTTTTAGAGTTGAGGGAGTTAAGTAGTCTCTAGCTCATAGTTTAGGGGGTTAAGTAGAGTTTTTCCTATTTCTTTGCAGTTTAAACTAAGCACCTACTAGTATATCCTTCATGCGGTGCTTGCTTAAATTGCAGTCTGGATTTCATTTTTTTACATTTCTGTATAACTAATTAGTTTCACCTGCATACAAGGACCATGAGAGCTGGACCTGCCTATTGTCCAGCTTGAAGATTTAACGAGAACTGTAGACTCCCTACGTATGTACCAGAAAAAAAGTGACAGTTCCAGCTAATCCTTCAAACGTACTCGAGTATTTTGCGTGCAAAGTTTAATACATAAACATTATTTCACTTAAAACTTGTCATCATTCATTTTTTCACGATCCATCTCAGTGCATGAAAACAGGAACCTCAAAAGTAAAACAATATTGCCTGAACTGCTTAGAATGGAACGTGAGACAACAGAACAACCACCCCAAGCTTGATTTCAGTAAGAAAGGTTACAGGAACAATTCTTGACGAAGCAAGTAAGAAATCCAAATGCAAATTAGTTAATTCTTTTACCAATCCTGTACTTCTGCTAACAAATTTAATAGCAGTACAGAAATGTCAAAAAGGGTGACTTCTGACGTGCAGATGACTCCTCAAGCCACGGGGGTGATCAAGGGGGAACACCATATATAACTCCAACAATTGCAAAAATATAGTGGAAATCATGTTTAATTGTCCAAATGTGCCATGTGAATCACACATCGCAAGCACTTGTTTTCTAGCATCAGCTCAAGCGCCTTGTTGATGTCATTGAATTGTATATCATGTGTGACTAGGCCATCAACTTGGATTTCCTGATAAGTGACAGGATATAACAGTCAATAAATTTTCAGGTTTAAGCTTCACAAATCATTTCTCAGCTTAAATATAACATATACACCGAAGGAGTTGGGACTTTTTGCTTTTTATTAGTCATAGTAACACATAATATTCTGCCATTATTTGTGTACGTAATTACCATCCCTTACATCAATTTGTTTGTTAAAGATAATCTTTCCACTTGCCTTTCCACCTCAGATCGCATCTCAAGGGACAAATGTATTACGATTATTATTTTCTGCCTTTTCAAACATTCTAAGTGCAAAAGTTTATGATATACCTTGTCGGCATACTTATTCACCAGTGAAGGTAGATCGGATTTAGGTTTCCATCCTCCAAATAGAGATCCCTTCAGTGTTCTTCCAGATAGAAGGAATGCATAATGAGCAGACACTTCTGGCTTTGCTTTTGGTACACCAAGAGTTACAGTCACTCCCCAACCCTGGCATGAGTAAAATATCAGTGGGGAATGCATATGAATACAAGGGAACAGAACATGTGAACTGTGAGATGTATGCAAAAAGAAGCGAAAAGAAAAATTACATCAGAACATGATTGAAGCGCAGTGGATACTATTCCAGTATCACCCACACATTCAAAAGAGTAATCTGCACCGCCATCAGTAATCCTTTTGATTACCTGCATGCATGAAGAAATACATTCTACTTATATCGTTTTTCAGATTGCAACCAAGAAGTTATAAATGCAGTGAACAGTTTAAAACAGGAGCATGCATAAATTTCTATCTCAAATGAGGCTTTTGAAACACATAGTTTATAGATTATGTATTTGAAAACTTGTCTGTTCAAAACAACGTGTTGTTTCAGTTTGGACCTAAGTCCCAGGAATAATACTTCTATGGAAAGTTTCTTTAATCCCAACTGAGTTGTTAGCTCGACAGTTTGTGCGAATAATGGCATAATCTCATAAAAAGAGTGATGAGCAGGTGACCAGTTGTGAGCTGTAAAATACCTGTTGAACAGGTTCACTCAATTCATCTGGGTTAATAAAATCTGTGACACCAAAAGCTTTCCCTGTACAATGAACGAAATAAGCGACATGAAGGCTGGGGACTCATCGCAGGAATGTGTGTATTGACAGTACAACATACCTTTTTCTTGCTTCTCAGGATTAATATCAACTCCTATAATCTTGGATGCTCCCCGCAGCTTAGCACCTTGAGCTACCTAAATCATTTGATATAGGTATCATAACTACAGTTCTTGATGCAATACTAAATTAACTTATAATAGAAGCTTCTTTATATACTCACAGAGAGTCCGACAGTTCCAAGACCAAATATAACTACACTGGAGCCTTTCGATACATTAGCAACATTCCAAACTGCACCAAGTCCTAGAGAATGGAAAAATGAACAAATGAATAATCAGATACCATAATTATGAACAACAGTAACTACGCATCAATCGTACCATAAACTCAAACACTGCTACTCTCAGATCATATGAAGACTGAAGTTCTGAACTTTCAAGATTTACCTGCAGACACGCCACAGCTCAGGAGGCACACCCTGTCCATTGGCACAGTCGGGCCAACCTTCACCGCACATCCTGAATGAACAACCGTGTATTCGCTGAAACTCGACACTGCGCAGTAATGGTACACTGGTTTCCCCTTCAGTAAAAACCGGGTCTTCTGGTCACTGTGCATGACGCCCTTCCTCTCCAAACCGAGTTTCTGGCACATGTTGCTCTTCCCCGAAATGCAGTGCTTGCAGCTCTTGCATTCCCCAATGAAGACGGTGAGCACATGGTCTCCCACATGGAATTCAGTCACTCCTTCACCTACACTCTCGACTACTCTACAGAATACAAATCGCAAGGTTTGGAAATTGCAAATATCAGCACTACAAGCTAATCACAGGGCTTGCCACTGGCAACAAGAATGGAGATCAGAGCACAGACCCGGATGCTTCGTGCCCGAAGATTCTAGGAAACAGATCAGGTTGAACCTGCGTGATGGAATTGGACAAAATACATGTGATATCAGTGAAGGGAGGAAAACTAGAAGAGCTGACATTTAACTTCAACCGGAGCAAACGCAAGAGAAGAAGCCGCCATCCGTACCTTGGACTGCCACGCGGAGACGTCGCTGCGGCAGACGGAGGTGCAGACGACCTTGACGCGGATCTCCATGGGCCCCGGCGGCGCCACCTCCACCTGCTCCATCACCAGCGGCTGCCCCGGCCCCCACGCCACCGCCGCTGCGCGCAAACCATCGAATTTTACTCGCTGCAAATTGGTACGAGGAAAGAGTGCGAAACCGCGTCCACGCGCGAATTGAGGCGGGATGGATTCGTACCTCGGCAGGTGATGGCGGTTGGAGGCGAGGAGGACGCGGCGGCGGTGGCCATTCCGGCAGATTCTCCGCTCGGTAGACGTGGGCTGTGGAGAGGAGTCAACTACCCGCCTCCGTTTCAACTCCACACTCGCTTTAGTAGGAGGAGCGGGTTAGGTAGCACCGTTGCCCCCACCTACCGCCGCTGGCACCCGCCTGCAAATTTGCCAGCGGTCACAGTTCGGCTATCCCTCCGGCCTCCGTGCTGCACCAACGGCGGCGAAGGCTTCCAGCAATTACAATAGCGCGCTGGGCGGCGGGACGAGGAGGCGGCAGCGCTGAACCATCCGCCATTCACACGAGTTTTAATTGTGTCGAACTACAGGGATCTAAGTTGAACATTTTGGATCGCGATCTATAACCATGATTCAAAATAGGAGTTTTCAAATGCAAAATATTGGATTGTGGTTAGTTTTCACGATCTAAACTAAGGGGAAATGCAAAGCTAAGATCAGGGGGCGAATTGTGAAACAGAGTCAGATCTTCGGTTTCTTCCTCCTCTCCGGTCGACACGGCAACAATGGTCCGACGAGCTTCGTCGCGTCGAGCACGGTATTCAAAGCTCTGAAACCCTATAACCTAGTATATGTTCACGTCTAGAAGTCAAAAATATGTTTTATCTCATTTAATTGTGTGTCTCCAATCATCGGACTAGGCAAGGGCACACTAGACATTATACAAGTAATTTTAATTTTATATTTGTGTTAGCACCTCTATCATGCTTCCTTATTGTCTCAATCTTCTTCCTGAGACTTTGGATCATATCCTATAATAATGTTTCAATAGTCATACACTTATCATATGTCTTTATACTTATGTAATACAATTATTTACCTCTTCCCTGGTGAGTTGTACCATTACCATCACGAAGGTGCCTCCTTATTTTTTTAAATAAATGGTACATTTCAAAATAGCTATTTCCGATTTGTTTTAATGATTTCTCCTTTTTATTTAATTCATTTTTGAAAACTAATCAATATTAAATAAGAAGAGCGGGGGAGTAAAGATTAAGAAACTTATCTTATGATTTTATTTTAAATTTACAACACACCAAATTATAAGCTATCCTTCTATTGGGTACTACTTATACACTTTTTGAAAAGTACAACTATATTGTTGGCTGTGTGATTGTTTTAAGCGAAACATTGATCAAAACTTAGTCAATTTTGACGTCATGGATTTTAGCGTTCGAAGTTTCCGTGTAACTTCAATGGGCTTCATCGTCCCACCCTCCTCGGCTTCAATTTTGAGACTGTTTGGATGCCTTCCAATATTTATCTTACTAAATTTTGGCAATACCAATACGCGGGTAACACCAATTTATTGGTAATAACGTTTGGATTGTAACCTTATCAATATTTATTGTATTTGTTCGTATGACAAGTGAGGTCCACATATCATTAATTTTATTTTTAATAAAATATAGTCAAGTGAGATCTTATTTCGTAGATTTAATTACAAAAAAGTTAATGATGTAAACGGAATTTAAATTAGATCTATAGTTTTTGAGATATTCTATTTCAAAGTTTGTCATCCTTATAATCTTAAACAACGTGCAACTTATCACTACCTGCCACCTCATCCCTTGCTCTTTTGACAGTGCGTTGGTAACGAAGGCGAATGATTCGGTCGCCCACAAATTTGTCAACTTTATATACATACGTTACCAAATTTTCGTTAGTAAACCAAATTTTGGAAGAGAACCAAACAAATACCAAAAAGTACGAGCACATCAAAATTTAGTAAGACTTTTGTTGGTAACAAACCAAACACACCCTTTCTTCCAGCCTACACGGCCCGCCGCCTGATGAGACTCGGACTCACAGCACTCGAACGCCACCGTTTTCCAAGCTCAGCAGAGACCCGCACCTCCCAGTCCTCGTCCTGCGTTCTGCGCGCGGCGTTCTCCAAAAGGCCCCCAAACTTACAGCCGCCACAGCCTCCTTGCCGCCTCTACCGCTGCAGCATGGACCGAGGCGAGAGCCGCCCTGCCGGCCGAGACGGGCCATTGGCATCGGCAGCAGGCGCAGTCCCTTTTTCTGGGTCCCCGCCCTCTCCCACTATCGAGGCATTGGCCGCAGGTCGAACCCTTTTTCTCGCTTCTGATTGTGCAATGGGATGGGTTATCTATTATAGGATTATTATTATCGTTTTCGCTGCCTACGGAGTAAAAGATTCGTTCATGCTTATCATGCACAAAAAATCGTTTCATTCTTCCTCCCCTTCCATGCCAAATTTAATCTACTGGATCCGGGAAACACTACTTTACGGGCTGTCCACATGTTGTATATTTAGCTTCGCTTAAAGCTCCTCACTGTTTTTTTTTTCATCCGGATGCTACATGCGGGTTTGTTAGGTTCTTTTGTCTTAATAACATCTAGTATCTTATTAAGAAAATCATACACTGTGGCACAGTACAAATATGGCAACACTTTGTTTGACCAGAAAAATAATCGCCTTTGCAACTGTTGAGTTGTTGCTTGTACAATACTCCCTCTGTTTCAAATTAAATGTCGTTAAGACATACTTCCATAGCTCATTTTAATTCATTTTTTCTGTCTAAAACGACAAATAAAAGAGAACAAAGGTAGTAATTCACAATGTAGTTCATCTAGACGGGAACAATTGATGTCATGGATTTTTGAACTACTTGAAAACCTCAATCGTATTGTAGATTTAAATATTTTTTCTGAAAGTAGTGCTCCTTTGAATAGTTTCACTGAAAGCAGTGCTCCTTGGTCTGTTCTGTTTTCAATTGATTTTACACATTTATTGGATTTAATATTGATATGACAAAATTGTCACCGGCAAAACAAAATGGAATGTTCATTTAACCGATTGTTGTTATGCTATAACCTGTCTCACGAGTTATTTCCCATTTTTCAGTGAGTTTTGCTGTATTACCCATTCACGAATAAGAAGCGGTAAACTTTCTAAATCCGGCCCAGAAAGGAAATCCCATCAATATAAAGTAAAACTACTATTTGATATCCCTTTTTTGTTCTAATAAAGATGTTGTAAGAATCATGAATCTTCATAGATTATGTTGTTTGCTTTGGACTATATATTGGAGCATGCTTTGATTTTCATTGCACTAATTTATGTTTTAAATCCAGAAGCTATAGCTTTTGATGGAGGTAGGAATGAGAAGGTATGAACTTATCTATTCTGATAGGTAGATTCTTAGATATGTGACTGTTTCAGAAACAATATGACGATATAAATGAACTTTTGCATGTTTTGTATTGCAGTCAATTGATGTCAAGGTGCAGAAAGCTCTGGAGTGTCCGTGTTTAGATGACTTGAAGAAAGGCCCTTGTGGGAACCCATTTATTGATGCATTTTCCTGCTATCTCAGGAGCACCAAAGAAGAGAAGGTTGGGTTCAGTATTTTCTGCGACCATTTTGACTTATGTTATGTATGGCGAAAAGATACATATTAAAGTCTCTAGTAAATTATGTGTTTAGTTAGCTGCACCGTCGTTACCTTTACTTGTGTTTTGTGATATATGTTAACTTATTTTTGATGTGTTCAGACCACTGTTGCTCCTAACAACTGATTGCCAGTCTGTAAATTCTGTGCTTTTAGTTAGCTGCTCCATGTCACTAGTTTTTTGAAGTTTCAATAGTTCCAAGTTACTGCTGTTCCATTCTTTGTTGTGATTCTTATCATGTGCATGATTACTTCAGTAGCTCATTCTTAGTTGAACCTTCCTGGACATATTACATATAGACGTTACTGTATTTTCATTTCTATTGTTTCTCAGAACTTGTATATGTTAATTATAAATCAATTTTTCACATCAACTGTTTGATTCCAATTGCTACCAGTAGCTGCTGAGTTCCTACCAGTTTTCTTGTGAATAACAATTACTTGGTTGGTCTTGCTATACAGGGATCAGACTGTGTCAACCCCTTCATTGCATTGCAGAATTGCATCAATGAAAACAAAGATGCATTTATCAAGGAGATTTTGGAAGAAGAGGAAAACGACGATGAAGCTGATAAATCTAACCTCGAAGTGCTGCCTCCAGCATGGTCCAGAGAACCCACCATGTCAAAGAAATGAAGTCTATAGAATAAGATTTATTAACATTCCCGTTGTCAATACCAATTTTCACCTCCGTGTTCTGGGAAAAGTTATCCAGTTTGGTTGACTTCAGAGAGGCCAGGAAAGCGGGGAAACGAATAATGGAGAAATAAGAGCAGAAGTATACCGAATATTCCACAGATATTGGTATTCAAATTAGGAACTGAAAATGTTGTATTACGAGGAATTATATCATCCTGCGACCAGACACTTCTTGTGATAACCGTCATATGAAGTAGAAACCTTGGCTCCGCACGGCCAAGAAAAAAAATGGCCGGGCCGGGCTGGCCCGTGGGCCGAAGGTTGAGGCCCAGACATGGTCTGAGTCCAATTTAGACGTATCGGGCTGTGTCAGGCCATAAACGGGCCGTGACGTGTCGAGCCGGCCTGCAACCTGTTTAAATTAAAATTACACTAAAAATACGAAAAAAAATCAGAATTCGGGTCTAAAGAACCGGGAGTCTGTGTCAATCAGACTCTTGAGCCGGATGGGCTCATACCAATCGGTCGTGTTTCAGGCCTGGGCCAGTCAATCAGATTCTTGAGCCGTATGGGCTCATTACCGCAAGGATACAAATTAGGCCCAGGACAAGGCCCAATCCTATCGAGATCTGCAATGCTTGCGAGAAGCAGCCCATGCCCAACACGATCGCCTCCTCTCTGCTCTTTGTTCTCCTTTCCATCCTCAGTTACAGACAGCCAGCGAAACGAGACCTGGAGGCGCCCACGCGATCGTCTCGAAGTTTCCACACGTAGCCAGGGTTAGGGTTCCGATCCCTCCCCTCTCTCAGCACCAGCCGTGTCGGGGCGCGAGGTCCGCGAGTACACCAATCTAAGCGACCCCAAAGGTGCGCGGTTTTCCCGCTTCCACCGATTCGCTGAGTTCCCCACCCCGACCTCCCCATTTTTTCGGGTGAAACTTCATAGATTTTCCTCATGAGGTTTTGGGTGTTTGTGCAGATAGGAAGTGGGGAAAGGGGAAGGACAAGGTCGACGATGAGGACATCACCTTCCAGCGCATGGTGGCGAAGGTTAGACCGGCTTGTCTTGCAACCGCATCCACAACATTACCGTTTTGCTGCATCTATATGCCCGATTTTAGTATTGCCCGCCTAAAATGTAAACAATTAGCACTTAAAACATTTTGGTGTTTACTAGTTTGCTAATGTTGCTGAAGTGTGATACTTGCACGCTCTTGGTAGACAGTGCTTTAGAGGTAAATAGTCTTGTTTGTTTCCGGTAGCTAAGTGCAAATCAGAATCTGAACAATTTGGAAATTGGCATGGCAACCTTTGATTTAATGTGTAATTTTCGTATGTTGCATTAGCAGGGGCAGGGACTTTGAATTTTACATGGATTGGTACACAAGTAGAGAAGACAGGACATTAGGACAGTGCCTTTCAAATGGTTGTACTGGGCTTAACTGTCGGTAATTTCAACTACAGATTGCTGAAAACCAAGTGTAGCTTGCCAGTGTAGTTGGTTTGTAGACCCCATTCAGTTGGGCTAAAAGATAGGCCTTCAATTTTTTTAACTGAAGTACATTGTTATGTATCAGTAAGTTTTCATGATTGGGTTGTTTTTTGATATGTGAGTGATCTGGAGATGTATCTGCTATGCAGAATCTGAATCCTAGAGATTCATCTAGGTTGGGCCGTGAAAAGATAAAATTGAAGGTCACTTGGTTCAGCTTGCATACATTCCCTGCATAGACTAATGTTAGTTTGTTGGTACCATACTATTTGAACGTTTGGGTTTCATGGGCACAGGTACTTGAAAATGCCTCACTTTTTCTTGAAGATTCCCTTACTAAGCTGGTCCCAAGCGAGCAGATAAAAGATGAGGGGTAGTGATAGGTTTGGCGAGTCAACAACTACACTTAGACATTCCCATGGAAATGAAATCTGGTACAATTGTTGGGTTTCATATCTAGCCTGCCCCAACTTGCTTTGGACAATGGCTATGTTGTTTTTGTTGTCCCTTACTAAGTACTTCCAGTATGCATCAGTGTACAATATTCTTATAACATGTTTTGATAGGGATTCTGGCTCTACTCGGCGTTGACTCCAACAGATGTAAGAGGTTGCTGATGAGAGGGGAGGCTATCTTCATTGCCGAGGAGGTATTTTATGCTTCTTTTATTTGGACATCCGTACGGCTTCCTTTTTAACCTTATTATCTATACTACTTCTGTGCTCTTCAGCATTGGACAGTGGTGATTTGCTTTACTTGAAAGAGCAAATGGAAGCTGAGGAAGATGCAGAGCGTCTTCTTCGTCGTACGGAGAAGTGTGCATTTGATGCTTTTAAGATATCCTTTTATTGAACTGCAGATAATAACATCTCTTTTCTGTTATGAAATCGAGAGCACAATCTTAGTAATAGTTATAATATTTTGCTATATCAGCAATAAACATTTCAGATGTGAAATAGAAATGACATTATGTATGAGTCCCTACCCGTTTTCTTTAACTCTGCATTACAAAGCAGCAATTTTAGCTGATTCGACGCCTGCCCCTCCTGCAGCTCTTCATGTTGAACCTAAACCTAAGAGTGATATAAGGTAAACCACCTGCAAGAAATTATATGCTTCCATCTACGTTACTGTTTATTTCAGTATAGTTGGGAGCTTGCTTTATGGGCAGGCAACAGGATCTCTTGAAGAATATTGTTGGGATCAAACCAAAGCGGGCAAAAGTTAGTAATCTGTCACAGCCTTCGCCTAAGCGTGACCAAGAATTCTGCGACCAAAAGTCTTCATCACAGAACCAATCTGTACGACTATCGGGTGACAAGGGATCATATCATGGTATTATCAGTGCAAAAGACACAACATCAAAGTCAGCTGAACCGACAGAAGCTAAGCAATAGAATACAACTGGAAGCTTGCTTGGTTTGGCTTACGAGAGTTCAGATGGAGAATAATAAACCCTGAAGGCAGCATTTTGAACCTAGAAATTTTCCTGCTCCTTGTTTCATGTTAAACTTATGCGGCACAGAAGGGACACGTGTGTTATATAGATTGTATATTAGTTTCTTTTGCACTGTTACTCCCTCCTTCCCAAATTAATTGTCGTTAGAACAAGTTTTCTAGTTCAAAATTGAATTAAAAGACTTGTCCTAGCGACAAATAATTTGGGAAGGAGGGAGTATTAGGTTATGTTTTGTGAAAAGCTTCTCTACCCATTGAGAATTGTTGTTGCATTTTAGATAACCACGAAAGAAAGACAAATTGGTCTCAGCTTAAATTGGTGAGCCACAATGTCCCTGGAATAATGCTTCCAAAGTCCACACACACAAAAGTCCTTTGAAAAAAAGATCATGCTTGCAGCAATTAGTTTTTCACTAAGTAGGACCAAACATAGCATAGGTTCCCAGACCCCAGTGTCACCACCATGACCTGAGTGTCTGACCAACAGACAGAACAAACATATGTGACATAGCAATCCGTCTTGCCACTACCGTCTAGAGGATCAAGATCCCCTGACTTAATCATCGGTCACTGACATGTGAACTCGGGAACCTCACATGTCAGTGACCGACCATGTCAGGGCATGCAGTAAAGTCTGTCCAAACAACTCACGCTGAAAAACAAGGCATGCATCATGCTTAATTTGGCAGTTTATATCCATCAAGTTTCATCCCACTAAGATGCCGCCGACACGGGCCGAACACCGGAACGGCCGCTAGCCACGCTGCCACTGCCACGATGAGCGCTGCGTCCCCGGTGTAAGCTGTTGCCGGTGACAGATCCGGCGCGCGACCGGCCGCTGGGCTCTAGCTGCGACGACTTCTGCTTGCTCTGACGCGGTCGGTTCAATGGACTGGGCGCGCCGTGGCTGCCGGCCTGGTCGACGACCTCGTCGCCGGCGCTCCACGTCCGGTCCGTGGACTCCCCTGAAACGGGCTCCCAGGACGGTGTGCACGGGATGGCGGACACGCTGTTACTCCCGGCGGACTCCTGTGGCTCGGCCTCCGCGCGGACGTCACGCACCGCAGGCACGTTCCTGCGCGCGACGCGGTTCTCCGTGCCGGACATCGCGTTGACGGAGCCCTTGTCGTCGGCGGAGCGGCCGGGCTCGTAGTCGTACGTGCGGTTGTCTGACGAGGAGGAGTTGAGGTCGGCCACGGCCTCGACGATGGAGCACGCCTTGGCGACGCAGGCCGGGAGCGAGAAGGACAGCGTCGCGGCGGCGGCGGAGGTGGTGGCGGCCTGGTGCTGCTCGTGGTAGTTCTGGATGTCCTCGAGGATCTGGGAAGCGTACGAGTCGGAGCTCTGGTCGAGGTCGCGCGACGCCCGCCGTGATCGGCAGCCGGCGTGCTTCTGGCTGTGGCTGCTCTGTCCCCCGACACTCGGGGTCCGCGTCCCGTTCGTCTTTGCCGGTCTCGTGTCTGATGCTGCAACGGTGGCGCCCTCTGCTATCTCCGGCTTCTCCTTTCCAGAACGGCAGCTTGTCACACCGGTTGGCTCCTTCCCGCGCTCCGTGGCCTTCTGGTGCGCAGTGGCGATGGTGTTCTCAGTGGATTTCTGTAGTCATCAACCGCAATAGCATCAATTGCACGGAGCTACGAAGGACTGTGTGAATTGCAAGAAGTGGCATAGAAACTGAACTTGATTTGATCATTACCTTGTGAGGTTTGCCATTGTTATTGTTGTTGTTCCGGAGGGTGTTCTCGTCGAGCTCGGCCATGGGGTTTCGCCTGTACGGAGACTGCTCGGCCTTCCTGGACGAGCTCCGGCTCAGTGCTGGCGTTAGGCCCGTCGCAGGTACACCGCAAGCATTCTCGTTCCCCACCGCCATCCTCGCCGGAGAGCTCGATCTCGGAGACGCGCACCTTATCCCCGACGCAGCAGCGGGCGACGGCGCGCGTCCCTTCTCCCTCGCCGGCACGGACACCATCTTTCCCGGCTGCCTCGCGCGCTCTCCGTCGCCGGAGCTCGCCATCGCCGCAGAGGACACGCCACCCTCCGCGCGCCGCCCCGGCGATCGGCTCGCCCTGCGGCTCCCGCCACCGCCGCTTCTCTCCCGGCTCCCGGACCGCTTCCGCTGCGGCGAGCCCCGGTGCGGCGACGGCCTGGGCACTGGCACGCCCTGCCTGCTCTCCCAGTCGCACTCCTCGTCCCCGCCCGCCGCCGCCTTTCTTTCCTGATCGAAGTCGTAGCTCCGCTTCGACCCCGATCGCCGCCTACGGTGGTGGCCGCCCTCGCCTCCTCCTGCCGTCTCCCCCGACGGAGCCCTCCCGGTGCCGGAGGAGCTCCTGCTGAGCCGGCCGCATTGGATGAGGATCGCGTCCACCTCCTCCTTGGTGCAGCTCGAGGTGCGCACCGGCCCCGAGGGAATGACCACCACCGGCAGGTGCTTCGCCGCATCCTCCTGCGGCGCCCGCTTATTCTTGTTCTTCTTCTCCTTCTCCTCCCCGCCAGGCGTGACGACCACTGCCTTGGCCTTCACCGCATTCTTCTCCGCCGCGGCCGCAGTCTTTGGCTGCGGCGCCGTCTTATTGGCCTTGTTGTCATCGGCGGTCACCGCCGCCGCAGCGACCTTGCCGGGCTTCTTGGACGTGGCGGCGGGGCCACCGGGTAGTGACGTCTTCTTCTTGCTGAAGCAGACGCCCATTGCGCGCGGCTGCTTCTGGTGGTGGAGAAATGAGCTGCGAGCTCGAGCTGGTGTACCAAGCTGGGAAGGAGTGAGGTGGACTGGTATGATGTTGTGCTATTTAAGCAGCGCGTGGGGTGACGAGATTAGCGAGTTAGCCTGTGTGTCGTGTTCTGTGTTAGCTAGCATTACCCCCGTGATGCGTGCATGATGAGCGAAGCTGATGCGAGCGAGAAGATTCAAAATCACCCACCCGGCATCGGGTTCGTTCGGGCTCGAGCGCGCACGCACGCACGGAGGGAGGAACGAGCACGTTGGGTGGTCCTGGTGCAGTGGACTGGCGGATGTCAACGGAGGAGGATGGCGTTGGTGGTCTACGAGGAACGGTTCCATGGGACAGGAGTTTGATCACGCTGCCTGATCCGCGGGGGACGCTATCCGTTGGAATGGATTATGGATGCAGCGGGCCTGGATCTGATTTGTTTAGATAATGAAAAGGCCTCGATCTGATTAGCTCACCATTTCACCTCTCATCTTCAAATCCATCGTTGAGTGATGCAGTCTCATCTCTCATGTACCAACCAGTACTTGGCTTTTCATCAACAAAAAAATGTACCAACCAGTACTAGCAGAACCGGGGACACACCACTGCTGATACCGTCAAGTGTGGAGCATGCAATGCAACGAGTACCGTCAACTGCTCGCGTACTGCTTGCGATCTCCGTCTCCTAGTCACGAAGGAGTACACATCTCGACGTGGGTCTTTTTGACTGGTTAAAAACGAAGATCATTTCTAAAAGGCCACGGCTCGACGCGAGTCTTTTGACAACGGTGCTTACGTTACATTTTACTACTACCACCACCACCATAAAAAGTTGGTTCCATGGCCATCCCGCTACTGCCTCAGGACCCATTTTTGCCGAGCTGTATCTGGACGCCGCGATTCAAATAATGGAAGCTGGGGCCGTTTGAATGGAGCAGCGCTCACCGAACGGCCAACGGCTACGAAGGCGGCGGCGCACAGGCCCCTGATGCCTGGTGGAGGATTCCCTTTGCAGACAGCACAAAATCGACCGTTACCCTTCCACTTCTTTTCCAGCCGGAGCCAGCCGACCGTTGGAGGTGGAAGCCTGGGTGGGTGCGTGCGTTCAATCCGCTCGCTCCCGTCGATTGCGTTGATGGCACCGGATCTCTCTCTGCGCCGAATTCTCACGTCACGTGAGTGGAGTGGGAAATCTGTGGCGGGCGACGATACGTACGAGTTCTCATCATCATCGTCAGGCGAGCGACACTACACGGGCATTAAAACTGATTCTCTGACGGCTTCTTCAACTCGTGTCGGCCAGCCAATTGAGCAACATTAAGCAGCCAGACAACACTTGAAATACCACAGAACGAATCCGATGCCCGCTGTTCCTACGCATAATCTTTCTTCTAACTCGTACTGCGTGGATAGTGGGCCTAATGGCCCTGGCCAGCTGGCGGCATCATAATTTCTACACTGTCCTACCAACAGTGTCCGGGATGAAGGTTTGTGTGTAGTACAGATGTATGGTAAATTCAGGAGTGCAGAGAAGACGCAAATTTCGAGCACAGCGTAGACGACTTCAAATTTCAGACATATCTCTGTACCGTGAAGTTAATACAAATGACAGAACGAATACAAGCCCCTGAAGCGGCGTCCATCCAATGGGACTGGGACTGCGCATCCATCTTCTAGAGCTAGACAGTGCACACTTCTATGTTCAACTCCTCTGCGGCCCATCTACCTCGTGAGCTTTTTTCCTTTTTCTTTCTGGAGCTTATTGTGGGCCAGGACAAAGGACATAGATGGGCCGCAAAGCAATGCGGACTCGGCTGAAATACAGCACGGGCTCGATTCAACCAATATCGAGGCCCTCTTTCTAGGCTCTGAAATAAGTCCTACACTAGATGACTTGAACAGAAATTTCATTTCTGGAACCAATGAGGACTCTCAACTTAATCATTTCATGTACTGTTGCTGACTTGGGAACATCATTGCTACTTAGCTTATACTCCTTCCATCTCAAATTATTTGTCATTTTGTTAATTAGAGAATGACAAATAATTTGGAATGGATGAAGTACAAACTAACCGTCTCACTTTTAAGCCAAAAGCAAACCCCTAAAGGCTAGTACCCACATTTGACCTCACGTTTGTTCATTCTTGCAACTCTAACAATTGTCCTCAAGAACATACCCTATTCGTGGCATTGTACGTAATATATTTGTGGGGCTGGATGATTTGGTGCTTTGAATGGTTCAACGTAATGTTGAACAGAACGGTTAGGCAAATTCAGAGGCTCTTTAATCTATCAAATTGTATACATGGGAGCAATTTACTGTCAATCTAAGGAAGCAATCAAAATTGCTTTTATATAGCAATTTACTGTCAAGCGAAGGAAGCGAATCAAATTTGCTTTTATATAGCACCATGCTCTAAAGTCCAAATGCTCCCTGCAACGCCAAAAACCTCTACTTGCCTAACGCAGTTACAGTTAAGAAAAACAAATGGTGCGTATAGTAGTCGCAAAAGTGATGTCATACCAATGAGACAAATAAAATTCTTGGAACAATCAGCAATATAACTAAGTACCAAGAATATCCAACAAACAGCAGCAAAAATAACACTATTATAGCTATCAATCATCATCATCATCATCTGAACAATTCCCACATGCATCTGACAAAATAGATGTTGAACAGGAGGAGGAGGGCAAGAAGCACAAGAGCAAGCAAGCAAACAACTTACTTGCCATGAACTCACCGCTCCTACCCTTGTCACCGCACGTGGGAGCAACATACACACACGCCACCGCCGCATAGCCATGGTTGTTATTCTATAAGGACGACGCCACCGCTTACATGTCCTCCACAGGCAAGGCAATCAATCCTCCATATCACTCGTCATCGACGAACTCAAACTCGTCCTCGCGGAGGTGTACGAAGAACCGGACGGGCTTGGGCTGGCCTTCGACGGAGAGGCTGAACTCGACCTTGAAGGGGAAGTTGGCCGTGATGCGCTTGCCCTTCCAGACGCAGACGTACTGCTTGACGACGCCCTCCATGCCCTGGACGTCGAGGTCGGGCGCCTTGACGACGTGGTAGACGCGGAGCGGCGCCGTGACGCGCACGCGCCTGCCGATCTTGGGCGCCGCCGCGGCCTCCTCGGCGGCCACGTCGTCCTCCGAGGACACCTCGCTGGTGAGGGCGACCTGGATGCGCAAGCGGCGGGGCGGCGGCGCGGAGACGAGGAGGCCGCGGAACGCGGGCGCGGGCGCCGCGGCTGGGAAGCGGCGGCGGCGGTGGCGGAGGAGGAGGAACGAAGATGTGGAGGTGGACGGCGGCGCCACGGACGCGGTGGCCGTCGCCATTTGGTCGGTCAGGGGGTGGAGGATGGTGATGAGTAGATGGGTCGAACAGGCTGTGGGCGCGCGACAGACGACGAGGAGCGGATAAAAGCTGGGCGACGAAAGGTGGAGGTGCGAGACGGGTACAACTAGGAAAGCGCGCGGTGGGCTGCGTGAGTTTCCGTGGTTGTGCCCGTGGTTGGTTGGTTGGATGCCCCTTATGGAAATTAACTGGATAAGGCGGGAGCGCACGCCTGGCTGTGGTTGCACCTCGCGGCCGCGCCACCATCGGCTGGGCGCTTCCGGCGACTCGTCACCAGATCACGCCAACCCGGCTCCCGTTTGGCGCGGACTGCTCGTGTTGCCAGCTCACGCGCGCATCCGCTCGCCGCTTCTCGCGTTTCGACGACAGCGATGAACGAGCTCGTACCAACAAAGATATTTATCTGTAGGTATTTGTCGACTGTTGGAGTCGGCAGATCCCCTGACATTATGAAAGTGTGGAAGGAGTTTGTGGTTCGGTTTGGGGCGCGCGGAGACTCAAGTAGGTGAAACGCGATTGGGCACGAGTGACACAGTGGTTTACGTGGTTCGGGCCGCCTGAGCGTAATACCCTACTCCACGGGTGTGTGTGTGTTGTATTAACTTGTGAACTTCAGAGAGTTCAAAAGTCCTCCCCTCGTGTATCGTCGGTTTGTCCTTTTATAACATAAGGACAAACCGTTACAAGTCAGCCTGGCCCGACATGTGGCCCTGGCGGTTATTAGTATTGATACACGAGATTAATTGTTGTCAATAACCCTGTAACGGCTCCGACAGTGCCGTTACAGGTGTTAAGATCGTCCGATTAATTATCATTAACGTGGAATTAATGGTAATTAATCGGGGCTTGAAGTCTGCAGCTGTCCTTTGGAGATCCGGAGCCGTTACAACGTCTCCCGGGGGTTTTAAGCAGCTAGCTCCGACGTATGGACACGTGGCAGCTCCGGAGCTTGCTTGGGAGAAGCGGGAAGCTCCGGGGTGGCCTGGCACGTGTCAGGTCCGGAGGTTCTCTCGGTCAGGGGTTACCTCCGGAGGTGCCGTTTCAGTACCTAGCCCGGAGCTTCACGCTTGTGGGTAATAACTCTGATCTGTCAGTACACGTGGCAACCTAGAGGTTAACCATGTTGGAGAAGCGGGTCCGGTCACGTCTGGCGAGTGGGCCCCCGAGGGTCTTCAATTTGAGTAGATGTCCTTCCCTTGAGATCTTTGTAACCTCAGGGGGTGTATGGTTTTTAGGGTACCGACAGTGGCCCCCTGGACCTACTTCCGGGGAAGGCTAACGGGATGAAGTCATTCCGCCGGAGATGGGTCCACACTTGCGACTCTTGAACTGGGTCTTCAAGGGTCTTCGGAGGTGCCTTTGGCGGGGCTTTACGGTTGAGTCCCGACGCGTACCTCAGGCGGCAGATAAGATCTTTGACGTGCGGATCTCTCGCAATTGAAGGTCGTCGGTTCCCGATACGAAAACCGTATCGGTTCCGCGCGCCTTGTCAGTCCGCCGCCTTTGGGTTTCCCGCTTCGTGATGACAACTGTTCGCCTGGGTAAGAGCCTCGACTTGATCGTCAGGGTAGTCCCGGGCCCTCTTGTCATCGGCTGGGTTGAATTCTTGAGTAGTATGCTTGACTCCCCTGCAGTTTCCATCCAAGCGTTGCGAGGGCTTACTTAAGAAGGAAAGCGCACCGTCGGGAGTTCTTTACGCTTTCCATCTGTTCTTGCGCTCAAACTCCCAACTCGTGCTTTGCTTCTCTTCTCTCGCCTAGTTGTGCTGCGATGGAGTTGGGTCTGCGTGAGAGTCGTTTGAAGACGGAGAGCGATCTGAAGAAGGTCTGAGCCCTCATGGGGTGGTCGTCGGACTTCTTCAACCGTTCAGTCCGCGCCGGCGGGGAGCTTCCCTTTAAAAAGGAGCACTCCGGCGAAATGGTGTACTTTTCATCGTACGCCATGGTGGGGCTGATCCCACCGTTTTCTTCCTTCTTCTTGATGCTGCTGGACTTCTATGGTCTGCAGCTATACCACCTTGGCCCTCACTCCCTCCTCCTTGTGTCCATCTTTGTCCACTTCTGCGAGATGTGGGTGGGCATCCCTCCTTGCATCGAGCTCTTCCGCACCTTCTTCACCGTCCAAACCACCGGCCGAAGTGACGAGTACCTTGGCTTCTACTACTTTGTGAAGCGCAAGAAGTGCCCGTTCAAGTACCTCCGGTCGTTCCCTTCCGGGAAGTGGGATGACTGGAAGAAAGATTGGGTAGTCGTCCGGGTGGAGGAGCACGAGCGGTTGGAGCTGCCAGACGGTCTGCCCGGCATTGACACGTCGGTGTGGAGCGAAGTTCCGGTGCTGGCGGCAGCTTTCGACCCCATCCTGTCCAGGATCCGCCAATGTGTGGAGGGAGGACTGACTCCCCAGGCGGTGTTCTGCAACTTCCTGTCCAACAGGTGGGCACCGCTGAAGAGGAGGGAGAAGCTCGCCTGGGCCCTCAACAGCGTGATGGACGAGGACCGGGTCGAGACCGGGTTGAAGTCCAGCATGGTGGGGAAGTCCTTGGAGTTTCACCTCAAGAAATTCCAGCACGGCATCGATGTTGACGGAGAGTACTTGACTCCGCCGCCGGCTTTCCTCCCCCTGAACGTGGAAGTTGAGTTCAGCAGGGAGCTCCGGCGGAAGATGCCCGCGCTTGACGACCTTGGCGTCGTCGAGAGAAGATCGACCGCCCGGTTGGCGATTCCCGGGTTGTCGGAAGGCGGCTCCGCCCCTGTCTCTCAGCCAAGAGCTGAGGTCACCGGCAAGGGCAAGGAGCTGGCGGAGGAGCCGGAGAGCCGGAAGAGGAAGCTGCGACATGCTGACGGAAGGTCCGTCGGGCTTGCTACTTCCCCGCCAGTTCCCCGTCCTCAGGAAGGAAGATCCTCCGCCGCTGTAGCGTCTGTCCCCGTGGTGGGGTCCTTTCGGAGCGCTACTGTTCCGGCGGTGGGATCCTCCCGGAGTGCGGCTGTCCCCGTGATGGGTCCCTCCGGAGGTGCCAGCTCCGGACAGGCGACTCCGGTTCGAGAAGCGGTGAGGGCCTCCAGGTCTAGGAGTTCCTCCCGGTCTAGGAGAGCTCCGACCCGGGAAACGCCCGCGGCTACGGCAAGTCCTGGGAGTCCTCCCGGAGCTCCTACGCCGACCGTGGCCAGCCCGGAACGTCCGGGAAAGAGGTTCCGCGCAAGCTGGTGCGTGAGCCTCCCAAGGTAATTTTCCTTGCTTACCTCAATTAACTTTTAATTATAGCATCTGTTTGCTCAATTTCTTCATTCTTCATCTGCAACGTTCCCAAGAAGGGGAGTGAAGCCCCGCCCTCAGCCACAGTGTCTGAGGCTGCGAGGGCTTCTGCTCTAGCCCCGGTGCCGCCCCAGGCGGAGGCTGCGACAGCTCCGGCGCCGGCTGTCGTGGTCATGGACCTCGACTCGTCTCCAGAAGTTCCCGTGGTAGCGCCGGACCACGGGACTGAAGATGCGCCAGCGGCACCCGCTCCGGAGGTTGAAGCTCCGGGCCCTGGTGCTGCAGAAGTAGATGCTCCGGCTGTTGAGTCGGAGGAAGTAGAGGTCCCGGCTTCGGAGCCGGAAAGTGCTGAAGCCCCGGCGGTTGAGCCGGAGGTAGCTGAAGCCCCGGCGTGCGAGCCGGAAGTTGAAGTGGTTCCGGCAATTGAGCCAGTTACTTCCGAAGCTTCGGTCGCAGAGCCGGTAGCTATTGGAGCGCCGGCTGCAGAGCCGGTGATTGTGGAAGCGCCGGCTGCAGAGCCGGTGGTCGAAGAGGCGAGGGAGCTTGAGCCTCCCTCAGAAGAAGCGTCCCGGCCGGAGCCAGTGGAGGCGACGACGTCGATGGTACCCGTGGCGGAGCCAGAGTGCCTGAACGAAGTCGCCGGCCCCCAGCCTGAGGGGGCGAATGAAGATTTGGTGGCGGGACCTTCTTCGGTGGCGACTGAGGCCGTCCCGGAGGAGTGCCCTAGTGCCTTGGAAGCTCGGGGTTCCGCTCTCGTAGAGTGGGACCCAATTTTTGTAAATGAAGACCCGCTGGAACCAGCGGAGGAGACCCCAGAAGGTCCGGAGCCCATCTCGCTGTCGATGTCCATCGACAACGCTTGCTCCAGTCTACGCCAAGTCCAACTAGCCTTCTTCCACGACAGCAAGGTTCTTGAAGAGGAGCGCCAAACCCTTAGGAGGTGGCGTAATCGGCTCCAATTCGAGACCAAGCTGGCGCAGTCGAGGATTGCTGAGGACAAGGAATGGATCAGGCGGGAGAAGGTCCGCCTGGAGCTCTGGGGTGAGATGCTGGATGAGAGGGAGAGCATGACTCACAACCTCGACGCCAAATCCCGGGAGTACCACGACCAAGCTAAGGCTGCTAATGATGCGGCCAACGCTCGGTTCGATCAACTCGAGGCCATCAGTACCGCACTCATCAAGCGCCGAGAGGCACTTGAGGGAAGGGAAAAGCGGCTCGAGGATGAGGAGCAAAAACTCCTGGAGCTACGGGACGACGTCTTGCGACGTGAAGAAGAGCTCACCGAGAAGACAGCTCTGGCGGACAAGGGCCTCGAGGAGCGCGCTAAAAAATTGGAAGAGCGCTGCCTCGAGGAGGAGGAGAAGACCTGGGTGCGAGGGCAGGAGCTCTACGAGTACGAGTGTGCCCTTGTCGCCCGGGAGAAGAAAATAGAGGCTAGGGAGAAAGACCTGGTCGACCGCCGGAACAAGATCCACCTCCGGGAGGAGGAGCTCGGCAGACTTGAGAAGCGGGTTGCTGCGAAGATTCAGCAAAACGCCAAAGAAGTCGAGCGTCTTTCCCGCGAGAATTCAGAGCTGGCGGCGGCCCGGAGGTCCCTGGAAGAGATGAAGGGCCTGAGGAAGACGGACTCCCTGCAAATTTGGGAGTTCCTGAGCAAGGCCGATGATGCGCTAGCGCCGATGGGTTTCAGCCCCGTGCTCCCGGATGACCCGGAGCTGGAGCCGGACCTTGCGTTGCAAGCGTTGAGCGCTGCGGGCAGCAAGCTCTCCAAGGTGGGCGACGTCATCGCGGACCAGCTGGAGGTCGAGGGGCAATCCCTGGCTAGGAACGTCACAGAGTATGTGTTGACGTGTTACACTAGCCGGAACCCTCAATTCTCTCTGGACCCGGTGCTTGAAGGCCCCGTCGAAGGAGAAGGCGAAGCTACGCGAGCCAGCGTGTCGGAGGTCGCTCAGAAGGTCGCTGAGTTCTTCCATAGGGTCTAGGACTATCTTTCTTAGCCTTTATTTGTATCTTCTCTTCTTCCTCAATTTTGTAATCCCTTGTCTCCAAATGTAATCTCCGGTCTTCTGATGAAATGAAATCCCCAATTTTTCGTGAATTTCATTTTTTGTCTTCAACATCTTTGTCTTCACTTGGCCCCCTGGTAGATGTGCACAATTTGATTGTGGACATGTACCAAAAGGATGTTGAGTTTTGTTGAAGACAAATTTGCTTCGAACTCGTATAGTTTAGGTCCGAAGTTTTCGATAGTGAAGGTCCCTTGAAGTCGTCGGAGCTTAGAAGCTCCGGCACTGTCCATCGTCGGAGCTTAGTAGCTCCGGCAGTAGCCTCTACCAACACGTTGAGTGTCGATATTTAATACTTCAAGGTGTCGGAGCTTAGTAGCTCCGGCAATGACCCTTGCCACGCCTGGCTTGTTGGCAACAGACTCTATTGATAGAGTCTTCTCACCATCTTTAAGTTAACGCCGGTGGGAGTCGGAGCTTGGTTAACTCCGGTTTTTCTCCATCAATATTGGGTTTATTTTTCCTGCTGTCGACTGTTGG
Organism: Tuctoria greenei; assembly: GCA_036927565.1. Taxonomy (NCBI): domain Eukaryota; kingdom Viridiplantae; phylum Streptophyta; class Magnoliopsida; order Poales; family Poaceae; genus Tuctoria; species Tuctoria greenei. Next base: position 129,313,798 of record JAYESD010000012.1, read on the forward strand.
AGTCGGCAGATCCCCTAACACTATGAAAAGTGTTTGTAGGAGTTTGTGGTTCGGTCTGGGCGCGCGGAGATCTAAGAAAGTGAAATGCGATTTGGACACGAATGACACGGTGGTTTACGTGGTTCGGGCCGCCTGAGCGTAATACCCTACTCCACGGGTGTGTGTTTGTTGTATTAGCTTGTGAACTTCAGAATCTCTCCCCTCTGTGTATCGTCGGTTGGTCCTTTTATAGTACAAGGACCAACCGTTACAAGTCAGCCTGGCCCGACATGTGGCCCTGGCGGTTATTAGTATTGATACACGAGATTAACTGTTGTTAATAACCCTGTAACGGCTCCGACAGTGCCGTTACAGGTGTTAAGGCTGTCCGATTAATTATCATTAACGTGGAATTAATGGTAATTAATCGGATCTTGAAGTCTGCGGCTGTCCTTTGGAGATCCGGAGCCGTTACAACGTCTCCCGGGGGCTTTAAGCATCTAGCTCCGTCGTGTGGACACGTGGCAGCTCCGGAGCTTGCTTGGGAGAAGCGGGAAGCTCCGGGGTGACCTGGCACGTGTCATGTCCGGAGCTTCTCTCGGTCGGGGGCTACCTCCGGAGGTACCGTTAAAGTACTTGGCCCGGAGCTTTACCCTTGCGGGTAATAGCCCTGGGCTGACAGTACACGTGGCAACCTAGAGGTTAACCATGTTGGAGAAGCGGGTCCGGTCACGTCTGGCGAGTGGGCCCCCGAGGGTCTTCAATTTGAGTTGATGTCCTTCCCTTGAGATCTTTGTAACCTCAGGGGGTGTATGGTTTTTAGGGTACCGATAGTGGCCCCCTGGACCTACCTCCGGGGAAGGCCAACGGGATGAAGTCGTTCCGCCGGAGGTGGGTCCATACTTGTGACTCTTGAACTGGGTCTTCAAGAGTCTTCGGAGGTGCCTTTGGCGGGGCTTTATGGTTGAGTCCCGACGCGTGGCGCACCTCATGCGGCGGATAAGATCTTTGACATGCGGATCTCTCGCAATTGAAGGTCGTCGGTTCCCGATACGAAAACCGTATCGGTTCCGCGTGCCTTGTCAGTCCGCCGCCTTTGGGTTTCCCGCCTCGTGATGACAACTGTTTGCCTGGGTAAGAGCCTCGACTTGGTCGTCAAGGTGGTCCCGGGCCCTCTTGTCATCGGCTGGGTTGAATTCATGAGTAGTATGCTTGATTCCCCTGCAGTTTCCATCCAAGCGTTGCGAGGGCTTACTTAAGAAGGAAAGCGCACCGTCGGGAGTTCTTTACGCTTTCCATCTGTTCTTGCGCTCAAACTCCCAACTCGTGCTTTGCTTTTCTTCTCTTGCCTAGCTGTGCTGCGATGGAGTTGGGTCTGCGTGAGAGTCGTTTGAAGACGGAGAGCGATCTGAAGAAAGTCCGAGCCCTTATGGGGTGGTCGTCGGACTTCTTCAACCGTTCAATCCGCACCGGAGGAGAGCTTCCCTTTAAAAAGGAGCACTCCGGCGAAATGGTATACTTTTCATCGTATGCCATGGTGGGGCTGATCCCACCATTTTCTTCCTTCTTTTTGATGCTGCTGGACTTCTATGGTCTGCAGCTATACCACCTTGGCCCTCACTCCCTTCTCCTTGTGTCCATCTTTGTCCACTTCTGCGAGATGTGGGTGGGCATTCCTCCCTGCATCGAGCTCTTCCGCACTTTCTTCACCGTCCAAACCACCGGCCGAAGTGACGAGTACCTTGGCTTCTACTACTTTGTGAAGCGCAAGAAGTGCCCGTTCAAGTACCTCCGGTCGTTCCCTTCCGGGAAGTGGGATGACTGGAAGAAAGATTGGGTAGTTGTCCGGGTGGAGGAGCACGAGCGGTTGGAGCTGCCAGAAGGTCTGCCCGGCATTGACACGTCGGTGTGGAGTGAAGTTCCGGTGCTGGCGGCAGCCTTCGATCCCGTCCTATCAAGGATCCACCAATGTGTGGAGGGAGGATTGACTCCCCAGGCGGTGTTCTGCAACTTCCTGTTCAACAGGTGGGCACCGCTGAAGAGGAGGGAGAAGCTCGCCTGGGCCCTCAACAGCGTGATGGACGAAGACCGGGTTGAGACCGGGTTGAAGTCCAGCATGGTGGGGAAGTCCTTGGAGTTTCACCTCAAGAAATTCCAGCACGGCATCGATGTAGACGGAGCGTACTTGACTCCGCCACCGGCTTTCCTCCCCCTGAACGAGGAAGTTGAGTTCAGCAGGGAGCTCCGGCGGAAGATGCCCGCGCTTGACGACCTTGGCGTCGTCGAGAGAAGATCGACCGCCCCGTTGGCGATCCTCGGGTTGTCGGAAGGCGGCTCCGCCCCTGTCTCTCAGTCAAGAGCTGAGGTCACCGACAAGGGCAAGGAGCTGGCGGAGGAGCCGGAGAACCGGAAGAGGAAACTGCGACATGCTGACGGAAGGTCCGTCGGGCTTGCTACTTCACCGCCAATTCCCTGTCCTCAGGAGGGAAGATCCTCCGCCGCTGTAGCATCTGTCCCCGTGGTGGGGTCTTTTCGAAGCGCTACTGTTCCGGCGGTGGGATCCTCCCGGAGTGCAGCTGTTCCTGTGATGGGTCCCTCCGGTGATGCCAGTTCCGGACGGGCGACTCCGGTTCGAGAAGCGGTGAGGGCCTCCAGGTCTAGGAGTTCCTCCCGGTCAAGGAGAGCTCCGACCCGGGAAACGCCCGTGGCTACGGCAAGTCCTGGGAGTCCTCCCGGAGCTCCTACGCCGACCGTGGCCAGCCCGGAACGTCCGGGAAAGAGGTTCCGCGCAAGCTGGTGCGTGAGCCTCCCAAGGTAATTTTTCTTGCTTACCTCAATTAACTTTTAATTATAGCATCTGTTTGCTCAATTTCTCCATTCTCCATCTGCAGCGTTCCTAAGAAGGGGAGTGAAGCTCTGCCCTCAGCCACAGTGTCTGAGGCTACGAGGGCTTCTGCTCCAGCTCCGGTGCTGCCCCAGGCAGAGGCTGCGACAGCTCCGGCGCCGGCTGTCGTGGTCATGGACCTCGACTCGTCTCCAGAAGTTCCCGTGGTAGCGCCGGACCACGGGATTGAAGATGCGCCAGCGGCACCCGCTCCGGAGGTTGAAGCTCCGGGCCCTGGTGCTGCAGAAGTAGATGCTCCGGCTGCCGAGCCGGAGGAAGTAGCGGTCCCGGCTTCAGAGCCGGAAAATGCTGGAGTTTCGGCGGTCGAGCCGGAGGCAGCTGAAGCCCCGGCGTGCGAGCCGGAAGTTGAAGTGGTTCCGGCAATTGAGCCGGTTACTTCTGAAGCTCCGGTCGTAAGGCCGGTAGTTATTGGAGCGCCGGCTGCAGAGCCGGTGGTGGTGGAGGCGGGGGAGCTTGAGCTCCCCTCAGAAGAAGCATCCCGGCCGGAGCCATTGGAGGCGACGACGTCGATGGTACCCGTGGCGGAGCCAGAGTGCCTGAACGAAGTCGCCGGCCCCCAGCCTGAGGGGGCGAATGCAGATTTGGTGGCGGGACCTTCTTCGGTGGCGACTGAGGCCATCCCGGAGGAGGGCCCTAGTGCCTTGGAAGCTCGGGGTTCCGCTCTCGCAGAGTGGGACCCAATTTTTGTAAATGAAGACCCGCTGGAACCAGCGGAGGAGACCCCAGAAGGTCCGGAGCCCATCTCACTGTCGATGTCCATCGACAACGCTTGCTCCAGTCTGCGCCAAGTCCAACTAGCCTTCTTCCACGATAGCAAGGTTCTTGAAGAGGAGCGCCAAACCCTTAGGAGGTGGCGTAATAGACTCCAATTCGAGACCAAGCTGGCGCAGTCGAGGATCGCTGCGGACAAAGAATGGATCAAGCGGGAGAAGGTCCGCTTGGAGCTCTGGGGTGAGATGCTGGACGAGAGGGAGAGCATGACTCACAACCTCGACGCCCAATCCCGGGAGTACCACGACCAAGCTAAAGCTGCCAATGATGCGGCCAACGCTCGGTTCGATCAACTCGAAGCCATCAGTACCGCACTCATCAAGCGCCGAGAGGCGCTTGAGGGAAGGGAAAAGCGGCTCGAGGATGAGGAGCAAAAACTCCTGGAGCTACGGGATGACGTCTTGCGACGTGAAGAAGAGCTTGCCGAGAAGACAGCTCTGGCGGACAAAGGTATCGAGGAGCGCGCTAAAAAATTGGAAGAGCGCTGCCTCGAAGAGGAGGAGAAGACCTGGGTGCGAGGGCAGGAACTCTACGAGTATGAGTGTGCCCTCATCGCCCGGGAGAAGAAAATAGAGGCTAGGGAGAAAGACCTGGTCGACCGTCGGAACAAGATCCACCTCCGGGAGGAGGAGCTCGGGAGACTTGAAAAGCGGGTTGCTGCGAAAATTCAGCAAAATGCCAAAGAAGTTGAGCGCCTCTCCCGCGAGAACTCAGAGCTGGCGGCGACCCGGAGGTCCTTGGAAGAGATGAAGGGCCTGAGAAAGACGGACTCCCTGCAAATTTGGGAGTTCCTGAGTAAGGCCGACGATGCGCTAGCGCCGTTGGGTTTCAGCCCCGTGCTTCCGGATGATCCGGAGCCGGAGCCGGACCTTGCATTGCAGGCGTTAAACGCCGCGGGTGGCAAGCTCTCCAAGGTGGGCGACGTCATCGCGGACCAGCTTGAGGTCGAGGGGCAATCCCTGGCTAGAAACGTCACAGAGTATGTGTTGACGTGTTACACTAGCCGGAACCCTCGATTCCCTCTGGACCCGGTGCTTGAAGGCCCCGTTGAAGGAGAAAGCGAAGCTACCCGAGCCAGCGTGTCGGAGGTCGCCCAGAAGGTCGCTGAGTTCTTCCATAGGGTCTAGGACTATCTTTCTTAGCCTTTATTTGTATTTTCTCTTCTTCCTCAATCTTGTAATCCTTTGTCCCCAGATGTAATCTCTGGTCTTCCAATGAAATGAAATCCCCAATTTTTCGTGAATTTCATTTTTTGTCTTCAACATCTTTGTCTTCACTTGGCCCCCTGGTAGATGTGCACAATTTGATTGTGGACATGTACCAAAAGGATGTTGATTTTTGTTGAAGACAGATTTGCTTCGAACTCGTATAGTTTAGGTCCGAAGTTTTCGATAGTGAAGGTTCCTTGAAGTCGTTGGAGCTTAGAAGCTCCGGCACTGTCCATCGTCGGAGCTTAGTAGCTCCGGCAGGAGCCTCTACCAACACGTTGAGTGTCGGTAGTTAATACTTCAAGGTGTCGGAGCTTAGTAGCTCCGGCAATGACCCTTGCCACGCCTGGCTGGCAACAGACTCTAATGATAGAATCTTCTCACCATCTTTAAGTTAACGCCGATGGGAGTCGGAGGTTGGTTACCCCCGGTTTTTCTCCATCAATATTGGGTTTATTTTTCCTGCACACTTAAGCCAAGAAAAACAGTAAAATTCGTTCCTTATCTATAACTTCGTCGCGGCTTACGGTTCTCAAGAGAATTTCAAGTTGAACACGATTTTTAGTATAATTGGATGAATTGTCTTTTCTTTTAGATCCAATTGTCCATGGACCCACCTTACTTTGGCCTGCCTGGGTGTAGGTAGAGTGGCGTACTTAGGGTGCTTGACCAGGCTAAGTCGATAGCGCACTCCAGCCCTAGAATGGCTTGGCGGCTTTCAGGCGAGTTGGCCACAGACGATATTTAAATCTAAAAAATCTGTCAATTCAACTCAAATTGTACATAAACCGGTTAAACTAGAACTTCTTAAGAATTGCACGTTTCTGTTATAGACAAGAAAGAGAAAAATAAAAATGTCGAGCCTTATGCAAAAATGAATGCACGTGGAGTCTATTTCACATGAAGATGTCTTTCATTATAGGTCCGGGGTACAGATGAAACAAGTACACTCTTAGGGTACGGAACCAGGCTAAGTGTGTTTGGTTTCTCGTTTCACCCAGGGTAATTAGCTACACTTCTAGTCTGGAGACTGTATCAAGTGTTGCATGAGCTTTCCAAACCTTTCGGGAAAGGTCCGGCTGCTCTCCCGGAGGAACTACCCAACTCTGTACAATGACTCTATAACATACACTTCAAGTTACTTAAGACTCACCTCCGTGGAATTAAGTGTAGAACTTACGGAGGTGCTCGATGTTCCAAGGGTTTGGGAGAGGTGTCCCATCCTCGGCGGCCAAGCGAACGCTTCCGGGACGGGATACTTTGATCACTCGGAAGGGCCCTTCCCAGCCGGGGGAGAGTTTGTTTTGCCCTTCTCTGGATAGTATTCTCCGTAGCACCAGATCGCCTTCCTCGAGCTGTCGGTTGTGTACATGCCGCTGATGATAGCGCCGTAAAGCTTGGCGGTATCGGGCGTTCCGAACAGCTGCTTGGCACCTTCCCTCCTCGAGGAGGTCTAGGTCTTCACGCCGGAACTGGTCCTGCGCGGCTTCGTCGAAGGTCCGGACTCGGAAGGAACCCAGGGTGATCTCCGGAGGAAGGATCGCTTCTGCTCCGTACACCAGGAAGAAGGGTGTTTCTCCGGTTGCCCGACTTGGAGAAGTTCTGTTAGCCCATAGAGTGGGCGGAAGCTCTTCGATCCAATTAGCTCCGTGTTTTTTCAAACGCTCATAAGTTCGCGTTTTTAGTCCTTTAAGGATCTCTGCGTTTGCTCTCTCGGCTTGCCCATTGCTGGCAGGATGAGCTACGGAGGCGTAGCAAACTTGTATGCCGAGGTCTTCGCAATATCCTTGAAATGCGGAGCTTGTGAACTGAGTCCCATTATCAGTGATGATCTTGTTCGGGACTCCGAATCTGCTCACGATAGATTGTAGAAAATTGATTGCAGATTGTTTGTTGATCGTCACAACAGGAGTAGCTTCCGGCCACTTGGTGAACTTGTCGATGGCGACATACAGGAACTTGTAACCTCCGACGGCTCTTGGGAAGGGTCCCAAGATGTCCATCCCCCACACGGCGAAAGGCCACGTAGGAGGTATCATTTGTAAGGGCTGAGCAGGTGTATGAATTTGCTTTGCATGAAATTGGCATGCTTTGCATTTCTTCACTAGCTCAGTAGCATCCTGGAGCGTTGTAGGCCAGTAGAAGCCGTGCCGAAAGGCTTTTCCGACCAGCGTGCGGGAAGACGCGTGGTTCCCACACTCGCCTCCATGGATTTCTGCGAGGAGCTCGCAGCCTTCTTCCCTTGTGATGCACCGCATTAGGATGCCGTTGGCACCGCGCCGGTAGAGATCCCCTTCTACCAACGTGTATCTTTTAGCCAATCTGACTACCCGGTCAGCGGATACGTCATCGTCAGGAAGGATGTTGTCTTTCAAGAAGTTCCGGATCTCCGAGATCCATGCATCGGAACTGACTTGAGCATTTGAGTCTTGCGTGCTGGGTTGCTCGGAGCTTCCGGCAGCACCTACGACCCTTGATGGCTGCCATGGTAACAGGGCCATCGGGACCGTCAGCTTCGGGATGCTGATCTCGCCCCCTTCGTTCAGCTCGGCAGGCTGAACTGTGGGTTTTGACATCCTCCGGACAAAGGTTCCGTCTGAAGCCGGAGCTCCGGTTGACGCCTTGGTCGAGAGTTCGTCAGCTTCAACGTTGTGAGCACGCTGAACATGGTGAAGGTCTAGGACTTCAAAGTCCTTCTGAAGCCTCTGGACTTCAAGGAGATAAGCAGCCAGCTGGAGATTATTGCAGGAGCATTCACCCTTCACCTGTTTGATAACAAGTTGTGAATCTCCTTTGACCAGCAACTGCTTGACACCAAAAGATAGTGCCACCTTTAATCCATATATGAGTGCTTCGTACTCCGCCATGTTGTTGGTTGCCTTGAAATCAAGGTGCACCATGTATCTTACCTTCTCCCCGGTTGGTGTGAGGAGAAGGACTCCAGCTCCGGCTCCCTGCTTCTGCATGGAGCCGTCGAAGTAAAGGGTCCAGTGAGGCTTAGTGAAGGCCGGAACTTGTGGTTCCTTCTTCTGCTCGCTGGGGCCCCCAGAGTTTAATGGAGAGGGAGTCCATTCGGCCACGAAATCTGCCAACGCTTGACTCTTGATTGCTTGTCTTGGAATGAATTCGAGGTCGAATTCAGCCAGTTCCGCTGCCCACTTCGCTATATTCCCAGTTGAATTGGGATTATGCAGAATCGCTCGAAGTGGATATGAGGTTACCACCGAGACTTTGTGAGCTTGGAAATAGTGTCGAAGCTTCCTTGAGGCAATAAGAACTGCGTAGAGCAGCTTATGTACCTCTAGGTATCGAGTCTTGGCATCATGTAACACTTCACTGATGAAGTATACTGGGCGTTGAACGGTCCGGACCCTCCCGGAGGGGTCCGGAGCTTCCTCTCCATTGATCCGGACCCTGTCGGAGGGGTCCAAACTATATTCGGGGACCTCCGGGTTCTGGGTGGAGGAACCCGAAGCTTCTTCAGGAATGACCTGGATCCTATCAAAAGGATTCGGGTCCTCTGAAGTGGCTTCTTGAGGATTCAAGTCTGGGAGCTGGGACCCAGACCCGCTTTCGGGAACCTCCGGATCCTCCCGAAGGGATCTGGATTCCTGAGTATTGGGTAGTTCCGGTCTCTCCGCAACCAGAACCATACTGACAACTTCGTCAGCTGCTGAAATATAAAGCAATAAAGGCTCACCAGGGTTCGGAGCTACCAAGACTGGTAGAGTGGTGAGGAACTGTTTCAGCTCCTGGAATGCCTTCTCTGCCTCTTCAGACCATTTGAATGGTCCGGACTTCCTCAGTAACTTGAAGAAGGGAAGTGCCCTTTCTGCCAGTCTTGAAATGAATCGACTGAGGGCTGCTAGACATCCAGTTAATTTTTGGACGTCTTTGATGCGGGTTGGTGGCCGCATGTCTTCGATGGCTTTTATCTTCGCCGGATTAGCCTCTATACCCCGGTGACTTACCAGGAAACCAAGAAGCTTTCCGGAACTAACCCCGAAGACGCACTTGTCTGGGTTTAGCTTCGTGCGGGTGGCCCGCAGCTTGTCGAAGACAGCCTGCAAGGTATCCAAGAGGGACTCCTTGTTTTTGACTTTGACCACAATGTCATCAACGTACACCTCCACTATGTCTCTGATGAGTTCTTCGAAAGTTTTGTACATTGCTCGTACAAAAGTTGAAGCTGCATTCTTGAGACCAAAAGGCATGGCTGTGTAACAATACAATCCATCCACTGTGATGAATGAAGTATGTTCTTCATCTTCCCTAGACATCCGGATTTGATGATATCCTGAATATGCGTCTAGAAAACACAGCAACTCACACCCAGAGGTGGAATCCACTATCTGGTCTATTCTAGGTAGTGGGAATGGATCTTTTGGACATGCCTTATTCAGTGTGGTGTAGTCGATGCACATCCGAAGTTTCCCGCCGGCCTTAGGCACAACGACTGGGTTTGCCAGCCATTTTGGATGGTAGACTTCTCGGATGAATCCGGCTTCGAGCAACTTCTTCACTTCTTGTCGGATGAAGTTCTGTCGCTCTACAGATTGCTTCCGAGGTTTCTGGTGTACAGGCCGAGCGTCGGGGTAAATCTTCAGATTGTGCTCAATCACTTCCCTGGGGATCCCAGGCATTTGTGACGGTTGCCAGGCAAACACGTCAACATTGGCCCGGAGGAAAGTGATGAGCGCGAGTTCCTATTTGTCGTTCAAGCCACCCGATATGCGGGTAGTTTGAGTGACATCGGAACCAATTTGGACGACTTTGACGGGAATGTCGGTGTCGCCGCTTGGCTGCACACGGGGTGCAGAGGTTGAGCCTCGTTGACGAATGCTCGGAGGTTGTGGAGCTTGCTTCTGTCTGGAATCCTCCTCTTGCGCTGTGGTGAGTGCATGGAGTTCTTCCAGAGCAGTTACTCCGGCAGTGCGATCTCCACGGATCCGGAGAACGCCTACTGGTGTCGGCATCTTCAACACCAGGTATCCATAATGAGCAGCTGCCATGAATTTGTACAGGGCAGGTCTACCCAAAATGGCGTTGAATGGTAAGTTGATCTGAGCGACGTCGAAGACCAACTTTTCGGTGCGATACTTCTCCCGGGTCCCGAAGGTAACAGGGAGAGTGATAGCTCCGAGTGGGGTTATGGCCCCCGGACCTACTCCGGAGAAAGGTCGAGAGGGCTGGAGGTCTGAAGGTCGAAGCTGAAGCTTAGTGAAAGCTTCGAAGCTGATGAGATTAAGCCCCGAACCTCCATCCACCAGGACATGATGGAGCTGGATGTTGTTGATGGTGGGGGATACCATCAAGGGCAACTGGCCAGCTCCGACCATGCTTTGAGGACAGTCCGAAGCATCAAAAGTGATGGGTGTGTCCATCCACTTTCGATGTGGCTCCGGTCTAGCTGTAGGAGCTACAGCAGCCATATCTCGTCGCATGGTCTTAATGACGCGACGAGAGGTGATGTCCCATGATCCACCAAAGATGGTGTTCATGGTTTTTCGACGTTCGTTGTCGGAGACATCGGAATCATCGTCGACGGAGGTGTAGACGGCTTTCAAGACCTTTTTGGGGTCTTGAAACCCTAACTCCTCTTCAGCCGGAGCTTCATCGACCTTTTGTTTTCCCTCCCTCTGACGGAAGGGAGACCCTTCCCGGCGCTTGTGGTAGCGCTCGGCAAGGTTTTGGACCTCCCGGCAATCCTCCAGCCTGTGGCTGCCCGTTTTGTGAATGGGGCACCACATCTTGGATTTGCCACCGTCTTCGGAAGACGGTCGAGGTCGCTTCTCGGGGCGTGGCCCCCGGCCACCAGGAGTTGCAGTGGCTGCAACGTTGGATGTGCCGGCCGACGGCTTCTTCTTGCCGTTGGTCTTCTTTTTCTTCTTGCCACTCCCGGAGGTAGCGACTTCTTCTTTGGAGGATTTTTTATGATCCTCCAAGGCTGGTTTGGAGTGCATTTCACGGCCCTCCGCAGCTCTGGCACATTTGTCAGCCAGGCTGAAGAGCTCCGTGACACTGGTGATCTCTTTGATCGCCAGTTTCTCCAACATCTTCTTGTCTCGTACACCCTGTCTGAATGCTACAATGACAGAAGCGCTTGAGATAGAAGGGATTGTGTTACGTACCTGAGAGAATATCTGGATGAATGACCGCAAAGATTCTCCTCCTTTTTGCACGACCGCAAAAAGGTCCAGTTCGGTGCGCGGACGAGTGTATGAACTCCCGAAATTGGCGGTGAACTGGCGGCATAGCTCCTCCCAACTGTCGATAGAGTTGGGCGGAAGGCTCATAAACCAGGACCTAGCAGTCCCAGTTAAGGCCACTGGAAAGTAATTGGCCATTACAGCCTCATTCCCTCCAGCTGCTAGGATCGCAGTGGAGTATATCTGTAGAAATTCTACGGGATTGACAGTCCCGTCGAATTTTTCCGGCAAGTGTGGCCGGAACTTCTGTGGCCATCTAACCATACGCAGGTGCATGGCTAGAGCGGAACAGCCTCCTCCTACTCCTTCCAGAGTAGAAAGATCTTGAGCATCTCGTCTTTCTCGAGCTCGCTCGATGTGGACACGGCCATCCTGTTGGCGGTATCGGCGATCAAGCTCCGCTCGGAGGTCGTGTGTCGAAAGCCGAGATGCAGTATGGGCACGTCGTGCCCCAGAGGGCAACGACGTCACTTGCTGTGACGCAGCTCTTCTCCGGTTGTTGGAGACATGTGGACCAAGTCTTCCAGACAACGTTCGTCGCTGCGACGGAGCCCGCCCTGAAGGAGGTGGACCCTGATTGTTGAGGCGTTCGGCCGCTGTTGCGACCAAATGCTCAATATCAGCTCTCCATTGCTCCATGGCACCTTGAGATGCATCTGGAGGCGGTGGTCGCTGAAGGAGAGCACGCGCTGCATGGAGTGCGTGTTCTGGGTTGTCACGACTTGCCGGCGCAGAATGTGACGCCGGTGCACCATCATGTCGTTCGGCATGTCTTGCCGGAGAAGATGGTGGTGGTGGGAGTGTGACTCCCGCTGGAACTGAGGCTCCTGCCGGTGGTTGCATGTTGGAGGGATTGCCTCCGACAGTCTGAGCAGCAGGTTGCCCGTTGGATGATCCAGCTGCAGAATTCACCATTCTTGAAGATCTCAGGCGCCCCTACCTGGCGCGCCAACTGTCGACTGTTGGAGTCGGCAGATCCCCTAACACTATGAAAAGTGTTTGTAGGAGTTTGTGGTTCGGTCTGGGCGCGCGGAGATCTAAGAAAGTGAAATGCGATTTGGACACGAATGACACGGTGGTTTACGTGGTTCGGGCCGCCTGAGCGTAATACCCTACTCCACGGGTGTGTGTTTGTTGTATTAGCTTGTGAACTTCAGAATCTCTCCCCTCTGTGTATCGTCGGTTGGTCCTTTTATAGTACAAGGACCAACCGTTACAAGTCAGCCTGGCCCGACATGTGGCCCTGGCGGTTATTAGTATTGATACACGAGATTAACTGTTGTTAATAACCCTGTAACGGCTCCGACAGTGCCGTTACAGGTGTTAAGGCTGTCCGATTAATTATCATTAACGTGGAATTAATGGTAATTAATCGGATCTTGAAGTTTGCGGCTGTCCTTTGGAGATCCGGAGCCGTTACAACGTCTCCCGGGGGCTTTAAGCATCTAGCTCCGTCGTGTGGACACGTGGCAGCTCCGGAGCTTGCTTGGGAGAAGCGGGAAGCTCCGGGGTGACCTGGCACGTGTCATGTCCGGAGCTTCTCTCGGTCGGGGGCTACCTCCGGAGGTGCCGTTTCAGTACTTGGCCCGGAGCTTTACCCTTGCGGGTAATAGCCCTGGGCTGACAGTACACGTGGCAACCTAGAGGTTAACCATGTTGGAGAAGCGGGTCCGGTCACGTCTGGCGAGTGGGCCCCCGAGGGTCTTCAATTTGAGTTGATGTCCTTCCCTTGAGATCTTTGTAACCTCAGGGGGTGTATGGTTTTTAGGGTACCGACAACTGCACACTTAAGCCAAGAAAAACAGTAAAATTCGTTCCTTATCTATAACTTCGTCGCGGCTTACGGTTCTCAAGAGAATTTCAAGTTGAACACGATTTTTAGTATAATTGGATGAATTGTCTTTTCTTTTAGATCCAATTGTCCATGGACCCACCTTACTTCGGCCTGCCGGGATGTAGGTAGAGTGGCGTACTTAGGGTGCTTGACCAGGCTAAGTCGATAGCGCACTCCGGCCCTAGAATGGCTTGGCGGCTTTCAGGCGAGTTAGCCACAGACGATATTTAAATCTAAAAAATCCGACAATTCAACTCGAATCGTACGTAAATCGGTCTAACTATAATTTCTTAAGAATTGCACGTTTCTGTTATAGACAAGAAAGAGAAAAATAAAAATGTCGAGCCTTATGCAAAAATGAATGCACGTGGAGTCTATTTCACATGAAGATGTCTTTCATTATAGGTCCGGGGTACAGGGGAAACAAGTACACTCTTAGGGTACGGAACCAGGCTAAGTGTGTTCGGTTTCTCGTTTAACCCAGGGTAGTTAGCTACACTTCTAGTTCGGAGACTGTATCAAGTGTTGCATGAGCTTTCCAAACCTTTCGGGAAAGGTCCGGCTGCTCTCCCGGAGGAACTACCCGACTCTGTACAATGACTCTATAACATACACTTCAAGTTACTTAAGACTCACCTCCGTGGAATTAAGTGTAGAACTTACGGAGGTGCTCGATGTTCCAAGGATTTGGGAGAGATGTCCCATCCTCGGTAGCCAAGCGAACGCTTCCGGGACGGGATACTTTGATCACTCGGAAGGGTCCTTCCCAGCCGGGGGAGAGTTTGTTTTGCCCTTCTCTGGATAGTATTCTCCGTAGCACCAGATCGCCTTCCTCGAGCTGTCGGTTGTGTACATGCCGCTGATGATAGCGCCGTAGAGCTTGGCGGTATCGGGCATTCCGAACAGCTGCTTGGCACCTTCCCTCCTCGAGGAGGTCTAGGTCTTCACGCCGGAGCTGGTCCTGCGTGGCTTCGTCGAAAGTCCGGACTCGGAGGGAACCCAAGGTGATTTCCGGAGGAAGGATCGCTTCAGCTCCGTACACCAGGAAGAAGGGTGTTTCTCCGGTTGCCCGACTTGGAGAAGTCCTGTTAGCCCATAGAGTGGGCGGAAGCTCTTCGATCCAATTAACTCCGTGCTTTTTCAAACGCTCATAAGTGCGCGTTTTGAGTCCTTTGAGGATCTCTGCGTTTGCTCTCTCGGCTTGTCCATTGCTGGCAGGATGAGCTACGGAAGCGTAGCAAACTTGTATGCCGAGGTCTTCGCAATATCCTTGAAATGCGGAGCTTGTGAACTGAGTCCCATTATCAGTGATGATCTTATTTGGGACTCCGAATCTGCTCACGATAGATTGTAGAAAATTAATTGCAGATTGTTTGTTGATCGTCACAACAGGAGTAGCTTCCGGCCACTTGGTGAACTTGTCGATGGCGACGTACAGGAACTTGTAACCTCCGACGGCTCTTGGGAAGGGTCCCAAGATGTCCATCCCCCACACAGCGAAAGGCCACGTAGGAGGTATCATTTGTAAGGGCTGAGCAGGTGTATGAATTTGCTTTGCATGAAATTGGCATGCTTTGCATTTCTTCACTAGCTCAGTAGCATCCTGGAGCGCTGTAGGCCAGTAGAAGCCGTGCCGAAAGGCTTTTCCGACCAGCGTGCGGGAAGACGCGTGGTTCCCACACTCACCTCCATGGATTTCTGCGAGGAGCTCGCAGCCTTCTTCCCTTGTGATGCACCGCATTAGGATGCCGTTGGCACCGCGCCGGTAGAGATCCCCTTCTACCAACGTGTATCTTTTAGCCAATCTGACTACCCGGTCAGCAGATACATCATCGTCAGGAAGGATGTTGTCTTTCAAGTAGTTTCGGATCTCCGAGATCCATGCATCGGAACTGACTTGAGCATTTGAGTCTTGCGTGCTGGGTTGCTCGGAGCTTCCGGCAGCACCTACGACCCTTGATGGCTGCCATGGTAACAGGGCCATCGGGACCGTCAGCTTCGGGATGCTGATCTCGCCCCCTTCGTTCAGTTCGGCAGGCTGAACTGTGGGTTTTGACAACCTCCGGACAAAGGTTCCGTCTGGAGCCGGAGCTCCGGTTGACGCCTTGGTCGAGAGTTCGTCAGCTTCAGCGTTGTGAGCACGCTGAACATGGTGAAGGTCTAGGACTTCGAAGTCCTTCTGAAGCCTCTGGACTTCAAGGAGATAAGCAGCCAGCTGGAGATTATTGCAGGAGCATTCACCCTTCACCTGTTTGATGACAAGTTGTGAATCTCCTTTGACCACCAACTGCTTGACACCATATGATAGTGCCACCTTTAATCCATATATGAGTGCTTCGTACTCCGCCATGTTGTTGGTTGCCTTGAAGTCAAGGTGCACCATGTATTTCACCTTCTCCCCGGTTGGTGCGAGGAGAAGGATTCCAGCTCCGGCTCCCTGCTTCTGCATGGAGCCGTCGAAGTAAAGGGTCCAGTGAGGCTTAGTGAAGGCCGGAACTTGTGGTTCCGTCTTCTGCTCGCTGGGGCCCCCAGGGTTTAATGGAGAGGGAGTCCATTATGCCACAAAATCTGCCAATGCTTGACTTTTGATTGCTTGTCTTGGAATGAATTCGAGGTCGAATTCAGCCAGTTCCGCTGCCCACTTTGCTATATTCCCAGTTGAATTGGGATTATGCAGGATCGCTCGAAGTGGATACGAGGTTACCACCGAGACTTTGTGAGCTTGGAAATAGTGTCGAAGCTTCCTTGAGGCAATAAGAACTGCGTAAAGCAGCTTATGCACCTCTAGGTATCGAGTCTTGGCATCATGTAACACTTCACTGATGAAGTATACTGGGCGTTGAATGGTCCGGACCCTCCCGGAGGGGTCCGGAGCTTCCTCTCCATTGATTCGGGCCCTGTCGGAGGGGTCCAGACTATCTTCGGGGACCTCCGGGTTCTGGGTGGAGGAACCCGGAGCTTCTTCAGGAATGACCTGGATCCTATCAGAAGGATCCGGGTCCTCTGAAGTGGCTTCTTGTGGGTTCAAGTCTGGGAGCTGGGACCCAGACCCGCTTTCAGGAACCTCCGGATCCTCCCGAAGGGATCTGGATTCCTGAGTATTGGGTAGTTCCGGTCTCTCCGCAACCAGAACCATACTGACGACTTCGTCAGCTGCTGAAATGTAAAGCAATAAAGGCTCACCAGGGTTCGGAGCTACCAAGACTGGTAGGGTGGTGAGGAACTGTTTCAGCTCCTGGAATGCCTTCTCTGCTTCTTCAGACCATTGGAATGGTCCGGACTTCCTTAGTAACTTGAAGAAGGGAAGTGCCCTTTCCGCCAGTCTTGAAATGAACCGGCTGAGGGCTGCTAGACATCCGGTTAATTTTTGGACGTCTTTGATGCGGGTTGGTGGCCGCATGTCTTCAATGGCTTTTATCTTCGCCGGATTAGCCTCTATGCCCCGGTGACTTACCAGGAAACCAAGAAGCTTTCCGGAACTAACCCCAAATACGCATTTGTCTGGGTTTAGCTTCGTGCGAGTGGCCCGCAGCTTGTCGAAGACAGCCTGTAAGGTGTCCAAGAGGGACTCCTTGTTCTTGACTTTGACCACAATGTCATCAACGTACACTTCCACTATGTCTCTGATGAGTTCTTCGAAAGTTTTGTACATTGCTCGTACAAAAGTTGAAGCTGCATTCTTGAGACCAAAAGGCATGGCTGTGTAACAATACAATCCATCCACTGTGATGAATGAAGTATGTTCTTCATCTTCCCTAGACATCCGGATTTGATGGTATCCTGAATATGCGTCTAGAAAACACAGTAACTCACACCCGGAGGTGGAATCCACTATCTGGTCTATTCTAGGTAGTGGGAATGGATCTTTTGGACATGCCTTATTCAGTGTGGTGTAGTCGATGCACATCCGAAGTTTCCCGCCGGCCTTAGGCACAACGACTGGGTTTGCCAGCCATTTTGGATGGTAGACTTCTCGGATGAATCCAGCTTCGAGCAACTTCTTCACTTCTTGTCGGATGAAGTTCTGTCGCTCTACCGATTGCTTCCGAGGTTTCTGGTGCACAGGCCGAGCGTCGGGGTAAATCTTCAGATTGTGCTCAATCACTTCCCTGGGGATCCCAGGCATTTGTGACGGTTGCCAAGCAAACACGTCAACGTTAGCCCAGAGGAAAGTGATGAGTGCGAGTTCCTATTTGTCGTTCAAGCCACCCGATATGCGGGTAGTTTGAGTGACATCAGAACCAATTTGGACGACTTTGACGGGAATGTCAGTGTCGCCGCTTGGCTGCACCCGAGGTGCAGAGGTCGAGCCTCGTTGACGAATGCTCGGAGGTTGTGGAGCTTGCTTCTGTCTGGAGTCCTCCTCTTGCGCTGTGGTGAGTGCATGAAGTTCCTCCAGAGCAGTTACTCCGGCAGTGCGATCTCCACGGATCCGGAGAACGCCTACTGGTGTTGGCATCTTCAACACCAGGTATCCATAATGAGCAGCTGCCATGAATTTGTACAAGGCAGGTCTACCCAAAATGGCGTTGAATGGTAAGTTGATCTGAGCGACGTCGAAGATCAACTTTTCGGTGCGATACTTCTCCCGGGTCCCGAAGGTAACAGGGAGAGTAATAGCTCCGAGTGGGGTTATGGCCCCTGGACCTACTCCGGAGAAAGGTCGAGAGGGCTGGAGGTCCGAAGGTCGAAGCTTAAGCTTAGTGAAAGCTTCGAAGCTGATGAGATTAAGCCCCGAACCTCCGTCTACCAGGACATGATGGAGCTGGATGTTGTTGATGGTGGGAGATACCATCAAGGGTAGCTGGCCAGCTCCGACCATGCTTTGAGGATAGTCTGAAGCGTCAAAAGTGATGGGTGTGTCCATCCACTTTCGATGTGGCTCCGGTCTAGCTGTAGGAGCTACAGCAGCCATATCCCGTCGCATAGTCTTGATGACACGACGAGAGGTGATGTCCCATGATCCACCAAAGATGGTGTTCATGGTTTTTCGACGCTCGTTGTCAGAGACGTCGGAATCATCGTCGACGGAGGTGTAGACGGCTTTCAAGACCTTTTTGGGGTCTTGAAACCCTAACTCCTCTTCAGCCGGAGCTTCATCGACCTTTTGTTTTCCCTCCCTCTGTCGGAAGGGAGACCCTTCCCGGCGCTTGTGGTAGCGCTCGGCAAGGTTTTGGACCTCCCGGCAGTCCTCCAGTTTGTGTCTGCTCGTTTTGTGAATGGGGCACCACATCTTGGATTTGCCACCGTCTTCAGAAGACGGTCGAGGTCGCTTCTCGGGGCGTGGCCCCCGGCCACCAGGAGTTGCAGCGGCTGCAACGTTGGATGTGCCGGCCGACGGCTTCTTCTTGTCGTTGGTCTTCTTTTTCTTCTTGCCACTCCCGGAGGTAGCGGCTTCTTCTTTGGAGGATTTTTTATGATCCTCCAGGGCTGGTTTGGAGTGCATTTCATGGCCCTCCGCAGCTCTGGCACATTTGTCAGCCAGGCTGAAGAGCTCCGTGACGCTGGTGATCTCTTTGATCGCCAGCTTCTCCAACATCTTCTTGTCTCGTACACCCTGTCTGAATGCCACAATGACAGAAGCGCTTGAGATAGAAGAGATTGTGTTACGTACCTGAGAGAATCTCTGGATGAATGACCGCAAAGATTCTCCTCCTTTTTGCACGACCGCAAAAAGGTCCAGTTCAGTGCCCGGACGGGTGTATGAACTCCCGAAATTGGCGGTGAACTGACGGCACAGCTCCTCCCAACTGTCGATAGAGTTGGGTGGAAGGCTCATAAACCAGGACCTGGCGGTCCCAGTTAAGGCCACTGGAAAGTAATTGGCCATTACGGCCTCGTTTCCTCCAGCTGCTAGGATCGCAGTGGAGTATATCTGTAGGAATTCTACGGGATTGACAGTCCCGTCGAATTTTTGCGGCAAGTGTGGCCGGAACTTCTGTGGCCATCTAACCATGCGCAGGTGCAT
Source organism: Tuctoria greenei (assembly GCA_036927565.1). Taxonomy (NCBI): domain Eukaryota; kingdom Viridiplantae; phylum Streptophyta; class Magnoliopsida; order Poales; family Poaceae; genus Tuctoria; species Tuctoria greenei. The sequence goes on from JAYESD010000012.1 coordinate 129,332,672, forward strand.
GGCTAGGGCGGAACAGCCTCCTCCTACTCCTTCCAGAGTAGAAAGGTCTTGAGCATCTCGTCTTTCTCGAGCTCGCTCGATGTGAACACGGCCATCCTGTTGGCGATATCGGCGATCAAGCTCCGCCCGAAGGTCGTGTGTCGAAAGCCGAGATGCAGTATGGGCACATCGTGCCCCAGAGGGCAACGACGTCACTTGCTGTGACGCAGCTCTTCTCCGGTTGTTGGAGACATGTGGACCAAGTCTTCCAGACAACGTTCGTCGCTGCGACGGGGCCCGCCCTGAAGGAGGTGGACCCTGATTGTTGAGGCGTTCGGCCGCTGCTGCGACCAAATGCTCAATATCAGCTCTCCATTGCTCCACGGCACCTTGAGATGCATCCGGAGGTGGTGGTCGCTGAAGGAGAGCACGCGCTGCATGGAGCGCGTGTTCTGGGTTGTCACGACTTGCCGGCGCAGAATGTGACGCCGGTGCACCATCATGTCGTCCGGCATGTCTTGCCGGAGAAGATGGTGGTGGTGGGAGTGTGACTCCTGCTGGAACTGAGGCTCCTGCCGGTGGCTGCATGTTGGAGGGATTGCCTCCGACAGCCTGAGCAGCAGGTTGCCCGTTGGATGATCCTGCCGCAGAATTCACCATTCTTGAAGATCTCAGGCGCTCCCCTACCTGGCGCGCCAACTGTCGACTGTTGGAGTCGGCAGATCCCCTGACACTATGAAAGTGTGGAAGGAGTTTGTGGTTCGGTTTGGGGCGCGCGGAGACTCAAGTAGGTGAAACGCGATTGGGCACGAGTGACACAGTGGTTTACGTGGTTCGGGCCGCCTGAGCGTAATACCCTACTCCACGGGTGTGTGTGTGTGTTGTATTAACTTGTGAACTTCAGAGAGTTCAAAAGTCCTCCCCTCGTGTATCGTCGGTTTGTCCTTTTATAACATAAGGACAAACCGTTACAAGTCAGCCTGGCCCGACATGTGGCCCTGGCGGTTATTAGTATTGATACACGAGATTAATTGTTGTCAATAACCCTGTAACGGCTCCGACAGTGCCGTTACAGGTGTTAAGATCGTCCGATTAATTATCATTAACGTGGAATTAATGGTAATTAATCGGGTCTTGAAGTCTGCAGCTGTCCTTTGGAGATCCGGAGCCGTTACAACGTCTCCCGGGGGTTTTAAGCAGCTAGCTCCGACGTATGGACACGTGGCAGCTCCGGAGCTTGCTTGGGAGAAGCGGGAAGCTCCGGGGTGGCCTAGCACGTGTCAGGTCCGGAGCTTCTCTCGGTCAGGGGTTACCTCCGGAGGTGCCGTTTCAGTACCTAGCCCGGAGCTTCACCCTTGTGGGTAATAACTCTGGTCTGTCAGTACACGTGGCAACCTAGAGGTTAACCATGTTGGAGAAGCGGGTCCGGTCACGTCTGGCGAATGGGCCCCCGAGGGTCTTCAATTTGAGTAGATGTCCTTCCCTTGAGATCTTTGTAACCTCAGGGGGTGTATGGTTTTTAGGGTACCGACAGTATTAATTTGATTTAGATATCGTCTCGCGTTTGGAGGGAGTATATGACACTGTCATATAGTACGAGTGAACTGGAGATGAAACAGGGGTGATGACGGATGAGTGAGCACGCACCAGCTTATAATAACGTAAGAATCGATGGACTCTTGATTGGTTCAAACAAGACCATCTAATAAAAAGGTGGCAACATCTCTAAAATATAATATCTATTATAGTGCAATTCTGCAATTAAGTCCTATCAGTCATTAGATGTGCATCTAACTGTTGTTGCACTATTGCACTTAACTCCTACCTTTTGCACTTGACAGCCAGAAGTGTGAAAGTGCAACAACCGTTGAATGCACATCTAATGATTGGGAATGTCTGATTGAAAGATTGCACCACAAAAAATATTGCATTCTAGATATAATCAATATAAGACAATATTTACTTGATTTATTTTGTTTACAACTTCAGCACACGGGGCTTTAAAACTAATGGTTGCACACGAGCACTTCAAGAGCATCAGGCAGTAGAAACTGCTAACATAATTTTGAAATTCATCGAGAAACACCATCTTTGTATCATGGGGAGCGTCGTGGTGTGAGACATCCGAAATGAAAATTGGCAACATACCACAACAATGTCACGAGGAAAATACTTGTGCATTCACATAAATTACCAGCATATAAACACAGGATATGCATCTACTTACAGCCAAAGTGGAAAAGAATGATCATTGATCCCATAAACATTGCCAAAGTAGATAGTCTTACTCTGAAAACGCCAAAGTAGATAGTCATACTGCGAAAATGCCGTAACTTTTGCATCATTTCAATAGGTTACCAATGTTTACATTTGCTTATGACGGTTGAGCGTCACTTTCATTCTGTCTTGGCATCTAATATCTCGCTCAGAGACGCACCACGGACAAGTGAAGCTGCTGGCAGCGGAGCCAACAACTTGGCAGCTGGGACTCGCATAAGATAGATGCGGTTGTTATCACTCACTGCCCTCTCCAAGCTTTGGTTCATCTCCCGTTCTAGTCTGGAAGCAGAATCATAAAGGGGTCGAGGAGCACCCTTCGCACTTCTCTTCGCATCCACAATTGCATTGACTCCAACCTGTAGTCTAGCTATCGCCTCGCCAACTTCTGTCTTTTCATGGAGTTCCATGGCGTATCTATAGCAAGCTTCTGCATTGAACTGGGCAGCCTTTAACTGGATCTGCGATACCCATGATCGTTCAAAGTGGTTCTGCAATGAAGGCCTGAGAAGTGCAGCATAAGCTTCTTCATAGTAGAGACAAGCCTGCATAAAGCCAGAGCCCAGATGCATAAAGTTTCACTTGTTTCATATATGGGTAAATCTCTACCAAAGAAATTAAACATTTTTCCTAAAACTTTTTATGCTGCACAATGTATAAATATATGCAATATTATTCACCATTCCACTTCAATAACACGATAATAAGTTAGTGCCAGCAGGCCTCTTTTGTCTACACTAGCCATGGGGTTTCTCCTCTAAGCAGTGTTCTTAACTTCAAATAGTCATCCCAGGCCTCTTTCTCTAGTGTTTGTTACATTAGGCACATATGAAAAAGTAAAAAGAAAATCTCGACATATTTTTCTTCAAAGTTGTTGTGCTCTTAGAAATATACTGTTTCTTTCAAGGGACTCAGCAGACTTCTTCTCAGTTTGGTGGTGATTTAGTCCTTTTCTATCTCCTGTGTGATCTTAACTAATGACCTGAAAATTTCACTTGGTGCAGGCATCTTTGCAACCTCACATTCGGTTTGCAATTTATACTGTAAAAACAGAATGATGGGCCTGAAGAATCTACAGCAAACACAATTAAGACATAATGGCATAATTTAGTTTGACAAGTCAATGTGATACAGCATTCACTTGTGGCTTCTCCTACTTTTTTGCCATAACTCATTCTGTCCCTTTTCTATTCTTCTTTCATTTGTCCTTTTTATTGGTCCTTGTGGGTTTCATCTCTAACCTAGCCCAACTTGTTTGGAATTAAAAGTTCTGTTGTTGTGATTCACTTTGAGTTGGAGGCGCAAAATGTTTGGAGGGAATTACGGCCACAGAGGAGCCAACAAAAATTATTTATCGCATAGTAATTCAATAAACTTCATCGATTCTATAGGTGGTGGAGGAATTAATCTGAATTGGCATCTTCAGTTACATATCCACATCTACTACCACTGGGAAAGTAACCCCAACCCTTGATGGTTTCACCACCAATAGGGCTGCAACTCCTGTCTTTGGAGATGTACAACGGCACAAACTCCAACTCAAAACTAATGGTTGTTCCCAAAACTTCACCTTGCACCCTCTAAAACACATAGGATGCCACTGATTTACACAAAACACAAAAATGGGCAGTTGAGATTGAAATTCCTTTTTTTTTTTTAAACAGTACACTGCAAAGACATTTTTCATCTTGAGATAATAAACAGCTTCACGGCACTCCATATGTATCATATAGGTGGACTCGCTCAATACTCGAAATTGCAAAATTGTGATTTGTGCTACCACATTGCAGCTGTGATAACCCGACGGGTACATATCAAATGTAGTGCAACCAGGAAAAGATACACAACAAAGGACACACAATCTCACCTGCCTGGCCACCTTGGAGCAAGCCGCCGCCGACGTCCCCCCAGCGAGAGCGCGCTCGAAGCAGCACTCCTGCGCCTGTGCGAGCATAAGCCGCTCCAGCATCGCCGCGGCCTGCGGGCTCATATCCACCGTTGCGCCCCCCTGCCCCTCCATCATCTTCCCCACCGCCCGGAAGGCCCCCGCCGCGCGCTGGAACTCCGAGCACGCCTCCTTCACCCCGCCCGCGGCCGCACGGTCCACGGCCGCCGCGATCCTCGAGGCGGCCGCGCCGAGGTTGAACACGAGTGCTGCCTTCTCGAAGCGCAGAGACGCCGATGCGTGCTTGAAGTGGGGCCTGAAGGCGTCGTGCCAGGTGAAGGCGAGCGTCTCGTCGAAGGCGCAGGGGTCGTCGCGCGCGGAGAAGAGGAGGCGGTGGTAGCGGAGGAGGAGGGCGCGGCGGGAGGCAGGGGGCTGGGTCTGCGGGTTCGGGGCCGCGGCGGAGATTGCCGCGCGGGCGTCGCGGATTTCGGTGAAGAAGGTGGAGTTGAAGAAGTGGCGGTCGCGGAAGAGCTCGGCGGCGGCGGTCTTCTTCTCCGGGACGGAGAGCATCGAGGAGGGTGGCCGTGACATGATTGGTGATTGCCAACGATCGGGGTGGACTTCTTCGAGGTAGAAGACTTGTGCAGCTTCTTGCCGTCTCGTAGTTCTATAAGCCCAAAGTGCTAACGGTGCAGCTTCTCTCAGCCTATAACGAAACGAGCCCAAAGTGTATTGCATCCATGTCTACACTTGCATCTATTCGAGCCCAAAGTAATTCATTCCTGAGCTTTGCTGTTGGGTCAAGGGACTATCTTTTTACTGGGCTAGGCCTAAGAATTAGGCCCATAATATTTCATAATGCCAAGTCGGTTTCTTGTATCGGTGTGCAGACAGCGACATGCTGGCATGGCAATGGCATGATGCCCTTGATGGTATCATTGTCAAGTAGACACAGGCACATTGCAGCAAGAAAACTACACTAGCCATGCTTTCAGTCGTTCATGCGATCATCGCTGTTATAGTTTTGCAGACATGATGAATTTCAGAACAAAGAGAAGAGTACTTCTGGAATTTAGTTAATAGTAACTCACGGAACTGACACTACATAAAAGTACCTGGATAGTGACATACATGCTCCAACCAAGACACACACACGCTGACAAACTCGCACTTGTATAAGAACTGCTAAGTAGATGTAATACATGGATTAAAGAGCAGAGGAGAGCATAAAAACCGTCTCCTCCCTCAAGCCTCCAGGGATTCCTGAAAGCAGGCTACTACATGCAACTACGACTCATGCAGTAAAGAAATGATGAGATGTGTGCACTACTAACAAGCTAGCTGGCCACAAAATATACTAGAGATACCTAAAAATCATCTTCCAACCATGGATGCTAATGGTAAGTTCGACAAGGATGGCAACTGAAATATAGGCCATCCTCATCTCCCGGCCTGAAAAATGCAGCCGGGTTTTCAGGAGAAAAGCGGGCGGAGAGAAAAAGGTCCAGATAAAAGGGAGGTCCTTCTGATGCTCCTGCGATGTGTGCGATGCCACAGGTTGTCTCTTAAAACCTGCAACCTGTGTGCATGGCATATCCTAGTTACTTGCTGATGCGTGTGAAGATCGGGGGCGATGTTTGGAGATGGATGGGTGTTTGTGTTGAGTCCTTCCACATGTAGGTTGAACTGTGGGGCAGAGGAGGAGGAAGAGAAGAGGAGGCAGAGGCCATGGCCGGCCCTGGCGCTGACGCCGGTGTCATGGGGACTTCCGGCGCGTTGGGGACGAAGTCCATGCCGGTCGACTCACTGGCGAAACGAGACTGGAGGAAGAGGCCGTGAGCGTTGTCCATGTCGTAGTCCCAGACGGAGCTGCCCGGACCCCAGGCGCTGAACCACGCCTCGTCGGCGGGACCCCACATGCCGCTGCACATCACCGATGGCTGGAACATGGCCATGTTGCCGTCGCCGCTCTGTTGATCGGCCGGTTGGACCAGAGAATTTGGCTGGGGTTCAGAGTTCATCACCTGCTCTTCTGCTTCAGGGAGCCGAGGCTTCGCTTCGCCGTCTGGCTGTTCTTCTTCATCTCCGCGATGCTCCTGCGCTTGCATCGCGCGTGCCTCGTCCGGCGTCGGGGGAGCGGACGACGAGGAGGAGGAGCACGACGCCGCGGCGATGGCGCTGGTCCGGCCGCTCCCGCCGACGCGGCCCTTGCCGAGGAACAGGTCCGGGAAGTTGAGCCGCGCGTTCTCGCCGCGGAGCTTGAAGGCCTCGCGGTCGTAGGCCATGGCGGCGTCCTCGGCCGTGTCGAAGGTGCCGAGCCACAGCCGCGTGCGTTTGCGCGGGAGGCGGATCTCTGCCACCCACTTGCCCCAGTGACGCTGTCGCACGCCGCGGTACAGCTTCGGCGGACCAGCAGGCGCACGGAGCAGGTGCTGGTGGTACAGCGCCAGCGGCACGGCACCGCCACGGAACCCTCGGGGGCTCAGGTTCAGGACCTCGCTCCAGTAGCGCAGCAGCATTTGCTGCTGCACCTCCGGCGCCACGAGCTGCGGTGGGAACACGGGACCCGCCGGCCCGAACTGCTGCTGCTGCTCGAACGATATCATGTGCTGCCGCTGCAAAGGCTGCTGCTGTTGCTGCGGCGGAAGAGGCTGCTGGTATAGACTGGAGAACTGGAACAGCGGCAGGACCCTCGATCCCGCCGCTGCCGCCTCGGACGGTGCCGCCGGGGCCGGATCGTACGCGAACGGAAATATATGCCGCGTCGGTGGCCACGACGTCGCCGGCGGCGAGAAGGGGTTGGAAACAGAGGAGGAGACAGGGGAAGCAGGGGCCGACGAGAGGGAGGACACGGAGCGGTGGAGGCGATCGGGGCTGCGGATCTTCTTCAGGGGCCGGAGCAATGCGGCCGCCGGCGCATCTTCCAAAACTGGCGCCAGCTGCGGCCTCTCCGTCCCTGCCGCGCTCACCTCCTTCCCCTTCCACTTCCGCCCGCGTCCGCGGCCTCCTGCGACGCCGTCCCCGCCCCTGTCCGCCGCGTCCATCCCAACCAACGTGCCGCACTGCAAACTGTGCGTGTGTGTGTGTGTATCCCGGTCGCCCGCCGCTGCAAACTGCACTGCACTACAAGCAGCGAGCGTGGGAAACGGGAGCGAGGCTTTGCCAAGCGGGCGACCGGTGTCTCGAGTGGTGTTGCGAGCCAATGAGGCGCTCGCTTCTGATTCGGGGAGGGTCATCTCGCGCTTTATGAAGCTCGGGGGTCGGGTCGGGCCAAAAAGGCGAGCGATATTTTGCAGCGCGTGGAAGCGTTCCACGGCGGAGGAGAAAAGGCGGACGTCGTTGTGTGGCGGGAAAGGGTCATGGTCGGTGACCGGGGCCCCACGCGAATTGACCCCTCCGCGTTGCTACTTCCTAGCCGCGTGCCACGCAGGACGCCAGGATGCGTGCGGGAGCGGATAGGGCATGGCGCACGAATCGCGATGCGTGCGGTGGACGCCCTCCCGAGCGTAGCTTTCGGTTGCTGTCAGTCAGTGGCTCGGCGCTGCATGGCTGGACGGCAGCGATCGAGAAAAGAAGCCGTAGACTGATCTGATCCCTTGCCCGTTGCTTTCCTTGCGCGCCACTGCTCTCGCGCAATTATGATCAAAAGTTGAGCCCGGTTTTGTTCTTGTACTGAAGCGCTGAAATGTGGATGCTACGTGCTGCCATAGACCAAGAAAAATCCAATCGGACAGCAATAATTTGACGGTAATGACTGATATTCAATTGACACCGAGTAGCATACTATGTACAGTACCAATAAGAAGGAAGCAAGTGTGCAGTTCGTACATCACATTCACGTCGCGACGGGCTGTTGCATTTTTTATGGAGGATTAGGGGGTCAGTACAAGCATGATTAGCGTTTTCTTAGGGTTTACATGCCGAAAGGGGAGTGAATCAGCAGCTGGATTAACTTATCAATTATCATCCGAATTGTGTTAGGAAAAGGTGTGCCTTTAATTAGAACTCCACGTACATAAGGCTGTACTTGCATTGCTTGCAGGCTTCGTTTTAGTAGTTTAGGACCTTACCTTTCATATTTGTTAATCGGGTCTGCATTCGTGAGCTCTCCTGGGATTGTGAATACGCGACACTGCTTTCGTGATTGTTCCTTTCTTATCCATATCCTTCCAATTCCTGCGCATTCTGCTGCTCGTTGTGGAGTGCAATGCTTTCTTCCGTACCTCATGAACGATTTTGAAGAAGTGGCGGCTCATATGCATCCTGCTGTACTTTAGTTAATTTTCTGCAAAAACTAATTATATGTGGCCTATCTTGATGTACAAAGGTACTAGGGATAAGTATGTGACGTTTCTTCGTCGCCATGCAACAACAAACTAAATATGAGGTCCAGATGCATTCCTTGAGCAATCAATCAACTCATGTAGAATACGTAATGTGTTTTGGACAGTGTTGGACCACTAATTACCTCCATGATATGGTGGCTTGGCTCGAGATCTCTATCTCTTCAGTGAAAGCCCATCTACTGTTGTCTATTCCCACTCTCGAATTAAATCCTAGGTTCCTGAGCTCCTCCGTTTCCTGACGAACTCCTGTTTAGAATTCAGACGAATCTGGACGAAACTGTTTCTCCGACCCATCGACCCACAAAGCAAAGTTACTAACTACCGTGTTTGTGCAAACTTCCACTTTGATGACGATGTCCACGTGATCAAGCCGCGCTACATGAGCTATAGATAGCTACTACTCCAGCCCATTAGATAGAGATGTAACGACAAAAATAAGATTCCGGCAAATCTGCAACTTTAGGCATGTGTACAGTAGCCTTTCGCGAAATCTCCAGAATTTTTGCCTTGGCAACGACTTCAGAAAACGAATTAGATCTCTGGAAGGAAAAAGGTGCAAGTAGTACATGTTGCAGTAGTTCCAGTCAATACCGTGCAAGATTCACCTTCTGGAAACCTGAACAAAGGGAGATGGTGTATTTCACGTTGAGGCTGAAAAATCGACATGGCAACATATATTAACTACTACTCCCTCTATGACAACTAATCTAGTTTAAACATCATTTAGTTTAGAACAGATGGAATATTACAACAAATAAAAATAATGTGAGCTTGTTAAACAGTATAAATACTATTTCTTCTATCTCAAATTACTTGTCACTCTCTAGTTCATTTTTTAATTTGTGAGTGACAAGTAATTTGAAATGGAAGAAGTGCTCCCTCCATCGTCTCAAAAAATTTGTCGCTTTGTAATTCAATTTTTAGTTCAAAAATAAATTACAAAACGACAAATTTTTGGAGCTGGAAGGAGTACGTTGTGGTAATATTAAGAAAACAATGTCTGGATGAAAATTAATGCCAACTACACATCGTTAAGCCAGTTTCCCGGAAATGCGACACAAGCAGAGAGAGGCGGTACTGCTGAATCACGCCTTGTTGGCACGTCCATGCGTCGCGGCACGCGCCGTGACAAATATCCCGCGGCGTCGTCCATTTCAGCACGCCCCCCAGCACCCCTCACTTTCGGCACGCACGATCCGGCAACGGCACCGCTCGCCGTGCACCATCATTCCGGCTCTTCCCGTCACCACCGCGTCTTAGTTTAACCGGAAGTCCACAACAACGGGCGCGGGAGGGCCCCGCCGCCACCGCCGGCCAACGACCACCACATGACGACGGGCCGCCACCCAGCCCCACCCGCCACCAAACCTTCCAAACTCCAGTGATGGCGACGGCCGGGCTCGCAACCGGACGTGCGTCTTGCGCTCCCTGTGCTGTGCATGTGGCGCACGAGGCGCGGCAGCCGCTGCCGCTGCTGCGCGGGGCCGAGGCGAGGGCCGGCCCCGCTCGTCATCCGGCTCGCGGGCTCTGGGGCGCGAGCTAGGGCGTGATGACTTCCGCGCACATCGATCGCCGAAGGGCCGGGGTAATGGCGGGGAGACTTCTCGCCGACGTCGAGCCTCAAGTGCACGGGCGCCAACTGGGGTCGTCTCGTGCACGGCGAGACGACACGCGTCCGCGACGCACATACGCGCTAATCATGCGCGGTCGAGTCGAGATCGTGCCGTGCCAATTGGCATGCAGGGGAGTTTCAATTTCAAAGGCTGCACCGGTGCTCCGTTATGACTTCGATGGCTTTGTTTAGTAGCTTAGCGAGTGCGCGAACTATCCGGATTCCAGAAAGTTCCGTGCCAATGACCGAAAGGCTAGTTAACTCCGTATTTCCTTCCACCAAATAAATTTTAGAAGTTACGATGATCCCGGATGAAAAAGGCAGCAATCGATCTCATCTAGCACGTTCCGAAAGTCTGAAGTTTTATTAAGCGATTCATACCTTTCTCTCAAAAAAAGAAAATGAAGAACTAGTTGTTCCACTCCATAGTTGCTAAAGAAGCAGAGGCTCACTGAAAATGTTGATAGTGATCAACAGTACTACTCATAAGGGTAAGGTGTGCATGAGCTTTCGAATAAAAAAAAGGTAAGGTGTGCATGCATGTGTTACAAAAGAGTACTTGTGTATTTATATGTGCCTGTTGTAGTATATACCATGCATGTTTTGTAAGAAATGTACTCCCCGTCTCAAAAAGTTTGTCGCTTTGTAGTTCAAAAATGAACTACAAAAAGATAAACTTTTCGAAACGGATAGAATAGTTACCAGTAAGAATATTTAATGTCTTTTTTGCAAAAAAGTCAGCCCAAAAAGCCTAAAAACCCTATTACTTGTTTCTTTTTCAAAATCTTCACGTAGTCCACTTTTAAATGTCAACACATAAAAATGATAAAAAATATTTAGAGATAGACATGATGATAACCAAAACAAAAGAATGCTTGGCTTGCCCTCAAGCCTAACTCACAGCGGACAGGCCTATCATCTTTCCAAGACAACGATAAACACACCAATTAGCTGGAGATTAGATTGAACACTCAGATTATGCAATGCGCAATCATGCATACTCAAGTAGTAGTACCCAGCAAGATAAGCCAGACCCGGACATTTACAATACCGTCATTCCAAATATACAATGATTACGAGCAAGGCGCGGTGAGATGATTCGCATTGTTTATCGCCTTATTCGACATCACAGCACGTAATGACCTTATCTGCAAGCTTGGCCTGCAAGATGCGCTCTGTTATTTTATTATCTCGGCTGAGATCAACGACAGGGAGATCAGCTATAAATATTGGGATCTCATTTTTCGGAAAAAAACATTGAGATATTTTTGGCATCAGACGCACGCTGCACGCATCAAGGAAAGGTCGCTGGCGCGTTCCGGCTCTGGACCGAACGGATTAGCATTTGAGTTCAATGTTTAATCTGTATAAAAGCTAATCTCTAAATTCTGCGGGGAATTTAAATTTTTGCGTGTGAACCGTAGTGCTTTGGGTGGCAGCGAGATGGCGTCACTATGTTTGTTTCTGCGTGTCCGAGTCCTCCAAAACAAAACCAACGAAAGATCTCTGCGCACAGCTGGCTGCTAGATATTTGGCGAGCCATCTTACTAAGTCAGGTGACGGCACATCGCATAGTCAGCCGATTTTGTGAGGGTCTCAGGAATTGATAGGCAAATTGACAAAAGAAAGTGGTAAAATTGGTCAATCAAGTTACCCAAACTTGGGACACTACATTCTTTCCTTTTTCGTTGAAGGAGAACGCGGTGCTGTGGCATGTAAGCGTACTCATTATCTGTCAAAATTTACCTTCCTGCGGTCTGCGGAGACGGCTACTTAGCAATTCAATATTCTTAACGAGGCTCTCTATCTCTTCAATGTTTATCAAGATCTACTAACATTGCCCAACGTATATGAGTAAAATGGCATCAAATAGCAACAACTTAGCCTATTTTATATAAGTGTTCACTTTTTCAAAAGAAAACAAAGGCGCCATGTTCTTCAAATGCCAATGTCATGATGTGACTATGTCACATAGTCGTTAGCTACTCGTCAGACCCTGATGGGCCGACTGGCCTAGAAATATCCGCGAACACATCTGTGAAAATGGACAAAAGATCTGTCAGCGTGAGTACTAGCAACATGCTAACATGTGGAGTTTGGTTTGTCGAACCAAAATGTTGTATGACGCCGGATCTAACTACACTAATATTTCTTCTGTCCTAAAAAATTTATCGTTTTTAATTTATTTTTGAACTACAAAGTAACAAACTTTTAAAAATGGTAGGAGTAATACAGATATTCTAGAATTATTAGGTGAAGTGCAAACAAAGCCGAAAAGGACATTTGAAGGAGATTTTTTTTCCTCGATGCAGAGTTATCATTGATCCATTTGGATCAGTTTTAGTTTCTTAAATGAATTTTCTAAATATGGTTTCTAAATTTGATTTCTGAATAAATATTGGATGGGGTTGTCTGCATCCTATTTGGATCCCTTTAAGCTTTTAAAAACCAGTTTCTCAAGAATCAGATGGATCCAAACAGGACCTCAATTTACAGGCTGTAGCCGCCCTTGCAAAATAGAAGCAGTCAGGTAGATACTCCCTCCATCCCTAAAAAGATGTCGTTTTTAATACTAAATTTAGTGTTAAAACGATATCCTTTTAGGGATAGAGGGAGTAACTCTTTAAGAAGTGGGATCGTCTTTGATTATCAGGAAACTAACGCCACTGCCCCACGCGCATTTATATTTCCATTTGGGAAAAGTGGCTGTTGGTGGTTGGTTTTGTCATCCATCGGAACGGAACCTACTGGAAGGAATAGATCTATGAGCGATCAACATAAAAAGAGTACTGTATGTGGATTGCATAGTTTAACATCGCCTTTTAAGGTCTCCGAACCGTTTGGGAAGGAGCCATTTCGATTCATAGTGGACTACAGCTTGTTCAGTCTTTGTTTCCTAGTCCTAGGAAAAATAAAAGGCTGTCGTTGTTGTTCAGGCTTTGCTTTGCTTTTGGGCCATGTTACTGTCTGCACATTCTTAGCGGGCTTCGCTAGCCCAAGAGAGGACTCCTTCGACAACTTTCCAGTAAACTAAATCAGCATTCAGCACTCGTCTGGCAGGGTCAGTTTCACTCAGGCCTCGTTTAGAACTCACAATTTTCACTGGCACTTCATCAAAGCCTCATGGGAAAACGCTTAATATCAAGGCCACCATAGATGGAATCTTCGAATACGAGCGTAGTGGTCAGAGTTGCACGTCTAAGCCCAAGATAAATGAACGGAAGATACATAGGGAAAAAAATCTCTTTAGTTACATATATTATGTGCTCGACTTTTACTTTTTTCACCGTCAGAACAAGGGTTAAAAGAGCATCAAGAAGGCCCCCGTCCCGGGCGAGGCCGGCCGATCGATTGCGACGCGTGCTTTGCGCGGCGCGGTGTCGAGAGCTGCGGGGAAAAGCGGCGACCCCGGATGCCGCGAGCGCGAAAGGTCCGGGCTTTGGCTGTTTGGCACGAGGCACCGACGGGCCTGGGCGGGCTAGGGAGCAAAGGCTGCCCGGGAGCGCCTTCTCGCGGAGCGAGTCTGCTACAGTGCGTACAGCAGAGGCCAATCGATCGATGCAGGTAGCGCGTAGCTTTATTTCAGGATATGAACATACACGGCGTACGCTGCTGCACCACGGCATGCAGCTAAGGATGGACGGACGAGAGAAAGACGAAGCGATCACAGACCAATAAAATGTAGCCGTGTATCAGCGTGGCAATCGTCGGTCCCATTTTTTCGAGAGGGCCTCCAATCGTCCCATCTAAAACCAGTTGATCTAGAAAGATTTGAGGGTATGGAAACACTTCTGAACTTCCCTGAATCCTCGTATGGGTGTGGCCTGGTCGATTCAGAATATGTCAATGTTGGGTTGATCCCGGTTCAACCGGGACTTCCGTCAGATAAGGGCATGAGGGGCAACAACCCCACGCCCGACTCAGTCATCCCCAACAGAATCGGACGTGGGTTGTTACCCACGCCGATCTCTTAGGCGCGTGCGGGTACTGGGGAGGCAACGGACTCTATCCGTTGCCCCCCCTCTCTCCTGTGCGCTATATAAGCACCAGGGGGGCCCTCAGGATTAGACACGTGAGTGCATCTGTTCCCGAGGCCCCCGCCTAACCAAATCAACCTTGATCGCCGTCGGTGTTTGGAAGCCATCGCTGCTGCCCCCTCGTCGTCCACTACTGCACTTGACCCCAATGGCGTCAAGTGGCTCTGTTGAAGGTAACCTATATCGCTCACTGCTTCTCTTAACTCTAATCTCTCTATCATGTCTTCAGGATACATGTTAGTTTGTTTCCCTATATGGAATCTTAATTAATTAGTGTCAGATCATGTGTAAGTTCAACTGATTAGAACTTCTAGCTTTGATCCTCAGCCTAATCAGAATCAACATTGGTATCAGAGCCAGACTAGTCAAATTCTAATCGAGTTGATTAAGGTTTAATTCAGACTAATTACTCTTTGATCGGAAATTAGGTTCTGACAAAATTCAATTGTATTCTAATCATGTTTTAGTTAAGTGATCTGTCTCTGTTGATTAAAGTTAAGTTCAAATTAGCCCTAAGAATTAGTTAAGCAATTAGAAGGAGGGGATTTTGATTCAAACCACTTAGACACAAACTCAGAAATAAGGAAAATGAATCAAAGCACGCATAAGAAAATTCAGAAGGGGAGATGACTCATCTGGGCAGGGTGGTCTTGTGACCGCTGTCGCCCTCTTCAGAGCAGGGTTAGGGGAAACCCTAACCCTCGCGACCTTCCCCCTCGGCACTGCCGCCACCTAAGAACACAAGGTTAGGTAACCCTAACCCTAAGCGTCCCTTCCCACCGGCGAGCACCCTTTCGGAGGGCTCGCGCGACGGCGGCAACGACGCGGTTGTGTCGAAAGTCAATGCGGCGGCCCCCTCCCTCTCAGATCTTGCGAGGGCGACGATTTCCCTCGACGGCAAACCGACCCGCACCATCGGCACCGACTGAGAACCACCTGGTGGGAGCTCTCTCGCCGGCGGCGATGGTGCAACGGCGCCGGAGGTCTCGCGCCGCTCGCCTCTCTCGCGCCGCCGCTCTCTCTCTCTCACTCTCGCTCGGGCCGAAGAGAGAGAATGGACGGTGGCAAATGAGCTAGGGTTTGCGGGTGATGCGGCCGACGGGCTTAAGTATCGCCCTATCTCGGCGCTCAACCGTTCGATGCACAGCGAACGAACGAGATTCTCTCGCGTTTTAAGTTTCTGGACGATCTCAACCGTCGGATCAGAATCCAACGACTCTCAGCGCGCCGAGCCGCCGCTTAGGTTTAGTGGGCTCCGAGCCCATGCGGGAAGAAGAATGGGCCGCCTTGGGCTGCCCTTTCGATTTTTCCCCTTTTTTCCAATTCTTTAGTCGGGCTGATTCTTGTGTTGGGCCGCGCAAGTGATTTTTCATTTTTAAGGGATTTTTTTTTTTCCAGTGGGCTGATGGGCCAATTGTTCCACTGGGCTGAATTCAGGGTTTTAACCCATTAAGGGTTTTTAGGCTTTTTCAGTTTCAGAAATCAGTTTATATGGAATTTAAATTCCAGAAAAATTGAGAAATGGTTAGAAAATTAAGTAAATAGCTCAGAAAATTTTTAGAATTATTGTGATGTTCTGGAATAATTTTTATTGCATTTATTCTGTATTTTTATGTCATTTATTGTCAATAAGAGCATTTTCTCAGTTATTTAATGCTATTAAGTGCTTTTCCAAGCATTTTCTTCAATTGAAAAAAATTGAGTTTTAGCTTCCGCTGTAATTAAGTGATAAATTAATTGAGTAACCAAAGTGAAATTTTAATTTATCAAGTTTTAAGTTTAAATTAAGTTATGTTATGTTTATAAGTGGTAATTTAAATGAGTAACCAACGTGAAAGTTTGAAATTGCCTATTAATTTTAAGTATATTTATTTTGAGCTTATGTTTAAGTCTATATTTATGATTCATTGAGTAACCAACGTGAAAAATGATCTGTTAAGTTAATTATGCATGGAATTTGAAAGTAACCAACGTGAAATTGAATTGCCATGATTAATTTAAGTTTGTTTTTGAGATTATCATATTAAGTCTTGTTATCATGTTAAGTTTTAAGGGCATTTTGCTAAGTAACCAACGTGAAAAAGCAAAAAAAAAAAAAAATGCCATTCTTAAGTCATTGTTTTTATCATAAGTTTTGTCATTAATCCTCAAATGTTTATTTTTTGAAGGATCAGGCTTGTCCTCAGCACTTAGCTATATCTCCGCAATTGAGACCCTAAACGGTCAAAATTACGGGGTATGGAAAGAGAGGCTCCAGATGGCTCTAGTAGTCTCTGACCTCGACTTTGCGATTACGTCGCCTCGTCCCACTGAGCCACCTGTCCCCGTTGCTGAGACTGGGGAATCTGAGGAGTCTTTCGCTACGCGAAAGGCTAAGTACCTAAGCTTGAAGGATCAGTATGAGAAGGATCTCCCTAAGTGGGACACTTCCAACAGGAAGTGTCTCGTGATCATTAAGAGCACTATAGCTGACTCAATTAAGGGATCAATCCCTCATTGTGACACTGCTTCAGAGTACCTAGAGAGAGTCAGAGATCAGTTCACTGGCTCCACTAAGGCGAGTGCTAGCACTCTCATGAGAAAAATTGTCACTGAGAAGTACTCTGGCGGTGGTGTGCGTGAGCACATCAATAAGATGAGTCACTACAACTCTAAGCTTAGGGAGCTAAACATTGTTATGCCAGATGAGATGCTTATTTATTTCATCCTAAGTTCTCTTCCTAAGGAGTTTGAGGCCTTTGTGGTCAATTATAACTCACTCCCTGAGACCTGGAACATTGATAAGATTGTTGCTATGTGCGTTCAGGAAGAGGAACGCATCAAGAGCTCTAAGAATGGTGATTACATTAATCTGGCTGACACTAAGGGTAAGGGAAAGGCAAAGAGATACTTTGCCTCTCTCAAACCACCTTCCTTCAAAGTTTCAGGCTCCAGTTCAGCAAATAAGTTTAAAGGCAAGTCCTCTCAGAAGAAGGACAAGGATAAATGTCACTTCTGCGGCTCAGATGAACATTTCCAGAAGGACTGTGTTGGATTCATTAAGTGGTGTGCTAAGAAAGGTAATGATATAATTACTTTTGTAAATGAGGCCTTATATGTGAATTATTCACGGTCCACTTGGTGGATTGACTCAGGTGCCACTGTGCACATTTGTAATTCAATGCAGGCATTAAGTACGATGAGAACTATAAGAAGAAGGGAAAGAGTGATTAAGGTGGCAGATGGGCGTGAAGCCGAAGTTGAAGCCATTGGAGACTTGTCTCTTAGATTACTTAGTGGCTTTGTACTTAGGCTAAATAATGTACTTTATGTCCCTTCATTAGAAAGGAACTTGATTTCAGTTTCGTGTTTGGATGACTCAGGATACATTTGTCATTTTGGTAATGATAAATGCTCTATCAGTTATAATAATGAGATTATTGGTCTTGCCTTCCGACAAGACATGCTCTACTTGTTGTCCACTCATGAGAATGTGTTTTCTATATGTGATAATCAAGTTTCGTCTAAGAACGACTTAGGACGTAATAAGCGCAAAAGAAGCGATTTAGATACTTCGTCGAAATTATGGCATTGTCGTTTATGCCATATTTCGAGGGGGAGGATCGAACAGTTAGTATCTCAATCGATTCTTCCACACTTAAACTTTTCAGATTCTGAGGAATGCATTGATTGCATTAAAGGAAAATTCTCAAAAACAATTAAGAAAAATGCCAAACGCAGCTCGGGAGTCTTAGAAATAATCCACACAGATATTTGTGGACCTTTTCCCGTGACATCGGTAGATGGTTATGATTCCTTCATAACATTTACAGATGACTTTAGTCGTTATGGCTATATTTATCCAATCAAGGAGCGATCCGAAGCATTGGATAAGTTTAAGATATTTAAGGCTGAAGTAGAAAATCAGCACGACGTTAAGATCAAAGTAGTAAGGTCTGACCGTGGAGGTGAGTACTACGGTCGACATACCCCTTATGGCCAAGTCCCTGGACCTTTTGCGAGGTTTTTACAGGAGAATGGCATAGTAGCCCAATATTCTACACCGGGCGAACCTCAGCAGAACGGTGTAGCGGAACGGCGTAACCGTACGCTTATGGACATGGTGAGAAGCATGTTAAGTTATTCTACACTACCAGTCAGTTTGTGGATGGAGGCTTTGAAGACCGCCATTCACGTACTTAACCGTGTTCCATCTAAGTCAGTACCTAAGACACCGTATGAGATGTGGACGGGACGTAAGCCTTCACTGAACTATCTACATGTGTGGGGATGTCCAGCTGAGGCTAAGATGTTCAACCCGAACTTAAGCAAACTGGATTCTAGAACAATTAGTTGCCATTTTATTGGCTATCCCGAAAAGAGTAAAGGATTTAGGTTCTATTGTCCAGGCAGGCATACTAAGTTCATAGAAACACGACATGCCGTATTCTTAGAAGACGCCATGATCAGGGGGAGTACGGTACGGCGTGAAATAGACCTTGAGGAGGAACGGATTAGTCTACACGTTCCGATGACTCAAGAGCCTTATTTCACCCTACCTGCTGTCGTCGTGCCACCCGCACCTAGTGCTGATGACACAACTCCTGTTGTTGCACCTCCGTCGGCCACAACAGAAATAAGTGAGGTACCACCTCAGCCTATTGAGGATGTGGTCGAACAAGATGAGGTGCAACAACAGCCTCCGCCCTTAGATGATGTGCAAATAAGAAGATCACAAAGAGTAAGACGATCGGCAATTCCAAGTGATTATCAGCTATACTTAAGTGAAGAAATTCGTATTGAGGATGATCCCACTTCTTTTGAAGATGCCATGAGTAGACCTCAGTCATCCGAATGGCGTAAAGCCATGGAAGATGAAATAAGATCTATGAGTGCCAACAAAGTCTGGGACTTAGTAGAGATTCCTAAAGGAGCCAAAACAGTAGGCTGTAAATGGGTCTACAAGATTAAGCGTGACTCCAAAGGGAAGATCGAAAAGTATAAGGCCAGGCTTGTGGCTAAGGGATTCACGCAACGGGAAGGTATTGATTATAACGAGACCTTCTCTCCCGTGTCGTCTAAGGATTCGTTTCGAATCATCATGGCATTAGTAGCACATTATGACTTAGAATTGCATCAAATGGATGTAAAGACGGCGTTCCTCAATGGGAATCTTTATGAGGACG
This sequence comes from Tuctoria greenei, assembly GCA_036927565.1. NCBI lineage: Eukaryota > Viridiplantae > Streptophyta > Magnoliopsida > Poales > Poaceae > Tuctoria > Tuctoria greenei. Next base: position 129,351,973 of record JAYESD010000012.1, read on the forward strand.
TCTACATGGCTCAACCAAAGGGTTTTGTCGTTGAGGGTAAGGAACATATGAGATGCCACTTGAAGAAGTCTATTTATGGACTTAAGCAAGCTTCAAGGCAATGGTACCTAAAGTTCGATGAGACGATAAGAAAGTTTGGGTTTAAGGAAAATGAGGAGGATAACTGCATTTATGCTAAGTTTAAGAATGGGAAATTTATTTTCCTTGTACTGTACGTAGATGACATACTATTGGCAAGTAGTGATGTCAATCTACTCTTAGAGACTAAGAAGTGTTTGTCCTCAAACTTTGAGATGAAGGATTTAGGTGAAGCTTCCTATGTCCTAGGAATTGAGATTCACCGAGATCGAAGAAAGGGGGTATTAGGATTATCTCAAAAGGCATACTTAGAAAGCGTGCTGAGAAAGTACGGTATGCAAGGGTGTAAGCCCTCGCCTGTCCCAATAGTTAAGGGTGACAAGTTCTCACAATCACAATCACCTAAGAATCAGTATGAGGTTGATCAGATGAGAGGAATTCCGTATGCTTCTGCTGTCGGAAGCTTAATGTATGCTCAAACATGTACGCGCCCTGACTTAGCTTTCGTGACTGGGATGCTTGGCAGATATCAAAGTAATCCAGGCTTAGACCACTGGAAAGCACTTAAGAAGGCTCTAAGATACATTCAAGGTACTAAGGACCTCATGTTGAAGTATAGTAAGTCAGACCCATTAGAAATAGTGGGTTACTCAGATTCAGATTACGCGGGTTGTGTGGATACTAAGAAATCCACGTCAGGCTATATATTCACCCTCGCGAATGGAGCTATATCGTGGAGAAGCTCCAAGCAAGTCATAACTGCATCGTCCACAATGTACGCTGAGTTTATAGCTTGTTATGAGGCCACTGGACAGGCATCTTGGCTTAAGAAATTTGTTCCCGGTCTAAGAGTGGTAGACAGCATTCATAAACCACTTAAGTTGTACTGCGATAATGAGCCAGCAGTGACATACTCTCACAACAACAAGTCGAGTGGTGCTGCCAAACACATCGACATTAAGTATTATGTTGTAAAGGAGAGAATCCAGGATAATTCAATTAGTCTCGAGCATATAAGAACTAACAAAATGCTTGCGGATCCGCTAACCAAGGGTCTCCCTCCCAATATGTTCAGAGAACACGTAGCCGGCATGGGATTAGGGGAGAGCCTGTGAAACAAATCCTGGATACTAAGGGGACACCTAAGTATAAGGTTATTTCTAATTGTGAGACATATTGTGGTCTTCGAGTCGAACAGTACGTAAATGGCTGTTTCTGATGCGTCGTGCTCCTTGTGTCAAAGCAAGAAGAAATATATATAAGTTTAGTAGTTAAGAGTAAGAATAAGTTAAGTAAGAAATAAGTTGTCCCGAGATCAAGGGGGAGAATGTTGGGTTGATCCCGGTTCAACCGGGACTTCCGTCAGATAAGGGCATGAGGGGCAACAACCCCACGCCCGACTCAGTCATCCCCAACAGAATCGGACGTGGGTTGTTACCCACGCCGATCTCTTAGGCGCGTGCGGGTACTGGGGAGGCAACGGACTCTATCCGTTGCCCCCCCTCTCTCCTGTGCGCTATATAAGCACCAGGGGGGCCCTCAGGATTAGACACGTGAGTGCATCTGTTCCCGAGGCCCCCGCCTAACCAAATCAACCTTGATCGCCGTCGGTGTTTGGAAGCCATCGCTGCTGCCCCCTCGTCGTCCACTACTGCACTTGACCCCAATGGCGTCAAGTGGCTCTGTTGAAGGTAACCTATATCGCTCACTGCTTCTCTTAACTCTAATCTCTCTATCATGTCTTCAGGATACATGTTAGTTTGTTTCCCTATATGGAATCTTAATTAATTAGTGTCAGATCATGTGTAAGTTCAACTGATTAGAACTTCTAGCTTTGATCCTCAGCCTAATCAGAATCAACAGTCAAGGGTACGTGCCTGGCGCGTGCATCGAAACAACCAGAGTGATGATCGTTCGGAGACCAAGAGAACTAATTCTATTTCGTGGATACGTGCTCGTACAAGATCTATTTGTTAGAGTACTCCCTCCGTTCCAAAAAGTTTGTCGCTTTGTAATTCATTTTTGAACTACAAAGCGATAACTTTTTTGAAACGGAGGGAGTACCTGTGAAGAAAATAAACAACCAAACACCACAATTAGACTAAATTTCACAACGCTGTACATGCGCGTGCAATGCAGACGAGCGGCCCTCACCGACGGCGTCCACGTACGGCTCCCCTGCAGCTAGCATAGCATTCGCCCCCCTCGGTTCGCTTGTGCATGTGCCAGCATTGAACTGATGTCTGTCCCTCAAACTTTCTCGACTGTGCATCGCGCGCACGCAACAGCCACGCACGTTGGAACCTGCATCGGCATTACTGAATTGCATCGCAGAAGGCCGGCACCGATGATGTACTCACCCGTCTCAAAAAGTTTGTCGTTTTGTAGTTCATTTTTAAACTATAAAATAATAAACTTTTTGGGACGGAGGGAGTATAACCACCGTCCACGTCCACGTGTTGAAGCAGAGGCGCCGTTTTCGTTTTCGTGTTCGAGTGTGGAGATTGGTAGCAGCAGCTGATTGATTCCCGGTAATTGCCTGTTCTTACACGAGAGATGATGCCCGCGCGGACGACGCGCGCGCGTACGTACGCAACCGCCCCGAGCAAACCGGCAACAAGCGGCCGGATCGCTCGCGCGCACCATGCCCAGGAGAGGAGACATTCATTCTACTGGCTGGCTCCGCTACCCGATGGACACCAGCGAACCAAGAAAGTCAAATCGCCCATCCATAATCACCGCCCGAGCCCGACCGGTCATTCTCTAATGCTCCTAGCCTTTCGTAGCTACTCGCACCATCTCGTGCAAAGGAAAAAGGGAGGTCCCGGCCTCCCGGCCCTGGCCCGATCGAGGTAGCTATAGCCTATACTAGGACGACGGCGCATGTGACGGACTCCTGACACCTGCAACGGAAGAAAGATCTGTCTGTCTCCCTCGTCCTTTCTCTCCCCCTTTTTTTTTCTCCTCCGCACCAGGAGTCCAGCACGCGTCCGATGTTTCCCACTGTTTTCCTTCGCCGTGCGTCTGCTTCCCATCTCATCAAGAACCAGTGCGTTGTAAGTAGTACCACCACGCATGTGCTCCAGATGGCAGATCTACTCCTACTCGCGCAACTTGCACGCATCATCAGAGAGAATGCAGTACGTACACGGTAGTAAAATAACAGACGCGCTGGCGCTGCATCTGCGTGCCGGCCGCCGGATGTGCGGTGGTGGATCCGGCCGGCCGGCTCTTATAGCCTCGCGAGTTGCGGGGACTTTGCTGGGGTCAACTGGTTTCCTGGTGGTTATGTTACCAGTGCTCTCTCTGATACAGAGCAGAGTCGAACGTCTTGTTGTGGTGGATGGACAGTGGGTGGTCGATCATGTGCCGTGCCTCGGTGGCGCCATGATGCGTTATGCGTGGCGCAGGGTTTTCCTCGATCTGCATCTGCATGCTGCTTTTTTTTCTCTTGAAAATTCAACTTCTGCATATGTATGTGCGTATGTTGTGCTGGCCATCTACTGTACCTGTTCCGCCGTTCGGATACGGAGTTATTTATGCTGGATCCGATCCTCCAGTTCGTTGGTTGATTACGTCCTGTGGTGATGCAACTACAATTTCAGAAGTCGTTGGATTGGATCTCACACTTTACTTACCTGTAGCAGAGGAGACCGGATTCTGTTGGAATAAAATTTGCACACGATCCGCGCCATTCTTCTCGTTTTCCTTAACGTTGGCCCCAACTTGTTTTCTCAAACAACGGGTGAATTGTGTTGTAGTAGAAAGGGAAATGCAGAGGATCGGAGCCCATCACGTACCCATAAGAGTGTGGAAGGCCTGCGGCATTGATGGAACAGTGGCATGGTACCGTACACCACCCAGCTGGACGGGAGAGACGCATGAAAAAGGTAGTAGTAGATCGGCGACGGACAAAGGACAACAACCCCAGCTCGAAGTGACACGGGTACGTACCAGTTAAGATATCGATCGTGGTGCAGCCTAGCTAGTAGTAGCCTCGTCTGAGTTTCTTCAAGACTGCAATGAGGAGAAAGCGACGTGTGCTTATTGGGTCCTTTTCCGTATGCTTCGCTGCTACCGTTATCGTCCCCTGGCCCGTCCCGCGTCGGTCGCCATCCATCTCGTCAGATCTGCAGAGGCCGTGTTCGTTCGCCTTCCAGGATCATCCATCCATCTTACCACATGCAGGTCGAACTCACTGTCCCTCGGCCGTATTCATCGCTCGTGCACCTTGCACGGTGATGAACAATTTCAGAAACCAGCAGCGTGCAGAAAGTTGCGAGTCTTTTGGCTTTTACAGTTTTACTGATGAGCGGCTCACCAGCGCAAAATCTGCGGGTACAGGGTTTTTACTGTCAGGTGTCAGCAGTCACATCACCACCGGTTGGCGGTTAACATCGTTGGGTACAAATTCTGCCCATCTGTTCCTGGTTCGTGAATTGAAAGGACGACACAGGGCAACAAGCTGTTGAACGCAGCAGCACGAGCAGTAGTAGAACTTGGTCACCCGATCGTCATTTAACGAAACTGTGTCGTAGCTGCTAGCTCACCCAAATAATTAGGCCGGAACTGTCAGCCACGTACGGAGTACGTACTTCCGCATATGTCAATAACAGTAGTGACGCCGCCGAAAGTCACTGAGCAAGCGAAGCTCCTAGGACGAGTACGACGTTGGTTAGTTAAAGCTTAAACGCAAGAGTAAGCTAGCTGGAGCACTGGACGCCGGCGGGTACAGACCGGTCCGAGGCCAGTGAGCGTGAACGCACGTCGCGGTGTAGCTAGAGCTAGATCGATCGACCCCCGGCCGAGGTCCCGTTTGTTTGTTGCGTCCTCTGTGGTCCTCCACATCGCGGTTCGTGCGACCTGCTGCTGCGCCGCGCCGCCGAGTGCGCAGTCTGCTGTGCTAGTCTAGGACCGATCCACCGCTGCACATCGTCCTGTCGTCTTTGAGACCGATGCATCCGCCTGTTTGTCACGAACACATAGGGTGTGTTTGGTTGCCTGAATAATGTTTGATGGAAGATGGGGCGGCCCACGCGCGGCTACGCATCTTTTGCTCTCCCCCACCGCTGTCCTCTGCAGCTCGGTTCCGGCCGCCTCGAAGCTCTGCCGCGCGCGGTCCGCCGCCTCGTCGTTTGGACGCCGCGCCCCGATCGATGCCCGACACTGTCCTGCAGCCCGATGCGCCCCGACGCCGTCCCTCCTGGCGCGCGCCCAACTCGCTGCTGATTCAATTGAAGGTGCACCCGATCGAGCTAGATTGGGCGGAAACTGGCGAAGCAAGAACGACAATTACAGCGCAGTTGGGCGGGAATCTACGTGGATGAATCGTTACAGTGACGCGCACATGAGCTAGGGGCGATGTGGGCAAGAGTATGTAATCGAAGCGCCGCCCACCTGAGCGGATGAATATTGAATTGGTGACCATCGCATCGCTGCTAGTGACCCATATAGGAACAAATATCGAATTGGTGACCGATCGATGCGGACACGCGGGGATGGCTGAAGTGTTTGAAGTTTTTTTTATCACCAGTATATGCCGTACAGCAGTAGAAAAATCAGAATTGACGAGCAGATCCGAGTACTGCATTTTATCCGCCACTCTCGCGACCCCCTAAAAAAATGGCAATAACTAACCAGGCCTTGCTCATCACGAGTTACACAAGCCAGTGAAAAAGTACGCTTAAACAATGATACAGGGCGCGTGCACGTCCATTGCTGTCCACCACACCTGAGGAGTGAATCCTTGAGCTCGGTGGACGCTGCGTTAACTAGCACTAATATATCTATTCAGCATTATCCTCCACGCATGTGTGCAATTTGATGCATTATTAACTTTTGATTCAGCACCTCACGTGGCTAACGAAAAGCGCACTTGGGATGGTGCCGATGACATACTTGCTGGTCACAGCTTAATTAGTTATCAGTTTCGTTTTGATACGCGGAATGGATTAATAGCATATTGGTGAGGGAAGATCGAGGAAGAAGAAAAAAAGGTTAGAAGAAGTGGAGGACGACTTGTTGCTGATGGGTAGGTAGGTCTCTCTGTCAGGTAGGAGTACGTAATACGTGCAGACCTATCGCTCCCGCTTCATTTGCGTTCCAGCTCCACTTCATTTCAACCATTGCGATGCTCATCGATAAATGATTGCCCGACCGATCGGACACAACGATACGTACGGCATTGCTCACGATCGCTCGGCAGATCTCAATGGAGGCAAGGCATCGAGTTCGTCTAACTGCCCACGCGATCGAGCTCCGACAGGGCGCGTAATGGTGGGGGACCCCGTGGCCCGGAGCGGGTGTGCGCGTACGTGGTCCATGCACCGCGCCCATGCATCCGCCGATCGATCGCCTGGGGCTGGCGTGCGCCGCGGCTGCGTGCGGCTGGGATCTTCGGCCCTTCTACGGCCAGGCTTTAAGCGCCGCTGCGGCGCGCGCGCGGCCCCCGTGACGTGCACAGAGCTGCCGGTTTTATTTGTGCCTCGCGTGTACAGCCACCTCCACCTAGACACTTTCGCCGCTCGACGTGGTCCAGCGCGCCCGAGGGCCGGGACAGAGGCAGTACGCAGCTGCCTGGCGCCGGATCGCGAAGCGCGTGTGTTCCGCGCCTCCGTTTCGTGGCGGTGGCGCGCGGGGGGGAGCATCCTCGCATGGGGGGAGTGGGACTGGGCACTCCTCTTGTGTCTCGAGCCGGATCCGAAGCCGTTGTCTACGCCTCTGCGGCGTCGCGGACATGCCGATGGGTTCCCCGTTACCCAAGGTTTGTGTCCTGCTGTTGTGGTCCTGTATGTTTTGTCGTGCATGTGGGCGGACGCGTGCTGATGCGGGCTTCTCGCTTTTACGTGCCTAGGTGTGGCCCGGGCGCAAAGCTAGCATCTCCTTACTTCACTTAAGATTTTTCGTTTCGGGGAACAAATTTTTAACTTCTACGTGCATAGTAACTGCATGTTTTCGTCGGTGCTCTGGCGGTGTTGGTGATCGAGGAAGCTTGTCCCCAACCCAAATGTACCGTCATAATTGAGTCCTTATAATTCTCTTGAATTATGTAGGCCAAATGAAGCTAAAGCACCATAGCTGAACACTCATGCTCTACCATCAGAATGCTAACTCAACTAAACTAACCCACCTAACTTGGACGGAACAACATGTTAGCTGAATATTATTCTCTCTGATGACAGACAAATTACGATAGCACGCTCCATTACCAAATGTTTCCAATTTCCATGCACCATACTCACTTCCGCGGAAAAAAAAAATATGCTTTCAGTCACAGCATGACGGACATTTTACTCCTGACTCCAACCATCTGCTGTCCCCGCAGAACGGGAGGGGCACGAGACACCGCCGTCCGCCGGGAAGCCGTCATCATTTCCCCTTTCTACCTGCCCAGACTACTGTCCCATAGAATGCCATCGTAAAAGAACGCGCAACCACACGGCCCCGATGGAAACTTGAGACGCCGACCCGCAGTTCCCGAAAGGCCCAAACGGCATGACCGCATTTTTTTCTCCACGGGAAACGGCTTGACCGCACCAGCGCGGAAAATGGAAACGACTCCGGTGTCACGCCACTGACTCCCGGGGCCCACGATCGCTGAATTTTTTTACCTCACCTCGTATGGCTGATCGGCTTTACCTGCGCCAGTTACAGCCGTACAGACACCGAGCAGTAAACAGCGCCGGCAAAGGCCGCGCGCGCCACCATTACCGGCACAAGGAGAAACAATTACCGCGACAACAGACGGAACGGCGGCGACGCGAGGGAAGCGCCAACCACCCTTAAGTTAACACGCGCGGCGCTGGCTGGCTGGCCGAGGAAGCAAGTAACGGGCCGCTCGCGGTTCAGCTGTCGTCGCGCGCGGGCGCTGGCGTCGTGGACGGACGGTGGGTGGTGCTGGATCTCATCTGACGCCGCCACTTGCTGCTACGAATTCCTCATCCCTCGCCTCCTCCTCTCCTCGCCCTCGCCCTCGCCCACACAGCCACACCTCCATCTCCCGTATCTGTCTCTCTCGCGCGCGATTCGCCGAGCACCGCGCGGGGTGGGCGGGCTGCCAATGCCGGCGGCGCGATGAGCGTGGAGGAGGAACTGGACGAGCGGGAGGGGGAGAGGGAGGAGGAGCTCTTCTACGAGTCGCTCGACCGCATCCTCTCCTCCTCGGCCTCCTCCACCTCCGCCTCGGACGACGACGGCGCCGACCGCCCGCGCCGCCGCCGCTCGGCCTGCGATGCGGCGGTCGCGGCGCTCGACCTGTGGACCTCGCAGCCGGCGCCCGTCCAGGAGCGGCGGCGGCGGCTGCTCCACCTGATGGGGCTCTCGGGTGGGCCTTCCCTCGCCCGATCCGAGACGGGTCGATCTGCCTCCGACGACGCCGTGGCCCCGCCGCCGTCGTCATCAATCGATCGCTCCAGATCGGACGGGGCCGCCTCCGCCAGGAGGCCGCCGCTCGGGAGCGGTCGTTTGCGGTCGTCGTTCTCCAATGCGTCTGATGCCGCGCTGGACGCCGTCGACGAGGACGACCCAAGGTGCTTGATCAGGAATCTCGACGACGGCAGCGAGTTCGTGGTCAGAGAAGAGTTCTGCCTCCGTGAGGTTGGCACGGGGCGGCAGCTCAGCGTGGAGGAGTTCGAGCTCTTCATCGGCCGCTCGCCCCTCGTTCAGGAGCTTATGCGCCGCCAGAGTTTCTCTACCCCCAACTCCAACTCCACTTCAAATTCCCAAAGTGGTGCTTCCACACCCATCGAGAGGTCCAGCTCTGGCACCAGCAATGACAGAGCGCACTCCAAGCAGCGCAGCAGCTGGCTCCGCAGCATCCGCAGCATGGCTGGCTCCTTGGTAACCCCTTCCCGTGACCGCCAGAGCAGCGACGAGAAGGACACATCCTCGGATAAAGGTTGGCACCACTCCAGCTCTGCGACAGATGACAGTCAGGATAGTGTTCCACGCCATGGCCCTGACCGCGTTAAGGTGCGGCAGTACGGGAAGTCGTATAAAGAGCTTAGTGGCCTCTTTATGACGCAGGAGATACAAGCTCACAATGGCTCCATTTGGAGCATCAAGTTTAGTCCTGATGGGCGTTACCTTGCAAGTGCTGGGGAGGATTGCGTGATCCATGTTTGGGAGGTGGTGGAATTTGAAAGAGTGCCAAAGGAGAGGGATGTTGGGAAGAATGAGATATGCAATCAATTTCTTGTGATGGAGTGCAATGCGTCATCTGAGCCAATGGTGTCATCAGCTGCTCCAATTGGGAGCCACTGGGAGAAGTTGCGGGCTATGGTGCTGCGCAGTGGGGGGTCTGTAAGATCAGACAGATTGATGGTTCCTGAGTATGTGTTTGCATTGTCTGAGAAGCCTGTGATAACCTTCGCAGGGCATTCAGCAGATGTGCTTGACCTCTGCTGGTCCAAATCTCAGGTAATGTGCAGCACTGCTTTTGTGAGTTTCTCTTTAATTCTAATGTGTAAATTTTAATTCTGAGTATATCTGCTTAAAGTAGAGGTTTTTATAATGTAGAATGGCTGGCACCAGAAAAGGATATTATTCACAGAGATTAGATCTCAAAATAGCTCATTCTTAACAAAATGCAATAGCTATTCCACATTGACTCTCAAGTGCCAGCTAGCCTTGTTCACTGTCGTTGAGCTTGGGCATGAACAATTTTGTCTTACAAGTTACAACTACGTAACTTGGCATCTGAATCTGCTATAGTGCTACTGGGTACACTAGATGTTTGGAGAATGTAATTGTTCACATTGTGGAATTTTGATATTGTAAAACAAAGAAATCACCTCTATAAATCATTAGTACACCCCAGCTTTTGCCAAGTGCACAAAACCCTGAAATTCTTTAAGACATACGAGTTATGGTTTATGGCACCTGCTCTCTACCTATAACTAAGACTTGTGTTCCTACATGATTTTATATTGCCATTTGATGTCAATTTACCTTTTTATTAATACATTTTAAAATGTCATCATGTAAAATATTGGATTGTTGATAAACTTATTATCTGGGTGATGTTGTTGTATTTTGTCAAAATATAGACATTTGAATGTTAAATTAACTGCGAGTGAAACATGTTCCATTTCCCCAATCTTTTTCTTATTTTCCTATTAATATATGTTTATTTCTGTATATCAGGTCAAATGAGCTATTAAGCTTTTCAAGATAGTTGTCGTTAGTTAAGAATAAGTTGCATTTTGGGCCTTTGATATTAAGTTTGGTTCTGTTAGACTCTTTTAAATGAGTTCAAGAATTTTGAAGGAAATACTTACACCGAAATAATGTCATAAAGGGGGAACTTGTCTCACCTGATTTGATTTCTTCCGTCTGTTCAGTAATGGCATGAAATCGTGAATCAGCTATTTAATATCTACAAGATGAGATGGTTGTTTAAATTGATTTTAAATGCGGCGGTTATGTACATGATGCTAAAAACTACTTAAGAAGTGCAATTTGAGTATCCCACCATAATATTTACGTAAACATTAGTGGCCATAATTTGTGAATCTTCTGATATAATCAAATACACTGATAGTATATGCGGACACGAGAGAGACCATTTTTATTGGAACTTTTTTTACAATATCTTTGGTCCTAGCTACTGTTATTATAGTCATATCCATATCAACAATATTGTTTGCTCAATTGGAGTGACAATTCTGGAAATTGGTTGCATTATAGTTGATCCAAGTTATTTTTAGAGGGCGCCTTGACCATTTCATGCACTATTTCAACACATATAATTACTTTGAGTGTGCCTGAGTCTGCCTATGGTGGCATAGTCTGTAACAAGTTTACTTCCCTTAACTTCAATTTTCGATTCGTGCAGTACTTGCTTTCTTCATCGATGGATAAAACAGTACGGTTGTGGCACATGTCAAGCACTTACTGTTTAAAAACTTTTTCCCATAGTGATTACGGTAAAAACATCGCTTCAGCATCTCTCTCTATCAACAATATGATAACAATGTTCTTAATTTTCCATCCTTTTTATCTTTTTTTTTTTTTGATTCAGTGACTTGCATCCAGTTCAATCCTGTTGATGATAGATATTTCATTAGTGGTTCCCTGGATGAGAAGGTTCGTATCTGGAGCATTCCAAAACGCGAAATTGTTGATTGGGTCGATCTACATGAAATGGTTACTGCTGCCTGTTATACCCCAGATGGAAAGGTTCGAGTTTTTGTAGTTATATAATTTCTTAATCAGTTGACAGTTGATACTAGTTTATTCCATGTTCACCCTAACACTTCGTCTCAGGGCGCGCTTGTTGGCTCGCACAAGGGTAGTTGCCATCTATATGATACATCAGGTACTCTCATTTCAGCTTGCAATTTAGTAGTGTTATCCTCTCAACTAATGCTCAAGGAGTCAAGGACCTTAAAATTTAACCACATTTTTCTGTCTGCCTAGATGATATGCTTTGCTACAAAAGACAAATTGATCTTCAAAACAAGAAAAAGAAATCCAGCCAGAAGAAAATCACAGGATTTCAGGTGCTTGCTTTGCAGAAACCATATTTGTGATGTGAATCATAGATTCATACTGCACTGCAATCGAGATAGTTTTCCTGTATTAAACTGAGTTATAGCCTCTCAAATAGTTTGCCCCAGGGAGTTCTTCAAAGGTTATTGTCACATCAGCAGATTCGCGGATCCGAGTTCTTGATGGTTTTGAACTAGTTCACAAGTTAAAAGGTAAGAAGTTTCTCGCAAGAGTTGTTTATGAATGTACATACTGGTTCAGATCGTAGTGCAATTATCACCGACCATGACTACTGAGATTAATTGTATCTGCCTTATTCCTTTCATGATCAGTGCTGGAACATGCCAGATTCTACTTTCATGATATGATGGGATGTATTGTTCACTTTTTCCCTCTATTGTTCACTTAACATGTTAAAATAGCTCCTCCCTATTGATGGATCTTATCTTCTGCATAATTTGTTTCCTGTCCATGTCACTCGCCGTCCATTACATAGAAAAAGGAAACCATGCTCAATTTTGTCTATGTCTTGTGGTTAGTTCCTGTGACAATGATTGTGCCTTGCCATATTTCAGGGTTCCGAAACACCAGCAGCCAAATCTCAGCTTGTTTAGCTGGAAATGGGAGGTATATTATATCGGCGAGTGAGGATTCACATGTGTATATCTGGACAAACAATGATGATTTGGAGCCAAGTAGAAAGAAGGGTATTGTTTCCACAAATATTCACGAACACTTCCACTGCGAGAGAGTGACCGTTGCTGTTACCTGGCCTTTCGCCTCAATGGATTCTGGAATGAATTCCAGGAAACAAGAGTTGGATAGTGGGACTGAGAGTGACCATGGACTGCAGTCTAAACCTGCCAAAGAACATGACATGCAAGATGTTCAGCACCAGAGCAACAGCATTGCAAATAACAATTTGAATTGTAATGGTGACAGGGCATGTGCCACTTGGCCTGAAGAACTCATGACGGGTGCAAACCAGAGTGAAAATTCAAATATCCTCCTGCCTAATGAGGAAGAACAAGCTCCCAGTGGATCAGCCTGGGGCTTAGTAATTGTCACAGCAGGCCGTGGAGGTCAGATCACAACGTTTCAAAATTTTGGTTTTCCTGTGAGAGTATAGCATCAATCTGAATACATACGATAGCCGTTGTCATGCGTGACTGTAGTTTGTGTATATATCCGAGATGGCAGGTGAGTTGCATAGCATTCAGGGAATGGATTTGATTGCTCCTTATGCACTACTAGAGATCTGAATCTTCAACTAACATACACAGTCAGTACTTCGGAACTTGGTGTGTCACATTCCTTTACCCTAAATTGTACATGAAAGAGAGAGAGATCTACCAAGAGCAATTCTATCAGCTGGTTGGAGATCTTTAATCCATCAGCCTCGACCATGTTACACTGCGCCCCTTCGCTTTTCCCTTTTTGTTCCAACTATACAGTCTTGTAAAAACTACAAGAGTTGCTATTTTCCATACGTATGAAATTAACATCTTTTCCAACCTATGTCAAGAGTCGTTACAAAAATGAACATGACTGCCAACAAAAGTGCGCATCTTGAAATAGATCTGATGATCCAAGAGGTAGGTTGAAGGAGATGTTAATTCGAGTTATCTCGAAATTAGCATTTTCGAAAAAAATATGAGCATGAAAAAGGAAAAAAAATGAAAACAAGCTACATGCTCTGCTGAAATTGTCATACTGCTTCGTGGTGTAGTGTGTTTAAGAAGGGCTGAGTACATTTTCGACCTGAAGTTTATAAATCATAGGAAAATGCAGTTTTTGTACATCTAACCAATCAACAGCGAGCCTTTAGCGTGTGTACAACTCCAGCCTCCAGAGCAATTCAGTATCAAACGATCATATCACTCGGATGAGACCTCTGCCCTTGGTTGCATGCAATTGGTTGTATATTAAGCGTAGTTACAATTCAACGTTTAAGACCTGACGCGTGAATTCGATTTGTTGGATCGAATTGGATTAACCAATGTTTCTTAGCAATGATTATTACTCCATCCTTACATCTGATGCTTTGATTGGAATTTAGGCAAAGTTTTGAAACTTCGACTATTGTCAGGTTCTATTTTTTTCGAAACACAAAAAAGTCAAGGTTAGTCTTATATCATGCATTCATAACTTTAATATACACCTTGTGTTTCATAAAGTTTATCTTTCTGTCTTTGGATTTAGGCAACAATACAAAACGGGGTAAAAAAGGCCAACCACCTTCCTGTCACCACCAATAACGAGCGAGATGTGTCAGAATAAAACGCTCCAGCGGAGGCCGAGCAGAAAAAGGAGACGCGAAATCGAATGGAAAACGTACAAATAAATTTATGATAATTGTATGACGATATGCTAACTTTTCCCTCCACTCCCCCCGCCACCTACCACAATAAATTCCCTCTCCTCTTCAGATGACCCCAATCCGATCAAACGCTAGGGTTTCAACCCTTTTCCTAGCTGTCCCTTTCTCTCTCACTTCCTCCATCCCGCGGTCGCCATTGACGCGTAGAGCACGAACTCCCCCAGATCTGACCAAGCTCCTCGCGAATCTTCACCTTGACGCGCCAAATCTGGTAAGAAACGGTGGAGATTTCGTACAGGATCGTAAGCATCACCTCACTAAGATCACACAAACACATCAGCTTCCCCGCACCCCTACCTGTTTTTTGTGTTCTTTTTTCTCGTTTTGCACGATTCATAAGAACAGATCTGCAAGGGGCTTGTAGATCCACCTATGTGAGGGCAAGGCCCCGTGTTTGTGGACGCTCCGAACGAACCCCTGACCTCAGCAGGTAGGCATCAAGGCCTGGGCTCAGCGTTGAAGAAAGCCCAAGACGCACTGCCTATCGCGGTGCAACCTCATTGAACGTGAACGAGATGGCCCAATGGCCTAACACGCACTGCCACACTCACGAAACCCTGACTGATACCATTTGGCCCAATAGGGTAAAATGGCCCAAAAGATGGAGATCGCGCGGAAACCATATTTCAAGCTTCCGTCGTGATCTGTTGGAGTGACTGGTATAGTGATCATCGATCGAGACTTCGAGTAGTGCGCCAATTAAAGCTTGTTCATTTAATCATTTGCGCTAATATAATGATCCGCCAGTTCTCAAAGAAAATTACCACATAATGTTCCGCCATAGTAGTGCGAAGTGTGAACATCAACGGCCTACTCCTACACGGACCTCAAATTAATTCCGTTGCAGATGGGCCACTTCTTATGCGCAAGCGGGGAACAACTGTATTTCTAATTTCTGTATCCAAAGGCGCATGCAGGCAGGCAGGCACGCTGCAGAGCTAGTGCAAACAAAAGTGAACAGCCGCGCGCTTCCTTTTAGGCACAGCCGGTCAAATTGCGCCCTCGACATGATGTCGCGGGTCGGCCGGCGACCGCCGTGCCGCCGCAAGCACGCCAAATTAGAGCAGGTATAATAGATCCTAGTCAGCTGGCTCAAAAGAATCCACGTCAGAATATTGCTTACGTGGATGAGGGAGTAAAGAAGAGAGAGAGGGCTGCAGGCTCCAGAATAGTAGCCAGCGCAGCAGCACTTACGAGGTGACTCTACCGATGTGGCTGCATGCGATTGGGGGTAGTAAAAACAGGGCATTTATTCCAATCACTTTCCAGTCAATCTAATAGCTAGTCTATTATATAAGAAGGCTAAACTGTTGACTCTAAAGTGACATGCCATTGAGTTACAGCCTGCAACCGGCTACTCCATTGTATCCTTGCTCTTAAAAGCCGCCTCCGCGCTCCTCTCTTTTCATCGCTTTCCCAAGAAAAAAGAAGAGAGTTCGGGTCCCAAAAAAAGGAGCGGAGCGGAACGGGCAAAGGAGCCTAGCGGTGAGATCGATCGATCTTTTGGATGCGTGCCGCGAAAAAGGAACGGCATCCCGGCAGGGTCGCACGCGGGCAGGCGTGAATTCGGTTCCATCTATCCTCACCGCGCGCGGCGCTCGCTCGCCCGGCTGCTGCGGAAACCCGTCAGGATTCACACGAAAACCTACCTCCTCATCTCGGTTTGCTCGTCACGTTCCTCGAGCCTGATCCCTTCCGCGCGCTGTCAGAATTCAGATCGAAACATCGCAGCTCTGGGTGGGAACGAGCGAACGTGCGAACTGCATTACTCGGTTTCACAGGGATCGGTATTGAGCCAGCTCCATGCCCGTGCCGGGAAAGGTAAAAAAAAAAAGAAACGAACCGGACGATCCAGTACGTACGGCAGAAGCAGATGGATTCGAGCACCGTGGACCCCTCCTCGATCTGTGTCGTCTGCGCTAAGAAATCTCGGCGTGTCGGGGAGTTCCTTGAACGAACTCATCACTGTCTACACACACGACGTCGCGTCCTTGACGCCGAGTTTAGGAGCTGTTTGGTTTACAGCCGCTGCACGCCATGGCGGTCAACGCCGCAGCTGCGGCGCGCGCGGCACGCGTTTGCTTCGATGCCGCAGCTGCGGCGCGCCACACTCCTGCCGTGCTTCTTACGTTCATTTTTCCGCCATAGTGCGCCTAAGTTGTGGCGGCCAAAAACGACGCCCCAAGTGCGGCGGCGCCGCAAGTGCGGTGCGGCAAAAGCTGGCTGTAAAGCAAACAGGCCCTTAATCAGGCGAACAACTCTTCCGCCGTGGACCATCCTCGATCTGTGCCGTCTGCGCTAAGAAATCTCAGCTTGTCGGAGGGTTCATTTAACTAGCTAACTCATCACTGGCTAACCACACGACGCCGCGTCCTTCACGCCGAGTTTAATCAGGGGAACGACTCCTCCGTCCTTGCATTTACGCCTGAGAAGTGAGAACAACTACTAGCTTTGACAGCACGTTAACAGGTGTACGCACTGTCTGGCTGCCATGCATACTACGTAACCTGTTGAGTTGTTGTCTTAAATTGCTTTTAAGCAGGTGAGGTGACCGCGGATGCTACCGGTGGGGCGGACTCACATTGCTGCCAACAACCGTAATCGAAATCAATGGAGTGAGAATGCAATCCAATCCGAGAAGTGGGTAGAAAAGAAATCATTTTCGTATTGGTCGACCCCTTGCCGATCGCGCTAATCTTATCCAATAATGCCGGCTGGGGGCGAAAAGACAGCAGTAGAAAAAATAAAGTGTAAAGCATAACTAATAAAGGGTGGGTGGTGATTATTGATTCGCCCCGCCAACGAAACGAAACCCCCGTCCTCCAACGTTTCATTCCGGAAAGGCCGCGCCGCGCACAGTCCGCCCCACCGGGCCACCAACAATGCCAACGTCGCGACTCGCCCACAACCCCTACCCCCGCGCCGCAATTCACGTAGTAGTACCAGATTTCGTCGGGCGTCGGAATCGGAAACAAACCGAGTCGGCAACGGTCGGGCCAGGCAACCGCGCCGATACGGCCCCGCGCCAGCCTCGGCGATCGGTGATGTCCACACGACGAGCTCGGCGCCCGCTCCGGTCGCACATGGGTAGTGCGGCAACGGGACACGGGCGACCCTGCGTGTGGACCTGCGCGTGCTTATTTCCCGTCGTTTACCCCGCTCAGATTCGGGGCGTTCCATCGGTCCGGCCTACACTTCCATTATATTCTGGATTCTGGATCCGAGCAGGCAAGGTGTAGCTCCCGCCTGCAGCGCAGCGCATGCAGTTGTGCACTTATGCTCCATCGGAAGCATTGAGGACTTCACATGTGCGGGATAATATCTTAGCTAGGTCCGCATGTCTGTGTGCCTTGCGGATTTCTTTGGCTGATTTGGAGCTAATTTAGTGGGTGGACGATGCCTCGTTATTTCCCGAGAACAACTGACACGATATACAACTGTGCATTAGTCCACTGCATAATTAACCCTAAATTAGACGATCCTCCCCGCTTAAAATTTGAAATTTCTTTCCTTTTTCGGGAACACAAAAGAAACAGAGGACGAGTTGAACTCAAACAGCAGCCAACCAGGCCTAGGCGGGCCCAATTTGAGGAGGCGCAAATAAATTGTCACCTCCCAGCCCAAAACAAAACAGAGAGACCCTCGTCCTTCCCCCCTAACCCTAGCCTAGCCTAGCCTAGCCGAGTCCCACTCCCCACCCCAGCCGCCGGCCGTCGCCGCCCACCTCCCTGACTGCGCCCGTTGATCCAGATGAACACGCCTCCATCCAGATCCAGGTACGCACTATCCACCGTAGATCCACCTTCCTTCTCTTGTTCCTCTTTTCGTTTTCCGGTGCCCTAGCCGTGGATCCACCGTAGGAGCTTGCAGCGAGCCCGTTGCGTTGATCATTCGACTTTTCGAGGGAGTGGAGTATGGCCGTTGGGTGTGTCCGGATCTGCCGTCTGGGAAACGAATGATTAAGATATTGCTGATTGCGTAGGCTCAGGACGATATAATACGATGTAATGCCACGTGGGACTAGTATACTTGTTCCCGATCAATAAGTAATTTTGTTAGGAACATAATAGATGCATATGCACAATGCTACAGGGAACAATATTTTCGATCAATTCGGGCGGGGTGGGGTACATTCCGGAGATCACGAATGTGCAGTAACAAACAAGCCCACCCCACATCACATGTGGCAAAAGACAAGCACTCCATTATAGCGCCAGCAGAAAAACGGATCGCCGGGGTACCCGTACCAATCAGTCATCACACTACCCGGGAAATCTAAAAACTCCTTTCCATTTTTCTCTTTTATACTGCACCCTTGTCGATACACGTTATTATAAGCCCAGGCCACCACCCGCACCCTTACTCGTGCACTTCCATTGTCCCTTCCGCAGCGCCATTTGCGCAGAGTGCAGCTCTGAGCGCCGTGCCCATCGGGGATTGGGACTTCTCGAAGCCTGAAATAGAAGCTACCCCAGGAGTACTACCGCCACTGCTTTCCTACTCGAGACAGCATTGTAGTATCGTCAGCCACGCGCGTTCCTGCTCTGCTGCCTTCTTCTCTTCACATTTACAGACCATGGCCGCCGGCTCGAGCTGCTCTGCTGCTTTCTTCTCCGTCCATGCTGCGCTCCTCGCTTCCCTCGCTTGCGCTGTTCACTTCTTTGGTGCCGCGGAGGCTGGGGCGGCGCACAGGGTCGTCGACCCCGAGTGGCACCCGGCCACGGCGACCTGGTATGGGAGCGCCGAAGGCGACGGCAGCGACGGTATGACCACCAAACTCAACTCTCACGCTCGTTGCCTCGGCTCTAAGTAGACGAATGTTTACCCGATGATACATTGTTTTGTTCATACCTAAGCGTCGGATCCGCATAGTATGGTTACTGTTTGTCACTTTATACTGTAGGAAATAGTTCTGGTTGTCTGATTCGATTGTGGCGCTACCACGGCATTGCTTGAGGCTTGACAATTCAAGAGCTTCGGATGAGCCCGCCGTAGGCTCTGTTAGACATACTCTCCCTGTTGTAAAACAAATGACTTTTAAAATAGCTAATCTATTTTAATTTGAATTAGATTATTTGTCCTAATTAAATATTATTTATTTCAGAATAGAGGAAGTGATTAACAAGTTAGATACAATGTGTCACAGATTCTCATATGTATTTTAAGTTGTCTTACCCTTCATTTATTTTATACTCTATATCGACCGAGACAAAATATAATACATCTCACACATTATATAAAGTACGTGCCGTTAGGGCCGGCACTGGAGCGTGGAGACACACGGTCTTGCTCCACATGTGTCGGGTCCTTAATAACTCGCCCTGCTTTTGCTAGGAACCCATAGCCATACCGAGAGTAATTCATGCACCGACACTCATCCATTTCCGGCACGTCGGACAGTGGAGAATAATTAACTATCAAGTCAAAAGTTGCAGCTTGCACAGTAGTCAATGACGATTTGCAATGCAGAGTGCAGGGATGCATGACAGTACGAAATCACGTTAGGTTTATTCTTCTTTTACCACGACTCTCGCTCCACGAGAGCTGATCCAGTGTTTACACTATGGTGCCCAAGTGAACTAGCTACTGAAACAGTGCGGCAAAACGTTTTTTTTGGGTTTATTTGGTTTTTAGAGATATTTTGTTTTGTTTAATTCTGGCAGAGTAAGCATACACCAAATAGGAACGGTCCTGCCGCTAGGGCCCTTGAATTTCTACGTCCTCACGTAAATCTGTGCCGTTTTGGCACTGCTGTCATCAGTAGATCTTACGCTTTTTTCAGCACGTGCGTATCAATTTACTTTTACTACTAAAACATGTGAATCAGTGGGCAGTAATCTGAATGCTTTTCACGCACAGGCGGGGCGTGCGGGTATGGGACGCTGGTGGACGTGGTGCCTATGAAGGCTCGCGTGGGCGCGGTGAGCCCGGTGCTGTTCAAGGGCGGCGAGGGCTGCGGCGCCTGCTACAAGGTCCGGTGTCTGGACTCCAGCATCTGCTCCCGTCGCGCCGTCACGGTCATCGTCACTGACGAGTGCCCTGGCGGGGTCTGCTCGGGCGGCCGCACACACTTCGACCTCAGCGGCGCCGTGTTCGGCCGGCTGGCTGTGCGCGGCGAAGGAAACCAGCTGCGCAACCGGGGCGAGATCAACGTGGTGTTCCGCAGGTGAGCATATTTTTGTTGCTACTATGTACTTTCTAACTTGTCGCTTTGTAGTTTAAAAATGAACTACAAAACGACAAGTTTATGGGGTCTTTTTAAACTACAAAACGACAAGTTCACGGGAATGGAGAGAGTACGTACTGGCGCATGATACTAGAGTAACTGTTAGAATACCTTGCATCTGACGGTACTGAAAAACGCGCCGCCACTTGAACCCCTGTCAAAAATGATCGAGTTGTACTGTGTTTTGCCTGGCCGGCAATGGTACCAGGAAGAGTAGACGGAAAGGTTAAAAATTGTTCCGCTGTCAGATCCCACAGGGTTACCGAGAGGACCACGAGGTTCGTACGTATGCCTCTGCAGCCTGGCTGCATGCATGAACTAGTTGATCTTGGATGTTCGGTGCATGACCTGAATTGTCCAATTTACTGAACTGTCGTCTGAACATAGTGGGCACGCCAAGAAGAAATCAAAGTGCTACAGAGTTTGCCGCTAGCGACGCGTGTCAGTGATGGAGTGAATAGCTAACACAGACACTTATATTTTGACATTTGAGAAGAGTAATGTCTTATTATCGTCGACTGGCCGGGAACATTTGCAGGACGGCGTGCAGGTACCGGGGGAAGAACATCGCCTTCCACGTGAACGAGGGCTCGACCAGCTTCTGGCTCTCGCTCCTCGTCGAGTTCGAGGACGGCGACGGCGACATCAGATCGATGCAGCTCAAGCAGGTGAGAAACCAGGCAGATTTTTCCCTTCCTCTCGTAGCAGAAGGACAGCCGACGTTTGTCTGTAGGCAAATGCTAACGCATGTGAGTGGATGGCCCCTTTTCACATGTCGCTAGGGACATGGGCGATGGTTTTCTGGAGGACGGATGGGCTAGCATGGGCCGCACCTAGGCTTCTGTCTGTTTCCCCTTTGTGTCCTGCTTGGTCGCAACTTTTAGACTGCTTTGTCCACCACTGCTTGAGTGATGGGAAAATAACTTATGCAGTGGTCTAGAATCGCATGGCATGCACATTCTCATAGAAAAGAACAACATGACATAGCTAAAAAGTCAGCTAGACTGACTTGATACTGTTGCCAGCTTTTGCCGGCAACTCTAATACTACTAGCTCTAGTAAAGGGATCTACTACTGGGTTTCTACTAGTCAGCAGTCGCAAAACAAATACTAGCGGGCCAAATTTAGTTTCAGGCAGCAAATTCTCATGCAAGTTTGTGAAAATTTCTCTGTTTGGAGTTTGGACTGAAACTTTTGCAACGGTCACGCCTCCCCATTCGTGGATGCAGGCAAACTCGGCGCAGTGGCAGGACATGCAGCACATCTGGGGCGCCACGTGGAGCCTCACACCGGGCCCTCTCGTCGGGCCCTTCTCTGTGAGGCTGACGACCCTGACCTCGAAGCAGAGCCTCACGGCCCAGGACGTCATCCCCAAGAACTGGACCCCCAAGGCCACCTACGCCTCACGCCTCAACTTCGCCGCGTAGAGTGCTGAAGGACAGCGGTGCGTGATGTCAGTGCGGGCCGACAAGTCGGCCCATTTCTCGTTTGTTCATCCGATGCGTAACTGTGATGTGAAAATAGTAGTGGCGCGTGCTGGCATTTGGGCCCGTTGTATGGGCCGAGGTAGCCCTCTCCGGAACGGAGAGAGAGAGAGACCGCATGCTTCCTGGAGGCCCTTAAGAACTCCGGTGAAGAGCGGCTGGAACCGAAAGGTGTTGATCCCTCCGCGAGTCTGTACTAATTTCCGATTTTCTTTTTCGTTCCATTTGGTACATGGGTGGGTTGTGCAACGCCAGTACGCCACCTATGATCTTGTATTGTTCGTTCACAATATCTACATGTTTAATGTAACGTAATCACTTAAATGGAAGCCTACAAGTAGTACTGTCATGAAACGATCGACAGCGTTTTGTTTCTCTATCTCTGGATAGTACTCCCTCGTTTGTCGTTTTGTAATTTAAAAAATAAATTATAAAATGACAAAATTTCAAGAGCTGAGAGATTATTACAAATGAGAGGCGTTGCCTTTTCGTCTATGTTACTGAACGCATCATCATCCGACTGTGATAGGAAATGCGAGCCGCATGCTGCTACCAGTCTACAGACAAGCAAAATGAACAATTCATGATGGAGCACAAGGAATGCGCTCGATGTTCCTGAGAACTGTGAATGGGCGAACGAACACATCAGACTCACTGACTCGAATCAGTCGCAGTAATTTTTGGTGCCAGTCTCACGTTATTTGTGCAGAACCTCAGCGGAAGGTTTTTTCTTTTCTTGACGCGAAGAACCTCACCGGAAGTTTATTTACGTTCAATTTCTCAAGAACAGGGGCAATCATGGCAGATGTACACTGTACCGCATGCTGACTCCCTAGTTGGCGGTGCACAGAACCGGTGCCTGTCCAAGTCCAACTACTGCCGGTGCCCGTGATTTCTCGTATTCAATTCATCTAACAACTCGGTTGACCGAACATCAAGAATGCAGATCCAGCATTGCTAAAACAAGCGGAAGCATGGCATTTGCAGCCAAAAATATTCAGCATCGATCAATTCGATCTGAAGCGCTGCCCCCGGAAGTGGATGACCAAAAATTTTTGTACAAAAGCTCAGAGCCAGAGGTAGGTTTGACAGGCTAGTCTGAACCTAACGCCAGGCCCCCGTGATATTTTCATGCAGGTCCAACGCCCATCTTATCTTGCCACGTACGGAATCAACAAAAGGGCATCCAAAATGCATGTCAACCGCAGTGGTGTTAAACGCACCGCTATACACATTTAGAGGTGGAATGGGCCGCAGTGGCTATTCTAAAGCCATATCTATTTTCCATATTTAAACAGTAACATGCTAAATGTAGGGACACTTCTATATGGAGAGAGAAGAAATAAAAGAAGAGAAACAAAGAAATAAAGGGGAGAGAAAGGAATAAAATAGGTGAAAAATAGTATAGAGGTATGATTTAGAGGTGAACAAGTAGGGGTAACAAAACTGTAAAAAGAGAATCTTTTTATAAGTGAGATATAAATATGAGATATAGATGTGAACGAGTGAGAGTAGTCTCATACTTGTTTGCACAAAGAGCAAAAAGTAGTCATTCCATTGAGAGAACTGGAAAATCAAATCGGGTACCGTGAAAACTACCCACGCGGATTTTTCTGATAACGCAGTTGCAGCAAACTTTTCCTGGTTCTGCTGATGGAGTACGTACATGAGAATCAGAAACCGTCAAAGCGAGCGCTACTAGACTGCTTTTTAATTATCTCCTCATTTCCGAAAAGTTATCGTCTTATAGTTTAAAAATAAATTAAAAGGCGATAATTTTATATTAGGTGGATGGAGTATATTACTTGTTCTTATTTAATGCTGGGTAGGGCAATCATAGCAGTTACCAAACACAGTTCCCCCAGGATCACAGAAAGAGCTGGGCCGCACCTGAAGCGGAAATACGGTGTACGTACGTAAACCTGGTTCATGGACCAACAACCATCAAGGCGGCAAAAGAAAAGAGTCCCCGACGCGGCGCAGCCGCGCAGGCAACCATCCGTAGACCTCGACCACCACCCGTTCTTCCACATCCCTCCCTCACGAGGAGTGTCCCACCTCCAGGTGGGTCCCAGGCCCTCCGCTTTAAAACCCCGAGGCGTACCGAAGAAGCCAGCCAGGGAAAGCGGACGCGCCGCGAGCAGTGGGCAGGCAGGACGGAGTGGCCGGTGGAGCGGGCGCTTCGGCGAGTCATCTGCGCCAGAGACCAGAAGCCGTAAGCCCCTTTACCTACCGCCCACCTTTCAGAACCTTCTAGAATGTGCTCGAACCCTCCGCGGGCTTGCTTCGTCAGGGAGGGTGTTCGGTTAACCTGTGGCGCTTCGATTTGTTCGCCTTGAGGTTCCATGGGTGGGTTGGTTCGGTGGTTGCGGCGCCCCGTTTCTGATCGGCGATGGGTTCGCGTGGGTGGCGATCGGCCGTGCGCTATTTATCCTGGTCCATTCGATGTTTTGGTGTTGCTCCGAAGCTGGGAGCCGGGATTCGGCTCGTGGGGAGAATCTTACTTCCATATGCTCGTGTTCATAACTTCACAGTATTTCTTGCCCATTTCTGATAGTCCATTTGGCCCCGATTCTGCAAGCAAACGCGTGATGGAAGCTTTGGTTTGCGTGCTGTTTGTTGGTTGTTCTAATCCATGAACCCCCGTGTCACTGATGCTTGTGTGTGGGGTTTCGACACAATTAGCGTTTCCAGGAGTTGACGTCCGTTGCTCTTTATTGCTATGTCAATAAAAACAAGCGTTAGTATGTTGCTTTGGGTCGGAAATCACGTGCCCCATGTTGGTGGGATAATCCTCTGTAGATTATGTCTTCATCTCTCAATACGTCAATGTTTCATGAATGTTTTGAGAGGATGCACATCATGTTATTTTGTTGACCATTCACCATCATATAATTGTAACCATTCATGTTTTTCTGTTTGAAGTGCCACGATAGTGTCGATATATTGATAACGAGAAGTTGCTGTCCTGAAATCATGTTACAGGCAAAATAGTTTGTTCACTATATTGTTTACAGCTAGTTATGTGAGTGTGATTGATATATCTAATTCTGCTATTACTTGTCAGAGAAAGAATCCTCTATTCTTTTAAGAAACATCCTTGGTATAATTGAGAGCCTTCATGTGTTCTGTTCTAAATGCCCTAATTGTGTCAGGTTCTTTAATGACAAAAAATTGTCCTGAAATCATACAGGAAAATTTGTTTGTTCAAAAAATTGTTTACAGCAATAGTTCAAGTCTATTTGATATCCTTAACTTTTTTTTTGATGTCAGAGAAGAGTTTCCTCTACCTTTTTTTTAAAAAAAATACCCTTGTAAGAATGGGACAGCATTTCAGACACCATTGAACATTTACTGGTGCATTTACATGTTTATTGGAGTTGTCTTCTTCTCTAGTTTGGCAATCGGATCATCCTTGTTCAAAGCTTCCATTAATATTGTTTACTGATGACGTAAGTGCTACACTTTGTGAGATAAACACTCAGTTTTATTTGTTCGGCAGATTTGACAGTTCATAAGGCCTCCCTACTAGAAGGATTCTCACCATGGATCTATCCCATCCACTGACTTCATCGAGTGATGATGAAACCAGGGCACTTAATGCGTTGCTTGATGCTTTTAGCTGTGCCTTCTCACTTGATGACATAGCTGATGCATATGTCAGAGCAAAGGGCGATGTAAACAAAGCTGGAGATTTCTTAACTGAGCTTCAACTTTCGATGCCACACAACAGTGACGTTGAACAAAGCGCTGGGGCCAACTGTTTGAAGGGTGGAAAGACAGTTGAAGAAAACTACACGGCTAACTCAAGCCAAGCAAGAACTCTTTCCCAGATTGAGAAGGCAGTTGAAGGAAAGCGCGTGGAAAATTCAGATCAAACAAGAATGCCTGAAAAATTGCAAAAATCTAGTGCTTCATTTGGTTCTGTGTCTAGCATGCTGGGAAAAGAATCTGCTAGAGCTACCACTGTGAATAGACCATCACAAAAGGAGAAACCTCTAAAACTTCCACTGCCAGAGTACATGCGAGATGATTGTAATGTAAAATCTGATGAATCTGATTCTGCACCAAAGAGAGAGACTTTGAATAACAGGGATGTTGAGGAGTTTCTGTTTTGCATGCTTGGTGAAGGATTTAAGCTCAGTATGGATGTGATTCGTGAAGTTCTAGGTTAGCATATGTCTCCTATTCAACCCATTTTTGCACACTTTTATCATTTTTTAAGACCCGTATTGACTGTTTCTAGTTCCCTTTTGCAGGTAGCTGTGGATATGACATTAAGAAGGTAGTTCTGTTGCTCCAGTCACTTAAAGTGCATTGAAATGGTCTAGCATCAAGGCTGTTCAGCACATAGTTTTATTACAATTTATTATTTGTCTACTAATAAATCTGTGCTATTGTATTCAGAGCATGGAAGAGTTGATGTCATTTTCCAAAAAAGATTTAGACAAAAAAGCAGAAAGCAAATGTAATGCGATTCAAGTAAGAAAACTTCTAACATCTTCATCTGCAAGTTCTTAAATGTACTTCTGTATCTCTACAACTTGTTAACTACTATGTGCTGTTCCTCTGAAATGTTGAGGACTGTTTGTTCATTATATATGGATGTGGCTCTACATTTTGTTTGGTATTTCATTATGCTGAATTTGTCTGTAGATTTCTTTGTCCATTCTGCTAGGTCGGATAAGTCACTAATTTTTTGGGCTCATATATTTTCAACGAAGTTACTACTTGTGCTGCTATGTTTTGTAAACTGCATTTGCCTCTATTATATATCCTTTTGTGAAGCCCTTTCTAATATTGTATCTGATCCATTTTGTTAGTTAATATAAGATTTTGTTTCAGGGGTTACCTCTTTGCCTAGTCAATTCGCTTAATGTAACAATGCAATTAGAGGTGGCCAGATGGGCCGGGCCAAACGGGCCAGCCCGAAGCACGACAAAAATGGCCCGGCACGAGCACGACCCGGCCCGAAAAAATCGGGCCCGGGCCGGCCCGAGGCACGACACGGGCCGTGCCTGGGCCTGGATCTTCGGCCCGTCGGGCTTGTCGGCACGACCCGATTAGGCACGGCACGGTCGGCCCGCCGGGTGGCCCGGCCCGGCACGGCCCGTTTAGGCCCGAATAGTGATTTTCCTGTTATTTTTATTATATTTTTAACTAAAATTGTCTACGGGCCGGCCCGACCCGGCACGGCCCGGTATGGCCCGGCACGACCCGACACGCTTAAAATGGGCTCGGGCCGTGCCTGGGCCTGGACCCCTGACCAGTGGGCCGGCCCGGCACGGCCCGGTTTTTTCCTGGGCCGTGCCGGGCCCAAGTTTTTTAGGCACGAGCCCGGCCGGGCTCGGGCCGGGTCGGCCCGGCACGGCCCGTTGGCCACCTATAAATACAATTACCGCTTATCTTGTTTATCTGGAAGGTCGTCGACACATTCTACATTTTTTGCACTTGGTATAAATAATTTAGGGGCTGTTTGCTTCGCAGCCCCAGCGTGCCACAGCCCGCCACGCCCAAGGTTAGGCGGCAAGAGGTTTTGTTTGGTTCCCGACCGAATGTTAGGCTGCCGCAGAATCCGCTAAGCGCGCCACAAGCTCCGTAGTTCATTTTGCTCGCCACAGCGCGCCACAAGTGTGGTGGCCGATTTCCACGCCGCAACTGTGGCGCCGCCTCTGGTGCAGTGCGGCAAAGTTAGGACGCGAAGCAAACAGGCCCTTAATCATCACATTTTGTATACACTGATGTTGCAGGATGTGGCAGTAAAATGTTCATCTTCCAAGGGAAGCTGCCTAGGCTCACAATCCAGCTTAAGGTTCTACTTAGCCTCTTCTATATTGGTGTCCACTCTTTCCCTTTCCATTGTGAGGGTGACATTCATTTTGCTTCTGCGGTTCTTCATTTTGTATGGATGGTAGCGCCCGTTCTTCACAAGAAAAGAGCAGCTCTCGACCACAGATTTCTCCTAGAGAGTTGTTAGGTGCAATCTTCACTGTACCTGGAAGATTGGAGGAGGAGGAGGAGGAGCCAAAAGGAAGGCGCTATGAATTGGGAGCAAATCGAAGCAGAGTCCCAGATCAGAAACCAGTCTTGAAACCTCTTGAGGACGTTTTGTCATATTCTACTAATCTTCCAGTCAAAATCGCATTAAGCAGTAAAGGTATACCAGGGCTTTCAATTTTGAATAGTTATGAATTTTTTTTTAGAAAAAAAGTTAGTTTGATTGTCTGTTGCTATATTTTACATCTTAACTCCTTTGTGCCAGCTTATCAATTAAGCCTGTAAAAAACAGATCAAACCTTCCAAATTATAACCTTTCACTACTTGAAATATTATTCTGTTGTCTTATAAGGCATAAAGAAAAGCAAACATCATTATCGAGCTCTAGTTTATATTAGGATTTTGATTTTCTTCACGAGTCCTATTGTCTTACTGTTGACAGCAGAAAAAGAAGTTACCTTACATTTATTCCTAAAATTTACTTGTACCCATTCCATGATCCATCAGTAGACTATTAATATCAAAATGGTAGATCTTGCCGTCTGAACTAGTTACTGCTAGGTGCACTGTACAGGTTTTGCAGCTTAACAAATTCGACCTATGTTAAGGAGAGATCTGGGATATGCAATCTGGCTATAGTTTTCCCTCTAAGTCTGGTCAAACTTGGCAAATCAGCAAGTGATATTGTATTATGTTCCCTTATATTATCTTATGCTCTCTTAAAGGATATTAGGGAGGTCTGTGTTCACAGAAGAAAACATGAACCTCAAATCAAAACAAGGATCTCAGATTCTCGTGTAACTTGTTAATATTTGTCAAAATGGATAACATGAGATAAAGCCTATATTCATACTCTCTATCATAGTGAACTGCTATATTTTTCTAACTTATTTTGAGTGGTTGGGTTTATATATAGAATCAACTTTGGATGATGAGGAATACCGGAACTACCGCAGGGCTGCGAAGCAGCACTGGGATATGATGAAGCAGTACTATGAAAAGGTAATGGGCTAACGTTTTCACGATGACATTCATAGTTTTTGAGAATGCTAATGACCGATCATTGTTTATTTAATTGAAGTAGATACGGTGTTTGTTCATCGCTGATGCTACTTTTGCTAAAATTGCAGGCTGTTGATGCTTTTAAGGAGGGTAACCAGAAAGAAGTTGATTATCTTATACAGGAAGTAAGTACAAAACTTTGTTTTCTTTCATTAGGGCAACATTGACTACATATCTACTGTGTTATGGCTAAGATTATTGGAGGATAATTAACAAGATACATCCACTAACTCGCCCTCCCTTGGAGGCTCTGAGTAGTCCATAGATCTATTTTTTTGCTTGATTAAAATTGATTCTCCTAATCTCTTTATATAGAGGGGACTATCCCAAAAACCTAGCCCGGGCTGCTACAGTACCCACACCGATAGAGGGGACTATCCCAAAAACCCTAACCCGGGCTGCTACAGTGTTCGCTCTACAGTACCCGTTGTCTCATAAGGCCCATCTATTATCTATAACACTCCATCCCTCCTTTTGAGCAGCTCGCTCTTGAGCTGCAGTCGAGATGGACTGTTGATTATATGATTCGACTACATACTAAAAAATGACTCAAAATCAGACCTTTTACATCTCGGTCTGCTACTTTATTCATACCCTATCCATAGCATCATTATCTCTAGGATCAGCGCTTTCTGGCCCTCGTCACCGAGGACTGGTCCTGAAATAGAAGCACCTCATCGTGGCTCAAGTCATTTTCTTCAAGTTGAACAACCTCCAAAGGCTTTTCATGGTCTATGGTTTCTGCACAGGGTAGTATTGCCTGATTACCAAGAAACCCACCAGAAGCATTGCCCAAAGTAAATCTATGGTAAACTCCTGCACAAATAGAGGCTGCACGAAATAGTGAAAAGGCAACATAGAACTTCCAATTGGCAGCAGTCCAGGGTCTTCCAGATTCAGCACAGTATGCAGCAAGGTACTCTTTCAGTTGACGAATACCGTCTGGGATGTCAATTTGTTCAAAGCCTCCATAAGAAATATTTCCACCTTGAGTTGCTTCAATAATATATACCTCCTTGATTTTCTCCTTCATTGTCTCATTGATTTGCTCATGCATTAGCATGCATATTGATTTGACTCTTGAGAAATCGAGGACATTAGCGCGAACACTGTAGTGGCGCATAGATGGGTTGGCTCTGATACCAAGATGTTATGGCTGGAATTATTGAAGGATAATTAGCAAGATACTCCCTCCTTCCCATATTAATTGTCGTTTAGGACAAAGATTTTAGTTCATTTTGAACTAAAATTCTTGTCCTAAACGACAAATAATATGGGAAAGAGGGAGTACATCCACTAACTCGCCCTCCCTTGGAGGCTCTGAGTACCCTCTCTTGGAGGCGCTGAGTAGTCCATAGATCTATTTTCTTGCTTGATTACAGTTGACTCTCTTAATCTCTTTATATAGAGGGGACTATCCCAAAACCCTAACCCCACCCGCAGGTACTGTAGTGGGCTGCTACTGTACCCGTGCCGCTACGGTGTTCGCGCTACAGTACCCATTGGCCGATAAGGCCCATCTATTATCTATAACAGACTGCATGTAACTATTTAAGATTTGTGGGCCTGCCTTTGAGCTAGGCTGTAACAGAAAAGGGAATGACTTGGGGCCACATTATTTTCTATATAAATTTTTAGAGGTTTTATTTGCTTGTTTTATTACAATTGCTACTTAGATAACACATAATTTTAAAAGTAAAGTATCAACTAAATATATTCTTTGCTGACTATGAAGGGCAAGAACTGCTATAGGATGGCTCGACTGGCTGATGAAAAATCTGCTGGCGAGATTATCAAGTAAGCATTCTATTTGCCGGCTGTAATTATTGATTGCTTTGCTCCTTTTTATTTAAATATTGAATTATGAACAGATGATATCATGCTATCGGTTTACTGCAGAAAACCAGATTCCAGAAATGAATTTTCTCTTGATCTGACCTCACAAGATGCAGCAAATGTGCCCAATCTTTTGAGACTTCATCTTAAACAGTTGGCAAATATTCCATGTAAGTGTTCACACATGACTCTTTGAGTCTATTGATTTCTGTTGTTGGGAATTATTGACTCGATGTTTCTATTTGCAGCCTTTGAGTACCTAAAGGTTATTATTGGTGTTGATGACGGCAGTTTCAAGATGGGACAAAGATGGAGAAAGGTGTGGTTTTGTCAGATATCTGATACCTTATTAGATTGTGAACTTTGTGCTATGCCTATTTCTTAGCTGCACGCATATTTCAAGAAGTCAATCCTTGGGTTGCACTTCAGTTTCACTATTAACATTAAATTCTTAGGCTGGTACTAGCATCAAGTGTCAGTATTTCATTCTGTTTTCCTATGTACTCCCACCGTTTCAATTTGTTTGTCGTTAGGACAACCTCCATTAGTTCATTTCTAGTTCTTTTGATTGTCTAAAACGACAGTTATTTAGAAACAGAGGTAGTACTATCTTACCAACTACTTCATTTCAAAACCCTTGTCTACCTAGCTAAAGACTAATTATCCACATCCAGCCAAAGTGTGACAAAGATAAGTGTTTTAAAATATGACTTGCTTGTGATGCCTGCTTATCAAAATCTATTCCAAATGATCAGTAAGCATTCCTTCTTCTCTCTGGCCTTCTTCAATTAAATAGACATGACGATCACAAAAAAAAAAAGACATGAATATGACTTCTGTTTTGGTTACTTTGTCGATTCCTATCTGTTGCACACCAGACCCCTTAGGTATGAAGTATGATTTTTCATTGGACGCCGCCCTTCCACCAAAGAAAGTTAGGTTAGCTTTTTTGGCCAATTCAAAGTACTTTGAAATCACAGTCGTCACCTCCAGAATAAGGCAGCACAGAGATTATGCATGCTGAGCTATCCTGAATCAGATAGAAGATAGTGTTCCAGCGTTGACTCTAGTATGTAGCATTTGTACGAAATGCCACAAAGTTTCATGTTTAGCAGACTCTTTGATCTCTGCTATGTATCACATAAATGATCTCTGTTATGCATCGTTACCATCATTTGACCGTTTGAATATTTTATAGGTTATGAAGTATCTGCAGAAGAATTCAATCGAGTGGACCGAAGATGAGCCCAACTCTGGGAACATCCTCATACGGATTAATCAGACGCAAAATCGGCAAGGTGCTGTTGCACAAACGGATTAATCAGACGCAAAATCGGCAAGGTGCTGTTGCACAAACTGACTGAAGACGATCAACATTGCTACTCCCTCTGTTGATTAGAGCAGTTTTGAACTAACCGAAATCAAATAAAATGAAGCTTATTGATCTGGGTGTTAAATGCTCATTCGGCAAAATGGCCATGTTAATTTGCAGTGCATGTCATTTTTTGCAGAAACTTGGCTACCGATGATGTAGCAGAGATAGTTGCGGAGCAATTAGAAACTAAAACGTTGTTCTAACGCTCTAACACCAGTAGCTTGAATATTACCAGTGCTGTTATGCCCAAGAACATGTTGATAATATTTTCTGAGCCATTGCAGGTATATTGAAGTTTTATGGTCGATTTCATGTGGAATTCATCTGATCGCACCTCTATTTATACATGTTCGCTGACAAAGGATCACGGATACAACACATCACTCGTTTCATATTACGTATTTTTCTGTTTTAAAAAGTTTGTCACTTTGTAATTTAAAAATGAACTATGCAACAAGCTTTTGTACAGAGGAAAGCACGTCAGCTCCAATTGTACAGAGCTGCTTCAAAACAGGAGAAAGCACAGCAGGACGAACACGAAGACGAAGGGCCATATGATGCAGAGACCTCTCGAGCTCAATGTGCCGCCGCCTCTGACGAGTCGTAGTACGGGCTCGGGAAGTACATGCTCTGGCTGCTCTTGACGCGGCAGTTCCCTGTGCTGCCAGTCTACTACTCCCTCCTTCTCATATTATTTGTCGTTTAAGAAAAGAATTTTAGTTCAACATGAACTAAAATTCTTTTCTTAAACAACAATTAATATGGAAAGGAGGGAGTACCTACATCGCCTGGCCAGCATACCACGGAAAAGAAGAATCGCCGACATTGACATTGCAACATCTCTGGACTCATTCGGTCCTAAAAATACGGGGCATCTGACCATAAGGTCGAATATGACGAACCGGATTACACGACAGGAATATAACCCAACGAATGAAACATGGACACTTCAGCTATTAGACTAGAAGCAACTTCTGTACTACCTTTAAACCTTAAGACTTCTCATCCTTGAACCACATTTATTGGAGGTTATATCATTTTATTATCTACATACAGCTACTTATTGGGGTCAATGTTGCCGGTAATACCATCCATCTACACATAGAAGTTGTTCAAGGCCGTTTGGCTCAGTTTGATATTTCACCTCTTTTCTATGGTCAAAAAGATTTCACCTCTTCCACATACTTCCTGATGCACGTGACCAGGGTGCTCTCCGGCACGGATCCAATCACCGCATCCTTCTTCTCACCACCCTTGAATATCACCATAGTAGGGATGCTCCGGATGCCGAACTGGGTTGCGATGTCAGGGTTTTCGTCAGTGTTGAGCTTGTAGCATTTCAGCTTGCCTTCATACTCCTTTGAAAGTTTGCCAACGATGGGGTCCATCATTTTGCAGGGTCCACACCATGAAGCCCAGAACTCAACAAGGACAGGGAGCTCGCTCTCGACAACAAGTGGCTGCCATGTTGACTTGGTCACATCAGGAACTGAAAAAAAATCAAGGTTTATAGAATATAAGTTTGAATATCAATCACCATAAGTAGGACAAACAGAAGCTGTTCAATGAGACAAAATGCCAATCAGTCTTAAAGTTGACACATATTACAAGCATCCACCGATTGCAGGCTAAAATAGTAATTCTACCAAATATAGCAAGGCATTATAGAACCGAGATCTAGTGAGTGAGAACTCAGGATCAGACCGAGAATTTGAAGGTGTAGATACAACTTGTACTAACAAATCCATATTCATAGACACTGATACTAACCATGCCATTACAAAGGAAACACTATGGAGGTACCTGATCTCAAAATAGCTTCTAAGGTCTAACCTTTCACATCACGGAAAGGGATACTATAATTTCACACATGTAAACCACATTATACAAGCAAACAGGTCTTGTTAAGCATTTTCTTTGTGTCTTGCATCAGTATAGATCAATCACATTCCACAGTTGTACAATCATGATATGTAATCAAACGCAAAAGGCTATGACAGATTTATTGCAATATATATATGAGACTAAAAAAATGGGAACTAAAAGTAAAGATTACACTGCCAAATGGAGACTTATTCTTGGTACAAGTAAAGATTAAATGACTACTGAGGTTCGAGTCAAGTGTTCCTGACTCAAGTCAGTAGAACAAAGATTCACTTTAGGGTGTAGAATCCATGCTCAAACCGGGTATCACAAATACTCAGGTGCAAATGCCAATGGTATTGAAATAATGTCATCTTTTTTCAAAGCTGATTTGATAGTGCAATCCATCAACTGTACATATGATGATCACATTTGTAAGTATGTGTTCTTTGTAACTACTGTAACAAACTTTGTGATTAGCCTGTTTCAAAGACTAGTTTCTTATAATGCAAGCAGATATCCTAACTCGTTATGGTGAAAAAAAAACCATCGCCTCGTGTCGAACTTGATAAAATTTATAAAAAGAAAACAACAGTACATTTAAAGAATGTATTTACATTTGATCTAGCACAGTGCCTTCTTAATGAAATGGCTACAATCAACCTAAAACTACCACAAATGTTGCAAAATCAACTGGTGTTACCCGAACAGCAACAAGAAAAACATCATTGTGCTGTTCCAGAGGCCAGAATTGTGGGACATGTGTGTACAAGAATCAAATTCCCTACTCTAGTAACAGTACCAATATGACACACCTCTAACAGTACCCATTATCCTAAGTTCAAATGGGAAATATTTTCATTTCTTCATCTCAAACTATCCCAGTACGGCGGCTGATTCAATAATTTTTCTACAAATAAAGGTAAACAGAAGTCTTATTATCTAAAATTGTATTGTATGATGTATGGTCCATATTAGTCAACTATCTTTGGCTCCATCGATCAGTGTTCGAGGTGGTGAGGTGCCATAAATTGTCCTATGTAAAGCTTTCCAACAGACCACGACAAAGCGACGCTGTGTAATGTGAAACACCAATAGGTTTAAACTAGGTTTCGCGCCTTTGCATATATGCAGAAGAAACCAAAAGTGCAAAGCTAATGCAGTGTGCAAACGATTTCACAATAATCTACTGGACGCACCTTATGGTTGATATATGCAGATAGCTGCAATGCTGGATAGATGCTTTGATGCAATTATATTTCTGCCTTGCACAACTCACAACAGGTATGCAGTGCGGCTATATGTGCAGAAGCATTGAAGCGAACATAGACATACACAAATACATCGTCACACCTCCACTAGTATACGGATGCTTCATTCACCAGGCCATCCTTAGATTCGCTCTGCTCTGATGTTTCTACTTCAAATTCGTGTAGAAATCAGCCCCGACTTGCTAACCAAAGCAATTGAAAAAAAAACCTAAGCCCACCCAAACAGTCCCAACAAGGCAGGTAATTAGCACAAACGCTTAGAGGGATGATTCGCACTACCCGGCAACTCCAGCACCCAGATCAGAAACTCGGCGCCATATCATCTCAGATCGAGACACGAATCTGAAACCCGAGCAGGATAACAACCAGCACAGGCACAAGCATACCTTGAATCGCGGTGTCCTGGTCGCCCTGGGCCCGGCACACGATGGCCGCGCAGCGAGAACGGGGGCGGGCGCTGGCCCGGAGCGCGCGGCACTGCGGGAGCCCGCGGAGAACGACGCGAGGCGGGGCGAGGCCGCACGCGGCGGCGGCCACCGGAGGCGTCGAGACGGACGCGGCGACGGCGAGGTGGGCGGCCATCGGTGGGTGGGGCCGGGTCGGGAGGAGGACGCGGGGGAATCGGTGAGGTGAGCGGAACGGAAGACGAAGGTGGTTGGGAGCAGTAGACAGTAGGTGGCAGTTGAACGAGTGGTGAGATGGTGGACAGATAAGTAGTAAAAAGTACACATCGCCGCCGTGGGCTGCTGACGTGGACGCGTGAATCGTATGTCCCCATCGAAATTACATAAAATATCATGTCAAAAGTTTTTGTGGGCTGGTAATGGGCCCGAATGTGGGTAACGGGATAGAAGCCCAAGTAAGCAATCCAATGAGCCCAACTACGCTAGCCCAGGTCCATCTGTCTCCGTCTCCGCCATTCATCTCATCATCCAGCCTCAACCGGACGGGCGGCTTGAACTCCGGTCCGGGCGCGCGAAACTGGCGGTGCCGGGCGAAGCTAATGGCCATCCACGCCATGCCGCCTCCATCTCCATGCGAGGCAGGTAGCCAGCCAGAGGCGTAAAAAGGATAGCCCCAGATCCGGATCTCGCCGACTGCTGCGTCTCCATTCGTTCGCACCAAAAGGCTTAGCGCCCTAAGAGAAGAGCGAGCGAGCGAGGAAGGAGATGGTGCACGGGACGCTGGAGGTGCTGCTAGTCGGGGCCAAGGGCCTCGAGAACAACGATTACCTCTGTACGCGCATCAGCTTAACCTTCAATATTTTCCTTTGTCCCGCTCTCGTTAACCTGCATGTGATGCTCTGCATTCCATTTTGTTTCCGTTCAGTAGCGAAATGATTTTATGGGCTGTTGGCATTTACTAGCACAGAAAGCCCCGTGAAACTGTGGATTTGTGAGGAAACGTACAGATTTCCGCTTCAATTGTTACAGAACCCCCCCCCCCCCCCCCCCTAATTTTTTGGTATCAATTGTGCATCGGGCATTGATAATATGGATTTTACACTCGAAAATGCTCAAATGAGCCGCATCACTTGGTTGTATTTCTATCTTCTTTCGAATACTGGTACGGCTCCTTGTAAATAAGTTTTTCCTTGGCCAAATTGAGTCCACAGGCAACATGGATCCATACGCAATCCTAAAGTGCCGATCGCAAGAGCAGAGGAGCAGTATTGCAGCAGGTGGATATCCTCATCTACTATATCTTTCTCATAATTGTTACTTTCTTTGGCTATAGTCCTAAAGTGCATTTTCCAAACATTTTGGTATGCTTCACATTTAAAAAAGTGATCTCTGGATTTTTGTGGCCTAATGAACAACCAATGGCATGGACTCAGAAGAGCACCGATTGCATTATCTTGAGTGAATATTGTCATATATTCCCTCCGGTTTTAAATTGTTGTCATTGGCTAGTGCAAATTTGTACAAGCCAACATCAACAATTAGAAAACCGGAAGAGTGCAATACTAGAATGTAATATGTGATTCAAAAACAATAGACATCACCTGAAGTTGAAGTGTATTTGGATGCAACAATAATTTAATAAAGTTTCAGAAAGTGAGTGTTATGCGCTTAAATAGCTCATATGAGATAACTTACTGGTAAAACAGTACAAGGAAGGACAAACAACAAAATTCTGATAACAAGCTTCTTTTTTTTCATTCCTAACTAACACAAAAGGATATGCAATTGTCGTGCATCCTCATATCTGTTGTGATATTATATTCTGCTCTAACAAATAACTGATATTTATTTTGAGTATGTATGTAATTTTTGTGTGGTACTATCTGGTAATAATTTCTGTACCTTTAGTTTCATTAGTAACTTCTGATACTGATTCTATGACATGATCACGCATGCAGGAAAGGGAAGCAATCCTGAATGGAATGAGAACTTTGTCTTTACCGTGTCAGACCAAACTACAGAACTGTTGATTAAGCTTATGGACAGTGATGCAGGCACAGCAGATGACTTTGTTGGTGAAGCGACGTAAGTGCATATATGTATTCATGTCTGCAATTACTTTCTTTTGGAAGAAGCCAACGGTTGGTAATTCATATCAAATTCTTTGTTATTTTAAACAGAAAAAATCATAACCATAGCTGAGCATCTTTCTTGAAGTTACTACTTACTACTTCTATTTCTGCACTAAGATTTGCATAACTTCACAAACTGAAGTGATATAATCTGATTCATAGTTTGAAAAATCGGCTGATTTTTTTTGTAGGATTCCACTGGAAGCAGTATATACAGAAAGGAGCATTCCACCAACACTATATAATGTTGTGAAAGGTGAAAAATACTGTGGGGAAATCAAAATTGGACTTACTTTCACAGCGGAGGTAGTTTCTAAGCTCAATATTATTTTTGTTGAATAATATGTATTGACATTGTTGAATCTATTTTTGACATCTACACCATTTATGTATGAACTACATTCTCTTCTGATTTCCGTATTAGACGCTAGAAAAAAACTCAATTCAATATTTCCTAATTATGTGACGTAAAAAGCTTACTGCAATGTCCATAAGTGCATTTTTATTTGCGCCGGGTATTTATTTCCATGCAAAGATTAAAAGCTCATCTGGAAATGCAGCATGAAAATATGGCATATATATATATATATATATATATGTTTATGAAATATACTAATGTTGAGCTTGTGAATTGTGGGGCAGTTGAGTGCGTAAGACATAATATGTTACTGTTTAAAAATGTCCACGTCTAGCAGAGTGTGGTTTAAACATCATGGCATCAGTTACAACAATGTTCAATATGTCTTATATTGTTCAATTTGTACTAATTGTTGTTATATATTTTTCAGTCAACTGATGGTTATCCATTTTGTAGGATATTCGCCAGCGAGGTCTGCCCGAGGACTTCGGTGGATGGAAGCAATCTCATTGAGAAGAGAAAGATGCTTCAGGGCTTAATATGCTTGATATAGGTTTATGCGTGAAGCCTTCAACCC
The DNA here is from genome assembly GCA_036927565.1 of Tuctoria greenei. Taxonomy (NCBI): domain Eukaryota; kingdom Viridiplantae; phylum Streptophyta; class Magnoliopsida; order Poales; family Poaceae; genus Tuctoria; species Tuctoria greenei. The sequence goes on from JAYESD010000012.1 coordinate 129,390,506, forward strand.
TCAAATACTGCCAGTTCAAGTACAACTTGAAATTCAGTCCAGTTGTCGCCATTGATTGTTTCAGAAGTAGTCTTAATTGTTCATGAGTTTCAACTAAAAAATAGCAACATTAGTTGTTTTGAGTTCTATTCTTCATGGAAGCAAATTTCAGACTGAATTTTCAATAATATTAAATGTATGTACTCTACAGAGTAACTCATATGTGTGTTTAGCCATCCAGCTATTGTCATCTTATTTTAGATAATAGTGTTATGAGTGTTTGTATTTGTATTCAGTTATAATGATATAGTCATAACCTCCTTGTGGAGAAGCTATTATCTAAGAAAGCTAGATCTCTTTAAGCATCTTCCACGTTGGAGAAAACAACCTTTAGATCCATGCTTATTGATGTGTTAGCATTATCTCTTGTTAAGAATGTATAGATAGACATCTTGCATTTTCCGTTCAAGATTATTAATCACAAGTTGTGCAGTGGTGACAAATTACACATGAAGGTGTATTTGTCTGGTCCGGACATCCAGGCCAGCTGATTCCGAACTCACCGTCCAGACCGCCGTTTGAATACATTATTGTTCACTGTTCAGCTGATGCTGGAAGTAATCGTTTCCCATGGCGTCGCGCCCACAGTTTTTGTTCGGGGCGTTAAACCATGAGTCCATGTACTTACACCATGCTGCATGTTCTTAGTTCAGGTACCGACGACAGATCAAACCTGGAATTATTCTCATTGTACCTACAACCACGGTGTTATCAACATTGATTGTACTTTGTTGCGAATTATGCTTTGTTCATTAGCGACTGACCCTACAAAGTTGCTAGCAGCCAGCCGCAACTTTTCTATTGATCACCGCCATTAGGATCCAAACCCGGGACTTCTGACCGTGTGCTATCATGTTAGATGATACATATAGAGTCGATCCTATAATTTTTGCAAGCATGCGATTCACTGAACTCCATATCCAGGGAAGTTGATGTGTTTCTTTCTATAACATGTTTATTCATTGCCCACAAAGAGAAATAATAACAAGCGTCAACGGAATCAGTAAGCCTTCTGATCGGCTCTTCTGATGCTACACCCAAGATAGAGAGCTGCTCTATGTAAGTATGTAACCACTCCCAAGGCAGGTTATGTGAAGGAGGGAACAAAACAACAGAGTGTTTTCGGCTAGCTTGAGCAAAGTGGTTTCAGCTAGCCTTTCTACAATAATCTATGGAAGATGAATATGATCGATAATACTCACGGACCATCATTTGTTGCGTATATAGTTTAAACATTGTTGATCATCTTGCTTATGTATTTCCACATGCAAAAATTTTGTCCTAGCTCTCTCTCACTACTGGCGCATCCATGGACAGCCTTCACGCATGCATGACTCCAAGCACACAGGCATCTCCCGCCACTCCATCGACCAGCTATAAATACCGGGCCCAAACTCCCCAAGAAAACCATCCCAAAAGCAACAGATCATTATCACACTCTACTGCTCACGTGCTCTCACTAGCTAGCCACCGTCACCAAGAAATGGCTCCCAAGGTTGCTCTCCTCGTTGTCCTCAGCCTCCTCTTCGCCGCCACCGCGTCGGCTCACGTCCACGGGCTGAAGTGCCCGATCAACGCGCTGAAGCTCAATGTGTGCGCCAACGTGCTGAACGGCGCCGCCAAGGTGGGCCTGCCGGAGCACGAGCAGTGCTGCCCTCTGCTGGGCGGGCTCGTCGACCTCGACGCCGCTCTCTGCCTCTGCACCGCCATCAAGGCCAACGTGCTCGGCATCAAACTCAACCTCCCCATCGACCTCAAGCTCATCCTCAACAAGTGCGGCAAGTACTGCCCAGATGACTTCACTTGCCCCATCTAAGCGCATCAGAAGTTCAGTCTCAGCATGGGCTGAACGCTGAAGCACGCAGCAAAGTTACTGTTTTACTCTCTGTCTCCACATTGTCGAACTATCTTGTCGCTATGAATTATTTCACTGCATTTAATTGGTTTATCCAGTTGTGATTTTGTATTACCACATGCATTTTTTCTTTTTTCTTTGAAATGATAATTGTTATCTTTGTAACACATGTAGTTTTTTTATTATATAAGAGTTAATAAACCACCGTATTTGTTTTCATCGGCGAACAAGATTTGCGTGACACGATCGGATCAAGAGATCCACGCGTGCAAGATCATGGACTGTAATACAGCCAATTTAAACGCTGGATCAACTGTTTTGAACCTTTAATTCCAGCCCACCGCATGAATGGGCCAAATCTTTCGGCGTACTCCCTGACGAGGCCGAACACGTAGGCCGCCAAGAAGGACCGCATGGAGGGGGGGGGGGGGGGGGAGGCGCGATTTTTTTTCTATTTTAGTACCAATTTATAACAGATTTAGATCATTGGATATAAAAAAATTGCCATTCTAATCACCTTACTGTCCACGGTGTGACGAGTCGTCTACACCGTGGACGATTGGCCACGTGTCAGCCTCTCAGACGTCTCAAAAATTCTGAGTCATATTCACTTTTGAACGGTTATTTTAAAATATTTAGAGACATATTTTGGAGATGTAATTATTAAGGAAAGTGTACTATGAAATGTGTACTACAATTTCTTATACAATAAAATTTACAAAATATGTCTCCGAGTATTTTAAAATGGTCATGCAATAGTAAATAAAACTCCGGAAATTTGAGCTGCGGAGGAAAATTTGTCGAGTTTAGTCACTTTTAAGCTGCTATTATTAGATATCTAGAAACCTCTTTCAAAAATATTGTTATTTAAACAAATGTAGACCACAATGTGTACTAGGTTAAAAATCAGAAAATTTGGATGTCCCAGTGACAAATAGCCCAAATTTTCTGAGTTTTAGTCACTTTTGAGCGGATATTTTAAAATACTTAGATACATATTTTGTAAATTTTGTTATTAAAGTAAATATAGCAAACATTATGTTCTACATTTAATTAAATAGCCAACATTTGCGAAAGATGTTTCTAGATATCCAAAAATAGTCGTCCAAAAATGACTGAACTCAGCAAATTTTGCTCTGCGGCTTAAAGTTTTTGAGTTTTATTCACTTTTGTATGGTTATTTTAAAATACCTAGAGACATAATTGAAAATTTATTAATTGAAGGAATTGTAGTACACATTTCATACTACAATTTGTTCTATAATTACGATTCCGAAATATGTCTTTATGTATTTTAAAATAGTTGTCCAAAAGTCAATATAACTCAGAAATTTTGGGACATTCGAGAGGCCGACACTGCCACGTGGCCAATCTTTCACGGTGTGGACGACTTGTGTGGTTAGAATAGCAAGATAAAATTTTTGATAGCTAATAATGTAAATTTGTTATAAATTGGTGCAAAAATGAAAAAAATCGAGGAGGCGCTGCCGTTCGCCGCGCCGTGGAACTGCTCGCTAAGCGGCACCCCTGCTGGTGGTGTGCTGCGGCACCCCGGCCGGGCTTCGTGCAGACCGGCATGAACTACGGCATGGGGCTGAACTCCGCGGCGGACGCCGCCTGGGCGCTGGTCGCACTCGCGCTCGCGCTGCGTCACGACCACGGCGACTCCGACTCGGGCCTCAACTTCGAGCACTGCAATGTGTGCGAGTTCTGGTCGTGCAGACTCCAAGTGGGCTTCCGTGCACGGGCCGTGAATTAACTCGATGTGTTGATACTAAACAGAATTTGAGCTTTAATGGGCCTTTTTCACGCAATCAGCGATATCAAGGCTGACGGGACTACATTAGTTTCCGCTGCCGGCCCGCGCCACGTACGTACAGAGTCGGAGACGGACTACCCGCGGGAACCAAAACCGACATGGTTTCTGCTCCAGTTCCGGTTCGGCCTGGCGCGGCACCATAAAAAGGGAAGGCCCGTGCATTGCAAAGACCAAACGAGCACTCGGCGCATCCACCTGTCTCGTGAACGAGGAGCGCTGCCGGCTTTACCGCTTTGCTTGCTCTTCTCGACGACTGCTCGCGATGGAGAGCGCACTCGTCTCTCAGTTCATGGAGATCACGGCCTGCGAGTCCCAGGCGTACGCCGTGCAGCAGCTTTCCTCCTGCCAATGGAACTTGGAGCGGGCGATCAATCTATTCTTCACCTCCGGAGGAGTCGTCTCCAACCCGTCGGACGCGGCTCCGTCGTCCCCGCCCGTTGAGGAAGAGGAGGGAGACGACGGGGTGCGTGCCCCGATCCCAACCCGCGTGGAACGACTGTACGGCGACTCGTACTACGGCAGCAGTCGTCGTACTGATGGCGCGGCCCGGTCAATGTGGGATGCGCCGTCTCCAAAGCAGCAGGCGCCTGCTGTGCCTATGCAAGGACTACCTCCTAGAGAGACACAAGTTTCTGGGTGGGGGGAAGCTGAACCCAACAATGGTGATGACGCCGAAGAGGAACAAGTCAACGGCGTAGAAGTTTCTGGGTGGGGGGAAGCCGAACCCGGCAACGGCAGTGACGCCGAAGAGGAAAAGTTCAACCTTAGCCAGGGGGGTGCCCATGACGATACGCAAGAGGACGACGACAACGGCAGCGTGCGAGGCTACGGCACGGGCAGCGACGAAAAGCAAGACGACGGTAACGATGAAGAGGGCGAAGAAGCAGAACAAGATAATGGCAGCGACGACAATGAGAGCGAGATGGAAGACTCCGACCTCGACACGGATGAAGATGAAGACGAAGACTACTACGACTCGCTGTTGGATTACGCGGAGGAGCGACAACCGCGTCCTACGGCGGGGAGGAGGCCCGCCGAGTCGCTGGCCGAGATTTACCGTCTTCCGTATGAGCTGATGTACCGCGGGACCTTCCACTACGCCAAGCTGCACGCGGCGATGCAGGAGAGGTTTCTGCTCGTGAACCTACAGGCACCGGACTTCGCGTCGAACCTGCAGAACCGGGACCTGTGGGCGAACGACGTGGTCAGCCAGGTTGTCAAAGATAACTTTGTTTTCCTCTTGCTTACGAAGCTGAACAATAATTACGGCAACGAGGGCACCAAGGTCTGCACCTTTTACAAGGTGGCAGACGATCAGCTGCCCGCCGTGCTCATCCTGGACCCGATCACGGGACAGATGCTTTCCAAGATATCCGGCGCGATCCAGCCGGATGAGTTCATGATGTTTGTTGGGAATTACAGTGACACGAAGCCAAACAGACCCAACATTATTCTCCCCAAACCCGCGACGGTAGTACCAGAAGACTCTAAAGCCGCCGCCAATGCAGGCGGCGAGCAAGAACAGCTGGCAGTGCCTGAGAGCTCTGCATCTCCTGCAGGCGCTGTCGGTGATGACGAGCAAAAACTGCAGGAAGCGGTGGTGCCTGTGGTCGAGGAGGCGCCCGCCGAGAGGGTCGATTCTGATGATGATGATGATGACACCGTGGAAGCAGGCGAGAAGATGTACAAGCTGAGGGTCCGCTTCCCCGACGGCAACGTCGTCCTGAAAGAGTTCGGCTGCAAGCGGAAAGTATCCAAGCTCTTTGCCTTCTGCAGATCAGCTGTGCGTGAAGCTGGGAAGACTAAGCAGATGGCGTTCCGGATCGTGAGGCTCGCCGGCCGTGCCTTCCAGGAGTTGGAGAACAATGGCGAGACGTTTGAAGAGTTGGGATTGAATCTTGCAACTGTGTCGGTTGTTTTCGATGCTTAGGTTTTTTTGGTTTGCAGCAGAAAAGTAGTACTACCTGATTGTCTGTTTTGTGCATCGGCACAGTTACGATTATGAGTAGTTCTCTGTTCTCTTGTTAATTTGCTGACTATGTTCCAGTTCCTGCAAATCCAATCGCGTATATACTGTAGCTCTTCACAGTTAAGAGTGAGATTACGTGTGTTGCTGGATCCTAACTGTTTCCTGAAATGCTTCTCAATCTCCTCTTTGTCTGCGTGTACACCTCGCTCTCTTCGTAACGTCATGCAATGGATGAAATTAAATCAATCTACTCAAAAATAATAATAAAAATTAGCACCAATACTCTCATCTCATCATCATCATAAACCCGGAGCTTCATACAGAATTAATACGCGCGTGTTACAATCCCAGACCGACAAAAACCAAGCTTTTATAGGAAAGAAAGATCAACGAAAAGGGAGGAAGAATATTTGCAAACTACTAGTAACTGAAAATTGCGGAGATCGTATAGATATGGTCCTATTTTTCTTCTCTTTGCTAATTTGTTGTTCTACGCCGCTTCCTGGTCTGCTGCTGCCGCATCCGCCGGTGGCTCTGGCGCAGCCTCCACGGCTGACTCGTTCTTCTTCGTCTGAGCTGTCTGGATGAGGTGGTTGTAGCTGCCCTTCTCCTTGAACAGCTGCGAGAAGTGGATCTTACAGTAGAGGATCCCGTTGAGCGCGGCGTAGGAGGACGTCGTCAGGATGCAGCCCCCGTGCGAGCACTTGAAGCAGCTCTTATGGTAAGACTCGCCTTCCAGCGTCATCTGAACAACAGAAAGCTAGATCAAAGGCTGCAAACTACTTGATCTGTATTCAGAAATCATTTCGATCGATCTATCGAAAAAAAATCATTTGATCGATGATGTTATGGTCCGGATCTTTGCTTTATCAAAGTAATTAACGGGGCCGCGTTCTTGTACCTTTTCCAACGGGTAGACAGTTTTTTGGCACGCTGCGCATTTATCTTGAGTTCCAGAGAATGCAGATGATAGCTTGCTCGGGGCTCTGGCCTGTCGAAAATTTACATAACTTGATAATGAGAAGGAAACAATAAATTATTTTAGAACATGTAAAGTTTTAGTTATTAGTTCAACAGACTGAACTAACCTGCTCGTTCTTGTTTGAAGATGCGCCGCCTGAGTAACAGAACAAATTAAAGGATCAGAATGATGTATTAGTATCTTGACCTTGATTTTTATTTTGCCTGTGCAACATTCTGATAAGCTTTGTTACGCAGCATGCATTACCTTGGAAGTTCTTGGAGAAGGTCCCTGTCTCCTTGAAGAGCTGCTCAAAGTGGGTCTTGCAGTACAGGACGCCATCCATGGAAGAATAGCTGCTAATCTGCAGGCGGCGCGTACATGAAATAAATGTAAGCCTTTTTACTCGGTAACTCATTGCAAGAGAACGGAACATACGAGGCTATCGCATCTGGTGAGGAACACAAATGGATACGCCGGACTAAAAATGGCTCCCGACGACAAGGCCACGCGCATACCGAAAGGGTGCCCTTGCAGTGGCTGCACTTGAAGCATGTCTTATGGTACGAGACGCCGTCGGCCGTGAGGAGGTCGATGAAATGGACCGTCTTGTCGCAGGCCTTGCACTTGTCCTGCGTGCCGGTGAACGACATGGCTGTGTCGGCGATACGCCGGCGCCGGTAAGGCAGGAGCAACGACCACCTGCGTGTGTCCGGCCGGTTGCTCGGCGACGAGCAATAAATTAACGAAAGGGGGTCGATGGATCGGAGGAGGGGAAGAGATCTCGATAGCAAGAGGGGTGGTTTAAATGGAAGCGCATGAGCTTCGGAGCGAAGATCGGAGACGAAATAGGCTGTAAACCGCAGAGCTTGTTTCTTTAGCTAGCTCATGCATGCATGCGCAGCCTCATATTGCAAACCTGCGGTCTGTTCCGGGAGCTCCTCCTCCTTTCCAGGACGTGTCTGCATGAAACGCTTGTTTCCATCGCAGGTTGTGCGAGCCACGAAGCATGGAGACGTGTCGAGCTGTTTGCACGGCGACCGTCGTGTTTGCCACTCCGGCTCCGGCAGTTATTTCCGTTTTTCTTTAATTAGCCGCAACGAGAGAGAGCGTCGGGCCGACCAGTGCGGTCCAGAAGTGTTCGGATATGGGCCATGAAGCTCACCAGGCTTGTATGTATGGGCCGCAAAATGCACTCTCACGGTGATGGGCTTTCTTCCTTAGAATCTGCCGCCATTTTTCTCAGAACGGGCCACGCGCTGTCTACTCTTTACCGGGACGAGACGTGAGAAAAAACCGACCATTGTCGGCAAAACATGGTTAATTGATTTGCAGCTGTTGCCAATATAAGCGTGCATCACTTTACGTCTTCACCAGAAAGTAGATGAGATACAATAGAAGAAAACTACGCCTACTGAAGCAGAGCGTTAACATCAACAAGCAAAGATTTCCACGTCCGTCGTATTTAAATCGTCGTGACCCATATGGCCATGAGAAAAACGCATTGACCGCCAGTATAAGAAATTGCAGTGCAGGTTACGCAGGTAACAGCCGCATTCTTCCACAAAGAGGCATGCAACTGGGCGGCCGTTCCTATTGTTTTTCCTTCATAGCCGACAGTTTGGGGGGCCTTGTTTTATTTGTACGCTGACAGTAGACGTAAACTAGCTAACAGTTATATTTACTCGGAAGTCGGAACCTTATGGGTCTTCTGTGAACAGGTGAGCGAAGTCCCTCAAAAATTTCGAGGTCCGGTAAAACTGAACTGTCTAGCGCCAGCTTCTTCAATGACTTGAGACGGGTACTTACCACCCAGTATTTTGCAAGTAATACGTCCGAATAGTCGGTATGACGTCAAAGATGAAATCGTTTTACTATTCGACATGGAGAAGCTAGGCAGGAGACGGATGTTTCAGTTCGTGGAATCTCCAGTCAGCGACTGCAAAGAGCCGCAGGTACTCACCACGTCTAATGTTTAACAACAACATGGTGTGTTTGCATCGTCTCTAAGGCGGCCTTCCAAAACGATATGCAAAATTATCTAATCTTGCCCGGTCGATTATGTCTTATACTATATGCAGTGTATTTTACGGCGCTACTAACTAACAGACTCCTAATCACTGTAACTCTTTCAGAAAGCAGTACCGTTCGTTAAGTTTCCAGTACGAACGACTAGTACAATTCGAAACAATTTGATTGACTTGAGCTGCTCCATCTTGCCATCTTGGTCATCAAGCCAACAACATACGGGCATTTCTGCCTACCGTAGTTCTCTTTGCTACGTGTTCCTTCCATCTCAAAAAGTTTATCTCTTTGTACTTTAAAAATAAACTAAAGATGACAATTTTTCGGAACGAAAGAAGTACCTGCGAAGATGTAATATGTAAGTAAAGAAATTATCCATGTGCACACTTTTTTTTCACCGACTACTGGAATATCCAGCATGTCATATAGAACCACCGGTTCTTCTTCGTCGTCGTCTCATTAACTACGCCAAGCGACCGCGTTTAGGTGGACTCTGCAATTTGAATGTCCGACTGGCTCTGTTGGGGTCTCCGTCGTGGTTGTTACTGTACTTATACCTACTCTTTCATCGTGTACTAGGTTATTGGGAAAAAACAATGATACAACCAAACAGAAAGCGAAATGGACTCATCTGAGGCCTGACTTCAGACGACTTTTTTGTCTGTAGTTCAGAGTCTCATTTTGATCTGTGTTGTGTGGTCTCTCCCTTATTCCTAGCTTGTCTAGTGCGCGATTGGGTGAATTTGGGCACGGCCTTTTCTTCCAGGCTGTAAGTTAGATGCGTTACGGCTTGAAACAGTGTGATCAAAGGAGAGGAACAAGAAGTCAGATGGACGAAGCAAAATGTCACCAGATGTGGACCAGGAGCACTTCAAGGCAGACTAGTACACTGGTCCAGGGGGATGACACGGCTTCAGATGAGGTTGCAGCGGGGTCCTATGCCTGTCGATCTCATCGCCATCGATGGATGCCGTGGATTGCAGGGTCAAACGAGTATCATCGCCAATAATTGGAGCGTTAAGGCCGTAGTAGGAGAAGCAGTATCGGGTGGGGACTGGCACAAATCAAAGCCGCCATGGGCACCAGCTGCCAACATGCGTGCGTATCAGAGAAGACGGCACGGCAGCATGTGTCATCTTGAGCTGTCGCTTGTATTGTACAGTAGTACGTACCTCCTATGCACGTGGTTCAACTGTACTTCAGTGAGACAGCTCGTAACTCTGAACTTTCTTTTAGCTCGTTTTAGGTGTGCTCCCGGTCCCTCGCGACGCCACCAATCATGAGTCTCGTGATTTTTTTTAACAACATGAGTCTCCTGATTTGCAGTTCTGTACTCCATCCGTCCCGAAAAGTTTGTCGCTTTGTAGTATATTTTTGAACTACAAAGCGACAAACTTTTCGGTTCAGAGGGGGTAACAGTCAGGACTTGTCAAGGGTTGTAATTTTTCCACCAAACATTAGATCCAAAGCTGAATAAACAGCCTCTTTTTTCTTAGATACTGGAACAAACAGCCTCTTTTTTCTTAGATACTGGAACAAACAGCTTCTTGGATTCTGCTAGTGCCCGGTATTCTGTCCAGATCATTAAATATTTGGAAGTGTTTCTGTGTTCCTCAAAATTGATAGCAGCAAGTTCTGTAGGTTTTCATAAAAAAGGTTCTGTAATGCCAAATTTTGCTAGAGTAATTACTGTTGCTCTATTCATTTCAGCTTCTAACAAGTGTTCAAAAATTCTGGCTGCATTTATCTGTTTCTAATCATTTACAACATTCCTTCTCTATAACGGAACGAACATATCTACACGCAATTGACAAACGCTTCGGAACGCGAATCAATACCTTAGGTTAGCCCCCTTTCGCGAATGAAGACCTTAGGAACGCGACTGAGAGTTAAGGAAGGACTTAGGTGAGGCCACCTATATTCTGCCAGATGTTCTTAATGCACTACCCAACTGCACTGAACTTAAAACATCAGTGATCAGCCTATCATTCTACACTGTCCAATACTCAATTACTGGAGGTCAACTTGGGAGGACATTAAAATATATTTTCTACCCATTCTCACGAGGAGGCATGTAACTAACTTAATCAATCGTCGAAGAAATGCGCGTTCGAGGGCCAATCAGAAATCAAGCGGCCGGTTTAACAAATTTTGCCACCTTCCCTGAGATTTTCTACTCTTTCTCATGGAAGGCATGCATCTGGATCTGCATGCACCAGTTAATCTACGTAGACGAATCTCCATTAGATCGAAAGGCAAAGCACCTAATCCACAAGGTTATTTTAAGTCTATAAGCGCCAGCCAACAAATTCAACAAACAACGTCTTTCCCCTACCATTTGTTCATTGTTCTCTCATCCAAGCGCAAAAAGTTACTCCCTCCGTTTCAAAATAATTGTCACCGGTTAGTTCAAAAATGAACTAGCCGGTGACAATTATTTTGAAACGGGGGAGTAATTCATTGGGTGTCTCGCTCAACCGACGATGATATTTTGCCATGTTTTATTGTTTCCCTCTGCAACTCATGCTGCATTTGCAATTCTTTTCTTGATATCGCGATGTTCATGATTCTACCAACCACAATGGAAAAAAGGCAGTTACGCGTACGTATATGGAAAAGTTGTTCCCTTTTTTGTAGCCGACAATAGCCGGCAGAAAATTTGTTCCTTGTGGCTAGTATTTCTACCTTTTAGAGTATTCTCCAGATTGTGACAGTGTATAAAAACCTCTTGCTACATATGTGCCCTGCATTAGGCCTTGCAAAGCGTGCAAATTAAGTGACCGATTCAAGATTCCACTGGGGTTCACGTGTCTATGTCAAGTGCTGTTGCGATTGAGCTATAGTTGACTCCACTGGACAATATTAGTTGTCATAATATTGGGGTTGAACAGAGCAAAAGAAAACTAATCTCGCTCCACTCGCTCGCCGACACTTCGATCTTTGCACAGATTTGGTGGCCAATTCCTTTTTTGTATAATCGCCGAGATAGAATTCGTAATGATTTGATTCCAAGTTTTTACACTTGAGAGCTCATGAGCTGTCACTGGGTTCACTTTGAATTTTAATACGAGAGCCGGCAATTCAGAAATGATGGTCAGGGTTCACGAAGGTTCCAAATGCACACAAAAGATTTAAGGGGATGTTTAAATTTCAGACACCGGGTAATTAGCTAATCACAATCATTAATCAATAGTCCTTATAATTAATGATTAATCTTTAATTCTATAGGTTAATAAATCACAAAATTATTTTATTTGATTATTTTACAATTAACATAACTCTTACAAATTACTCTCTCTGTTTCTATGAACGCTTTGTAGTTCAGAAATAAACTACAAAATGACAAGTTTTTAGGAACGGAGAAAGTACATATTAATAATTAACAAAAAAATACCTGCTGGCGCTTGGCGTCCGTTTCCGGGAGCACCATGACCGTGGTCTCGCTTTGTAATTAAAAAATAAATTATAAAACGACAATTTTTTAAAGACTGAGGGAATACATATTAATAATTAAAAAAAAACTGCTGGCGCCAAGCTTGGCGTCCGTTTCCGCCAGCGCCGTCACCGTGGTCTGACACTCGGATTCAGACGACTGATATATAGTCCTTCCCAAGATTTAACAGTAGAAAGGCGTAGTCCCAGTACTATTGAAAGCCATTTTGTTCATATAAAAAGAGAGAATCTTCCTCGGAAAAGAGTTGCGCACTAGAAAATGAGGAACGGTGTTATCGTGGGTTCCATAACCTGGAATTCTGAAAAAATCCAATGCATGTGCAGCCCCACGCCGCTGCTGAGTGCTGCGCGGTGATAATGCGCGCGGCCTATATCATCACAGTGGCACGACTCCTCCGTGCGCTCTCTCTTTTCTTTTTCCTCCCAGGATGTCGCCAAGCACTACGGACACCTGCACTCAGCCACTCAGATGAGTACTGTACTACTCTGGAGTTGTTACGATCTGCCGCAGAACGTTGTTGTTCAAGTCAATCGTCTCAAACTTTGAGGGTCACGCGCCCATGCATGCATGCATGCTGCGTGGTTGCGACGTCACGGCCTCTCGCGGTGCGCATAACGTATGTCCCCATCTCTAAGTTGTTTCTCCGTGTTTTAAATTCTCTTTTATGACCGGTTAGTTCATTTTTTGAACTAACCGATGACAATTATTTTGAAACAGAGAAAATAACTAACTATTAGCTGATTAATTATTATCTAGCATTGTTTGAAATCTTCAACTAATAGGTGGTTGGCTATCTACTAGCTAAGTTAACTGAGTTGAGACCACTAAAAAATCTAATATATAACTATTATAACGCAATTATGATTTCAAAGAGACGCTAAGGTTACGCGATGATTGTGTCGATGCATGGTCTGCAGGTGTAGTGGTAGAGCATGCGCTTTCCAATTTGACAAGTTGGGGCGATCCCATACGGCGGCAGATAGGCGCGCGAGGGCCACGTAACCTGCGGTCAGATTTGTTTGCGCCCCGCCGGATCCGATAGACCCTTTTCCTAACTGGCTGACAGCCAGGCACCAACTCCGTGCCAGGACTCCGGGGGCCCGGACAAATCCAAGCATCAGACACGACACGCGAACATACGCGTCGAGACACGGCCAAGTGACGTACAGGAACACCCGCCTGCAACGCTGTGCCGTGTTGCCGCCGCGCGCACCCTGACCGATCAATCACCCCGCGCCAGGCGCCACTACGTCCCCATGCATGTATTGACCTGCCGCGCCCGGTGCACATCCATCGCCAGCTCGCGTCCTCACCGACGCGCCTGCGCCGCGGGGTGTCGATCGAAGCCGCCTCCCGGACACCTCGTGATCTTGCGCCGGTTTTGGTTGAGGCTTCGCGTCGCTCGCGGGCGAGGCAGGTGCGTGCGGTGCGGACACGTACAGCTCCGCCCCGTCCGTGCGCGCGTCGGCGGTTCCGCTTGCCCCCACCTAAAAACACGGACTGCACACCGAGCAACGACTCGCGTCCTCGCCACGGACGCGCCCCGTTCAATGTTGCGGCGTTGGTGCCACTGGTACAAACACACGCCGTAGTTGGCCGGCGGAAGCAAGGGTGGTGGACGACGGCGACCGGCCCCGGGCCCAACCGAACGGTCCGATTTGAAACCTTCAACCGCAACGAACGATACGACACTATCTGGCACGCAATTTGCGAAGCGTCTGATTTATCACGAGTTAGCTTCAGGGCGCCATCTTTTGGACTTTGGTGCACGCCTGTGTTGAATGCAGGGTAAAGGACGGCCTTGCTTGGGTCGAGTGAGAGAGTCCTCCTAGTCCTGGGCGAGCTAGCTGTTCCTGTTCCTGCTCCTGTTTCATTCTTAGCTTCTATTTGAAGCAAGTCCCTTTGACTCTTTCCGCTGTAAAGAAAAGGGAGATGGCAAAATAGTAAGCTTCCTTTTTTAGACCATGAGCTACTACACTGTAAAGCGTCGAAAGGATTCGTCAGGGCTCCAGGTGTCTCCCCACTTACGATGGACGCTCCTCATTTTACCGTTTGATATGGTATCTGACAGTAATGTCTGCGTGTTGCCTAATACTCCCTCCGTCCCAAAAAGCTTGTCGCTTTGTAGTTCAAAAATGAACTACAAAGCGACAAACTTTTTGGGACAGAGGGAGTACCAGTATATGAGAAAATTGGTAGATGAAAGTGACGCCTTTTCGAGGGGGCGACAAGGCAAAAAGAAACAGTCCTTTTTGGCTGGCGTCGGCTCTCTGATAATTTTCATGCGCTGTTGAGTGTAGTGGCAGCAGTGTAGTTACATGTTTTTCACTCGGGACAACGGAACGAGGCGATCATCATCTCGCACCTGGTATCAGGGTAACAGCGAATCACTTGAGCAGTTGAACCTCTGCTCAAGCTCTGCTCCGCCTCATGTGCCATTGCTTGACTTATTCTATGCCCTTCTTGCACCGCATGCTTCAATTTGTGTACTGAACCGTTCGTTCGAACAGAAATGGAGTGTGTAGCGAACTCAAGTCCAAACAATACGCAAACGCTTATTAATTGCACCCTACCAACGTCTGTTTTTTTTTTCATAATGCACAGGCAAGTAATGCGATGCGAGGAAATATTTGCTGTGATGACAGTGCCTTTTGTTTATTTCCCAACCAAAGAAAAAAAAGAAGCAAAACTCGGTTGAGGAGCTTCCATGCCGCTTCGTCGTTGTGCTTATAAAAGTCCTACCAACCGCACGCCCTGTTTGAGACTCCAGAACGCTCCCGTCTGAAGGCGTGTAGCCGAAGCCCTTTCCTGTAGCAACGCCCTCTTCCACCTCCTGCTCCCGTCTTCTTCCGCTGAATTCGCTCGCTGCTGAGACTGAGACATTCTCCGGCAATGGGGTGCAAGGCGTGCGAGAAGCCGAAGCCCAACTACCGGAAAGGCCTGTGGTCGCCGGAGGAGGACCAGAAGCTCCGC
The DNA here is from genome assembly GCA_036927565.1 of Tuctoria greenei. Taxonomy (NCBI): domain Eukaryota; kingdom Viridiplantae; phylum Streptophyta; class Magnoliopsida; order Poales; family Poaceae; genus Tuctoria; species Tuctoria greenei. The sequence goes on from JAYESD010000012.1 coordinate 129,405,601, forward strand.
GACTACATCATCCGCTACGGCCACGCCTGCTGGAGCGCGCTTCCTGCAAAAGCCGGTAAGACCAACAACAACAATTCACCGCCTCTGCATTTTCTTCCAAGTCCGGGAGGTGCATAATTGAGGTGGTTTATGTGCATCGCATCGAAGATTAACAAGAACTTCAGCGATGACGACGATTGGTGAGGAGAAGAACAGAACAGAGTCGTCTGAATTCTTCTCGCCGGATCACTCTGAGCTCTCCATTTCTGAACAAGCTAGAAACAAAGCTCTGGTTTTTTTTTCACGTGTGATCATAAACAAATGTGCATTGTTTCTCAAAATTCTCGGGTTCTGGGCGTCGGCAGGGCTCAACCGGAACGGCAAGAGCTGCAGGCTGCGGTGGATCAACTACCTGCGGCCGGGGCTGAAGCACGGCATGTTCTCCCCGGAGGAGGAGGAGACGGTGATGGGCCTCCACGCCGCGCTCGGCAACAAGTAAGCACCGCGCGCATACCCCCTTCTGTTGCACGCGAATAACCGAGACGAAAGACGCACTTCTCCACGTTTCGATGCCGCCTTTCGCTTTTCGTGACATAATTTTCTTCTTCCACACTGCCTTCGCTAGCAGCTGCTGCTACTACGCTCCCTCCCTACCTTTTCGAGTGTCCCTGTCCCTGCTCGGCAGCGCCGAGCAGGCAGCCCGCTTCTGGAACGCGCAGAATTAAGTGAAAAAACTGGCGAATTCGAAAGGGAAAGCGGTAACGCTGGGAGCCTTTTCGTAGTGGAGTTGATGCCGACTTGCACGCTCCACACCGCTGCACATTCGAGATTTCGAGAGATTCCCCCCCCTCTGTCGGTTCTCGGTAGTGCAGGTTTCGATGATTAGAACGCCTTTCTTTCGCGTAATATTTGTTTATTGAATGAAAAAAGTGTGGACTTCTTTAGTACTACGTCCGTTGCGCAACAGGGGCAAGTTGGGGTGGCTAAAATAACGCGAACTAATTGGAACGCTAAATGCCATGCAGTAGAATTGCGTCCTCGAACAAGGTAACAAGGTCGCTAACTAATTCGTAATTTCCTTTTCATTTATTCGGTGTATACAGACAACTGGAGTAGCTAGCGACGGCGAAGTAGCGAACACTGTCCTCTCAATTCAGTAGCACAGCGACGATACACATTATGTCTTCGACTACTTGACCAATCCGTGCTTGCCCGCAATTTAATGAAACACAGCTAGCTGCTTTGACAAAATCCCAACTGGCACGTAGCAATGTTAGGATGATCTCGGTCCCACCGTTGGGCAACAACCAACGGGTGGGACTGGGTCTCCCACGCCCCAACTGACTCGGACGTGGGTAACAACCCCACGCCGAGTCCACCTCAGAGGCGCGTGGGTATCGGGGGCGTAACAGAATCTATCTGTTGGCCCCCCCTCTCCTGTACGCCATATAAGCACCAGGGGGCCCTCAGGGCGGAGTACCCTTTTGAGCACAACGTTCCAGAGGCCCCCGCCTAACCAAAATCAATTGATCACCGCCGCCATCACCTGGGAGGTCACCGCCACTTCTTGTCCCCGACGATTACTTGAGCCCAATGGCGTCAAATGCTCCCTCTGAAGAGTATACTCGGTTAGGGGTTCCTAGTGATGATCCTAAGATAAATTAGAAACTACATTGGTATCAGAGCGAGCTCTAGCTAATTCCTAATCGGGTAATTAAGTCCCAATTAAGTCAAAAATTTAGATCTATTACTTTCTGATCATGTTTTAGTTAAGATTCTTAGCCACTGTTGACTAAGATTTAATTAAGTTTTAGTTAATTTCTTGGTTGAGATCCACTTAAGCATTTAGAAGGAGGGGAATCAAATTAAGAAGAAATAAGGCCGGGATGGGAACATACCTGGCCACGGGTTAAAGTGGAACCCTAACCCTATTGGTCTTCTCCCCTTGCCGGCGGCCGTCCGTTGGATCGCTTCCAACAGAGAGACAATGGCGGCGCCATTGTCCTTAGGCGCAATCCTAGGGTTAGGGTTCAACCCTCAACCCTAGTCGCGCACTTAGTCGACGGCCTGCCGAGTCCCTGCAAGCATGCACTCAAAAAACACTCAGCTCACTCGAGGTCGCGCTAGGGTTTGCTTCGACGGCAACGAGACCAAAAGGCTCCTCGGCCGACGGCAAGCAACCTCACGGATTGCTTGCGCGCCGGCGGCGAGGGCCCGGCCGTGCCGGAAGTCCCCTCGGCGAACCTCGTCCCCTCCACTTAGGGCCGGCACGAGGCCGGTTTCCCTCGACGGTCGACCGGCCGGTGGCATCGGCGGTGCCGGAGGTCCCGACCTCGCCGCCGCCTCTGCTCGCGCCTCGGACGCTCCGTGCCGTGAGGAGAGAGAGGGAGGTGGTAAGAATGACGCTAGGTTTTCGGCCGAACGCGTCGCATCGCCTTAAGTACGTGCCGAAAACAGCGCGCAACCGTCCGATAGCTTTCAACGGTGCGGATTAAGCGGCGCTTGAACGGGCTGCGCCCTCCAGTGGGCCGCGCACGCGCGTTAGCAGGCCGCCGGCCGACGGCGCGTCGGGACAAAGCGGGCCGCGCACAAGCCGCGGGAGCAGGAATTAGTTTTGGGCCTCATGTTTTAAGGGTTTCATCTGTGGGCTGAGCGACTTTTAGGGAGCCTAATGGGCCACTTCTTAGACTGCTCAGTGGAAATTTTTTGTTTTCCATAATAAATTAAGTTTAAGTGATCTAATCACTATAATTAAGTTTAAGTTGATGATTAAGTTTTATGTTGTGAATTTAATTATAGTAAGATAAGTTTTTCCAAATTTCTATAATTTTGGAAAAATTCCTATGTTTTGGAATAGTGAAAAATAGACTAAGTACCCGAAATTCACATATTGTGAAAATGAATTTTTAATGCCTTTTAGTATGGGATAAAATGCAATTAGTTCTCATATAATATTTTTTAGTGGACATTAAATTGTTTAATATCATAAATTTAGATAATTGTGTACATTTTGTTTGCATTTTTCCTGCATTTTATACTATTTATTGTCAATAAGAGCATTTTCTCAGTTATTTAAATACTATTAAGTGCTTTTCAAGCAATTCTCACTAATTAAGAGATTAAGTTTTAGCTTCCGCTGTGATTAAGTGGTAAATTAATTGAGTAACCAAAGTGAAATTTTAATTTATCAAGTTTTGAGTTTAAGTTAAGTTATGTTATGTTTATTAGTGGTAATTTAAATGAGTAACCAACGTGAAAATTTGAATTTGCCAATTAATTTTGAGTTTATCTATTTGAGCTTATGCTTAAGTTTATGATTATTTTAAGATTCATTGAGTAACCAACGTGAAAAATGATATATTAAGTTAATTATGCATGGAATTTGAAAGTAACCAACGTGAAATTGAATTGTCATGATTAATTTAAGTTTATCTTTGAGTTTATCATATTAAGTTTTGTTATCATGCTAAGTTTTAATGTTTAAGGGCATTATTTGCTAAGTAACCAACGTGAAAAAGCAATAATGCCATTCTTAAGTCATGATTTATTATAAGTTTTTGTCATTAATCCTCAAATCTTTATTTTCTGAAGGATCAGGCTTGTCCTCAGCACTTAGCTATATCTCCGCAATTGAGACCCTCAATGGTCAAAATTACGGGGTATGGAAAGAGAGGCTCCAGATGGCTCTAGTAGTCTCTGACCTCGATTTTGCGATTACGTCGCCTCGACCCACTGAGCCACCTGTCCCCATTGCTGAGACTGGGGAATCTGAGGAGTCTTTCGCTACGCGGAAGGCTAAGTACCTAAGCTTGAAGGATTAGTATGAGAAGGATCTCCCTAAGTGGGACACTTCCAACAGGAAGTGTCTCGTGATCATTAAGAGCACCATAGCAGACTCAATTAAGGGAAGTATCCCTGATTGTGATACTGCTTCAGAGTACTTAGAGAGAGTCAGAGGTCAGTTCACTGGCTCCACTAAGGCGAGTGCTAGCACTCTCATGAGAAAGATTGTCACTGAGAAGTACTCTGGAGGTGGTGTGCGTGAGCACATCAATAAGATGAGTCACTATAACTCTAAGCTTAGGGAGTTAAACATTGTGATGCCAGATGAGATGCTCATTTACTTCATCTTAAGTTCTCTTCCTAAGGAGTTTGAGGCCTTTGTGGTCAATTATAACTCACTTCCTGAGACTTGGAATATTGATAAGATTGTTGCTATGTGCGTTCAGGAAGAGGAACGCATAAAGAGCTCTAAGAATGGTGATTACATCAATCTGGCTGACATTAAGGGTAAGGGAAAGGCAAAGAGGTACTTTTCCTCTCCCAAACCACCTTCCTTCAAGGTTTCAGGCTCCAGTTCTTCGTCAAACAAGTTCAAGGGCAAATCCTCTCAAAAGAAGGACAAGGATAAGTGTCACTTCTGTGGCTCAGATGAACATTTCCAGAAGGACTGCGTTGGATTCATTAAGTGGTGTGCTAAGAAAGGTAATGACATAATTACTTTTGTAAATGAGGCCTTATATGCGAATTATTCACGATCCACTTGGTGGATTGACTCAGGTGCTACTGTGCACATTTGTAATTCAATGCAGGCATTAAGTACGATGAGAACTATAAGAAGAAGGGAAAGAGTGATTAAGGTGGCAGATGGACGTGAAGCCGAGGTCGAAGCCATTGGAGACTTATCTCTTAGATTACTTAGTGGCTTTGTACTTAGGCTAAATAATGTTCTTTATGTCCCTTCATTAGAGAGGAACTTGATTTCAGTTTCGTGTTTGGATGATTCAGGATACATTTGTCATTTTGGTAATGATAAGTGTTCTATCAGTTATAATAATGAGATTATTGGTCTTGCCTTCCGACAAGACATGCTCTACTTATTGTCCACTCATGAGAATGTGTTCGCTATATGTGATGATCAAGTTTCATCTAAGAACGACTTAGGACGTAATAAGCGCAAAAGAAGCGATTTAGATACTTCGTCGAAATTATGGCATTGTCGTTTATGCCATATTTCGAGGGGGAGGATCGAACAATTAGTATCTCAATCGATTCTTCCACACTTAAACTTTTCAGATTCTGAGGAATGTGTTGATTGCATTAAAGGAAAATTCTCCAAAACTATTAAGAAAAACGCCAAACGTAGCTCGGGAGTCTTAGAAATAATCCACACAGATATTTGTGGACCTTTTCCCGTGACATCGATAGATGGTTATGATTCCTTCATAACATTTACAGATGACTTTAGTCGTTATGGCTATATTTATCCAATCAAGGAGCGATCTGAAGCATTGGACAAGTTTAAGATATTTAAGGCTGAAGTTGAAAATCAGCACGACATTAAGATTAAAGTAGTAAGGTCTGACCGTGGAGGTGAGTACTACGGTCGACACACCCCTTATGGCCAAGTCCCTGGACCTTTTGCGAGGTTTTTACAGGAAAATGGCATAGTAGCCCAATATTCTACACCGGGCGAACCTCAGCAGAACGGTGTAGCGGAACGGCGAAACCGTACGCTTATGGACATGGTGAGAAGCATGCTAAGCTACTCTACACTACCAGTTAGTTTATGGATGGAGGCCTTAAAGACCGCCATTCACGTACTTAACCGTGTTCCATCTAAGTCAGTACCTAAGACACCGTATGAGATGTGGACGGGACGTAAGCCCTCACTAAACTATCTACATGTGTGGGGATGTCCAGCTGAGGCTAAGATGTTCAACCCGAACTTAAGCAAACTGGATTCTAGAACAATTAGTTGCCATTTTATTGGCTATCCTGAAAGAAGTAAAGGATTTAGGTTCTATTGTCCAGGTAGACACACTAAGTTTATTGAGACTAGACATGCCGTGTTTTTAGAGGACACTATGATCAGGGGGAGTACGGTACGGCGGGAAATAGACCTTGAGGAGGAACGAATTAGTCTACCCGTTCCGATGACTCAAGAGCCCTATTTCACCCTACCTGCTGTCGTCGTGCCACCCGCACCTAGTGCTGGTGACGCAACGCGTGTTGCTGCACCTCCATCGGCCACAACAGAAATAAGTGAGGTTCCACCTCCTCAGCCTGTTGAAGATGTGGTCGAACAAGATGAGGTGCAACAACAACCTCAACCCTCAGATGATGCTCAAGTAAGAAGATCACAAAGAGTAAGACGGTCGGCCATCCCGGACGACTATCAGATATACTTGAGCAAAGAAGTTAAGATAGAGGATGATCCCACTTCTTACGAAGATGCCATGAGTAGACCTCAGTCATCCGAATGGCGTAAAGCCATGGAAGATGAAATAAGGTCCATGAGTGCCAACAAAGTCTGGGACTTAGTAGAGATTCCTAAAGGAGCCAAAACGGTAGGCTGTAAATGGGTCTACAAGATTAAGCGTGACTCCAAAGGGAAGATCGAAAAGTATAAGGCTAGGCTTGTGGCTAAGGGGTTCACGCAGCGAGAAGGTATCGATTATAACGAGACCTTCTCGCATGTGTCGTCTAAGGATTCGTTTCGAATCATCATGGCATTAGTAGCACATTATGACTTAGAATTGCATCAAATGGATGTAAAGACGGCATTCCTCAATGGGAATCTTTATGAGGACGTCTACATGGCTCAACCAAAGGGTTTTGTCATTGAAGGTAAGGAACATATGGGGTGCCACTTGAAGAAGTCTATTTATGGACTTAAGCAAGCTTCAAGGCAATGGTACCTAAAGTTCGATGAGACGATAAGAAAGTTTGGGTTTAAGGAGAATGAGGAGGATAACTGCATTTATGCTAAGTTTAAGAATGGGAAATTCATTTTCCTTATACTATACGTAGATGACATACTACTGGCAAGTAGTGATGTCAATCTACTCTTAGAAACTAAGAAGTGTTTATCCTCAAACTTTGAGATGAAGGATTTAGGTGAAGCTTCCTATGTCCTAGGAATTGAGATTCACCGAGATCGAAGAAAAGGGGTATTAGGATTATCTCAGAAGGCATACTTAGAAAGCATACTCAGAAAGTACGGTATGCAAGGGTGTAAGCCCTCGCCTGTCCCAATAGTTAAGGGTGACAAATTTTCACAATCACAATCACCTAAGAATCAGTATGAGGTTGATCAGATGAGAGGAATTCCGTATGCTTCTGCTGTCGGAAGCTTAATGTATGCTCAAACATGTACGCGCCCTGACTTAGCTTTCGTGACTGGGATGCTTGGCAGATATCAAAGTAATCCAGGCTTAGACCACTGGAAAGCACTTAAGAAGGCTCTAAGATACATTCAGGGTACTAAGAACCTCATGTTAAAGTATAGTAAGTCAGACTCATTAGAAATAGTAGGTTACTCAGATTCAGATTACGCGGGCTGTGTGGATACTAAGAAATCCACGTCAGGCTATATATTCACCCTCGCGAATGGAGATATATCGTGGAGAAGCTCCAAGCAAGTCATAACTGCATCGTCCACAATGTATGCTGAGTTCATAGCTTGTTATGAGGCCACTGGACAGGCATCTTGGCTTAAGAAATTTGTTCCTGGTCTAAGAGTGGTAGACAGCATTCATAAACCACTTAAGTTATACTGCGATAATGAGCCAGCAGTGACATACTCTCACAACAACAAGTCGAGTGGTGCTGCCAAACACATCGACATTAAGTATTATGTTGTTAAAGAGAGAATCCAGGATAATTCAATTAGTCTCGAGCATATAAGAACTAATAAAATGCTCGCGGATCCGCTAACCAAGGGTCTCCCTCCCAATGTGTTCAGAGAACACGTAGCCGGCATGGGATTAGGGGAGAGCCTGTGAAACAAATCCTGGATACTAAGGGGACACCTAAGCATAAGGATATTTCTAATTGTGAGACATATTGTGGTCTTCGAGTCGAACAGTACGTAAATGGCTGTTTCCGATGCGTCGTGCTCCTTATGTCAAAGCAAGAAGAAATATATATAAATTTAGTAATTAAGAATAAGAATAAGCTAAGTTAAATGAGAAATAAGTTGTCCCGAGATCAAGGGGGAGAATGTTAGGATGATCTCGGTCCCACCGTTGGGCAACAACCAACAGGTGGGACTGGGTCTCCCACGCCCCAACTGACTCGGACGTGGGTAACAACCCCACGCCGAGTCCACCTCAGAGGCGCGTCGGTATCGGGGGCGCAACAGAATCTATCTGTTGGCCCCCCCTCTCCTGTACGCCATATAAGCACCAGGGGGCCCTCAGGGCGGAGTACCCTTTTGAGCACAACGTTCCAGAGGCCCCCGCCTAACCAAAATCAATTGATCACCGCCGCCATCACCTGGGAGGTCACCGCCACTTCTTGTCCCCGACGATTACTTGAGCCCAATGGCGTCAAATGCTCCCTCTGAAGAGTATACTCGGTTAGGGGTTCCTAGTGATGATCCTAAGATAAATTAGAAACTACAAGCAAACCTCACGAGAAGATTAGATTCTTTATTGGGGCCTTCGCAATTATGCCCGCCGGAAAAATCAAAGCTCCGGGGGTCCACATGAATAGACTACGTACACGCTCGTCGCTTTCAAGCCTAGACTAGTGACACCATTTATTTCTTTAGCCATCGGCCCCGGCACGGGAAAAAGAAACAAGGAAACCTCAGCTCGTCATGCAAAAGCCGTGTTTCCCACTAACCCCCCACCGACAGAAACGGGGCCGTAAGTTTTTGACGTGCCCTGTGGCCTGGTTGATTGATTGATTGTTGACACGTCGGGTTTCGTTCTACCGTACGTGTACAGGTGGTCGAGGATTGCACGGCATTTGCCGGGGAGGACTGACAACGAGGTCAAGAACTACTGGAACTCGTACCTGAAGAAGAGGGTGGAGGCAGGCAACAAGGAGGCGGGACCCAGCACGCCCGCACCGACGGCGACCAACTCCGCCGCTGACTCAGACGGCGACGACTCCCGGTGCGTCAAGCCCGGGGACGACGGCACGGCGCCCGAGCCGCCGTCGGACTCCGGCTCGTCGGAGCCGCGCGAGTCGTCGTCGGCAGACTCGAGCTGCCTCACGGGCCCCCACACTGCGTGCAGGCCCCACGCACCCGTGGCTCCCAAGGTCATGTTCGCGGACTGGCTGGATATGGACTACGACGTCAGCGGGCAGGTCGCGGCGGCACCTGGTCTGGACGGTGCGGGCGCGGTTGGTGCGAGTGCGAGCCCAGGCGATCAGCATCACGGGTCCGTAGTAGTGCAGCAGGTCGATGGGCCATGCGGTGTCGATGCGTCGTCCATGTCCCTGCACGGCTTCGGCGACAGCGGCGCCGGGTGCTGGGAGTTCCACGAGCAGTTCGACGACGGCGCCATGGACCAGATGCAGACGGGCGGCTTCTGCGACCTGCTCTCCATGAGCGACTTCTTCGCAGGGCTCAACTAGGCACGGCGCATATAGATTGGCTGTATATCGTCGGCTGGACTGCTTTTCCTTAAATCTGTTTAGAAGATCTCGGTGGAAGTTCGTTTTTGATTTTGTAAATTATGTATTGTTTGCTGTGTACGTATAGAGGATTTTAGAAACATATAAAGTCATGGGCCATGCACTACGTCGGCTGTTGCGACGATGTAAAATGTTGTTGTGTTTGTTGCGGTTTGCTTTGAGAGCACAACATGCACCGACAGATAAGAGTAAAGAAGCGAAAGTATTAAAAAGCGCAAGCTTGCTATTGGTGGCGTCGTTTGTTGATTAAAAAGTGAAACACCATCTCTTGTTTTCTTCTTTCTTTCGTTTTTGGTCCTGAGACTCGGGCACAACCCGTTCGTGCTTCGGGCCAAAATGATCAGAGCTCGAAAGCACGTCAGGCTGACAGCTGAAAATTCAGACCGGGCAAGGTCCAGGACCCGACGGGCCGCTTTCGGACCGTGCAGGCTCAGGCACGGCCCAGTAGTCCGTTGCAACAAATCAGAAATTGGAAAAAGAAAAAAAAAGCAACTGCAATCCACCAGGCAATCGTCCCACAAGCAGGCGCGGGCGCGCAACCCATCAGCAGCAACTGCTTTAAAAATTTGAATAGAGATGAGATTTTTTTTAGAATGCAAAGACAAAAAAAATCAAAAAAATATGAAGAAAATCGGTTAATGTTAATAGAATTGTATTACATGTTAATAAAAAAATTTACATTCAAAATAGTAATATATTACCGGGAATAAAAAAAGAAAGAAAAATGAATTTTGAGTTTTTTATAAAATACATGGACAAAAAATCCAAAAAAACTGAAAAAATTATTGTATCTCATGTGCCCACTGCATTTGAGTTTGATAAACATCACAAATTGATCATAACAAAAAACAAATAAAAAAGGTTTTGGGTAGTTTTTTCATTTTTATATCTTGAATAATACAATGATTTTGTGAGTTAAATTTCGTGTGGGGCATTTTACTGATAATACGAACCACCATGATTTTTTTAGAATTTTTTAACATTTGTTTGAATGAATGTGTGTTTGAATTGAAATATTGCCTCACATTGTAAATAGGTCGTTTGAAGGCTTCAGTCGCGCTCCTGTGAAGCCTCTTGGGTGGGCCAAATATTTTTTCGGGCTGCTCTTGGCCCGTCAGGCCTGTTCTGCTCCGTGACAGCCCGTGCATGGCCCGAAGCTCCTCCGTGACGGGCCAGGCCATGGTTCGTCCCGTTCGAATTTGGCCTGGCCCAATTTTCAGCTCTATCCTCTTTATATTTTTAGTATTGTATTAAATGATAATATACTCAAAATATGACATTATGATTTTCTTTTTGGACGGCCTAAGAGTGCATCTACAATTCAGTCAGTTATGATTGACCAGGGAACTAGGTTAATGAGCCAAAGAAACTAATTCGATATCAGAAATAAAAGGGACTAAAGGTTCTGATATTTTTGGAGTACACGTATTGGATACACGTGTTCATAATGATCCATGTGTTCTGCTAGTCATTCTTTCTAATCATATTTTTAGAGGCACAAATAACCCTGTAAAATCAGTGGAACTCTATACAGCCGGTGAAAAATGTTTGACCTAGCTTCAAGTGTAACTATTAATGCTTGCCTGTAGTATATACTAGTTTTAGGCTTTTAGCTTTACTTTTGTGGTGTCTGCTAACTGTCTCCTGACCACTTTGACCTTGCTTCCAGGTAGCAATAACTTTCCTGTTACTCCCTCATTCCCATATTATTTGTCATTTAGGACAAGACTTTTAGTTCAAAATGAACTAAAATCTTTGTCCTAAACGACAATTAATATGGAAAGGAGGGAGTATTTGTTTTACCAGTTCTAGTTATATTTTGTGATTAGCCAATTACATATTGAACCCTTGAAGTTTTAGCACTTTAGTTTTTTATGAAACAATTGAAGGCTAGTTTTAACAGTCCGGAACTAAAAATCAGGGAAGGAATTAGTTAGCCGTGGTTGCCAACTTTTTTGAAGGGTACTGTATGTTCTATAAGTTGCCAAGAAAGTAGTTTGAGTGCGAGATCCTTAAATTTTAAGGGTACTGCACATGCTTCTGTTTGCCACCAGAATGCTACAATTTGTGTACATCATTTCAGTTGATTGTGTCTGTCTCTTATGTGTAGCTTGTGGGACGAAGAGCATGAATCTGAGTTACGGTTGACATTTAGTTACATGCGCAGGTTTTATGGTGTGGCCTCCTGTGGCGCATTGAGACAACTCTGGAGCACGATGTGAGATGTAACATCAAACTATTCAGATAACCTTATTATGCTCACACTATTACGTATAACTGAGGGCTGACGTCCTGTCTAGGCACAAAGTCGTAGTGTACGTACGTTGCTAGGTGCCTGTTCTTAGGCCCCTCCTGGCCTTTTATCTCTCTTCATTGTGTTAGCTGTTCTCACAGAACATTCTAAGCCTGTTACTGGTGTGGGATTGTTGTGGCTATGGGTTGACGCCACTTGGTCTTTGTCCGGTGGATGGGTAATTGAGCATGAACAAATCAACCATTGAGCTCTAGTCTGAAGTGTTGTGGTGCCTTCAGGTGTGGGTAGTTAAGTGGATATGAGTTTAAGCTGCATCATGGTATGCAGTCTTGCTTTTGCAGCCATGCCCCTTGATTGGCACGGTCCACGGTGGTTGTCATTTACATTCTTCCTTTGACTGAGCATGTCTGGTTTGTACGTACATTTCTTCTTGTGAATTGATATGATGCAGAAGAAACTCGTCCGAGCTACGGGTACTGAACTGTTTTGCTCCTTGTCGTTCCTATGGTGGCTGGATCACCCTATGTTGCTTCATTTGTCTTCGTTATTTTGTTCATCACTAATAGGTGCTCAAGTTTTTTTGGAATCCGAAATGTTGGTTTGGAAGGAAGTGATCGCTGCTTTGTTAATAAGATACAGTACTAGTTAATCTGCTTGATTTAACAAGCAATACTAATAACCGGGATAATTCATGCGTGCTCTGCTCGAGTCGTCATTGATTCACATGTTTTGCCTCGTCAATCTATTGGATCACCGCTGAGCGCTGTGCGGCCCATATACGGCCCACAGTTCTGAATCTTCAGCATACTGGGTTCGCTTTCCGTATCAGATCGAGCCCTTTCTCTGGCGAATGGTGCCTTTTGAGCTGAGAGTGGAAGGAAATGATCTGCCCTCGGCCGTTTCACCCCTTTCTTCGGTCTCGAGTATCTAAATTCAAACACTCCCTGAATCGTATGAAGCCAAGGAGTAGTGGATGCCTCTGCAGCACCTCGTATGCAAACAGTAGCAGTGCTGTAGTGGACCTAGTGGCGGTCTTCCCTGAACTCTCAACTTGATTTTTGATGTGTGGAAAGTTTGGGTTGTCTATGTTCCATTTTAGATTAGTTTTCCTGTGGCTGTCGTGCCGAGGCAACAATAGCAGTTCCTGGATTAACAAAGTACAGTGGTACTACTGATTTCTCGCTGAACTTTACAAATTTAATAAGTTTTATATGCATCTGGGCTGCAGGTAGCAAAAGAGCACACATCTATGGCGAACATAGGAGGCTCTGAGCTCTCTCCGGAGTTCATAATGAGTTCTTTTGTGTTCCATCAGTACTCGTAATCGCATCGGGAACGTAGTAAGCTTCTTGCATGATTGATCCAGAAAACATGGCAGCACTTCTGGCTGGACTGTATATCTACCCTTTTGAGAGAAAGAGCTACAGTGACCATGCCACGGACTGCTCATACACGGATAGAGCACGTTGTACCAGACACGCATTAAATAGAACAGCAGCAATACTATGATACGAGTACGTGTACATCGTCAACTACGAGTAATACCTGGGGAAGAAAAGAGAGAAAAGAAAAAGAAACGAAGGGCGATTCAGGTTCGCCTCCAACTCCAAGCACCAGTCCGGCCGTGCTGCATCAAATCATGATGGCGATGCCCCTGCGACTGCCACTGCAGTAGTCTCAGAGAGACAGAAGCTCATTTACTCCATGGCCCTTTACGTCCTCATCTCGTCGTCGGCCTTGCTCGCCGCTACGCCGTTTTTTATTCCCTTCTGCAATGAATCGCAGAAAGTACCGGCCCACTCAATCTCATCACCCTCCCTGTGGACGTGCGGCGTCTGCTACGCTCACCCACGCCACTGCTCCATTACCCGCACACGCAAAAACTGAGCGGGGAAAAAGAGAAAGACAGTTGATCCAGTAGTATGCCAGTTCCTTCCCGTAGAAACAAATTTGATGTTCATATCTTTATTTACAAACAATGTGATTATGCAAAAAAATCTCATAGTTTATCGAACATTCAGCGTGCTAATCCATAGTACAAGTGAACACACAAATATGAGTACAGTGCATTTTGAGATGGAGCAACTAGAAGTTTGGGCTTTGCTCCGGTAGTCTGTCTATGCCAGGAATGGTTGCACAAACAAAGCCCTCATCGGCTGAACTACGGGCCTCCAGAATCGCATAGAAACGACGCAAGGGCATCGCTCAATCCGTAGACCACTGAGCCCTCTCCCGTCCACCCCTACTACTACTACGTCGTCCCGTCGCAGGCAGCAGGTGAGATCTCCGGCATTAAAGCGTGACCGCGGGATCCTCCTCGGCCTCGCACAAAGCCTCCTCGTCATCCGCGTCCAGTCTCCCTGTCTCGCCCGAATCCTTTCTTTACCCTTTCACCTCTCACGTCAGTCATCAGACCATCCACAGTGGTAGCCTGTGCGCGCCGCGCGAGCTCGTGCTTGGCGTCAACGCGTTACCACAAGTTTTTCTGTGCGTGGGAGGAGGGAGAGGGGGGGAGCGAGTGGGGAGCAGCCGGCAGCCGATGGGGAGGGCGCCGTGCTGCGACAGGAAGCAGGGGCTCAAGAAAGGGCCGTGGACGCCGGAGGAGGACAAGCTCCTCGTCGACTACATTCAGGCCAACGGCCACGGCAGCTGGCGCCTGCTCCCCAAGCTCGCAGGTCTGGATCTCAAATCATTCTACTGGTATTCAAGCTCTCTTGTTCCGCTCTGGCTATGCAGTTGGTTCCTTCCGCCGCCGTTCTGCGGCTCTGCCTACTAGCTCGTCGGCTAGCTATTGGCCGCTTTGTGTGCGAGGCAAATCGTTCGTTTTATCCATCCGAATTCCTCGTTGTTTTGGTGCTTGCTTCCTCGGCTAGGCACAGCTCGTATGATCCCATCCAACGCATGGCATTTTGCAGGGCTGAACCGGTGCGGCAAGAGCTGCCGGCTGCGGTGGACGAACTATCTCCGCCCGGACATCAAGCGCGGATCATTCACCGCCGAGGAGGAGAAGTCCATCGTCCAGCTCCACGCCATCGTCGGCAACAAGTATGTACTCGCGCGTTTTCCGCACCGATCGAGGTTACACCACTCATTCACCTAGCTAGAGATTGCACGGCCAGGCAGCGTACTGCTAGCTCGAGCCACTGTTGCAAAGCATCGTCGCATTGAATCACGCCGCCTCCGTCCGTCGCATCACACCCAAAACCGGTCCCCTTGAGCATTCCGGATGTACGCCTTGAGTATATATCCAGTATTTACTGGAGCCCGGTTGTATTTATGTCACCATAATTAGTGATGCTACGCTAGCAGTACCAGTATTGATTGGCTTCTCTGGTACGTATTTTGTTCCGGCAACTCAGGTGGTCCATGATCGCGGCGCAGCTGCCCGGCCGGACGGACAACGAGATCAAGAACTACTGGAACACGCACCTCAAGAAGCAGCTACGCCGGATGGGCCTCGACGAGCCCCCACCCGGCCCGGCAGCCGGCAGTCCGGCCACTCGGCACATGGCCCAGTGGGAGACCGCCCGCCTCGAGGCCGAGGCGCGCCTCTCCCTTCTCGCCGCCGCCTCTTCCTCCGGCGCCGCTACGGCCACGACCACCTCCGCCTCGTCATCCTCAACCGTCGGCGCCCCGAGCAACGCGCCCGCGGACATATACCTGCGCCTGTGGAGCTCGGACATCGGGGATTCCTTCCGCAGCAAGGTGGCAAAGGCGGCTGGGTCGCTGCCGGCGAGCGTGAAGAAGGACGCGGCGGCCATCATCAAGCAGGAGCCGCAGGTGCTTCCCGGGGACGACTCGGCTGCTTCCGACGAGATGGACGAGGTGGCGATGGCGCTGGAGGAGTACCAGATGTTCCTCGACTTGGCTGGCGAGGAGACAATGGGGGTGTTCCACGGTCGGTACGGCGACTTCTCGCTGTTCCCGCCGCAGCTCGACGTCCTCGCAGAGGTGCCCCTCGCCGCGGCGTTCCAGTGAGATGTGTGCACGGGCAGCAGATCAAGGCAACCATGCCTACGTGCACGTACGTCGTACGTTTGTATTCATATGTATTGCGGGCTCCCTCGTGCGCGTAGATACGTGGTTGTGCGACTGGATGTATCAGGAAATTTTGGGGTTACGGCCGGCTGCGGGTGTAGGTGGTGTTAGACTTTTATCTCATTATTAGCTGGGATTTAGGTAGGACATCGTATTGTATTATGGCCTTTATAGGAATTCTCTAGGCCTTAATTGTACTAGAGATGCTATAATACATCAACTGATGTTCTTTCTTGATTCTTTGGTATTTTTTACGTCGTTTAAATAGGCTGATGGATGACCAGTCAGGTTAGTTGACAAGCAAGTTTAAGAACCGTCATTGTAATTTATTCTTTTCATGAGCTTCTAGTTCCAAGTGATTATTATTTTAACGTTGGCTACATCTTTAATAATATTTATTTATCAGAGCTTCTAGCCTGCAGCCATTTCTATCATTTTTATTTCGGAAACACTAATTTACAGGCGCTGAAAAGCGGCCGTGGGTTCAGGCATGGCGAACGTAGTGCGCGGCCGCAGCACCAGGTCAGCACGTGACAATTAAAAACTAGTTTGGCTAATTTGTATTGGTAAGGATTATGTTAATTATAAGTAATTAAAATAAAATAATTTTGTAATTGACTAACCTATAGAATTAGAAGTTAATGTTTAATTGCAAATATTAATGATTAATAATAGTAATTAGCAGCTAATTAGCTGATGCCTGGAATTTTTTAAAATTTCAAGCACCTGAAATATAGACATATTTTTTATTTTTACCCTTCGGTACAGATTCAACACGAGACCGGCGATGAAGAAGGTGGCTGAGAGCCTGAAACCCTCGCAAAGTCGCAACGGGCCGAAGTGCCGAACCAAACTTTGATGAAGGACTAGGGTTCCGCTCATCCTATCCCATATATGCGAAATGGTCGGGTGATATTTAACCGTCAAAAATGGGTCAGCATCATAAGATTCAGTTCCACTGAATCAACCTTTTCACCGTCGCGCTACTGTTGCACCACGCCTGTCTGTGCGAGCACCTCGTACGTAAGTCAAATTTGGAACCGCGATGAGCAGATAACGAGCATCCCGATCAGGTTGAACGAGTGGAAAAACTTCGGAATCGAACACTAGAGTACTCTACTCACCGTGCATGCATACCAGGTGTGTCCAAACGGGAGCCTTACGGTGGATAAAGGTTCCATCTCTACACAGCTGCATCGCATCATTGGTGTGGGTCTCGACGCCAAAGTACTGGTCCGACGTAGCATGTGCTGCTGCTAGGGCTACTGCAGGGCGCGCCCAACGATTAAGGATCTGTGCTACATCTGGCTAAAGGGCACGTACAATGACCTTTTGGTTAATTGTTCTGCTCGACCACCATTGTTTCACCGCATTTTTTTTCAGAACCGGAGCAGCCTTCCGAGTAAGAAAGATGTATTTCTATTCTAAAATAAATAATGTTTAAATCAACTAATTTAATTTAATTAAAATGAGAGTTTTTATCTTAAATGTTATTTATTTTACAATAAAGAGCGTATCTATTTACAATAGCAAATCCGGCAGGAGTGTACCTGTAGCCTTTCAGATAAAGTCGTACCTGGGATTCCTTGTGTTAAGGTTAAATTTGGCCATTCACATACAATAAGTCATGTGTAGTATAACCTGGAGTAATAAGAATCATGTCACCAAATTTATGAAATGAATACTTTTATACGACCTAACTGTAAAAATCATCGCGTGTTTTCTTTTCATGTGGTTTTTTGTTTTAGTGATCATGTGTGTATAAAACGTGTGGGCTCGAAGTCGCAGCAGGGGTCCGCAGAGTGCAGTGGACGACTGTGTTTGACTTGTTTGTACTTATTCAGTAAATGAAGGGATAGGTGAGGGGCCAGCTAGCCCAAGGAAGGATTTATTGCCAAGATCAGGCAAAAGGCCAAACGGGAGCAGTGAAAAGTTTCCCTGCATCTGCGCCTGCCCGTGGTTTCATACAGTAGCTGCGAAACAGCAGCAAGATGCAGCTGGTCCTCGTCTCGCCGCTGCTCCATGGCTAATGATTTATTCTCGTAGATATTGAATGCTATACACGCACGTCAGCTGTTTGTGTGTCTTAGATCGCTGTCCTTTCTTTGCGTTCTTAACATTATACTATTAGTTAACCTGATAGTTTTTCTTTTAATGTAGTTTTACGGTGTTTACTCTGATTTTTTATGACTGAAGATCACAGTTACTCACGCACGGGCCGATCAAACGTGCAAGGCGGCACGTGGATTGCAAAAACCATTAACATTATAATTCATGAATGACGGTTGAGGGGAAGGGCCATGAGGCCATGCATGCACTCGACGCAGCGTCGGTGTAGCAGGGGCGGAACAGCATGCGTGCGCGAGGGGCAAGAGATTGCATGCAGCAGCATTGAATGGCTTGTGAATGTGCACTGCCTCTGCCGCACACGTCAAAACGGGGAAGAAAAGCCGGAGTAGGTACGTACGTACTCCGCCAGGAACGCGCTGGCCGACTTGACGGGACGCCTCGAGGACTCGTCGGCACGGAGGCGCGCGGGGCGGGGAGGCCAACGCCAACTATCCAAGACGCGCGACGCGATCTCGATCTGACCATCCCCTTCATCGGCAAACATCGCAAAGGCAACGGGGAGGGCGATCGATCCATGCGGAAGCGAGCGCGGGACGCTTCTGTGCCGTACGCGCCCCACGTGCAGGAAATGCATGCAGCGCAGGTGAATCGATTGCATGCAGCGGACAGGAAAAGGTGTTCGTGCCAGGAGGAGGACGAGCGCGAGCGGGGAAGAGGAAAAAAGCCTGTGCGATTACGGTGTTTCTGCTCAGGAGTCAGGAGCACCTCAGAGTGCATTCAATGGTTTGCAAAGGTGATCTCGGAACGACATTTCTGTGCTTCTTACCGAGAAACAGATCACTGCCGGCTGCTACAGTGCTGACATCCGGCAAGGGGCGGTGCGCCGGGGAGCGACGATTGAATTCAGTGCAGCGGGGGACACACAAACTTGGTTCAGTCTGATGATCTGTCCCTTTTATCTAAAACTTAATGTTCCTGTTAACTATAGTAAGCAAGGGTTCCGCCATTAGTACATAAGTGCGCTTAGTAGTACTGTGTATTGCTTTTTATAGAGCGCACGTAATCAGCTAAAACTTCAATTGCCCAATACAACGAAAACGACAGAAAAAAATCCCCACAAGAAACAGTGAGAGGCAAGCAAGGGGCGACGAACACTCCATGTCCAGCTACAGTGACACGCTGGCGTTTCACTGTAATGACACAGGTTGCATCATGACGCAACAAAGGAAAGAGACAACATATACGTGTTTCTGGAAAGAAGAATCTTTCTTACCACTCCTAACTTGTACTCCCTCCTTACAAATTTATCGATTTGTAATTAATTTCTGAACTAAGGCAAATTTCCAAAAACAAAGGAAGTACTACTTATCTACAGTATCGAAAGACCGCAGCTCTGGCGTGGGGAAATGCAAATGTATATAATGGAAAATAATATGCATTAATATATATATATATATATATATATATATATATAGAATGTATATACAATACCTGGCTATAGAATCCCTGATTCTGTGTCCAGCTTTCTTTTGGCCGCACTGCTGCCTTTTTTTGACCGCAATGCTGCCTGGGCCATGCACGTAATTTCCTCCCCCACGATTTTCTCTGTTTGCAACTGTCACTTTCCATTTACCGTGAGTCCTTCAGATCCAGTCCATTTTTTCCGCTCGTTAATCACGCCTCCTATCTTGGCAACCGACGATCTCCTCCAGAACGCTGTTTTTGGTTTCCACATCGCCGGCAAGATTTTCTTCGTCTCCATGTACATCGCCGGAACCGGCAGCACAATCGCTCAGGTGAGGTCCCCTTTCAATCTCCGTCCCCTGCACACCGTTTCTTCGTCACTTTATCGCGTTTCTTTTCCACATCGCCCACAAGCTTTTCTTCGTCTCCACGTACGTCCTGTTTCTGGCAGTGTATTCGCGCCCGTGATGTGGAAAAGAATCGCGTCCTGTTTCTTCGTCCTGGTGACATTCGCGTCCTGTTTCTTCGTCACTCTTTTCTGATGTTTCTTCGTCTCCACGTACGTGTTTCAATCTCGGTCGCCTGCACTCCGTTTATTCGTTTCTCTATCGCGTTTTCTCGCAGATGATTCCCCCTGGTGACATCTCGTTACAATCTCTATAGGTTGCTTCAATTGTTTGCCCCCGAATAAAGGCGTAGTTTTTTCGTTGGTCAGGTTATATTGCCTGTTAGAAATATCGTGTCACTGCTGACTGCGACGAAGCACTTCTTCGGCCGCCACCGTTGTCCGACTACCCGCCCTTTTCCTCTTTCCCATCCTTGAAAAAACACCCAGGTAAGTCACTATTAAAGGTGCAATAAAACTCAATTAAAATTTTATTATAGCATGTCCACCGTTTCTTTTTTTTGCAAATCAACTGGAAGATAGAGGATTTGTTTTATTTGCTATACCACTGCTGGTTTATCAGTTTGGACTAAAAAAGTCATGCACAGTTAGTTGTTAATTAAAATTCCATTATTTTTTCCACGGCTGCCTAATATATAAAAGTAATTTATAAAATAATTTAAAGTCCGGCCTTAGTTGGCGAAATTGCGTAGGCTTTTTATGTTTGTCACTAGGAAATTGTACTAAAACTTCGTGTAGTGACTGTTTTCTAATATTTTTATCACTAGATAAATTACCGAACGATGCAAATTTTTGTCTCTGTTTCTGTATGAGTATATCACCTAATATATTTGTTGCATTTTCTATCTATTGTGAGTTTCACAATTGTTTTAATACATCTTTAAGTTGCTGCAATGAGGTTGAAAATGTTTTGTATGTATCAATTGGTTGCTAGTCTCATCATATTTTCTCAAAATTTCAGGTTTGAAATCATCTGTTATGCAGGGAAGGTTAAAATCAATTACATTGAAAAGCAGTCAGGAGGCATGGCAACTGGATTTCCCTGAAACGAGTGTTCTATCGCATACAAATAATAATGGGCAACTTCATTCTTCGCGACATCGAATTCCCATCTCAACAACTAATATTACATCCATTCATGGAAATCATGATCAGAATAAAAATAAACGCAGTACTAGCTCACATGCTCCTGATCAGGAAAATGATGATGATTTTATGCCACCTACGAAGCAACATGTGCGTGCACGTCCTTCAGGCAGTTTGGGTCAATCTTTCTGTAACAAGGTGAAATTTGGATTTTTAAGTCTTTTCATATTTTCTATTATATTCACATTACCTTTTATTTTTTATATGCGCTCATACCTTGTGCTGGTTCTTATTTGTTTTTCTGTCACTAGATCAACAGCAAACAACTTACTTTGTATATTCTCCGGAAAATAAAATTACATTATTTTTAGTTACTTCATTGTCACACTTTTCTTGCACTTTGATTTATGTTACTAGCTACTGTTCATCTATTAGACTCACAATATTTTCCTTCACCTAAAATATGTTTATGTTACACTTCTATCTGTAAAATCTCATATATTGATTTCAATTCTTTACGTGTTACTAGCTCCCTTCTGTACGTTGCACGTCTTCAATCATCATCAAAGTCATTGAACAGTTGAACATGCAACAACGTCAGAAAATATGTGAGATTGGTTTTGGTGGCATACTTAACTTTTGTGCTGCGGGATTAGATTGTACTGATCTCTTGGTCTACTTGATGGACAAACTTAATCCAGAGTCAATGATTTTGGAAGTAGGTAACGAAGGTGGTTTGTCTATCAACGAATCATGTGTTAAAAAGATTTTAGACCTTCCTGATGGTGATAAGGATCTACCAGGATCAACCGAATTTCAAAATGCGCTCGCTTTAGCAGACTTTAAGAAATTCGTTCATGTTGAGCGCAACAAGGATATCAAGTGCAACTATCTTATTGATATGCTGAGGAAAATAAGGATCGATAATTCTCTAGCAGTTAGGATATTCCTAACGGTAGTCTTCAATAAATTGTTATTCCCTGCACTAGATAACAATATAAGGGGACGAGATGCCTTTTTGATCAAAGACATTTCAGATTTCCAAAATATTAATTGGTGTAAGGCAGTTATACAAGATTTGCGCCATGCAGCAGTAGCGTGGTCAAACGAGAGAAAGAAGTCCCTTCTCGGCTGCGGTATATTATTGATTGTGAGTTTCCATCGCTTCTAAGTATCTCCTCCTTATATGTAATTTTCATGTAAATTTATACTAATTATATGATATGTGTATGCAGATACTATACCTGGACAATCTTGATTCACAAAGCTGTATAGTTCATTCTGCCACACCTCGTGCTAAATACTTCAATCCATTTGTAATGGAAACCTTAATTCGAGAAGACAAGCGAATAGATATGTCGGGGAAACAGACGTATGGAAATCTGCAGGTTACTGTTAATCGTTTTTTTTCAATTAATTAATTAATTAACTAATTTTTGTACCATTTAATAAGTTATGATATATTGAAATGTATTGTTCTTTTTTTTGGCAGCTTAGAAGCAGGGCTGACACTTGTTATGTTCAGACTGATCCTCAACCAAATCTTTCTCCGCCTACTGCAAATTTTTCAAATTTAGCAGTTCTCTCGAGTGCTACGGAGCTTGGTGTGCTATTAGATAATTTACGTGGCACACCCTCAGGGTCCAAGGCAGCTGAAGGGCTGCATCTCTTTGCTGCAAAATCTAGTCAGGCCATTCATAACATTCTTGCTGGTTCCAAATTGATTGTGGAAGCACATAAGGAGTTCATAACTACTATTCAAAATTACATCGATGAAGAACCCGTTTCAAAACAATCAAGTGATGAGGATCATAGGGAAGAAGGCACTAATAACGAGAGTGGTAGTCGATCAAATTTGGACTCGTCAATTTTTCATCATTGTTCAACCCGTTACGACGAAGCATTTGTCCATACTCCGTCTCACATGACTGGTATGTTATATTACAGTTTTATTCAGTTCCAAAAAATGATTACATTGATCTATTTTTTTCAGAAAAAAACCCACAGTGTCCACCTTCTTCACATGATATCACATCACGACAACGTAGCGGAAGTCACGTGCCTGGCGATCAATACAACAATGGTGACCAACATGTTGCGTCGTCTACTGATATGCGTGGTGAACCCACCCAAAAAGCCGACCTCCTTAATGTGGACTATAATGTTGTGCGTTTACCTACCACTCTATTTTTTACAAGTTATTATTTTTTTCTTCATCAACACTGTCATTATTAATTGTGTGTTATTTAGTTATCCATTATATGTTGCTAAAGTGCAATTTTAAAGATTTCTTATCCGAGGTTCATTTTTCAGGAGCTACCTGCACCAGATGCTGCTATATGTGGGGAACATAATGTTTTGGAATCAAACATCAATAGTGGCGCCTCTCAAATGGCACCAGACATTGGTTTTTCTGCATCAGGAGTTGACAAAACTGTACAACAAATGAATGAATCTGACACTACTACAATAAGCCTCATCACAGGCGGCTCCAAACCTATTATCACAGACGGCTTTTAAAACCGCCTGAAACGAAGAGTCTGTGATAATCCGCAATTTCACAGGCGGAGAAGTGAAACCGCCTGTGAAGACTAATTATCATAGGCGGTTCTTCACTAAGGATAGCCGCCTGTGAAGACCGATTATCATAGGCGGTTCTTTACTTAGGCTAGCCGTCTGTGAAAATACTTTATCACAGACGGGTCGTGCAGCATATATAACCGTCTGTGATAAACGTCTTATCACAGACGGTTATTGAAGAATAACTAACCGTCTATGATAAGAAGTCTTCACAGACTGGTATTGAAGCATTACTAACCGTCTATGATAATTTGTATTCACAGGCGGATTTTGAAGCATAACTAACCGCCTATGATAATATGTCTTCACAGACGGGTTTTGAAGCATAACTAACCGTCAATGATAATTTGTCTTTACAGACGGTTATTGAAGCATAACTAACCCGTCTATGATAATGGTGTTATCACAGACGGAGTTTACCTATATCAGCCGTCTGTGAAGACCCTTTAACGCAGCCGGTTTCTACCATAACAGACACCGCCTGTGAAAATTAGGTTATCACAGATGTTTCTTTACTTGTATCTAGCCGCCTGTGATAATTGTTTTTCACAGTCATGCAGTACTACTACTGTTATTTCTAATTTCCAGGTCAATTCAATATAATCACAGAACAAAAAACAACAATCATCACAGAACAAAAGACAACAATATTATCATCACAGAAGTCAATTTCACTAAAACAATATACATACACACAAGTTACAGATACAATTTTATCTCAAAGTTTACAAGTTTTCACTAAAAACTGTTTAGATTGGTATAGTCGCAAAGTTCTGGCACATCAGCTGTTGAACCTCTCTTATCAAAGAACTTCCCCGTTTTGTGCAAAATTTCGCGACGAATGAACTGACAGAGTTCAGAAGCAATCCTGTCGGCTCCTCCATCAGGAATACTTCTACAAACTGGCCATTCTTCGTTCAGATTCTTCTTGTGCTGCAATATAACACATAACAAGGTTTAGAATGTGTTGGTTTGAACAATCTCAAAGTATAGATCAAAGTGAGAGTATACAAGAATTTAGTAGGTATTTTTGGAGCAGTTGTACTATGAGCAATTGAATTTTGAAGTTGGAATCAAAATATAAAAATAATGTTTCTGGTAATATTGAACAGCAGAGAATATAAGCATTAAACTATGCTAGTTACAATGAAAATGAAACACAAAAGTAAGAAAATAAGGTATCGACATTAAGGATAACTTACATCCTCACGATTGACTCTATATACGGCGGCGGTCCGAAGATGCTCGCATACATAATACCCGCATAAGACACTCCCAGCGGGCTGCTTCGGACAAGCATAATACGTTTTAATGTCCAATGCATTCGTATTAGGAGGTCTCTGACCGCCAAGCTGTTCCGCGTAAAACCGTCAAGCGCTGTAATACAAGAAATGTCATATAAAACTTGTCAACACATTCTAAATGTACGTAAATTAAAATTATTGAATAAACGTACTTTTTCAAAATGGAAAGGAAATCTTTGTAACGATCTGGTGGGTAATCGGCCGAGTCCAAGACTGTTGCCATTCCCTGCGTTGGCTTGATGAAGATCATTATGTAGTGATTACTGCAAACATACAAACACACGTGTTAACAATTACCAATAATTGCTATTTCAATGCCATGTGTCGAACTTAATCGAAGTGGTACGGAGCCTTTACGAGGTCCTGGCCGTCTCTGACAAAGTTAAACATCGCATGTCCTATGTAAGCTGTAACTTCTGCCTTTCTATCCTTCTTAAGTTTTGCAATTGCTCTTTCAAAATCTTTTTTTTTCATGTGTTTGTACTGGCTTGATTCTCGATTTGCCTGGACGTCGAATAGCGACTTTGCAATCCTAGTAGGGTCAAGGATACCTGTCTTGTGCGCCAACTTTTCATTATCCATGTATTGCATCCTATTGAAGAAGTCCAGAATTGTTATAATCTCATGAAATGCGTATGCGTGTAGTAAGAAAAGCAAATACAAAATATTAGAGCACTTACAAGCACCAGACGAGCAGCAGGTTGATTTCGAGCATGCCCCGATGGAAAAGGGAAAGCAGCTCTTCAAATAAAATGACTCGTTTATCTACTCCAGTGCTCCAGAATGCTTCTTTTGGAATACGAAATGTGACGCACTGAAGACCATATTTTGTGCTGGCAGTGATGTACCACTCATGCATTCTTCTGAGCGCGACGGGTTGTTTGCTAAGTTGTACGGATGTCATTAACGGCTTCCCATTCTCAAATTTAGGAGGAACATCCTCAAGCTTGTATATTGGAGCTCCTGGTTTAACTAAAGCCGTCCGCCGATTATACATGACACTGTCTTCTTCCCACTCCTCGATATCTTCTAATGCTGGCTCATGAGAAGAACGAGATGCACTCGATTTTCTAATATTTTCCTTCATAGCTTCCAAATACTTTGTCACTTCTGATGAAGGTTTCTTATTTTCGTATGAGCTAACTTTGACAGACACTGATGATCGAGGAGTAGTCGTCGGAAGTTGGACACTGGCTTGTTGTTGAACCTGTTGTTCAACTGATTGCTCTTTACTCCCAGCAGCTGGCTCTAGTACTACTTCAAGCTGTTGCTCAACTAGTTGCTCTTTACTAGCAACAGCTTGCTCTGGTACTGCTTGAAGTTGTATTATTATTTTTTCTAATGTTACCCATTTATGTACCTTATTCCCGTTTATGATTAATGCAATGGTACTATTGCTGACCTTCATACTTACGCATAAACACACTGTTATACAGGATGTGTTAATTGTTTCGATCGATAATATTATACCTGCTGCTAGCCGTGAAGGATGCATGGATCCAAATCCATCCAATCATTGTACTGTTTATGCATATCTGAAAGTTTCTATTTCATACAGTACCTACCTTTGTTCATCATTCTGACATGTATTTCTTTTAGTTTATTCGGCCTTTCATCCTTCAAACGAGTATGTGGTGAAGTCCCCACATCAATCTCCCATGGTATGTAGCACACATGCAAACTGCAACCACACACAACTCCTGTAATACAATTTTACTAATTACGTCAATCTCATTATAAATTTTAAATATCTTTTTCATTATATTTATTCAGCAACAAATTGAATCTGGTGCTGCACCATTGGAAAGAAGCACCCCGGATGCAGCTCAATTTGCTTCAACAAATACGCCTGCGAGTTTCATAGTACATGACGGTGACTACCATCGAAGTTCAATCATGGCAGCCACACAGGACGATTCCGGATACCATATTCGTGCTCGACCTCGCATCAATCGGCTTGTCAATATTCCCCCAAGATACAGATCACCTTTCAAATGCATAACGCCAAGACCACCGTTTGACATGATTAAAGCCCATGCTGTAAGGAGTAAAATTTGCACAGAACTGAATGCCAAGAGGTATACGCCCATTGATTTTATTTTTCATCACTTTGGTGTAGCACACTTTACAATAGTTAGCTCTTACAATCAATTTTATCTTATTCTTCGACAGACATTATGTTATTTTGGGACCATCCCAATCTTTCAGATGTCTAGATGTAGCAGAGTCCTTCGCAGATGGTGCACCAATCTACAAGTCATTCATGTCATATTATGTGGACTGCATACGTGCGGAGGAAGACATCTGGAGGCCCAAATGTGTGGGATTCAGGATGTTTCTTTCGGGATATCTCGGTGTATGTTCATGTCATCTGAAAGTTTCTTTATTAATTAAAATTCTGTAACTCTCTGAATATTGAATTCTTATTTTCACCTATCAGGAGATGTTGAACCATGACGAAGAACGACAGCTATGCATGTATCCAGACCTTGCAGCTTTTATAAGACTGGAAGCTGACATTGGTGATCTTGATATTTTCAAAGTCAAGCTTGTAAGTCAAGTTCTTTATTTTATCTTTAAAGTTTCATGTTATTTATTTTCTATTCATCCTATATTTATTTCCCTATTACTTTTCAGTTCTTTGTGCCAATTCCTGAGAACAACTACTACACAGTATACTGCTTGAACATGGTCGATAAACGAATTGACATACTTGATTCTAGTAACGAAGTTCATGAAGATTATCATATGGTCATTTCAGCTAGGGTTGTCACGAGGCTCAATGAATTGTTACAGAAGCTAACTGACGGGAAGTTTAAAGATATTTCTCGATGGAAAAGACCTGTTATAAAAGTGATGCGAGAGGTTGTTCCCAATGATTCCCCCTTTATTGCAATGAACGTTATGGAGATATGGGATGGTAATAAGCTCCATACAAATGAAAATTATGTAAGTTTTTCACCCATTATTATTATTATACATTCTTAGTAGACGATCGATTTTTACTGTAATTATCTTTTGATGTTGTGATATTTAACAATGCAGATCAATGTGCCTGCACTTAGGTCTGAAATGTTGTACTACATGCTTTTCAACGCAATCAATCAAGTCAAGAAGCTACCTTACGGCTTAGAGGAATACAAGCCATCTTAGTTATTGTTGCCATTTGCATAAGTTCTGACTATGAAACTATGTCAAAGTTATTTTTATATCTTTATTGTAACCGTACGATTGAGTTTAATTGTCCACATTTATTGTCTAGTGATAGCTATGTTTATAATTTAACGATACTGTATTTAAACTTTTTTTTTAAATCTAAGAGTACTCATTCAGAGAGAAGACGACATCTATCTGTACTTTCATGGTGCTACAGTATAACAAGGAATTTTATTTAAGATAAGGGAAATATCTAGCTACCAAAACGTAGAGACGTGCATAATATTCAATAATCTGTACCATCTACGACTATGGTCACACACGACAACGACGTCTGAATGTACTTATTTGATGGATATAATCATTTGGCTCCGTTGGCCCAGGTTAAATCTTTCAATGAATAAGCCGAACTTCAAAAATCCATTATGGCCACTCGAAAGCAGAGAAAATTATGAAACAAATTTTTTTAGAACCGTTATGAACAAACCTACATGATATCAGTATTCACTCAAATGATACAAGCTGATTATGTCTCTATACATTCATTGCAAAAAAGAGACTTTTCTGAAAGAGACTTTATTGATGACAATAATCATTTGGCTCACTGTACAACCATAACTGTAAATGCAACATTACGAAACTATATATGATTTTTCCAACAATTGAAACTATCATTATTTCAACTCATCTCCCCCTGTATCCCATTCGTCATGATATTCCTCTTCACCCGTAGCTAGCATGAACTCCTGTTCCAATTGTCTATTTATTGGTGGTCTGCCTCTCTTTGTTCCCATGGTACCCTTTCTTTTCTTTTCTCTTGCGTCCGCATCCCGGTTTAATGGACATGTTGTTGAATAGTGGCCTGCGTACAAACCACATGTACTGCATTGTCTACTCCTTTTTCTTTTACTGATTGTGCTGCCCCCCGTCTCTGCACAACGATTTCCTACGTTCAAGCGTCTGCTTCCCTTTGTTTTAGCGGATTTTGGAGCACTCATGTGTACACTACCGTCTACAGCTGCAGGTTCTGTAATATCCATATTTGGTTCTTCCCTTCCTGTTGGTGCATCATGTGGACTACTCCTATGTGCCGAAGTACCGATGTCTCCTGGAATTGTCTCTGCAATCATTCGCAATTCTTCAAATTTCGCACAACCCATCATGAAACCTGTGTTTGACTTGCTGCATGCCCTCACTGCCGCCATAGCTAATGTCACTAGCTTCGACGTTCTGAATTGCTCAGTTGTGCAATCTGGCCCAACCGTGACAATGTCTTGCCTATCCCACATTAGCTGATGCCTTGCGTCCTTGGTGTACCTCTTCAAAATATATTTTGCTGGTACTTTTTTTATTTGTAGGTGCGTAAATGCCTTTATAATATGTTCACAAAACAGTCCTGCACACATTATAATTATATCATTACAGTACTCCGAATTAACAAATGAGACTTTCATTTTTCACTAGTGAAGATGTCATGTTCATTAACATGGTCCATATATTATGATATATCATATGAGTCAGGTTCAGCAACATTTACATTTTAAAACATTTCGACATTACGTACCTGTGTGCTCCCAGTTGCGACACTCGCACTCAAATAACTCAGCTGAAACATCTGCATGTACTTTAAATGAATGTTGGTACCATGCATATTTCCTGGACTCATTTGTATGGGTGACCAGATAACCGTTCTCTCGATCCCTGTCGACTTCGATGTGGAACGCAGTGCTTCTCATATACGTTTCCTTGTATTTTTTGTATACTTCCCTTGTATACAAGCGACTTAATTGTGTATCATACGGCTGCAAAGTTGCCCGAATGACTTTTGCCTGTATATTATTTTCATATTCAATATTAAGCGACAATTAATATAGTTCCAAATTAAATAACTTAAATACAAAAAATAAATGCCCATATGGTTACCTGTGACCAATGTGTTTCTCCGGCAGCATTGTGATTGGTATGTTGTATAACCTGTAGTAGCTTTCGTGCAAATTTATTTATAGATGTCATATGAGTTGCAAAGCCACTACTTTTCACCATCTTGTTAACACTTTCGCTTCTTTGCGTTGAGGTCATCATACCACAATATTTTTTTTTGAAGTATGCCGGAATCCACAAGTCTCTTTGCTTCCACAGACCATCTATGGCTACATTATCATGTATCTGATATTCCTCCACCAACATATTCCACGCACCTTCGAATTCTTCTGGTGTCAACGGGTGGTTGATTACAGTTTGAAACTTTTCTCTGAATCCTTCATGTGTGGAGTACAATTTCTTTAGTTCCTCCTTGTATTTTTTCAACATGTGCCACCTGCATAGACGATGACTGGTCTTCAAGAACACCTTTTTGATTGCAGCTGCCATAGAGCTATCCTGATCTGTTTAATCATTTTTTTCCATTTAGTATGCATGTAAATTTTTTCCATTCAAAATGTAACGTAACATTACAGTAACAATGTAAATTTTTATTTCATTGCACGATGTATTCTTACCTGTTAGGATGCATATGGGTTCCTTCTCTGGCTCCATGCAGTTTTTGAATGTATTAAACAACCACTCAAATGTGTTTATTTGCTCGTTGTGCAGCAGTGCCTGACCAAAAATAACATTTTGAAGTTGATGGTTAGAACCCACAAACATTGCTAGTGGCATGCTATATACGTTTGTTCGATATGTGGTGTCGAAGGTTACTACATCCCCAAAGTCAGCATACTCCCCACGTTGACTTGCATGGCTCCAGAACACATTCTGTATGACATTATTCTCGTCCACCTGGATGTCATAATAGAATCGTTCATTTTGTGCTCTCATTTCCTTGAAGAACTCTAGCAATTTTGGAATATCATCTTTTCTTTCCTCTCTCGCTGTTGCAGCCCTCCTGAAAAATAAGTACATCTGAATTTATAAAAGATATTAATGCAAATATTTTTTTTGGCAACCAATCATTTTAGCATTCACGATGTTACCTGTTTTTTAGGTCCATCTCAGTGAAACTGATATTATGCCGACCACCATACATATCCGACAATAAGTTTACCGTACAATCTGTAGGAACGTTGTTTCGGTGCCATTGATCAACCATCTCCATGATCACCGGATCCTTCTTCTTATGTGCTCTCATGAACTGCACTGACTCATCGGATGGTGTCAATATATGATTGTGCTCCAATCTTATCCTA
This sequence comes from Tuctoria greenei, assembly GCA_036927565.1. NCBI lineage: Eukaryota > Viridiplantae > Streptophyta > Magnoliopsida > Poales > Poaceae > Tuctoria > Tuctoria greenei. Next base: position 129,436,555 of record JAYESD010000012.1, read on the forward strand.
TCAAAAAACCAATATCCCTTATTTTTCATCCATTTAGCCTTCACAAACGCCTTACAATTTGTCCTTTTTGATGTCTTTTCCGTTTTTCTTTCTTCACCTTTCTTGTAGTATTCCCATTTGCCTTGCTTGTTGCATGAATATTCTTTGACCGTTGGATGTGACTTGGTTATTCGTACATCGAATCCGGCCATTCTTGCATAGTACGTGTAAAATTTTTTTGCTTCTTCATTCGTCTCAAATCTTTGTTCTCCATTTGGTACAATATGTGCAGGCAATGAAGGGTCCTGTAAGACATGATAAATTACATCAGTTGCTGGCAGTAGTATTTACCATTTTAAAATTTGCTACAACGATGTATATGCAAGCTTCACAATAATTTTATTCAACGCAAGTAACAATGTTACTATGCGGATTAACAACAACAAGGCACTATGCTTTTCTTACGTGATAGTATTTTATTTCCGGATCCGACGTCAACACGGCACTAGGTGATATTGTTGTTGGGGGCGTCACTGTGCACTGCATTAGCGATCCTCCTGTGCTTTCATTCCCACCTGTTCCAATCTCTGAACTTATGATTGTATATCATGTTTTGCATATACTGATCCACAAAATCAATATAAGTTCCGAACTGTTATTAACTATACATAACTCACCACCGAATGTTTTCTCTGTTGTTGGCGTGGAGAACATTAGTGGAGTTCGTATTACAATCTGCATACCGGAACTCTCCTCACAATTGTGGATCCTTGACTCATTTGCCGTCATGACTTCAACAAAACAATGATTTCACACAATGACTATGATATTATAATCAATTTTACACTACAGGAGTGCTAATCCAAATTATGTCTAATTTTTTTCCTACGGTTTTCGTACCCGCTTCGGAATATCAATATAAGGCGGTACTAATTTTAACTATACATAACTCACCAACTGATGTTTCCATTGTTGTTGGCGTGGAGAACATCGATGGAGTTCCTATTGCGATCTGCACACCGGTCGTCTCCCCACTGTTCTGGATCCTTGAATCATTTGCCGTCACAACTGCAACATAACAATGATTTCATTAGGTCTACATTTTTTCCTACTGGTTTTTCGTACTCCATTTGTTTTCAGTCAACGTGTACCTTAGTCTTACCTTGATGACTGTTCTTTTCGACGTCTTTTAACATTCCTCTATCATGCGACAACGTCTCCTGATAGAGAAGAAAAAGCCATACATAATGGTTGAGTCAGTTTTTCGCGTCGGGTCAGACCACATCTATTTTCTGCAGTATCAAATTATCAGGCATGATAATACAAATATATCTCTACACGTGTATTGTGGTCTCTATCATAAATATCTGAATCAGTAGATTATTATTATCAATTGCTTCGTCAACCATAAAACATTATCATCAGTGAAAGACTGGTACGATCTCACCTTGCGAATTGTTGCGGGGCTTCCGTCGGGGACGTACAACCCGGGGCCGCCGTAGCTTTCGGCTGCCGTTGCCACTCTGTTGGCCGGGACGCCCGTTGTGATGCCGTTGTCGGTTCCTGCGTCGGAAGAAATGTGCTTATCTCCGGCCGCGGAGGCAAGTACGGCTGGGACAGTTGAGTCTCGTGCTCCATCGTCCATGGCGCCGGGTCGTCGTTCTCTCTCATTCAAAGACGTTTTCAATCGTTGTCGTATCGATCCAAGGTGTTATTCGTCGCTGCAGGTATAGTACGTATATCGTGGGACGAGTGCAACGAAGCCGTACTGTAGATCGGGCAAAAAAAATATACCTAGATCGATCCAAGGTGTTATTCGTCGCTGCAGGTATAGTACGTGAGAGTGCAACGAAGCAGTACTGTAGATCCTGCGTTGGAAGAGATGTGCTTATCTCCGGCCGAGTGCAACGAAGCAGTACTATACCACGGCAACTGATCGGTATTTCTTTGCCGTGATTGCCGGTCCTTACTGCGGCAGGAAATCCCGTGATTCCCGGTGGATCGTGGGAGGCAAATGAACGAGCACGGACTGCGCCTGTGCTACCGTCCGATGTTGCTCTTTCCAGACCATTGGATATGGCTACAGAATAGTTATTCTACACCTGGCTACAAAATATACCTACCTGTATCTTCGTGCTCGACACCGTCAACAGCAACATGGTCCAGCTGCTTCTTGCTTCCAGAGGTGATGATAATTTGGTCATCCAAGTGTTTCGGGTATTTGAAAAAAAATATGATATTTTCTCTTTTTTGCTGCAGAACTAAATCCGGATTCACAAAATACCTTGTGCAATCTACAAATCAATAAAATCCGAGGTGCTCTATAAATGAACAAGATCTGAGGTGCCGGTTCCTTCCTGAAATGAAATCTAATGCAACATTGTGCATCAATTTAAATTCATGGATACACCAAATTTAACCCAATAGAGTACAGCCAATATTCCTCACTGAAAGAAGTACGTACAACCATAAAATTATCAGGATTTGGCACTCCACTAAAATGTGCCCAGTAGCCCAAGCCGTCAGCTTACAATAAAAATAGTTGCATCCTATTACTAACAAGGCCAAACCCAGCTGCACCGATTTTTGCTCCCCATCTACTGTCGATTGTTAGGCTTGCCTGGCTATATAGGCTTTATGGGCCCTTATATCAGCATAAGCTTGGGCCAATCTACACGACGATATCCATTGACTGTTCCAAGCCCAAGAAATCAACGCCTCTATAAGGGCGGCCCATCCTGAAATTCAGCCCGTTTAGTACTCTGAAGATTACCAGGTCGCAGACGGCCCACTCACCCACGATTACGCCGTGCGCCGCTGCCGGCGCCGTTCACCGCTCCGCCGAGCACCGGAGCCCAATCGTTCTCCTAAGTCGCGCCTAAACCTTCCTTTGCCCACAGACGACAGCGGCGAACCGGCGACGTGTAACAGCCCTCCCCCGCAGTCGCTTATAGAACTCCCCTCCGACCGTCCGAATCTACCAGAACCGAGTCCCCAAGGGCAGTGGCTGCCGCAGCCGGGCGTCGATCTCCCTCCGGCGGAGGTCGCTTCTGTGCTCGTCGCGGCGAGCACGAACGGCCTCCTTACCGAGCGCCTTCCGACGGGTGCGCCAGATCCCAAGCTCGCGGAGGCGTGACGCGCCGCCGCGCTCGTGGAGGGCGACTCGGTATGGTGTCCCTCTGCACTCCGATCTCATAGTTTGTCAATTGAGTATTCATGCCAACATGGTGCTGAACATGTTTGCAGTTGTTCCAATCTTAGTGTGTCTGGTGGTACGCTTTTAGGTAACGGTAACTCAATCACTGAAGATGAAATTGCAGTGCAGCAATATATCTACTTTCCAGAATACTCCATTTCACCCACTGGTACAAAATTTTTGACTCTGAGCTTAGGCTAGTGCATTTTATATGCTTAACTTCATTGATTTACATATTATCCTTTTGTGTTGCTCGCAATAGTACCTGCTGCTCAATTTCTGTACTCGTGTCTTCACATTTTAACTCTGTACTGTAAATGGTGAAAATAGATTAGAGAGCTGTACGTATGTTTACTCAACTTTGATGATTCTGTGGACATACGGTTCTTGGTTTCATACTTGCTCTCTTGGCATGACATTCCAAGAGTGTAAAAACGAGCGTTGCAGAATGGTGCTCCATTCGGTTTGATAGGATTATGAATAACTTGCGGGTAATGCATATGCATGTTTTCTTTGCATATTTAGGATTATCTGCACCAATTTTATTCTGAGAACTTTTCCTTCATTCATCACCATTTCAATTTTGTGCAAGCCCATTATTAACTTAGTTGAAGTTTAGTTAGCATTTTATAATTGCCGGAATATCAAATTTCAGTGGGAACATAGGCCATAATCACTTGAATGTCGATGTGTTATGTTAGGATAAACACCCACGGTCAGGTCCGGGTGTGCGTTGCGTGTGTTTGTGTGTCGATCAGGTTAGCACTCTGCATCATGTTAGTTCGTGACTAGATCATGTCGTGTGCGTTTGTGAGTCTGGGTGCAGTCTGGCTGCGGGCGTCAGAAGCGGAGCATCGTTCGGCATGGCTCACGGACATCTTGATCGTTGACCTGGTCGTGCGCATGAGCTGTCGGCTCACGTGCGAAGGAAGGTTGAGTCCTGAGTTCATTGAGCGTATGTGCTGGTGCCGTAGGAGTTAGTTGCTGTGGATGAGTCGAGGTCGCGTGTTTCTTCGTGGAAGACCAACAAAAGTAATGATAAGTTTAGCGTGTTGCTCCTATCTTGTGTTTTGTAGGATATACTTAGATCCGTGGAATTTTGTGGGAATCATGTAGCTTTGTATTCCTTTTGGAAAGTTTATGTGGAGTTTGTTTGGACCTGGGAAATGCATTCTTTAGGCAGCACTCTGTTTTTTCCTGTGTTCTAGACAATCCCCCCGTAATGGGCTATGATGTGTGCTGATGAAGATGATGCCACATCTTTGTCTAGAACGCAGTCTCTGAAGGATCCACCCGGGCAGCTCATCGCACGATAGGGGCATTTCTGTATTTTAGCTTAACTACAAACACTGAAGCACTTGCCAATACAAAAGAAGATCTGGTTCTGGTCCTATAATTCTGTAAAGATGTTTTCTGGTTGCAACTTAAAAAAAGAGTATAAAGTCCAAACAGAAAACATTTTCCTTGGGTCTACAACCTTAGTACTCTCTCGGTTTCCAAAAGGTTGTCGCTTGTTATCCATTTTTCAACTAACAAGCGACAACCTTTTGGGGATGGAGGGAGTACTATCTTGGACATAATAGCTGTGCCGGCACAATTTTTGTTCAACATAGACAAACATCACAGTATGTACATAAAACGTAGCGGAAAATTGCTGTTTTGGACATTAAGTTGTGCAATATGAACATAAGATTTTACAGATAAGAGACATTTATGATACAGTTATATCACCAAAATAAATAGCATTATGTGCTTTTCAGTGTACAAAGAAGCGAACAACTTAAAAACATATAGCCAAATTACTTCTCCCAATTGTATATTTCAGATGCTATACCCCAAAGCACCCAAGAAATTTCTTTGGGGTCATCCCAGTAGCACGGTACTTCGCTGCCATTTCCTCGACCTTGAGAACTTCTTCACCACGCAGGGCCGTGGCCACCGCTCTCTTTTCTTCAGCTTGCCAGTGGATCATTGCCTTCCTGTTCTCCATCTTCTCAGCGTATTCAGCCTTCTTTTTTTCTAGCTCCTCCTGAACATTAGTTCCAAATGGTTGTTTTTGTATGGAAGTTCAAATTGTTATTATACTGGAATGAAAAAAAGATATGTGCATGACATCGGAATATGGTACCGAACATAATATAAATTATCCTTGAAAGCAAAAGGTAGCCTGAGAAACCAAGTGAACTTACTTCCTTCTTTTTTAGCTTAGCTTCAGCGACAGCCTTCTCTCTGTTCTCCCATGAAAGAACAGCAGAAATCTTCTTAGCGGCCCTGTGACATAGATATCAGAAGATCCATAGTTAGGTCTTTGTGTCCTGGAGCTTTCTAAAAAAAGGTCTGTGTGATCTGAATACAAGTACATGGCAATAGATATCATTATAACTGAATTTTCACAGGAGAGACCAGTTATGCATTGAAATATTTAAAGAACAATTTTGCTCAAACAAAGAATTGAATCGTAAAAAGAATACCCTGATAACTGTTATTCCTAATAAGTAGTAACCAATGCAAACAAGTGAGCTATGTGTGAGTAGAAACTAGCAACATACTTGTTCTCTGCTTTCATCTTCTTGCTTTCCTCCCATGCTTTGATCAGAGTGCTCCTCTTTTCTGTTTCCAATTTTGCCAAAGCAATGTCTATATATAGGATATTTAAGTTACTCAACTTTCTCCGTTGTACTCAATAGGAGGAAGAAACATATTGATTAGTTAATTACCTCTCTCATTTGAGTTCCTTGTGTTCTTCTTAGAGGGAGACTTGTTAACATCTGGGAAGCATGAATTGCATGGAACATGTTCAAAAGTCATGATAAATGACTTCGTCAAGTAGCAAAACAGGCACAATTAAGAATCCATCCTTTTTACGAAATTCAAGAAAACATTGCAGATAGGTATCAGAACAAACTGTTAGAATCTTTGTCTCTTTTTCTATTCGCTTTGGTCTGATTTCACTTAAGCTAATACGTTTCAGGTTCCAACTTGGCGTTCAAGTAAGGTTCTCTGAAACACAACAGCTAACTTAAAGCTACGCATTATTTTGCCTGATTTTGATAACATCCAATCACAATACCATGCCATCCAAAATCAGTACACTTAGTAAGTTATAAAGTACTCCCTTCGTCTTTGAACTACAAAGCGACAAACTTTCAAAGACGGAGGAAGTAACTTGCAAGAGATAGGCCTGATATATAATATTTTGAGGTTTGGAGTGCGATCAATTGCTTGGAAATTGTCAGAATGTCATTGTTCACGAGCAGGTATGCAACTTGAGTGAAATTCAATTTCTGTTCTGACATGCTCCCTGAAGCTTCTAGCTAGTTTTGTTATGCCAACATTTTTGCCGTAGGTAATCGTGATGTAGGAAAGAAGAAATTAGAACCAGACAAAAGTGTTTTTTGCAGTACATAAGAGTTTAAGAAGATTATACGATGCCATTTTGTTGGGTCCACTAAAGAACTGTAGTTTTCTGAAATTCTTAAAAGAGGGAAATTGCAGGTTTCTTTTCTGAACGAGTCTGAACTTGCATGTGTTGCTATCAGCTCAGGACAGGGTTCAACAAAAGAAGTGCCCGCAAAGCAGTACTCATACTCACCCTCAAAGACTACAAGAGCCTTGGAGTATCTGGCCGGTGGCTCGGGCGATGGGACCGGGACAACGGCCTTCTCCTCTGCCACGTCCTTCGCCAGGGCCTCCTCCGCTGCTGCCGCCGCCGCAGCCATCAACCAGCTCGCACGCACAGGTGAATCGTAGAAAGCTGCTGAATTTTCTGAACTTGTTTCCTTTGGCTGCTCTACGTGGCCGCACCCTGGTGCGCGCTGATACTATATAGAGCGTGCGGCCAGATTCATCTGGCACGGAGGGAGAGCTGCAAAAGTTGACATACGTTTGGTGTAACCGTAGGCAATCACTGGTACGCCCGCCGGCCAACAATCTGAAGCCACCTGAACCCTTCGTACTTCGTTCCAGAGCAATTCCTATCAGTATTAGCCGTTTTAATTCTTTACTTGTGCGGTATCGCGATGGTGATTGACAGATGAGGTGATCAACCTAAATCCTCTTTGGAGGCTGGCGTGGTGGAGCCACAACCACCATATGTCCACATAGTCCGCTAGTCCGCGGTCGAGCTAGCGTTGGCATTGGCACTGCAGTGTAAGGACTTCCAGACAGGCGTAAGTGAATTGATTCTACACCAAGCTTTAGTAAAGCATTCGTTCCATAGTTCAGATAGAGATGTGTGTTGCCGCAAATGGATTTTGAATACAATGCTAATGCACAATCATGATCCACGTTCTCCTTCCTTTCACATCCATCTATCTATCCTTTTTATTCTTTTCTCATTGTATTTCGAGCACATGGCTGATAAATAAACCCACACCGTCTTCCTTTTGCATTTTCTCCAAAGCTTCCCCCCTCTTCGATAAAGGTTTGCATTTTCCCCATGTCCATGGTTAGATATGGAGGATATCTGGCGATGAGGGAGTAATCATATTGCTCGACATATTCACATTTTCTGATAACTAGTACTTCGTCGTTCAATCTTTTTTTTTTTTTGTTGATGTTGCTTAGCTCAAATTTGGAGAGTAACAGTTACTGGATCGTTGACATGCTATTTGTTGCTTTCGGGAAAAAAAAACTTTCTATTTCCACCCTAAAACGGATTAGGCTAGCGCGGCGGCGCGCACCGAAGGTTGCTCTCAGTGCACAACACATCTGAAGAAAGTTCGTGAACTAGCGACAATGACCCAAATTAAATACGGACGTAAACGGATGTATTTGTGCTGACCTAACCCCCGACTTTGATGAATCTGCTACCGTGGATAGGCGTCAGTTGTCTCACGGTCGCGGTGTGACGGCTAGTACCTTTTCATGGTTGAAATACGAGTCTAGTACAGTAGGAGTACTCCGCACAGTGTTCCAGCAAACGCTTGAAATACGTTGTTTTGTATAGATGGGGAAATTTATCTGACACTGACGCAATGTCCTTTCCGATACAAGCCCGTACTTGGGTCCAAGGCCGATACAAGCCCGTAAGAAAGGCCCATAATAAGTTTTGTGTCGTCGCAGCAAGTGGAGACCCGACTGTATAGTTCTAATTTAGCTTCAGTTTTTTGGAGTACTTTGCATGCCATATATCGCCATCTAGTACCGTTTATGAATCGACTAGGACAACAATAGATGTACGTTTATCCATATTCTCTGATCGGGCCGTTATACAGGCGGCGCATGGCGATCACATATAAGTCACAATTGACAGAAGTATCCCGCTATCTACAGCAACGCATCCCGTGAGCTACAGAAAATCATACAGCCCAGAACCAGCTCTGTTTGTAGTAAAGTAGAAAGATAGTAGAAACAATACATTTATTACGCAGTATATTCAGTCTTCAATGGTAGCTTCACATACGGATAAGTATCACACAATGTACATACACACACAATGAAGATGCACAATGTCCTTACTGTGATGATTACAGTATCTTTTAGGATGTACTTCCTCCATTCCAAAAAAAAAAATCGTCGCTTTGTAGTTCAAAAATGAACTACAAAGCGACAAATTTTTTGAGAAGGTGGGAGTATATGAATATATTACCTCCTATGGTAATAGCCAATCCCGGCTTCTGTATCTGCTGTATATTTCATTTGCATATTAGCTCTCAGGGATTGGAGCATAACCCTGTGGTTCTTCAAGGCGAGCTGGAGCTATGGCAGCTACCACGACAGAGGCACCAAACAGCACGACTACTAATGCGGTGAAGTTCACCAAAAATGCTTCTGCTCCATATTTGTTGAGGCCTGCGCTCTGGAGGAAAGTGAGCTTCTCCAGAAAACCGAGCTGTGCAGTAGCAAGCGCTAAAATATAGACAAAGAGCCCAAATAGTATGTGCCAGGGAAGAACGCCCTTCCTCACATTGGGTGCGGCACCAGGGAAGAAGAATGCAACGAATCCAAATATCCACTGTGATAGACAAGGCAAATATAAGAGGAAGTTCCGAGGCTCATAAAACAGTTAAAACAATTTAACGCCTATTCTGTTCTGCATATTCTTGGGCCAACTTCAAACTACATAGTTCTGCACTATGCCATCACCTAGCTCTGAAAACCAATTCAGTTTTTCATGACGGTTGGTAACATAAAACTAAAGAGGAGTAAGTATTGAGCTTCCCATTCACTGATAAACAAGCCGTCAAAAGATACTAGAATGCACCCTACATATGTTACTAAAGCCACAAAATCTTCTGTATCGGTTCTATTGGTAAGTTAACTGTGTTTTTCAGTACCTTTTCCATTACAAAAATCAAATATCTGTTCACAATAGCTGCTGCAGCCTATGAACTCATATTCTACAACACATTTCTGTTTTAAACAATACCAATCCACAATAACTGCAGTAATCTATTATAGCTATAAAAGGAACCTAAGTTTGCAACCATGTGCATGGTCTTACCTGGATACCATATAAACAAATTGTTCCGATCCCAAGCCAAGAGTGTAGACTGTAAAGGTTGGCAATTCCACTTTCATTGTGAAATTTGAAAGCAAAGTATATTCCAAATGTGCCAAGCACAAGCGCAATGGCGTGGAAAATCAAATGGATCAGCTTAGTTGTGTCATGGTTCCACGTAGGAAGTACTTTGTATATCATTATAGCTGCCAACATGAATGGTGATGATGTTACAAAACTGGAAATTTGGCTCATGGCCAGAGAACTGCAAAAATAATCAACATTACCTTCACTGCCGAGAATAATATAGCCTATCAGCATAAGGACAGGGTGAAGCTGCAATATCAACAATAGACATTCAGTACGTGATGGATTTTGAAATTGCAATATTCTCCAATTTAGTATCCTGAATCGCTAAAATAGTACATATCAAACAAATGATTAAGAAACTGTATCTCTCATGGAGAGTCTTTGGAATGTTGGGATTCCAGGACTTAATCACACGTTTATTCCCCTGGCATTCCCAAGTATATATAGCCTAATACAGATAAGACTCATCTCAAAATACGATTTGGACTCTTTTAAACTACTCTTTAACTCGACTTAGGATTCTATCCCTAATAGTAATCCATGTCCTGATCTGGATGCCTCCTAATTATCTTCTAGGAAACAATATTATCTCAACATGGAAGTCAATATTAAGGGACTTCAAACAGTGGATATGTTTATAAATTGGAAGGGACATGTGAGATGAATACATGTAATTTTGCAATTAAATTAAAGGTCATACAAACTTTCAACTAAACAAACACAAGCCATCATTATCTAAAAAACAAACACAAGCCATGGCACATACAAGCACTCAAGTTAGTCTGTCCTTAAGCTGTGTTAGTGATTAATCATGACCTAGATGCCCTTCTGGGGCGTAGGTTCGCTGGGGCACCGTGAAAACCTCGACTCACGAGATGTTCCTGATGCAAGAAACAGAGCCTTCATAGGATTTACTTCCTCGATCCTAAAATACTTGACACTTAGAACAAGAATGTTAGTTCATTTTGAACTAAAATTCTTGTTCTAAGTAATAAGTATTTTGATATGGAGGGAGTATCAGTTAATCCGTTAATAAACCAAACATAGAAAATCACTAAAGCATAAGCGGAACGGTTGTAACAGATTCCTAGTCATACATACACTCTACACTTTTCGCCTGTTAATCAGTGGTCCAAAATTTCTGCACTTTTCCATGAAGCTGCCTACACCCACTCGTCGCGGCATCAATTTCTCTTTTCACGGGACAAAAGGGAAAATCACAGACCAGGGAGCGAATAGAACAGAACTCACGTTGAAGATGAGGTTCTTGTTGGTGTCCTCGAAGGCGAGTCCGCCGCGGAACTGGACGCACCAGACCAGCACCATGACCGCCGCCACGACGGCCAGCGCGTGCGCCACGTACGTGAACGGCGCCGCCCGCACGCCCAGCCCCATGGCACCCCTCCCCTCTCTTTCCTCTCTTTCCGGCGTGTGCCCTCCCCGCGCACCGCTGCGGCTGCCGACGACGACGGAATGAGTGGAGAGAACGCGTGAGCGTGGGGGCGTCCTCGCACGGCCGCACCTCCATATAAATGCCAACTTGTCAAGGTTGTTGAGTGGATTGATGCGAGCGGGCAGATGCTAAATGGCAAATCTGCCCTTTTCTCCTTCAGCTGTTACTGGGATTTCTTTAGCTTATGGAGATTTGTCGATTTGACATGGTCACATGGTGGGGTCACGTTTAAACCGTAAAGAAATTGGGAAAAGTCCATTTTAATGCCTCACTCCAAAAGAATTTTTAATTCACTTTACTCCAATTTACATTAGTTCAATTCACCCTTAATGAGTTTTTTCTTTTTTTGGTTCTTTTCTTAAACATCATTTCCGAAGGTAAAATTTTATGATATTACATGTTACAACCTACAATACATTATAAAATACTTTAAAAGGTTTATGTATTTTTTTGTATTTTAAAGCATGTAAACCGATCTTGTTTGAAAGATTAAATAATGCGTGAAAATTATGAAAAAAATATAAAATTACCTTTTTTTGGCATATTTCAGTAGGGTCTGAATTGAACCAATCTAGATAGTTTGGTGGTAAACTGAATTTTTCGAGATTTTCTTCCAACCGGATAATTTTACATAAAATATACTCCCCTTGTTTCTTTTTATGTGACACCGATTAGTTAGGTTTTGAACTAATTAGCATCAAATAAAAATATATAGTGAGAGAGTAACAGTTCATGCTAGACCTATGAACACTAGTGTGTTTCAGAAGGGCCTTAATTTTTTAGGACCGTGTAAAATCTTACGGTCCAGGTTTAGGGGCTGAATACCAGTAGCATTTTGACACTGGTAGCAACTGGTTACTTCTAGCTCGATCCATAGACTTGGTCCCGCCCAGACTCAACAGGAGAAGAAAGCGACGGCGAGTTGCTAGCGTGGAAAAACCGCTGCCAAGCGGATGGGGATGATGGAAACCAGGTTGTTGAAACTCGTGAACATGCGTTTCCTTACGCGATCGATGACGAGCGCATGTACATGTTTACCCTTTGGTGAATTTTGATTCGGTAATTTGGATTGACGGCGAGCATTCTGGACTGCAACCTGGTAACTTTGTGAGATTAGCAAGCTGAGAGGATTCTGTTCACCTTGGATCTGACGATCACTCTTTGTCACCGTCGCCGTGTCCTTTTTCGAAAGATCGTGTACGGTACTTTGATTTTAATGATTATAATAAATTATGTGATCATATATAACATTAACGGGCATTTGGTCTATTGGTATGATTCTTGCTTTGGGTATGAGAGGTCTCGAGTTTGATTCTTGTAATGCCCCTTTTCATTCACTTTAACGTTTTCCTCAGTTCTCACACTATATTACCCTCTAACCGAGTCTTTTTTTTTTTTGTAACCAAAGCTAAATCAAATCAAGAGAGAGCACGTGCTGTTAGCCACTATTTACATATAGAGTCATGGATTAATTAAGATCACACAGATAGTGTTGTTTGCTCCCAAAAATAAGTTGCTAGTTCTGCCAGTTCCTCTAAATGATCACTTTTCATTCAAGTTTTCCTCAGTTCTCACACTATTACCCTCTAGCCGAATCTTTTTTTTTTGTAACCAAAGCTAAATCAAATCAAGAGAGAGCACGTGCTGTTAGCCACTATTTACATATAGCTGATAGTGCTGTTTGCTCCCAAAGAAAGTTACTAGTTCTGCCGGTTCCTCTAAATGATCACAAAAATGCTTGGTCATAGCTAAATCTGTTCTACGACACCATGCAAAAATATTCGCTTCCGCTACAGACTCGTGTTCGCTTTTTATCTGCAAGCAAAAGCGAAGAAGCTTGCTTCATTTGCTATTGTTCGTGGCAAGGGAACTGCTGCTCGGCTGGTTCGCTCGCCTTCTGGGCGCTGGGGTTCGCACCAGTCGCCGTCTCTGCCGTCGGCAGCGAGTCGCCCGTAACACCGGCCGGTGCGCTGTGCCCATTGTCTTCTTCTACTTTACTCGCGGTTACGACGGTGGCCGCCGCGCCTTGGCCGGCGTACCCCGGCTTGTTGGGAGGAGCTTGCCCACGCGCGCCGCCGTACGGGTACGGGCGACGCCCGGCGTGGCGTGGACCGTTGGGGAATGGGCCGTGGCCTCCTCCTCGGAACGGGCGGTGCCACGGCTGCCGGCGCTGGGGCACGTGCGGACGTATATCCCATTGGAATTGGCGGTGCTGCGGCGCGGGCGGGCGTCCTTGGAAGTGGAACGCGCGGGGCGGCGCCGCCGGCTGTTGCGACGGGAGCGGAGCTGGCGGCGGGCGGTTGTCCAGCACGTCAGGCGGCAGATCGCCTCTTGACACGAAGTACTCCGCCGCGAGGCGGCCGGCTGCCATCAGGACCTCTTCCTTCTCTTGCGGCGTCACTTCATGCGCCGGCGGGCGGTTATAGGGCTGGGCTCTCCCCTCGCGGAAGCCGCCGCCATTGCCGTATCTGCCGTGCGTGGTTGCTTTTGGGCGCGGGTATGCACCTCCAGGTTGCATCGATCGGTCTTGGCTCGACGAGCGTGACTACAGATGCCCAAAGGCCGGAAGTGGAACGCAACACGAGATCGAGCTTGAGGCGACGCGACATGGGCATGGAGGGGTCTGCCGATTTAAAGGGTCGCGGAAAGACGTGCCGGCATCGGATTTGGCCGTGTGTCGTAGGCACAGGTCCGACTCGAACACTGGGAGCAATGAAAAGAGGCCCAATATCTATGTAAAGAGCTAGCTAGCCCAAGGCCTACTACAGTTCAATCTTCTAATGTGATCATGGCGGCCTTAAAATCTGCGGGTAAAGAAAGTTACAAATAGCTAATGCAAGCAGTAAAACGCGAACACTTACGGAAAATGATTCCAACGTCACGAATTCATGGAAGACCATAGTAACGTATCAACTTTGCAATTCAAAAGGCATCAGAGTACTCCCTCCGTCTCCATAAACTTGTCGCGACAAGTTTATGGGGACGGAGAGAGTAATTAACAAGAGTAATAATTTCCAGGAGGCCAGGAGTGCTAAAAATATTTGCATTGACAGACAGGAAACAGAGTGAACAATATATGCTTCTATGATTTCGATCTCCCACAAGGCCACTTTCACTGCGTTGTAAGTTCTCGATTAAGACATGTTTGACGCAATTAAAACACCAGGATTTACATATGTGGATCCTTTTTGTCCCCATAAAACATGTTCTAGGTGCCTAAGCTAGTAAGCTTTATCGGACCTGATAGTCTACGTGCCTTCTTCCCGGTACCTTTTCCGAAAGACACATCCAACATCAGGGCTGTTTTGTTGTCTCCAGACCAGCTTGCTTTGTTTTTCCTTCCCGTATGTTGCAAACGAAAGTTTCTGCATAAGTTTACCAGAGTGCCTTTGTTAGTCCTAAACACTAGCATACAATAAAATCACTATGCAATTTGCATGCACAGACCTTTGTCGCCCTCTTGTCCACAGGAGTCCATGTTGGTTCGATGGACGGTACAATGCTCTTCTCATGATTTGTGCTTGGTTGCATCGTGAACTCCTTTCTTACCCGATGGCTCTGTACTCTAGTTCCTCCTCTGTTTTTCCCATACCTTTGAGCCCCGTTTGAAGGCCCCTGGTCTCTCACAGGAGTGTCTATAGTTATTTGATATCTGGCAGACCCAATTGGACCAGACTTGTGAGCGCCATATGATGAAGGGCTCTGGTCCCTTGAAGGAGTGTGTGTATTCCTTTGATATCTGAAAGATTCAATAGGAGGAGCGCTCAAAATTCTGGATGAGCCACCCCTCATTCTTCGATCTGACAATGTTGCTGGAGCCTTGCATCCATAGCTCTCTTGGCGTAGTCTCTTCTCATTCATTTGCCGTAGAAGATTTATTTCCCAGCCTAAGCCTTGTGACGTTTGATGAGAGCCAAAATCATGTTTCATAAAAGCAAGTGAACTTGCTGGATTTTGCATTATATCCTCTCCTGGTTCATGATATCTGCTGCCAGGATAGTCTCTGCAAGAGCTTGTGGCGAAATCCCCATATGACTGACCGCTCGATGTTTGATTTGTACCATATGGAATATCCCAATCACCAAGATTGTTGTTGATCTCTGATGCAGTTGGAAATCTCAGATGACCACGAGTTCTGCTGAGTGATGGTCTGCTAGATGCAAAGTCATGTTTAATCGGTTTTTTGCCTCCTAATTCAGATTGTGACGAAAAGTTGAATCTGTGCACCATGCTGCTAGTTCCTTCATTGTATGTTCTCAAATTTGGAGTCAGTTCAGTGCTGAAATCATCATATGTCATCTGATTCCCAGTGATTGCATCGATATCATGCTTTCTAGGCTGATGAGAGACACCTTCAGTCCCCAGATTCAAACTTTGATCAAACAAAAATAATTCCGGGAGCTCAGGCAATGTGTCCATGTTAGAGAATTTCCTCAACTTAGTTGGTGAAAATACTTTGTCATGTTCTACATTATCACCACACAATTGATCAATGGTGTTAGCGCAGGCCGGATCAATAATTGGTGCTGAAACGTCTTGCAAGGCACATTTTTTCCTCTTCCTCGGGGACTGCAACAATGCACTACTTATATCTGAATCTACAGAAGAGCAGTCAGTCATTACAGATCTTGATTCACCTATCTCACCAAATTTGCACAAAGTACTGAAGAGAGAAATGCTATGTGGAGGCAAAAGATACTTTTCCACAGCCTGAATGCGTTGCTCATGTGACCGAATGAGGAAATCCATTAGACTGCCAGAAGAAAGTATCATGTGCGCAGACAGAGGATTAATTGAAGGAAATGCCGAGAGAAAAGATTCAGCCAGGCTTTCTGTTTCAGGTACATCTGGAGGAGATCTATTTATCCTAGTTATATTCCTGATGCAATTGAGAATAATTTGATCTGTTAATTTTGGTGTTTGTGAGAAGAATATCTGCAAGTTCATGTCCAGGCTAGCAGCTGAAGCATACAGAGAATCAAACGCCTCCATTACACTATAAAGGAAGTGGCTCTCACCCTCAAAGACCTGCAAAGTAGAATATGCAAAGTGCTTGTTACAATATATCAAACAGAAAAAAAATAAACAGACCAAATATGTGTAATATGTATGTATGTGTGTGTGTGTGTGTGTGTGTATATATATATATATATATATATATATATATATATATATATATATATATATATATATATATATATATATATATAATAGTAAGCCATGGAAGGCATGACATGGCAACTCTATTAGGGTCTTAGGAAAAATAAAGAACTTCAACAAGAGTGCAAAACCAATTACCATTATGCAGCCACTGAAAGAGAAGCTAAGTGACATCAGAATGTTGGTTGCAATATCCTCTATAAAATTTGATAGACTGGGTCTCTCTGCTGAAACCATCAAATCACTGGACCCAAAGGTTCTTACATCATACCATACTAAACAAACCGCAGCGCTGAGAATTAGGTCCACAGGCAGGTTAACATCTCGCTCTACAACCTGCATTCCTCCCCTTTCCAAAGTTAGTATCTGCTGATAAGATGATCGTCGGGAAAACAGCATACATTTTCCATGATTTCCAGTATTTACAACAATCACCACCTCTGGGGCTGGCAATCTTCCTGATGTGATGCTGTCAATTTTAGCACTGGAAGGGAAGTCGCTAGCAGAATAGTTGTCCTGGGCAACTTTCATCACATTAGCAGAGATAGAAGACGTAGAGCTACTCTTCTCAATTGCAGGCACAAAATTGTGCTGATTGGCAATGGTTATTTTGTTCAAACTCTCGAGCTGTTCAGCTGGAGGAACAAAGTTTTGTGAACCAACAATATTCTTTTCGCCCCAGTTTCCCTGATTGTGCAGTTGGCCATCTACAGGCAATTTTGTTGATAAATCAGCACTAAAATGTTGGTTTGGCTTTTCCTGCACATGTTGCACTTGATTCGTAACCGGTATAAAGTTTAATGAATCAACAATACGCACTTTGTTCATCTTCTCCTGCAAATCTTTCTGAAGTGTATGCAAAACAGCATCCTGCAATTAATCAGTAAAAAACACTTCAGCTCTTCGGTGTTAACAGAAACAATTGTGGCCCCATAAGCCACCAGAGGCTTGCTGACCCTCAAAAATGAGTTATGAACAAGAACAATGAAAAATGGAATGCATAACATTACCTAACATGTAAGATCCATGTCCAGCAAAGTTGTGAAACATGGATAAACTTACAATTTGTACGTTGATTCTACTTATATTTATATTCCATCTTGGAAATGTGAACACCTTTAGTGAGCCATGCGTAAATAAAAACTATAACAATTAATAGGCTATTCCAAATAATTTGTGTTACAAATTACAAGCAGGCATTTTATCTCCATCTACAGACCAGGGATTTGTGGGACTCATGGGGGAAGGTATGGAATTTTTCGGCTGAAGGTCAGAAAGAAAGTAATCGCTAGTGCTCTCGGTTCCAGCAACATACACTCTAAACTATGTACGCAACTGATACGTTTTATCTCAAGAACAAAACACTTAATGGACAATCGAGACAATCAAATCAACGACTCAAACGACGCGACACATGTCTAGAACAACAATAACAGTGGAATTTCTATTTTATTCATAACTAATATATGTATTGTAGGGGTTTTCCCTTGCAGTTTGTGCTAAAAAAAATCAATAACAGTGGAATACAAGCTATATAGCTTATTGGGGTATGCTTGAGATGAGACACACATTTCATCATTTGAAATGCATGCGTGCTTCAAAAGGATGCAGCTATATGCTATGAACATCATGACTAAAATTTATGTGAAGATTTAAATTATTGCAGCGCCAATGAGAAAAGATTGATACTCACCATCGCGGATTTCAAATCCTGGTCTGCATGGTTGTCCTCAATAAGCGCGACAGGAAAATCTTCGCCATCCACTTCGACAAACAGGAAATGCAATGGTGGCAAACCATTTAATTTGGGAGCCAGAGATAATAAGGTGGATGATTTATTTGGGCCTCCATATTCCAATATGATGCTAAACTCACAGAAAGGGAATGAAGCTGGAATGTCCCTTCAAAATGGAAGAAATGGTGAACTATTAGGCAGCAGACATGCTAAAATCATAAAGCACACAGAAAAAAAAAAACATCGTTCACAAAAGATGGCAACAAACTGTTTATACGAGCTCAAATCTTGTAGTTGTGTTCCTGTGATGTGTATATATGGAGCATACCTGTTTCCTAAGATGTCACAAAATGCAGTATACATCAAAATTTTCAAAGCAACAAAGCATTTTGTGATTTCCATTAATCATCAGTGAGAATAATAAGGTTACAGGATAATTCATTGAGTTAGCAGGGAAACTACCTCTAAATGCAAGTTGCTAAGCTTGTAATGTGACAAGTAGTAAGAAAAAAAGTAGATTGACAATCTGGCATGAACAATTGATGCAACTCATAAAATTTTCGCATTGTGATTCCCATACAGTTATGCGAAACATTCACCTAGTTTGAAGTTATAAACAAATATTATAGCATTTTGAATCCCCCCAAAAGGAGGGGGGGGGGGGGGGGGGGGGGGGGGGGGGGTAGTAAGAAACACGCATACTAGACGAGGGCTGATTGCATCCTATCAGATATGAGACTTTACTAGACCAATCACTATTATGCACAGTTGGAGAAATTATTTCACTAGCCAAGATCATACCACTCATGAATCATGATCAACCAACATTGGAAGTAAACTACCCCCTACGGTTTTCGGTCAAAAAAAAAACATTGGAAGTAAACTACATTTCATGATATATGAATAGCAGCCTACCATACATAAGAACATATTAGCATGAAGAGTTCTCAAGAAGATGAAATGCCTACTGTAGTGTAGTCACCGGAAAATTGCTTCTTAAGTTAATTTGAATTGCAAAAAGAAACCGGGGAGCTAGAAAATGGAGCAGATAAGGCTTAAATGCAATCTAATTTTACTCCTGTGGGCTTACTTGTTATCTAGCAGAATGCAATCGGATTTCCACAAGTTTTTCAGTGGCCAAGTTTTAGAGCTTGTCTTAATCAGAGGATCTGAATAAGCTGAGGCAGGGTGTTTTCCTAACTCCACAGATGTCATCTTCATAGAAGTTAGCTTTTGACCCAACGACAGCCAGAAAGCTCTATCGGAAACTATAAGGATCTTTTGGCCAATTTGGGTATTAGATCGCAGGATTGTCTCAATGGCAGACAATGACGGGTGAGACTCAAGTGGTTGCCTTTGGGCATTCAACTGTGCTGCTCCAATGCAACATTGAATATCTCTTAACCTCTCAGGAATATTTTCAAAGCTTTGAGTCAGATTGCTTATGTACAGATGGGCAGCATGAAGACCAAAGAAACATAGATAATACGAAACTTGTTTCAGTGCATACAATACAATAAGCTCCATCTTCTTTTCAAGTTTGCAGTCATTATACAAGGCGTCTGAACCTTCTCCAGTTATCAGTTCAAGAAGCTTCTGTTTCGAAATGCTTAAACCTTGCTCTTCTGAGAATGAGTGTCTAATATATGCACTTTCT
The DNA here is from genome assembly GCA_036927565.1 of Tuctoria greenei. NCBI lineage: Eukaryota > Viridiplantae > Streptophyta > Magnoliopsida > Poales > Poaceae > Tuctoria > Tuctoria greenei. The sequence goes on from JAYESD010000012.1 coordinate 129,456,267, forward strand.
CGCAAAGCAGATGTATAGCTTACATGGATGTCTTTGATAAGGCCTCGGATGAGATCTGAGAGGCTGACGGGATGAAGTTGTATGATTTTGTCAATTTTTGGTCTGGTTGGAAAAGGAATTGCTTGCTGATTTGAAGAGGGGATGTCCAAAGTAGCAACATTCTCATTGTTTTTTACTCCATTAGTGCCACTCCTGACACTCAAATAGAAGTTTAGGCTGTTGGATTGTGACATTGACTCAAACAGTGAAGATGCCTTTTCTGAAGTCGATTTCTCCATGTGGCTATGATCTCTATTACCACTTTCTTTCCTGAACTTATGATCTGTTTCTGAATTAGATGGTGGTTCATGAGATAAAGGCGCAGGCACATGAATTTTATTCTTCTTATCCTCATGTCGAACCTTTGGAATTCTCTGAAAGTCCTCCAGGAAATCAATGCCAAGATCTGATGTCATCTGACAAGTTTTCAGCTCAGAGTTTAAACTGCAAGGTTTTACCTCCTCAACCATGCTCGCATAAGTAGAGCAGATCTCCCTGTTGCATGGCCCTTCCAACAAAAGATGCCAATCCAAATAAATTTCATCTGCTGCAGATAGAGGAATTGGTTTCAGGGAGCACAGTATCTCTTCTATAGGGGGTAGCACAGATTTCATTTCTTTATCATCAGTTAAAGTAGGCACAGGTAGTGATTTGAATGTATCATCACTTAGCGCCAACTCAGAGCTAACCACTGATTCATAGAAACGCCTTGCTGAATCAAAGTCATCTTTGAATATTTCATCAGGTGTTTTCATCTCAGCTTTCTCAGAGTGAGCAAGCATCTCGAAGGCGTCTTTAGAAGGAAAGTCAATGACCTTTACCTCTTCCAAACGAACAAAGCACGGCAAGTCTGAACAGGTCCCATCAGGCTTGAGAGGGTATATTGCTGACTTCTTATCCAGTAGAATATTATCATTGATCTTCACAAGATCCATTTCTGCTACAGCCTTGACTGTAATTGATTTGTCTGCCTGATAGTCCACATGTGGGGCATCTTTGTAAACCAAGGACAACATGTCCACATCTGATTTCAAGAACTCGGTTGAGTCGAATGCTAGATGATGAACTTGTGCTCCATCATTCAAGTGTTCAACAATACTAAGAAAAATCTTGGATATCTCTGCCTTAGTTGGACACTTATCAAGCTCCCAAGCATGCCTACTAATCTCCAGTTGAGGTATCATTACATCATGATCTAGCTTTGCAATTTCCAAGCAATAACTGTCCCTTGCATCAGAGCAGTCCTCGTCAACATCATGTTTTGCAGTGATCTTTTCTACTTGATAAATTGACTCTGCAAGTTCAACTGGGTATGCCATTGTTGTCTCAGTGTCCATATCAATGAAATCCTGTTCCAAAGTAAACAAAAGTTTGAGCCTATAAGAAGATTGTGCAATAATTTGGTAAGGACGTGACCCTTTGATGTCAGGAATCACAAGGCAACGTAAGGACATCCAAATCAGTAGGTGTAAACAACTTCAACTGACTTGCATGCTTCAATCTGTACTTTTATGATAGTAATGCGGGATTCTTACAAAATGGTTGGTGACAAAAATGATGCAAATAGTTTACTCTTGAAACTACATACATAAAAAGGACTTAAGAGGGCACCCTGTTATGCTCCGAAACCACATACACCTTTGGAGGGAACATATGTTATCATGCACCATGTTACTTTCCTTATGGTGTATCATGAGAATAAATTTTAATGTGCAAAATTCAGTAAAGGAATGGAAGCACCACAACTATCAGATTTTATATTAGTTAACCAAACACAGTAGGCCTTAATGATAACTCATGCTGGGAGTCTGTGCAGTTGAACACAACAATTTCCGTCTCTCAGAACTAACCTGCAACTCCAAACAAAATGGAGATTACAGAGTAGTAAATTGCTTGTGAAAGTTAGGTGGCACGATGTAGAATACCAAATGGAATTTCACTTCTGGTACACCAAATGATAAGGTGACGCCACCATCCGACTCTTCATCACCTAACGATGCAAGTTTGCTCTGCAAAACCTTTGATGCCACAAAACAACAGTGTTTGAGAGTTGAGACAGAGTAGGCAACTAGTACATAACAAATAAGGCTGAAATGTATCTTACGTGCAGGAAATCAACCTCTATAACCTCAAACCTGAGCTCCTTTAACGACTCCCGTCCCTAACACCACATGATGCAGAAGTCAGATATAAATCTCATAAGCAGCAATAATGGCATAATGAATAACATGAAACGTAGATCACCTTCGTAACAGTGGACGTCTCCAAACTGGTTCTCTCTTCCCTCTCACAATTCTCCTTGCTAATCCCGTCCAATCCCTTGAATAACACGGACAATTGTCAGAAATGCTACAATGAGAAGGGGAAAATCATATCCCAAAAGTCCACGGATTACAAACGTAAAGCTTCACTTGCCTTGGGGACGCCGCAAGCAACAGGATCCATCGAGCTAAACCCATTGCCGTTCCCGCCCCTGCCGTAGAGGTAATCATCCGCAACTCCTTGCGTGAAACACCCGAGCAACTGCAAGTCACAAATGCCACACGACTCCAGCGGAGGACCACGAAATTGAACAAAACCACACAAGCCGCCACAGCAATCCGAGCCGAGGTACCCCGACGGAACCCACACGATCAGAGAACCGGGAACCTCTAAGGCGCGGCGCACTCACCTCGTCGGCGCCGGGAATATCCGGTACGGGCAGGGGCCGCGGGATGAAGGCGGCAAGGAACTCGGGGAACGCGGAGGTGACGGGGAAGGAGTCGAGGACATCGAAGGCGACGATCGGGGCGGGGAGGAGGTCAGCGGGGAAGGCGTCCGGGTCGGGGAGGCAGGGGTCGGGAGGAAGGACCGGGGCGGGGAGGGCGGGGAAGGGCAAGGCCGCTAGGGCTACGGCCTGGTCGGAGGAGGAGGAGGCGTCCGCCGCCGCCGACGGCGCGAAGTAGTCGGTGGCGAGGAAGCGGGACCGCATGATGGGGCGCGGCGGGGAAGGTGCGCGGGAGGAGGAGGAAGAGGGACTGTTACTGGGAATGGCGGAGAAACGGTGGAGGGAGAGGGGTTTTGGGTTCGTGCCTCATGCTGTTTGAATGGTTTTAGGCAAGTTGATTTGAATTTTGATGCTCGAATTTCCATCTGCTGTTCTTTTTATTTCCTCGAGATAAATACCGTGCGTAGTGGGCCGAATTGCTTGCAGCCGAATTTTCTGGTGCCGAGAAACATTGCGTGACCCAAAATAAGGCCCACGGGCCCGCTGGAACGCGAATTCACGTCCACCAGACCACCACTCCGGCCCCCGGCCAGTTGGTCAGTTGTCTATCTTCGGATGAATCGTCGGATGCTTATTAGCTCCCGTGTGGCCGTGTCAGTTAGCCTCGCACAGTGACTCAAAATTTCGAAATCGCCTTCAAATTCGAACGCGCGACAGCAACGGTAGCCGCAGGCACGGCAAGCAACGTGTGAGTGAAAAGGAGATAGAGAAGCAGCACGCGTACGTTTCAGAAAGATCTCCCCGTTCAGTTGACGACGTCCACAACAGACTGGTGTATTACTGCTCCCCTCGGATCGGATCGGATCAGATTCCAAAGCTCCGGCCTTATATATCTCTCGAGGCTACAGGTGACGAAGAAGAGCCCGGGTCGCGTTCTGCTGCTCCCCGCGAGTCGCAGGGGCGGTTGATCATCCATCGATCGAGCGCGATCGCTCGGTGGCGCCGGCGGCTGGAGTCCAACCAACTTGGAGAGGGACGACGGCAGAGGCTAGACAGGTGATTGGAGGAATTCGTTTCCCATCATCTTTTCCATATCATGCAGTGGTATAGACTTGTACGGTTTACGGTGCCATGTAGATGTAGTGGAGCGTGATTTTGTCAGGACTGGCTGGAGAACTAGCCGTGGTCTCTGTCCAGTCACGGCTTGCGTTCGCTTCATTTAGCAATCGAACGACGAAGGCGTGATAGAGAGACGCAGGGTAGTATAGCCGTACCCTGTAGCATTGTGCATCTTACATAGATAATTTCTTCGTTCTTAAATACTTTATCACTTGGTAATTCATTTTTAAACTATTAACTGATAAGCATTTATGAGTGGAGAGATTAGTACTGACAAAAAATTACTATTCTCTACATTTTAAATTACTTATCACAATCTAATCTAGTTTATTTTTTAGTTAAAAAGTAAGAAAATAATTCGAGATGTAAGAAATACTACTGACGGTCTAACGCTTCCAAATGCCAACACTCCTATAAAAAAAGCTCAATTGCCCCAGAGCCTGGGTCTGACCGCGTCTTGTCCTGCGAGCTCGGCACCTGCAGAGCCTCTCCATGCGCAGCTACACGTGGCCGCGCCCTCCTGAGCGATCGGGGCGGAATCAACGTCGTTTCTGTAGGCACCCCCCGCGCTCGAGCTCGATCTAGTAATTCAACTCCTACGATGCATCAGGGTCTCACCCAACCCAATTCTTCTCTTCTCCAGGGACGAGGCAGCAAAACGATACCTGGCTCCGAATCGCAGGAGGGAGGGTGCGGCGGCGATGGCAACGGCGGAGGCCGCTGCGGCCGCCTCGGACGGCCCGGGCCGGCGGTGGATCAAGGGTGCCGGCTCCAGCAGCTCGTCGCCGGTGACCGCGGCCATCTTCCTCTTCTTCTTCGTCGTCGTCATCGGCGTCCTCGTGTCAGCCCGCTGGATCACCACCACGGTGAGAGCACACTTCATCCCCGTCTCCTAGCTCGTTGCAGTGTAGATTGGCTTAACTGCGTTTTCCAGATTTCCTGCGTATACGTGTCACCCATTGGCCGTTGCACTTGTATTCGTACAGACATGGCCGTTCTTATCTGGATTTTCCTGTCTGAAACTGAGTTCATCTAACAGTTCAAGGACTGGACACATGTGTTTCCCCCAGGAATAATGATGCATTCATTATCTGCTCTCTCCTTTAATTATGTGATGCTGACAGCGCGAGATTCGTTTTGATGAACCCGTGCATGAGTAGTCAAGACCGTCGTACTCCCTCTTACCATATTATTTGTCGTTTACGATAAAAATTTTAGTTTATTTTGAACTAGAATTGTTGTCTTAAACGACAAATAATATGTGAAGGAGGGAATTGTGTCATAATTAACAATTTTATAATTTATAGTTAACAGTTTAACGTGGTGCAGACTCATCTTTCGATCACTAATCTGGATCAGTGGCGAACAAAGCCGGTAGGTAAGCTCCATCCCGTTTTTTGAAAGAAAAGTTTTTACTCTCCCATAAACTTGACTGACATTTGTAAATATTTCTTCTGGTGCTGTCAGTGTCACACACATAGAGAGAACTGCACCAAAACAGAACACGTTTAATTTTCTTTAAAAAAACATTTCGACTATTGATTTTTTATTAAAAAATCATCTAGGGTTAATGATGCGCCTCTAACCTATTCACTAGTGTTTTTATTCGGAACGAAAGTGCATTTTCCTAGTACTCTTGAACAGACACAAGCTGATGGGTATTTCAACCGCTGATCATGGTCTTTCTGTAGGCAATCCTGACCGCGACGCAGACCACCTCCATTCCCGCCGTTCCCACCGCGCCGCCGCCGCCAAGGCCGACCTACACCATCTCCTGCTCGGCGCCGCCGCTGCCCCGCGACCCGACCATCCCCAGCAACATCTCCCAGACCCTCACCCTCGCGCTCTCCCCTAACTCCACCGCCACCTGCGCCTCCGTTCCCGACCCACCGCCGCTCCCCGCCACCCCGCCGCCCGGAGCCAACGCCTCCTCCTGCCCCTCCTACTTCCGCTTCATCCACGAGGACCTCCACCCATGGCGCGTCGCCGGGGGGATCACCCGCGCCATGGTCGACCGCGCCCGCGCCACGGCCAACTTCCGCCTTGTCGTGATCCGCGGCCGCGCCTACGTCGAGCGCATCGCGCCGGCCTTCCAGACGCGGGACCTCTTCACCATCTGGGGCATCCTCCAGCTGCTCCGCCGCTACCCGGGCCGCGTGCCAGACCTCGACCTCATGTTCGACTGCGTCGACTGGCCCGTCGTACGCGCCGATCAGTATGATGGGGAGAACGCCACCGTCCTGCCGCCGCTCTTTCGGTACTGCGGAGACAACCAGACTCTCGACATTGTCTTCCCGGATTGGTCCTTCTGGGGCTGGTAAACAGCTGCTCCTCTTCATCTTTGTATCTGTTATCTGTAGTCATTTCATCCTTTGTTCGTAGCACTAAATGCAATGAGAACCACATGCAAAGGATCAATAAATGTCTGTGATAATAGGCCTGAGATCAACATAAAGCCATGGGATTATCTGCTGAAGGAACTGAACAGCGGCAACAAGAGAGTGAAGTGGTTGGATAGAGAACCATATGCTTACTGGAAAGGGAATCCAGATGTTGCAGCTATAAGGCAAGAGCTGGTTAAGTGTAATGTCTCCGGTACGCAAGAATGGAATGCACGGATTTACAAACAGGTACAAATTGTGATGGTTTATTCTCTTCTTACAGGTAGACTTCCATCATATTGTTGAGTCCGGTGCCCAAGAAATATTTAAATCCTTGTGAATTTGTCCATGACTACCTTTTCAAGGAAACAATTCTGGTAAAGCATATTCATGTTTAGTGAGCTAGTTTCATCTTGTTTTATTTAGGACTGGCTCAAAGAGATCAAGGCAGGGTACAAACAATCAGATTTGTCTAGTCAATGCACCCATAGGTTTGATGTCTTTTCTTTCACAAAAGTTAGGACTCTTTTTGTTCTGTCGGTAGTTCTGAGCCTGTTTCCTTGTGTGACAGGTACAAGATCTACATTGAAGGATCAGCGTGGTCAGTCAGTGAGAAGTATATTCTAGCTTGTGATTCAATGACACTAGTGGTGACACCAAAATACTATGATTTCTATTCAAGAGCACTGATGCCCATGCGACATTATTGGCCCGTTCGGAATGAAGAAAAGTGTAGCTCCATAAAACATGCTGTTGACTGGGGCAATTCTCACAAAGTAAAGGTATTTTCTCTGTACCTTCACACATCAGTAATGAAAATTTGCTATATCATACTCTTGCCAACTGGTAGGATTGAAGCACATTGGTTATAAGTAGCAATGTTTCATCTGAACTCGAGGGATATTTCTATTGTCAGCTATATAAATCAAACTACAATGGTGCATGATATTTTCAGCATGAAACTAGGTAGCTTTTGTATACATGTATAGATTCTAATATCATGCAGTGATGGTAATTTCCCTTCAAAATTTAATTAGGCACATTGAGCAGCATAGGAGACCAGCATATGTCCTGCTGTATTGTGTTATGTAATAACTGAAAGTTATATGCTGTATTTTTCAAAAAAAAAAGATAGTGCATAGATCGAAGCAAGCATGGGAAATATAACTACTCTAATAGTTTATCAGTAGCAACTCATTTTATTTAGTTGTCTACTTATCGCCCTTTGTGAACTAGATTCTACTTGCTTTAACAATAACACAATGAATTATCATACTAGGGGTAAGAACACTGTTTTTCTTAATGGAGAATATTTGGTTATGTGCCTATTGCTGAAAGTTTTGCATCTTTTTTATAAAACTCCGTGTCTTAATTTTTTCATGTCAAAAATAGGCACAACGGATAGGAAAGCAAGCAAGTAGCTTCATTCAACAAGAGCTGCGGATGGACTATGTATATGATTACATGTTTCACCTCTTAACTGAGTATGCTAAGCTGCTAAGATTCAAGCCAACCATACCACCAGAAGCAGTTGAGGTCTGTCCGGAGTCTTTGGCTTGCGAAGCTGTAGGCCGTGAGAAGAAGTTCATGGAGGACTCCATGGTGAGGTCCGCGAATGATGTTGGCCCATGCGATTTGCCGCCACCTTTCAGCCGGGAGGAATTCAAAGCGATGCAGCGTGGGAGAGAGAAGTCAATGAAGCAAATCGAAGCATGGGAGCAAAAAGCTTCCAAACCCGTGGACAGCAAGCCTTGAGAGCACCATGTTTTTCCAGGCATGCATATGAACTGCGTGGTACATAGCAATTTTTGTAGTGGCAATAATCAGGCATTTCTTAGATGATTGAATCACATGTGAAACGCCCAGAGAAGATACAGGTAGTTTTAGTTGGCTTCTAGTCTCCTTCCCCTGTTACTTGTCAAAGGTATTATTTGTCGTGACCTTAAGTTACTACATTCTGGTTTAGCAGTAACATATTACGACAAGCCTACAAGAAATTTTAGAATCTTGTTGAAAAGTTATCCTGGGAAATTCAGGAAGCAAAAAATTTATTCTACCTCTTTTTACAGGGTGATTGTTATGGTTTTTAGAATGAGGTATTAGTGTTTTGTTAAAACCCTTGTTTACGATCCTTGTTTTTCCATGAGGAACATATGTGCAAATACGTTCAATGTATGTCGAACAAAGCATTTCTACAAATTGCTTCCAACTTATCCATACTTGCAACGATTTCAAGTTCCAACACTCGTTTTCACTGGATATATCTATATTATATAGAAGCTGAGAAACAAAAAAAAAAACGGCAAGCACTAAGAGCAGCCAAGATCGGCAATTTTATACCCTTTGTCACGCAGACTGCATCTGCTGAAAACCAATCAATTTATTAAGCATTAGCGGCATCCACCCAGTGTACCGGCTTGGCACGTAGTTTACCATAGTGACTGATTGTTTGCCCATCCCAACAAAGAGATGCAAGATGATCCTGAAAAATGATGCGCATATGCCACCTATGTAATACCTATGCCCTATCTATTACAAGATCAACTCGCACCACTCTATGAACAAATGCGCACAATATAGGCTCCTTTGACAGAGTTTAACAGAGCTGATTCTCAAGCAGAATATGAGCTTAACGGAGCTCCTGTGTCAAATACTATTTTTCAGAAGAAATGATTCTTGACTGATTCTGTGAAATGATTCTTTGAAATGAATTATAGAGCTGGAAGCTGAAAAAAAAATAGCTTCTTCTGAACCTGTAAAGTGATTCTCTGTCTTGATTTTATGAGTTTATTCTAGAGAATCATCTTCAGTCACAAAATAAGAATCAAAAGTAAGTCTAAAAAATCAACTCCATAAAACTTTGCCAAAAGGGCTATAATAACGGCTTGAGGTGATTTCCTGTTCCAAATTGTCATGGTAATAAAATAGATAACGCTAGATACAATTCAACAAGCACCCATTAAACCACAACATCAAAGGATTGGCTGCTGTATTAAACTCTATTAACAAAATATTCTGGCTGATCATTATGTATGTATGCGCAACACAATAAGAGAAATATTTTGCATCACTTGGGCCAAGCATCATGTCAGCTGATAACAGCAATGTTTAAGGGCACAGATGATTTATTGACTAGCTAAAGTTTCTAATATAAATTAGAGAATTTGAGGCATCATAACCACTGATAAAACCGACAATGACTCAGTACAATAACTAATACGATAGTGGACATGTACATTCGTTCTCAACAGAGAAGCCAAACAGGGTAATCAGATAGACACGCTCATCTCTTCATGATGAAACCTAGTAGTATTCCCAGAATAGCAACCACCAGTACAAAAACTAACGAGAAACCACCATGCTGACCGCTGACGCCTCGCCTTAGAAGGTCCTGTTGAATTCCATTAATATGTACAGATAAGTTAACACATGCTCCCCTCAAAGAGTTTAAACAGACATGCAGTTCGGCACTTGCTGAAATTGAGAAATCCGAAGAAGAAAAACAGGGGAAAAAATGAAAGGAACTGAGAAGAATGCAGATACAAAAAAGGTCTAGATATATGCCGAGGATGTATGAATGAGGAACCTAATCTTGTACCGATTATTAAAGAAAAATGCACAACTATAAAAAAAGTAGTATATCAATGTCATAAGTTAAAGAAAAAGAAAAAAAATAATATGAAATATTGTAGATCATAAAAATAAAATTGATATAACGACTTAAGTACACTGACCAATTCTTCTCGAAGCTTCTTGTTCTGTTCAACAGCAGAATTCTTCTCCTCCATTAGCTTTGAAATCAAAGCAAATGGCTACAAACAAGCAAATAAAAGCATGTCAAGGCTCAAGGTATCACACTTTGCAATCAGTGAAACTATTACCTACGGCCTATGGTACTTTCTTAATAATCTATAGATGGAGTGCTGGAGAATTCAATACTGTTAGATTGCCAATCCACACAAGCTTCAATAAATGTTTGGTTAATACAAAAGGATAGAACATCAGAGAAATCAATGTATGTCTGTATCTAAACATTTATCAGCGGAAAAGAACAAAACTTGATGCACATCAATATTCAAGGAAAACACAATAAATCAAAATACTATATATATCAATTTTGTCAGGATTGATCAAGTACACTAAATCTATTGTTGCATGGACTAGCCAAATAGGCATGCAGTTGTGAATTGTGATAGAACTTGTGTTGGAGGAAATAAGAAGATTACAACAGAACATTGCAAACTCATGACATGAGACACAGTTATGCAGAATCAACTGTTGAAATAGCTTGAAGCAAGCATTGGGATTGAACGGTTTTCAAGATTATGCATGTAATTCGAAATTAGGAAACTAGAAGATGGCTGTATAATGAACTGCTTCCATTAGTAATTTATGAATTTTCTTAACCTCTTTTCCTCCAGTGGCTAACCAATACTGAAATTTATACAAGTAATATTTCTAGATGAACGGATAACTCTATCAAGTTCAGTGCAATATGATGTGAATGGTATGGTAATGAGATACAAAGTTGATGCATTTTGAAGTGTAAACAGGTACTGCATCTAAAGTAGAAGTAGGTAAGGTTGCCATGTTTAAAATAAAAGAAGTTCACCTCAGTTGTCATTTTTTCTGATTCTTTAGGTTCTTTTGTGGCCTGCAAAGAAAGGACAACGTTCAGTTTCATAAGGCGGATATCGGGTAGGATCAGCGACAAGTGCACAAAGTAGTCTTCAAGGCAGCAATAGAGAGCAACTGTGACTTCTCCATCGGAGAGTTGGGACCGATCACGAACATTGAAGACGATAATTGTAGAACTAACAATCATAATCTCTGATCAAAGACTCACCTCTTGATAACTCAAACTGCCTGGAGAACCATCCTCAGATCCGTCAGTTTGTGGGGATGGTGGGACATAAACAACCTTCAACTTCACTTCATCGACCACATTACCTGATTCTTTGGTAAACTGCACATATTCCCTCGCAAGAATTAGACAAACAGAAGCGCGAAAATAAGCTAAAATGCTGAAGCTCAATGTGTGTCAGAACATGAGTTACCATATCTCCTGTGATGTCCTTTGGTGTGATGTGCTTCCCCACAATGGCACTCTGCACAAGGAACTTATCCTTGCATTGCATGTCTGGTGGCGCCTCCCGCTGCGCTTGCATTGTAACTGAACCCGACAAAACAATTCAGAGCATATATAAGATGTTAAAATAAGGACGGCCTTTTCAAGATATCAGTGACTGAATGCTACGATTCACCAAATTACCGAGAACATCAGCTGTGGATCGGGGTGGCACGATGCCATTGTTAGGCCTAACGCAGTACTTCTTCGGACTAGTGGTCTTAACCTACAAACCCAGTATTGCACCAATTTAGTCCCAGAGACACTGTTTCCGCAGAAGTACGGGGTCGAATCGAACTTTTTTAGGAGGAACATTTTGGAGGAAGATTAGTTTACCTTAAAAGCGACCTGCTCGTCGGTCTTATTCGTGAGCTGCAACGGGCACGAGATCTGCTTCTTCAACTCGACTGCGTGACTCAGAAAGAGGACAAGAACAGTGAAATTAGCAAACAAGGGAACAATAACAGCGCGATCGCATATTACAAGGAAGTAATACTACCATATAAAAAAATCCAGAATGGAATCCAAAGAACAAAATAAGAAAAATTAACGGCAGGGAAGAAAATTCGAATCTCGGTGCAGCGGATCAATATGTTTGGGAATTCCATCGAAGCTTCGCGATTAACGATACGATTTTTCGATAAATACGGAAACGAGCGATGAAGGGGGGAACGAAATCGAATAGAGAGACGTACATGGGAATCGCAGCTCGATGGGGTCGATCCCCAGCAGCTCCCCGGACTCGGAGCTCATCTTGGACGGACAATCGTCGGACCCGGCGCGATCGAACGAGGCGCCGCAACCAAGCGGGGCCAAGAGAGGCCGGATTCCGAAGAAGTTCGGAGGATTTTTCTACCCCCCGTGTTCCTTCCTCCAACGATGGTACGTATTCCTGGAGCGGAGCGGAGCGGAGGGGGAAGCGGAGGAAAACGGGGAACTCGGAGTCGTTCGCGAAAATTCGGGGTCTCCGGTAGGGGCGAGAAGCGGAGGAGAGGACGCCTGTTCTGGCCCGCTGGCTGGTGGTGGTGTGGTGGCTGCCGGCGACGTGGCGACGGGAGAATAATATTCCGTGTGAACGCGCACACGCACGTCCACACGCACGAGGGAGAATATTCTACTATTTCTTTCGGCAGCACAGCGGGGCGCAGCCTCCCCCGGCCCGTTTTTCTCCGGAGGCGGAGGCGGGTGGTGGTGGTTGCGCCGTTGCATCTGAGTCGATCCGCGCATGCGCAAGTGGTGATGCAAAATTTGACAGTAGCATCTCGCCCTCCAGCTTCTGGGACTGGGACGAGCCGGCCTTGCTGGTTTGACCCCCTCCCGCCTGAGTGGATCGGGCCACAAAACGCTGAAATAGACATCCTACCGGCTACCGGTCACGGACGGCGCCGAGAACTGTCACTATCGGGTTACGACTTGCAGTTCTAAGAAAGTCGTCAAGGCCGACATGGAGCAGGAAGTCCAAGCCGCGCTCTCCACCACAGCACACGGCGGAAGACGGTTTCGTGTCCTCTTGTTGATACAACTTTCCCGAAGAAGAGTAGCTCGCCGAGAGAGAGAGAGTCTACTATAGCAGTCCAACTGTGTGCGGCCGACATTGCTGAAGTCCTGACGATCCCAGCGCGACGAGAAGCTAGCGCAGAACGGCCCTCGTATCACGTCCCGTATTTGACCGATTTGGATTGATGGACTGTAAGCTGTTCGTTTCGTTCCGTGGCTATCGGCTGCCTGCAACAAAGCCGCGCCCCGGCCGGCTGCCCAGTCCGTGCAAGGAAGACTGCTGCGTGCAGGGTTCTGCGGCACGCCCTCTCTATTCCGGGCCTCTTTATTCTGAACGTGGACAGGACTCTTCTCTTTGGGCCTCTTTGATGGCCCATAAAGAGCAATCATTTGATCTTTGTGCGAGGTGGGGCAGCACACCGGGTTCCGGGATGACACCTCGAAATCAGCGAGCCGACCAGGCAAGCCCGGCCCGGCTCGGGGGATCAGTGGTCATATCACGGGGCCAGGGAGCGTCATGATTCATGGGCGAGGCCGCGAGGGAAACCACGCTCCGACACGCTGCTCCGGTGCGCGCGGACGTTACGTTCGTACGCAGAAATCACGGCGCCAAGCGCACGCGCACGCACACGTCTTGTCAATCAAGGGAGAGAAAAAAGCATCTACAGATGTGTCCGGTGCGCCGCGGCGCTATCTGCCTCTACGTACGTACGCTGGCATTTGCTCGATCGCTCGGCGCACTCGGCAGGCCGCGCCCTTGCTCGACACGGTCTCTCTCTCTTGTTTTCCGAGCCGATAGAGGGCGCCTCTGCTTGCTTTGGCCTGAGACGCACGCAGCGTACCGTGCACGTCTAGAGAGGCAAAAGGCACGACAAAGCAGGCTGCCTCTCTGGATCGATGGATGGGATGCGTCATGCGTGCACTGCACCATTATCAGCCGATCGATCCGGCTAGGAAAAACGTAACGAACCGAGTGGCCGACTTGCACTGGGATCGAGCTTCTATCTGCACAGCGGTGCTGTACCACCGTTGACGTGCTGCCCCACAAAATACCCTCTCTATTTAAATTTTTAATATTAGATAAAGAATGGTTTAAAATAAATTATAGTTATTGTACTAACAACAACCATTTAAAAACATAACGAGTATTTTCTTTTTTTTTTTTGATCGGATAGGAATGTCTGCGCGCGGAGATGAGCTGTTGACTCCTGGATTAGTCTCCATTGCCGGGCTGCCGGCTGCACATGTACAGCATGAAATAACCTAAACCTGAAAACTGCAGATGGAATGACATCAAAACAATCAAAAAATGATCACCAAAGTTGATCATTCCTTAATAAAAGAAACACAATAATAGCATATGATATCGAAAGGCTGATTTTGGAACATCTACCGTTTCAATCCATTTTTTCATTTTCCATGGGGGTGGGAGATCAATAATTAAACAGATAAAAACACTTGCTTCCATTCCTTGTTTGGCAGCCCGTATCGTTCCTTGAGTTAATTACACAACCCGTATATATTCTACGTCAAATTTTTTTTTTTTGAACAAATGGCAGGAATACTGCCTTTTCCTTAAGAAGAAGAGATAAAGTTACATCTGTAAGAGGTACATGAGCTTACAAAAAAAGAAAAGCCCGGCAACCAGCGGTGGCCAGGGTGACATAAGGGACACGCCAAGAAACCACTAAGCAAGGCCTGCTACTAAACAGACGCCAGAGTAACTAACTTAAGCTGTGTGGAATGCCACTCGTAGGAGACGTAACTATTCAACAATCTTGTCAGCCACTTGCAAAAATGAGAGCTCCTGTTGCTGAAATATGCGTCGATTTCTCTCCTTCCATATTTGCCACCAGAAGGTAAGTAGTATGCTAGTATGTTTTTTCCTAACCTTAGCAGTGCCCGTCGACGCTAAGGCTTTAAGCCAGGCAACACCCTCAGATGGAACCTGGAGCATCTGTTGAGGGAGATGTAAAACATGTACCACTCTGTGCCATGTGGCTTCAGTGAAATTGCACTGCGACAATAAATGGTTGGTAGTTTCGGGTATGAATAGCACAGGGAGCAATTTTCTTCATGTGGCCAGTGTTTTTTGGCTAGGTTATCTGCTGTTAGAATTTTATTATACATTAATAGCCAGGCAAAGAATCTGCATCTAGGCTGCGTGTGAGCCTTCCATACTGCATCAGACCATTCTACTTTCACCCCACCAGCAAACTGAATGTCATAGGCTGAAGCCACTGAAAAATCACCATTTGCCGTCCATTCTACGTCAAATTCACAGGAAGATAATATGATATGCTGGTGGACGACAAAATTTAATCTCAAACTGCCTACGCGGGCAAAGTTTGGATGGTAAACTTCTTCTCCGAGTAGTACGTGTTGATTCAAGCATTCCTCATGCAGAAAATGAAAAACAATGATTGAAAGAGAAGGAACACCTTCCCTCGCAAAAAAAATAATAAAAATAAAAAGATGGAACACCTACGTTGCTAGAAGTCCATACCAAAGAGCAGACACAATCAGGAGGAATATAACGGATTTTCTCTACACGAGAACAGGGAGTAAGAGGTCCGAAAACAGAAATAAATAAGACGACAGACACAAAAACAAAATGACCTGGAAATAGAGAAAGACAACTCTACCAAGAGGATCATAAGTGATCTAATCAGGTACTCTAACTTGATTCTCCATTTTGACCACCAAACTAAAAAGTACTCCGGTTAGACACCCGATATCGATATCAAGATTTGATAAGTAACCCTAGTACGGGCCACAAGGGCGGACGGTCACTGCGAACCAAGAACTTGAGGCTGCTGGAGCATGTCTAGCTAGCCTGCTAGAATGGGGTAACGCCCATGTTGACTGCTGCAGCAGCTGCAGCGGCTGCATAGAGACCATCCTTGAGAAGCATGTCCTCAGCGCCATCCTGCAAATCAAAGCCCAAAAAACAACGAATGAGGCCAGGATATAGTATTTCCTCGTACTCTGGACTTTATAAAGTGAGGTCGTCCAGATCGCAAACATAGTAAGGTTGGGGCTTAAATGCCTGCTGTTTCAATAATGACCTGAGTCTTGAAGCTCTTCTTGAGGCCCTGATCCGGCATGAGGCCAAAATGGATGTGCGGGAAATGTGCCCACTGTTTCAAACACAAACAAGAGGAAACCAAAGTACGTAAGGGCAGGTTTGGATTAGTAAGCAGCTCGAAGGAAATCCAAAACGAACTCTACAACCGAGCAACATGCACTGCCGCCGGTGTGGGGCTTAAAGCTCAAAGCAGCCACAGACGCTCGGCATGCATCTCGCTCGCTCGCTCGCAAGTGGCCATAACTGGACACAAGCTGTCGCTGCGTCGTCTGTTCTGACATTGCAGAGCGACCGGTCAAATCAAGAGAAACGCAGAGACCTAGCTCGCCACGCCACGAGTTACACTACTGCTGTGCGTCTGAGGAGAAGAAAGTTTACATTCTTTGCAGCTGCGCTGAACGCCTCCCTGTGGGTGATGTCCGGGTTGCCGGCCTTGATGCGCTGGATCTCGTCCCTGCAGTGAACACATTCAACGCAGCACATTTACTTGCTAGAAGACGAGGAGAAGGTCTATACCATGTGGTATAGCAATAAGGTGAAGGGAAAATGCATTTCTTATGAAGGAATTCGGTCTCAAAATCTTACTTGATGAACCGGTTGTACGCCGACGGGACTCTCTGCCGCTTCTCTGGAGCTGTGAAGTTTGATTGGCAGTAACGTTAGATTTCAATCAATTAATATGCATTCGCGAAACACATGGACGAATGGGGTAAGCTTATCTAAGCGAGTAGCTACCAGCCTACCACTGTACAAGCCCGCTGTTGCACACAAGCACGGCAAAGAGCAAAGCATGGGCAAGCCCTGCTAGTGCTAGCTACAATAAGACATGATTGCATGTCTAGTTATCCTTCCATGCCGATAAGTTAAGTCCTCATGTGTCTTGTATGATGAACATTGTTCAATTATTAGCATATGCTAAGTTTCAACACTACAAGTAGTATAATATGTTCATCAAGTAGAAAACATTGTTCCGGTGCACTGGATGTGTGCAACCGGTTAAACTGCCATTTCCAATAAGTCACTACTTCTGGTTGAAAATTTCCTGATCAAGAACCCCCCGAAAGAAATTGTTAAGCGACTGGGCGGTGTGCTCGCAGAAACGGTACGGTGCACGGTTGCCCGATTAATCCTCTGCATGCACAGCTGTGTTTGCTTTGACTAGTGGTGTAACTAATACCCTTTGTTCGAGAAAAAAATACACTTATTACGCACATAACAATAGAGGAGAGATCAATGAATTCAAGCAAAAGACCGAGTCCTTACGCCGGTTCACCGACGGGGCGCTCTTTGGCGGCTCCGGTTCGTGCTGCACGGGCTTCACCGGCTGCATCGCCACGGCGGGCACGTTGCTGGCGCAGCTGCTGTAGCTGCGGCCTGTGATGCTGCTCAGGTTGACGCTCGCCTGCTCCATCAGGAGACTAGGTGCCTGAAGCGCCATCTCGTCCTGCGCACGCGAACAAGTAGAGGGATACGGTCACTGCTTTTGCTGAACAACTTTAGTAAGTAGTAGATCGACGAGCTAGCAAGGGTGATTAGATTAGGTAACATTGAACGATCGAGTCCGGTGTGTGTTGTTCATATATACCAGGATGCCATGAGGGGATGTGGGGGAGAGCAAGGTCGACTGGCCACCGAAGTTGAGCTGGTTGGCCGTTGGCGCAGCGGGCGGGAGCAGCAGGCCGCGGAGGTTGACGGAGAGCAGGTTGGCGCAGTGGCCGCAGCGCACCGTGACCGTCTTGAACAGGCTGCTGCACGGAACGCCGACCTGCGCGAACAGATCAAAACGAAATAGCAACCGTCGTCATCGCGAAGCTAGCTAGCGGAACAAAGAGAAAGGAGAAGAGGAAGAAGCAAACAACAAAGAAGCTAGCTGCTGGAAGTGCGCGCTTCTGTCGGTAGGTAGTAGGTGGGGCGCGACATGGATCAGAATCAGGTCACTTACGGCGAGGATGGTGTCGCAGCAGTTGCAGTGCACGTAGCAGAGTTGCTCGGTGGGGGACGGCTCGAGGTGGTCCAGCGGGAAGCAGGCGGCCGTCGACGAGGACGAGGACGACATCATGATTTCAGCTAGCCAAATAAATGTTCGTTGCAGCTCCGAAGATCCCACCTGGCGCGCCGAGGCTGTCGGTCGATGTATGGCCTTGCTCGATCTAGCTAGGTCAAGCTGGGGATCGATGGATCGAGGAGGAAAGATGAAGGGGAGCAGTGTCGAAAGGGGAATTTTATAGGACCATGCAGGAGAGGAAGCAGGAGCCTGGGATATCCTTTTGGTCCCCTTTGATTTGAGGTTGATTTGATGGCTTGCTGCCCGGGCTGGCTAACTTGCGATTTGATGGACCTGCCGATTCGAGGAAGCCTCGGATCTGTCGTTGTTCCTGGTTTGAAAGCCGGGAAACAACAACAAGGGCAACCACTCCTACATACTCCTACACTACTGCATGTGGATCTTGCCGCGAGCAGGGAGGGAAAGGCCGGCAGCGGCAGGGTGGGGGAGGGAGGGACGAGGAGGAGCGGTATGGGCAACGGGGCGCGCGCCGTGGCTCTGGACAAAGAAAGCGGGCGGGTGTGGGTGGGGCGAGATGGGAAAGCAACCGCAGGAAAGCCAGAGCCGCTCTCTCTGCCTGCAGCTATATCGATCGGTGGGGTGGGGTGCGGCGCGTGGGCAAGGAGCAACAGGCCAAGCGCTAGCTTCCTCCTCCCTGCCTGTCTCCGCGCACTGCACCGCAGCGGCCGGCATGCATCTCGAGACTCTATTGCAAAAGCGGGACGAGTGGTGGGGATCCGCCCCCGGCCGGGCCCCGGCCAACAACTGTGGCGCGATGCCCGCGGTCTCCCTCTTCCCTCCACCACTGCCCCGGCCGGCCGGCCGATCCCGTAAAGCACTGATCGGCCGGCGCACGCGATCGTGGTAGGGATATACGGATCAAAGCACCAATACGCTCGTACGACACTACGACGTACGTACGTGTACCATTAATACCCTTATGCAGGCAGGCACGTTATGTATGGGAGGATGTGTTGGATCGAGCGGTCGATTTGACCGCCGGTTGGTCTGGCGAGAGGCTGGGTCCAAGCATCCTTTGCGAGACAGACCGGCCGGCCGGGAGCGTTCTCGCGAGACAAAAGCCGGACGCCGGTCTGGCTCGATTTTCCCGGGCACGGCGGCGTAAATGGACAAGGAACGCTCCTACTCTACTCTACTCTACCATGTACTGTAGTACATATGCCACTGTAGCAGGCAGCCTCATCGTGATGTTACATCTGATGGTGCGTACAAGTATAGTACGTGCGCGCGTGCGGCCGCTCGATCGGTGAATTGAGTATGTGTGTGTACGTGCACATGAGTTTCAGGCACGCGCACAACGTCCCAATAAACCGGCGGCCGGCAGATCGATCGATAGATCGACCGCCCGGCCCCGACAGCTTCAACCGCGACCGGCTGACACCCCCTGTTCGGCAAGCACAAGCACAAGCTAGGCGACGGAATACTGTATATGGCGACTCAGGGCGTCACATGCGAGCATGCATCCGACTGAAAGTACTCTCGCATGCAAACAGCAGTCGTCGCGTTCACGAGCGCGCGGGGGCTCCGGCACTATGCACGCCACGCGCGAGTGGTACGGCGGTGATGGATGATCCTGGAGTGATACATGTTCGTCAGTCCGCGCGTCCAATGCAAACATTGGTTACAGCAGGACAGGCCGGCATATGCCCGCAGGCAGGCTCAAGAAGAAACGGCTTCTGGCTGTAGTTTTCCCCTATGGTCTGCCGCACGTCGTTTTCGCTACGGCGCGCATTTCCGCGGGCTGCAATGTCTCTATCACGATCCGGTACGTACGTCGCCGATCCTCCAGCTACAGAAAGCGATCAACCTTTGAAAACTGGGCGAGTTTTATCTGCACGAACAAATTAATCACCGTTTTTGACGTCGACATGGAAACCGGTATTCAAGTTTGATCACTAGTTATTGACATGATGAAATATGTGAAAACTATATACAAAGATTGTATTATTGTATGAAACTGCTACATAATAATAAGACAAATCTATCTACGCTATTTCAAATATCTAGTCAAAAGATTCGGAAGATATTGAGGATCAAACAATAAAATGGCACCAATTAATGACCACGCACGGTGAATTGTTCATAATAACCATGTCAGTGACTCATGGCCTGTGTTGGGTCGACGTTTGCTTAATTGCATAGCACAATTCATTTTGTTCCTATGCTAATAAAGGGTCATGGGGGTAGTACACACCTTGAAGTGTCTGGCACTGTAGTACCGTAATCAGCGAATAGTGCGCCATGAAAACTGCATAGTGGAGCTAGCACCAAGTTTTTACACCCGGCCCGGTCGCCTGACAACGACAAATTTGACGGGGACCATGCATGTGAAGCAAACTAAGTACTCTCGGCACGCTTAGGTGGTACTCCCTCCTTTCTCAAAAGATTGTCACCTTTAGTTCATTTTTTGAACTAAAGATGACAATCTTTTGAGAAAGGAGGGAGTATATAGTAGTAGCAACAAATTGACTTATGGTAACTTTGCTAGTAGACTACGTACAAACGGCATGCATATTATTCGAGCGTAGGGAGCTGTAAAAAAGGGACAGTTATGTTCGTACCCTAATTCTGAGTTGTAATTGTTATATGCATGTCCTTCTGATTTCTTCTTCACTTTTTGAAAACAAAGCAAACATTTACATAAACGTGTTTCCAATCATAACCATGTTAGCCAGCAGCAAAGTTAGTGGCATGTGTTCCGTTATGCTGTTGTCGAACACGAGTTACCCGAATGGTGAAAAGCACAGGGTGGCAAGAGAAGATGCTTTCACTGCCGCCGGCCAGGGGAGGGTGCTGTAGCAAAGCAGTATACGGTCGTTATTCCCGAGAGGAGCGGCCGGCAGCAGCAGCCGCCGCGAAACAGGATCAGTGCACTGCGCACTGCATTGGCAGCAGGCGCGGCAGAGGTGGGGGGACGGAGAGGGGAGGGAAGGAAGACGAGCCCGGCCGGCGACCAGGAGCCACGCGGCGGGGGGACCAAAGAGAAAACCTAAACTATGCCAACGGAAAGGGACGTGTGCATGATCAGATTCAGTCGACCCATTTTAGTTTGCATTTTGCTAAAAAAAAATGTCTGCCTTGCTCTCAGTTCATATGTATTCTGTCCATTTCAAAAAGTTTGTCGTCGCGATAAATTTTTTTAGAACGGAGAAAGTACATTAGGAATGCTGGTTGAAAGGCAAGGCAGCTCGCAGTTGCAGATCAACATTCGATGGGATGGACGTAGAGAGCTTGTAATTGCATGCATATGCTCGTACAGCAATGCTATTGATGCGTAATACGTACGCGCTCCTGTTTGCTACTTTACTTTGCATTTGCATGCGACACAGCGTCGCAGCTCGCAGCCTTTGCTGCTTGTTGCCGCGTCCTGGATCGGCTTGCTCCCATCCGCCATTGACGTGCTCAGAGGCCGCGGCCGGTGGCTACAGTGGCCGGGTAGTGTCCGCATCAGTTGCCCCCCAGCTATGGGCGCTAGCTAGTGTAGCTAGCTACAGCTACAAGGTATTGCTCACATCTCCAACTCGTGCCCGTACGATCCTGTAGCCTTGTAGACGCGATAGATACCTTTGCCGCGGTGAAAAGCTAGCTCATGCGACGGCGTGCATTGAAGATGCTGAATGTACAGGAGAGAGTTGCATGCTGCGTGCAGAGGAGATTGAGAGAGAGTAAGGGAAGGCAAGGGAGGCATGGAGGGCATGCAATTATAAAGAAGGGAATGCTTTTTCCAGTACTTTTGATGATTTGACCTCACACTATCCCATCAGCCCGCCTCGCCTCCGCTCCGCTCGGCAACAAAAGAGCCAGCATCGGCACAGGACAGAGATCCTCTATGCATCCTACTACACGCTGCATGCTTGCTGCCTTTTCTTTTACCTCGCCCTCAGCCTCCTCTCCCCTCTCCCCCTTCCTTTCCCCGTTCTCTACACTTTTGATCCTCAAATTCCGCCCGCCCTACTTTCGCTGCCGACTGCCGAGTTGGTCTCCCGGGGAATGTACGGATGCACAGCGACCTTTTCGAATACCGCGCTTATCAGGGTCGTGCCTGGGATATATTCTGGCAAGCTATAGCATGTTCCTTGGCGCTGACAGTGATGGAGTGATCAACTATTACATGTAATTTTAGTTCGAACTGCTCACTATGTTCAATCTTGAAGTGTAAGGGGTTGTAGTGCATGAAATGACACAAAATGTCTTTTACTCCCTCCTTCCCAAAATAATTGTTGTTTTGGACAAGATGTTTAGTTCATTTTGAACTAGAAATCTTGTCCAAAACGACAATTATTTTGGGAAGGAGGGAGTACAATCCAATGCGTTGCGCCGTGTGCACTCGGTCCTCAACTTCGCTTCTCCAATGTCCTTCTTGCCAGATCCTTTGATTATTGGCTTCCTCTCTGCCTTCTTATCGGATATAATTGCATGCCAATGTAGACACGCCACTAGTACACTACCCATTTCCCACCTAAAAATCTTCAAGTATCTGGCGGCGGGTTCGCCGCGCGCACCCAGTTGTCCATCAATTTGACTCTAATGAATCATTCATATTTATCTCAACACAATTCAGCGATGTCATTTGAGTAGACGGATCAGGGCACGAATACGATCGACGTATTTGGCACACAGGAAAAGTCTTTGCAGTATACTAAACGTGCAGAGAAGAAGCATATATATGGGTCCCAGAGTTCATGTACCGTTTCCATATATGTACTGTGTGATAATGACCACACGATAATCAGGCAACATGGAGACGACACCCTATTGGCAGTAGACGGTTGTTGACCACAAGCATGCTCTTATATCTTGCCGTTCCATAAATCCGAAGTACTATGTTATATCACATCAAAGAGTTCACTTTACACTGGTCGTGCTAGCTGCTCGTTGTTCTCTTCTCGCATTTCCAAGACGTTGCTTTACCATGCATGTGTAACACTGGACCATCCACAATCTACTGTTCTATCCTGCACAAGCAAGCTTCCAAAAGCAAACCAATATAAAAACCACATGAAACTGCCAAAAGCAATGAAGCACCCACATGGAATGGAAGACTAGCATTCTAACCCATACCTCCGATATCCTGCCTCCATCCATGATAGGAATGACCTTCTCTCTCTCATGCATGAATATATATACTAGTTGTCGATATCCTATTTTTTGTATTATTCCCAAAAATAGTGCAGCCTGAACAAATTTTTTATTTCGAAAATAATATTATTTTAATTGAAATTTACAAATCAGGTCCCAGTTCAAAAAATAACAGAAATCGCTACTTGTCGTCCAACCATCGAGCAAAACATTCGGTTCGCACGGTGGCTGGGCGAACCCCCATTCAGCACACACCAGCATCGCTGCCTCGTCGTCCACACCATCAGACGGGGCGGTAGATCAAGTATTTATTTTTGTTAATTTTTAACTGGGACCTCATTTTATAAATCTTCGATTAAAATAGTATTAGTAGTCCCGTGTTGCCTTAGGCTATCTGCACCAGCGCCCTCTAAAGCATACTCTACACTATTCTTCTTCTATTTTTACAGTGCGTACTCTAAATTACACTATGAATTAGTGTATCCAGTATGCTTTAGAGTGTGCTACTGCGGACGGTCTTATTCTTCACATTTCACACTAAAGCCTGGTGGCCCCTAGCTCCACTGTCTCCACGCACACACCAATAGGCATGCCCTTTGGTCCATCTTTATTCCTTGCTCATCAGCTAGCGCCTACACCTGTTGTTCGTGTACAACAAATGGATCTTTTCTTAAGATGAGATCACTAGAGAATCCACATATATCATGATAGTGTGACGTACACCAGCTTTATGTTCGTCGTTAAATACAAATTAACGAATAAATAATTTGCTGTTGCAAGCAGACGCTGGAGAGCTCATCAGGGCAGCTCTCAGTACAAATTAATTACTGAGTGGCAGAACTGATTTTCCAGAGTCTGGGTGTCTGGCTAGCTACAGTAAGAAAAGTCGCTCTTATTTTTTTTTCGAAAGTTTTGTGCTCTTGTTTTTTAAAACTTCTCAGCCAGCTGACATGCATGCGTTTTTATCGATGCAACACAGAGCCATCGGCCCGATGCCACTGCCTGTCCTAGTTCCATACTTCCATGCCCTAGCACGTCAGTCTCTCCGGCCACGTCCAGTTGCTGGTCCCCGTAGCCATACGTACGTACGTACGTACTACCGCACTCCCGTCTTCGATCCTTAAACCGTTGTTGGAGTCTTGGAGATGGGGAAGTGGGCAATGGTGAGTGTAGACGGAGACCAGCACAACTGTTTGATCAGCTAATGTTTGTGCATGTGGCGGGCGAGCGTCGCTGCATGGCATGCAAAGCAAGGCTGCAGCTACTGCGTTCACAGGGACACCGCGTCCTCATGTTCCCATGCATTGTTGAGGAATGGGCACACATCACGTATGGCGCATGGGCCGTTAATTAAATTGAATCTTCATGTGTATATAGTTGCGAGTAGGAAAACCATATGCCGGCCGGTTCCAGTTCCGTGGCTAATAGAATACGGGATGGTGAGAACTGAGAAAGCATGGATACAAGCAGCAACTGCGCTCGCAGGCCGGAGCTGACCAAGCTGCTTTCGCTCCGTGCCGCTCAGAACGCAGAAGAAACGCCGCGTTAATTCAGTAAACAAGTGTAAACGACCTTCCAGTAGCTAGAGCAGCAGTCGTCCCTAGTAGTAGGATCTAGCAAGAGAGATATAGAAAAGCAAAATATGGCCGGCCATGCATGCATGCCGCATCCGTACGTGAATTCGCAAGAGGTCAACTTAGCTACTGCAACTGCAACCCTTCTGCTGCATGCGTAGTATATGCAGCCATGCAGGAACCCGTTTCTCCTAGCTGGACCATCACTATTCATCGATATTTTGTTCGACGTGTCTGGCAGGCGTGATGCCATAGAAGCCACAAATAATTAATAAGAGCTCCGATTCGTTAATCGTTATGATCCAGAGTCCTGATGGGGGTTCAGAAATGAATGGATTATATACTCCCGTAGCAGTGCTGCATGCTGCCGTGCTGGAGATGATGTGGTCAGATTGCAGGTTCCAGTCCAGGCTTCTCATCAGCCATTAAAGTAACCTACGGTACTTAGCTAGTGACGGTTGTCCGTACGGAGATTATGCGTAGAGCACTGACGTCCATAATGTCCATATCTACGTAAAGCTACAGCGGTTTTAACAGGTGTGCTGTTGTGCGTCTAACGAGGTAACAGGTGTGGAGGCAGAAAGAACAGTTACGACCATGAAATAAAGCGCTGGGTCGTCAGTGCTCTAGCGCTCCAGACACCTAGATGGGCCAATCCACTGAGAAAATGCTGAGGGAGTACCCTGTTTCGTCAGTTCGGGTCCTGTTAACCATATGACCAGATCACCAGATGGGCCAGTCCACACTACAAGATAAACCCACCAAAGGCCCAGTTACACGCTGCAAGCTCAATACCCGGAAACGCTTCATCTTATTCCCGCGTCCATCGACTCCGACTCCGATGGCGGTGACGTGTTCGCCCGCGAGCCACACCCCGTCCGTTCCCCGTCTCACCCTCTTCATCCTCCCCGCCCGCACCACTCCCTAGTCCCTCCGCCTTAAACCCGAATCCGCCATGACTCCCGCATCCACCACCTCCCCTCTCGCCACCACTGCCGCCGGTCTACCCAAACCCTTCAACCGCCGCTCCCCTCGTCGCCACCCGCGACGCCTCTCCTGCCAGGCGGCCTCCGACAGCCCGGCACTCAGCGACAATGCGTCGAGCGCCCCGCAGCCGAGGTGGCGCGTTGCGGTCTCCGCCGCGCTGGCGGCGGCCGTGGTAGCTGCGGCGCCGGCTTACGCGGACCTGAACAAGTTCGAAGCTGATCAGCGGGGCGAGTTTGGCATCGGCTCCGCCGCGCAGTTCGGATCGGCCGACCTCAAGTACGCGCACTCCTCGGTTCCTTCATCCTGCTCCTGTTGTTGCATTGGTTTGCTAATTTGCTTCTTTCGATTGTGGATTTGTAGGAAGGCTGTCCATGTTAACGAGAACTTCAGGTGGTTTTTAATTTCACCTGTGCAAGTGGATTCCTTATTTTTCATGTCAGATTTTGCTGTAGCTCATAGATATAA
Source organism: Tuctoria greenei (assembly GCA_036927565.1). Taxonomy (NCBI): domain Eukaryota; kingdom Viridiplantae; phylum Streptophyta; class Magnoliopsida; order Poales; family Poaceae; genus Tuctoria; species Tuctoria greenei. The sequence continues at coordinate 129,482,396 of JAYESD010000012.1, forward strand.
GAGAATTGCGTACTAAAAGGATCTCGTGATCTTAATTTTGATAGCGAAGTGATATTTCACATGATTCTGCCTGTTTTGATCAATATAATCTTGCCTTCCTGAAGTATAGACATTATCACATTAGTCACTCCAGAACTTGACGATGTATATCCTTGTTTTTCTGAGATTATATTGACAACAAAGTTTTTTTCAGTTAGAAACGATCTAGCCAAGTTAATTTCATCATTTGCATACCGTGTCTGTGTGTGAACTCGTACCATGTCTGTACTCCAGAAGGATTATACATTTTCCTGAGATTGCTTTAAAGCATGATGACTAAAACAAGTTGGAGTTTCTCTTCTTTACCCAATATTTAACTTACTGATGCAGACGAGCAAACTTCACATCTGCTGACATGAGGGAGTCAGATTTTAGCGGTTCTACATTCAATGGTGCATATCTTGAAAAGGCTGTTGCTTATAAAGCAAATTTCACTGGTAAGTGAAACAACACCATATTTCATTCGCGGAAAATTAATCTCCCACCACGACGTTGTGATGCTTATTTTTGTAGTGTGGTTGACAAATTATTACCTTTTAATAGTCCGTGTCTGGTTATCCGGCACACTTATCCAAGTGACCACTCAACAAGAAATATTAGTGACCCTGGTATCCACTAGTGTAAACTCAAAACAGGAGGCTAGCTAATAGATATATGTCACTTTCATTTGTTCCATTTCAAGTTGAATCAACACAAAACTATTTATTTGAAACTTGGGAAGTAGGTCTGAGCCTCTGGGTCTGTCATTCATTCACGAGGGGCATTATACTAGAACGTGCCTGTTAGGTTTCCACTTATTGGTCCACCTAGGTGAATTTTGAATCAAGAAACCTCCCTGAAGTTTAGTGAAGAAAAGTACAGAAGAAAGAAGGATCTATTTCTGTTTCCATTTTCTAGTAATATCGACTTTTGATAGTATGGTCTCACAACAAGCTAGTCGTTTTATGCGGTTTTTAGTAAGCATAATTCTCACCATTAGGTTGTTTGTTCTTGTGCAGGTGCTGATTTGAGTGATACTTTAATGGATCGGATGGTAATCCTGAATGAATACTTTTAACTTGGTCTTATTGTTTAAGCACATCAACCATTTTGTTCAATGCATATGCTCTCACATTTTTACTGAAATATGTGGTCATATTTATATTGATTTTAGGCATCATGGATGATGTTCACATACCATTCTATATCAGCATCAAACGTTGTGTGTTTGTTTCTCTTTTGTTCTATGGTAATAGTTATGACGGTGATAGTTCTAATTTCAGTAATAAAAAACATCTGAATAGAACTAAGTTGTTGCTTCATGAACATGGTATCTCACTTGTAATGGACCTGTATATTGGAATCCTCTTTTTCTGGTATCCAGTCTCGTTTTTGAGCTGTTATGCACTTGAAGAAGTATTGGTTTGGCCATCCCTGCCATTAGCCATTGGACCATCTAAGTTCTGTTTTCGCAAAGCAAGATAGACAAGTAACTAGTGTAGGTGTACTATGGATTCTTATAATACATCTGGGGTCATGTGCTTCATTTATGAAATGTGATACTTGCAAACATTGATTCAAGTCCGATATACCATGGCAGGTAGCGGAGCCTATGCTCCTGTTCTTAATTTGCTAAAGTTATCAATACATATGATACCCTTCACTGATTGGCCTTCAAGCAAGCTTGACACTTCTAATATTCTTGACAGGTTCTCAATGAAGCTAACCTTACAAATGCTATTCTTGTACGGTCAGTACTCACACGTAGTGACCTTGGTGGAGCGATCATCGAAGGTGCTGACTTCAGTGATGCTGTTATCGACCTAACACAGAAACAGGTGCCTAAATACTTAAGTAGCAATACTACGACACAAATGATACTCAATGTTTATGTTCATGATTTTCTTGATCCTATCTGATACATTAAAAGAAGATTTGTTCCATTGATGAAAAGCTAAGCCCATCAATTTCTGAAAATGTGCATCATGTATTCTGCATTGAAATGTTAATATCTGTATTTACTCATTTCGATAAAAGATAAGCTTAATTTAGTGTTTTAATAAGCATGATTTAGTCAATGCTGGCCTGTAAAATGTGAATCGTGCAAGCCGTAGAAGAACAATAAAATATGCAAATGTCTTACCTGGGTGTTCATGAAATGGATTTGACATTTACACCCTGGACGGGTAGGAATTATACTGTTTGGTGGATCATCAAGATGTAAACTTATTCTGTGTGCGGTACTTGTATACACTCATAATGGCTACAAAACTAACGTACTAATGGATCACCGTAGCATCCATATTGCCATGTTATTACTGGTGATCGTCGGGCTCCATTGTAACTGTGTACTTGAGTTCCTGGTTCCTTAATATAGTTTGGAACTTACAAACATGGAGATGCTTTATTCTGATGTATTATTTGCAGGCTTTATGCAAGTATGCAAGTGGGACAAACCCCTTAACAGGGGTAAGCACACGAAAAAGCCTAGGATGTGGCAACAGCCGTCGGAATGCATATGGGAGCCCTTCATCCCCTCTGTTGAGTGCCCCGCCACAAAAACTTCTTGACCGCGATGGTTTCTGTGATCCAGCTACTGGTATGTGTGATGCAAAATGAGAGAGGATTGATCCAACATACCTCAGGAACAGAGCCAATTGATGCTGTATATAAATTGGAGGTTGGTTGAAAGACAGTGCAGAGAAACTAGTCATTTTTCTTCTCCTTTCGCAAGTTTTTTATAGTTGCAATGGAATTAAGTAAACTTAGGGATGTAGATCAGATGGGCACTGAGGATTGAATGCAGCATGTAGATAGCAGTATGATAAGACTCTTGCTCAAAACAAGTGTCCCTGGCTTCATTCAAAAGCACATGCATGCATATAAAAAAAGCAGCTAGTAACCCCAGGTGTTTCTGTCAGTACATGAACTCTACACTCCGTTCAACCAAATGAAATACTACCTCCGTTCCGTAGAAGTTGACGTTTCGGACAAGAAAATGAACTGATGCAGGCTGTCCTAGCGACAATTATTTCGGTACAGAGGGAGTACATCTGTAAATTTCATCAACATTGCTGATGAATTGGCAATGACCGTCGCTGCCGTTTTGAATGATGGACTGCACTAATAAACGTCCATTGAAAGAAATTAACTGTTTTTACAAATTGTCAAGTCAGTCACGAAGCTCCTTAGCTTCAGCCTTCAGCTACCTTGTCAACATCAGTTTTCCGGTGGCCTCTAAGACATGAGAAGCGTGGGATCTCACTGTCAAAATAGCCCAGTGGCCCAATAATTGCACGCGAGCCCTCCTTAGGGGTTGATAGAAAGTTGAGTGGTTGACTGAATCTGACAGTAGACGGAATTGTTATAGACTGCACAAGATTATGGACCCCGAGCTAAGCTGCAGACAAATAGCGGGGAAAAATTTGGCATGAACAGCGTTGGTTTACTGGTCTCCTTCGAAATAGCTGTGCTTCTACGCAGACGTCGAGTGCGACGGCGACCAGTGCATATAGATGAAGGAGCTGACTACGCCAGAGCAGAACAACTACTAGGTCGCCATCGTAATCTCGTGAACATCGCCGTCGCAGGTCAAGTGAGCTGAGATTTTTATTACAGCAACTTGTGGTCCGCACAAGATTCCAACGAATTTTGTTTCAAGAAAACGAAATGATGCAGCCTTATGGTTGATGTCTCTGTAATTGAAGAAGGGAAATATTGTTAATGGTATCCCGAGTTCAGATGTTTCTTCCTTCGTTTCCTCTCAGGGATTATTTAACTGGGTTGGTCTTTCGGAAAAATTGTTTAACTGGGCTAGCAGTTACTCCCTCCGTCCCCGAAAACTTGTCGCTTTGTAGTTCAAAAATGAAATACAAAGCGACAAGTTTTCAGGGACGGAGGGAGTAGATGGCTAGGAATCTCATGTCCAGATCCCTAGCCTGTATTATAGGCCAAAGCCATATTATGGTTTTAAACTTAGTATGTGATTGTGTGCGTCCTTATCAACCAGCAATCTACCCTTGTTAGTTGCCAAAATAGCTGCCAAAAGGCCAAGATAACGCATATGCACCGTTTGATATGGAGAAGTGATTATTGGCCTTCCAAGCTCTGTAGAGCCAGGTTAATATGGACACTTGATAGAAACAAGCCGTTAGTCGGCACAGAAAGGGTGAACAGAGCCTATAAAACTGTTTAAGAAACATGAGGTGAGCTTTGAGATGTGACCGCTAACCAGTAGGTCACTTAGGGGAACAGGTAGGTACTGAGTAGAAATCATGTCTGTGATCTGGGCGGATCTCTGCACTGCAGTTGCGGCACCATCTGGTTCGGAAATCAGTTCCTGAACTCGACGACCGAATATGCTTGGATCTGGTTGATTGATATGGGTCAGAGTTTGTTCAGCCCTGATTGATCCTACCAGTACTCAAGTTGAGAACTGGAGGATTCTTCTTTCTGTGCTGCCAGTAGCCAATCGCAGAACATTAGGTGCAACCAAATACTGATTACCGATAACCTATCATAGTTAGTAAAACTAACTGACGGATGTTGAAGACATGATATCCCAATTTTTTACAACACACAATTATACATTATCTATTTATTTTATTTTGGAAGAGTACTGACATATTTTGCATAATTATGATTAGTTAATCTATTATCTTAGTATTTGACGAAAAAATAAGTCACCGTATTATCCCTCAAGACCTTAAAATTACCACATTAATCGGAGAGAGAAAAATGAAAATTACCCACAACTGCATGTCGTTATGAGAAATTAGCCCAAAATATATACCCCTGTGCATGTTTACGGAATACCAGCCACTGCTATATGTTACTCTGTATTAGGTTTGACTGCTGAATTATTGAGACACTTACAGCGCGTCCAGGTCTCTCGGTTGAATCTAGCTTATTCTGGGAGGCAACCCTCAGATTCTTTTGTCTTCGTAAGGCCTTAGGTATCCGTCAGATTCATAGCTTGAAAATTGAGTATGCGCGGGGAGACGACACACATCGCACATGATTCTTGAAGAAACCAAAGAAAAAAAAATTATGTGTTCTTGCCGGTTTTGCTTCAATATCTAAGACTACGGAAAGAAAACTTGCCATGAAAGCGCTCGTACAATCAGTCGTACCTGAGGTCCTTTCGAGGTACTTAGGGCCAAGACAATTAGCTCGTTTTCAAAAGAACTCTATACATCAATGTCATTTTAACATATACACGCATCCGAACAACACATAAATGACAACGGACAACGGAGTGCCAGGCTTGCACGCATGATCACGGGTGATAGTGGCAATTTCATTTTACCCGTCAAACTAATAATCGTACGTCGACGTACGGGCCCTTCCACCGGCCCCTCGCTAGCTTTGATGAATTGAATCCTCGTCAGATCCAACCAATGACTACTGGGATTTAGCGTGATGATAAAAGCTTGACCTTAGCCATGACGCGAGCCATTTGCCGGTTGTCTTCTTCTCCCGTCTGAACTTGTTTACTCAACTTGGGGTTAGTTTACGGTTCCGGCCGGCACCTCTTATCTATGGAAAAGTAATTAAAGCCGCTGTTCGTGTCATCCGAAAACGCCAGCTTGGCTCCATCCGTCTCGGTAAGTACGGTCAGGGTACGGCACTAAAGAACCCGGTATAGCTCGGTGTTGTCGCGGCGCCATTGCACTGCCGGCCGCTAGCTAACCCTTTATTTGGACCGCTTCTTTTTGCTGCTGCTGCTGCCAACAGCCAACGGCACTGAGATACGCATGCATCGATCCTGCATGCGTAGGATATCACAACGGAACGGGAGCAGCTAGCTAGGGGCGTTTTCTTTTGAAGTGGTTGGGTAGATTAGGTCAGTGGCGAAAATTGGCAGCTACGAACTAGCTGAACCGTTAGCTGCAAGAACTCGCGCAACTTGGTGGCTGCTGCTGCTGCATGCGGCGGCACCTACGTTTCGTCGTTGGCACTCGCATCGCGACTTAAGCAGTATAGTTTAGTGGGGAGGAAGAGAAGGAGGAGAGCTGACTTTTGGATGATCGTTCGATAGAGCACGTGATAGATCGGGATAATGCCGTATCATCAATCAACGCACACGGAAGAAATAGCTGAACAGGCTGATGATGATCGGGTGTGTGGCGTTGCGCAAGGTACGCGCACCCCAGCTAGTTGTTGGAACGACGAAGACGACGTACCGTGCGGGTTCCTGTGAATGATTTGATTTCGACGACATCAACGTGTGCCAACCGGCAGCGGCTTCTTCGCCACGGAGTTTGATAACATAATAAATCGTGTTTAATTTAGAAAACGTTGAGTGCCGTACGGAGCTGATAATATTCCTGGTTGAGTCTGACCGGCGTTGCGTCTACCTAGCTACCGGGATAAGAAAGCTCGTCGTTGTTACGTTTCTACGCAGGCAGCGCTACTGCATGCTACTGGTCGTCAATTGTTGTTTGAGATGGATAAGGAGAAGGGAAAGCAATTTATGGAACTCCGATCCGTACCGTACTGCTGGCACTCTTTCGTTACGCACGATTTGGTCCCCTGAAGATTTGTGGTTTTAAAGCGCATTAGAGTCAAATTACCTGTCAGTCTCTATCGGTTTATAGCGATGTTTCGGGACCAAATAAAGGATGAATTCATTCATATTGCCAGCTCCCCTTCAATTCAGATTCTAGTTGACTCTATATACAAAGCGTTTGTCACGTGGAACATGGTGTAAGATTTCGGATCTCCATATAATAATTTCTCCAAAACGTTGACAACAATGTTTTTTCTGAAAAAAAATAGTAGCTCAATGAAAATTTAAATGAAGATACTCCCTCCGTCCCAAAAAGCTTGTTGCTTTGTAGTTCAAAAATGAACTACAAAACGACAAGTTTTTTGGGACGGGGGGAGTACTTAGTGAACAAATGCAGCTTCAATACTCTCATTCGTGCGCTTATACGTGCTTCCGCTGGTATGCCATGATCTTATTAGTTGTGAAACTACAGTAGGTAAAGTGGATATTATGTTTGATAAATGAATAGATCAATAAAATTATGACATGTTAACAGGAGCATTGCATGAAAGCATAAAATGAGAGTATAGAAGTTGCATCCTAACGAAACACACCCAAGGTGGCCGCTCAGAAGCCTCCTCGTTATGGCATGATCCTTCTTCGTGCCCACTAAAAGAGAAGGGTAAAGAAAGCGAGATCTGAGTTACAATCTGACACCCCTCAGTCCCTCCAGGTGTACTTGCTTGCTGCCATCGCTGCTCTCGAAGTGTGATCGTAGCTGTAACATCCGAAGCGAATCCCAGATAAACAAAACGGTCACACACATGACACACATCAGCTGAATCGGGGAATCTACCTCGGCCAGCCGGGGGCACAGGCAGCTGCAGCCGAAAACTCGCTGTCACCAGCCGTGCGCTAGCTTAGCCCGGTGGACGACACGGCCGCTTTGGTGGGATCTCCTTGTCACCGGCAGGCAGAGCAGAGGAGAGCTCGACCGCGACCAAGCAAGTGCCCAAGCAGGCAGAGTAGCCTTTAGCTTTCAGACGGTGTCCGGATTTTTTTTTGTCTCGATCGGCACGAACACGAGGCGCGCTCTGTTCCTTGCGTGCGTGTGCGCCCTTTCTCGAGCGCTGCGACGTTTTTTGCCGAAGCGACTCTCAGACACGGGGTTCGCCGTGGGTCTGCAGTCGAGCTTCGTTTGCTTGTGTTGCCTGAGACAGACGTTCGTCGTCCGTTTGTGTCGACCTGCTAAGGCGTACGTGCGTGCCCCTGTCGTTCCGTCGTACGTACGAACGCCGTTTTCCGTGTTGCCGTAAGAAATGCCCTGGATGCTAGCGTCGAATGAGTGGACGACAGTCGACAGTGTGCTTGTAAACGTATGATCACATGAAACTCTGTTTAAAAATCGCTAGGTCGCGGGCTGGAGCCAGCCAACCCTGCAGCTTAAATAAAACGGTCTTCCAGGAAACGGCGTTCGATTTTCAGAGTAGACTGGACTCAGCACTTCGCAATGTGCAGCCGCTTGCGGCGACATGATACAGTGTGCCGTGGTGGGACCGGATCCGCTTTCTGCGCTCGCTCCACTGCTTCGGTAAGACCAGCGTATTTTCCTGTTGGAGTATTATAAAGTCTGAAATGTGCTTTACAAGTACCAGTTTGCAAAGTATTTATAAAAATTAAACTTATCTCACGCCATTATTACACGAGCAAATGTTTATTAGGCTTTATTTCCATGGTTAATTGATACTTCAAGCGTAAGCCTTAACGCATACAAAAACACATCATTTCTCGCAAGTTTAAATAGGCTTAGCATTTCAGGTCGTTTCTGGAGTACACTTCACGAACTCTTGTTTAAGGAGTTCGATTGATCCAATTCTAAGATATGGTTAGGTTTTATACGTGTACGTAATATGTGTCAAGTCAAACAAAGATTATTCAAATTGTTTTTGTTTTCAGACTTTTATTGGGCCATCCCTAGCATTCATTTGTTCATCTCAGAAGAAAAATAAAAAAACAAGAAAGGAAGGAATAGTCCTTGATGTCAAACTTAAACCACATATTCCCCTGAGGAGGAAACAAAAAAAAACCAACCGAATGAGGTTGAGCCGTCACGTTAGTACGGCGTACGGTGCTGCTAGCTGCACCACGCAACACCGTCCAAAACCACCAACCGGAACCGACGAAAGCTGGGGAGCGCGCCACCTCAACCGAATCTCGGCATGTTCGACCCAAAACGATCAAATCGCTCGCTCCGCAGTCCCCACGCGCCGGAACGTTCGTCCGCGTCACGCCCACACGCTCCTAGTCCAGGGCTTTGCTCCACAGCTCATGTCCTCCTCTATAAGATAACCCGCGCAGTCGCGCTCCCTTGCCATTAGGACGTCGTCGCTTCCAGTCTCCGCGAACACGCGAAAAGCTAGCCCAGCTGCTAGAGAAAAGCGGAGGGAGCTCTCTCTTCGTAGCTAGTCCCTACGCGCGCGAGCTCTTTCACTATGCTCACGAGGCGGCACGGTGGGTTCCGGCTGGGCCGGAAGCTGCTCAGCGTCTGGCGCTGGGCTCTCTGCAACCGCCGGCGCCGCCGCGGCCGCGGGTACCTCCGCCTGCAGCCGCCGTGCCCTCAGGCAGCAGGCGACAGCCCCCCCTCGGCGGCGCTGCTCAACACCAAGGAGCGGCAGCACGACGACGTCGTGTCGGGGCTCGGTCATTCGCCGCGGATGATGCTCACGTGGGGGCGGTCGCTGGCGCGGCGGATGAAGCTCCTGCGCCACGGTGGCGCCAATAATAAGGACCGGCTGCTGGAGGACCCGGCGGCGGAGCAGGCCACCACGCCCAAGGGGCAGGTGGCGGTGTACGTCGGCGGCGGCGCGGAGCCCGGGGGGAGTCGATGCGGTACGTGGTGCCCGTGGTGTACTTCAACCACCCGATGTTCGGGGAGCTGCTGCGCGAGGCGGAGGAGGAGTTCGGCTTCGAGCACCCCGGCGGGATCACCATCCCGTGCGCCGCCTCGCGGTTCGAGCGCGCCGCCGCCGTGGCCGCCGCGGGCGGCGGGAAGAAGGTGCCCGGCGGCTGGTGGTAGCACGTGGCCCACCAACCCCGCCGGTGGCCGGTGTACATACTGCACTGCACACACATGCCCCTGATGAGACTGAGAGGAGGAGGATCCCATGGGGATCGACTGATTCTCCCGTTCTTTTTTCTTCCCATTCATTTTGACTCTCTTTCCCCCCTCTCCCTCTCCATTGCCCCTTTGTTTGTGGGTGTGCATGTGCATGCGAGATGCGAGGAGGCATATTTAGATTTAGAGCTGGTGATGAAAGTTTTTTTTTTTGGGGGGGGGGGGGGGGGGGGGGTCATCAGCAACCATGTTCTTCCATCCTGCAAGTCCGTGTTGTTGGAAAACCGTCAAATTTGGACGTCAGGTGTGATCTGATTCTCTCAGTAACTGGCGTATCCAGATCTAATTTGTTGCATACGCCGAATTATTGTTAGTGTGTCCGGAAAAAAAAACATCCGAGCCAACGAAATGAGCTTCTTGTTCTCTCCCTGTTTTCTGCTCTCCGTGCGCTCGATCCGTGCTGGCAATCCCTCCAAAGCTTTAGTTAAAAGCCTAAAACAATCGCAAACTTTTTGTCTGCGTCCGTGCTGCAGCAGCCGCATTGTCCGTGGCCGCTGAGCTACACCCCAATTGTTCAATTACAATACGTAGGGAGGTTTGGTGTCTGCTGTTCTCCGCGGCGTAATCAAAGCGAGCAACCTAAAGTATAAATCCTTAGGTCGACTTAACTCGCGTGCACGTATCCTGCATTGAACGGAGACGGCTACGTACTCGGATGTTCACGGTCCGCGGCAGCTAGCAGCGACGACGCGTACGTAAGCGCAGACGAAGATAGACGTCGTCAGGGTTGAATTCCAAGAGCTCGTCCGATCGATGGCGCGACGGGACGGGACGGGATCGCGCGCATCGACCAGACGTTCGGGCCTTCGTTTCTCCATCACAGATGGGCGTCTCATTTTCAACCTGAAGCTGACTCGTTGTGCACTTGCGGGTGCCGGGCAAGACGTCTGTGATGAACGTTGGCTGGGCTATAGAATCCCACATGCTATTCTGGTTTGTCGTGACCGCAGAGCGATCTTTTGGGCTGGGTGCGTGGAGCAGAGCAGCGCAGCGTACCGTCCACAGCAGTTTTTATCGTCGTCTGTTTCTATTTAGCAGGACGGACAGTACTTGTGTGCGGTTGGGCCGCTGGAATCGCGATGACAGAAAGTCGGAAAGGTACAGGAAAGCGAGTGAGAGCGATGTGGGCCAGAACCCAGAGGAGAGAAAATTCGTAAGCGGCTGAGGCTTGACGTTGTACGTAGTATATGTTCTGTGGCGAAGAGCGAGTGGGTGGGTTGGCGTAGCTGGGTTGGGCTGGACCCGGGGCTCTTCTAATCCACAGCCATCTGCATTTCGCCCAGTACGCCAAGAAGGCCGCCGCGGCGGGCCCTCCGAGCCACGCGCCGTACGGCCCCGACGCCTTCGGGGAGATGTTCCAGGGCCCCGAGCTGTGGACCAATATCGCGTCCGACGCAGCCACGCGCCCCTTCCTCGAGCAGCCCGACTTCATGCAGATGCTGCGCGAGGTGCAGAGGAGCCCGGGCAGCCTCAACATGTACCTCAACG